>JAUMIR010000002.1:239637808-240887808 GCA_030847615.1 Gambelia wislizenii | reverse complement strand
GAATGTATTAAAAACAATCTATAGAGTTAAAACAATTCAACATGGTTTAAACAACAGAATATATCCATGGGGCAAAGAAGTGTTGTTGTACAGCTTCTGTTCATTTCAGTACAGACTGTGCAGGAGGACCCCCCAGTGAATTTTGCTTCATATTAAGAGTGGGAGTGGCAGTAGGGCCAGAGATGACATGGTCTGTCATTGGGGCTTTATGCTTCAGGCATCAAACAGTCTTGGGCCAGTCCCACACTGGAGTGTAGGCTTCTGCATCTTAATATATATTGTATGTATGCTCATAGAGTTTTGCAAGCCCATAACTATATCCAGAAGCGGTTCCAGTGGTCATGTTGGAACCTTGTTCTTGTGAGTTCTGTGCCCATTACTGGATTGGAGATGCTGGCAGGTATGACAAGAAGGTCAAGTCAGGGAGTCAAGATCCCTCGGTTGCTCGTAAGCATTTCAGCTGGTTCTTCCTCTTTGGTTTCACAGCACATTTCTAGCCGGCGGCACCGGGATGGAGTAGCTGGGAAGCCCAACCCCTTGTTAAGTAGGCACAAGAAGCAGCGTGGCATGGCGGAGCTGACGGTAAGTGGGGGCAAACATTTTCCAGGGTGACAAGGAGTTGCATGCATCTCCCTGTCTGCACAGTGGAGAGTACTATTCCTGAGAGGGCTTGATAACTGGAATCCAACATTACAAATTCACATTTTTGAGGATGGGGTATTTTTAATTACTTTGCACTTTTCTGAAATCTGCTCACTGCCTTCCTTTGATTTTCTCTTATCTCTTTCCCTCCCTCCCTCTCTCTTTCTTTATCTGCAGGGCTCCCTGGCCTTCCCCAAGGAGCTTCCCAAGTCACTGGCAGCCGGATTGCTGCCCAATCCGCTGGCTGTAGCAGCTGCCATGGCAGCAGCCGCTTCCACCCCGCTGACGCTTCGACCAGCCCCAACGCCCCCGCTGTTGCAGGGCCCACCTCTGACGCACCCGCTCCTGCGCCCAGCTCCAGGGCCTATCCGAACTGCACATGGACCCATCCTCTTCTCGCCGTACTGATGCTGCCCGTCCACCCACCTGCCTGCCACAGTCCTGGGACTCCTGGCACCACTGGATCCGCCCCCCTGGCAACTAGCAACCAGTCCTGGCAATGTCAAACGGCGTCCAGTCCCACCTGACGGGAGCATCGTGCTCCCTCCTTGCCCCTCTTATTTTTCTTTTTAACTGGAAATGGAATTCTTTTTTCTGAGAAGAGAAAAGGGACAATCCCACCCTTCCACATACACACATATACACAGCTCCGCTCTCAACCCCGAATTGGGGTCCCAGCCCAATCTGCACAAGGGCTGGGTTCCCCCACGGGCTGAGCTGAGGTGTGTTCTTTGTGTGTGTTTGTGCGTGTGTATCTGTGTGTGTGTGTGCACATATGCGTGTGTCGGTCACATCTCCTGAGGTACGAAAGGGTTGGGGAGTGGCATGGCCTCCCCGGGACTTTGTGGAGCACTGAAAGGGGAGGCAGTTCTGGTACCTCAGGGACTGATCAGCAAGCCATCTCTTTCCATCCCAGAGCTAGGGGAGGGGCGTGCTCCCCCCTCCACTCATACAAGCCATTATCCACTTGCACTGAGAGGTGGGGGTGTGTATGTGTGTGTGTGTGTGTGCGCAGGACAGAAGATAGGGCCTCCATCAAAAGAGCCCCTACTGCAATAATGCTGGCCGGCACCTCCATGTACATATCCCACCCCACCCACCCCCCATTTTCCCCACTTGCCCTTCCCTGTGCTGGCCCTACCCTCACTGCGCTTCCATGCAATGGGGCTCTACCCCTGCCCCCGCAGGGCCCCTCACTGCTGCACCTCGACAAGAGACTGGCAGAGCAAGTACTGTGCTCCCATAAACCCACCCACTCACCTTTCCTCTGGCACTAAGAGGGCGACGGGCTGACCAACGTCCACCCATTTGGTTGTGTTTATCCCAACTGGAGGAACCTGGAGGCCTCCCTCCTCTGAGCTGAGGCAAGTGCTTGACCCCCAAACCTAGTCTGGAAACAAGGGGATGGTCAAGGGCGCTCCCTCCACGAAGAAGGGCAGGGATTTCTTCCTAAGACTCACTTGCATCTCTGTCTGCTTGTAGACCTTTCCTTTGGGTTATTTGTGCTGTTGCTGTGGTAACACAACATCTCTCTCTCTCTCTCTCTCTTTCCCCTTCCCCTCTGCTGAGTCTATATAGTGTGGGTCCCCATCCACCCCTCCACCCCTTTCTTGAGTGGGTGGGACATTAACTAAGCGGCCAGGTTGTTCGTTTCCTGGAGACTAAGCATCCTCGTCCTCCCAAAGCCCAAAACCCACCCGGAGTACATAAAATTCCAGATGCTTGTTAAATTCCCTGGCACATATCCTAGTTGGCGCCTATTGGGGAGTGTGTGTGTGTTTGTGTGTGTGCACATTTGCATGTGTTGATTAATGAAACAATGAAATTTCTCTCCCTCCCCCCCTCTCCCTCCCTCCCTCCCTCTCTGTCCTGCCCTCCCACCTTCTCTCTTTCTTTCTCAAGCGCGTGCACACACAACACACACACACATACTGTATACACATATGCCCAGTTTCCCATCTTCCCAAGCAGAAGTATGATGCAAGGCTCCAGACAGAATAGCCCAGGGAGGAAGGTCTTCCATGCCACGGCCAATGCACTGGCCTTGCTACTCCCCCCTGACCCTCTGCCCCTTACAAAACTGTGACTGAAGTTCAGAGCAATAGAGACACTGGCGTGTGTGGAGGGGAAGGACTCCCCTTCCCCCCCAACTGGCATGAATCACGCCAGGCCTGCCCCATGTTACCTCAGTCCTTGAAGCCCACAGGGCAACCCCTTTCTGTCCTCCCATTCTGCCTAATCCCAGGTGTCCTGTTCACCCCAGAGTGTCTGTCTCTCTATCCACTATCCGTTTGTCCAGGCTAGACTCGCCTTTCCCCCTCTCTCTTTATTGCTGACACCAATGCCTTTCTGCTTCATCCCACATAGCACCTTTTATTCCTCTTTCCCCCCCCCCGCCCCTGCCTCTTCCACCCTTGACAACAATAAAAGCAGTGATAAGGCTCATTTGCACCTGCATTCAGTCTTTGTGTCTGTCAAGGATTTCTGGGCTTGGACTGGGAGCATCGTGGCTTCAGACTGGGAACAGTCCCAGTAAGCTAGAGTGAACAATGCATTCACTTTAGGTGCAGATGGAGAAAGGGATGTGGTCCATGTTCCTCTGTGATTGACAGACAAACTGGAGCCACTGGATTGGTATGGCCAGTTATCAATACTCAAAGCAAGAAGTATTGTTTGCTGCCTTTCCCAGCTTAGCAGATGGGGGTATCTTCCTTCCTCCAATTCCACTTAACCTCAGGGGCACTTAGCTAGAAAACATACTCTCTGGGTCTCAGTTTGTGTACAGCCACCTATAATCCCATTTTGGCCTTGACCCTGGACAAAGTGTGGGGGTGGAATTTCAAGGGGGGGGAAATATTTCCTTTTCCCTGCCATTTTAGCCCCTACCAACCCATTTGCGGAAATCTCAGTGAAGAATTTGTGTTACTTGCAAAGCTGCTAAATGGAGTTCAGGCAACTTTGAGCTATCCTACTCAGTTCTTGCACAGCTTTAATTGCTGCTGTCGCTGAATTAGAAACTTCATTATTAAATCCTTCTGATCTGATTCATCCAAAAAGTGGCAGCGAAGGTTCTAACCCCAAAATGTAAGTTCTCCTATTGAGGGCCATTCTACACATTATGATGTATGAATGGGCTCGTGATAATATAGATCCAGATTGTGCCTATTTACCTGTCAAGAGTGTGTCTACAGCATAGGCAAGGATGTGCATGCACTTGAAGCCTTGTGGTTTTAATTGGTGCAGATCCTTCTTCTGTGATGTGCACCCATTCAGACTGTTAGATGTGAAATGACTCTCAAGGAGAGAGAAGTTTGACAGGTCTGCCAGCCTTCATCCAGGATGGGGAAAGTGCAGCCTTCCAGGTGGTGTATCTTCACCATCAGACTGACTACACCTGATGGGAGTTTCAGTCCCAACATCTGAAGGGCTACCCCACCTACACTGAATGGTACTCAAGAGGCAAGGTAAGACCACTGTCATGGGCAGCAAATTTTGAGTACCATAGTGGGTGACAGATAGATGTGACTCACAGAGCACAGTCAGCTGGGAGATTCATACCAGTGCAGCCCCGATTAACAAGAGCGTAACAAGAGCATAACATCATGTGGAGTTAGTTTGTTTCATTGTTGCTTATGCTGGAGAATTTCCCACTGGATAATGTCTCTTTGCAGATAGCTTAAAGTTGCTTATTCAGATTTTCTGCCTCAAAGTGGGCCAGCCCTGCAAACAGCACAGATTAGTTCAGGTTCTGGATTGATTTGCTTGAATTCTTGCTCACTCCCATGATTAATCCTCCTTTTCCTTTCGAGCAAGTAGGGACAGTGGATTAGGGATTGTCTTGGGTCCAAGTTTCCATCTTAGCCATCCCTGTCTCTCTGCAGTTCATGTAACACCAGCCTGGGCTGCTCCTGAGGACTGGACCTGTGTAGGCTGGGTGTATAAGTCACATCATACACAGGGGTATGCCAGAACCATTTTCCCACGATGCTTCATATACTGCTGGCTGCAGGAAGTTGCAGGAGGGTCAAGGAAAGAAACGCTGGGCCTTTGACTCTGTAACTACCAGTAACAACAACGAAACACTAGCTTTTCCTCACTGGCCATTTCCCCTTTAGTTAGGTGGTGAGCACTGCTGACTCCTAACAGCAGGGGGCAGAAGAACACATGCTTCTGTGCAACAGGGAATTTTCATCCTACCCCAGAAGGACATCCTCTTTCAGTAGATCCAGGTAACCAGGCTGCAAGATTTCTTGTAATGTTCCTACAGTTGGGCTGGTCCTGTTTGGCATTTTCACAACATTTTCACTCAAAAACCTATAGACTTGTTGGTAGAACAGGTGCCTCAGGACTAGTGAAAAGCCTTGCCCTAACCATTCAAAATGACATGGAGCTCAAGGTGAGGCAGACTTCAAAGCCATAGGTGAATACACAAACAATGTTATTAAATATCTCCACACAACTCGTGGTAAAAACTATGGTAGGGTGATTCAGACTTGACTCAGCAAGTGATGGGTTGCCTCTGATGGTAAGTTAGCAGTTGACTATTGTCCACATTTTCGCTATGTCAATGATGTATCTGAAGTTAGGATTGCCAGGCTGCTAATGTAACACACACACACACACACACACACAAACCTCTAGACTCCAAAGAAGGCTGGGCTGACGGAGCCACTGCTGTATATGACAGGCCACTGCCTTCAAGTAATTCAAACTTTGCAGGGCACACAACTGATCTGTGACATTCTCTGTTGCTAGATGGGATAACATTAGCTTAGTTGGCTTTCAAAAAGATTATACAAATTCAAGGATTCATTGTATAATTGGACTTCTGGCCAGCTGAGTGGAAGAAGCTGAAGGCACTGAGGAAGGTCTGAAGAAAGGGAAACAGGGGTGACAGTGCCACCCAGGCATCCTACAATTAATTGGATGTTTTTTATGGCAGAGCCAGCATTCTAAACACATGGAGGTGTCAGAAGCTGACATGCAGGGTGTTGCTAAATATATACTAATACTGACAAGACAGGTAAGTTCAAACCAGCAGAATTCCATCAAGTTCTACAGAATTCCACATTTCTTTTACTTTGGGGAGGCCTGGGTTCAAATCCAAGTTTAGTCCTGAGGTTTGAGACAATCAGAGTTCAAGAAGTGTAAAAAGAGCCTCCTTCAAGAATCAGTGAGTTGCTGCTGCGTAAGATACCTGGTGGTATACTGAGTGCCCCACCCCTCAACCCATAGATGTGTTCTCATTTTTTTTTTCCTGGACACTGGTGACTCTGATGTCAGTGAGGTAGTGAACCTGCTCCAAGTTTTAGTCTGGACTTTAAACGAGCTACCCAAGTTGCTGGACCCTATTCCAAAATTAGTTTCAGCACCTTAGACTGCCTCTAGCTTCAGACTAAAAGCTAAAGTGGGTTCCCTGCCCCAGTGGATGTTGGTGCCACCTCTCTGCCACTGTCTGGATGTGGACCTTGAGGTTTTGTTTTGCAGTGGAAGATGGAGCAGCTGCTCCCATCTAATCACTTTCTCTGTCTCCCCTCCCTGCATGCCCTTTCCCATGAGGAACAGAGAAGCTGACAAGAGGCAGGAGCATGTGGAATGATGAGGAGCAGCTATGGCTCCCACTGGCTGTCACTTTTAGATGCTGTTGCAGTCCAACACCCATCATCCCTAGCCAGCAAGCCCAAAGGCCTTTGGTGCTGGGAGTTAAAAGCCCAACAACAGCTGGAAGACCAGAGCTTCCATGCTGGTCTTGCAGCCTTGCCTGTCCTCTTTTAAATATGCCCGTTTAGCACAGCTCCACTCATTATTGCTAATTTCTCCTCTCTACGGAAGAAACACAGTCAAGTATATAAGCAAGTGCTTCTTTGCATGTACAGAATGCATTTATTCACTACTCAGAAAGGATATCCTTCCTCTTCCCACCCCCACCCACTCCTATTAAAGAGGTCCTAGCTCCAGCACAGATGGTTTGCAGACCTAAGCCTGGGCCATACACACCCCACTCCACCCCCAAAACAAAGCAGCCCTGCCTTCATCTTTCTTGACAGCCTACTGAGTGCACTGTCCAAAAATGCTTTTAAAACTTGTAAAGCTTATATAGCTCAGGGTGGTGTTCCTGTCCTGAAGCTCAACTTTCTTCTGCCAGGATTCTTTTCTATCTGACTGTATCCAGTGAGGGCCAAATGAGGTGGGAGGACACTCCAGATCTTCACATGGCCTTCATGTCATCACTTCTCGCCCACCCTTTCTCCACCTGCTGAACCTCCTGGGCCAGAAAGGAAATGTAGCCCACCTACCCCTTCCCCAGTTATCCCAGTCAGTTCCGACAGCATGCCTCATTGGCCCTCATGCATACGTTAGATCTGGTGGAATACATGCTTGCATTATTCATCTGCAGCCCCTCCCTCCCTCTCTCCCCATTCCTTGGGGATTTTTACACAAGCAGTCCTCCTTCCAGGGAATAATAATCCAAAGCTTCACACATGCATTTATTTGCAACAGGCCATGCCTCATGTTTGCCTTAGCCAAGGAACATTTTACACAGAATTCTTCTGGGTACAGACTCAGTGTTGTGTTCCATCATACTGGATACAGCTGCATGAATGCTGACCATCCACATCCAACAGGATGCCCCAGTCAGCAGTGGGGGTTTTCCCAGGTGTGGGTATATACCAAAATAGATATGTGTGCATTAATAGTATGGAAGTGCATGCACAGTGACTCACGAGTAAAGCAACTTTGAAACAGCAAGTGGCCAAATCTTGAACTGCATTCTGCTTTGGATCATTCTGACAATTATCTACAATGTGAAGTTGAAGGCTTTCGTGAGGCCATGTTCTGGAACTCTTCCAGAACACAGCCTCACAGCCCAGAAAAAACCTAAGGAAAATCTAATTATCTACAAATCAGTATGAAAGGCGAAGCTGGTGGGCAGTTGAATCTTACAAGGTTCATCACCAAGGGCAAGATGGTATCATAGCACCTGTCCCAATGAGGTTGCCAAGTATAGTCAGAATCCTTTATTTTCTTCAATATAAAGCAGGGGTAGGGGACCTCTTTAAATGTTGGACTACAACAACAATTGGCTACACTGGCAAAGGCAGATGGGAATTGCAATCTAACATCCAGAGAGCCACAGATTCTGCACCAATCCTTTAACAAATGAATAGTTGAGATTTCATTCTTATGGGGAATATCCAATACTGCACTTTGGGCTACTTTTGCAGTGAGGGGACTGCTCATTTTTCCTCACACACACCCGAAAGCGAAGTCTCCGTGGGCAACATTTTTACAAAGGTATGTACATGCCTCAGTTTCCACTAAGGGGCCATGCAATATGAAAGCTCTACACACACACACACACACACACACCTCTGCCACCTATCATAAGGATGCCCCACCCCCCAAAAAAACCAGATTGAGGAGCTGTGGATAGTGGGGTAGATTTCCCAGGTGCCACAACGGTAAGACATTTTGCTGGTACATTATTATGATGTGGTGTTAAAGGGCCCCATTAGCTGGTATGCAACCAACAAGACTTACAAGCACTAATGCTTAGCTTTGCAGAGTGCTTTTAGACTTGTGATCAAAGCACATCATGTAATGAAAAGCCATCTTTGTTTCCTATTGAAGGAGCTCTCTAACTTGTCTAGCAAATGTGCCTCTAAAAGGGATGGACTTGGGTTCAAATTACACATCAGAGTTCCATAGTATTCTCCCAGCCTGTCTTTTAAAACAAATACAGCCAAACAAGGATACAATCAGGACCAGAAGAAGCAGGGCATGGTTAGTGCTTTTCCAGATTTTTCAAAATCCCCCTTGTCATTACTACCTTCTGTTTGAATAGTGGGGAAAATCTACTTTCTTTCCTCCTAAAAGTGGCACTGGGACTGGACAATGCCCTGTTTCTTTTTATTTTTATTGGGTACACTGTACCATTTATAGATATAGACATAGATATAGATATACAGTAGATATATTTTTCCACCAATGAGCTCAAGGCAGCATACACAGCTCTCCACCACCTTGAATCCTCACAACAACCCTGTTAGGTGGGTCAAACTGAGAAAGAGTGACTGCTGCAAAGGCACACAGTGGGTTTCATGAAAGAGGGGAAGGGAACCTGGATCTCCAAAGTCCCAGTCCCAACATTCTAACACACCAGACTGGTCCTCCCAATTTGTGTTTGCAACAGTGAGGTTTAAAGGCAAAAAGTAGTTACCACCAGGAATATTTCAAATTATTAATCTCTAGCCTGATTAGTACTTGAAATACTTCTAAGAAATATCAGGTGCTGTAGGCCAATGGCTCTTAACCTTTTCTTTACCAGGGACCCCCTTTAAATATCTTTTGTTGCCACAGGCCACCAAGTCTTAAGATTTAAAAGCCTCATCCTTATCATTTACATTTCTATACCGCTTTATAGTGCTAAGCACTCTCTAATCTGTTTACAATGTGTTAGCTAATTGCCCCCACAAGCTAGGTACTCATTTTACCAACCTACAAAAGGATGGAAGGCTGAGTCAACCTGGAGCCCTGCAGGATCGAACTCAGAGCGTTGTGACTGCAGAACCAGCATTTAACCACTGCTCCATCAGGGATCATCATCATCATCATCATCATACCTGATAAAAATAATACAATTACAGCACCCATTAAACCTTCCCTCAGAGGCACTGGAGAGGAAAGGAAGACTTTTCTCCTGCTTCTTTCTACAAGTTTGTGGCTAGAGGGGATTGAATGGCAATGCACCAGCCAAGCCAGCCAGCCTTTGCCTTGGCTCCTATCATGTGGTTCCTCCACTGCAGGGAGGAGGTGGGCCAAGTAGCCTTCAAGCCTTTGCAGACCCCCTGTGAGGACATTGTGGCCCCCTGGGGGATCCCTGGACCACAGGTTAAGAGCTCCTGCTGTAGTCTATATTTCAGAGGAAGATGATGGTATCCTTGCCTAAGAAAACCCGATATATCCTTGCCTAAGAAAACCCGATGTAATTCATGAGCGCACCATAAGCTAACACATGACTTTAAGGTACATATATAGCCACCAATTGGATTGTGGCCTACACACACTTCCAAGTAAGACCCAAATGCCTCTGCTTCTTACATCATTTGCTCTTTTTGAAAGGGGTCATAATTCCATTGCAGAGCCCCTGGTTTGCAGGCAGAAGGTCACAGGTAAGAAGACCAAAGGCAGCAGGTTGTGTGAAAGTTGCCATCTATCCTGTGAACAGGAGGAGCTACTCCTAGGCAGAGAAGGAAGCCTATTACTGGGCTAAATACAAACAGACCTGATAAAAAGCAGCTTGCTATGTTCCTATGCTCAAAGTCACTGATTTGGGAGAGGGGATGATAGAGCACATGGGCTTCGCTTATTCAAGTTCTTAGATTCAATCCCTAGCATCTCCAAGTAGGGTTGCGAAAGTCTGCATGCTAAACTCTGCAGAGCTACTGCCCAGCATGTAATATACTGAGATTAGTAAGAGTGATGGAAAGTTACTTTTAAGGACTGCAACTCCCAGAATCTCCCTCCCAGCTTCCAAGCCATGCTGGTTGGAGGATCCTGGGAGCTACAACCCAAAAATGTAACTTTTGCTAAGTCTTGAGTTCAGTGGAACAACAATATGATTGGGTATAAGGCAGTTTCAGCTGTGCAAACAGGCTGGTCTAATGGAAGTCACTCCCCATTTTAGCCACTGGCTTTCAACTTGCTACACATATATTTGGATACATCCTGAAAAGGCAGGAAAAAAAGCAGAGCAGAAGTATGGCCTACTCTTCCTTCTCATAAAACTCAGAGAGGGGGGATAAAAATCATTGCACTATAATTTATCAATAGGTATTGGGTGGTATGGGGAGTTCAATCATGAACTCAGCAGATTCAGCAGATGCACTGAGGACTCAGATTCTGTAAAACAAACATATCCATTATGCAAGAAGAAAAGCCTGGGGAAAGGCAGATTGTGTGGGATGGAATGGCCTATAGCCTAGTCAACCCTTAAGGCAATAATCTGATCAGTCCCTTCGGGCTCCATATCTGTGGGCTGCTGTGATTCTGACCAAGAGATCCAAACCCAACCAATGCAGAAAGGCTGTGATGCTGGCAAAGACAATACCACACCATTTTTAAAACCAGTATGCGTAATCTGCGGATTGTGTATCACTTGGCACCTATGCTGGGATCGAGCATCTTGCTAGCTTTCAGGGGAGGGGGTGTTTGTCTCCTCTTTTCTTTGTAAGAGTCTTATTTCATCTTTTTGAAAACATATCATTGTCCCATTATAACAAAAGGTTTGTTTCCGACCATCTATCATCACAATGACTATTCCAATAGAATTCTGTTTTTTACCCAGTTTACAAAAACAATGAAGCCCATCCTTTTGTTATCTTTTATCTGATATATCAAAAGCATATTTTTCACATTATTACAGGCAATTGCTTTGACTTTCCAGTGAGGTTGCTAATTTGGTTTATGCAACCAGCAAATATTTTGCAACTAAGATTGAATTGCTCCTTGTATGCCATACTCCAAGATAATGGAAAAGCCAGTCATACACACACGCTGACTGTGGGACAACATATCCAAGACTTGGCCAAAGAAATTTTGCTATCTGAGGAAAAACAACAAATGGTGTATGCACCCACATGCACAGTTAAGATGTACAGTACAAAAGGCACCTGAGGCAGAAAATCCCACTGATAATTCTTCCCCTCCATACAGTATAAAAAATCCCACAAATTATTAAATTAAAAAGTAAGTTTCGCTGCCTGAGGCACCTCTCTCACTCTGTCTAACAGCAGGGCTGCTCTGAATATATTTAAATCTAAGAACAGCTCCACCACACAAGATTAAACTTTGTATACTGTGTGACATTTCTAGCGTCTGAAAGTGTCTAACACATTGTTTAACTCTGCAGAAGTTGAGTGTCAACAATAGGATAATTATGCCAAGCATCTCCTGAAGATGAATGTCAGCCAGATGGATGGATGTAATAAAACCTGAATGACTTGTGAATTATCCCTCAAATGTTATGTAATATAGCCATGCTTATGTCCTTATACCAAACGTATTTATAAGAGTCATTCATAACTACGGTCTCTCTGATCTGAGACTATTCATACTGTAGTGAACAGACGCCTGTTCTTCCTACCAATTCCACACACACACACACACACACACACACACACACACACACTTTCACATTGTGTTAAAATGCTCAATTGATCATCTACCACTAATTCCTGTAAGACAACCTGCAAGACTCAAAAGCACAGACTTGAGGGTGACACCTACTCTTGTGATTTCAAAATACTGGTAGCTTCCTTTCAGGTAATTCCAGCAAAGCTTCTGGGCCTGGGGAAATATTTTTATTTATTTATTTTTGCCACCAAGAGAAGTGCCCCTTCCGCTGCCATCTAAATTCAACATAGAGACTCTTATGAAGAGAGTCTCATCTGCTTCATCTTACTTCTGTTTTCTCAGGGTTTCAACAACATTTGCTTAAGTAAAGCTTTGTACTCCCATTAATCCCTGTAAAGGAATTGGGACTGACATTTGTTTCAAACAAATACAAACACTGGATTTACTCTGAGGCATGCATACACAAATCCAATCATTTTCAGCAGACTCATGGAAGACTTGGAGGCACAACACACACACACATATATATATACATACATCTGCATAACAAAAACTGTAACTCAAGCAGGTATTCCTGGCCAATGATTGAACTGTTTTCTCCCAACACTTTACCTCCTGGTAATCTACCAACTGGTGGGAAAAAACACATTGCAGGGTGGGATGGGGGGAGGATAATTTAATAGAAACAGCCATTTCAGTTAAACAGCCAAATTGCAGTGATCCCAATGAACCCGAAGAGCCTTAAACATCTTGTCACTGCTGTTGTCTGCAATAGTTGTACAGATGTTGCCACCCTGGCCGTGGTGCTTAAAATGCCCCAATCCAAACTTGTGATAATCTACAATTCTGTTAATCATAAAAGATGAATGGGCAGAACAATACTTGGATGTTGAGGAGGGATGAGTTTGTTGGTTGTTTTTTTGTTTTGTTTTGTTTTATTTTGCTGGCTGGTTTTCTTTTTAATCCCATTGGCTTCAATAGGAAGAAGAATAACTTTGCTTTCCCACCTCCTTCCAGGGACATATCCACTAGATCCCTGATTTCCTTTCTCTTTCTCTCTCTCTGTTTCACACACACACACACACACACACCCTAACACCAGAATGCAATCTTTTACCTTTAGCACCATGGGAGAGGCCACAGTGGCACATGCATAGTGACAAAATTTTCTCCCATCTATCAAGGGAGGAGCAAAACTTAAGGTTTTTTTCTACATTAAAATTTATTTATTCAATTATTGATTGATTGATTGATTGGTTCGTGCAATTTCTATACTGCCTTTCTGCCAAACTGGGACCCAAGGCAGCTCACAGAATATTTAAAATCACAATTAAAACCAATTAAAAACATACAAAGTAAAAAACAGATAAAAACAATATTAAAAAACACCTTGATAAAAGCTGCAATTATACATCAAGGCCTGCTTAAACAAAAAATTTTTTGCCTGCTGGTGAAAAGAAAGCAGGGAGGGGTTCAGCCTAGCCTCTGAAGATCTTAAAACCCTTGCATGTTTGTAAATCCCAGTGATAACCTGTCAACAGCCATGATTAAAATTGTAAGTAAATTTTATACTGTCAACAGCTTACCTTCTCCATAGGCAGACTTTCCCTCTCTGATCACAGAAGGGGAGGCTACGGTATTCTACAACCAGTGAGATGTCCTCCCAGGAACAACCATAGGATTACACCCAACCCTAAGAACCCACAAATTGTCCTAAAGACAATGTCTATTGCCCACGTACACGGATAATCTCACTGTATTCTCTCCTTTGTCTCGTTAATATGATGGCAAGCTGTAACTCTGTTCCAATCCAAAACAAACAACATGGTGGACACAGTATACGAGATCCTTGCATCATTTCTGTGAGACTTAATTTATATTTTGGTGATCAAAGCTGAATATATGGAGTGTGTCTATGCTCTTATATAAATACAGTTGGCCCTCTGTATCCACAGATTTAATATCCATGGATTCCACCATCCACGGCTTGAAAATATTCCCCCCCCCCCAAAAAAAATTCCAAGAAGCAAACCTTGCTGTTTGCCATTTTATATAAGGGACAACATTTTACTATATGTGTATAGAGCCATTGTACTGTCTATTCTCCTTTACGGATCTGAAACGTGGGTCACCTATCGCCACCACTTATGACTCCTTGAACACTTTCATCAGCGCTGTATATGCACAATCCTAAATATACACTGGACTGACTATGTGACAAATGTTGCTGTCCTTGAGCAAGCAGGGATCACCAGCATTGAGGCCATGATATTGAGAACACAGCTGAGCTGGGCAGGGCACGTTTCTAGGATGGAGACCATCGCCTCCCAAGAATAATACACTATGGTGAACTCGCCACGGGTCAGCATAAGAGGGGTGCTCCAAAAAAGCGATACAAGGACTCCCTGAAACAACATCTCAGGCTCAGCCAAACTGATCACCAACAACAGTCCACCCTGGCCTCACATCGGGAGGCATGGAGACGCACTATCCACAATGCTGCAGCCTTATTTGAGAACTCACACCGAAAAAGTCTTGAAGAGAAACGACAACGCAGAAAGAATCACAACTGTGAAACATCACCCAAGGAGACCTTCTGCTGTGCTTTCTGCAACCGGACTTGTTTATCTCGGATTGGCCTTTTTAGTCATCAGCGCGCTTTCAGAAAGCGCGGGATGAGTCCTTCCTGAATCTTCGTTTGCGAAGAAAAGCCAGAGAGTATATAATGGGACTTGAGCATCCATGGATTTTTGTATCCATGGGGGTCCTGGAACCAAACCCCAGCGGAAACCAAAGGCCCACTGTACAGCTAATCCACTCCATTGAAAACTTGTGCAGAATCCCATTGTTTATAGTATTAATTGTTTATAGTATTGTTTATCGTATCAATTGCCCTTCTACTATCATGAAGAACATAAGAAGAGTCCTACAGAAATAGACCAAAGAACTATCTAGTCCAACAATTAGCTTTCTAGTGGTCAACTGAATGCTTCTGGGAAGCCACAAGTGCAACAATACCCTCCAACCCGTGCCCCAGAGCAATTAGTATTTGGAGGTCATCTTTCTGCCAGTAATAATTGTTGCTTTACTTGAGTAAGTAAGTAAAATTACTCTGAAAAATTGCAAAGTTTTTAGCTACAATCTCATGTGCTATTTGTTCATCTAAATGATTGGCCTCTGGTCAAAGGAACATTTTTAAAATTTCATCTCGATAGGTGCTAGCATTTGCAAAGAAAGAAAGATATCTAGACATAAGCTCATTGGTAGCAGGAACTCTGATTTATTGCCTCCCAATAGGAGACCAATGCATTTCATTCTTTGCTGTCCTCCAGCAAACATATGGAGAGTTGCAGTTTGTTCAAAAAAGGAGATATTTAAGCTACTAGAGAATGTTTCTATTTACTAGAACTGGCCTTTAAAACCCTAGTTAATATGTTCTGCATTTTTTCTATGGACTTTATCAGACCACCCTCCATAAAAGTTCTTTTGCCAGCATATTTTAAAGCATTTTTATATCGGCAAAAGAACTCCCCTACCAGACCTACAAACCTATTAACAGCATGAAAAGACATCCCTAGCAGTAACGGAGCACAAATGGAGCTCCATTTACTTCTGAGTTCCAAATCTCACCAATTCTCACAAGAAGACGTGAGCGCAGCAAAATTAAAAGTTAAAGCAAAATAAACACATAAAACATACACACAAGCACAGAAACACACCTTAAAAGTCCCAAGTACATGGTGGTGGAGGGTTCATAAAAATAGCATCCCCTATCTAGCTGTCACAATCTCACCTGGAAACATTCTGTCATTGATGCTGCATTCATGTGAGCACAATGGTGTGAGGATTCAAACGCCATCAGTGCCAGCAACAAAGCACCACAGCAGATCTATTGATGGCTTGAGCTGTCAATAAAATAGAACGGCTTTTTGACAAGACATGATCGCAAAAGGACAGCGTTGTATGCTATGCGCGGCCTTTCATGATAATTAGGCATCATTATGATGCCATATTTACCACATCCAATAAAGTCCTATCTCACCAAAGAGCTTCTTGATTGGAGAAAGAATATTCTGTTTCCACTTTCTAGCTAGCTGGAACCATAACCACTTGCCTGATTTAGCTTCTTCTTTTTTTAAAAAATGTTTTTCTTTCAGATATGCCTATACAGCATTGTTCCAATTTTAAAAGCATCAGCTCAGTCTAATTTCTTCCAAGTGCCTCTTTGTTGTCTAAAAGTACTGTCCAGATAATGTTGTTTATGTTTCTTTTCTAAATACTCTAGTTGTATTAGCAGTACATCTGTCTCCTGTCATTTCTGTTCTTATAGGATATAGTGATAATCAAAGAACCTCTAATTACAGATTTAAATGCAGCCCACAGAACTATCCTACTATCTAAAATCTCCATTACTCTGAAAGTAGACTTTGTTATCACCTGCAGCACTATCTCGAGCAAAGTGATCATAAAGTAAAAGAGCGTTTACATGCTAAACTATCTTCCTTGCTTTAGCTTTAATTTTTGCATCAGTACAATTTAGTAAAGGCATCTGAAAAATGAGAACAATATTATCTAACTATACCTATGATATATGTTAAAACAAAGACAACGTACTGCAGATAGGAACTATGCCTATTCACATAGACACAGTCCCTCAATCCAGACTCTTTTTTCCCAAGTTTCCAGTCCTTTGCATGTAGTGATAAACCTGAGAACATGTAGACAGT
Organism: Gambelia wislizenii; assembly: GCA_030847615.1. Taxonomy (NCBI): domain Eukaryota; kingdom Metazoa; phylum Chordata; class Lepidosauria; order Squamata; family Crotaphytidae; genus Gambelia; species Gambelia wislizenii. The sequence goes on along the minus strand of JAUMIR010000002.1, from coordinate 240,871,303 downwards.
GTGGGGAGTACACCTCAGACCCTGGGGGAAATTGTATACCCCCAAAGATTAAGGGGGCAGGAGGCTGCAATTTAATACTATACATCAGGGGTGGGAATTCTGTGGCCACCCAGATGTAATTGAACTACAACTCCCAGTAATCCTTACAACTGTCTAAGCTAATTAGGGTTGCTTGGAACTGCAGTTTAATAATACCTGTAGGGCCTTACAACTTCCCTCCCTTAAGTGTGGGTAAAGTACCACCCATGAGCTGCATGCAATCCCCCAGGTCATTTTTGTGGCTTGCAGGGCTTCCCAGGGATCTTCCAAGATGCCCCAGGGAGCGTAGAGGACATTTTCACCATATTTGGAGCTTCCCTGGGCCCCCAGGGGTAAAAAACAGTATTTGAAAAAATAAAATAAAAAGTGAAATGCTACAAAACATCCACAAGGAGGCGTGGGCAACATTTCCACTACATTTTGCTGTGCACACGCACTTGCACACACTGACACACACATGGGCCAATTTAGGCCCAGGTGAGGCTTTTACTGAAACCCAAAACTTGGTTAAAATGCCTTCATATCTCCTCTAAGAGTTGGGGGGGCAATTTTTTTTATTTGGGGGGACAGGGGCAGGTGTGGCCCTCCAAGTTGTCCTAGGGGGTTAATGCAGCACGCTAGTATTCCACAGTTGCCCACCCCTGGTCCAGAAGCAGGTTTCACTCCATTCACTGGACCTCATGTTCAAATAAGGGTGTGGAGTTCTGCAGCATCATTGCTTATCACACCTCTGTGCAAAATATCTGTCTATGAAGAGTGCTGGAAGTGGGGTGGGATGAAGTAGAGCAGTACACCATCCCATGGCTTTTCAGGTTGGCTGTTAAGGGATAAATCAGTATTCGGATCTACTAGAGAAACATGAAACAGAACCAAAGGAGGATAACATCATATTGAGAGTCAATACAGGTACATTAAAACATTAAAATTACAGAAAACATAGATAGGCTAAATGTTATAAAAAGCCTTTCCAAACAAGCACATTTTAATTTCATCTGTTGAATGAGACAAAAGAGTTGTGATTGTTAATTATTGTCAAGATGGTTTCGAATTATGGCTATGAATAAGAGACTTTGAAGATAGCTTGTTATCAACAGCCCTGCTCAGGTCTTGCAGACTCAGGGCATTCGTGGCTTCCTCGATTGGATCAATCCATCTGTAATGCAGTCTTCCTCTTTTCCTACTGCCTCTGACATGGCAAAGCATGTTTTCTAATGAGTCATGTCATCTCAGGATATGCCCAAAGTTAACTCTCTCCTTATTTGCCAGGGATGAAAAAACAGGCTGCCACTACAGAGTAGGTGCTTGTTTTCTGTCCCCCTGCCTGATCATAAATGGCAGAGAGAAAAAAATCACCCCAGGAAGATTTCTGAGGCAGATGTTGTACTTTGAATAGGTACTGGAAGAAACAGTCCTTCAGGAACCCTAGTCCCAAACCATTTAGGGCTTGATGGTTAAGACTGCACTTTGAATTGGATCTAGAAGTGCATTGAAAGCCAACCCAATGTGAGTCAACAATCTAATTGAACCTTATGTGCAAATATCAGTAGTTGGGAACCATCTAGCAGCCAGAACTCCCTCCACCACTCATATGCTCATCCACCCAACCTGACTTTAGGCAACATCTTTCCTCCTGCCTTTGTCCCTCAATGACCACTGATAAACTGAATTTGTCACCTCATCCTCACACCCACAAGCTTTGCATTTCTATGACTATTCAGCAGCCTGTTTATAAGGTCTGTTCCAGGCACTAGTTTACTCCATGCATCTGAGGAAGGAGACTAAGTCTACAAAAGCTTATGCTACAACCTCTTTCTCTCATGGGCTTACTGCACTACGAATTAAAGTAGCAGCGCAGCAGGAAGGTTCCATCTTCCATGCTGCCTTACTGCATGATGTCATCGTTCTTTCGTTCCAGTCCCATGGGAGACTGAGGTCCATCCATCCATCCACATCCTTTATTAGGCATAATACAACATATACATAGAACAATAGAACAATAGGACTTCGAGGATCATTTTTAGGCAGGTTAAGCCATATGTTTGCTGCCTCAACCAAAAAGTTAGCCATTAGTCTGGTAATATGTGGGTTTCGATCTTCCAATAAGAATTCCACTGATAATCTATCTGTACAGACATTCCTCTCCAATAATCTCCTTATCAACTTTTTCCTTGGAATTATATACAGTGGGCAAGTCAATACAATATGATAGAGAACATCAGGGGCTTGAGCACAATGACATATACAATTCAAAAAAGGGATCTGCAAATATCTACCCTTGGTCACATTAGAGGGATGTACATTCAACCTTGCAAGTAGAAGAGCCTTCCTTGCCACCAGCAATGAGAGAAGTTTGAAAATAATTCGGGATCCCATCCTATATGGGTGGGATACCAAGCATCGATGGAGAAGAAACCCTAGAAGGTGTTGGATAAGACAGCTGATACTCCCTCTCAGCAAGGCAGAGCCTAATAGTGTTAAGACATTCCTTTTCAGATAACAAAAGGAGAGAATCAAGATTTATACCCATAGACACTACTTTGCTTTCATAAAATGTTGTCCATCTAGTGTAGTAAACGTCAGATAGACGAAAGCATAAAAGGCCAGATCTATTGGGAGATCGAGGTAAAACCGAATCTTTTTGCTAACTGGAAAAACCATTTAGCAAAATGATGCAGTTTTACCTTGGTCTCCTATGGGACTGGAGTGAAAGAACATTGGAAGAACGACGACATCATGCAGTAAGGCAGCATGGAAGACAGAACCTTCCTGTTGCACTGCCGTTTTTCTTCAGAGTGTGGCAAGCCCCTCCGTTAGTCTCAAAGATACTATAAGATCCTTTTGTATATTGATATTCCAGACTAACGCAGCTATGTCTTTGAATCTTGTGCAAATGTTCAGCACCCCATTTCTTCACTGGAAAACAGAATGGGAATGGGAATTTATAAAGTAGAGAAGCAGGGGAGGAGTTTATTTCTTCTCTTCCTCCTCCTATCAGCTCCCCTCACCTTTTCCCACTAAACTGCTTTGTTCCCATAGGATTCCAGATAAGCACTTGCAAGGTGATTACTCTCTAGAACCCCACAGGCAAGCAATGCAGCTTGGAGATGGAGATAGAATAGGGAAACAGGTTGCAAGGAAAAGGGTTAAGCACTCCTTTCCCCACATTGGTTTTGTGGAGTAGTGGGTCTATTTTTTTATTACCCATATTTGCACATGGCTTTTAGACTTAAGCTAGCCATCTTCAACCGAGCATCTTTTAGATGTTTTAGGGTAACAGTTCTATTATCCCTGGCCACTGGACATGCTGATAGGGGCTAGGGTGACCAGGGGAAAAACAGGACAGGCCTCCTGTACCTTGAATAGTTGTTGGAGAAGAGGGAATTTCAGCAGATGTTGCTAAAGTTACCTTTTCCACCCAACCAGTAAAGGTAAGCAGCCCTGTCCTGTTTTTCACCTGGCAATCCTAGAAGGGGTTTATGGGAGTTATAGTCCAAAGCATCCAGAGCGGGAGACTGACTTAGATCCTTAGTGGATAATGCTGTGTCTCTCTTAAGTTTTAGTCTTCTCCCCTACAAGAGAAGGACGGTGCATCCAGATTTTGCTTTCTTGAACTGATGCAAAGGAATTAAAGAAAGCCCCCAAAGGTAAAAAATAAAAATAAAAATCCAAGCTTCCTTGGCAGCCAGAAGAAACATGCAGCTGTGTTCAGCTGTAGTGCCTGAGCAGCCAAGTGGAGGATGAGAAAGTGGAGAGAGTGTTTTCTCTCAAAAGCACACACCCCCCAACAACGGGCCCCAGTACATGAGGGCTTCTCTGAATCAAACTGTCAACAGAGTAGAGATTTTGTAGAGATTTTACAAGGCAGCTATCCATCTTAACAAACCTATTAGCAGATGGCCCTGTCAATTTCAAAGCCAAAAAAAATCCCCCAAGCAAGATAAAGAGCACAGTGTTTTGACACAAGTGATATACTGGGAAAGCTAAATGGAAGTAACAGTTTCTCTCCAGCTCAAAATTCCACCAAAATCAAGAGACAACAGCAGTCACCGGAAACAGTGAACTCTCTTTCTCTCTTATTGGGGATGTGTCCAATTAAGAATCCACATTCTTAATTTCTTAATGAATGGATCCTTTCAAGCCTTGCTCTCATGAACTCAGTAACCCATCCCTGGGTGCATGGGGGGGGGGAGCTTTTTGATTTGGTTTTAGGAGCTTTAAAAACCAGTCCAGAATGCAGTTATCTTGGGGCCTAACCAGACAAGAAGATAGAGGGCTTGTCTACACCAGCCAAATAAAACGTCCTCATCCCATCCCCACGGCAATCTGTCCAGACAACGTAGGGCCAATTCCCCAATTCTGATTCAAACTGTATACATGATAGATTTTCCTTGGGGTTTTTTCTGGCTGTGAGGCCATGTTCTGGAATAGTTTCTATTCCAGAAAGAAACTCTTCCAGAACACGGCCTCACAGCCCGGAAAAAAAACAACAACAACAAGGAAAATCTATGGATGCTGGCTGTGAAAGCCTTCGACTTCACATTGTATACACAATGTCCGACCAGTTCAGCACCCAACCCACACTGAACCATCCTTAAAACAGAGTAAAATAAAACACCATTTGCTCCAGATTTTACACAAAAAAACAGTGCACTGGGCAGATGTGTACGCATGCATCTCCGCTGTGTTGCCTGGTGTGGTTGCCACTGGCGCAGGTCACAACAAGATGCCCAGCCATGTGATCAAAGCTGAGCACCTCATTTCTGGTCTCAGAGGACCCATGCCAGCAGTGGTGCCACTGAACAACAAAGCAGGGAAGCATGTGTAGACATCCGCCTGGTGTCATCACACTGGTAACGGGGAATCCAGGGCAACTCCAGGACCAGAATACCCCAGTCAGCACCCGAATTATCTTGGCCAGTGTAGATGAGCTCAGAGATCTGTGATGGGCTCTCTAGCAAATAGCCACAGAGAAGTGTGTGTGCGTAAAGGAGAGGGAGGGAGGGAGAGAAAGAGAGATTGACAGTGGGACTGTGATGCTGGAAAAGGAGGGTTGTCCAAGGCCATTTTCCTGCTGATGGAAGTCACCCACCCACCCAAAGCTGCTAATTGCTCCATTAGGGAAAACATCCACATACTGCTTAGGGGCATAAACATTTCCACCAATCAAGGGTGGGCAAAGTGTAGCCCTTCCCCCAGGTTGTTTTCCTGGCCCTTGACCTCTCCAGACTCCCCTTTTTTCTGATTTTAAGAAAACCAGATTCCTATGCCTGATGCCAGATTCCTATGCCTGATGCCTTTAGGAGCAGCAATTCCCTGTTTAAATAGGATGCAAGTCCATCCCTTGCACTTTGATATATTTTTAAATAGTTTTTCAAAACCAGAAGTGGACTTTTTGAGCCACTTCTTGGCTTTAGTTTGGACTGAATTTTAAAATTTAATTTAATTGTTTTTTGTTTGTATCCTCCCCCTCTCCCCACTGCAAAAGTCTTGCGATATAAAATTGGCTTCTTGACCCAACACTGTTGCCCACCCCTGCCACAGTAAGATAGACAGCAGTTGCAGGATGGGGTATTAATCATCATTAGAAAAATGAAATCTCTCCTCCCCAAAGGGCTGTGGTGCTAAACCAAACTACACCTCCCCCTGAATGAGAGGAGAGCAGATCTCTCTATCATCCCATCTACACATGCTCTCAAAGATATGTCCCACTGCAATGCTGCAGGGTTTGCTGTTACATAAGTGTGCATAAATCTGCAGTACAGTATTAGAGTCCAACACGACATTGTTGCATACTTGCTTGGAAGTAAGTATTCCAGTCAAGGCTTGGCCCACCATTCTTCATAGGATGAAACCAAGACTCTCTCTAGACCTCCTTTCCCTGATTTGGTGAACTCCAGAAGTTGTTGGACTACAGCTCCCATGATCCCTCAATGTTGGCCATGTTTTCTGAGGTCGATGGGAATATTTCTCCCAAAAATTCTCTCACCAAAGCCCTGGTGATGCAGTGGTACTGCAGCCTCAACGTTGTGAGCAAGTCCTGCAGGGCTCCAGGTTGACTTAGCCTTCCATCCTTCTGTAGATAGCGTAGATAGATTGGTAAAATGATTACCCAGCTTGTTGGGGGCAATTAGCTAACACACTGTAAACCTCTTAGGGAGTGCTTAGCACTATAAAGTGGTATAGAAATGTAAGTGCTATTGCTATATTGCTATAAAGATTCAGAAGGCACCAAGCTGGGGGAGCTGCTCTAAACCAGCTTTCCCCAATTTGGTGCTCTCCAAAAGGTTGGAACTACCATTCCTCTCATCATAAAAGAGCTGATGAAAGGCATAGTCCAAACCATCCGGAGGGTACCCAGTTATCTTTGGTAGACAAACTGATTCCTTGTTTGATAAAATTTGCCCTTGGAATGCAGGATACAGTTGATGGTACAACTGAATGTTCCTCCATATTAAAAAGGTGAAGTTTTCCCTATAACTATTAAAATCTGATGTCAAGTTCCCCATTCTCATATTTGTTATGTGTATGCAGGGAATACATTCAACTAGGAGGAAAATTAACATCACTATCTCCAAGGCACATATCATTCTTTATCAGATGCAGCAAAGATCGTGGGATTATGATATCGTGGTAGCATGAATGGCCCCGTGCGTCACACAACATCGTCATCATCATGTGGTTAGTCTGTGCCCCAGCCGCGAAAAAGGCATTGCTTTTAATTGATGGGACAAGCCGTCAATAGATCTACAATAGTGCTTTTTTTGTGGTGTTGAAGGTGTGCAAAACCATGTCCCGTAGTAATCTCAGCGAGAAAACTTCCAGGTGAGAATGGGAAAACGAAGCACAGGACACTCTTTTTATGAACTGTCCTGTTTAGTTTCAATGTTTTTAGGCTTGTTTCAGTGCTTGTGTGTTCATTAACTTTGTTAATTTAGGGGGTTTTGGAGTTTTTGCTGTGCTCGCATCTTCTTGCAACAACTGTCAAAATCTCACCCATGCTAAATCATGGAAGTAAACCATTCTTGAAGTGCTAGTGGTCGGCATGTGATAATTCTGTGGTGGTTCTTTCGTGTGGTTACAGCAATGTGTGATAGTAAGTGTTATAATGCCATGATGTTTCCGCTATCCTCATTTGTGGAATTACAGCATTTTTAGACACTGGTCTGATAAAGTCCTTAGACTTATTGGTGGTGTTTGGGGACAACATCCACAACCTCTCCCAACACATGTCTTGTCCCTGGCCCCACCACCATCACAGCACAAACATTAAAACTATAGCACAACTTTGTGCTTCATCAGCAGGAAGTCCTCTAACGGTGACTTCCCTCTCCAAAGCACACAACTGGGCCCATCTGTCTTATTACATTGCAGCCAGCCTTCTAGGAAGGATAGGTTTACTTACCACATACTTTCTATGTCACATACTTTCCCCCACCTTTGAAATTAGTTGCCTTTTATTATTTTCTATAGAGATCTGAGTTCTAGTCAGCCATTATGTTTTCAGAAATGGGGATCAACTAGACAGCAATCTACAACCCAGGCCTAGAAAGTAATGTGGTCTGTTCTGTGTTACCCATAGTGTTTTGCCTTAAGGTGGAACTCTGCAAACTGAATTGTCCAGGAGTAAGCAGCATAGCAGATGTGTGTATCATCATGTTGCCCACTAATCTCTTTTAAGAGTATGGGAAGGCTAGAAAACATTGCAGACTTCATTAACTTTAAATGCTTTCAAATTCTTCAGTCAGGAGGAATGGTAGAATAAAACAAAGGATGGGCGAAGAAGGCTAAAAATTAGGGCAGGTACTGTGACTATGAGCTACCTAAATACTCTTATGGGGGCCAGATCCCATTTGATCTTGGAAGCTAAGCAGGGTCAGCCCTGGTTAGTACTTGGATGGGAGACTGCTGATGAATCCCCGATGCTGTAGGCTATATTTCAGAGGAAGGAACTGGCAAAACCACCTCTGAGGATTCCTTCCCTAAGAAAACCCTCTGAAATTCACGGGGTTACCATAAGTCAACAGGCGACTTGAGGGCACTTACACGCACACATAGTGGCCATGAGGTCTGTCTTACAGACTCAAAAGACTGGTGGTTGAATGAGTTCATCTGCTTCTGCAGGTGCAGGGATTGGGTTATATATAGGATTTTGGGCAGACTGAGGACACAGTGGACTTTATCAGACACATAAAATATGGTGTCATAATGATGTCACATAAACATGAAAAGGTGCACGTATTACACAACACCACCTTTTCGCGCTTATGTAAAGTCCAAAACCTGTAGTTTTTAATTGATGGCTGAAGTCATCAATTGATCCCCCCCCGGCCTATATACTTCTGGGTGAGATTGTGACAGCCAGGTAATTGACACACTTTTTATGACCCTCCCCATGTTACTTGGGACCTTTAAAGTGTGTGGTATGTGCTTTTAAAAAGTTTTTATGTCTTATTTTTGTTTTTTGTTTTTTGAATTTCCTACGTGATGAAGTCTCGCTATAATCTGCGGGATTTCAAAGGAGGAAGTGAATGGAGAGCTCTTCATTTAAATAAAGACTTGGACTGGACAGTCTTTCAAACAGTGGTGACCTTCAACTAAAGGACTGTCTTGTAAAATAGGGCATATGGCCATCACCATCACCCACCCACACATGGTTTGCAGTATGTTCTTGTAGCTGGTGCAATTCGTGGGAGCTCACTTGTGTTTATTTTGTGAGCCTACATATTTATCTGGAGCTTTGCTGGACAGCAGGAGATGGTGAAAAACAGGCACTCTGTGTAAACAGATATGAGCGTTCTGCGTGCTCACCAAACCGGCAGAGATTTCAAGAGTGAGGTGCCAATGCCTGACAGACTGCAGCATGGATTTATCCCAGCCCAGGCATTTTTCTACCACAAGGTTTTTTCTCCCATCCCTGCCAGCCCACATCATAAGGGTGATCAAGTACTTGACTCTTTCCCATTTTGTGAATATTGCAGTATAGGTTGAGTCCCCCTTATCCGAAATGTTTGGGACCAGAGGTATTTTGGATTTTGGAATATTTTGGATTTTGGAATATTTGCATATATTTAATGAGATATTTTGGAGAAGGGATCCCCAAGTCTATACACGTAATTCATTTAGGTTTCCTATACACCTGATAGAGATAGCCTGAAGGTAATTTTCTGCACAATATTTTTAATACTTTTGTGCATGAAACAAAGTTTGTGTACATTGAACCCACAGAAAACACATAAAATATAAAATGCCCTGTCATGTTGGCACTCAAAAAAATTACAGATTTTGGAATATTTCAGATTTCGGAATTCTGGATAAGGGAGACTCAAACTGTATTAGGAGTCTGAAATGTCAGTTCCTAACAGGTCAAGGAGTATGATGGCCAGGCTTACCGAAGGCTGTGTGCATTCTGCATTTCATTAAACATGTAGTTAGGTGATGCAATGATTTTAAAACACACACACATTTTTAAATAGCTGTTGTGTAAGTTATAATAATAAGAATCAGAAAATTGGGACAACCGTGAGAGGTAAGGAAGGTTTCTATCTATTCGTAGCATAACAGGAAATGGAATTCCAAAGAATATTTCCTCCAGAGCTACTGTTTGACACAGAGAGTTTTCCATCTGTGCCAAATAACAGCAGTGTGTGTGTGTGGGGGGGGGATTTCGTCAGGATTCTGGGAGTGGTGGGTAATAGAATTAATTCCACCCTCTGCATGCATTTACAGTGCAATCCTAATTTTCATTGGGCCTCTGGTGTCCACAATTTAACATTTTTAAAAGAATGACAACAGTACTAAGCTTTGGAGATTATCAGACAGGAACGAAAAAAGTGTTCCTGTCCCACAATCTCCTCTCCCGCCTCTCTCCGATCCCTGTCCTGGCACAATAATTAAAAGTTTCAGACCTACCTTAATTTTGTGTGCCAGGCAGCCCAGGAGAGCTCCATTCACTTCCTGGAATGAAATCCCACGCATTCTCACGAGAAGACAAGAGTGCGGGAAATTCAAAAATAAAAAGCAAACTAGTAGAGAAAAAGTGTCAGCAAGCACAAAAACACGCTTTAAAACTTCCAAGTAATCCAAGGAAGTTTTTAAAAAGTGTGTCACTGACCTGGATGTCCTGATCTCACCCGGAAGTGTTCTGGCAGGGACCTCCCATTGATGCTGGGATCTCGCCAGCATAACAGGGCACCTTTTCATTCACAGGAACATCCGTGACAGAAATGGAATGGGAGATATATTGATGGCTTCTCCCATCAATAAAAAGCAGTGACAGCGGAACAGCAGCAGAACGGGAGCATTACGAGAGGAGAATGACATCATCTGAAAAGGAATCCCTTTAGCAATCTCCTGTTGTCGTAATAATGCCGTTTTTAGAGCGTCTGATAATCTCCTCTATGTCTATTTGATACTGTGGAGAGGAAATATAAATAATTTTCTTTGTTACTAATGTTGACGGTTTCTTCTGGGGTTTTTTTAATCATATTTTTGCCTGCTCCACTCATAAACTAGCAAAACCAAAGGGATTCCTTACAATTCAGAAGACTGTTGGTCCATTTGTTATAAATATTTTTTAAAAATAAATTCCATTTGTAATAACTGTTTGCATGCATTGTATTTTTAATATACCAATTGTGATAATTTTATATCAAATCAAATTGTACATTGTCATATTTCATGTTCCTAAAGTAACAGAGTGACTTTCAATCTGTAAAAAGTGCTAATGTTGCATTTTTTTTTCAATTTTTCTGAAAATTTCCATTTTTTTTCTGGGAAAAAAAAACAGAAAAACCACCCCTCCCCCCATGGCTTCGAAATTTCTGGAAATTTTACATCTCTACTTCTGAATAAATATATATAGACTCATGCTCCACACCAGAGGAATTTGCCTCTTCACAGATACACCTTCACAGGAGGATTAAAGCTTTTCCATACATTTTAAAATTTTGTTTCAGGAAAAAGCTTTACCTACTAACTCCCCACATGTCAGGTTCATGTTGCTGTCAAAAGGTATAGGACCAGGGGCATGAGGAAAAAAGAAAAGAGGCAACCTTGAATCTCTGCCTTCTAATTCCAGAATAATATGAATGACATTTCACTAATGAAGAGCAAATGACACACTCCTATCACAGAATCATAGAATCATAGAATTGCAGAGTTGGAAGAGACCACGAGCATGCCCAGTCATTTTGATGCGTACAAGTACTGTTGTTGTTAGAACTAACATTGAAATGCCTTTCTATATCATCCCAAATCATCTGCCTAGGGTAGCCCTACTACCCTACTGAAAGGTAGACCCAGGAGGACATTGTCCATGTCCAGAGTCGCTTATTAATACAGCAAATGGTTTAAGGCTGAGGCCTGCCACGTAAGCCCTTGAGCTGAAGCCTGACTCAAGAAAAGTACTCTAAGGGCTTGACTACATGGGACTGGTGTGTGTGTGTGTAAAAATCCAGATGCGATTTGGACTACTTTGGCCCAGAGCTGCAGCATATGAAATTTGGACTACTCTGGCCCAGATGTTGGCACCACATCTGCCAAACCCCAAATCTACATTGGGTTTTTACTTGGCTCCCTGTTACTCATGCTTGACTCTGAGCTCTGGGAAACTCAAAGTCCCAGCAGTAGCCGCTCTCTCTGAAGTCAGAATGGGCGGCTGGACTCATGATGGCAGGGCAGGCGCCTGTTCTGGCTTCAGAGAGAGAGGCTACTCCTGGTGCTTTGCTTTTCCCAGAGCTCAGAGGAGCGATTAAAGCAAGGCCCCAGCAGTAGTTGCCCTCTCTAACACCAGAACGGGAAGCTAGCCTCGCAATGGCAAGGCTAGCCTGGGGTTCTGACCTCAGAGAAAACGACTACCGCTGGGGCTCTGCCTTTGAAATGAGAAGTGGCGCCAAGGGAAAATGGCAGCACCTCAGACAGCGCTTGTTCTTTCTTTCCTCCCCATCTCCCCAAATACAGTGTTCACATGACAGTTTTTGTCAGAGTTTTCAGCAAACTCCGTAGAAACCTGTAAGTTTTCTAAAACCCAGATTAAGGGGGTATTTCCCAAATCTGGGGCAAATAGGGCCATACAGCATGTGTCACTATGGCACCAGATTTGGGGAAAAGGCTTCACATCATGTGGTATTAGCAGGTCAGATTCGAGGGGAGGGGTCCTCTGGTGTAGACAAGCCCTAAGAATGCTTCACTAAAACACAAAGCTTTAATAGCCATGTCCAGCACTCCCTTTCTCTCGTGCTAAACCTGTGCCTGCAGTAATCCAGCATGACACTATTTATAAAAGAAGCCTCTCTCCATCTTTCATTCTCTCTCTCTCTCTCTCTCTCTCTTTCTTGCTTCCTTCATTTGACAGTCACAGCTTTTGTACACCAGAGAGAGAGAGAGAGAGAGAATTATGTCAACATCCCAAAAAGCACAAAAGATAAATATCTCTCCCAGCCAAAAGGCCTCCACCCATCTCAGGCCTAAACCACAGGCAACCAGCTGGGGCCAGATCCTGGTGTGTGTGTTTTGGTCTGTTTGTTATTTCGTGAGATGAGGCAAGATAGGGCCTTTTGGGGAGGATCTTTGTCTCTACTGTAAATGCTCTTTGCTGCTATCCTAGCAAAATAAGTCTTGTGCAGGTCTATAGTGGTGCAAAGGAAGGCATGGAAAGAGTGGGCCGCCACTGTGACAAGGAGCACTGTTATCACCACAGTGGGTAGTCAGATAGAGGTACCATCTAAGGTAAAGGACTTCACCCCATCTTTTGGCACAAAAGCTAATTAATTAATTGTGCACTATGAGGCTTATCCCGTGATGGGAGGGAAGCAGAAATGCAGCCGGATAATAGCACCTCCTGTTCTGCCTTATTGCATGATGTCATCTTTCTTTAGTAGTTCTTCAGTTCTGGTCCCCATGGGAGACGGATGTAAAAGCAAGTCAATTAGAGAAAAGACTCACTTTTACAACCATCTCCCATGGGACCAGAAATGAAGAATTACTAAAGAAAGATGACATCATGTGATATAAGGCAGAATGGAAAGCACAATTTTTATCTGACTGCGCTTTCTCTTTCCTTTCCTCCTGTGATAAGACTCTCAGTGTCTGTCAGGTCTTTCAGTGAGGTAAAGCTATAAATCTTTTAGAAGGGACTGCAAGGGGCATGTAGTCCAACCCCCTGCCATGTAGGAATACACAACTAAAGCACTCCCGAAAGATGCCCATCCAACCTGTATTTAAAGACCTCCAAAGAAGGAGAGTCCACCCTTCCGAGGAAATCTATCCCACTGTCAAGCAACTCTTATAGTAACATTGCTCTTCCTAATGTTTAGGTAGAATCTCTTTTCTTTTAATTTGAATCCATATAAGGATGCTGTGCCAGCTGAAGCCCCAGGGAATGGCTAAACTTCTCCTGGTCTTCTTACAGGGAGACAAATCTCAAGGTAAGCAGCACTGGAGGTGGAGAAGGTTTGAAATTTGCTTGTGAGGTAAATTTAAAGGCTGGGCAACCATATCTACCTACTCCCACCTGATGCTTGGACTCTCTGGCTCAGCATAAAGCATCTTTCTATATGTACTGCACTTGCACATACATCAGTGCACTGAAAAGCTAGGAGTGAGAAAAAGGAGCCAATGGAAGCATACATTTGCACTCTTGTGCCATTTGGAGCATGGCTAGGAGTGGAGGGCCAGCATCACGTCTCCTCAACTTTCTTGTTGCAAAAACACTCAGCAGCAGACTGGTGCACAGTGCAGGGAGGGGTATCCTTGTGGGCTGGTGGTGAGCCATCCACAAGCCACAGAAGCACTATGATATTCCCTCCAACATTTCATAGATAAAAACTGGGACATATATGGCCAAGCAACATCAGTGTATAATCAAGATGGCAAAAGTTATTAATAAGGAAGAACACACAAGCTCCAGAGAGAAACTGAGACATTTTGAAAGTAGCTGAAGAAGTGGGACAAGAGGATTATTTGGGACTATCCCTGCACAGGGACAAGGAGAACGTACTATAATAACCAATGCAGAGAAATAGAAGGTGACCACAAAAAAGGACGGACAAGAGACCTCTTGCATAAGATCTGAGAAACTGAAGGGAAATTTAACCAAGAGTGAGACTGTTCTGTTTCAAGCAGGGAAATACATTACATGATCAAGTAGAAACAGAAAGATGATAGAAACAAGACATTGAAGGACTATATAAAAGATGACAGGGTGATGGATTACTTGAAGGAATCATAGAATCATAGAGTTGGAAGAGACCTCAAGGGCCATCCAAGTCCAACCCCCTGCCATGCAGGAATACCCAATCAAATCATTCCCGACAGATAGCCATCCAGCCTCTTTTTAGAAACCACCACACTCCAAGGCAGTGTATTCCACTTCTGAACAGCTCTTACTATCAGGAAGTTCTTCCTAATGTTTAGGTGGAATTTCTTTTCTTATAGTTTGAAGAACCAAATGAAGATGAACCTCTGATTTTAGAAACTGAAGTGGAAGCTGCACTCAGAACACTTGGGAGAAATAAATCACCAGGAACAAATGGAATGCCAATAGAGTACTTCAGTCCACAGAGACAGAATCTACTCTATTTCTAACCAAATTCTGTCAACAAAAATGGAAAACAAAACAATGGTCCACAGACTGGAAACAGCCAATATACATTCCAATCCCCAAGAAAGGGGACATCAGGGATTGCATTAACCACTGGACCACTGCATTAATTCCCTATGCAACCGAAGTGATACTCAAAGTTCTACAAAAAAAGACTTTCACCATATACAAAGTAAGAAAAGCCAGACATCCAAGTTGGGTTCAGGAAAGGAAGAGGCACTAGGGATCATATTGCAAACATGCATTGGATAATGGAGTGCACCAAAGAATTTCAGAAGAAAATCAGCCTACACTTTCTAGATTATAGCAAAGTCTTTTGGTTGTGTAGATCATGAAAAATTATGGATTGCTCTTAAAAAAAAAATAGGTGTACCACAACATTTTATTGTCCTGACACATAACCTGTATGCATCAGTACAGAATATAGTTTCTGATTGGCAAGGGGCTCAGGCAGGGTTGCATTTGATCACCCTATCTGTTTAATTTATATGCTGAACATATACGTAAAGCAAGATAAGACTTGGAGGAGGATGAAAATTGGAGGAAGGAACATCAACTAACAGAAAATAGCAAAAACTTGGAACAATTACTGAAGGAAAGCCAAGGAAGAAAGTGCAAAGGTAACTTTCCAGTAGAACATCAAGAAAACAGAACTAATGACCACAGATTATTTACATAACTTTAAAGTAGATGAGGAAGACCAACTTACTTCCATACTTTGGCTCAGTCATTAATCAGAATGGAGACTACAGTCAAGTAATCAGAAGAAGACCAGGACTTAGAAGGGCAGCTATGAGTAAACTAGACAAGATCCCGAAGTGTCAAGGTATATCACGGAATACTGAAGTTGGGATTGTCCATGCCTTCGTATTTCCCATTTCTATGTATGGTTGTGAAAGCTGGACAGTGAAGAAAGCTGATAAGAAAATAAACTACAGTTGTCCCTCCACATTCGTGAACTTGCTATTCGCGGTTTTGATTATTTGCGGTTTTGGGAGGGCCCCCCGGGCCCCCCCAATACCGTGACACAGGGCCCCCAGAGGCCCCGTGAAAGCCCTGGGAGGGAGTGGGGAGGGCCGGGGAGGCCTCCACGGGGCCTTCGGAGACCCTCTGGAGGCCCTGCGAAGGCCTTGGGGGGGAGGACCGGGAAGGCCTCCGTGGGGCCTCCAGAGACCCTCCGGAGAGCCCGGGAAGGCCTTGGGAGGGAGGGGGAGGACCGGGGAGGCCTCTGCGGGGCCTCCGGAGACCCTCTGGAGGCCCCGCGAAGGCCTTGGGGGGGAGGGGGAGGGCTTGGAAGGCCTCCGCAGGGCCTTTGGAGACCCTCCGGAGGCCCCACGAAGGCCTTGGGGAGGGCCGGGGAGGCCTCCGCGGGGCCTCCGGAGACTCTCCTGAGGCCCTGTTGAGGGCTTGGGCGGGAGGGGGGAGGGCTGGGGAGGCATCCACGGGGCCTCGGGAGGGTCTCCGGAGGCCCCAGGAAGGCCTAGGAAGGGAGTGGGCAGGCGGGGGAAAGCGACTATGGGGCCTCCAGAGGCCCCATGGTTGCTTTGGCGGGGGAGGGGGGCAAACAATATTTGCGGATTTTTCACATTCGCGGGGGTCCGTGGAACGTAACCCCCGTGAATGTGAAGGGACGACTGTAATCTGAAATGTGGTACTGGAGAAGAGTTCTACAGATACCATGGACTGCTAAAAAGACAAATAAATGGGTCCTAGAGCAAATCAAGCCTGAACTCTACCTAGAGGCCGAGATGACCAAAGACTGTCATACTTTGGCCATAGCGTGAGAAGACAAGACTCACTAGAAAAGACAATAATGCTTGATAAGGTAGAAGGGAGTAGGAAAAGGGGAAGACCACATTCCAGATGGATAGACTCAATTGTCATGTAGTAGCATTCCCAGACTCAGTGACCAGCAGTTTCAGAGTACAAAACAGAAAAGTTTATTGACTCAGTATTCCAGAAAGCAAACCATACAGGGTCATTGCTCCGAATAAAACTCAACTGACAACAGTCCTTTAAAAGTATATTCCAATCTTCTAAATCTGGTGGGCTACACAAACATTGGCTACCCATCAAACCCTTTCCCCTCTTTTCACCGTACCAGTGTTCAGTCCCCTTTTCCCAGAGCTGAGACCCAGCTGCAGTACTTATCAAATTGTTCCCAACATTGACCACATACTCCCTTCTACAGTTAGGCTACACACTCCTTAGCAAGCACAAAGAAGTGCA
Organism: Gambelia wislizenii; assembly: GCA_030847615.1. Classification (NCBI taxonomy): domain Eukaryota; kingdom Metazoa; phylum Chordata; class Lepidosauria; order Squamata; family Crotaphytidae; genus Gambelia; species Gambelia wislizenii. Next base: position 240,854,436 of record JAUMIR010000002.1, on the reverse strand, counting down.
AACACAATTACCTACAAGATTAAACAGTAAAATTGAATTTGGCAGGAAAAGGTCACGTCTGGGACCAATGCTGACATCAGTCAAGGAAACCATGGCCTGATTCTACAAGACCTGAGCAGGGCTGTTGAAGACAGGGGGGACTTGGAGGTCTCTCATTCATAGCATTGGCATAAGTCAACATCAATTTGGCGGCAGTTAACAACAATTCTTGCCAAATTGGGACAGTTGAACAGGATGTTATAAGGCTTGGGGAAAATCCTCATGTGTCCCATGTGCTGTTGGCAATGTTGTGTGGAAGGTGAGGTTTAACTGGAATGATGGTGGCTGTCACCAAGTGTACTTTACTATCCAGCCAGCTGTCAAAAACACTGTTTCCCCTGCCTCTGTGTTGGCATATTACCTGGTTAGTTGATTCATACCAGATTCTGGGTCCTTTTACCCAGGTTCCCCTTAGGCCCATTTCTGCAGTTAGAGGCAGTTCCAGTGCTCTTCCTACTTTTGCCTGCCTTGCTAGTATAGTATCACCAGGGCCTACCACCTCATTTCAGGTTTTAGCCCTGAAATGTCAAAGATGGTGATGCTACTGACCTGGCAATGCTAGTTAGCCACTTCGCAGTCTCTTGTGCCACACCTGGAAGTTGTGGGCTGGAAAGGGGGCAACACAGAAGATGGTTGCTGCTGCCTTCACTGTTCTTCTCATAGCTGTTTCCTCCTTTCTCTCCTAAGAGTTCAGATATGTTTCTCAAGTAACCAATAGCCTCTTCTTTCCTCACTCCCTTAGTGCTCTTCCTATGGCTTTTTTCATGCAAGAGGCAACATCCACAGTACAGTCAGCCTAAACATCTTCCACCAGGCTCTCTACATACATGTGCTCATGTATGACCCGGGGAGACCTTAACGGTTATCTTGCACTTAGAAGACAGTGATGCTTCTTCTTGCTTTGGTGAGGAATCATTCTAAGGTTGACAGCACCTATAGCAAAGATGTTCAAGTAACTCTCAACCCTGTATGAGCCTTTTTCTGAGCATCTGCTGCTCTATTTAGCCCTGGAGTTGAGGGGCCATTGTTATAAGCTGCCTAGCAACAGTTATGACAAACTTCTCTGAACACACTGGCCTGAACAACCAAAGCCCCCTCCCCAGCAGCCATATATAGCAGCCCACTGCTGGCTCAGCATGAAGGCCAGCCCAGCTAGGACAACAAAAATGTGAAGACCTTCCACCTAACATGATGGGAGCTCCTAGGGTGACATTTTGTTTGCCAGGCCACTTTTATGTTACTCTTCAACAGCTGGGTGTTTCTCTACTAGAGCTTTTCTGCAGTATTTATGCCAGTTGATCATTCATTCAGTTCAGGAATAAATGTGCCTGAAACTGCTACATTCCTGTTTTCTTCTGCATTGTGCTTTTTCATTCATTGTGTAGTTTTGTTTCAGAATGGAGGACCATCGCCTCCCAAAAATAGTACTCTACAGTGAATTCGCCATAGGTCAGCGTAAGAGGAGTGCTCCAAAAAAAGTGATACAAGGACTCCCTGAAACAACCTCTCAGGCTCGGCCAAATTGATCATCAACAATGGTCCACCCTGGCCTCACATTGGGAGGCATGGAGACGCACTATCCACAATGCTGCAGCCTTATTTGAGAACTCACGCTGAACAAGTCTTGAAGAGAAACGAGAACGCAGAAAGAATCACAACCCAGAAACATCACCCGAGGAGACCTTCTGCTGTGCTTTCTGCAACCAGACATGTCTATCTCAGATTGGCCTTTTCAGTCATCAGTGCGCTTGCAGAAAGCACGGGATGAGTCCTTCCTGAATCTTCATTTGCAAAGAAAAGCCAGAGAGAGAGAGACTCTTTAAACACAAGAAACTAAAAAGCAGAACTCGAAATATTTAGTTTTTTCTAGACTGCAACTCCTAGAATCCCCCCAGCCTCAATTGCTATGCATGGTGGAGGATTCTCAGAATTGAAGTCCAAAAAAGGTAAATCTGCAAGCTTTGTTTATTTTTTTAAGCTTCCAGTATAATTCCACTGCAGCTCTTTCTACTGTGAGCTGATTGTAGCCCTACTTTCTCACTGTGTGAGGAGTTGATGAGATTTTAGCTGCCTTTGTCTTTTCAAACTGTGTTATATCTAAGAAGGCTTTATGTTTGGGAAGTTTGCATTGTGGGCGCTCAGATCATATGATGTACATTATGAGATTCTTTCAGTTCATTATCCATTTGCTGATCTTCCAATCTGAGGAAGCCCTAATGGAGTTGGATGAGACTGAAGCTGCAGTGCAACCCAGTAATGTGAAAGGTAAATCCACCTGTGTTCATTTTTTATAAAACTCAGGATGAATATAGCCATACAAATATACATATTTCATTCTTAACAAATGCATAATCGTTTCCCCCTTTTACAAAAAAATTAAAAAGATTATACCCTCCTGCCCTCCTTACATTTTTTTTTATTGGATTGAATGAAACTATTTCAGTACATTGTAAATCTTTGTCTCTACACTTCACCTTATCTGTTTATTCTACAGCTTCCAATGTTCATATAATTTATAAGTATCAGGTGATATACCTCTACAATGATGCTTACTTCCAAGCAGGGGAGGTAGATGGATCTCACATCAATGGGGTAGTGAACCTGCTCCAGGTATTAGTCTGAATTGTACAGGAGCTATCCAAAGTGCTGAAATCTATGCCCAAAATATAGTCAGCACTCTGGATTCCCTGTCTTGCTATTATGAGAACCACCCACCTCCCCTGGGGATATGTGCTTAGAATTGCAAGCTGACTGTAAAATCCTGTGTGGGATTTGCATTGCTGTAAGTGGACTTATGTGTGAAGGAATTACACTTGCAAAGATGTGCAGTGTCCATATTGGGTAGAGGGCTGCTGTTACATAACTATGTAACAGAGATGGCAAAAAGACCAACTTGCAATGGGACCAATGTGCATCACAACGGGCACCAATGCACATCAGGCACTTGCTGGTGTCCTGTTATACATTTACATAATTCAATATCAGGGTTTCTTAGCACCTCTGCTGCATAGTTAAGTGTATGCAAATATATGTTGAGAGAAAGTCATATAGGATTCCAGAGTATTTTCTTTGCTGCCTCCTTTAACCCAAGTATTCCTTACAGCACAATTAAGTGAAGCAATACCACCACCAGTTGACCCTTAAAGAAATAATGACACAATGATTTTGTGTGTTCCCTGTTATACCTACTTGAATGCTCCTTGTACAAAACTGTGGAAATTGCCATTGACGGAACTCTTGGTCTTGTCAAGTGTGCCAAGGGCTGCAAAAAGTTACCTTAATTGATGTTACATAGAAACTGGAACACATGCAGGGGGAATGAGAAAAAGACAGAGCCTGGAAAGGCCAGAACTGCAATGGGCAGATCTTGGAAACCATACATTTTAGACTACAGCTCCCAGGAACCGCAGTCAACATGGTCACTGGCTATACTGGCTGGAGGATTCTGGGGAATTGTAGCCCCGAAAGTAAATTTTCCAAGCTCTGTCAAAGAGTGTAGGAATTGCTGCAGTTCATGCCTCCACCAGTCTTAAATAGGGGCTTTTCTGCACTACTGAAAAACCATGAATCCCCCCTAAACCTGGCCCAATAATGCCAGATAATGTGCATCCTCCCCCCCCCCAATCTGGTGTGATAATGCTACACAACATATGGCCCTATCTGCACAAGACTCGGGGAATAACATCTTAATCCAGGTTTTAGAAAACTCACAGTTTTCTCCAGAGTTTGCTTGAAAGACTGGAGAAAACTGTAGTGTGAACAATCCATTCACTCTGGATTCTGGAGGTGGGGAAGAAAGGAAGGACAAGCGCTGCTTGATACACAGCCATTTCCTCAGTACCGCTTCCTCATTCCAAAGGCAGAGGCCCAGCGCTAGTTGTTTTCTCTGAGGTCAGAATGACTGGCCAGTTCCACCATCGCAATGCTGGCTGCCCATTCTGACCTCAGAGCAGGCGACTGTGTGCCGGAAAAGCAGAGCCCCAATGCTAGTCGCTCTCTCGGAAGACAGAGCAGGTGATTATGCACTGGAAAGGCAGAGACCTCTTGTTCTTCTGGCCCACCCCAGCAGCAGGGGTGCCACAGAGGTGGCTGGCTAGTTGTGGCAGTGGACCTGCAGCTTCACTGGGGGTGAAAATCCAAATGCAGATCCAGGCTTTGGCAGGTAAGGTGTGCTGCTTAAATCCAGGCCAAAGTAGTCCAGATTTCATGCACCACAGCTCTGGGTCAAAGCAGTCCAAATTTAATCTGGGTTTTTACCCCCAATGTAGCTTTCCAGTAGGTCTTATTGCCAACCATGTCATTTACTTTATGCTTAAAATCCTTAACATTCTAACTTAGGTTCTCAGATATTTGTTGTTGTGCGCCTCAAGTCTTTTCCAACCCTTTCCAACCCTAAGGGCAAACCTATCATGGGGTTTTCTTGGCAAGATTTATTATGAAGGGGGTTGCCTTTGCCTTCCTCTGAGGCTGAGAGTGTGTGGCTTGCCCAAGGTCACCCAGTGGGTTTCCATGGCCAAGCAGGGATTTGAACCCTGGTCTCCAGAGTCCTAGTCCAAAACTCAAACCACTACATCACACTGGCTCAGATATTGTTGGTCCTCAACTCCCAGTATATTGACCATTTGCCAGGCTGGCTGGGGTTTCCAGGAGTTGAATTCCATACTGCTAGATTTATGCTTCCATAAACAGAAATGTGACCAATTGTCCCATTCAAAGTGTCATACTATCTTTTCCAGACTCATTCTGGGAGTGATCTCTTCTCATTCCTTGCTCACTTTCATCGTTACCCCAGGGCAGTTATTGTTAATATTTAATCTTTTTTAAAACCCATGTTTAAGTCTCTGCCCTAAGCTTTTGTGGGCGAGTCTTCACAAGCCTGTAAGTATCTTTCGAGCACTGTGAGTACACACAGGTCCAGCCACTAGTCATTTACGAGCTTCTGAGAAAAGGAGGAAATTGCTTCAGGGAGTTTGTAAACTCAGGAATTTTCTTCTTCTTGCAGTCTAGGCATGAGGAACCTCTATAAATAAGCATTGAACAAGTGGATACACCAAGATCTGTAGCTGCTGGGGATTTGATTTGGATCACCTGCTCCTTACAACCCATCTTTCCTCAGTAAGTCACATTCATATTCTTTTAATATGCTGAAATTTGTATATAGGAGAATCTGAAATTAACAACATGATTGAGGTGTTCAGTTTTAGTAGCTCTCTTTGCCTCCCGGAGTTGCATGGGATGTTATCTTTCAGTACCGGTTTATCCTAAGAGTGGCCACCCTTGAGGATTGCCTGCTGCTTGTACCAGCCACTGGTCCTGCACTTTTCATAGCAGCTCGGCTTGCTTTGCAGAAATGAACAAGGGGTAATTTCTTATTTCCTTGCTGAGAAAATCTTCAGCTGCTGCTTTGTGGATACCAGGCAGCTTTTAAAAGCAGAGGAGAAGGGCAGAACTCCCCACCACCACACACACACTCATTTCCAGTTCAATTGGAAACCAAAATAAGGTGACCAAGAGGCGACAAGGTTCTCCAACAAGTTCTAATAATTGTTCCATAACAGGGAGTTTTAGCAGGTGCAGCTTGTTGTACAGGGTAAAATTGTGAACTCTTCTGCAAAGATATGAAAGGCTCAGGAGCCCTGTCCTCTTTTGCATCTGTCCATTCTGCTCAAACATGTGTAGACAGTGCTCCATTAATGTTTAGACCTGGCTCCTGATACCTTCAACAATGGGTTAACAAGCAGAAACTTGGTAGATGCTGCTTATTAAGATGACCACACTGCTAAAATGCATCTGAGTAAGGGCTGGGGGAAAAGAGGTGGCAGGACTTTCATACAGAACCCGGTTAGCTCATGTTTGATCTCTTAGCCATGATGAATGTATGTCCAGGGGGAATCTTTCCTATTATTTTGTTCATTTCTGGGTTCAGCACACATCATGGTTGAAGTTTCCAAAGCCAAGCTATGGGAGATCTCTGGCTCCACTTTGCTGCTTTCATCCCTCCTTCCCCTGATAGGTGGTGTGCCTTTAACAGCTGTGCAGCATGATGAAATTCAACAAGATATGTTCTTTCCTTTTCACAATGTTGTGTTTGGGTTCTGAAAAGACCAAATGTCCAGTTTGCCTGCTAAGCACCTGTTAAAGAGGCAATGGATGGTGGAGCACAGGGACAGTGCAGCAAACCTTTTTAAAAACCCACTGCATATCTGCCTCTGTTTATACCTGCCCCAGGGGTAGGCAACCTTTATTCCTTGCTGAAGGCAACATTTTGCAGGCAAAGATCTTTTTATTCCAGTGAGTATTTGGCAACTGATGAACTTCTAAGAAATGGCCTTTTATGGACTGGGGAGTGCTGTACTTTTTTCTTGATGTATTTCAATTCTTTTTAATTTGATTGTGTTTCAGTCTTATTTCATTGCTTAATTGCTTGATTTGTTTAATATTATAATGTTAGGAGGCAAGTTTAAGCATAAGGATAAAATCCAGCACCCTTCACTATCTTCCAAAGCGGCCTTCCTAGGAAACTTGTTACTGACAGTGGCTTTTTTATACCAGCCTGGGGCAAGCCTACAACTAGTTGATTGGGACAGGCCAGTTCTGCACCTCAACAGTTTGGGGTATCCACATTGAGCAAGTCACGTCCTCTCCTCATAGTTACACGTAAATAGTACCAAGTTATAGAACAGCTTCCAGTTAATCAAGCCACTTCCCTTTAGGCCATTCGCCCCCTCCCTTCCCCCCCCCCTAAAACCACAAGGTGAACCACTCAAACCTCTTTTGCTTGTTTACCGGAGACTGAAAGCTTTGGGGAGCAGGGTAATTACCCCATACCCTCAAAAAATTCACAAACAAAAACCAGCACACACGTAACCAAGCAACATCAGAGTGCAGTCAAGATGGTAAAACCTATTAAGGAGGAATAACAGACAAGCTGAGAGATGGCACCAGTTTGCATCTGCCTACTTTTGCACTTTGAACTCAGTTTGCATCAATGGAAGTAAGAAGAAGACAAAGGGGAAGAGGAGGAGAGAGAATATGGGACTTTTTAAAAGCAGTTGAAAAAGTGGGATGAAATAGAATTAATTGGGACTGCCCCTGCTTAATTGGGTAGTTGAAGGCTATATTACCATGAGGCAGCAGTAACAATTTCTCACATTGGAGGGGTTTTTTGGCGGTGGCGGCGGCGGCGGTGGTGGTGGTGAGGAGGTATTTTGGCAAGTCCTAGAATCCCCTGACCAGCATGGCCACTGGCCATGTTGACTGATGCTATAGCCCAATAAAACATGTGGATTTTCCCTCAAAGGTGTGTCTTGAATTAGAGCTAGGGTTGTGACAGCTTCTCTGATGGCACTTAAAGCTGTGCCTGTAACAGCTGTATGATTTGCAGGCCTAAGCATTGCTGTGGAGCAGGGGATTTCCATATCCCACCGCTGCCACCACTTTGTGATGCCAGGCGACTTCCTTCCTTCTCTCTTGTGACACAGGGGCCTTTCTCTCCCTCTGCTGCCACCAAATTCCGGACACCTAGCCACGTCACGGCTGAACTACGTTTCCCGGTGAGGTATAGCACGTGTACTTACGTATGGATGTACCCTGATACTTGTGAATTCATTGTCAGAGAAGTCACTCATGACCAGACTGCATGTCATGTATTAACATAAAGAACGCTTTATTCTTACATAACATAAACACAACTGATTAATAAATCCCTTTCCCTGCACATAAATTCCTTCTAAGCCTCTCTCTCTCTCCCTGGCTTCACACCCTCAAGCCTCACTTAAAACAGAACTTCCCTGAACTAACTCACTCTTTCGCTGTCACACCCACTTCACACACACCCAGAAGCCCCCCTTTTCTGCCTCTTCATAGAGGATTGGCTCCTTGAAGCCCACTGTTTCCATTGGCCCATGTATCCATACATCACAATTGCTATGTGCTTTGGGGGCAAATATTTATTGATTTTTATTTAAAGCATCTGTAGACCACTATAAAGGAGGCACATTCTCTTATACTGGCTTCCAGAATGAAATAAACATAGCAATTCTTCAAAAACAAGTATTAATAATACAGTGGGGCCTTGGTGTCCACTGGGGTTTGGTCCTAGGACCCCCACCCCAGTGGATACCAAAATCTGTGGATGCTCAAGTCCCATTATATACCATGGCATAGTAAAATGATGTCCCTTATATAAAATGGTGAAATCAAGGTTTGCTTTCTGGAAACATATATATATATATATATATATATATATATATATATATATATTCAAGCTGTGGATGCTTGAATCCATGGATACAGAATCTGTGGATATGGAGGGTCAACTGTACAAGCCAGCAAAATCAACTGCTTCTTCCCCCCGCCCTTTGCCTGGTCCCATTCTGCCCCAGCTGAAATGTCCACATCTTCTTTAAACCAGGCCTCATGAAGAGTGCATTAGATACAGTGATGGTGCCTGGACATCACTTGTGTTTAGATCTCCAAGGCAAGAGCTCTCAGGGCTGCAGCTAAAGAGCCAGCCTATGCTGCTAAAAAGCACTCCTGCCAGATCATGTCGATGGTCAGGGCTGGTTTAAGGCACCAGCAGTGTCAGCATCCACGGGGGGCCCCATCATTGTCAGGGGGCATAGTAACCCTCCTCCTGCAAAAACCTTATTAGTAATAATCTGAATATCCTGTACTGTGAATAGCTTAGGTTGAGTTAGGTTACATTGACCTGAGATAAACATATGGGGGCCCCAAAATAAAGCATTGCAGGGGTCCCAAAATTCCTTAAACCGGTCCTATTGATGGTAAGTGCACATGAAGAGGCCTGCAAAGTTTTTGTTTCTAATTAGCTGGCAACCCTAACTATCCAAGAAGCTTAGCACAACCTGTGCCTTTTCTTCCTCATGGAAAGTGGTCTGTGTTCAAGTCAAGCTTGCCTTCCTTTGTGGTGGGGAGAGAGGCTGCATGGGTGGCCCAGAGTCAAACATGAGGACAGATACCCTCTCTGCCTCTTTATCTTTGGCTGCAACTGCACTGCAGAAATAATGCAGTTTGACACCACCTTGACTGTCAAGGCTCAATGCTACAGAATCCTGGGCTTTATAGTTTGTTGTGACACCAGAGCTTTCTGACAGAGGAGGCTGAATATCTCACAAAACTACAAATCCCAGATGTTGATAGCATTGAACCATGGCAGTTAAAGCAGTGTCAAACTGGATTTGTGACGTCGAAGGCTTTCACAGCTGGCATCCATACATTTTCCTTGGGGTTTTTTCTGGGCTGTGAGGCCGTGTTCTGGAATAGTTTCCTTCTGACGTTTTGACTGCATCTGTGGCTGGCATCTTCAGAGAATGGCATCTGAGGATGCCAGCCACAGATGCAGGCAAAACATCAGAAAGAAATTATTCCAGAACACAGTCTCACAGCCCGGGGAAAAAAACCAAGGAAAAATCTATCAAACTGGATTATTTCTGCAATGTAGATGCAGCCTTCATCTCCCCTTTTCACTCCCTTAAATCTCCCCCTCCTCTTCCCCCTAACACTACCAGGATGCAGGAGAGGGTCAGTTTGCTGCTGCAAGAGATTTGGCCTGATTATCTGAAGATTAAGACTCAAAATTAGACCGAAGGCCACATAAATTGGCCCATGGCCACATAAATTGGCCCACGGGTCACCCCTGCTCTATTCCTGCTCTAGCTGTTAACATCTTCCCCATCCAGGAAGCACTGGTATTTTTTTTTTAAAGGCCCAATTTGGCTTGCCCAATAGCTGAGGATGCCTAATTGGAGTTCTTTGGGGCATATGCCTCCAGTCTCTACCACCCACGCATCCCATTTGCAACTTGAAAACAGAGCCAGCCAGGTAGAGGATGGTGCCAGCCAGGAATGATTTGGAGATGTCTGTTTCCGTGGCAACGTCCCAATTAGGCCTAAAAAGGAAGGAATGGGGTTGTGCTTTGATCTCTCTTCCCTGGAGGCAGCTGGGATGTAAATCAGAGAGAGCCTCTGTGTGCATGCCAGTCAGAAAGAGAAAGAGAGAGAGATCAGCAGGCCTTGGGATGGATTTGCCAGGATGCCTTGTCTCGTTCATGCCAGATTCGTGGCTTTCCAACTTTCTTCAGGGGCATCATGACAAAGACCCTAATTGGGACAGTAATCCTTTCTCTCCAAACACTGCCCAGCCGGCCTGTGGGCCAGAACCTGCCTTAAAGAAGGCCTTCAGGCTTCCATAGTCAAAAGCAGGAGCAGCCCTCCTCTTAGGCAGAGTAAGGGGGTTGCTTCAGGCAGCAGAACCTGCTTGTCATATAAGGACAGCATAAAACATCATTTAGCTTCCACTGTACAGTATTTTAAGTGCCAGAGATGGGGAGGGGTGCTTTTTGGATTTTCTGCCTTGACATTCAGTAGATGCAAAGATGAGCAAATTTTTAAAAGGTATTTTGAAATTATTGTTAATGGCCACCAGGAAAATATTAAAAAGGCCTTCCCCTGGAACTGTGCACTAGGCCAGTCTGCCCTGGGATAGGGCTGCCAGTGGAGGATAAGCTCCCATGTGAGGTTTCTGTGCCAAAGCCTTTATTACACTACACTGTTATAGTGCTATTATTCCACTTTAACCGCTCTGGCTGCCTCCTGTGGAATCCTGGGATTTGCAGTTTAGGGAGGGGGCATTTAGCATTCTCAGCCAGAAAGCTCTTAGGTCTCGCTAAACTACAAATCCCAAAATTCCACAGGAAGCAGCCAGAGCAGTTAAAGTGGAATAATAGCACTATAACAGTATAGTGTGATAAGGTTCTAGGGATAGTCCTTAGTGATATCATTAGGTGTTACACATTAAGTACCAACCACAGGTTGCTCACAGCGTATCACTGAAACAAAGAGAGGGAGAAAATATTTTCCCGTTTGGAGATTTAAGAGTGAAATCTTAGTAAAGGGGCTGTTTCCAAATTAAGGTGAAAGGAGGGGATTATTGCTTGTCACTTACATATAGATAGATGGGATAAGGAGCATTTAATCTAGTCTACTTACTTCTAGTCAGAAGGTGGATGCAGAGCAGAGTTGAGGGTGAGCCCTGGCACCACAACGACTGGGAAGGAAGGAGAAGGTTAACTAAGTAAACACATAAAACCCCTGGAGAGTCTTTACAAGTTGTAGCAACTAATCAAGCCTTGGAAACTGCCCTGGCCTCAGAGGGAGAGAAGAAGAGGCTGGCACAGCTCCATCATCATGCCTAGGCCCAGAAGCAGGTGAAAGGCGCTCCTTCCAACCCAACTGCTACCAGTCTCCTCTGAGAGCCTTTGTGGCTGAAGAGCCCAGTATAAATACTCTAAATGAATGAATGAATGCAAACTACTGCTCTACTATCTGGGCTAGAGATTTGCACATAGCCTTTTCTACTTGCTGGAAATGAGCACCCCAAAACTGGGGATTTTGTAACTCTGTCTCTTGCTTAGAGATGACCTACAAAAACTAGAGACTCAAAGGCTAGGCCCTGAGATCTGGCAACCACATCCTGGGGACAAAGTTGTTAAGTCCTGAGAGACCACAAGTGAAAAGCCCCTCCCTTTCCTCTGTGTCTCAAGGGTTCCCTCCCTGCTTGATGACATGCCATAGAGGGGCTGAGGATTCCTGTAATACTAGGGCTTGGGAGGAGAAGAAGAAAAGTAAAGGAGGACAGGCAATATGCAATAGAGGAGAAGTGGGGAAAAAGACAAAGTCCTCAGGGTGTTGAAAAAAGAGATGATTTTACTCTTTAAAATAGCCCAATGTGTTTTGGCCTGGAAATGTTTTTATGGTCTTCTCCGAGGACTGTTAAAAGAAAAAGGGACAATACATAGATAACAGTAATTGCAATTTACAAAATCACTTACACAAGCATAGATGTTATACCAAGTTACATGTAAATTGCCTCAGTTTAAAAAAAATGCTTATAAGCCAAGTAAATTTATACAAGTACAGTTGTCCCGCCGTATCCACTGATTTGGTATCCATGGATTTAAGTATTCACGGCTTGAAAAAATTCTTTTAAAAATAATAATCCAAAAAGCAAACCTTGGTTTTATCATATTATATAAGGGACACCATTTTGCTATGCCATTGCATACAATGGGACGTGAGTATTCACAGATTTTGGTATTCACGGAGGGGTCCTGGAATGAAAGCCCAGTGAATATGAAGGGACAACTGTATTTCTGTCTTCTGAGCTCAGCTGTGCTCTCCAGGTGGTAATGGTGGACCAGCAACATCAAGGCCCCATGCATTCCCTTGATGGGGTTCTTTTTTCTTTAAATCCAGTTTAGATTGGACAGTTCCTCAAGCAGAGGACTGTCCTCTAAAAAGGTCACCCTACCACATGGTAACTGTCTTGAGATCATTTAGTTGGTTGACAGTGGCCCCAAGGAATCTAACAAACAGAGAGGTACATTCAGTCATAGAAGATATCCTGTCTGTAGCTAAGCTCATTGATAAAGCCCCAGTGATCAGGAACATCATACCCTCCAACGATTCACAGATGACAACCAGGAGAAGATGAAACATAAGGTATGTATCCAAGCAACATCAGAGTGTGGTCAAGATGGCAAAAGTTATTAATGAGGAAGAACACAAAAGTTAGGAGATGCTGCACCAGCTTGCTTTTGTCTAAGTCTACTGGGAACAGCAAGATTTCTCTATTTCCTCTCCACTCCACTCTCTCCTGCAGAATTCGTCGAGGGCAAACTTTTCGCACTTTGAACTCAGTTTGAAGCAATTGAAGTAAAGTGTGGACATGGGGAAAGTGAGAAGGAAGAGGAAAGAAAAATGGGGGCATTTTAAAAGCAGCTGGAAAGTGGGATGACTGTCCCTGCCAAATCAGAAGAGTTGGAGGGCATGACATTCCAAAGGCATGGGGTCACTACAGAAAAAGCCCTCTTCCTGGTGCCTGCCAACAAATCTTCTCTCACAGATGGACAAGTGGGAAGAGTTGCAGAACTTGGGAAACTTTTTGTTTACTCCCAGCTGGGGGATTCTGGGAGTCAGAGTCCAAAAAAACCCACACTTCCAAACCCTGCTGTGTTTATAGAGTGTGGTCAAACTGGTATGAGCCAAGGCAGTCTGTTAAGGGTAACGATTGGGACTGTCCCTGACAAATTTGGCCAGTTTGAGGATATGGACTGTGTGGTCTTCCAGATGTTGTTGGAACCCAAATCCTATCATCCTCTCTGTAGGTTGTGCTGGCTAGGGTAAATGGGAGTTGTAATCCAAGAACATTTGGTGGGCCACATATTCTCCATCCCCTAATATAGTTCTTTTCTATGAATTGATTTTTTTGGGGGGGTGGAGTGGAATCTAGTGGCTATGATAACATTCTGTGCCAAGGAATCCCACCAGTTGATGGTTTCTTGGATCACATCCTTCTTTGTGCTTCCACAGAGATCACTGCCAATCAGTGCTTGACAGCCATATACTTTTGTTTAATCCCTCTCTGACTCTTGTTCTTTTTCTGACTTCCTCTAGGTACAGTATTGGCCTGGTAACTTAGCTCTCCAAGCTTTCAGCTAAAGAGCCACATAGCCTGGAACATCTTCTTCCTAGGATGGCAAATCTTTCCGACAACTTCTCCTGCTATGACCCATCCATTGTTGGCTATCGTTACGTGGCAGTGAGTTGGGGCATTGTGGTGACCATAGCAGGCACAGTGGGCAACGTGCTAACCCTGCTGGCTTATGCATCTGACACCAAGCTCCAGACACGTGTTAACCTGCTCATTCTCAACCTGACCTTGGCTGATATTCTGTATTGCACCCTCCTGCAACCCTTTTCTGTGGACTCCTACCTGCATCTCCATTGGCGAGCGGGTGCTGATTTTTGCCGGGTCTTTGGGATGTTGCTCTTTGTCTCCAACTCAGTCTCCATCTTGACACTTTGCCTCATCGCCATCAGTCGCTACTTGCTCATTGCCAACACTGCCCTCTTTGACCGCATCTTCTCCCGCCTCGGGGTGTTACTCATTGCCCTGGCCTCATGGGTGGCTGGCATTGCTAGTTTTGCACCTCTGTGGCCTGTCTATGTGTTGGTGCCTAAGGTCTGCACCTGCAGCTTCCATCGTATCCATGGCCGGCCATACACCACCATTCTCATGGCCCTCTATTTTGTGGTGGGTCTCAGCTGTGTTGGCATCTTCTACTTCCTCATCCATCGCAAAGTCAAGACTGCTGCTCGTGCCCTAGACCAGTACAAGCTCAAGAAGTCCAGTGTGAAGGAAGTCCATGTGGCTGGAGCCAGCTTGACCACACCAGGACATTACCAAGAGCTGGATAGTGGAGTGGATAGTGCAGGGGCTTCCCAGCACTCCTGTGAGGCTTTGTCCTCTGAAACAACTTCCAAAACCCTCGTTCCACCAGCTTCGGAGAGTGGCCAAACATCTTCCATGGCTCAGCCTGCAGGCCCACCTAAGAAAGTTAGCCCATGTCAGCCCAAGGACACCAACTCAGAATTCCGCCGGGTGACACGCATGTGCTTTGTGGTCTTCCTTTTCTTTGTCATCTGCTACATCCCCTTCATGCTGCTAAACATCTTGGATGCCAAAAACCGGGCTCCGACTGTGCTGCATATGATTGCTGCTAACCTCACCTGGCTCAACAGCTGTATTAACCCAGTACTTTACGCTGCAATGAACCGCCAGTTTCGCGAGGCCTACAAAGGTGTGATTTACAAGTTTGCTCAGAAGTTCCGTGGGTGTCGCTAACTTACTGGGAGTGTATAAGGGATCCCCTCAGTCTGCACGGGATGGACACATTCTCCTGTGACTCTGGTATCTCCTAAGTGCAGGAATGACATCACAAAGCTACTCAGCCTTTCACGCTGGACTAGTTTCAGAGACCTTATGTAGGCTTTTGTGTGAATTTTGTTCTTTTTACAGCTCCTGCATTTTATATTGTATCTCTGTGGCCTATATGTAATGTGAATTCATGGGCTGGCCCTTGCCTTGAACATGGGTCAAAGCTGGGGATGTCCCCCTTTTCACTTTGTAGACAGTGACAGAAGAGTGGTTGGCCATGCCAAATTCCAGATATTAGAGCGTGAGAGGGTGGGGGATATGTGGGCCATAAGTCACATGTGGCTTCTGGTGTTGTTTGTAACCCTGCTACCTCCATTGTTGCTGCCAGTCCAGAATTACTACTGTTGCCTCTACTGAGGCCCTTTCACACTGCACAGTTATAGCGCTAGTATTCCACTTCAACCATCCTGGCTACCTGGAATTCTGGGAGGGCATCTAGTTTGGTCAGAGTTCCCTGGCTGAGGATACTACATGCTGCTCCCTGCAGATCCCACGATTCCAAAGGAGGCACCATTGCAGCTGAAGTGGAATAATAGTCCTGTAATTGTATAGTATGAAAGGGCTCTAGAACCATACTGCAAAAAATCAGCAGCAACACAGAAATACTGCCCTTGTTGCTTTTTCCTTCTGGAAGGGGAGGAGATACTCTGCCTAGCAGAGTGGCAGGTCTGGTGTGAGAGGGTGTTCTGTCATCCTCTTGCTTCACAGACAGCTTCTATAGTTACTCTCAAATTTGGGGGCACCTCAGGATTGTGCAAGTTCTGATGGGTGGCCCTGACAGTGACAGGAACCGTGGTTGTATTGGCAGCCCCTGGTGGACTGAGGGGGGTGCAAGGTGGCCCAACCTGTCCAGGGGGTTGCCCACCCTGTATTCAAGCAAATGTTTCTCTATCAGAAACCTCTGGTGGACAGCTATCTTTTTAATAGGCACAGACACAAAAATGCAGTGAACTCTGCACTTTACAGTGTATTGTAACTATTTTTCAGTTTTGCAAATGGCTATTTATATTTAAACCTCTGTTCAGCACTCAGCTGCCCATTGCATTCATCTCTGTTGCTTTGACCAGGTGATATCCATCATGAAATCCCTGCCCTGCCTTCCCCTCTGCTCTGAGGTCTGGCACAAGCTTCCTTCCTTTCAAAGCCTCTATGAACTTATCCCAGTCTTATCCCTCCACTTTGATATCCCAGTGGATTCCTTCCCTGGCATCTGTGCTCATCCTGCTTTGCTTCCTTACCCCATCCACGTGTGTTGTTGTTGTTATTGTTGTTGTTGTTGTTGTGTGCCTTCAAGTCGTTTCTGACTTATGGCGACCCTAAGGCAACTCTACCACAGGGGTTTCTTTGCAAGATTTGTTCAGAAGGGGTGTGCCATTATCTTCCTCTGAAGCTGAGAGATTGTGGCTTACCTGAGGTCACCCAGTGGGTTTCCACGGCTGAGCAGAGATTACAGACCCCCAAATGGACCCACCCTTTCATTCTTGTTGTCCCTCGTGGCTCCCTTATCCCATGGGTGCTGCTGTGTCTTCCCTTCAAATTCCTCTTCAAAAGTCCTCTTTTCCATGAAGTCTTTGCATAACCTTTCCATTCTCATGCTCTTCAGTAACTAAACCTGAGTATGTTCACCTAAAATGGTTGCATGTCCTTCGCCTGTTCATTTCCGCTCTTCCTTTCCCCTTCCTCTATGTTTAATTATGGATTGTAATCGCCATGTGGGTAGGGACCAGTCTTCTTGTCAAGCACCTTGTACATACTGTGACACCATGCTTTGTATTTTACCTATCTTGCATATTATAACTATAAAATTATGTTATATTTTACAACAATGTATTCCTACACAGATGTCTAAATAACCATGTTTCAGTCTGTCTAACTACTCATATAAAAGCTATGACCAAAATTAGGTGGGCAGATTCTCTTTAAATACCTAGAGCTCCTGGATGCTGGTTTTTCTCTTTATAGAACGATTCTGCACAATGATTTCTTGCAGCATCAAAAAACTATTCTGAGAAAAAGCAGCCCTATTTGCCTTAAGCAACTAGACAAAGAGAGTCCAAACATTCCTGCTGCTACTGGAGTTTTTGCCATTTTGTGAGGAAATCAGCAGCAAAATATTTATCTAGTGCAGGATCCTGTTACACAGTAAGAAAACTCAAAAAAGATGAATGGGTGCTGTTGACAGGTTAAGGATATAGATCTGTATATTTTGATCTGTTATGTTAGAAACATAACAGATCAAAATATACAGATCTTTATCATGTGATATGGGTATTAAGAGCAGCATTGTTCAATCCTTTCCACTACCTGTACTTTTCAGCACACACCCTTATGTGCTCAGAAGGTTCCCAGTTCTATCCGAGAACCAAAAAGCAGCCATAAGAATGGAGAACGAGCTATTTTGGGTGGCAATTGAAGGCACCAGATCACATCTGATCCTGGAAGCTAAGCAATGTCAGCCCTGGTTGGATGGGATACTGCCAAACAATCCCAAGTGCAGTAGGCTATATTTCAGAGGAAGGCACTGGCAAAACCATCTCTGAGTATTCCTAAGAAAACCCTATAGAATTCATGAGGTCACTGTAAGTCAACAGGCGACTTGAAGGCACATACACACACTACAAAATTGTGCCACATTTTTCCAGTAGATATTCACCAATGCCATGCTCTTTTTAAATAAATATCTTCCCCATGCCCCCTTAATTATATTTTTCTTTTGGATACAACCTTTCCCCTTACAAGCCTGCTGAGATATTAAGATCTTTGGAGGAGGCCCATCTCTCAGTGCCATCACCACAAGACCAACACCTGGTGGAACATGGGAGAAAACCTTCTTGATGACATCTCCCAGGCTCTGGAACCCCCTACCCAGGGGAGACTCAATTAGTTCCCACTTTGTTATCCTTCTGTTTTCTGGCATAGATGTTTTTATTATTGTTGATATTTCAGATAAGCCTTTGGCATTTAAGCTAGTTTGTTGGCTGAAGGTGTCTTATAACTGGTTGGGTGCTGCATAGTTCTTTTCATTGCTGGGGTTTTTAAACAGGGTTTCCCCCAGTTGATTTGTTTCTACATTTTAATATTTTTCTTTTATTTGTATTTTATAATGGTTAGCTGCAGAAAGCCCTGACACAAATTTAATAAATAAGGGAGTTTCTCCAGTCCCATAATCATTTAAGTTTCCCTTTCCTTGTGTTTTTGAGCTCTATAATCCCTATTTTGAAATGGAGTGACCAGAACTTTACACACTATGCAGCAGGGCTAAGAGAAGCAAAACCTGCTGCAATTCTTATTTCTGTTCCAGGGCTGGGAAACCTGTGGCCCTCCATCTCTCACTGTTGGCTATGATGGCTATTACAGTTCAACAACATCTGAGGAAACATACCTTCCCTAGTCCTGCTCTATACAGTTTCGAAGCATTCATTTCCCCTGCCTTCCTTTCTGGCAGCTCACTGGGCCTGTATTAGGCATAACCATTTTAACGCTGCTCTTCCTCTCATTTTGACATCCAGCCTTACTGAATGATATACTACTGTATATCCAATGATAGGTTATCTGGGGGAGGAGGGGAATTAACTGTTGGATGACATTATTTGTAGACATTTATGTGTTTATTATAAACCTTAAATGTAATGAGAAACAACACCAGATTACTTTTCAAACACCATAGTGAGTAACAGGAACAGATTACTTTTAAAAAGTTAACTTTACTAGCTCTGGACAACACCTTTGTGCCTTTATTTTTCTTTCTAGTCAAAGGCAAGCCTTGCCTAGCTAAGTCCGGGCTAAACTGTGCTGGCTGTTCTTCCCATTCTTTGTAGCCCTATGTTTGAGAGAGCTTGCACAATTCTCCCCCGCCCCCCTGCTCTTAAGGAGGCAGTTTATTCCTAGTGATGGCTGACAGTTTCCCTCCTGCCTTTGAGGTATGTACAGTTTCTCCAGTTTTGGGGGGAGAACTGTCAGAGAAGTGACAGAGAGGCTTGTTTTCTGCTGCTCCAGAGACTAGGACATGGAGCAATGGGTTCAAACTACAGGAAAAGAGATTCCACCTAAGCAGTAGGAAGACAGTAAGAGCTGTTTGGAAGTGGAATGCACTGCCTGGGAGTGTGGTGGAGTCTCCTTCTTTGGAGGTTTTTAAACAGGCTGGAAAGCCATCTGTCAGGAATGATTTGATTGTGTATTCCTGCATGGCAGAAGGGGGTTGGACTGGATGGCCCTTGAGGTCGCTTCGAACTCTGATTCTATGATGAAAATAAGAATATTTTTTAAAACAGTCATCTCAACTGTGTGTCTGTGTGTGGTCAATTCCACCTTCTTCATGGTTTCCTGTTGCAATGCTGTTGTCTGTTAAATTGCTCAAGAATTACCGTAAACTTGGCAACATGGCTGATGGGCCAGTTAACAAAGATTACAGTCCTGTGTGCGCTTGCTTGGGATTCTCCTTATCCTCGGTGGAATTTATTTCTAAGTAAACATGGCTAGGGCAGGGCTGCAGTTCTGGACAAACAGCTCAGTTATCAAAGTGGCATTGCTTCACCCTAACAAAGTTCCCATGCTTTTGGTAGAACCCTGGAAACTCTATCTCCCCCCACCCCAAAAAAATCAGCAGCTGCAGCTTTTCTCTGCATCATGTTTCCCACTTTTTACGGCCACCATCTTTTTCTGTTCTTGTGCTCTTCTGGAAGGAAAGGTTTCATCAGATCAGTTCCACCTGCCATACAGCTCCTGTTACAACAGGACCCTTGCCAAAAAAATTTTTTTTTTTTTTTAAAAAAAGAGAGATTAATCCTACTCTTGATTTCTAACACTCCTTTCTTCTTCAGTCAGTCAGGTGTAGCTTCCGCAGGGTAGTCAACATTGTGTACTCTTAGGTTTCATTTGCACTGTCGAAATAATGCACTTTGACACCACTTTAACTGCCATGGCTCCATCCTACAGAATACTGGGGTTTGTAGTATGGGGGGCACCAGCACTCTTTGGTAGAGAATGCTAAAGACCTTGTAAAACTACAAACGCCAGGATTCCATAGGATGAAAGTGGTGTCAAAGTGCACTATAGGATGAAGCTATAGCACTTAAAGTGGTGTCAAACTGCATTATTACTACAGTGTAGATGCACCCTTAGTTCCATATTGCTTCTGCTTCATTTCATTAGATGTGATAAGTCTGCAGCAGCTTGGCACAAACGCATGAAACATAGGGTGTTTAAGTACAGTGGCAGGAAATCCCACACCTATCTATCTATTCAGGTGTCTATTCAGGAAAGGTCTGCTGGAAGAAATCCGTCTTAAGAGCTTTTTAAAAGCTATTTAGGGTGGTGATATGACAGATCTCATCTGGCAGGCTGTTCTATAATCTGGGAGTGATAGCTGAAAAGACCTTCTGGGAGGTCGAAGAAAGCCTAGTTTTTAAAGGTTATAACAAATTCCTCCCAGAGGACCTGAGTGTACAGGAGGATTATATGGAAGGAGGCGGTCCCAAAGATAGGTTGGACCCAAGACATTTAGGGCTTTAAAGGTGGTAATCAACACCTTGTACTGGGCCCGGAAACTAATGGGCAGCCAGTGGAGTGATCTTAAGATTGGTGTTATATGGTCTTTTCTGGATGTACCCGAGACCAGTCTGGCTGCCATATTCTGTACTAGTTGAAGTTTCTGGACAAAGCACGAGGGTAGCCCCATGTAGAGTGCATTACAGAAATCAAGATGAGAGGTTACCAGAGCATGTACCATAGTCTCAAGATCCCCGACTTCTAGGAAAGGTGCAGCTGGTGTATCAGCCGAAGCTGATAACAGGCACTCCTGACCGTCGCATTTACCTGATTCATCATCTGAAGCGATGGGTCCAGGAGCACCCCTAGACTGCGAACACAGTCCCTGGAGGAGAGTGTGACCCCATCCGGGACTGGAGATTGTATCCCAATGCCTGGGTCGGGGCTGCTACCGTGAGTACCTCCATTTTATCTGGGTTCAGTTTCAATTTGTTTTCCCTCATCCAGTCCATTACTGCCTTAAGACAATCATTAAGAGAAGAGATACCATCTGAAGTCAGAGCTGAAGACCGAGGCATGGAGAAATATATCTGGATGTCATCAGCGTACTGATAACACCCTGCCCCATGCCTCCGGATTATCTCTCCCAGCGGCTTTACGTATATATTGAATAGCATCGGGGACAGGATGGTGCCTTGTGGGATGCCACAATTAAGCTCTTTCCTTGCAGAGCAACTGTCCCCAAGCAGCACCCTCTGGAATCTGTCCGAGAGAAAGGAACGGAACCACTGCAGCGCAGTGCCTCCAATTCCTAGCCTTCTCAGGTGATCCAAGAGGATGTCATGATCTATTGTGTCAAAAGCCGCTGAGAGATCCAGTAGCACCAACAGGGTCACACTACCCCTCTCGATGCTCGGGCGAAGGTCATCAGCCAAGGCAACCATGGCAGTCTCAACTCTGAATCTCATCCTAAAGCCAGTTTGAAATGGATCTAGATAATCAGTTTCTTCCAAGACAGCTTGGAGTTGAAGAGCAACTGCCCTCTTGATCACCTTGCTCAAAAAAGGTAATAAGGAGACTACCTATAGTTCTTCATATCCAGAGGGTCAAGGGAAGGATTTTTAGGAGTGGTCTAACCACTGCTTCCTTCAAGCAAGATGGAACATGACCTTCTCTAAGGGATGCATTGATGATGTCCCTGAGGAACATCCTCAAGGCATCACCTCCCTGGATGGCCAGCCACGAAGGGCAAGGGTCAAGAGGCCAGGTAGTCTTCCTCACTCTACCAAGGAGCATGTCCACATCATCAGTACTTACAGATTGAAATTGAAAGGCTCATGCCTGCGAATTAGTAACTATACTACCTAGGACTTTTTCGGACGTTTAAAAAGCAACGCAAGCAGCCTCGTCAACTTGCGAGGCTGCTGCACTGTAAAGCGTCAGTTTCGGATGAGGCTGCCACCTGGCGGTACTGTTGTGGTACCGCAGGGAGAGTTGGGCGTCATATTTGCTTGATTTTTACTCACGACATATTTGCTTGATTTTTACTCACGATCAATTTTCGATCAATTTTCGTGAGTAAAAATCAAGCAAATATAACGCTCAACTCTCCCCGCGGTACCGCAACAGTACCGCCAGGGGACAGCCTCATCCGAAACTGACACTTTGCAGCGCAGCAGCCTCGCAAGCTGACGAGGCTGCTTGCGTTGTTTTTTAAACGTCTGAAAAAGTCCCTAGAGTACTGTATTGCTGGATAAGCAGAGATATACCTATCCAGATATGTGCACAATCGGGGGGGGGGGGAAATAAAGTGCCAGAAGGGAGTCCCATCCACCAGAAGTCCTGCCCTAGCTTTGCTCTGAAGCCAATCCTAGGCCACCACACAGCCAAAAAACTGGGTTTCCCCCCTCAAATCTGGAGCAAACTGTAAATTTTATAGATCCAGAGTTTGGTGCAGAAACCCTGGTAAAAATGTGCATCATCAAAAATGTCCTGTGTCAACTATGCCATGAATACAGGGTGAATATGGGTTTTATTTCCCATGTAGACAAGCCCCAAGAAACCTTTTCCTGCATCTTCACCCTTAGCCAGGGAATTCCTTCTTTGCTTCATCTCTTCATTATGAAGCTCTTGCAAAAAGTCATGGGTCCGAAGCCAGAAAAAAAAAGGTGGTGATCCAGAATGATGGAAAAGATATGGAGTTGAATCAAGAAATCCAATTGCATCCCACCAGTATTGTTTCCGCTTCCTTATGCTAATGAATGGCCCTTACTTGAAGCTGTAGCAATCCATATAAACAAGCAAAATATATTAGTTGCTACAGCTTAGAATGAGGTCAGTCAAGGTGTTTATAATAACTGGATGGCTCTTTGGTGTTAATATGTGTGGGAAATATATTGTTTCTGAATAAATGGTGACACAGTTAGACAGTGGTCAGAACAGAAAAAGATGGTGACCCTAGAAAGTGCATCATGGAGATCAGACAAAGGAATAAGAGTCAGAATGTAGGAGGAGGGGCTAGAAACCATTTTCCATTTCTCCATGGTATCCTCTTATTCTGTGACTTCCAAGTCATTTGGAACTGCTCCCTAGAAAGTAAAACATTCAAAGGCACCACTGTGCTGAGGAAATTCCTGTTAAGGGTCCCAGCCCACCAGGGATATAATCATGTGGAAATGTTCCTAATGTACAGAATGCACCCATCCTGCTTCCTACATGAAGAGGTTTATACCAGGGAAGATTCTAGAACAGATCATTAAACAGAGAGTCTGTGAACATTTAGAAGGCAATGCCATAATCACAAAAAGTCAGCATGGGTTTCAGAGAAACAAGTCATGCCAGACTAATCTGATCTCTTTTTTTGATAAAGTTACCAGCTTGGTAGATGAAGGGAATGCTGTGGACATTGCATACCTTGATTTCAGTAAGGCCTTTGACAAGGTTCCCCATGACATTCTTGCAAACAAGCTTGTAGAATGTGGGCTAGACAAGTTAACTGTTCAATGGATTTGTAATTGGTTGACCGGCCGAACCCAAAGAGTGCTCAGCAGTGGCTCCTCTTCGTCTTGGAAAGATGTGACCAGTGGGGTGCCACAGGGTTCTGTCCTGGGCCCAGTGCTATTCAACATCTTTATCAATGACTTAGATGAGGGAATTAGGGGCATACTTATCAAATTTGCAGATGACACCAAATTGGGAGGAGTAGCTAATACCCTAGAGGACAGGATCAAAATTCAGAATGACCTGGATAGACTGGAGAGCTGGGCCAAAGCTAACAAAATGAAATTCAATACGGAGAAATGTAAAGTACTGCATTTAGGGCGGAAAAATGAAATGCATAAATATAGGATGGGAGAGACCTGGCTGAATGAGACTACGTGCGAAAGGGATCTAGGAGTCCTAGTAGACCACAAGTTGAACATGAGCCAACAGTGTGATGCGGCAGCTAAAAAGGCCAATGCAATTTTGGGCTGTATCAATAGAAGTATAGTGTCTAGATCAAGGGAAGTAATAGTGCCACTCTATTCTGCCTTGGTCAGACCTCACTTAGAATACTGTGTCCAGTTCTGGGCACCACAATTCAGAAAGGATATTGACAAATTGGAGCGTGTCCAGAGAAGGGCAAC
The DNA here is from genome assembly GCA_030847615.1 of Gambelia wislizenii. Classification (NCBI taxonomy): domain Eukaryota; kingdom Metazoa; phylum Chordata; class Lepidosauria; order Squamata; family Crotaphytidae; genus Gambelia; species Gambelia wislizenii. The sequence continues at coordinate 240,830,485 of JAUMIR010000002.1, read as the reverse complement.
TAAAATGGTGAAAGGTCTGGAAACAATGCCTTATGAGGAGAGACTTAGGGAGCTGGGTATGTTTAGCCTGGAAAAAAGACGGTTAAGAGGCGATATGATAGCCCTGTTTAAGTATTTGAAGGGATGTCACGCTGAGGATGGAGCAGGCTTGTTTTCTGCTGCTCCAGAGACTGGAACACGGAGCAATGGGTGCAAGCTCCAGGAACAGAGATTCCACCTCAACATTAGGAGGAACTTTTTGACAGTAAGAGCTGTTCGGCAGTGGAACGCACTCCCTCGGAGCGTGGTGGGGTCTCCTTCCTTGGAGGTCTTTAAACAGAGGCTGGATGGCCATCTGTCGGGGATGCTTTGATTGTGATTTCCTGCGTGGCAGGGGGGTTGGACTGGATGGCCCTCGTGGTCTCTTCCAACTCTGCAATTCTATGATTCTATGATTTAAATTCCCTGCACTTCAGGTCAATATCTAAATCAGAGGCATGTGGTCCCCTCCAGATGTTATAAGACTGCTGCTCCCATCAGCCCTAGGAAACATAGCCAATGACAAGGAATGCTGGGAACTGTAGCCTACTTAGCCCACACCTGATCTACTAGAACAAAGCAGGGTAAATGATCTTTTGCCTTCCACCTATTTTGGACTACATGTCCCACCATCTCTTACTATAGACTTTATCAGACTAGCATCTAAAAATGCTGTAATTCTGCAAACAAGGAAAGCGGAAACGTGGTGGCATTATTACACTTATTATCACACGTTGCTGTAATTGCATGAAAGAACCACCATAGAATTATCACACGACCACCACAAACACTTTAAGAACGGGACTTTACTTCTGTGATTTAGAATGGGCAAGATTTCAGTGGTTCTCGTGAGAAGATGCGAGCACACTTAAAAACACCAGAAAAACCCTTAATTTTCAAAGTAAAAGAACGCACAAACACTTAAACCTAAAAACGTGCAAACACACTGGGACAGTTCATAAAAAGAGTGTCCTGTGGATAATTTTCATGTTCTCACCTGGACGTTTTGTTGTTGGGAATGGGGAGGGGAGGAAAGAGGACTGACCATTCACACTGTAATCTCACAATTACAGCAGAATGCTTTCACATGCTCCTCAATACCATGAAAAGGACAATGTTGAGGGCTACTGATGGCTTGTCCGTCAATGAAAAGCAACACCTTATTCGCAGCTGGAGCACAGATTGATCACATGAACATGACAACATTGTGCGATAATGGAAACCATTCACGCTATTGTAACATTGTAATCATGCAATTTTGCCACATCTGATAAAGTCCTATGTCTACATTGGATGGGGCTTCTGGGAACTGAAGCCCAAAACAGCTAAAGGGCCAAAGGTTCCTGTTCTCTGTAGCAGAAGAAGGATTGCCTTGAGGGGTCTCATACCTCTGCAGGAGAAAGTAAGCAGATTGCTTTCAATAGGTACTGCTTTCCCTCATCACCTTCCTGCTATGAGAAGAAGGAGGCCACACCTGGTGGAATTATCCCTTTTTTTCATCAGTCCTTCAAGACACAGGAGATTTCAAGGTCTGGACCCATCAACCTTAATCACAAGACATTATGTTCTGTAACCATTTTGAAAGCCAATAAAAACTGATCGGCACTTCATAAACTCTATGTCCTGCATTTTGTTTCATTCTCTTTTTTCTTTTTTCTTTTTATTGCAAGGTGTATCCAGTTTAGGAGGCACTGATTCAAAGTTCGAAGCAATTCATGGGGGAAGTGCCCCAATCTCAGCAAAGTAGTAAAGGACAAGCATTTGTCATCTGTGTCAGCTGGATAAAGACTGGCACTTTTAAAAGAAGCCACTGTTTTTAAGAGCAACATAAGAAGTAGGAATCAACATGTGTTTAAACTTGGTGTAGTGATTAAAATGTTTTATTGGGGAGATCTGGGTTCAGATCCTCCCTCAGCCGTGAAGCTCACTGAGTGGGTCTGGGCCAACCACTCTCCCCCTCAGGCTCCCCTACCTTGCAGGGCTGTTGTGGCACAGAAGAGGGAGGGAAGAACAATGTATACCTCCTGAGTCCCTTAGAGAGAAAAGGAAACAAGTATGACAAAAAAGGAGGAAAATAAATAAAAGATATCGCACATACTGTTAAAGATATCCCGCATGGGTCCATAAAAAGGTAGTGATGCTATAGGTGGGTGACCCACTATTTGCAGAAGTGGGCAACTGTGGTGGGATCAGGGAGAATTTTTGTTTGTTTGTTTGTTTGTTTGTTTGTTTGTTACCAGTAAGCTTCATGGTGGCACAGGTTTTCAAAAATGCCACAAATGGGTGTGGGAGGGGAACTATTTGTAAATTTGAGAAACTAGTAATTTGTGATGTTAAATAGTGGGTTAAATACTGCTACCTATTTAAAAGGGCAATTACTCCTCCTGAATGAGATTCAATCCCCACTTTCTTATGGTTGTCTGTGGAGTCTGGAGGATTTGAGGCCCACAAAAACAGACTTGGAAGCCACATGTCCTGATAGAAAATGGCATAAAGCTTAGAAGAAAATCATTCAAAGCGCTTCTTAGAAGTCACTTTAAGAAGTGACTAGAAAACATGATTGTGTTCCCCCTTGTTATGTTGCTTTTGAAATGTAAATTTCTTATGGCCTCGTCATGGGAAAAGTAACTTTTCCCATAGTTAGATTACTTGTTACTGATTACTCATTTTAGGGTTGCCAGAGTGAAAGGTGCAGAGGGTTCCTGCCTTTAATGGTTGTGTAGAAGAGAGACTGTTGCTTGTTACCTGGGGGCCAGTTACACGGCAATATTTCCCCCGCAATGTATCGCAATATCGCACTTTCGATACAGAGTCGCATAGTGTACACGATTTTTCATTACTTTTTGTGAAACGCCGCAATCAAAGTTCACATGATGCAATTATGCGGAATTAAATAAGTTACTAATTATTCAATTTCGGGGTTTTTTTAGTTCCCACAGTATCGACATTTCGCATTTTAGCTAGTACCGTAGCTGTCAATCAGCGGCATACGTCACTCCTTTATGGTTAACTTCCTTTCTGTGCTCCCGCCACTCTTATTCCTATTGGTTAACAGTTTCTATTAAACTTTCCCATTCCAAGAAATCTGATTGGGCACACCTATACCTGGTGCACCTCATCGTTCGCCCACCGTCGTTAGGGTATCCCTACCTATTCAATTTAAAGATGGAGGCTTTAGCAACTATTTCTTGTTGCTCTTGTTGATGTTCAGAATCATAGCCACAATTGCTGCATTTCAGGATGCATGCAGGTCTTATCACCACAGAAGCTGTATTAGGAGAAGGAATAGATGTAGGCAGCTGCGATCCTTCATAGAACAAGTCATCACAAAGCAATGTCCCTTTTTCTCAAGATATATTCTTCCTTTTGCTGCGGAAGAGGTGCTTCCCTGCCTGCGTGATGTTTTTGTTTGGTGGGAAGGATGCTTTAGTGGGCCACTCCCAAGGATCCACCTAATTTCCGGTAGATGAAAAAATTGCGAAAGTGGATGTCGGATAGTTCACAATATCGATAGTGCGCTATACTGCGGAACTTTTAAAAAAAGAGCGGAAAATCAGCGCAGTCAAAAGTTGCGCCACTTACGGGTATTTTACACCCCCTCCTTCTGAAAAGGGCGATACTGCGTCGAAATACGTGGGAACTATCAGGCGTCTTGCCGAATTATTACATGACTTATTTTGCCGTGTAAACGGCCCCCTGGTTATGTAACAAACAACATTTGCTGAAATTCCCACCTCTGTACAACCAGTAAAGGTACAGGAGCATCTCCAGTTTTCAGTCTGGCAACTCCAGGGTACATTTTTGCCCTGACTTATTGTAAGCGCAGGGCTGTGTCTGAGAGCATGAGAGACAGGAACAGATTTTGGCAGGAAATCCAAACAGGAAGGCAACAATTTAAGAATAAATTTCATTGAATCATAAAATCCTAGAGCTGGAAGAGACCACAAGGGCCATTCTAGTCCAACCCCCTGCCTTGCAGGAATAAACAATCAAAGCATCCATGACAGATGGCCATCCATCCTCTACTTAAAAACCTCCAAAGAAGGAGACTCCACCACACCCCAAGGCAGCATATTCCACTGTCGAACAGCTCTTACCATCAGGAAGTTCTTCCTAATGTTTAGGTGGAATCTCTTTTCCTGTAGTTTTGAATCCATTGCTCCGTGTCCTAATCTCTGGAGCAGCAGAAAACAAGCTTCCTCCATCCTCAGTATGACATCTCTTCATATATTTAAATATGGCTGCCATGCCACCTCTTAACCTTCTTAAATATACCCAGCTCCCTAAGCTGTTCCTCATAGGGCATGGCTTCCATTTACGAGGTAAGGCTATGTATATCTCCTCAGAAGTAAGTCCCATTGAATTCAATGGTGTTTATCACCCAGGTAAGGTGAATGTAGGAGTGCAGCCTCAGTACATTGAGGCTCAATCAGTCATGCTGCCTATCTTGTCATGTTAATAGGCAGCCTCTGTTCCCAAAGGGCCTTTGTCACAGGCTTTTATGACTGGCAAGAGTCTCTTGTTAGTTACATGCCCATGGCTCTCATCCTAATTTCATATGATTGCATAGGCATCCCCAACAGTGTGGAATATTTGATGGCTCCAACCTATCTGTCATTCTGTCATGTCCCCATCTAGCCCAATTATTTCTCCTTTGTGGGTTTAGAAACATGGCTTGACATCATTAATGATGAAAGGAGCAGGGTTGGGTACCAAAGGTTGAAACTATTATTACATTTAGTGTTCTTCTCTTAAACCTCATATCTTCAGCTGCTATTAAAAACTACAGGAATAAGACCAGTAATGAAGATGGCAAAGCCTAATCCAGGCAGACCTTAGGTGAAGGACAAGATGGCTTCTCTTCCCTTCTGCATGAAAAAGCCATTCCAATGGGCAGGTCAATCATATTTCAGTGCCGGTTACAGAACAGCTTTTTATACCATACACAGGATAACTTAGAGGGCACACATACACAACTCTATCCTCACAACATCTTTCTGCAGCTCCCCATCCACGAGCATCCGCTGCTTGAGAGTAACCACCTCCCTTTGCCCAATGGTAGGGCCAACTCTGAGCCATAGGATGATAGGTGGCACATTTGGGTCTTGTGTACACAGGGCTGTAGCAAGACCATTTTCACTGGGGGAAGGGAGAGACAAAAATTTGGGTTTGGGCATCAGCCACTCTAAAAAAGGTTTCTGTTGAAAAAAATAGTCATAGATGATGACAAAAATAACCCATAATTAATGCATGTTAATTAGCAAGTATGTTATGAGGCTTCCCAAAAATCAAATCAATTTAAAATAAAGCATTTTCAACAAGCAAAATAGCTGTGTAAACTAAATAACAGAGACTAGGAAGTAAATGCCTATTGCACAAGTCATCCAACTATAAAGATATGAATTGTTTTATAAAAAGTCTAATGCATGGGATTTTTGTGTAAAATCCTTCAAATACAAGACTTTCAAAAGCCAAGATAACTAAATTTGGTTTTCCCTGATGAAGTGCTGAATATGGAGTCAGGCCATGTGAGAGTCCATATGGAGTCAGGCCATGTGAGAGTGAATTTTCACACACAGCTGTGGATGCATCAAAGGTGAGCCCCACCACATACATGTACAATGTGTCATCTGAGGAAGTAGACCAAGTCTACAAAAGTTTAATGCTACAATTTCTTTCTCTCAGTTAGTCTCAAATGTGCTATAAGATCCACCTTGCTTACTGACGTTCCAGACTAACACGGCTATGTCTTTGGAGATTATCAGACGCTTTAAAAAAACCTCTAAGGAGCTCATGAGAATGACGTAATTAGATTGTAAGCCCGAGGGCAGGGAACTGTTAAATTGACCATCTGTAAGCCGCTCTGATAGCCTTTGTGGCTGAAGAGCGGGGTATAAATACAATAAATAAATAAAGAAAGAAAGACATCAGTGTACCTCCAAAGGGTCCCAATATCACACGACGCCGTCCTCCTCTCGTGCTTCTTCCATTCTCCCTCTGTTCTGACGTGACCAAAAAGGCCCCACTTTTCATTAGTGGAAACTTTTTCATCACTCCAGCACAGAGGGAAAATGGAGCAAGCACGGCAGGAGAACAACACAAGAAATATTGGGACCCTTTGGTGTTACAGTGGCATCGTTCTCATGAGCTCCTTGGGGTTTTTTTTAAAAGCATCTGATCATCTCCTTTGAATGTGTCATGAAGTTCCTGAAGTGTTACTGTTGGGAGTTTGTGGGATTCCACTGCATTCCTTTCTTTGGAAGTCTAACCTGTATGTCTACATGCTAGGTGGCAATGCTAGAAATTTGGGAACTGAAGGAGAATTTAATGGGGGTGTGTGAAGTCTTATGGTCAGTAATGCTCTCAATTGACCCTTCTCACTACACCCTGGTCATTGTCTCTCAAGAGCTGGAAACTCATGACAGGATGGCTAGATGCTGGAAGCTTTAGATATTGCTATACCACCCCTATGAGTCGGAGTGCCCTTCCACACTCGACAATTATAGCACTATTATTCCACTTTAACATCCATGGTTTTGTCCTAGGAAATCCTATGGAATCCTGGGATTTGTAATTTAGGGAGGCGGCATTTAGAATTTTCAGCCAGAGAGCTCCAGTAGCTCCACAAATTACAAATCCCAGGAATCCATAGAATGGCACCATGGTTCTTAAAGTAGAATCGTAGTGCTATAATTGTGTAGTGTGAAAGAGTCCTAAGGCTTTGGGATTGTGGAGCTCTATCTACTCTTCTTATGCCTTTGACACCATATGGAACATATCCCACCACAGGAAACACCGGAGACAAGGCTGGTTCCAGGTCTGACAGGGTAGACTGACAAAATGTCTTCTGGTATATGCCATTACCTTTGGTGGACTGTCTTGGGCTTACTGGGCAGTGGGGCGCAGCAGAAGTACTCAATGAGCAGAACCAATAGTTGCTGTTTGGATTTCCCACAATCTTCCAGATTGCCATTCTGCAGTGGCACTGCGGGAAAATTAAGTGGCAGCCAGACCCAAATAGCTGGTATAGACTGGAGCTCAAGATTCAAAATAAGACACATAAGAGGTGGCTATGTAACCAAGGAGGCTTCTACAGTGGGCCCTGGCAGCTGCCCAAGGTTTCTGGACACAGATGCCAGCCCTGGCCGCACAAGTATGTTATGTCTGCTTGCCATTGATAGATCAGGAACAAAGCAGGTGGAACAGTAGCAATGCTACAGGCAAAGCAAGAAGGAACAGGTGAGAAATGACAAGCTTACAGTAGGTACAAAGCAATACATGTGCGCACACAGACACTGGCTCGAATCCTGTAGGTGACATGCACAAGCAAACCTCCACTTCACACCTGTGTATTTTGGATTTTCTTTTTTGCTAGTTGCAAAGGTTGGTATTCTCTTTCTCCGTTCACAGTGACCATAGACTCCCTCAGGACTCACTGTTTTGCTGTAGTAGTGCCTCCCATGGCCATTCTGTGGTTGGTGGAGAGCAGAGGAGGATTAGCGAAATGTCTGGCTATGCACCTGGTGAATCTCAATGAATGATGCCATTGGTCTATGCCAGTGGCTCTTAACCTTTTCTTTACCAGGGAGATCCTGTAAATATATTTTGTTGCTATGAACCCCCAAGACTTAACTCAAGATTTAAAACAACAACAATAAAAAATACAGTAATACAATTACAGCATTCATTTAACTTTCCCTCAGAGGCACTGGAGGGAGAAGGAAGACTTTCCTCCTGCTTCTTCCTGCAAGTTTGTGGCTGGAGTGGATTGAGCAGCAATGCACAGGCCCAGCCAGCCTTTGCCATGGTTCCTGTCACATGGCTGCTCCACTGCAGGGAGGAGGTGGGCCAAACAGTTGTCAAGCCTTCATGGGCAGCCTGTGAGGACATCGTAGCCACCTGGGCATCCATGCAGTATAGGTTATGCCATTGGCTTTGTGGCATAGCCAAACACTACTCCAGTTCCTCCCCCCACACACTCTCTCTCTCCACCAGCCACAAAATGGCCATGTAGAGGCTATCACAGCAAAATTATGAGTTCTGGGGATGGTGAGCATTGAGCTATAGCAGAGTTCCACCTGCAGGACTCTTATATTATGCTGGGTAAAGTAGGATCTCAGCCATTAAGTGTCCTATGAGGATTGGCTTCCCCACGCCACCCCATCAAGAAAGGAGATGGTATTGGGCACAATAGTAAAACCTCTGCCACCCTGACCAGTTACAGGGGTTAACAACTGTCACTCTTCTTTCTGAGTGTTCATATCAGAGGCAGGCAGAAGTTGGAATAAGGAATAATTATGTAGGGTTGCCAGAGTGAAAACTGGAGAGAACACCTGTTTTCCAAGCTAGAATGTACAATTAAATGGTTTTTATTGGAATTTAGTCTTAACAGCATTCATGCTAACATTCAAGCTTCAAGCACTCATACAAGGCTAATGAAGAAAGTAGGAAGTATTGGGATAGAGGAATAGAGTAAGGGGATGATGGGTGATACTATACCTATCCTGATGAGCAGAGATTCGTGCAGCTGAAGGTACTCAGACAGAGCCCTGAGTCCCAAAGCAAACAGACAGAGTGGCTGGATGAAGAGGAGATGTGAACACTTTGGTGGAGTTTAAGGGTGATATTTAATTACCCTGAAGGGATGAGAGTTAATGATCATTAATGGGTGATACATTTGGAATTGAATAGGAGCCGGCAGCTTCTATTGTTGAGCAGAGAAGAGGAAAACCCATTTTGCAACCATCAAGGATTCGGCTATTCTTGAGTGGAGTAGTGAATGACTCATCTCCAGGTGTTCTTTAGGAAGAACTCTGACCTGGGTGTGACCTGCTTGGGGAATTTCCAAAAGCACCTCCCTAGGTTGTACATGACTCCAGCCTTGGTATTTCAGGGTCCCTGGCTTCCTTGCCAACCACGTGGAAGGCCACAGCAAGCCAAATTATTAAATATTGCTAATTTGTGTGATATTCCAAGATGGGGGCTGTCAGGGTAGGTAACATCACGATGTCACAAGTTTCTCCACACACACACACACACACACACACACAGCAGTGTCAGGGAACAGCTGCGTTCATGAATGGCCTGCCATCAGCAACAACAAAGGTGGCAAATTGAGATCCCAGCAGAGAACAGACACTGGACACTCTGTCCTCCTCCAAAGAACAAGCACATAACATGGGGAAATCCCATTTGCTGTTGTCAGCGGAAGGATGTGGGTTAGCTGATGATGCAAGCTGAGTTTGTTCAGCAATCATTTCCCTCTACTACTAAAACATGATGATGTCTATGGTTGAGAAGGGCATGGACAGCATATGGGGAAAAACTGAAAGGAACTTCTGGGGGTGTGGGGGAGTATGTGGGAAAACGTGGTTGGCAGCTGACTGGTGATTGCAAAGCCCTAGGGCTGCCAGTGTCTCAGCAGGCTTATGCCAATATATCCATGCAACCAACCCCCAAATGTGAGCATTTTACAGCTATAGAGTGGGCAAAGGGGGTCTGGAGGCTGTTCTCCTTTTCTTTCCTTCTGAAATATCTGTTTATAGTACAGGGGTGGGGGGAAGTAGGAATTTTGCACATCGGTTCTTGAGTAAGTCCCTTTGTGGGACTTTAAGTAAACATGAAGAGGATTGGGCTTCATTTTAATTCAAACAGTAATAGTCTTAAACGGTGGCTTTTAAACTGCTTTTAGTACATTTTTCAGGTGGTCCCCACAGCTACAATTAAAATAAGATGCCCACGTGCTGAAGAGACAGAGGTTTTCATTTATGAGTATATTTCCTCATGCAAAAGAGACAATCCTCTTCTCATTTCAGAAACCGAACAGAAGCTTATCTCTTCAGCAGTTTATGGAGCTACCCCCAATAGTGTGCACTGAACAGGCACTGATTTATGGAGTCATTCTCAGGGAAAATAGATATTGTAATTAGAAGTTTATCCCCCCTTTGGGTAATTTTATTCACCAAGGCATTAAAGACGCCAGCTTGTCTACGAGAACTCATAAATCTGTTTCTTGTTGTTATGTTTTCTCTGTCCTTCAGAGTTGGGAAGCGAGAAATGAAACCAAAGGCTTTGGGCTTCTTGTTGCTTCTCAGAAGGATTGAATGTTTGGAAAAGTATATAACTGGGAGGGGATTTTGGAGCTAGTTAGTCCCTCTTGCATTTTGGGGGCTCTTTTCTTTTCTCTTAGCTCCTGAGGAACTTTGGAGCATACAGAAGCATGGATGAATGCCTTCTGTTGTTTATTTCTTTTCTGTTTTGCTTTTAATAAAACCATAAAGGAAACCAAAAACAGTCTATCTTTCTTTTGCACCAGAGGTGTGCATGGCAGTCATATCATCACATTGGACAAATGCCAGAACTGAATACCCGTTTGGCAGCCTTATAGGCATTCTGCCACGTCGTTCTCAGACTGCACCTACACTGTAGAAATAATGCAGTTTGACACCACTTTCAGTGCTGTATTTTAATCTATGGAATCCTAGGATTTGTAGTTTTGCAAGGTCTTTAGCCTTCTCTGCCAAAGAGTGTTGGTGCCTCACAAAACCACAAATCCCAGGATTCTGTAGGATGGAGCCATGGCAGTTAAAGTGGTGTCATACTGCATTATTTCTATAGTGTAGATGCACCCTGAGTATGTGAAGTGAAGAATAAGGGCATCTGGATAGTATTTGTTGTATCTGAAGAGACTCATCTGTGCTTGGCTGCATTCAGGGCTCAACCAGCCATGCAGCAGGGTGAAGCATGAAATACCATGAACAAGGCATAGTTGAAGGCAGGAATGAGCAGGCCAGACTTTTAAAAGGTGACTGGAGGAAAGAAGGAGAATGTTTCTGCTCATGTATAACAGTTGCAGGGTTAGACCGAAGACTTGTTCGGATCTACCAAATTCCTTTGTCATACAGCTAGGGTTAGGCTTCAGTTTCAGATGAATCCTAAATCCAGAATCAGTCTAACTGGATCACACTGATTTGGAGAGATTTGAGAGATGTCCAAATCTAATCGAAGTGACTTTCCTCCTTTTAGCAGATTTAATCCAAATCTCAACATTCCTGAAGATTTATTAGCAATTTTGATTTAGAGGGATGGAGAAGGATGAAACACGTTATGGCTGGCATTCTGTTAGTGACATACACATGCACAGGTCATGCTATGCATGCGGGGTGAATTGTTTGTGCCATAGCTCAACAAATTGAGTCTGCTGACAGAAGCAGAAGTGGAGTTGTGCATTGTACAGTGTACAGTGATGTTGCACACTGTGGTTATGCCTTATGCATTGTGGTTGTGCTTTACACATTGCCCCAGTCATTGACATGTGTCGTGCAATGTTACTATTTTGCACGGGGGTTGCGCAGTGCACTACACTGAAGGGAGGCTGGATGTTGAATTGCAGCCCTCTGAATTTAAATTGTTATGAATCTTTTGGAGTGTTTCGAATTTGGATTCAACCTGCTACGGAGGAACTCTGTCTTCCTGAATGGAAACATTTCTCCTCCTGTTCTCCTAAGTAAGGAAGACACCAGTGCTGAAGAGAAGGGACTGAGTTTTGCAAACAGCAGCTCTAAGTTTACAGTCTTTGGACTTTTTCAGACATGGGGGGAACACGGCACAAAACCCATCAATAAAAAGTGACACCTCATTCATGCCAGCACAACGCGGCAAGAACAGGTAAGCAATGACATCATCTGATAATTTCTGCCCTTTCTGCTATTGTCATGTCCTAAACAATGTGGTTTTTTGCCACAATTTGCCTCGTCTGATAAAGTTCTTAAACTGCTGGGAGGAAACATGGAATTTAAACATAATTAAGAAAATTTGAAGAGAAACATGGCTATTTTTTGGCACTTCAGGCCAGTAGCGATATTTTCAGTGCAGGTCAGAAAGTCACTCTTTTGGTTTGGTTTTGAAGTGAAGTGTCCTTGTACACTGGGCCGGCCTAACAAATGGATAGAGTATAGTCCCACTTTGCAGTACACAGAGCCAAGGAGCTGAGACTGGAAATGGGTCCTTGAGAAATAAGCACAAATACTGTGAAATCCCACCAATCTTCCTCTCCCTAATTGCCACCCCTGCTAATTGGCTTCCCCATTCCATTTGATTAGAATTAGGCTTGCCATTAGGCAGAGTGAGGCAGCCACCTGCAGGAACAGATACAGATGCGATGAAGAGGCAGAAAATGGGTAACTGTTTAGTTTGTTATTTTACTGCCAAGCATGAGCAGAAATACTTGTGGCATCCTGACTGTAGATATTCACTCTCTTACTACACAGATCTTTTACTTTACACTTACACATGTTTGGTGGCATTTTCTGTCCCATGTGTCAAATTAATGGAGCTGGCTTTGGGTACTATCTGTATTTTCCATGGAGTGCTGTTTGATTGCTGCTTTATCTTGGGCACTTTGCATTGGACAGAAACCTTCAGCTGCCTCCCCTCCCCTGTCAGAGAGATGAGCTCCTAAAGATATGTATCTTCTTTTTACACGGATTCCTTTATTTTCTTGTTACACAAACTTTACTTCTCTTTAAAACTTCCAGTGATGACTTTCAAATAAACCAGTCACTTCCAGTTTCCCCAAACAACAGACAGGAAGTAGGCAACAGCAGTAACTTGTGACATCAGTGAAACAGACAGAAGAGAAGAGTTTGGTTTGTAGGGCAGCTATGGGCATGATGCACCACATGATTGGAGGCTGCAGGAGGGCAGCCTCTTCAGAGCTGGGTCAAACAGAAAGGAATTCCCCAGATTTTGAGCATCAGGGTTTTCTCTTGACCTTAGTTGCAACCAGTCTTTCCCCCTTGTCATATTTCATGAAGTTAAGGGTCCATGTGAGGGAAATGGGAAGAAATGATTCACACAAGTCATGTCCTGGGCAACATAGTGTATCCACCAGATGCTGGTTAATGGTTAGTTAATGGCCTGGAGATGCTCCATTGCATCACATGGTTTTCTTAATAGCCAGGCCTTAATCTGAATGAAGTTTTCCTAGGGCTCAGATGGAGGGTCTACTCTCTAATCCAAATGGTAAATCTCAGCTCTGGAACATATGATTCCTCTGAGCAAGTAGAGAGTGCCCTTCCCTCACTAGTGAGTAACTGTAACCAGGACCAACCCTACCTCGCCAGAGTGAGGCAACTGCCTCCAATGGCACATGCTGAGGGATAGTAGCAACACATCTGCAGCTGTTCTGCTTACTTCCCCTAGGTATTCCCTTCGGTTGGAGCTTATGTGAATGGGAAACTGAGGGCCCATCTACATGAGGGGGAAATCCAAAGTACCTCATACTAATGGCATCTCACAGCAGCAGTGACAGGTCCAAATGGTTTTTCTGGCCTCAGAAGTCCCCATAAGCCTCACACTCCTGATGGTGGCCACAAGTGATTTATTCGCATTAGTTCTTCACTGCCGCTGGGTGTTTGTTTTTTTTAAAAAATCATCCCAAGGTACGCTGGTGCAATAGAGCGATTCTCCAATTTTATAAGAAAGCAAAACAGAAAATGGTGATCCTTTTTATGCTTAGGCGAAAATAATAATAATAATAATAATAATAATAATAATAATATTTATTTATACCCCGCCCCTCTGCTAAAAACAATCGGGGTGGCTTCCAACAATTAAAACATTATAATAAAGACTAAAAACACCACCTCCACCCTCCCCCATAAAAAGACATTAAACACTATAAAATGAAAACCTTCTAACTAAAAACACACTAAAAACAAATATATACATAATTTTAAAAGCCAGGAGACTGAGCTCCTGAGGCCGGGATCTAATCAGGAAAGGCCTGGCGAAAGAGATCTGTCTTTAGTGCTTTATTAAAGCTACTCAAGCTCGTCATCTGACGGATCTCATTTGGCAGGCCATTCCATAAATTGGGGGCGATTACCAAAAAGGCCCTCTGGGAGGTTGCAGACAGCCTAGATTTTTGTGGCTGAAGCAGATTCCTCCCAGAGGACCAGAGTGCATGGGGAGGATTGTATAGGAGGAGGCGGTTCCGGAGATAAGTTGGACCCAAGCCATTTAGGGCTTTAAAGGTAATAACCAACACCTTATACTGGGCCTGGAAACTAATAGGCAGCCAGTGGAGAGATTTTAATACTGGAGTTATATGATCTCTCCGAGATATTCCTGAAACCACTCTGGCTGCCATATTTTGTACCAACTGAAGTTTCTGGACCAAGCACGAGGGTAGCCCCATGTAGAGCGCATTGCAGAAATCTAGACGAGAGGTCACCAGCACGTGCAATATGGAGGCAGCGGGCGCTTGCCCTCCTAGCAAGCCCCACCCCCACTCTCACCCGCCAATCAGCTTTGTGCTTCCCTTCAAGTTTTTTATTGTTCTATAGTCCAAACAAGCAAAAATGTGCATCTGCTTTACAGTCTGTGAAAAACTACAGGGAAATCTACGAAGGCTTTTACCCTGTTGTTTTTGCCATTTTGGCGCCCCCTCCTTCCAAATAATGTAGATTGGCACTGGATCCTGTTTAGACTGGTAGGATTCCCAGCAAATTCCATGAGGGGTAGTATCACCATTTAGACTGGCCCCGAGTCTCAGGATGAATAGGGGGAACAAAAGATTTTATTCCATAAATTAGTTCAAGGTGTTTGGGCCAAACAATATTTGTATAGCCTTCTTCGGGGACTTCTTCAGGTTAGTTTCCAAAATACTATAAATTTGATGCTGTAACAAAAAGAAGGTAAAATAATATTTTTTAGCCTACCATAATAAAACCATAGCTTCCAAGTCAAGGAAAGTAATATTCTGTGCTAATCAGGCCTCACGCAGAGTACTGCATTCAGTTCTGGACACTGCAGTTTAAGAAGGACATAGACAAATTGGAGTGGGTTCAGAGTAGGATGTATGGAGAACAAGACATATGAGGAAAGGTTGAGGAGCTGGGCATGCCTAGCCTGTTGAAGAGAAGACTGAGGATTGACATGATTGCACTCTTTAAATATCTAAAGGGCTGTCCCAGAGATGAGGATACTATAGTTTTGTTATCAGCTGCCCCAGAGGGTAAGATCAGGTCTAACGGCTTTAAGTTACAGGAGGGTAGATTTCAATTTAGTATTGGAAGGAACTTCTTGATTGTAAGAGAGGCTCTGCAATAGAACCAATTATCTAGAGAGATAGTGGGGTCTCTTTCTCTGGACATCTTCAAAAAGAGGCCAGACATTGTGGATGCTCTAGCTGGGAGTTCCTGCATTGAGCAGGGGGTTGGATTTGATGGCCCATGAGGCCCCTTCCAACGCCATGATTCTGTGCTTACTTGGCCAAAATATGTTGGCCCGATTCATGGAATATAACTTTTTTAATAGATCCTGAGACTCAGGATGTCTTCAGACTGGCTAAAAACCTGGCGATTTGGCTGAACTTATAGATGTCCTTACCAGAGTTTTTTCAAATATCCCTAAAATGTTCTTCCTGCTCTTTCTTTTTCTCCTGAAATTTGGATACTAGATGCTGCTTTTTATTCACACTAGAAAGGGTGATTGTTTTCCCTCCCATCTTGGGAATTTCTGATATAGGTCAGAGTAAATATCAAATATGAGCCAGTAAGGTATAGTGGTTTGAATACTGGTCTAGGTCACTGAGAGAATAGGGTTTGGATACCTGTTTGGCCATGGAAACCTACCGGGTGACTTTGGGCAAGTCACACTCTCTCAGCCTCAGAGGAAGGCAAGAACAACCAACCCACCTCTGAACAAATTCTGCCAAGAAAAAAACATGATGGGGTCTCCTTGGGGTCACCATAAGTTGGAAATTACTTGAAGGCACACAACAACAACAACAACAACAATCATATGCCTGCATCCATTGTCTCAGTTCCTCCTGCTATATTTTTGGTGGATCCCACTGATGACATTTTGAATGGAGGTGTTACCTTCCCCATAGAGGTTTCCTATTGACCTGCACTCATTCATCATATTTCCAGTTAGCAAACTGGACGTTTTTCTCCCTCCCTCTGTCTCTTATTTTTAGAGTTATAGGGTTAAACTGGTATAGTCAGATACCACTTTAGCACTATGACTGCACCAAAAGACTTTTTAAAAAATTAAATAAAAAAAAAGAATTGATATGCAAGATGGGGAACATAGCTGGGGGGGGAGGGAGGGGCATAAATGGGGAGGTATTGAATTCTTGGAGGCAATGGCAAGGGTGCAAGGAAGCTTAACCACACCTCAAGCAGGAGAAAAGAGTAACATGCAGATCAGGGACAACACTAAAATACACAACAATCAGCAACAAACAAAGGGTAAAACCAAGGTATAGTTAAGACATGACTGGATGCAGGAGGAGGAACAACAGTTACAAGGCATGACATGTTGAAACAGAATTCCCTGCATTTACTGATACTGTTGGGCAATCTGGAAGAGCCCTCGGTCTCTCTGTCCCACCCAGTCTGCCGGATGTTTCCTTCTGCTTCTTCCTCCTCCCCGCCCTTCTGTTGGAGGACAGAACATTATGTGCCACATAGTCTTTCCCACAACTATTGAACCCACCTGATGCCTCTCAGGTGTGGTGAGTGGAAGACAGTATTCCATTGCCAGGCATGAAGGAAGTTTGGGGTGTGGCACCCCAGCAGGGCTTAAACCCAAAATCTGATTCATCACTACCTAAACAGTGCTTGGCATTTGTTGTGTGATGAATAAAATGGGTCATTCTAGTCCTCCCCCCTCTCCCTCTCCCTCTCTTTTTCTGTCATACACAAACACTCAATTCATTGTAGTATCATAATACAACTACTGTTAAACAAGCCCCATAACGTAGGGCATCCGTGCATGGGATATCAGTGTTCTACTGTCTGACAGATTCTGCTTTAAAACATCTTGGAGAGCTTGCTGTCGTTGCTTTTTGAAAATTAATCTGTAATGTTAAGGTGAAGCATTGGTAAAACATGCATACAAACAACAAATGCATTTTGGGGGAGTGGGGAGGGGTTGCTCTCTTAAAATCTTCCTGACTTTGATCCTCATTAAGGACAATTGTACAGTAACTGTAAGAGCAAGCCTAAGATGCTGTTGAGGTCTCTTGAGGCCTGAAGAGTAAGAAGCAACTGGAATCTGAAGTATTAAAATGTGGAAGAAAAGCACCATATACTGTATTGTACACCAGGACAGAGGCCTCTGCCGGTCAATAGTGAGTCTATGGTGCCATCTTGTGGCAGACTTGCCTAAGAAACCAACATAAGTGCTAATTGTCCCAACTGGCATTGGTGCCATGGAAATGTCACAGCTGCGAGGAATAAATAGCAAGTCAGCAAATTTAGAGGCTATGTTGGGGAAAGTCTGGCTTAAAATATAGCCCATGTAATATAAAAGAATGTCACTCAGCCTCCCCACTGCCCCCGGGCATCTCAAATCTTTTTTTCATTCCTAAAGGCTAGCGTGGTGCATCACTTGGAAGATTTCAAAGTTTCAGCTAACTTCTTTCTGTTGTTGTTGTTGTTCTGTGCCTTCAAGTTGTTTCTGGCTTATGGTGATTCTAAGGTGGCCCTATCTCGGGGTTTTCTGAGGGCTGAGGCTGTGTGACTTGCCCGAGGTCGCCAAGTGGGTCTTCATGGCCGAGTGGGGATTCAAACCCTGGCCTCCAGAGTCTTAGTCCAATGCTCAAACCACTGTGCCATGCTGGCTCCTATCTAAATGGAAATAAGTTTCTCTCTGTTTGTTTATTACTGAGGGCTAGTCTGAACGGGCAATTTAGCCTGTCTTGGAGTCCTGCAGTCCAGATGACACAGGGCTTTTGCCCCATTTTGCCGCTGGGCAGTCCTCATGACACCCCGGGGCAAAGAGGAGGGGAAATGGGGTAGGGCCCAATAAAACATTTAAAAACCCAGGAAAAACCACTCCCACCAGCCAAAAAACAGATTGGACTCTGCATGACCCCAGGAGCCCATTCCGGTATGCCGGCTCATTGCTGCAGCTGCCCTTCGCTGTTGCTCTTCCGCAGTGGGAAGAAGTCCCACAGCATGTGACTAAGGCTGGTCACGCGCAGGGACCTTAGACACATGTTGCGGCCTGGCTTCCTGGCTCTGGAGAGAGTAAAGGAGGTGGTGGTGGTGCCTGCAGTGATGGGCCAGTGTGCCAATCTGGACTTCCTCCCATTCCATTTTGACAATGGGGGAAGAACAGGCCTGACCCGGAGGCAGGATATGCCAGAGGGGAGCTAGCATATGCTGGCCCTTGCAGATGAGCCCTGAGTCACATTTAAACAGCAGGGCAGATTTGCACCAAATCTGAAAGGGACGTTTGGGATGGTCTAATTTAATATATAGAGTACATGGCTTATACAAGATTAAATTTGGGGGGTTGGGAAGCACCCCAAATTATTTCATTCATGCAAAGTAGTGTATTTGGCAGCCAATTCAGAAAGACATACTCCCTTGAAGCCAACTGACACTGATGTGTTTCGGCACCAAAACAGACAGGTACTCATGTTACATAACAGTTGAAACTGTTTCATCCTTAATGATGGTTAATGGTTTCTCCAAGCAACACTGGGTGCTATAACTAGTTTGTTCTCAGCCCTTTGATTCCTTACTAGAAAAGAGGACTAGTTAGCAGACTAATCTGTGTGTTGTGTTTCCCCCTAACATTTAGTACAGCTTTGTACATAACGTTTCTCTCATTTATTACTGTCACAGTGGAAACTGTTGCCTGATACATCTAGAGAGTGTCAGGTAGGGGAAGAACATTCTAAGTCCTCAAGAATGGAAATTCCACAGAATTAACTATGAGAACTGTTTGTCTGCATCTAACAAGGATCAACCTACCTAGAAAAGCATTTTCTCCGATGAACTAATAATTGGCCAGGAAAGGCCATAATTGACCTCAGTCACATAGTGCCAGTATTCACACTTGTAGCATAATAAGCACCGCTATATATGAATGGAACTACTGGCGGAGTTTTTACCCCTGTCCTCAGTGGTCAGTGAAAAACTGGATAGACTTAGACATGGGAGTCTAGCAGTTACTCCTGCTTTACTATTGTGAAGGAAATCTTCCTTGACACACACTATAGAATATTAGTGGTGCTACTATTGAGTAGGTGAGGGTGGGGGAACCTTTAGTTCTGTGGATGTCTCAGCTTGCATAATCCTTTACCACTGTCCATTTGGGGTGGAGATTAAGCCTGAGGAGAAAGTTTTCCACACTGGGGTAGATACATCACTCCAAGCAGTAGTTACTGTTAGAGTTCCTTGTTCCCTCACCCTCGCCTCTGTTTTTAGTCAACTATTTTATTTTAGAAAAACTGTATAAAGCAGCAATGATATGAAACATCAACAGCAGCTGTCTCCAACACACACAATCTGTTTTGCATTATTCATCAAGGTTCTATACATATCTTGGAATAATTATCCATGGAGATACACTCACTGGCTGAGAGCCTGTATAGCACATCATACTGTAATGTTTTTGCAGGCAGAAATATGCCTCATCTGTCCTCTCATCACCCCTCCCCCCAGCTCACTGTTTCACTGCTGAAGCCCCCTCCCCTGGTCATTCAGTGGCTGATGGAGAGCGGGGTAGATCGGAGAAACATCTAGCGATAAGATGAGCAGTATGCTATATAAGCTGAGATACACTGGGGTCCTCCAAAGGTCTCAGTGGATGATGTAAGCATCCTGTGTCTGGCTATGGGGACATGGACAAATGCTTCACCAGTTCCCCCACCTGCCCACTGAATAGTAATAGCACTTACATTTCTATACCGCTTTATAGTGCTAAGCACTCCCTAAGCAGTTTACAATGTGTTAGCTAATTGCCCCCAAGAAGCTGGGTACTCATTTTCCCGGCCTAAAAAGGATGGAAGGTTGAGTCAACATCGGAGTCCTGCAGGATTGAACTCACAACATTGTGGCTGCAGTACTGGCATTTAACCACTGTGCAACCAGGGCCGGGTCACTATGGCCAGGGAGAGGCTGAAGCAGCTAAGCAGTGAAACTGATTGGGGCATTTGGTCATTGAGGAGGGTGGAATGACCTCTGCAATGACAACAGCAGCAGAAGAAGAAGACATACGAGGTGTACATGCCTGTGTATGTCACGAACAGGATGCCAGCCATTGTATTAGTCAGGGATGGAAATTCGTGGCTCTCCAAATATTGTTGGACCACAATTCCCATTGCCCTTAACTTGCAAAACCAATAATGTAGAGGGTCACACATTCCAAATCCATGGTATCTTATACAGCCCCCAAATGATCCATTATCAATGCCAGCCTTACTATTTGTTACACCTTCCTGGAGGGAAGACTGTGTGTTCAAGGGATGCTACCCCGTGGACCAAGTGATTATTTATGTAACGAAGGGGAGCCAAGTTTCTGAGAATAAATCCTGCTTGACTTTCCCTCTCATTTACAGAAAGGGTCATTTCCCTGATCTATCAAAATGCCATCCATTCACAGGGCACCCAGTCCGTTTTTAACAAGATCATGTCCTAACTATTCTAGTCACTGCTGTTTAATAGCAGCAGCTGTGGTAATAATAATGATGAGGATGATGATGGTGATGATGATGTCATTATGTAACAGCTGCTTCTGTGTGTCATTAAAAATAGAGGCCAGGACTCATAATAAGGTGCCATGGGCTGTTTGTTTTGTTATTTGAGATATGCCACTGAAAATGGCAGTCCGAAATATGCACACGTATTTATAGGCCCACCACATGCAGAATAAAGTGCCTCTGAACTGGCAACCTCTCCAGCAATTTGGAAAGATTTGCCTCGGTGGGATTTAGTTTCACTGGTGTCAGATACCACTTATGTATTTGTTTTGTATGTGTACATGTTATCTACTTTTTTTTTTCTAATTGCTGCTGAGAGAAGCTTCAGTGTAACCCATGGAAGGAGATGCCTTGTTTGAGAGATCTATCCAGGTTACTGAGTTATTACTCTCCCAACTTCCAAAGGCTTCCTCCCACCCGGCTGTCCCCTCCCCTCAAAAAAATATTGTGATTCTTTTGATTTAAACTTTTAGGGAGTCTGATATCTAGTCACTCTGTCCCCCTTGCCTTGGGAACATTCGCTGGAGGCTCATCATGAGCATAGCGAGGGTATGTACCACCTAAAAATTTTGGAGAGAACCTCACCCCTGCTCAGACCACGAGCTACCTCTGCTCTCTGGTGAGGGGCATAAAAGGAGGCCCATCCTTGGAGGTGGGAAGAGGCTGGGAATTCTGTTCATAATTGTTCTGTGCTTTTGAAGGGAGAGGAAACTTCAGCATATTGATGAGAAAGATCCCTTCCCCCTGTCCAGTTTTCCAGGGAGCCTTTCACGCTGCACAATAATCGCACTATGATTCCACTTTAACTGCCATGGCAACATCCTACAGAATCTTGAGATATGCAGTTTAGGGAGGGACCAGAATCCTCAGCCAGGGAGCTCCTCCGGTGCCTCTGGCCAAACTATAATTCCCATAGATTTCACAGGATGTCGCTATGGCAGTTAAAGTGGAATAACACTGCAATTATTGAGTGTCAAAGGGACAGAAAGGAAGGTTGGAGCTGGCTGTGGAGGCAGGAAGGAGTTGCCATGCTCTGAAGGTCTTGGCTGCCTGCACCTGAAACATTCCTCGAGGACAGGGGGAGGAACCAGTTTGGGCCAGATCTCCACTGACTCCCACCTGGTGGGCCAGATGACATCAGAGGCATGCCCATGCTCCTGGCATCATTAGCTCCCCAGCTGTAACCTTCAGCTCATTTGCATGAACTGTAAGGCTAATGATTCATAAACTGTAAGGCTAAGGGGTTGTCTAAACGGCAAAAATATTCCTCATGGAATGCAAGGAGAATCCTACTTGTCTTAACAGCATTTTGAATCATTCTGCCGTATTATAAAGCAGGGGACCCAAAACGTCAAAAACTATGCAGGAAAAGCCTTCACAGCCTTTTCCTGGAGTTCTTAAAAAACAGCAGTGGGATGCACATTCCCACTCATTGGGGCAAGCGATTCGATATGAATCGCTTTCCCATATGACAGGAAGTACAAAGATTATTGGCTGGATGAACACAGGGGTGGTGCTTGCTAACAGGGCAAGGACCTGGTGCCGTCATGTTGAATTCTTGCCTTAGCAAGCAAGCATTAAAGCAAGAAAATGGGGTGTTGTTGTTTTTTTTCTACAGGCAAAATATCACTCTAGCGCACAATGGAAAATAGTTTTGTGTTTTTTTTCTTTAAAAAAAAGGTAAAGCGGCAAATTAATGTAAGTAAAAACACAAGTAAATTATACACGGCCGCCATCTAGACCAGGGGGCATGTAAAGCTTATGGGGACCAAAAAAAAAACAAAAAACAAAAAAACAAAAAAACAATTACAACAAGTAGCAGAATCTGCAAAATGCCATTACCATGGAGCACTCAGGGGTTTTTGGCCTCATATCGATAACCCCCAATAGGGCTGAAGGAGACCTCCTGAAAGTGAAGAAAAAGAGGCTTATCAGCAAAACACACAGGTTGTCTGTGCAATTTTCTTCTGCTGGAAATTCCATGCCTGAATTCTATACCTGTGGCCCTATGGTTCCATGCATAGCCCAACTTGACCTCCTATATTGTGATTTCCTGCGTGGCAGGGGGTTGGACTGGATGGCCCTCGTGGTCTCTTCCAACTCTGCAATTCTATGATTCTATAATTCTATGATTCCTCTGGCCCTTGGCTTAATTTTTTCATAAGTGCCCTGCAGTCAATTAGATCTGGCCTCTGAATAACTGACTTGTTCCTTCCACAATAGCCTGCTAGGTGGGAAGGAAGATGAACAAAGCAGAAGTTGTGTGTGTGTGTGTGGGGAAGAGACAGAGGACTTTATCACACGAGTGTGTAAAAACACTAATTCTGCAATCAATGATAGTGAAAGCATTGTGGCATTATTACATGAATTATTGTATTTTGCTGCAATCATGCAATACTACCGTTAACAAAACATTGCACAACCACCTACTAGTGCTTTATAAACAGGATTGAAGCTTGCAATATTGTAACACTTGTTTTCACATTGTATTAGAATAGTGCTGTGTTGTCGCTTAGAACTGGCCCACTCATGTGCTGTTAAAAAAAAATCTCCTCCTTCCACAATTTTGCAAGAACATGGTTTCGGCCATTATTGCAAGAAGACACCACTTCAATTAAACAAAGAAATTAACAAATTAACAAGTTAATAATTAAACAAACAAACAAAAGTACAGAGAAAAGGCAACAGTTCATTAAAAGGGTGTCATGGAAGTCCTCTTCACACTCTCCACCAGAAGCCAAATTATGTGTTTTTGTTGGGAATGGGGAGGTGAAAAGAGGAGGAACACCCACTGAGACCATAATATCAGAACTACAGTGAAAATGAATTATCACGTGCTTATCAATACCAGGAAAACAGCAATATTGACAGCTATTCATGGGTTTGGCCCGTGAATGCAAAGGTGCACCACAATAACAGTTCGAGCACTCACCAACCATGGTATAAAGATGACATTGAGCAATAATAGGAAGCCATTACCGCTGGTATCTCAGCATAATTCTGTTATTTCAGCTTTGTGTGATAAAATCCAGAGAGAGAAAGAGAGAAATGGGTGGGTTCACTCTGTCCCCATATCCTGTTGGCTTCAGCCTCACCCACTGCTAGCATGTAGCCTCTGACAGATGACTCCCAACAAAAAAATAACAAATGCAGCCCTTGGCATAAAAACATGTTCCCCACATTTACTTTAATCCATTCAGTTTTCTTCCCATCCTGTCTGACCTCAGGTACCAACATTTGGGTTGAAGGAAAAAACAAAATGAGGTGTGGGAAAGAGACATAGTTTCCCTGAGCATGGTTTTAAAAATGCCTCCGGGCCCTGTTTTAGATGTGAACAGAACAGACACCTGATTAAGAGATGGAACATGTCGGACACACCTTTTCTTGACCCTTAAAAATACAAGTTGGGAGCCTACTGTGAAGTCTATGGTCGGGGCTGAAGAGCAGGAGAGATCAGCCTCCCTTCTCCCTTAGAAGTAAACTTGTGGGGAAAGAAGGATGGGGGAGAAACCATATGAACTAAGTAGTGCAGCCATAGGGAAGGCAGGTATGAACACCTTTCCTCTCAGCCTGCAGCATTTAACCAACCCAAACCTGAGCGCAAACCAGTGTGGTGTAGTGGTTCGAGTGTTGGATTATGACTCTGGAGACCCGAGTTCGAAACCCACTGGTAACCCTCTGCAAATTATACTCTCTCAATCCCAGAAGGCAGCAACAGCAAAACCCCTCTGAACAAATCTGGCCAAGAAAACACCATTATAGGTTCGCTTTAAGGTGGTCTTAAGTCAGAGATGACTTGGAGGCACAGAACTACAACAAGCCCAAATGCTGTAGCAATAGCACAAGGGGGAGAAGCTTGAGGTGGGGGCTCTCTGTGCAATGAACCCCTCAGCTAGCCCCCCCAAACCATACAGCTGTACTACTAAGTGGATGGCTAGTGGCAGAGGGGCTTAAATCCACCCTGTGCTGTACATCTGGGGGTTGGGGAAATCATCTCTGGGGACCAGCTGCCCAGTCCTCCTAAACCTAAACACTGAAAAGTTGCACATTGCAAGGGATGCTTCCATTGCAACTCCCCCCACCCCCCACTTCAGTATAACACAGCAAAAGGCAACTGCAGCAAATCCAAGGTTTTATGCCTTGGCACCTTCTAGACTGCCCAAAAAATGCCAAAAAGGAAACGACCACAGCAACACAGCCCTAGAAGTAGCCAGAAGTACACTTCTGGTTTTGAAAAATGTGTATCTTTTATGGTGCTGAGCATCAAACGGTGTGGGAGGGAGCTACTGAAAAGCGGAGTTACCCCTCTTGGGGCAGAAAAGGGGAAGTCTGAGGATCAGGGGGGGGGGTTGAGAACAGCCAAAACAGCCAGAGGGGGGCTGTATGTAGTCCCATAGATACTCTTTGGCCACCCTAGCCTAGAGGAAGAGCCAGCTCTGGATTCTTGAGGAGTACAGCAGGCAAACAGGTCTAATCCTCTCCTCCCAAGCGGTCTGGATGAATGCATCACTACCACCACCACCACTGTTGTTGTTGTTGTTGTTGTTACTGTTGTTGTTTGGTCCTTTTTGGAGAAGAGAGGCAAATGATCTCTCCATGAGGAGTGGCCTTCCCTCCCTTTTAGCCTTGGTTGAATGGGGAGCAGAGAGACTTGCCTGAGTCCCATTCTCTCCTCACATTTGTTTCACTTCTGCCAAGTTGTCCAAAACGCTGTGTTTCCAGGAGATCTTTGCACATCTGCAGCCCTTGCTGGGATGAAATTATTTGTTTGTCTTGCTTTTGTCTCCTCCTATGTGCTTTTCTCTCTGTGTGCGTATGTGTGTGTGTTACAAATTAATATTTTCTGACATAGTTGTGGAACACCTCAGTTATGCAGCCTTCAAGCTCATCATTCTTCCAGAACAAATCAGGACGATCCCAGCCATTGTCTAAACAAAGGCAGAAAGGAACACAAGGAGAACCTGCATTGTGGAGATATAGCACAAATGTTCCACAGGCTGAACTACACCACTTCTCCTGTCTCCTCTCCCTGCAAACCCACCTTTTTCATCTTGCGCTCCTCTGTCATGGTCACGTAGCAGCCAGTAGAGAGCAGGGGATATCTGAGAAGCATTTGGCTATGTTCCTTTAGCCAGACATACAACAGTGACAGTATCTTCCATGACTTCCCTGTGTTCCTCTGGAGGTCCGGGTCCTAAAAACTAGCAGGTCATCATGCACTTCTCAGACATTCCCTACTTTCCACCAGCCATTACATAGCCATGTCAGGGGCAGGTGACATGAAAAAGGTTGGTCTACAGGGGTGGGTGGGAGGTGGTTGTTGCAGAAGGGAGGTAGAAGATTCCATCTACAACAACCAAAAAAATGAGTGACACAGACTTAGGTTGGACTTGCACCCTGCGCAATTCACCATCAGGATACCAGCCTCAATGTTTTTAAAAACCACATGAATTGTTCCTGTATGCTGGAAGAATCTTGGACATGAGCATGGATTTGTAAATACCCATATGGAATCAGAAAGGGAGAGGCTATAGAACTAGGAACTTAAGAAAGCTGGCTGTCTATTTTCAAAGCCTGAACATGTATTGTGGGTGCTCATCAGGCTACGAAAGGTAAACCATTTCCCATTTGATCAGAGCACATTTAGACATATTCAGTACTGTGGCGATGGTGTGGGTGTTGATTGATTTGTTTCACACTCCTCTATTATTTTCAATTCTTCCAAAGTTTATTGGATATATCTTCAAGTGTAACTTATCCCACTTGCTGCTGTTACAGATGCAGTCCATTGCACGCATCCAGCAGAGTAAGTGGTTATTTACAATAGCTCATGCCACAACGAGCTTAAGCTTTAGCGCAGCTTGCGTCTCCTTAGCATTATTGACACTCTCCTTGCCTTAATCAGGATGTTCCGCTCTCAAACTGAGTCCAAGAGCCAAAGAGTTCAGTGACGGATGGATGCTCCCATGCTGTTAACAGCGCGGCTGGTGGTGAACCTGTGCTGGATTTTTCTCCTTACTTTAAATGCATTCTCTAAGGTGCTGGACCCTATTTCCTAAATACCCTCAGCACCCGAAACAACACCTTTAAAGATCAGACTAAAATCTGAAGCAGATTCACCCCATCCCCAATGAGATGGGAACCACCAGCCTCCACTTAATGAGCTGCTATGCACTCCTGTGGCTTGGTTCACGACATTATTGTGGCCAGTTTTCAAATGCAGGCACTCATCATGCGAGTTGCTGTGCAGCCATACCACAAGGAGAGACCCCTCCCCGCAAAAAAATCCTACTTCAATTTTCATCTCTACTTGGAACTAAAGGGTCTCTGTTGCCCATTCAGTGCTACCTCCAAATACTTTGCATTAAAACAGAGCTGCTACTCATAATATACACTTGCTGAGAAAACTTATCCACCCCTTGCTACTGTGAAGAATCCAGCTAAGTTTAGAGAGGAGAGGGAAATAGTGTGGTGGCAGACGGCATAATCTTATTTGCTAATTACAAACTGGCATCCTGTTAGTGCCATACACATGCAAGGTGAACTATTTGCAGTAAGATTTTCCATACCTTGGCTCAGCCGTTAATCAGAAAGGAGACTACAGTCAAGAAATCAGAAGAAGACTAAGACTTGGAAGGGCAGCTATGAAGGAGCTAGACAAGATCCTGAAGTGTCAAGATATATCATTAAATACTAAATTTAGGATTCTCCATGCCATGGTATTTCCCATTACTATGTATGGTTGTGAAAGCTGGACAGTGAAGAAAGCTGATAGGAAGAAAATCAACTCCTTTGAACTGTGGCGCTGGAAAATTCTATAGATACCGTGGACTGCTAAAAAGACCAATAAATGGGTCCTAGAGCAAATCAAGCCTGAACTCCCCTAGAAGCCAAGATGACTAAACTGAGACTGCTGTATTTTGAACATATCATGAGAAGACATAACTCACTAGAAAAAACAATAAGGCTTGGGAATGTAGGAGGCAGTAGGTTTGAGGAAGACCACATTCCAGATGGGTAGGCTCCTTCAAGGAAACCACAGTCCTAAGGCTGCAGGACCTGAGCAGGGCTGTCGATGATAGTGGGCTTGGAGATCTCTCATTCATAGGGTCACCATAAGTCAAAGTCAACTTGATGAGAGTTAACCAAAAAAAAAAAATGGACATATTCTGCTGACTGTGGTGGAAGTGGAGTTGAGGCTACAGCAACATTGTATGTTGTGGTTGTGCACTGTGCATTGCAGTTGCACACTGTGCATTGCACAACAGCACCAAGTCACTGACATGTGTGGCACGACATTTCTATTCTGGGTGGGGGTTCCATAGTGCTGGGGAAGCATATCTCCACATGCTGATATTTACACTACCCTGAGGGGGTTTGGCTTGCTGCCGCCAAGCACCAGTGCTTCTACCTTGAGAGCCTTGGCTCCATGCCGTCACTAGGTTTGCAGACTCAGTGGGGTTTTAGATCTTTGGTTCTCCTTTACAGATCCAGATCCCTTACTACAAGTTGCACCTGCAGATTACCTTCTTTTTCAGCAGTGGTTTGCCACATGTCATCTGGAGCCACTCTTTTTTTTTTTCCCCAGAACTTGAGTTCAACAGCATGGTTTAGGTATGCAGACAATGACTTTGCTACTCTTTGGATCTCTCACCTAGAGTGATGGCTGCAGAAAACTAGAAAGTGCTGTCCTTGGTGCTGAAGATAAACGACCTGTCCAAAATGAGGTATTCCCTAAATAGGGGCTTGAATGGTTTTGGCTGCCTCAGTAGCAGAGATCTCAATGCAATGAGGAAAACTGTGCAAAACCAAAGCAGATTCTCCCCAATGCTAGGATATTGCACACAACAAGCTCCGGGAAGGGGTTATAGATCTATTTAGCATGGAGGTGGGCACATGTGGAAAGAACCATATCATGCTCCTCTCAGTCTACACGGGCTGCACCACCTCCATTTTCAGTGAGTGGAAATGAAAATTTGGTCATTTCTGGCCAATTTGTAAGATTATTTTTGTCTCTCTTGTGGTAGATAGGAGTCCAAAACAGCATTTACGAACAAACCCATACATCCCTCAGACCACTTTTGGCCAAGAAAAAAAGCATTTTTCACAGAATCTCCCCAAAAGATCACTTGGGGGTTGAGGTATGTCTGTAGGGGTTTAGGAGGCCAAGCACTACATAGAATCCATCCAAACCCCATATGTGGCCTTTGGGTTGCATGATTCTGGCCCCTGATTTAATCAACATATGTTGCTTAAGAGGCAGGATTCATCATTATTAATCAGCCCTACTGGATCTCAGCATGAGCTGCTTTTCAAGAAGCATTATGAAAAACAAGTTATTCACCCAGCAATACACACACCCTATACCCAATCAGTAGTCAAGGGGACAGAGCTGCACCCACAAGGTCCCTGCTGCTATCTCTCTCTCTCTGGCTTTTCTTCACAAACAAAGATTCAGGAAGGACTCATCCTGCGCTTTATGCAAGCGTGCTGATGACTGAAAAGGCCAATCCGAGATAAACAAGTCTGGTTGCAGAAAGCACAGCAGAAGGTCTCCTTGGGTGATGTTTCCGGGTTGTGATTCTTTCTGCATTGACGTTTCTCTTCAAGACTTGTTCGGCGTGAGTTCTCAAATAAGGCTGCAGCATTGTGGATAGTGCGTCGCCATGCCTCCCAACGTGAAGCCGGGGTGGACCATTGTTGGTAATCAATTTGGCCAAGCCTGAGATATTGTTTCAGGGAATCCTTGTATTGCTTTTTTGGAGCACCCCTCTTACGCTGACCTGTGGCGAGTTCACCGCAGAGTACTATTTTTGAGAGGCGATGGTCCTCCATCCTAGAAACGTGCCCTGCCCAGCACAGCTGCTATCACACACTTGGTATGTATGGGATTGTGAAAGGAGATATAGGATACCTCCTTCCACCCTGTCCTCTAAATTACATTAGCAGGGATTACCAGGGGTCATACCCCTTCTTATGGAACACACACAGGATTCTAACCCATTTGATTTTTAAAAACTATCTGAGGAACAGCAAAGTTTCAAGACGAAATGGCCTTATAATCTTTTCCAAACCAAGAGCAAAAAAGACACTAACTGATAGCTTGAGGGTAGTACATGCAAAAAGGATCTAGAAATCTTAGTGGACCACAAACTGAACATGAGTCAGCAGTGTGATACAGCAGCTAAAAAAGCCAATGCGATTCTAGGCTGCATTAAGAGGAGTATAGTATCTAGATCAAGGGAAGTAATATTGCCACTCTATTCTGCTTTAGTCAGACCTCACCTGGAATACTGTGTCCAGTTCTGGGCACCACAATTCAAGAAGGATATTGAGAAGCTGGAATGTGTCCAGAGGAGGGTGACCAGGATGGTGGGAGGTCTGGAAGCCATTACGCCCTATGAGGAGTGGCTTAGGGAGCTGGGCATGTTCAGTCTGGAGAAGAGAAAATTGAGAGGGGACATGATAGCCATGTTTAAATATTTGAAGGGATGTCATACTGAGGATGGAGCAAGCTTGTTTTCTGCTGCTCCAGAGACTAGGACATGGAGCAATGGGTTCAAACTACAGGAGAAGAGATACCACCTAAACATTAAGAAGAACTTCCTGACAGTAAGAGCTGTTCGGAAGTGGAGTACACTGCCTCTTAGTGTGGTGAAGTCTCCTTCTTTGGAGGTTTTTAAACAGAGGCTGGATGGCCATCTGTCGGGAATGCTTTGATTGTGTATTTCTGCATGGCAGGGGGTTGGACTAGATGGCCCTTGTGGTCTCTTCCAACTCTATGATTCTATGACCCTTTGATGTGACCTCTGGAAGAACACTGGAAGACAAGAGCATACAGAGATGATATTCTGTGATATACTTTTAGCATGCCCTACTACCACCTCCCTATAATATCTCGTAATTGGAAGTAGTGGACACTTTGAAGGGGTCAAGTAGACTGAGGTGATCCAAAGTGATGTCAGATGGAGGTCACAAGGACCTGGGATGGTGTCTTAGAAGTATTTTATCAAGCACACCCAAGGTAGGATTAAGTAGAAGCCCCGTAGTACACAAAACCATTAAGGAGGTATGTGCTAATTCCTTCTTGGGCCCTCAACAGTGAGTCACACATCCTAAACAATTAAATGATCTACACAACCCAAATCCCCAGGAAATATCCCTCGGAACTTCCTCCTGTCCTACAATATAAGGTTGTCATATACCAGTCAATTCCTATCTCCCAGCCATCTAGGACAGCAGTGGAGTTTTGTTCTCCTTTGTTCCTCCCATGGGAGAGTCATTTAGCCATTGTCATAGCCAAAATGTGCCTTCAAGGCACGAAATGGGTTATAAATATACCGGCACACCCCTGGATCAGAACTTCCAGTGCTACCCTCAGACCTCTGAGTACTTTGCTACTCTTCAAGACTGGTAACTATCACGCTATTTCCCAAATGTATTCCTGTGTCCAATCTTTCTGCCCTAATTCTTCAATAGCCTTGTGTGGTTCTTGTAAGCATGTGTTGCATGAGTGGATGTTTTTTGTGCTATTTCCAATAAAAAACATTTATTTCACTTTAAACTGGAGTTCTCTGCAGTTAGTACTGGTGTACGTAGGTGAAAAGGTCTCAAAGTCACCCACCTCTCGCAGCATTCCACTTGAGCTAATAATAATTCTCCCAAATATTAATATAGTTGTGACATCATGTGTGGGGCTCTAAAGCACCCCCACCTCTTTGGGTAACAAGATGTATTCCCAGAATTTGGAAATGTTCCTTTTTGGGACTACAACTCTCTGAATCCCTAACCATGCTGGCCATTCCAACTGAGAGAGTCTGAGAATTGTAGTCCAAAAAAGTACCCTTTCCAAACTCTGGATATTCTAGAGTGTCTCTCTGTCCATACACTGACTAGTCTAGATGTTGTCACACTTTTTCAAATCTCACCTGCATTTTCTTCCCAATTGTGTTTCTTAAGGTTCAAGATCTTGTTTTCTTCCTGAATGAAAATACATGCATGTTTTAGAGTGCACTTTTCCTAATATATGCATTTGGGGCATTTATCTTTATGTATGAATGTGTATACATTTCCCACATTGACTAAAGCATGTGTCTGTATATTTTTCAAAATGTGCCTTTTAAATTATATATATTTATTAATACATAATTCAAAGCTGGGGAATAATTGGACTCTCATCATTTTCTCCCAATGATAGAGGCATGTCACAAACTAGATACCTGGCAGGGGGTGGGGATGTTAATGCAAATTTGTATTCCATCCTTAATTCTGACAGCCTATGGTCAAAAGGTGTGAGAGTGAGAGAGGAGGCTTAGTTGAGTTGAGAAATGAATAGAAGGCTTAAAGAAACAACTACATCTTTGGACACCACTTGAACATATTTTCTGAACAGTAAAGACAATAATGCTTGGTAAGGTAGAAGGCAGTAGGAAAAGAGGAAGACCACATTACAGGTGGATAGATTCAATCCAGGAAGCCACGGCCCTGAGTCTGCACAACCTGAACAGGGCTATTGAGGATAGGTGGACTTGGAGGTCTCTCATCCATGGGGCTGCCATAAGTTGAGGTCGACTTGACAGTAGTTAACAACAATAAATGACATGACATGCTACCAGCTCTGATTC
Source organism: Gambelia wislizenii (assembly GCA_030847615.1). Lineage (NCBI taxonomy): Eukaryota > Metazoa > Chordata > Lepidosauria > Squamata > Crotaphytidae > Gambelia > Gambelia wislizenii. Next base: position 240,798,337 of record JAUMIR010000002.1, on the reverse strand, counting down.
CTGCAGACAGGTCAGAATTTTCTGTCTAGTGATAAATACCATTAAAAAAAAAAACTATTCTGTGAGGAAAGATTTTGGGGTTTTAAACATTCAAGTGCTAGAGAAAATAAAACTGATAAAATTTTCCTGTCTGTTTCCATTTCTCACCCTTTGAACTACCAGATTTGCTTGGTCATCTAGTTGTATCCAGAGAGCAATGGTTTACTGAAACCATTTCCCTTGTGCCGCAGTGTGTTTCTGTCTGTCTCTGTCTCTTGTGATTCTTTACCAGCCATTGGAGACGTACTTCTTCGTAAGTAGACTTACATCTGTAAGAATTAGAATTGGGCAGTTCCATAACGTCTGTATCCATTAAGGGGATACTGTTTTGTTACTATGTAGGGGAGTTGGCAAAATGACCAATGCATATCGAGACTGATGCACAAAAGAATCAATGCACAATGTGACTGATGTGCATTGTTGTACATCGGGATACCAGGTACGAAGTGCTGATGTGCATTGGGAGAGCCCTATGTGCATCAGAATACTCTTGCTGGTATCCAGTTGTTACCCAAAATGCTCCTTGGAAAATTCCAAGAAAATATCGAGTTTCTAATATGTTGGGGAAATTAGCAGCAACTCGACTTTAGCTATGCAAGAGGGGGTAACCAGGGAATCTTTTAAACCTATTATACCAAAACTAGTCTGGATGGAATACATACACATTTAAAATTAAACATGTTTTTTTATTAAGGAGTTCAAACACCAAACACACACACATTCACCCAAAGAAAGCATTCACACAAGGCTATAGAAAGAAACAGTAGGAAAGCTTGAGATAGAGGGTTGCAAGAGAGTTTTGCTGAGGTAATACAACCTGTCCTATAGTCAGTCCGGCAGAGTGGATAGAGGAAACTGGGTTGGCTAACACAGAGTAACAGAGGCATATTTTGGGGGTGATATTTATACCTCCAAATACACCTGAGGGGATTGGTTGCTTCATGGGTTGAAACAATGAATTTCATGAGCCTTCATGTATTGCACAATGAGTTTCCTGGTCTTGACAAAAGGGGAGAAAGATGCTAAAATGTGTTTCTTAATGTCCAGTGATTGGATTTTAATAGTTTTGAGCCATTTCTTTAAGGTTGGGAGCTGAGGAAACGAAATTTCACAATCAGCAAATACAAAAGGGTTTCTCCATCCATTAACTTCCCATGTATGTGGAATGTGTCTTCTTCTGGCCCTTCAGCCCCAGGCCTTCCTTTCCAGGGAAAAACATAAATGACCTTTTGAGACCATCCTGTCTTTTCCCCTTTGTAAAATGCCACATTAATGAACCAAACTTGGCCAGCATCTGAGGCCTGTAGCAAATGCTAACATTCCAGGAGTGGGGTGCCTTGGAAGTGGGGTGCAGGCTTGTGCTTACACAGTTACGCATCTCCACAATTCACTAGTGGGTTTCTTAGTGCCTCTGCCCTACGTAGACCAGTAGTTCTTAACTTGTGGTCTGGGGACACCCTCCAGGGGTCTGCAATGTCTTCACAGGGGCCCTGCAAAGGCTTGGAGGCTGCTCGGCCCACCTCCTCCCCAAGGCAAAGTCTAGCTGGCTTGGCCTGTGCATTGCCATTCAATACACTCCAGTCACAAACTTGCAGGAAGAAGCAAGAGAAAAGTCTTCTCTCCCCTCCAGTGCCTCTGAGGGAAGGTTTAATGGATGGTGTAATTGTGTTGTTCTTAGGGTTTAAAATCTTGAGTTAAGTCTTGGGGATCTACAGCAACAAAAGCTATTTAAAGGGGTTCCCTAGTAAAGAAAAGGTTAAGCGCCACTGATGTAGATCATGATGGAGGAGTCCAGCCACCATTCCTTCCCTTCTTCCCCCTGTAATAGGAGCCAGAATCCTGTACAGTCTTTAGGTATGAAAGAGCAAGCATCATAGTTACAGTGCTAAGCAGTGGATTCCAGCTCAAACAGACCCCTCCCCAATCCCCATTTATCCGTCAGCAGCCACTGTGATTGATGGGGTCCTGTTCCCTTGTTGCTTGGGAAGCAGCTGGCTACTTTCCACACATACACCCATGAGCAATCTCGGTGCAGCAGACAGGAACAAGGACCCTGTTGCAATTCCCCTTGCAGAGGAGATCACTTGTGTGAGGGGTAAGGGAACAGCAGCCAGCTGCTCCCTGATTGACAGGGGGAAAGACATGTGGGGACTGGGAGATTTTCATGGTCCCTAATTCTCCCCTAAACTAGGGAACTGTGAATACGTAACAGTCACAGGAGTGCATAACTCCAATTTATGCCAAATAGGATTCCGGTCACTATTTTTTCTTTATAAAGTTTTAAAATATATCTATCTATTGATATTAATACATTAGAAAGTAAACCATACAAATACATATCACACATAACTTAACATAGCAAGGATAAACAAAACACATAGGACATTGTCAGATGCGGCAAAAATCATGGGACTACCACATCATGGTAGCATGAACGGGCCCCACTATCACATGATGTTGTCATCTTTGCATGGTTACTCTGTGCTCCAGCCACAAAAAGGCCACTATTTCTAATTCACGGGACAAGCCATCAATAGATAGGCAATAGCACTTTTTTTGCACTATTGACAGCATGCGAAACCACATCCCGTTGTAATTGTGAGATTACAGCGTGAATGAGTGGTCCTCAGGGAGAAAGCGTCCAGGTGAGAATATGAAAATGAAGCACAGGATGCTCTTTTTATGAACTGTCCCAGTTTGTTTGCACATTTTCAGGTTTGTTTAAGTGTTTGTGTGTTCTTTTACTTTGAAAATTAAGGATTTTTCTGGTGTTTTTAAGCGTGCTTACATCTTCTTGTAAGAACTGCTGAAATTTCGCCCATGCTAAATTGCAGAAGTAAACTCCTCTTCTTAAAGCGCTAGTGGTCAGCATGCAATAATTCCATGGCAGTTTTTTCATGTGATTACAGCGACGTATGATAATAAGTGTTATTATACCACAATGTTTCCACTATCCTCATAGAATTACAGCATTTTTGGATACTCATACCTAGGCAAAAATACACATACACACACACACACACACACACACACACACAAAATTAAAAGCTGATTTCCCACCTTCTTATCATTGGTTTACATGTACTATCAAATTGGTTGTTGTCTTTTTTTTAACAAGTCAACTAAAGCTTTTTCTTTATAAAGTTGGGGATGAGTGCTCGGCACTTGAGCAACACTTCAGGTTAATAGGAAAGGATAACCTCTCACAGGTATCATTTTTCTTGGGCTTGGAGCTCCATTTCCTTCTCCCAAGTGCACCGGCTTAGCATAAATTCACACCATTCAACACACATATCTTGGCCCAGGGCCACCCTACCATTAGGTACCATACCTTTGGTCACCTCACATAGTAGAAGCCAGGAACCAGCAGCAAGGTTATGGGAGGACAGAAAGGTGTGCCATGAGGCCTGCCCTTCACCTGTTGTGGTGGAAGATGCCATTCCATTACCAAGGTTGAAGACTGATCTGCCAGCCCAGTCAGCTTTTGAAGATAGAATGGGAAGGAACACCATCTTGTTCTTCCCCTCAGGCAGCAAATTGTTTTGAGTCAGCCCTCCCTGGACAAACCTTCAGCTCTTTCCTACCTATGGAGAAGGAAATACAAAATAATAATATATAAGGAAAACATCTCTGAGTTGGCTAAGAGCAACATTTCCTCACAAATTGAATGAAAGAGATCCTGCATTAGCTGAGTTCCTGCATTAGGAGACGTAGCTATGGAGACATGGCTATGTCTTGTAGCTACATCTACCACTGTGATCCCTTCACAAAACCACCTATGTAGCCCTCCCCAACCTGGCCAGTTCTGGGTTGCCAGAGAGGTGTTGTAGAGTGCACAGCTACAGGAAGAGGGCTGGAAACATCATGGCTTACCCCCACCCTGTTACCTACCCTGACAACCCCCATCTTGGAATATCACAAAATTGGCAATATTTAATAATTTGGCTTGATGTGGCCTTCCATGTGGTTAGCAGGTAAACCATGGACCACCAGATACCAAGGCTGGAGTCATGCACAATCTAGGGAGGGGCCTTGTGGAAATTCCCCAGGCAGGTAATACCCAGATCAGAGTCAACACCTGGAGATGAGTCATCCACTAATCCACTCAATGATAGTAGAGTCTTCAATGGTTGCAAAACACATTTTTCCTCTTTCCTTCCTCCCCAACAATAGAAGTTGCCTGCTCCTATTCAATTCCAAATACATTGCCCATTAATGATCATTAACTCCTCCGGAAAACCTTTTGTTTAGTCCTGGGAAACTCCAAGAGACATTGTATTCCAGTCTAAACCCCATCCCTTGAGTGGACCACCAGATACCAAGGCTGGAGTCATGCACAATCTAGGGAGGGGACTTTGGAAATTCCCCAGACAGGTAATACCCAGATCAGACACAGTATCACACAAAAATATCACCCAAAAATTCCACCAAAGTGTGCACAAATCTGCTTTCCAACTCCACGCCAGTTCATGTCACCATTCTGCTTTCTAGACGTCCCCTCTGCCAGTTTACTTTGCAATCTCAGTTCTACAGGATTGGTATAGTATAACCCACAACCCCCCTTCTCTTTTTCTGTATCCAAATACTTTCTATTATCTTCAAATAGCCTTGTGTGATTGCTTGACGCCTGAGTGAATAGCGTGAATGCTATTAAGAGTCTCCTCAGTTACTTACCGGTATACATAGGTCAAAAGATCCTGCCATTACCCAGCCTCTTGCTGCCACTTTGAGCTAATTAAATATTCCCCATATTTAGATCTGAATACTAATGGGATCCTTGTGGACCTGACGCAATTCAGGTAAAAAGCCCCCTGTTCTCCAGCTACATGGAAATGGCCATGTTGAGGGAGCTGTGTGGGATTACAAGTAGGCTTTTGTTGTTGTGATATGTGAAATGACTGTAAAGTAAATTGTGATGTCATAACTCTGACTCATTGCATTGTAACTGCTAAAGAGGATACCAGCCATTGCTTCCTCCTAGGGTAGAGGCTTGGTACCAATCATGTTTGCAAAGTAAGCACTGCCACTAACACAGGAGAGGAAGAAGAAAGGGAGAGAGGGAGGGGGGAGAATTGAGTATAGGAAGCACTGTACAGGAAATCTGCTGCGTCATAGGAATGACTCCCACTACATACACGCCACTTCTCTATCATGCCATCTGTTTCTGACGTTCAGGCAATGAGTGTAATTGTTGTCTAAATTGTACCACTCATGCATAAGAGGGTGGTAAAAGGAGATTTGGGAGTCCCCCAAAGTTTGCAATGGCATACAGACACACACACACCCAAAAAAATATTTAGGGTAAACTCATATGGTGATGAGGTCACACTGCAGGATATGCATATATGGGTCCTCCAGAGCTGTCATGATCTGGGGTGTGGGTGGCAGAGTCTGGGAGCAGAGACACCAGGGCAGGCAGGGAGATGGAGAACCAGAACCCAAGGGTCAGAGGCAAGGCAGGTCCAGAAATCAGGTGCTGGGTCAGTAACACAGAAGACAGAGTCCAAAGTCCAGGTAGGGTCAAAGACAAGTCTTGGAAAGACAAATCCAAAATCAAGCCAAGGTCAAACATGTATCAGGAGTCCAGAGGGCCAGAGGCAAAAGCAGGTCCAGGAAGGGAGTGCCAGGTCAAGTATACAGGAGACAGAGTCCAAAGAAGCCAGTCCAAATACAAGCCAAGGTCAAACACATACCAGGATCCAGGGGCCAGAGGCAGAAGAAGCAAGCAAAGGTCCAAACACAAGTAGGAGGTCAAGGCAAGGGATCAAGATCCAAGATCCAAGAGCAAGAAGCAGCTACAGACAGCACAGAAGACCATGCTGTTGTGGCAAAGGCTGGGGGGAGAATGCTGCTCTTCAATAGCAGTTCCCCGGTTGCTCCAGGTGTGCCACATGAATGCAGCCGGCTGTGCCTGACAACTTGGCCCTGGTCCCTTCAAGACTTCCACCACAAAGGCCCAGTTCTGCATAGAGAGGCAGATCCTGACACATGTGCACAGATGTCATGGGAAAGCTGGCTGACTTATAGATACTGGTTGGGAGACAGGTGAAGTGAATAGAGTGGGAGACATCCTGGACAACACTTTTGTTGCAGGTGCCACTTGTTGGTAAATAAAGTAACTTCTACAAAAATGCCGCAAGTGTCCAGTGCTCTCTCCCAATGAAAGGAAATCAAACCTGATCTCACCTGATCCTGGATGTTAGGATTATTCTGGAAAGTGGGAAATACTTAAAAAATATGAAGATGATTGTTTCCAATTAAACTCATAGAATTAATAGATTGCATGTTAGTACTCTGCACTGGATTGAGTTTTCCTTTTTTTACCACAATCAGGCATGGAAAACAAATTCTGGGGCTGAGATTTGGCTCCAGCTGAGCTCTCTGTTCACATCACTAGAAATGAAGCTTCAACACCAAATTTTGAAGTCTAGTACTTAGTCTGTGGGAGTCATTTCCATTTGTCGGAATACCACAGATGTACATTAGAGGGCATCATGCACCTGTCTGCCATAAACTACCTAGATGAACTCATCAGCTCAGAGCTGCAGCAAAGTTACTTTAACACATCGTATTTCCCACCCTGCACACTGGGATAATATCCATGTGGGAAAGCCTGCTGCATTCCTAATGCCTGAAGTGCAGCCGAAACCTGGAGGAAAATGTTTTTTGAACCGACAGATGGATTCTGGGAGTTGTAGTCCAAAAAGTAATGTGCCTGAGCTCTTGGGTGTGGCAAGGATGAGGAAGCCCACCTTCTGTGCTGATTCCTGAGTCTATTTACTCACAGCAAAATGAACATTTCTCTCATTCTCTGTACATGACTGTTGCCTTCAACAATATCATCCCTGGTTAGACACAATGGGTTGAATCTTATTGGCAGTTCCAACTAGAGTAGACCTATTGAAACAATGGGTTTTGCCTATAGGTTGGCTCACCATTCAACAATTCATTGTTTGGAACTATCAACAGAATCCAGACCAAGAACCCTGCCCTGATCCCTGCCTGAACTGTAACTAGTATAACAGAGTGCTCCTTACTCAAGGTATGGGAGTGTTTACATTCAACTAACACATTTGTAGGTTTTCTAGTTCTTCAGAAACCTGCCAAACCTGTGACAATGAGATAAAACAAATGACACCCATAAAAATAAATAAATGACTGTACGCTGTGGGGAATGTTGGCTCTGCTATAATTTCTTGATCGGTCTTAAATATGCCTGTTCATTTCTAGACTCAAAGCCAGCGACACATACGAAAACATCCTCAAGGGACTATTTCCTCTGTAACATTTGAGGGAGAAGTATTCCTTGCAGTATTAGAAAATGAACCATTGTGATGATGGGAAATGAGTGTTCCTCTCCCTGCTGGGGTGGTTAATGTTTGGTTTCAAAAACTTGAGTACCCAAGCAGGGCTAAAGGTGAAGAGCCTGGGATGAAGTCTGTAGGCCTTGTTGGAAAGAAGGTGGGAATATTTCCCAAAGCCGTTACTGCTCAGTGGTACAGTGAAGGTAGTTTTAGACTAGAGCCTGGCAAAGTGCATCCTGTGGGCTGCATGTGGCTACCCAGGGGCAATTTTGTAGTCCCCAGGGGGCAAAAACAATTTTTGCAATTTTTTCCCAATTTTTTTGCCTCAAAATGTCCACTAGGGGGCATGGGTTGCATTTCTATTACATTCTGCATCCCTTCTGGGTCAATTTAGAAGCCTTTTTTGAAATCCAAAACATGGTGAAAATGCCCCCATAACCTTAGAAGTGTTTGGGGGCAATTTCAATTGTTTTGCAAAATAAAAAATTGCAGAAGCAGGGGCAGCCCTCTTAGTTCTCATAGAATTGTAGAGTTGGAAGAGACCACAAGGGCCATCCCGTCTAACCCCCTGCCCTGCAGGAACACACAATCAAAGCACACCCGACAGATGGCCATCCAGCCTCTATTTAAAAACCTCCAAAGAAGGAGACTCCACCACACTACAAGGCACTGCATTCCACTTCCGAAAAGCTCTTACCATCAGGAAATTCTTCCTAATGTTTAGGTGGAATCTCTTCTCCTGTAGTTTGAACCCATTGCTCCATGTCCTAGGACTTTTTCAGGCGGGGCCAAATGCCCCGTTCCTGCCCCGCAAGCCCCAATCCCGTTCCTACCATGGAATAAAGGAAAAATGTTTGCACACTTACCTTCATTCTGCGGCAGGAACATCCTCCCTCTCCCCTCGCTGGCCAGTCGTAAATGCAGCCATCATAAGGCTGCCTTTACAACCAACAACTGAATCGCACCTGTTTTTGCGAGAGAATGGGCACACGGCAAATTTGAAAAAAAAAACACAACTGTCAAAAGGAAAATCAAAGCACCAAAACACATAACAAAAATGACAAGTAACCTGGGGAGGGAGAGGAAAAGGGTGCCACTTACCTGGATGTCCAGATCGTGGCTAGAAGTGCTCAGAACGGACCTCCTCCTCCGTGCCTGTCATCTTGGAACAAGAACAGGGCTCCTTTTCCCACATCCCTGATTCCGTGACAGACACAGAACGGGTGTTCTATTCATGATGTTTCATTGTAAATAGAATATTCCGGGAGCAGGACGAAAGGGGTTGACGTCATCCAAAAGGGAAGCCCATTCTTGAACGTGTTCCGTGCATGCCACAGAATATTGACCCCATCTGAAAATCTCCTAGTCTCTGGAGCAGCAGAAAACAAGCTTGCTCCATCCTCAGTATGACATCCCTTCAAATATCATGTCACCTCTTACCTTTCTCTTCTCCAGGCTAAACATACCCAGCTCCCTAAGCTGTTCCTCATAAGGCATGGCTTCCAGACCTTCCACCATTTTGGTCAGACTCCTCTGGAAATGTTCCAGCTTGTCAATATCCTTCCTGAATTGTGGTGCCCAGAACTGGACGCAGTACTCCAGATGAGGTCTGACCAAAGCAGAATAGAGTGGCACTATTACATCTCTTGACTAGATGCGATACTCCTGCTGCCCCCTAGCCTTCCACAGTTGCCCTAATTTAGACCCTGGACATAATGGTCATGTGTAGGACCTCACATGTGTCTTACTTTACCTGCTTGTGATCTGGGGCCCTCCTCCTGAATGGGGCATGAAGGGTATAGCTACAGAAGGCAAAAAGAGGGCACTGCCTCCTGCATAGAAATCCTTCCCCCAAAATGAACTTTTCCTTCAGTCCCCAAATTTCTATCTTTGCAGAGAGTGAGATGTGGAAAATCATTCCCGTCTAGAACTCTTCTATCTGCTGTGTTTATATTCTCTTGGTAATTTTCCCTGCCCCTTTTCTTTGGATGCCTAAATTCTATTTTTGAATGTTCAGTTGAAGTTTTAAGATACTGCAATGCTAGAAATTTGGAGTGGAGGCAAAAAAAAAATTGAGAGGCAGAATTCATATTTTGGAGCCAATGTACACCCCTTGGGGCCTGTGCTGTAAAGTGTTGCTTTGACAGCACCCCAAACATTTTGTTGCTTCTTAAATGAAGGACAAGATGGCTGGTAAGCAAACAAAACCCCTCCCATTCTGCATAGAGGAACTGTCTAGATAACACTGTTGGTAGGTCAGCATCTTCCACTGTGCCTCAGGGCAGCCGGCCAACCTGAAAAGCTTGGGGCTGGCTGCATATCACACAGAGCCCTGTCTCCAAACACTTTTCTGCAGTGCCAACACTAGGATCTAGTGGGAGCCCAGAGCCAGGTTATCAATGGCTCAGTTGGTGCAGCTGATCCAGACCCCCTCATTGATTGAAGGCAAAAAGGGGTAGTTTGCATCCTCTTCTTCCCTGGTCACTTCCTGAAACTCCTGGTGAGTTCTGTGATCCTCACTATTTTGCGTGACACTTGATGGGATCAGGTTGTTGACCTCATTGAAGCTGCAGGGCTAAAAATGGAGTCATATCTGATTCATGCTGTTATCTGTTGTCCTTTGCATGCATCATGTATTTATTCATGTACTAAATCTCCATGCCACAGTTCCTAAGATGACTCAGATGTGGGCACAAAGGGGCTCCAATTTTTGGACCTTATTCAGCCTTACTCTCGCCTTGCTAGAGCCCCACCTGAAAGATATGTCACCTCACTGCTTAATGATAGGGCCAGCTCTAGGCAGCAGCATCACTACAGCAGCTGCTAGAATTCAGTGTTGCTCCCTGCCTTTTCTTCTATGATTGCTCCTGCATAGAAATAAGTAAAAAATACGTCCCATTCACATTTCATTGTAAACCTGAGCAATCTGCCAAAAAAACACAAAAAACCCCTAAACACAAACTAAATACAAATCGAAACACATTTTTTACCTCCCCAAATCCATATTTTTCTGAGGTTCAGATTGCAGTTTATGCATAAGTAAGGCATATGAAAATGAATACATTTGGAAAGTGTGTGTACAGAAGTTCATAGTTCAGTATGTCTGCGTATCTATTCAACATGTATCTATTTTGAAAAATCCACCCCAAAACAGGGGAAATTGCTTGAAAGTGCATACATTTGAAAAAGCACCTATTTTTAAAAGGTCAAAATATGCATAGAAATATATATATATATATGTATATAAAACTCTTGGGTATGTTGCCTTTCCCAGTGTGCTGATTGGCTGCTCAGGAAACACACCCAAGCAATCACCACCCACATGCAAATTCCCTCTCCACCTCACAATCCATTCCTGCCACTCAATCTGTGGCCCAGATTGGGATCCAGGCAGTCAACTGGCAGTGGTGGTGGCAGTGGTGGCAACAAGCTGCCTGCGACGGGGCCCACACAGTCAACTGGTGGAGGCAGGGGGGAAACACTGCTGCCGCCACTGCAACAAGACCCAGACAGCCAACTGGCAACAGTGATGGGCCGCCTGCAACAGGACCCAGGCAGTCAACAGGAAGTGGCGATTCCAAGAAAAGTGTGGAACGCTGAGAGGGGGGAGGAGGAATTTAAAAATCCACCAGCCTACGTTACAGGGTTGCCATGAGGTCTACCAAGCATTTTGGGGGGAGATTTTTAACAGTGTATGTTACACTGGGTACAGCTAGTAGATCTGCATGATTTGTGGGTTTTTCCAAAATTAATGATCCAAATTGGAAATGGAATAAATTTAACAGTATAAAGGTGAGAACCTGGGGAAAAATTAAACTTGACAGGTTTGACTGTCCTTTTTATTTATTTTATGTATTGAATTTATATCCCACCTTTCTCTTGGGAGGGGACCCAAGGCAGCTTCTCCTCCAACCCTAGGATGGCTGATTTAAACACTGGGAGAAATTGGGTGCAGGGCGGGGGGAGATTTTTAAAAGGGAATAAATCTTAGTATATTAGTAGGAGGGAGGAAGAACTCTTGATTCTTGCTGTACATGATCCATCCCAGTACACCTGGTTTAAAAAATGGAGGAAAAGGAGAGAAATCTCTCTCACCCCCAACGAAATCAAAGGAATGTTTTTACTGTGTTGAATGCTGTTGTTTTTCCTTTAAATTCCAGTTCTCCTTAATGCCCTGCTTATGACCTGCCCTGAAAGATGTTTTAAAAAAACCCACACCAAGTAGGACATTGCTGGAAGAATCCTAATTTGATGGGGGAAATTAGAGTTATGAGTCATAGCAACACTGATCTGATTGAGTGGCATAGCACTCCACTTGGCTGCTTTGGCTACACATTTCTGGGCTGGGACAAACTGACAGCTGGGGACTGGAAATGAGGCATCCTGGGTCATGTGCAACCCAGCGGCATGATCAGGGGACTGGAAAGGCATGTCACAAATATGCCTGGGTCAAAGCCAAGAACAGGAATACCTTTGTGGCTGGGTCAAGAGGCCAGGCGGCCTGGTTTACCCTGATTGTCTGGGAACAGTCCGGTGTCTCTGTCTAAGTCCACAAAGAAGGCCACAACAAGGACAGCAGAGGGAGGGGAGGGAGGAGAATACAGAACTAGAAATTCTTCATTCATTGCGAACAGTGTATTAGAGTATTGGACTGGGACTTGCAAGATCCCAATTCTCTGCTCTCTGAGCAGAGCTAGGAAAGAACTAGTTAAAAATGCTTCATTTTCTGAATTCATCAAAATTTTCAACAGGGATTTTAAACATTGTTATTTAATTTCTAAATGCCAGTAACATTATTGGATATTTTAAAGCATTGAGTAATGTTTCCTATTACTTCATTTCTTTCATAGCCATTTTTAAGTAGCCCTAAATTATGGTTTGAATTTAAAGGTTTAATTAATGAATTCACTTATGAGTATATTTCATGTTTGCAGTTTTTTAAAAAAAGAAATCGTTTTCTTTAACAATATAACATGAATGCTACCATTAATGTTTATGGTGCTCTGCCATTTAGCCTCAAAACTTGTGGTGTGGGCCTGGACCTAATAACAATGTCTCTCAGCCTGACCTACATCACAAGGTTGCTGTGGGGATAAAGGTAGGGGGGGGGAAGCCTTGTACTTTGTATTCAGCAGCAGATCATAGAATCATAGAATCATAGAATTGCAGAGTTGGAAGAGACCACGAGGGCCATCCAGTCCAACCCCCCTGCCACGCAGGAAATCACAATCAAAGCATCCCCGACAGATGGCCATCCAGCCTCTGTTTAAAGACCTCCAAGGAAGGAGACCCCACCACGCTCCGAGGGAGTGCGTTCCACTGCCGAACAGCTCTTACTGTCAAAAAGTTCCTCCTAATGTTGAGGTGGAATCTCTGTTCCTGGAGCTTGCACCCATTGCTCCGTGTTCCAGTCTCTGGAGCAGAAGAAAACAAGCCTGCTCCATCCTCAGCGTGACATCCCTTCAAATACTTAAACAGGGCTATCATATCGCCTCTAAACCGTCTTTTTTCCAGGCTAAACATACCCAGCTCCCTAAGTCTCTCCTCATAAGGCATTGTTTCCAGACCTTTCACCATTTTAGTTGCCCTTCTCTGGACACGCTCCAATTTGTCAATATCCTTTCTGAATTGTGGTGCCCAGAACTGGACACAGTACTCTAAGTGAGGTCTGACCAAGGCAGAATAGAGTGGCACTATTACTTCCCTTGATCTAGACACTATACTTCTATTGATACAGCCCAAAATTGCATTGGCCTTTTTAGCTGCCGCATCACACTGTTGGCTCATGTTCAACTTGTGGTCTACTAGGACTCCTAGATCCCTTTCGCACGTAGTCTCATTCAGCCAGGTCTCTCCCATCCTATATTTATGCATTTCATTTTTCCGCCCTAAATGCAGTACTTTACATTTCTCCGTATTGAATTTCATTTTGTTAGCTTTGGCCCAGCTCTCCAGTCTATCCAGGTCATTCTGAATTTTGATCCTGTCCTCTAGGGTATTAGCTACTCCTCCCAATTTGGTGTCATCTGCAAATTTGATAAGTATGCCCCTAATTCCCTCATCTAAGTCATTGATAAAGATGTTGAATAGCATTGGGCCCAGGACAGAACCCTGTGGCACCCCACTGGTCACATCTTTCCAAGACGAAGAGGAGCCACTGCTTAGCACCCTTTGGGTTCGGCCGGTCAACCAATTACAAATCCATTGAACAGTTAACTTGTCTAGCCCACATTCTACAAGCTTGTTTGCAAGAATGTCATGGGGAACCTTGTCAAAGGCCTTACTGAAATCAAGGTATGCAATGTCCACAGCATTCCCTTCATCTACCAAGCTGGTAACTTTATCAAAAAAAGAGATCAGATTAGTCTGGCATGACTTGTTTCTCTGAAACCCATGCTGACTTTTTGTGATTATGGCATTGCCTTCTAAATGTTCACAGACTCTCTGTTTAATGATCTGTTCTAGAATCTTCCCTGGTATTGATGTCAGACTAACTGGACGATAGTTGTTGGGATCCTCTTTTTTCCCCTTTTTGAAGATGGGAACAACGTTTGCCCTCCTCCAGTCTGCTGGGACTTCTCCTGTTCTCCAGGAGTTCTCAAATATTATTGTCAATGGCTCTGAGATTATATTTGCCAGCTCTTTTAATACTCTTGGATGTAGTTCATCTGGTCCTGGAGATTTAAATTCATTTAGATTAAGAAGGTATTCCTGTACTACCTCTTTACTTATTTTGAGCTGGATTTCCCCTATTGTGTCCTCTGTTCCATTCTCCTCAGGTTGGTCCTCCTTTTCCTTTTCTGAAAACACTGAGGCAAAGAAGGTGTTGAGTAATTCTGCCTTTTCTCTGTCCCCTGTTAGCATTTTGCCATCTTCTCCACGTAGCGGCCCTATCATTTCCTTCTTCCTCCTTTTGCTGCGGACATACCCCAAAAAAACCCTTTTTATTGTTCTTAACCTCCCTAGCAAGCCTGAGCTCATTCTGCGCTTTAGCTTTTCTGACTTTACTCCTACACGTGTTCGCTATCTGTTTGAATTCTTCTTTGGTGATTTCCCCCCCTTTCCATTTCCTATACATGTTCCGTTTAAAACTTAGCTCCATTGAAAGTTCTTTAGTCATCCATCCTGGTTTCTTGAGACACCTCCCATTTTTCTTCCTCAATGGTACTGTTTGAAATTGTGCCTTCAGTATCTCCCTTTTGAGAAAGTCCCATCCGTCTTGAGGTCCCTTCTCTTTTAGTATTCTTGACCATGGGATCATCCCCAGTATTTCCCTGAGTTTATTGAAATCAGCTCTCCTAAAGTCAAGAATGCGTGTCTGACTATGCCTGGCTTCTCCTTTCCATTGTATAACAAACTCCAGGAGAACATGATCACTCTCACCTAAGGATCCCACCACTTGCACCCCATTAACAAGGTCGTCTCTGTTGGTTAGGATCAGATCTAAGATAGCTGACCCCCTTGTTGCCTCTTCCACCTTTTGGACCATGAAATTGTCTTCCAGGCATGTAAGGAATTTGCTAGACCTTGTAGTTTTGGCTGAGTTAGATTGCCAGCAAATATCAGGATAGTTGAAGTCACCCATCACTACTACATCTCTCCTTTCTGCATGTATGTTCATCTGTTCTAGAAAGGCAACATCCAATTCCTCCGTCTGATTTGGGGGTCTGTAGTAGAGTCCCACAATAACATCCCTGTTGTTTCCCTCCCCTTTAATTTTTATCCAGATGCTCTCCACCTGGCTTCCAGTATTGATGTCATGGATCACTTCACTGGTGTAAATATCCCTGACATATAATGCTATTCCTCCTCCTTTCCTGTTTGGCCTGTTTCTCCTATAAAGGTTATACCCCTCTATTCCTACATTCCAATCATGAGACTCGTCCCACCAGGTTTCAGTAACGCCTATTATATCATATTTGTTTTGTAGTGCAAGGAGTTCTAGTTCATCTTGCTTATTTTCCATGCTCTGTGCATTAGTGTAGAGACATCTGAGACCATGTGTTCCCTTTACTTGCTCCCTGTGCAAGTTTTTTTGCCTCCCACTGTTGGGTCCTTGCGCTGTTCGCCTTGTTCCCTCTATGACAGTTTGACTATTTTCTCCAACCCTTTTGCCTTCCAGAATACTGTCTCCCTCCCCCATTTGACTCAGTTTAAAGCCCTCCTGATCAAATTCTTGAGACTGTTGGCAAAAATGTTTCTTCCAACTGTTGTAAGATGCACCCCATCTCTTGCCAGAAGTCCCCCCGCATGGAAGCGCAGTCCATGATCCAAAAATCCAATTTGTTCCCGGCGACACCATCTACGGAGCCAGTTGTTTACGTCGGCTATTTTCCTCTCCCTTCTTGGACCATGCCCTTCAACTGGCAGAAGAGACGAGATGACCACCTGTGCGTTCATTTCTTTCAGCTTCCTCCCCAGGGCCTCATAATCTCTTCTGATCTTGGGAAAGCTGTGCCTTGCAGTATCATTGGTTCCCACATGGACCAAAAGGAAGGGGTAATGATCTGTAGGCTTGACGAGTCTTGTCAGCCTCTCGGTCACATCACAGATCTTTGCCCCAGGGAGACAACACACCTCCCGAGTCATCTTGTCAGGCCCACATACCACTGCTTCTGTACCCCTCAGCAAGGAGTCCCCCACCACCACCACACGCCTCCGCTGAGGCTTCGCAGCTGCTGTTCCTTGCGGTGGTCCTCTCAAGGTCCCCTGCTCTACCCCTGAAGTCTGTCCATGCTGTTCTTCCTCGTTGTCCTTGATAAGAGAAAGGGCTTCGAATCGATTCTGTAGCTGCAAGCTGCTGGAAGAATCCCTGGATTTTCTTGTTCTGTGTGTGACATTCCTCCAGCTGTCTACTTCCTGTGTCCGTGAAGTGACCCTCTCCTCCACAGCCACTTCCTCTGTGCGGTCCCCATCCAAGACTGTTCGTTCTGTTCTGTCCAGGAAAACCTCTTGCTCACGAATCTGTTGAAGTGTAGCTACCCGTGTCTCCAGCTGCTGTACTTTCTCCTCCAAGAGGGCTACCAGCTTGCATTTGGTGCATGTGAAGTTCTCCACGTCTGTAGACAAGAATACAAACATCGCACATGTGTTGCAAGTGACTGCTGCAGTCCCCTCAGTGTCCATGATGAGAGCTTTTAGGTAATCTAAGAACTCTTAGTTAACGCTGAGAATGCTAAGCTGTACTTTTAGGTCTGCTGTATTTTTGTTTGGTTACTGAAATTCGCGCGACGTTAGGCGCGCGCCTCTGGCTCTTGAGGGTAAAAGGGGAAGGTCAGAAGTTCAAGCCCCTCAGCAACAAGCAGCCTCTCCCAACAGTTTTTTAAAAAAATTCAATCTCCCCAGTCAGAATGGCTGTTCAGAAGTTGCTTCCTTCTTCTCCCTGGCAGGAAACTGGCAGGAAACTTGCTGTCCAGAAGCTGCTCTCCTTCTCTCTGGCAGGAAACTGTCACTTGCTAGATAGCCTTTCTCAACCTTTTTACCCTGGAGAAACCCTTGAAATAATGTTTAGGTCTCAGGGAACCCCTATGTAAAATTTATACCTACAGCTCCCCTCCCTTTTTTTAAAAAAATTACAGAAACAGTGAAAAAAAGACGCTTATTATATTCCACATTGCTAGCAATACATATTTGATACTTCTGTGGTCAGAAATTTCTATAATATAAATATAATATAAATATATCTCTCCAAAGTAAGAGTCTCAGTTTAATCATCTTGGCTTCTAGGGAGAGTTCAGGTTACTATGATCTGCTGCCTGAGGCAGCAACATAGAATCACAGAATTGAAAGAGACCACAAGGGCCATCCAGTCCAACCCCCTGCCATGCAGGAATACATAATCAAAGCATTCCCGACAGATGGCCATCCAGCCTCTGCTTAAAAACCTCCAAAGAAGGAGATTCCACCACACAGTGTATTCCAGTTCTGAACAGCTCTTACTGTCAGGAAATTCTTCCTAATGCTTAGGTGGAATCTCTTTTCCTGTTGTTTGAACCCATTGCTCCATGTCCTAGGAGATTTTCAGACAGGCAAAAATCGCTCTTTGCCGCGCGAGCAGCCTCCCGAAACTGCTGCGCGGCAAGGGTCTTCTTCGGACGACGCTGTGCCTCTGGCGAAACTGTCCGTGTCACTTCCGTGAAGCTTGGGACGGCTCCGCGTCATATTTCAATCACGGGCAGCCTCCGTGCTTGAAATATGACGCGGAGCCGTCCCAAGCTTCACGGAAGTGACACGGACGGTTTCGCCAGAGGCACAGCGTCGTCCGAAGAAGACCCTTGCCGCGCAGCAGTTTCGGGAGGCTGCTCGCGCGGCAAAGAGCGATTTTTGCCTGTCTGAAAATCTCCCTAGTCTCTAGAGCAGCAGAAAACAAACTTGCTCCATCCTCACTGACTCTAACCCAAAGATTGAGCTCTGGCCCCCACATTTAGTTACCAGACCCACAGTTTAAGAACCTTTTTCTCTATAATGACTCATTTACTGTAATTGCTCTGCCTTCTCCAAATCTGGTTTTAAAAGAATAAGCCCTAAATTTCTTTTATCAGTGTTCTCCCATCCACAGCTGGCACCTGAGTAGCTGACTGACCAGGGGTTACTTAGATTACTTTGTCAGTTTCCCCCAATTGGCTAAGAGGTGTACAGTATTACAATTCTCTTTCCATTGTTCTGAATTTTTTAAAAAAACTCTCTTTTTGCATCCGTACCTTTAAATCAGTTTTATGCAAACCAGGATCCTCTTTTGTTCAGTTCTGGAAATTATAAGGGTCTGTGGCTGCTTGCAGGAAGCAAACTCAGTCACACATACACTCATTCCTTGCCTCCTCCCCTGAGGAGCTTCATTAGCACATCTAAGGCAATTCAAAAGCTGGGAGGGAGAGCAAGGTATTTGGCACATAAACATCCTTTCCCCCCTCCCTGACCCATGAGGCCCCTTTGCAGGCTCTGTTGGTGTGAAAACATTCACACACACACTCATTCCTTCCTGGCTTTCTCTGTTGTGGAAGGGAGACATAATCCATTTCAGCTCACCACTTCTCTGTGATTTATTACTATTTTCTCGCAGAACCCCTGGCAATCTCTGGAGGAACCCTGGGGTTCTGCGGAATCCCAGTTGAGAAACACTGTGCTAGGCAGTTCTGAAGGCATGTCTACACTAAGGATAAAATGCATACTCACCCTGGATCTGCTGCAATTTGTCCACACGATGCATGCAGTGAATCTGCTCCTTTTAGCCATTAATCCAGCTTAACAGAAACCATAAATTGCCCCGAATTTCCAGGAAACTCCAGAGTGGGCCCAGTGTTTTAGTTGTGTGGACAGCTGGATTGAGCTGGATACGGAGCAACCCAGCTATCCACACATGTACACACCCTCCACATTGGCCCCACTGGACTGTCCCCCTCAATGCCACTGCTGCCTCACCAACCAGCCAAGTAGCTCTCTGCAAGAGTGTGGCTGTCGCTGCTGCTGAGATCAGAATGGGGCACCTGTGTGATCAACAAGGGGGGGGGTAGACTGACCCCCTCCTTGTTGATCACATGTCTGCGCACCCATTCAGACCTCAGCAGAAGGAAGGGCATGCTGGGCAGGTTTTCCGTGGAGTTCCTCAGCTGGTGAAGTGGTGGCAGCTCCAAAAACAGGGGATGGGCCAATGTGGCCAATGCAGTGTTAGCCCAGCTGGCTCATGTGAACAAAGATGGCCATTCAGCCCAGGATTTAACCAGCCAGCATAGACAAGCCCTGAGACATTCCTAACACTTTTCTCCTTTTGTGTGGTTGTGATTTAAAACAGACATTTCACGTCACTGTGTAAAATTCAGCTTCCTCTCTCTGTGTTCTTTCTTACCAAGCGCCCTTTCTGTCTCTAAGCCAGGTGGGTAAAGTGTAGCCCAAGGGCTGCATACAGTCCTTAGGGTCTCCAAGTGCAACCAAAAAGCCCCCCTCCAAAGCCCCCAGACTATTTTTTTTAAAAATTTGAATGTTTTTGCCCCAAACCCACTCAAAATATGCCCAAAGCACAGCAGTTTGCTTCCCCCTGAGCCTTCAAATCCCCCCAAAAACCTCCCAAAAAGACAAAAGGTATTTTTAAATGGGCCAAAATGGCAGCCAGAAGTGATGTTGAATCACTTTAGATGTGTCAAAATGCTGGATCGGTGCAGGGTGGGAAAATGGCCCCATTCTCTGCACAACCCTGTTCCAACCCCTCTATGTAGGTATCCTCACTCTCTGTCCTTGTATATTCTCAGAGGTTGTCTATATGAGGCATAAAAAAGTGCAGATTGCTCTGCAGTAAAGGCAATTTGCAGCAGCTGCAATTTGTCTTAATGGTGTTTTTTTTTGAGAGGGGTAGGTAGATCACAGGCTAGACTGACCAACTCTCCCTTATTTCCCAGGATCTCCCCTATTCAAGCTAATTTTTTTTTAGCTCCCAACTCCCTTATTGACTTTCTATTTCTCTGCTATACGGAACCTGTGAAGGTTGGGTGTTTGTGTGTGTGTGAAAGAGAGAGAGAGAGGATCATCAAAAAGCAAGCCAGGAAACTACTACCAGCTTAAGATGTGTGTTTGCATTTATGTTAGAGAGGGAAGAATGGGGGGGGGGGGAGGTATGTGTGTGTTGTTGCATCTGTGTGCATGTGAGAAACAAACATATATGTTTGCATGTCCCTGTTAGAGGGGGGAATGAGGTGCCATATATTCCGGCGTATAAGACGGAATGGCTTATAAGATGACACTCCCCCCCCCCCAATTTTCAAGTAAAAATATAGTTTGGCATATATTCGCCATATAAGACCACCCCCCAATTTGGCTGGCTGGCTGACTGGCTGGGGGAGCCTTGCCAGCTGATTCTCTTTGTTTCCCAACTCATGAGGATCTCCTCATGAGTTGGGAAAGTGAACACGATCAGCTGGCAGGGCTCTCCCAGCCAGCCAGCCAGCCGCAACATTCGCCCCTCTCTTCCACCTTCGGTTGCTCCCCAAAGGGGGTGAAGGCAGAGGAAGGGGCTGAATGAACCCGGTTTGCCATGACCACCACCCATTCCCTCTATCTTCATTCCCTTTGTGAAGGGAATGAAGACGGAGGGGATGGGAAGCGTCCGTGGCAAACCATGGCATTCGTCCCTCTCTTCCACCTTCCAGTCACCCTTGACTCGAAGGTGGACGACAGGGGCAAAAATACCCAGTTTGCCTCATCCGCTCCCCCTCCCTCCATCTTCATTCTCTTTGGAAGGGAATGAAGATGGAGGGGATGGGGAGCGGCTGTGGCAAACTGCAGGATTTGCCCCTCTCTTCCACCTTCCAGGAAGGTGGACGACAGGGGCGAAAATACCTGGTTTGCCTCATACGCCCCCTCTCCCTCCAACTTCATTCTCTTTGGAAGGGAATGAGACGGGGGGAAGCGGGGACAGCTGTGGCAAACCGAAGGATTTGCACCTCTCTTCCACCTTCCAGGAAGGTGGACGAAAGGGGCGAAAACACCCGGTTTGCCTCGTCCGCTCCCCCTCCCTCCATCTTCATTCTCTTTGGAAGGGAATGAATACGGAGGGAATGGGTGGTATCCGTGGCAAACCACAAGATTCACCCCTCTCTTCCACCTTCCAGTCACCCTTGACTCAAAGGTGGACGAAAGGGGCGAAAACACCCGGTTTGCCTCATCCGCCCCCCTTCCCTCCGTCTTCATTCTCTTTGGAAGGGAATGAAGACGGGGGAAGCAGGGGCAGCAGTTGCAAACTGTGGAAGAAAGGAGCAAATGTACCCGGTTTGCCTCGGCGGTTGCTCGATCTCCTGTGTGTTCGTTCCCTTTGGGTTGCTCCCCAAAGGGGGAGAAGTCAGAGGAGTGGGGAGAATGAACCAGTAAACACTTTGCCTCACCCCCCCCCCGCCCGATCTCCTGCCTCTTTGCTCCATTTGCGAAGGGAGCGAAGAGGTAGGAGATCGGACAGCGGGTGAAGCAAACTGTATCCGGCGTATAAGATGACCCCCAATTTTGGAGGATATTTTTCGGGGTTCAAAGGTCGTCTTATACGCTGGAATATACGGGGTATGTGTGTGCTTTTGCATTTCTGTATATAAAAGGTTTTTTATTTGTGTGGGGTTGACTGTGTGTCTTTGTGTGTCTGTTTTGATATCTGTAACGGTTCTTTCAGTTTTCTTTAAAGTTAGTAGTGGTGCTTGGGATCTTTTTAGAATAGTTTTTGTTGTTCTTGTTGCTACTGCTGCTGTTTAAGTTTCCTGGATAGTGCATGCATACATAAACATACAAAGCCAATCAAAATATTAAACTATATGGCCTGACCATTAAAGATGTCTCTCTCTCTCTCTGGCTTTTCTTCGCAAACGAAGATTCAGGAAGGACTCATCCCGCGCTTTCTGCAAGCGCGCTGATGACTAAAAAGGCCAATCCGAGATAAACAAGTCCGGTTGCAAAAAGCACAGCAGAAGGTCTCCTTGGGTAATGTTTTTGGGTTGTGATTCTTTCTGCGTTGTCGTTTCTCTTCAAGACTTGTTCGTCGTGAGTTCTCAAATAAGGCTGCAGCATTGTGGATAGTGCGTCTCCATGCCTCCCGATGTGAGGCCAGGGTGGACCACTGTTGGTGATCAATTTGGCCAAGCCTGAGATGTTGTTTCAAGGAGTCTTTGTATCGCTTTTTTGGAGCGCCCCTCTTACGCTGACCCGTGGTGAGTTCACCGTAGAGTAGTATTTTTGGGAGGCGATGGTCCTCCATCCTAGAAACGTGCCCTGCCCAGCGCAGCTGTGTTCTCAATATCATGGCCTCAATGCTGGTGATCCCTGCTTGCTCAAGGACAGCAACATTCGTCACATAGTCAGTCCAGTGTATATTTAGGATTGTGCGTAGACAGCGCTGATGAAAGCGCTCGAGGAGTCGTAGGTGGTGGCGATAGGTGACCCATGTTTCAGATCATGTAATCCTATACCAATGAACATTTGCTGGAGTGATGCCAGACCACTAAAAATGCACAAAATTTGTCATGACTAAATCTCCCTTAAATTCATGGTCGACAGTCAGTCACCCTATCGCAGGCATGCAAAGCTATCCACATTTGCTGTGCAAACAGGCACACCTGCAAATCAAGATCGTGGCCGCAAGTGAATTACTCGTATTTTTATTGTCACCAGTTGCTGCTACTGAACAATATTTTTTTAAAAGCATATCTAAGGTGTGAAAGTGTATATTTCACCTTAACAGAAAAGCAAAACAGACAACAACCCCCCCATTTTGTTGCATTACCACTTGCTTGCTAAGGCAAAAACACACACACACACACACACACAAAACACATTGGGGTACCAGGCACTTGTCTTGTTAGCAAGCCCCACCCCGCACTTGTCCGGCTAATCAGCTTTCAGCTTCTGCTCCTTTGGGAAAGTGAATCAAATCAAATTGATTGACCCAACAAGCAGCAATGCCCACCACCGCCCACGGCTGTTTTTTAAAAAACTGTGGGAAAAGAGGCAAAGGCTTTTCCTTCAATGTATTCTGCATTTTTGGCCCCCCTCCTTCTGAATACAGCAATACGATGCATGATGCCATTAAGACAGGTCATATTCTCCTTGCATCCTGCGAGGACTATTTTCGCCATTTAGACAACGCCCCAGTCTCCACTCCTGCTATCAACTCCAGTAGTTTTCGCTACTAGGCCATTTGAGCCCACATTTTTTAGCCACTGAGCAGTGAGCAAAACCCTGTCTTTTTCCTGACAAGACTTTATCCCTCAGCCTTTTTTTCCTGCACTTTCTCCAGCCAAATTAACTTCTGATTCTACCACACACACAACCGGCTGCCACAATGATGTTCCATATTTCATGATTTCCCCTCATCTGTTTGTGAATACAGTATTTGTTATTTTATCATATGCCCACTGTTAAAATAAATAAATAAATCTAGGTATCAATTGGGGGTGGTGGATATGGCATTTTGTGGTATCATAGTAACTCAGCGAAGGACTACAGGAGTTCAGGAAATGCACCATGACAATAATTATCCGCATGCTTACCCCTGCCCACATACAATTTATGTAGGGTTCAGACAATGCCAAAACTCTTAAGGTTTCCTCCCATGAAAGATGTGTGCAGATTGTTCTTCCTTTCAAACTGCCCACCCTGTGCACACATGCACGCACACACACACACACTAGGCACCTCCAACTCAGTTCATTTTAGGCTAATTTATGCATGTTTAGTAGGGCCTAAGTACCCTAAAGGATCCTTCTTTATCTTGGCTGCTAAGCAGGGACAGCCAGGGTTAATATTTGGATAGGAGACCACCAAGAAATCCCAGGTGCTGTAGGCTATATTTCAGAGGAAGGAACTGGCAAAAGCACCTCTGGGTATTCTTTGCCTAGGAAAACCCTATGAAATTCATGGGGTTGCCATAAGTTGACTTGAAGGCACATACACACACATGCATGTTTTTGTCTAACAAAAAACTAGTTCTAATTGAACCCATCACACTGAGGCACTCTGCTTATCTTATCTCATCAGCAGAAGCCTTGGATTTCCAGTTCATCCTTCCGCTCAACAACATGTCCTGAGCTTTCATCTCCACCAGCAGATTGGATATATCACCTCCAGTCCACACTTAAGGGCTATAAATCTCCCCACTCCTCTTCAGGCTCTTCAGTGAGGGCTCTCCTGGTAAAGATGCTTCCAAGAGGCCTCTAGGGCTGGAACATTAAGCATCTTCTCTTTATTCTGCTGAGCACAGGGTTTCTTGTACTATGAGAAGCAGCCAAGGAGTACCTTGCAAAATGAGCACTGTACTCCAGTAGGTGTCTACTCAGAAGTGAGTCCCCCTGAGCTTACTAGGCCTTACTTCCCCATAGGTAGTTGTAAATCTATCCCCATCGAACTATTCCATTCCTCCTGGGATGGAAGGGAACAAAAAGAAAGAAATGACACAAATCACAAGTCATAGCTTCCACAATTTTTATTCAATCCATTGTATTCTTAATTTGATCTCTTCCCTCCATCCATTTTAACTGCCATGTATAAAATTACACATCCTCCGACTGTCCTGATTTGGCAGGGACAGTCCCAATTATTAATCCTGTATTGTTTCCCTAAGAGGTAGGGGAGTACATTAGAGTCCCACCTGTGGTGCCAAAATCTAGTTAGGGGAATTATTAGCTCAAACAGGAGGACTGCAAGAGGAGGGTAACTTTGGGGATCTTTTCACCTATGCATATCAGTACTAACTGTAGAGGAGGCTCCAGTTAAAGTAAAACAAAGTATTTTATTGGAATAATACAGAAAGTAAACTAACATACACAACATAAATTCTTAAGAATCATGCAAGGCTATAGCAGAGTAAGGCAGAAAGGTTAGATGGAGAAGAGGGCATAGGAAGATAGGGTGATAGTTACCAGTCTTAAAGAGAAGAGATTTCTGTGCAGCAAAGATACTCAGACCGACATCTGAGAGTGGCACAGCAAAGAAGAGAATGATGAGGTCCAGACATATCACACCTCAGCTGTGACACACCTTGCTGTTATTGGGACTCTAATTTTTATACCCTATTCCATGCCTTGGAGAGGTGAGTTAGTAGTAACAAAGCTTGGATGGCTCTCTCACGGAATAGACAAAAGAAACCGAAACTCAACTGATTGCTTTAATTGTGGAGAGACAGAACATTGATGGGTGTGCAACAACCGCGTAAGATTGGGAAGGGGTGTGAGGAGAATTCTGTAAGGTATTGCTTGAAACGCCCAGAGCTGGAAGAAAGGATTAGCACATATCCCTTAACAATAAGGTTGTTAGCATAAACCCATCATGGGGGCTTTCCGCTTAATCCTAACTTGGTCTTTCTCACCACTGTATTTCTAGATACATCTCAGGCCATCGTGACTCTGACTGACCTCCAGTCTGCCTAAGACAATGTGACCCCAGGAAGTGTCTAATATATCCAGTTGTGGAATCTCACAGGGAGGGGTAGTACAGCATGCTAACAGTATCATCCTATTTTTTCCCATTGCTTTTAAAATGTCCTGGTTTCTCTCCCCTTCTTCTACTTTCCCGCTTTATGCTCAGCCTACCGCAACTCCTACAAACTGAGTTCAAAGTGCAAAAGTAGTTTGCAAAGTCAAGAGGTCAGGAGGGATGGAATCCTGCTCTTCCCAAGTAGCTCAGGCAAAATAAAACTACTGCAGCCCCCCTAGCTTGTGTGTTCTGCCTCATTAATAACTTTTGCCACCTTGACAATATTCTGATATTGTTTAGGCACACATGTGTCCTGTTTTTCATCTGTGAAATGTTGGGGGGGGGGTTATGAAATTGCTTCACTTAGGAATAAAAAAAACACACAAAAATTGCATTTGGAAAGCTGATAGTAATTGTAATTGCATGAACAATCCTCAAAATGACAAGATCAAAGCAAAGCCCTCTTCTACATCCCGATTTCAATAGTAGACACAAAGCACATGTGCAATTCTCCCCCCTTGAACCCAATAAAATTGAGGTCATTCCTTAAACTTTGTATAATGAATTACTCAAAGTGAACTTCAATAGCCTAGTATAACTTTGCCAGACTCTTGAAATGTTTTAAAGCTTTGTTCAGCTTTAAAAGACTAGACTAGAGGCTGTTGAAAAGTAACTTTGCACAAAAGTGCCACTAGGTGGCAGCATCTCCACTGACAGTAGAAACCTCAAAATCAGACAGGAAGCAGGGAGAAGTGGGAGTAGGGGATGTTTTGTGACTACCAGTATGCAGCCTAAATAAGGCACCAGATCCTGTCTGATCTCGGAAGCTAAGCAGGGTCAGTCCTGGGTAGTATGTGGATGGGTACTCACCAACAAATACCAGGGGCTGTAGGTTATGTTTCAGAGGAAGGAATTGGCAAAACTACTTGAGTATTCCTTGCCTAAGAAAACCCTATGAAATTCATGATAGGGCTGCCATAACTCAACAGGTGATTTGAAGGCAGAGACACATCCCAGGTTCTAGTATCTCATCCCCCACCACATATCACACATAAGATTTTGTGGGTTACTTATTTTGAACTTACAGACCTCTGTACCGTTGGCCCTCAACTTTCACAGGGGTTGGGGCAGAGGACCCCTGCAAAAGGGGGGAAACCACGAATATATGCCCACTATTTATTTTTATCTCCCAAAACACTTCTCTAGGCATTTGTAGGCAAAAGCATACCATAGAATCATGCTGGAGGACCTAGAAAATGCATAGAGAAAACATACAGTATTTAGTAATCCATGAATAATCAAATCTGCAAATGCTTAACCTGAAAACATGGAGGGACGACTGTATTGTTTCTCTGAACCCATTTCCAGATGAGAGTGTCTCTGGGCATATCCTGAGTTCTCCTCCTAGCTTGTAGCATCATTCATACACAGAGGGGGGGGGACTGTTCCAACTGAAATAAATCCTCATACATGTGGGATCAAGTAAGGCTTTAATTTTGGTGAATATATGGATTATGAACAAATGCACAATGTAAATTATGCCAGACCACTGGAGCATTTGCCCTAATCATGGCCTCATCTATATGAGGCAAAAAAAGAAAAAAGCAGATTGTTACACAGTAATGGCAATTCACAGCAGCTGCTGTTTGTCTAAACTGCTTTTTGGGCAGATTGCAGGCATGCAAAGGTATTTGCATTTGCTGTACAAATGGGCATGCCTGCAAGTCAATGGCAGCCGTAAGTGAATTGCTCACATTTTTACTTAACAATTTGCCACCACTGAATAGTATTTTTTTATTTAAAAAAACTACCCAAGCTGCGATAGAGCAATCAAGATTTATGAAAAATCAAGATTTACAATCCCTACTCTATGCTAACCTAGAGTATCAAATTGCAAAGTATGTACCCTATCCCCAAGGCTGCTGACACACTGCAGAAATAATGCACTTTAACTGTCATGGCTCAATGCTACAGAATTCTGGGATTTGTAGTTTTGTGAGATATTTAGCCTTCTCTGTCCTAGAGCTCTGGTGCCACAACAGACTATAAATCACAGAATTCCATAGGATGGAGCCATGATCTTGAAAGCAGTGTCAAACTGCATTATTTCTGGAGCGTGCCTGCAGCCTAAGCTGTGACCACTGCATTATACACACTGCACCAGCCTTGCCGCTTTCCAATTATTTTCTCTTAGGATGGGTAATTTCTTCGTATCTCAGCTTTGGGTGCTATTGGCAAGGTGACCCACATTCAGAAAAGGATGCATAACGTGCCACTTTCTGAGTCCTCACATGTCAGAGAATCATAGAATCATTGAATTGCAGAGTTGAAAGAGACCACAAGGGCCATCCAGTCCAACCCCCTGCCATGCAGGAAATCACGATCACAGCATCACTGACCGATGGCCATCCAGCCTCTGTTTAAAGACCTCCAAGGAAGGAGACCTCACCACGCTCCGAGGGAGTGTGTTCCACTGCCGAACAGCTCTTACTGTCAAAAAGTTCCTCCTAATGTTGAGGTGGAATCTCTGTTCCTGGAGATTACATCCATTGCTCCGTGTTGCAGTCTCTGGAGCAGCAGAAAACAAGCCTGCTCCATCCTCAACGTGACACCCCTTCAAATACTTAAATAGGGCTATCATATCGCCTCTTAACCGTCTTTTTTCCAGGCTAAACATACCCAGCTCCCTAAGTCTCTCCTCATAAGGCATCGTTTCCAGACCTTTCACCATTTTTGTCACCCTTTTTTGGACACGCTCCAATTTGTCCATATCCTTTTTGATTTGTGGTGCCCAGAACTGGACACAGTATTCTAGGTGAGGTCTGACCAAGGCAGAATAGAGCAGCACTATTACTTCCCTTGATTTGGACACTATACTTCTATTGATGCAGCCCAAAATAGCATTGGCCTTTTTAGCTGCCGCATCACACTGTTGACTCATGTTCAACTTGTGGTCTGCTAGGACTCCTAGATCCCTTTTGCATGTAGTCTCATTCAGCCAGGTCTCCCCCATCCTATATCTATGCATTTCATTTTTTCGCCCTAACTGCAGTACCTTGCATTTCTCCGTATTGAATTTCATTTTGTTAGCTTTGGCCCAGCTCTCCAGTCTATCCAGGTCATTTTGAATTCTGATCCTGTCCTCTAGGGTATTAGCTACTCCTCCTAATTTGGTGTCATCTGCAAATTTGATAAGTATGCCCCTAATTCCCTCATCCAAGTCATTGATAAAGAAGTTGAATAGCACTGGGCCCAGGACAGAACCTTGTGGCACCCCACTGGTCACATCTTTCCAAGATGAAGAGGAGCCAATGCTGAGCACCCTTTGGGTTCGGCCGGTCAACCAATTACAAATCCATTGAACAGATAACTTGTCTAGCCCACATTTTACAAGTTTGTTTGCAAGAATGTCATGGGGAACCTTGTCAAAGGCCTTACTGAAATCAAGCTATATGATATCCACAGCGTTCCCTTCATCTACCAAGCTAGTAATTTTATCAAAAAAAGAGATCAGATTAATCTGGCATGACTTGTTTCTCTGAAACCCATGTTGACTGTTTGTGATTATGGTATTGCCTTCTAAATGTTCACAGACTCTCTGTTTAATGATCTGCTCTAGAATCTTCCCTGGTATTGATGTCAGACTAACTGGATTATAATTGTTAGGATCCTCTTTTTTCCCCTTTTTGAAGATGGGGACAACGTTTGCCCTCCTCCTTTCTGCTGGGACTTCTTCTGTTCTCCAGGAGTTCTCAAAGATTATTGCCAATGGCTCTGAGATTATATTTGCCAGCTCTTTTAATACCCTTGGATGTAGTTCATCTGGTCCTGGAGATTTAAATTCATTTAGTTTAAGAAGGTATTCCTGTACTACCTCTTTGCTTATTCTGTGCTGGATTTCCCCTATTGTGTCCTCTGTTCCTTTATCCTCAGGTTGGTCCCCCTTTTCCTTTTCTGAAACCACTGAGGCAAAGAAGGTGTTGAGTAATTCTGCCTTTTCTCTGTCCCCTGTTTACATTTTGCCATCTTCTCCACGTAGTGGCCCTACCATTTCCTTCTTCCTCCTTTTGCTGCGGACATACCCCAAAAAAACCCTTTTTATTGTTCTTAACTTCTCTAGCAAGCCTGAGCTCATTCTGCACTTTAGCTTTTCTGACTTTACTCCTACACGTGTTTGCTATCTGTTTGAATTCTTCTTTGGTGATTTCCCCCTTTTTCCATTTCCTATACATGTTCCATTTAAAACTTAACTCCGTTGAAATTTCTTTAGTCATCCATCCTGGTTTCTTGAGACACCTCCCATTTTTCTTCCTCAATGGTACTGTTTGAAATTGTGCCTTCAGTATCTCCCTTTTGAGAAAGTCCCATCCATCTTGAGGTCTCTTCTCTTTTAGTATTCCTGACCATGGAATCACCCCCAGTGTTTCCCTGAGTTTATTGAAATCAGCTCTCCTAAAGTCGAGAACACGTGTCTGACTATGTCTGGCTTCTCCTTTCCATTCTATAACAAATTCCAGGAGAACATGATCACTCTCACCTAAGGATCCCACCACTTGCACCCCATTAACCAGGTCATCCCTGTTGGTTAGGATCAGATCTAAAATAGCTGACCCCCTTGTTGCCTCTTCCACCTTTTGGACCATGAAATTGTCTTCCAGGCAAGTAAGGAATTTGAAATTTTGGTTGAGTTAGATTTCCAGCAAATATCAGGATAGTTGAAATCACCCATCACTACTACATCTCTCCTTTCTGCGTGTGTGGTCATCTTTTCTAGAAAGGCATGTCATGGGAGTACAAACCCCGTGAGTCCAACCATTGGCTGTGCTAGCTGTGGGTGATGGGAATTCTAATCCAATAACATCTGGAATCCAAGGTTGATAAAATCTGGTTTTTAAACCTTTTAAATTTCAACCCTATTCAGAACAACAACAAAAAGTGCCTTAGCCAAGGAGTAGTGGTGCCATAAGTGGAGTTTGGTATCATCACATAAAATGGCTTATGTGTCAGTGTTAGAAGTTACTGTTTTTATAATTTTAACATTCACGCTGGCTTTTCTTCGCAAACAAAGATTCAGGAAGGACTCATCCCGCGCTTTCTGCAAGCACGCTGATGACTAAAAAGGCCAATCTGAGATAAACAAGTCCGGTTGCAGAAAGCACAGCAGAAGGTCTCCTTGGGTGATGTTTCCGGGTTGTGATTCTTTCTGCGTTGTCGTTTCTCTTCAAGACTTGTTCAGTGTGAGTTCTCAAATAAGGCTGCAGCATTGTGGATAGTGCGTCTCCATGCCTCCCGATGTGAAGCCAGGGCAGACCACTGTTGGTGATTAGTGTTGGGATAATGCATTAGCAGCATGTTATAATTCTTTTTGGAAAAAATATTTGACAGGTTTTTTTTAAATATTAAAACATAGAATAATGGTCCAGCCACTGCAATAGCCCTTAAAATAAGGGGTGTGGTCTTGCAACAGGAGAAATGTCTATGACAACAGAGCTTCATTGTTGTAGCTATGTCTTCTGATAAGAACCCCCAAAACCCACCTTAGAAGCCAGATAGCCACACCAACATAGGGATTTCTGAAGCACTGCGCAGGGGGCCTGCAGGAGTTTTAATTCACTGGAAGAGGAGAGAAGCAGCATGGGTACTTAGCAGTCTAGAGGTCAAGAAGCCAAGAACCAGTCAATACCCTGCAAACCCAAGAAAGGCAGAGGGGTGAACAAAAGAGTATTTAGGATCCAGTTCCAAGTGTCCAGAAAGCAGGGCAGTCTCCAAACTGCCTTGGGCATCTTGTCCAGAGTAGATAATAGACATCACTTCCAGCATCTGACAGGTATTTGCTGCCTGCTTTATCTAGGCAGGCTGATTGTTCAGTAAGAACAGGTGAGGCAGCTCCAACTGAGCTGCAGGTGTGCTGAGCCCCTCCCCAAACACTCTTGTACCATGCTATCTAAGAGGCAGGCATAACAGTAGAGTCCTGCTGCAGCTGCTTGTGGCAAAGTACTTCATTGACAGGAGAGGGCTGGACACTTCCTTCACTGGCCCCTGGCTCCCTAGTGTCTCAAAAACCCCTGTGTTAGTGCAGCTGCCTGTCTTCTAGAGTAGGTTTTGGGGGAACTCTCAATCATTGCAACAACTGTAAACATGAATTACAACCTTGTGAATTACAACCAGTAGGACCCCCGTATCCATGGGGGATTGGTTCCAGGGGCTTCCCGTGGTTCCCGTGGATTCCCATTGGTTCCCTGGATAATGAATTCCATGGATAATAGTGAACACACACACAATTGCCATTGCCACCACGGAAGCCATCCCACCGGGTGAAGGGAGAAGGAAAGCGAGACCCCCTCTTCTCCTTCCTTTGCCCTCCCATTGCCATTGCTGCTACCGGAGCCATGGGGGGGGGGCAAAGGGAGAAGGGAGGTGAGATCTCCTCCTCCTCTCCCTTTGCCCCCCCTCACCATTCACCATCAGCAGCTGGTGAATCAGTGGATATAGGGGTGTTACTGTACTGAAAACAGGATGTTAACCAGTGTTTGGAAAATAATGAGTAAATGGTACTTGGAGTAGGTGGAAGCTATAGCTTCCACATCAGCAGAGTGGTAAATCCACTCTGCGGTTTAGCAACACTACAAAAAAGCTATTCAAGGTGCTGAACCTATTACACAGCTGCTTTAATGCCCAGATCAGTGGTTCTCAACCTTTGGCTCTCTAGCTATTTTGGACTTCATTTCCCAGAATTCCTGTCCATTGACCATGCTAGCTGAGGCTTCTGGGAGTTGAAGCCCAAAATATGTGGAGGACCAACAGTTGAAAACCATTGGCCCAGACTAATATCTGGAATGGGTTCACCACTGCATAGACAAAGAAGCCACCAATTGCCAGTGGGTACTCATTGCCGATCAAACCAACGTGTTACATGTCAGGTTGTTTCTTGCAACGTGCTGCTTCTGGGGCTCTGGACACCATGGCCGGACTTCAGGTCAGGAGACTACACAGTAGAATGAGCTGGAGCTACTGCCTGCCCCCACCCTCACAAATGCAACAGGGGACCTTGTCACATTTTGAAGTAAGCAAAGTGAACCATATGACCGCTTGGGTCAAAGAGTCCTTTCCTTGAAGAAGGTTAATGCCAGAGTCTAAAATTAATTACTTAAATAATTAAATGGAGGCAAAGGAGACATGGCTTTCTAAGCTGCTGATTTGAGAAGCTACTCGCAGTGACAGATAGGAGGGAATGAGCTGGTTTAAATTTGGTGGGAATCAAGACAGATCTGGGTGGGTTTCATAAAGGCTATCCTGGAATCCCCAAGGAAGGCAAACCTCCCCTGAATAAATCTTACCAAGAAAACTCTATTATAGGGTTGACTTGAACGCACATAAAAACACCAACACCAACAACATCAGCACTGCCGTCAACTATCAGACATTTGTGAAACATCTGGATAAGGACCTAAAGGAGGAAATGCCTAGACTGGTGGCACACAGTCGGTGGTGTTATCACTATCTGCCCATCTATCTGTCCACCTACCTACCTATCTGTTAGCTGCCATTTCAGTGGCAGCAAGCTTTGTCTCATGTTAGGTGCCTCTGTCTATACTGACTGATGACAATAAACAAAGAACTCTGAGCATGTGAAAAGTCCTTTTTCTTACAGTAACCAAGCGATACACCACCGGGTAAATGTGGCAACTACTTCCGAAAAGGAACTACCATCCACCACCAGGGTCCTATGGGCCTATTTTAGAAATCAAACCTCCATTCTTCATTAGGAATAACATCTGGATGCTACCGGCTTAGGCAAGGCTTAAGAGCAAGGATAGTAGCACTGTGCCTAGCAGGAATAGAGGTGAAATGAACAGCGGGAGTGGAATAGGTATGGAGGCCAGCTCTATTTCTGAAAGAAACAGAGTCTAAATCAGGGAAAGGAAAATCACACGGCCCTCTGAATGTTGTTGGACTGCAGTTCCCATTATCCCTTGCCACTGGGTATGCTGAATAAGGCTTTTGGGGGTTGTAGTCCAACAACATCTGGTGAGTCACACACATACCTTCTGTTCTAAATGTTACATGTCTAGAGAGGGAAAAAAAGGTTCTTAAAAAGTGGGTGCTTTTTCTTGGTAGGAAATTTGGGGCCTGTTGTAGTTGTAGGCAATCAACTGGGTCTAGATTTCTTCTGAGCTTTCAAAAGTTTAAAATACAGATAATCTCTGAATCTGCCAAGAATGAAAATGGGGTTGAGGAGAGAGAAAGAGAACATGAACACACACCCATCTGAGGACATGAATTTTGATTCAGCATCAGGATAGTTGCACCAGGATGGCTTCTTATCTGAGTGGAAGGCTGCTTCTGGTTGTCAGAAGCAGACATATTTTGTGGACCTGGCAGGTACCACACAGTGGGTCCTCTTGACAGCTCAGCCCATTACCTTGCTGGGTGGGGCACGGACAATGCCAATCCTCACACCAGTGCCAAGCAGCTGTGATGTACACCTGCATCTAATTATATCCAGGAAGCAGCTGAGGCAATGTTACCATGGCAACAGTGTGAACCTCAGGCCTGAGCTGACAGTACAGTAGGACCCCCCCATATCCACTGATTCATTATCCACTGATTTAATTATTCACGGGATACAAAATAGCACACCTACCATAGAGTCTTCCTAGAAAATGTGTCCTCTCTAGCCATTTTCTACGTCCTCCAAGGCAATACTCTATGGTATTTTAAACCAGACGTCCCATTATTTTCAATGACGTTCGCTATTATCCATGTTTTTTGGTAGCCACGCCCCCCCCCCGAACAAACCCCCAGTAGATACGGGGGTCCTACTGTATCTTGAGAAACAGTAGTGTCCTTTGCCTTGACTGTAGCATGAAAATCATTCACGTTGCCCTCACCTTTTCAGGATCTGCCATCTTGAGGGACAGAATCCCAAAGTCCTCATTCTTCCTAGAGACTGAAAATGAAATACCTGTACCCTTCAAATGATGGAAACATAATCCAGGAGTTGCCAGTTCCCCTTTCCAAAAAAATGTAAATGTTTCATTAGGGGACTTAACTGTACTCTGAAGAAAAGCAGCAAAGCAGCAGGAAAGTTCTGTCTTCTCTGCTGCCTTACTGCATGACATCAGCATTCTTCTGGTGTTCTTTCATTCTGATCCTGTGGGGATCTAAGGTAGAACCATGTCTTTTTGCTAACACGTTTTTCCAGTTAGCAAAAAGACATGGCTTTACTTCAGTCCCCCTTGGGACCAGAACGAAAGAATGCCAACGTCATGCAGTAAGGCAGCATGAAAGATGGAATATTCGTGTGGTAAGCCCCTAGGCTTCTGGTGGCAGGGGGTGGGAGCAAATACAAGAGATAGGGAATACAGTAGTTTCATTTAAAAATAAATAAATAAAAAACAGCATTGTAATAGTGGGGGGAAAGGGCACCATGGGAACCGGTACAGGTGCAGAAAAGAAAACTAAAAAATATCAAGAGAGTGGATTTCCTTCACTGAAAAAGGAAACCTTATCATTTGGGATTTTTCCATTAAAAAGATAATGGCTGGCATCCTGCCTTGAAGTTCATAGAATCATAGAGTTGGAAGAGACCACAAGGGCCATCCAGTCCAACCCCCTGCCCTGCAGGAATACAGAATCAAATCATTCCGACAGATGGCCATCCAGCCTCTGCTCAAAAACGTCCAAAGGAGCCTTCACCACACTCCCAGGCAGTGCATTCCACTTCCGAACAGCTCTTACTGTCAGGAAGTTCTTCCTAATGTTTAGGTGGAATCTCTTTTCCTGTAGTTTGGATTCATAACCTAGAATTATGGATCTGTAACTGCTCTGTACTCAGATACACTGTGTAGTCATAATAGTGGCAATATTGCCATCATTTTAAATACCCCTGGAACCCACTTAAAACTCAAGGGAGCCACTAAGAGACAGAGGTCTGCAGTGTGGACAAGTGGGGTGCTTCAGGATGAGAAGGGCTTGGTGCTGGGAGGGGGCTAGATGTGTCACCCTGAAGTGCCCCCTCACCTAAGCTGTAGACCTCCATCACTTGGAATGGTTCCCTTGAGTTTAAGGTGGGTTGGGGGGCAATACCTTAGGTCATACGTAATTACTTTTACAGAGCTACAAATGCAATGTGGGATCTTGGCCAATATGTACAAGGGGGAAAATGATGAAGATGTATAAAATAGTGAATGACATGAAACAAACAAATAGAAACATTTTTCACCTTCTCTAATAACACTAGTACCCAGAACATGGATCATCCCATATCACTGATTGGAAGTCGACTCAGGTGAAAGGTTAGATTGCTTCACAAAACCATTTGCTGCTTCCCTCCAAGTTGATTCTTCCAATTACCTGGTAATGGAAATACCCACGGAATCTCATCTTTTTAGTGGTTCTGACCCCAAAGTCCTTTTCCAAAGCTGCTCTTTTCTAAATCATAGCCTCCATACAGTTGGCAAGAATGAACCCTGGCTTATGGCAGGTTAACAGTCACAAACTTTGCAGTACTAGAAATTAAAACCAATTTCTACCAATGACCCACAAGAGAAGTGTGTTGTTACACATTTATTACTGAAGGTCTTTCAGGCTTGTGGGATTCATTTAGAAAAGAGCACTGAAAAATAAGAGGTGTTTCTTTTTAATAAAATACTGTGTGGTCATTCTTTCTTTTCATTAATATTCCCAGATGAAGGAACAGGGAGCTGAGGTGTGTTCCCTAGGCCAATGAAGAGTTCATTAGGCTAGATCTGGACCAAAATATTTTCTTAGTTCCTATTCCCAACACCATATGGATATCATCTCTTGAGCAATGGTGGAGTGATGCCAGGGCTCACAAGATGGTGGTCCCTCAGAATTGAACTTCAATCCTCAGCTGCAACAGGTGGGATTTCCTCAACAACCATATATATTGTTGTGAGCTATTCTTGCTGTAATAATGCAACATATTTGGGGGTAGCTGGCACTGAATGAGCAACTATGACCCATTAATTTGGCAAAAGACCTGCTCCTGGTAGAGGTGGAAAATGGTAAAATTGGTGTGAACTGTAGATACAAATCCACACAGCTGCCTGCATTTGGGGACTTTCTATGGAGGCATGGCTGTGAGGGCCATCACAGTGCATGCCTGTGCATAAAAATTCACCTCTACAGCACTGGTGCTTTCTGCTACTAAGGCAATGGTTTTCTAGGTGCTGTACTGTAAGACACACAAGTGCAATTTTCTGGTCCAGATGTGCTTCCCTGTCCACATTAGGTATTAGTGGAGAAAAGTTTGGCAGGGGGAGAAAAGTCATGGGTTGTCAACCGACAGACAGGAGGAAGGAGTGAGAGCTGCTTCCCACATTAAAAAGAATGGGGTGGAAGAATTCTGTACCACTTTCAGACTGCAGGTGGAAATATAATTTTAATGCTTCCCCACATTAAAAAGAGAATGTATCCCGTTTAGTAGATCAGCAATTCCCAACCCTGATGTGTTGGTTTTGCACGTGCCTAAATCTTGTTTTTAGTCCGGACTAAAGGAGTGTTGGACTATGACTCTGGAGACGAGGGTCTGCATCTCTGCTTAACCATGAAAACTCACTGGGTAACCTTGGGCAAGTCACATACTCTCAGCCTCAGAAAACACCTTAGGGTCACCATGAGTCAGAAATGACTTGAAGGCACACAACAACAGCAACAACAATGGAGGTCCACTGAATGACTCACAATTCTACAATGGATTGAATGGGTCTGCTCTCTAGTTGGCACTAACCAACAGGATGCCATTTTTTAAAGCATGCATTTCAAATACACCACTTTACCTGCAATTAGTAGTGGTTCAATCCACAATTCTGACACTTCAGGCAGCTCATTCTGTATGATGTGTGAGATGGTTCAGAGGCAGGTGTTGAGGTGGTAGTGGTTTTGAGTAAAGAGAAATGTGAAGAATTCAGAGGGGAAAACTTTGCCACACACACACAAAAAAACCCAGGATCTTGATAGCAGGAAATGGAGGGGGGGAAACAGGATGAAAACAGAAGATCCACCATTTTTAATGGCCCTGCGCAGGGTCCTCTGCTGCCTCCAAAGCCCTGCTGGCAGAAGCTGCAGCCAGCTGAGAGCCAGGCGAAGGCCGAGCTTCTCTCCCCTCCCCTAGCTGGCTCTTTCTCCCAGCTCACCACTGGCTGTTGAGGCTTCTTCCATGGAGGAACTATTCCCTAGGTGACAGAAGCTGTCATAGTCAGAGATGAGGCAGGCGAGGGCCAAGCAGGCCAGACGTCCCCCCTCAACTTGCCCATTTTGCCCAGTGCCCCCGCTACTCCTGCTGCTGAGGATGCTTCCTCCGTGACTGACAATCACGGAGGAAGCGCCCAAGGCCTCTGGTGCTCGTCCCATCTGAGGGCACTTTCTCTGTGACTATCAGTCATGGAGGAATTGTCCTCAGCCACGGTAGCTGCAGCGGTGCAGGGCAGAACAAGCTCCCAAGTCCTAGGGTGCTTCCGAGTGTCAGAAATGCCCCAGGCCTTGGGAGCTCGTTCTGCCTGGCGCCCCTGCTACTCTGGCTGCCAAAGATGCTTCCTTTGTGACTGACAGTCACGGAGGAAGCGCCCTCAGCCGGAATAAGCTCCTGAGGCCTTGGGCACTTCCTCCATAAGCATCCTCAGCAGTGGGAGCAGCGGGGGTGCCAGGCAAAATGGGCCAGGCAAGGGGGGACGTCCGGTTTGCTTGGTCCTCACCCACCTCATCGCTTACTACAACAACTTCTGTCACTGAGCGAACAGTCCCTTGGTAGAAAAAGCCTCCGCAACCAGCAGGGAGACTGGAGAAAGGGCTGGCTAGGGGAGGGGAGAGAGGTTTGGGCTGCTCGGCCCTTGCCTAGCCCTCAGCTGGTTGCAGCTTCTGCCAGCCAGGTTTTGGAGGCAGCGGAGGACCCTGTGCAGGGTCAAACAAAAAATGGCGGATCCAGAATTGCAAGGCTTCCCTTGTAAGCCCTCCCCCTCCAAAGTCCAACGAATCAAAATTCAGCTCTGCTGTGTCCCCCTTTCCTGGGGTGGAGGTACATGTCAACAACAAATCCAAAAGAACGAGACTTTTGCTACCCACGACAAATCATGGAAACAGTGGGTGACAGATTTGAGGTTTCAATTCAGGCTTTTAAAGAACTCTCCAAGGTGCCGAACGCTACTCTTAAATAGGCTCAGCATTCTGGAGAACTTTTTTTAAAGCTAGCCAAAACCTGGGGTGGATTAACCCACCAGCCACCACTGCTTTTCATGCAGAAGGTTACATGTTCAGTTCCCATCTCCAGTTAAAACCACCTTCAAGGAGTGCCAGAGATTCTCTACCTAGAACTTCTGGGAAGCTGCTGCCAGTCAGAGCATGCATGCATAGTGCTGATGGACAAATGGGGCTACTTAGTATAAAGTAGCTTCCTTTCTTCCATTGTCTCCTGGATGCCAAACAGCACATATTCCCAACAGATATGGGGGTTGTACTGTAGCAAAGTAACCATTAGCTGTCCTTTGATGACATCAAAACTCTGTCATGAAAAGGCTGCCTTCTTCTAGCTAATAGTAGAACTGGCCCCAGTAAAAGACTCAGAAGTAAGATGGCTCCTGCCCTGGAAATGTTCAACTACATCTGATGGAGAAGAAACAGAAGTAGAGATGGGCAAGGGATTTTTAAACAAGGCAAATGGGGCCAGCCTTGCCATATTGAAAAGTGGAGTGACCCTGCTCTGGGCAGTGGTTACAATTAGCTCCTATGTCAGCAGGGCAGTGAATCTGCTCCAGTTCTTAATTGACTTTTAAAGGAACTTTCCACAGTGCTGAGCCCGATCCCCAAATCATACCAGAACCGTGGGCAGCTCCTTTAAAGCTATGCAAAACCTGGAGGGAATTCAATGCCCCATTGATATGGAGCCACCAGCTCCCACTGATTTTGTGGAGCGCCATGCAGGTTGGTGGCTAGGGGCAGGTAAGAATTGGTGTCTTGATTATTGTATTTTTATTTATTAATTAAAATATCTATTTTAATATAATGAGATTTCAAGGAGGTATACAACAAAACCAATTATAGCAGGTTTGAACAATGAAAATAATTTAAACAGGCTAAAAGCACTTAAAACCATTTGACCATTTAAACAAAAACATTTTAAAACCAGTTAAAACCATTTAAGACAAGTTAAACCCATGCATATATGCAGATTTGGATGGAATCAATCAGGCCCCCAAAACTTTAGTGAAAAGCTATGTTTCCACTTGGTGTAAAAATGAAACCAGGGTAGATGACAGTCAGGCCTCTAAGGGGCAGGCAGGCACTCAACCATCAAGGGACCAGAGCAAAGAAAAAGCTCTCCTATGTCCTCCCACAGCATATTGTCCACAGTGGTGGGACTGAGGGGAAGATCCCTCCTGCAGACCTCAGTCCTCAGACAGGTATATATGGAAAGAAGCGCTCCATCAATAGCAAGGTCCTCAGTTACTTTCAGTGTTACCTCCAGCACCTTGGTGCAGGTGAAGAAACTGAATGATTGGTTGGTTGGTTGGTTGGTTGAGTGCTAGAGGAAAGCTCTGAAGTGGAGGCATTCATCTCAACAGTCTCTATAGCTACGATCCCCAGGAGACTCCAGCAGTCTCCTCAGCAATCCTGATCTATATCTAAAAATGGAGTAAGTGTACATGCGCTGTACTTTTAACTTTATTGCTAGTTTTTGTACAAATGATTTTATACTTTTTAGAGCTTGTTAGACAGAGTTTTAACTTTTATATCCTCAGGTTTTTGGCTCTATCTTGTTTCAACATTGCTGTCCCAGATGCTGTAGGCTACATTTCAAAGGATGAAATTGGCGAAACCACCTCTGAATATTCTTTGTCCAAGAAAACCCTAAGAAATTCATGGGGTTGCCATGAGTCAACAGGTGACTTGAAGACACACACACACACCTCTGAAATTCATGGGGACTAGAACCAGGTTGCCTTAAGTTGATAGGCAACTTGAAGGCACATCCACACACACACAAGCTGCCTTGGATCCCATGTTGGAAGAAAGAAGGCATATAAATATTTTTTTTTAAAAAAATAAACTTGTATGTATGTGTGGGTGTGTAGATTTTCCCAAGATTCCATTTTCTCAACACCAGAAAAAAGCGTTTGATCTGTATGTCCGCAAACCCATTCTGACATTCCCATTTGCCTCTATGCCAGAGCTTCTGGGAGTTTTGAAGATATGAGCTTAAAAAGAAGACAGAAATCTGTAAGACAGTGTGTTTGTGAGAGAGGGGTGGGAAGAGAAAGTGTGTGTGTGTGTGTGTGTGTGTGTGTGAGAGAGAGAGAGAGAGAGAGAGAGAGAGAGAGAGAGAGATGTCTCTGACACTAGCCTGTGAGCCTATGATATTACAGTACTGTGATATTATGGTTTTTAAGAATCATTAAATATTAGGACCTGTAGAATGGGCAAGATCCCCACCTCTCTCTTCATATTCCAGTACTCATAGCAAAGGAGATAGGATGATCTGTTAAAAAACAAAAACAAAACTACAACACTCCCCACCCCAAGACTGATCTGCCCAGATGA
Organism: Gambelia wislizenii; assembly: GCA_030847615.1. Taxonomy (NCBI): domain Eukaryota; kingdom Metazoa; phylum Chordata; class Lepidosauria; order Squamata; family Crotaphytidae; genus Gambelia; species Gambelia wislizenii. The sequence goes on along the minus strand of JAUMIR010000002.1, from coordinate 240,757,502 downwards.
GATTGCCTAGCTGTGCTGTCTTGAGTGACCATTAGGTGTCTCTCTTTCCCTGCTAAGATCTGTCCAGGTGGCACAGAGAAAAAGAAAGAAAGAAAGGAGCATGCACCCACTTCCCATGCCAGGCAGACCACCGTGCCCATTATTTATTCCTGTAATGGCTGTGGTGCCATCTGCTTGGCTTGCATTAGCAATGCACGGTGAGAGCATATTTCACCAACAGTGTCGGAATGGTTGCACTGAGCACCCTGCAGGCCATGAATCGTGCAGATGTGCTGCTCTCCATCATCCACAAACCAGACACAAGCGACACTGCCCCATACATCCCAATCTCTTCCTACCACCATTGCCCACCCACCCCAACACCTCTGCCCTTCCACCATCTTCACCACCACCATGCATGGCACACAACCATTCAGGGAATTCAAGACATTTGAAGATTCTCACCTTCCATTTTCAAGGGAACAACAAGGATATGGATGGAGCACCTGCAAGAGACAGGGAGGTCTTCTGCATAGAAACAACAATCAATATTTTGGGATGGAAGGGAGCAAGGAAAACTCTATGTTATGGGCAAAATGACCAGTAAAAAGAGAGTCAGTGTGGTCTAGTGGTTAGAGCACTGTGCTGGGACTTGGGAAGTTCAGTTACTAGTCCCCCCACCTTAGGCGTGACATCTGCTGGGAATGATTTGATTGTGTATTCCTGCATGGCAGGGGGTTGGCCTGGGTGGCACTTGAGGTCTCTTCCAGCTCTATGATTCTATAATTCTATAAAGTACAGTAATCGTGGCCCAATCACTCTCTCTCAAAGCCTGGCCTACCTCACAGGGTTGCTGTTGTGAGGATGAAATGGAAGGATATGTGCTTCCTTCAGCTTCAATAACCGACAAATATAATGTATATGAATAAAATGTATAATTTTAAAAAAAATCTGAGATGGAAGCCAATCAAGGCCTAAGAAATACTGAAAACAAGATTTCATCACACACACACACACACCAGGCCTCCTGGGGATATGAATTCTTCACTTATCATCACACAAGTGACAAATGAATACTGGATTGGCTGGGAGATCATGGAGGCAGAGTGGGATGCCCTTGTCATAGTCACAAAGGTTCAGAATCTGAGAGAAAGAGTTCGTAGCACAGGGCAAAATGGAGTCAAAGACAAGGCTGGACACAGCAGTGGCTTCAGGAGAGAAACACAGGTGCCAACAGCCTACATCAATGCACAACATAAATCTTCACATGCAGAATTACACATTAATTCTACTGAGTGTCCCTTATTTTGAATGGCAGATTACACAAATGAACCAAGACACAAAGTATGCAAACAAAGATACAGCCAGTGGCAACTGGTGGGTCCCATGTTAGTGGGAGGGTGAATCTACGCCAGGTTTTAGTTCAGGCTTTAAAGGGTCTTTGCAAGGTGTCAAACCCATTCCAGGGTGATGGTTCAGCACCTTACAGAGCTCTTTTGAAGCTACCCAAAACCCAGAGTGAATTCACCGCCCCACTGACACAGGATCCACCAGCTGCTGTTGTGTACAACCAAATGTATGAATTGATGTACAACTCCATTTCCACAAAGTGAATGAAGACATTCCATATTGAGCAAAAAAACATCCAACAGCTTCCCTAAAGGGATTTATGCATACGTAAGACAAGAGGATTGTGGTCGATGTGTGTTTGTCTCTTTATCAGTACTTTTATATTCTGTTTCTCCTCTGAGGAGCTCAAGGTGACATACTGTACTTTGGTTTCTCCCCCTCCCCAATTCTGTACAATACTAACCCTGCGAAGAAGGTTAGCCAGAGAGAGCAGAGAGTACAACGGAGCTTCCACAATGAGTGAGGATTTGAACCTGAGTCCCCCATCCTTCCTGGTTCTAGTCCAGCACTTTAACCACTATATCACACTGTCTCTCAGACAACACCCGACTTGGTGGGTAAAAATCCTGAATCAGACCATCAGATGCTACAGTTTCTAGTGTGTGTGCTCACTTCCTCAACAGCCTACAAGACAGGATACCCCTCTCCAAATCAGGAATTGGGAAATTGTATGTCCTTCCAGATATTGTTGAGCTGCAACTCCCATGAACTCTCAGGAGCAGATGTGCTGGCTAGGGCTGATGGGTGTTGTAGGTCACGAGTATCCAGGAGAAAGGTATACATGTTCCCCATCCCTGCTCCAAAGGAAACCAGTCCTAACCAGAGTGATGAACGTGGCTCTTTTTAAAAATTCACATGGAAAGAGATTAATTTATTGTTATTTAGGAAGTGTGACGGGGGATTAATCTGGGGGTGAAAGGTTGACCTCATCAGTAAGTAGTGGATCCCCATTCACTTTTTGTGGGATATGCCGATGACAAGCTTTCCTTCTTCCTTACCCTGCTCTGTCAAGTTTTCCAGTGCTTTCAATAGGGAGAGGGGACTTTTGGCCCTTCAGATGTTTCAAATGCACCGGCCAATGAGTATGGGAGCTGTAAAATATCCAGAGGGGTTGAGGTTCCTCACCTCTGCCTTATGCTTTGGTATAACTCTATGGCATCATTCTTTCCTTTCCTTCTTAAAGGCCATCATTGACACTGAGCGAGGTAGGGCCTGCCCAGTTTGTGAGCCAATAAGGCCTGCCTCTCCTTGAACCTCTGCCCTTGATTCTCTCTGCTGTGAAAGAAAGATGCTTACAGCCCAGGAGCCTTTTCACTCTACACATTTATAACACTATGGACTTTATCAGACCACCACCCCTAAACCCCGTTCTTTTGCTGGCATAACTTTGCTGTTTTTATGCCGGCAAAAGAATTACCCATGCTACACTCACCTTGCATCCGTGCTAAAGGCTTCCCCAGCAATGAGTGAGGAGTAAATGGAGCTCCATTCACTTCCCCTATTGAAATCGTGCATATTCTCGAGAGAATACATAGCATAGGAAATTCAAAAATAAAAATAACAAACACTCCAAAAGTTTTAAAAAGCACAAAAACACACTTTAAAACTTACAAGTAAACCAGGGAGCATCATTAAAAGTGTGTCACCTACCTGGATGTCACTATCTCACCTGGAAGAATTCTTCCCGGACCAGGCATTGATGCTGCAATTCACATGAGTACAATGGCATGTGGATTCAAACTCTGGCAATGCCAGCACAAAAGCACCATGGGGGAATCAATTGATGGTCTGAGCTGTCAGTAAAAAAGTACAGCTTTTGGACAAGACATAAATGCAAAAGGGCAATGTCATCTGGTATGCGCACCCTTTTGCGTTTATGTGGCCTCGCTATGATGCCTTCTTTGGATGGTCTGATAAAGTCCTATGACTCTATTTAACTTCCATGGTTACACCCTGTGGAAACCTGGGGTTTGTGGTTTGGTCAAAGGAATCAGAGAAGGAGCTCCTCGGCTGAGGATTCTCAAGACCCCTCCCTCCACTGCCTATCCCAGGATTCCATAGGATGCAGCCATAGCAGTTAAAGTGGAATCACAATGCTATAGGTTCTGTAGTGTGGAAGGGCAAGTCTCTGGTCTGATGCAAATCTCATCCTGTCTCAAAGAACTTGTTGCAGGGGCCTACATCCCTAACAACAGGAGGAAGAAGTCATTTGACATCATCTGTAATCTGCTGGCAGACGGTTGCAAATTCATCACCCTTAAGGTTCCTACTTTTGCTGTAGCTGCCCAAAAGATTTGCTGTAATTTTATATATATATTTTTTAAAACGGTGAATTGTAAAGAGGACAAGATGTTGTAGATGGAATGTTATGACAGTCCGTTTTGTCACCGACCTTCTGTTCCTTGATCTACTAAAGTTTTCCCCTATCCCTTTTTATAAGCTGATAAGCCCTTTCTATGAATCAACAGTATATATTGTCCAGTGAAATGTATGGTTGTTCTTTGTAACATTCTGTAATGGTCGTTGTGCCTTATACGAATAAACTGTTGGTGTTGTTGTCATCATTTCACAACAACAGAGTGGCCAGGTAATGCCTCTCTGTAGCATATCAGTCAGAGGAGTATAGGGAATGGAGGTAGTTCTGGCTGGGGATGATGAAACATGTAGTACAACACATCTAAAGGGTATCAGCTTCCAGTGATTGCTGCTGAGTTACACTGCTTATGTGAGTAGATCACTCCTGTGGGAACTAATTAAAATCAATTAAATTATACATTTTCTAACAAAAGGCAACTTTATTAAAATTAACTCAGAATTTTAATAGTAACTTAACTGCAGAATCAATTAAATGGGAGAACACACTAAAGAGCCTACAGATTTTACATTTCTGAGTTGGTTCTTTATCCAAAGCCTGGTTCTCTGGAATTTTTGAAAAAGTACCGGTATGTTTTGTTTTTTGTTAGTCTCTTAGGGTTGAAGGATTACAATGTTTAGGTCATAAGATTCAAATTACTTACTCAAGGGTAGCTCCAGTGAGATGAATTGTGTTAATGCAGTTTGAGCTTAACAGTCTCAGTAACTCCCACCACCCATTCTATTTGTAAGCCAAACACAGTAGCTGTATTACTGTCCCCAGATATAGATTTATTTATATCTATAAAACCTAGAGGATGTCTGAAAGTTGTAGAAACACTTGAAATCCATAGGAAGTAAACTCCAAAAAATGAAAAAGCAAAAATGAGACAATGTGATGCAAACTAAAATAATGGGTGGCATTTTTCATCTTGGTAAAGCTTTTAGTGCAAGCTTTTTACATAAATGGCCATTTGTCATGAACTTAACCCCCCCCCCATCTTCTAATACACATCTAATTGAATTTTTAAAACCTTATTCAAGTCATCAACCTTTTCCTACTAACTTGACCATCTCTGCTGCTGTAGACTCTTACTTTTTGGCAACTGCCAGCTAGAGCAGTCCTATACCAAACTAAAACATAGCAAGTCTGCCCCAGCTCTCACTTTACATCTGCAGTTTAAGAATGGCAACCTATTTTACTCATAAGAAGAAGCTCTATTCTACCCCCACTCCATCTCTTTCCAGGTGGGTGTGCATCGATAAACAACTGCAGCCGGAGTGGGAGGTGGGAAGGAATGATTCATCAATGCTCCTGCGAGACTTGCAGATGTGTAACAGAGATGGATATGAGTGCTTCATTTCAAAGCTTTCCAGATGGTTGTAAACTAAGAGTTATAAGCCAAGTCTCTGGCAATTGGAGGGCTGCTCATCAGCTACTACTCATGGGCTGCTTTTTATTTGGGACAGACACTCGCTGCTGCTCCCGGATCCATTGATTGTATTGCCGCTTCTTTCCTCCTTGAGCAGGATAATGACCTTTTAAAACACACACTTACATTATTGTAACATCAGATACTTGTTTCCTGGGAATATGCTCCAGCTGCTCCCATCACAAAAGATGCTCACAGTTATCAGGGAAAGGAAATAAGGCTGGAATCAGGAGAGAGCAGGAGGAACAAAGTAGAGTGATGCAAACACATAGGTGCTTGTGAAATGTGAATGACTTACGTATTTTGTTGTTGTTGCGTGGTTTTAAGTCATTTTGGACTTATAGCAACCCTATCATGGGGTTTTCTTGGCAAATTTTAATCAGAGGGGCTTTGGCTTTTTTGCCTTTGTCTTCCTCTGAGGCTGAGAGAATGTGACTTGCCCAAGGTCACCCACTGGGTTTCCATGGCTGAGTGGGGATTCAAACTCTGTCCTCCAGAATCATAGTTCAAAAACTCAAACTACTACACCATGCTGGCTCTCACTGCATACTTCTGCTTAGATAAGGTCTGCTCCAACTCTGTCATAGCAAGGTACCTAGTTGGAGCCCACTCTGTAATTATCATGCAATTGAAATTTAGGGATACATGGAGATGCCTTATGTCTGATTGGACTGTTTGCCCATCTCAATCCAGTATGGCCTTCTCAGACCAGCAGCGGCTTTCCAGAGTCTTAGCAGGGTTGGCCCCTGACAGGAGGCAAAATGAGATGACTGATTCAGGCAGGTTTAAGGGAGAGAATCCTTCTTATCAACTGCTGCTTTTAACAGGAGATGCATGGTAAGGATTGAACTGAAACTCTGCATGAAGACCAGGTATACTAGTCACTAAGCTAAAGTTCACACAAAGACACTCTTTAACATCTACTAGTTTTTTGGTTCCAGTAGTATCAACACACCCAGATAAACACTAATTCAAGTATAAAACTGGAGCTGGGCAAACCTACTTTTTGGACTACAGCTCCCAGAATCTCCCAGTCTGCCAGAGGGATTTTGGGAATTGTAGGTCCCCCAAAGTAACTTTGTCCATCCCTGCATATAAAACCATGCTCCTCTTCATCCCAAATCCAAGGAGTAGTAGTAGTAGTTGTTGTTGTTGTTGCTGCTGTGTGCCTTCAAGGCATTTCCAACTTAAGGCAAACCTAAGGCAAAGCCCCTATCACAGAGTTTACTTGGCAAGATTTGTTCAGAGGGGGTTTACCATTGCCTTCCTCTGAGACTGAAAGAGTATAACTTCCCCAGGGTCACCTAGTGGGTTTTGTTGCTGAGCGGGGATTCAAACCCTGGTCTCCAGAGTCATAGTCCAATGCTTAAACCACTACGCCATGCTGGCTCTGCCAAGTGCCTATACCTAAAAGCCAAGCATATCAAAACACAGCAACAATTATATCAAGTATATCAAAACACTGCAACAATGAGCCAAAAAAGGCATAAATTCAGCTGTTCTACAAGAATCGGAATCACAATAGCAATACCTATACCGTCTATACCACTTATCAGTGCAAAGCACTCTCTTAGCTAATTGCCCCCAACAAGCTGGGTACTCATTTTACCGAACTATGGAAGGATGGAAGGCTGAACCTAGAGCCCTGCAGGAGCAAACTCACAATGTTGTGGCTGCAGTATCAGCATTTAACCACCATGCCACCAGAGCTCTATACTTCACCAACTAGGCTGGGTATATGGAAGAGGGAATACACGGCTTTCCATAAAACTTTTGGAAAACAAATTTAGTCTGCCTCTGAGCATTATCAGACACATATTGAGACCCTGTACCTCTTCAGTAGTGTAAATATCTGCCAGTGGAATGGTGTTACATAACAACTCTACTGATTGCCAACATAGTATTTATTATGTATGTGGATAAATGGTCAAGGCACCTGAGTGACAACTCATTGTGCAATGTACAATGGACACAGACAATCTGTAGAAGCAATGCACATCTACACACTTCACTGTTCTGTGTTCAGTGGGCCCTCCAGATCCATGGGCTCTGAATCCATATTATTAAATGCCAATGACATGATCACAGACACACTGGAGCATGCATGTTCATGTCACCACTAATATAAGGTGCAATCATCTGTGGTTTTTGGTATCTGCACAGGGTCTGGGAACCTGTGGATTTGAAGGGCCCACTATATTTTAATGTGGTACTGTATGCACATGGGCCCCAAATGCACAGCTCCACTTGCACCACCATCACCCAAAGAAAATCACTCCATGTACACAGCACAATTTATGCCTCCGTATGTCACTGACAGGATGCCAGCTATTATCCCTTTGCCTCAGTGGCCGACCTGATTGGCTGTTTCACTCTTCTACTGTGGTCCAGAGTGCTGAAGGGAAACCTCATGTGATGGTGAGAGTTCTGTGACTTTAAATCTGAGCCTACCTCAGGCATGTAAAGAGGGGGGTCCCATTTTAAGAAAAGAGGTCTGCATGTGTTAGGAGCTGAAATGACTGCCTCCTGCCTATGTCTTATCTTCCTACAGACTCTCTTCCTAAACACTTTACTCTCCGTCAGGATAACTTTTTATATCAGAGTCCCAGCTGGAAGAAAATATTCTGAAAAAGGCTCCCTAGAGCGCAGATGTGGTGGCAAGGAGGCCATGGGCACAACAAGGGCACGTATTCCTCTCTAAATGTTGCTCTTGCTGAAAAAGTAAACATTTATCCCATTTACATTCTCTGTGACCTGAATATATATGTCCTTATACCAAATCAGATTGTTAGTTCATCTGGCTTATCAATGTCTATATCCAAGGGTAGTAGAGTGTGGCCCTCCAAATGTTGTTGGACTGCAACTCCCAGCAACCCTCAGCCAGGACAGTCAATGGTGAGGAATGCCCCCTTGCACTGACTGGTAGAAGCTCCCCAGGGTATCAGTAGGATCCTTTCCTAGCCTAAACCAGAGATGTGGGGGATTGAATTTAGGTGCTTCTGCACACAGTGTGGTCTGCCACTGAGCTGCTGTCCTTCTCCTATATGCTTCAGAAGTTAGCTGCATTGGACTGCTGTCATACATCTGACCTGAACCTTAAGCACACAGAAGGAGAAAATGCAAGGGCCCTGCTTTCCTCTACCCAGTGGTCTTTGGCCTTTTGAAATATGAGACTTTTCTGTGGTCAAAAAATGCATTTGAGGGGTTCATTTCATATTTTATCCCCACATATCTTTATGGTACTGGGCAGCACTGCTGCTGCAGCTCACCTGGTAGTTTCAATCCCAACCAACCAGTTGAAGACTAATAGACTACACCTGGAATAGGCAGAGTTCATGATTGTGAGATCTATTTTGATTTTTACCAGAAATTCAAGATTCCTCACATGAACCCTAGTGCAGAAGACTGACATTTAAAATTAAGAAATCTGATCCCAGGAAACTGTTTTGAGTACCAGAACTGGACAAAGTGCACAGAGTTTCCAAACAAAAATCTAGTTTTGGTTCCCCCAACCTCCTTACACTTCCTTCATTTCAGAAATATAATTTATCAGAGTCCAGAGTGAGTCATTTTCTTGCTCTTATTGCTAAATGGAAAGTCAAACCCCCTTGTCAATTTACTGCAGATCACCTAGAGATTTATCAGTAGATTCAGATCTACCTTCCACCTACCCCCAAGCTATATAACCTTTCAATGGATTCATATTCCACTTGACTTTTTAAGGGATCTTTCCCCATGCCACTCACTACAAAGCAAAGAAATTGTGTTGTGGGGGGAAATCATGAATATTCCAGAAAAAGGCAAAACTGCTGCCTCCCACACATTAATTGGGGGCAACCTCTGCTAATTTCAGTTGCCATTAGGTTGATCTCTCACTCGGCAAGGACTATGTTTTCCACACTCTGAAGGTTTTGGGATGAGAGAGAAAGACAATTTACAGCCAAAGAAGACCAGACAAGCTGAATCCAAGGCTTTGAAAACAGAGAAATTCCGCAACTCCCCCAGGCTCCTGGACAGGAAGGGAAGGCTTTGTGCGTGACAGCCAAAGGCCTTATAAAAACAGTGGTGCTGGGTCAAAGAAGCAATTTGAGAAGGGAGGAAGAGATGCTGTGCCAGACATCTATCAGTGAGGTTGGGGAGCAAGGAAAGCAAAATCTCAAGGCCCAGAGCTGACTTGTGGAAGTGCTGAATCTTCCAGATTGGAGGAGCAATGCCACTCAATAGTAGTTTGCACCACCCCTTTAAAAGGGTGGGCAGAAGAAGCGCTGAGTGCCAACAAAGCCAACTGCTCATCCTGCAACACTAGGCAGCCATTTTGTGGATTTATTCATTTAAAAAAAAATACTTTGAGGGTAGTAACTCCTTGTGTCTCACTCTCCAGGGCAAAACACACATCTCCTTTTAAAATGGAGAACAAAGCACTATCACCACCTTCAGGCCACTGTAATGTTTCTTGTAGATGTATTCCTTCAGCCAGGCTAGGTTTGTGTAGACTAGTGTCCTGGGCAAAGTATTATACTCCAGGCCGGATTTTCTATTTGACCGTGGGAAGGCAAGGAAGGAATTATGGAACAACGAAGTCTGCATCTTCTAAGCTTTGGGGGAATCTGAATGTTTACTTCGAAAGAGTTCAGCAGGCCTCAATAAGCAACATTTCCCACCAGCCCTTAGTGTGGTGAGCCAGTGTGGCATAGTGGTTTGAGTACTGGACTACAACTTTGATGGCCAGGGTTCAAATCCCCGCTCGGCCGTGGAAACCCACTGGGTTATCTTGGGTAAGTCATACTTTCTCAGCCTCAGAGGAAAGCAAAGGGAAACCGCCTCTGAACAAATCTTGCCGGTAAAACCCTGTGATAGGTTTGCCTTAGGGCTGCCATAAGTCAGAAATGACTTGAAGGTGCACAACAATTGGATGGATGGGTCAGGAAGTCATACTAAGAGTGAGGGCTCCCTCAGCTATGTTGGGTGTGAGATGAAAAGTGTCCCTTTTGGTCACAGGAAAATAGTGCTGCTTCTGATTGAAGAGAGTGTAGAGTTGCTAGGGTTAAAACTGGATAGGGCTACTGTATGTTTAATGATTGTATAAAAGAGGACATTTCAGTAGGTGCTACTTTTGTTACCTGATTATATGACAAGCAACATCTGATGAAATTTCTTCTTCTACACAACCATTAAAGATACAGGAACCATCTCCAGTTTTCAATCTGCCAACCCAAGGGGGATGAAAAAAAGAGGTCACTTTTATACAACATCCTATCTAGAGCTTGGGAAAGTTACTTTTTTTTAACGAGAATCCCCCAGCTAGCATCATCACTGGTCTGATTCAGCTCTGATCCTACCCATCCCACAAATGATTTTAAAAGAGTTGAATGCTGATGCAAATTAAGCAAGCAAAACATAAGCAGTGAATCCCACCCCCTGGCCATAGAAACTGATCACTCCAAAACCTAGAATGTCATGTTGCAGATGTCTGCCAAGGAAGGGTTATGTATATATGGCTGTATGAAGATGGACACTGCATGGGAGATTATCAGACGCAGCAAAAACCGCATCAGAAGATCGCTAGAACAGGAAGGGGTGACCTTACCAGACGTTGTCTTCCAGCATTCTGGGGGCGTAGCACAGGTGTCAGTAAGGTGTCCCTTTTTATTAGCGGCTTCTCCCTGTAAATCAAAAGGGAAGCCTCATCTGGGGTAGCACTTCACCCCCAGAACAGCAGAAGGATGCAGGTGTCTGGTAAGGCCACCCTTTCTGTTCCTGTAGTGATTTTGTGATGAGGTTGAGAAGGCAATTTTTTGGCATGTTCCCCTGTGTCTGATAATTTCCATGGTGGAATAATTAGCTTTAGGTGCAGTGGTGTCAGGTTACACCTAAGGGATGCAGAATTAACAGCTGTTCTCTGTCTTCATATGCAGAAGGCCTGCACCCAACGATCTTGTCCACCGTGGTGCCTGTGGAGCAGAAGCACAGGGTACTATGGCAACCCATATTTTGGCAGAGATGCAGACTACATTTAGGTGATATTATGTATTCATTTATAATTTTTTAAAAAGCAAATTGAAGCCAAATTATAACTGTTTCCTAGTGGTTAGAGGGAATTGGGGCTTTCAGTGTAACACAGTCCCTCCTGAGTGGCTCAGTACTGTACTATCAAACCCACTAACTGGCAGTGGGTTTGCAAGTTTTCAAAGCCTTTCCCAATAGTACCTGGAGACACTGATGATTGAACTCTGGGGTCTCTTATACACACAACATCTCTTTCTAGGCATACAAATCTGCCTTGGATAATACATCAAAGCATTCTATATAAAGCCGTTTTCTTCTGTTTCCTTCCCCCACACCACCCCAATTCGCTCTTCCCCTCTTCTTGTCTCTTTTACCCCTGAGTGCAGGCACAGAAACTTACACTGACCAGGACCTTAGATCTGTGTGTCTTCAAAAATCATGCCAAGGTGATGTTAGCTTCTATTGGATTGTGCTTTATTGGCAACTGAGTGCAACCTTTGGAGCCTTGAAAATCTCTTCAGGAGTCCTGTCAGGTCCCAGACATCTGGCAGGAAATATCCAAGAAACAGATGTGAGAAGAGATCAATGAAGAAAAATATCCAAGGCGTGTGGGACTGACTGCAAATCAAAGACTTCATTGGTGGGGTATGCGGAGTATACAGGATCTAAAGCCAAGCAGCAGTAATATTGCTGCTAGTGCTAAAGTTCATACTACTACTACTAATAAGGGTTGAGCATCCATTATCCTAAATTCTTGGTGGCAGAATCAGGGGTTGGGAGGGTTGGATTTTGGAATATCTGCATATATAGGTTGCCCTCCCCATATGCAGAACCAATATCCACTGTTTCAGTTATCCGTGGCTGAAAAAATAGGGACATGTACCACAGAGTTATGCTGGAAAATGCCTAGAGAGTTATCCTTTCTAGGAATTGCTAAGTCCTCCAATGCAACTCTATAGTGTATTTGTACTGGAAGTATTTTATTTTAATAGGGTTTACTATTAACTGTGGTTTAATTTATAAACAGTAAGTCCAGGAACATATCTCCCGTGGATGCAGGGGGTGACCTGGACATAATGAGATATATTGGAGATCAGACCCAAGTCTACGCATGAAATTCATTTATGTTTCATATATATACACCTTATACACTTGAACCATCAGAAAGCAAAGGTGTCACCATCTCAGCCTCCCATGTGGACAATCTGTGCTTGTTTGGCATCACCATCATTCCTGACTCTGAATTTATATGCTACCAGTAAACATATGTTGTGCACCTGCGTTTTGACTGTGACCCATCACATGAGGTCAGGTGGAGAATTTTCCACTTGTGGTGTCATGTCAATGCTCAAAAAGTTTCAGATTTTAGAGGATTTTGGATTTTTGGCTCAGGGATGCTCAACCTGTAATAGCAACAACAGCAATAATAATTTTTTAAAATCCACAAGCATTTCCCTACAGCTGTGATGAAAATTAGGCCTGGTTTAAATCTTCCAGCTGGCATTTGGGTGTTTGCCATGGAGGGCTGGGAATCAACCTCTTGCCCTTGCAGTGTGACATGTGGTTGACCTCACCTTTAAATCAAGTTGCCAGTTCCTACATGTGCAGCACATCAGTGTGGCATCATGCATCCTAGCCATAGATAAAAGGATATAGCATCAACGAGTTAGAAGATGGAATCAGCCATGTATAATCCTGTAAAGGTACATACCTGTGTGGATACTTTGCAGGCCCACATGTAAATCAGGCCCAAGCTGTGCCATAAATTTAAGAGATGGTCTCAGGAGATTTTCACATGGGGAAATTATTCCCTGGGGAGATTGGGACAGAAACGGGGCTGTTCCAGTAGTTTTGCATGCCCCCTTCCTTCTCGCGATCTCCCGTCATCTTCCCTCTGTGCTGCTTCCATTTCTCTCCCGGTAAGTTCTGTGATTTTTTACTAACAAAGAACTTTCATTAGTAAAACATAGCAGGAGGGAAATGGAAGCAGCACGGAGGGAGGATGACAGGAGATCACTAGAAGGAAGGGGGCGTGCGAAACGGGGCGCTACTACTGGAACAGTCCCATTCCTGTCCCAATCTCCTCGGGGAATAATTTCCCCATGTGAAAATCTCCTTAGACATGTTACTATAGCTCTCCAGGCCTGCCTTCCATAATCTATCACACGGGGTTATAAAAAAAATTGCTGAGATCACATGTTCAAGCTACACTGAACACTCTAAAGTGTGACATAAATGCTTACAGCTGGGCTTGCTACTATCCCTTTAATTTCACTCTGGCAGACAGAAATTTGGGGATTGATGAAAAATTTTTGGGTCTGGGGAAAGCTCTGTGTATTTAATACTGTATTTGTGTGGTGGCTGCTACCTTTAAAGGCATAGGCGCAGGGCTTATTAAAAAAAGGGTACCTACAGCTGGCACCAAAGCAAAGGGTTAGGTTTTATCTCTTTGGGGCTTTTTTTTAAAAAAAACAACAATTGGTGCAGTTTTCTGTTTTGCTTTTGTCACGCCTGTCACTAAGGCAAAAGAGTTTTTCACTGTACTATATATGCTGTTGTTTTTTAAAAAAAACTTGCAGGATACATTGGCACAGCAAAGACTATAATTCCTCAGAGAAACACAAATCAAGAGCCCTGCACCAGTAAAAGTCATAGCCTGTGTTGAAAATGAGAAGTAGTAACAGGCACCGGATTCCTTTTTGCAAACCTGAAAGAAATTTGTGCCAATAATGAGAGGAGTAAAGCCTCATAATCCAAAGCAGGAAAACTCTAGAATGAGTGCTTACAAAGGGCAATTTGCCCTGCTTGTGGGGGAAAATCCTGGGCAAACCGAGGAGAAAAGAATCATAAAATGCATGGGGTGACAGAACAATACCAGCATCATTCACTCACTCCTTTTCAGTGCAATAAACGAAAGAAGCCTCTTCCAAACCTCTAAGCAAGGAACCCATGAAGTTACTTAATTCAAGCAGTCAAATAAATAAAATTACAGGTAGACTGCCCATATCCACAAATTCAGTATCCAAAGTTTCATTTATCCACTTCAGAAAAAAATACGTTCTCTCTAGGCATTTCTAGGTCCTCCAATGCAATTCTATGGTCAACTTCTAATGTTCATCTCATTTAAAATAATAGGGTTTCCTATTATCCACAGTTTCAGGTATCCATGGGGAGTCTTTGAACACATCCCCTGTGGATACAGGGGTCGACCTGTTATTGGTTTAATTTTGTTGTTCATGTTAATTAACTAGTCTACTAGCTATTTTATTAACTAGTTTATTAAACAAAAGAGGACTTGTAGGACCCTTACATCCAGTCTTATACATGCCTACTGAGAAGTGTTTGATTACATGCTTTCCAGCTCTTTCTTTTATTCCTACTCAGAAGTAAGGCCCATTGAATTCAGCAGGATTTACTTCTGAGTGTTGGACTACGACCCTGGAGACCAGGGTTTGAATCCCCACTTGGCCATGAAAACCCACTGGGTGACTTTGGGCAAATCACACTCTCTCATCCCTCAGAAACCCCTGTGATAGGCTCGCCTTAGGGTCACTGTAAGTCGGAAATGACTTGAAGGCACACAACAACAACAACAACAACAACAACAGAGTGTGTATAGGCCTGAGGCCTCAGAATACTACCAGGCTGGGTCGTGTAAGAACTGTCTCCTGATGTAGGAAAAACAGTGTGCAGGGTGTCCAGATGGAAAAGAGCAGATGATTCCTCTGTCCTCAACAAGTTGGTGGAAGAGGGAATTATACCAGCTGGCACTTGCATAACCATTTATACCTACTGGAATTCCTGCTTTCAGACTACTATTAGAGATGCAGGAGACTTGTCTCTGTTTCATGTGGCCACCATACTATATTCTATGTTTGCTTTCTCTCTCCTCCTCCTCCTCCTCCTCCTTTTCCTCTGTCTTCAGCTTGCTTCAATGGCTGCAAACCGAGTACAAAGTACAAAAGTCATTTGCACTCAATTAACTCAGTGGAGGGGGGAGGAGAGGAGGAGGTTGAATCTTGCTCTTCCCAGTAGGCTCAGGCAAAAGCATACTGCTACAGCCTCACCTAGCTTCTGGGTTATTCAATAACTTTTGCCATCTTGACCAAACAGGACCGGTTTAAGGAATTTTGGGGGGCCCTGCAATGCTTTATTTTGGGGGGCCCATATGTTTATCTCAGGCCAATGTAGCCTAACTCAACCTAAGCTATTCACAGTACAAGATATTCAGATTATTACTAATAATGTTTTTGCAGGAGGAGGGTTACTATGGGACCCCCCATAATGATAGGGGCCCCTGCAGATGCTGACGCCGCTGGTGCCTTAAACCGATCCTGGACCAAACTCTGATGTTGCTTGGCCACATGTGTCCTTGTTTTCATCTGTGAAATGTTTGAGGGTATGAACTGCAGTCCTCAATTAACAAATATCTCCTCAAATGGCATAGTTGAAGCAAAGTTCCTTTTGGTTCTCATAACATTACTGCAACTGATCCTCAGATTAATCACCTCCTGTTCCTTCTTCCTTTTCTCTCACATACGCCGAAATGAATGTATACCATGGGGGCTGCTCTCAGCCCTCAGAAAACCCTGTGATAGATTCACTTTAGGGTCGCCAAAAGTTGGAAACAACTTGAAGGCACACAACAAGAATTATTTGTACACATACCTTTTATCTTGAAATCAGGTTACTGGTCTTTGGAAGTACTCTGACTTGAAAAAGGATTCAAACACATTCCATGCCTGGCTGTATGACGTTACATACTGTATACACAACGCTAGCACCCACCAAACATCAAGACAATGGAGGACACGTTCAAGGTTTGAGGTTGGGATCTGCATTAATGCAGGCAATAAAATGTCCTGATTCAAGTGAAAAGTTGTCACTACTTTTGGCAGAAAGGAAATGTCCAGTCGGTGAACTACCTTGTCCCTGTGAAACCACAAATAAGGTGACTCAACTAAGGCTGCATAGCGTTCCTGCTCTTCTGGCTGATGTAACAGCCACCAAGAAGGCTTTCTTCCAATTAGGTAGACATACATCTCAAGACGCCATTGGCTCAAAGGGCTATCTGGAGAGTTGCGAGAAGACTAACTCTAAACTCCATTGGAGCGTAGGAGGGAGAAGGTTCTTGTAACCCATGAGGAGCCTTTTAACGAATGGCTTCCAGAAACAGGAAGGCTTGCCAATGATCTGGAAATTAGATGAAATTGCCAGCAAATAACATTTGATGGAAGAGAGAGAGGGAGATCTCTGTCTGACACAGAAAGGAGAAACTCCAGTACACAATCAATTTGTGCCTGGCGAAATCCCTCAAGGTGACAGGAAGGAAGGGAACTTCTTCCATTTGTATGCATAGAAGCACTGAGTGGCAGGCCTATGAGCAGCAGCAAGTCATGTGTTGGATCGCATCAGGCAGGGAGCCTAGAGAAACACCTTCCAGGCAGTCAGCTTGAGAGTATCCAGGGCCAGGTGTCTCATCTGTCCATTGTGAATCGTGAGGAGGTCTGGACAATACAGTAACTTGAGATGGTTGCTCTGAGAAGGGTGCAGGAGTGGAGCGAACCACAGCTGCCTGGGCCACCACAGTGTGATCAGGATGCATCTCTCCTTGTCCTCCCAGATTTTGGCTATCACCCTGGTGAGTAGGAGAAACTGAGGAAAAGTGTACACAATGGAGCCTCCCCAATGAAACAGGAAGACATCACTACATGAGCCCCTCCCCTGATGAGCCCTGGAGCAGAAAGTTCAGCACTCATCATTCTGGGCCAAGGTGAAGAGGTCTACTTCTGGAGTCCCCATTTTTTGAAGACCTTCCAGAACTTGCCTAGATGCAGCTTCCACTTGTGGCAAGAGATGGATGGCATGCTGAGAGCTTCTGTTAAGACACTCTCCTCTCCTGGAAGCTGGATCACCAAGATGGAGATGCCTCTGCTGATGCATCACTCCCACAGACGGCGTATGATATGAAACAGGGTGTTCGATTTCATTCTACCCTGCTTGTTCTAGTAGTACACCACCGTGAGACTACCTGACCAAAATTGCCACGCAGAAGATGATCAAAGGCCCAGAAGTCCTTTTCCACTGTCAGCATTTCGAGAGCACTGATGTGGAAAATGATCTCTTCAGGCACCCACCACCCTCTCATGGAGAAGCCTTCTAAGCGATCTCCCCACCATAGCTTGTAGAGGGATAAACAGTATGCCAGCTTGTACATTCCTGCCATTGATCTACCACTGAAGGACTGATGGACACTCCTCAAGATAGCAAGACATCGAGGATTGTCAACAAAAGAATCAAAACGGGACAAGAAGCAAGCCTGTAGAGTTCTTATGCTGGGTCTCGCAAATGGTGTCACCAACATCGTAGAGGCCACAAATCCAAAGAGCACTTGGACGTCTCTTGTGCACACCCTGTGGTTGCACGGCATCTCAGAGTGACTCTCAGAAGCATCTAGTACATGTCAGGCAGAAAGGCTGATGGAACACAAAAGTTCAGAAGACTCTAAAAATCTTACCTGCTGGGATGGTTCCAGGTAAGGCTTCTTGAGATTGACAATGAGATCCTACAAGTCCCGAAGGTGAAGCATGAGATCGATGTTGTTGACAAGGCAGGCCCGAGACTAGACAACAAGAAACCAGTTGTCAACATACAGGAAAAGAATGACCTCTTGCTGCCTGGGCCATGCCACCACCACCCCTGCACTTTGCAAAGACTTGAGGAGTGGTACAAAGTCCAAATGGAAGAACACAGAAGCAATAAGCCCTTCTTCCTACAGTAAAGCAAAGCAAACAACAATGACCAGATTGCAGTGTGGAAGTACACATCTTTAAATCCAGCATCACAAACCAATGCCCTTCCTGCAACTTGGGCTGACGTCCCAAAGATACAAAATGGGGCTGAGTCTTCCATGTGTCTTGGACACAATGAGCTAATCAGAGAAGAATCCCCACAGGATCAATGGTATAGGAATGGGTTCTATGGTACCTTTTAGGAGAAGAGTGTTGACTTCCTCACTGGGTGCATTGGAGTGGGGAGTGATGTGAATTACCCTTGACAGGGGGTACTTCCAAAACTCTATTGCATACCCCATCCTCACAATGTCAACAGCCCAGAAGTCTGTTGTAATAGCAGCCCAGGTGTGTTGGTAAATCTGGAGCTTGTTGTGGAAGAGTGGAGCAGGCATGAAAAGAGGGCCAGCCAAGAAGTCAAAGATGACACTTGTCTTAGTCTTCCAGACTTTTCTTGTAAGACTGCAGTTGGTTACCTGCCAGATGAAGAGATCTTCTGAGACAATGAGGACGGGAGAGCAGCCACTCTGAATTGCCAAGATGTTACTGGGCTGAAGGACCTCTTGGGCCCAGATGATTTCCTGGACCAAGCAGAATGGGATCAAGATGATAGCTGAGCATGTGGCTGGAAGCTGAAATTATGAACAGTGGTATACATTTTATTCATGTGCTCAAGCTTGTTGTCTGTTTCCACACTAAAGAGGCTTGCCTCGTTGAATGGAAGTTCCTCAATAATTGATCTGGCCTGGTGAGACAGTCCAGATGAGCACAGCCATGCATGCCTCTGCAATGCAATGGCTCCTGCCAACATCTTGCCACTGCATTCAGCAGTGTGCCTCACTGTATTTATTTGCTGGGCTGCCAAGCTGTGGGTCTTGGCCTGAAGGATTTCAGCCAACCATTTGTCCTCCTTAGGAAGGTTGTTAAGGAAAAGGGACATTTCTTCTCACAGGAGCTGCTGGTAAGCCCCTATGCAAGTTTCGTAGTTGGCAATCCTAAATGAGAAGGCAGCTGTTGAGTAGAATGTATGCACCATGGCACCAAATTTCTTGCCCTCTCTGTCTGCTGGTACTATGTGCATCTTATGGAGGAACTTGACTAGGCCACCTTCACAGTGATGGAATTGGACTTAGGGTGATGTAAAAGCCAATCTGATCCCACTTCAACAACACAATACAACCCATCTATTCTTTTACAGAAGGGTGGTTTTGATGACAGCAAGGTCCAGAACTTACATGCTCTTTTCAGAAGAGACAGCAGCAGAGGAATCGATGTTGGCTTTGGTACCTTTGTTTTAATCTGTCTGTATATAGGGCCAGATGATTCAGTCTCCTGCTGATTCACTTCCAAGTCCAAGGCCTACACCATTCTCAACATCTGGTCTGCAAAGGCCCTGACATTTTTGGTTGGTGAAGCCAGGTCATGCTCACCCAGAACTGTCAGAGAGGAGTGTATAGGTGGAAACCCAGAAGAACTGGATGAAGACTCTGAGTCTGTCTCCAATGATTCCCTCAAGATCCTCTCAGCCAGCTGGACTGGTGAAGCAGGAGGAAGCAGCAGCATCCAACGTTCTGGAGATGGTACTGACAGCCAGAACTGAGGCGGCGCAGCCGGAGGTGAGCAATGGACAGGCAATTGGGCTTGCGTCAAAGCCGTCTCCAAACTGCGCCACTTTGGCAGGGGTGATGGAGACCATGGCCTGCTCAATACCAAGGTGGATGGTACTGATGAAGGTCCTGACCTACAGTACCATCCATAGCAATGGTAGCAACGATCAAATTCCCTGTAATGGTACCAGTCCTCTTCAAACTCCTTTTAAGTAAACTCCAGAAATGGAGAGCATCCATACTGATAGTATGGAGACTGAATCCTATAGGTCTGTACCTCTCTCGATCCCTATGGCCATATTGCCCGAAATCACAACTATACCAACAACGCTCACATTCATAACAGTACCAATGGCATGGTAGAGATCTTGACAAAGCATTAGGGGTTCTTGATAGAGATGACTCCAGTCCTCAGGAGCTGCCTAATTCTGAGCTGGTCCTCAAGCGACAATGTCAAGCAGGAGGACGAGAAGACGGAGGAAGAAGGAGATCGTTCACAGACAGGGGAAATGGAAGAGACCTTCTGAAGTCAATGACCTCTACAGCACCCTTGGGAAGATGCAATGATTTTACCCGTGAAGATGGTACCAATGTGAACGACCTGGGGAGATTCTTCTTGCATTGGTTCATATGCTGGAGGTTCAATATGGATAGACAAATGTTTGGACTTATTGGAGACCACTACCGAAGGCTCCCATTCTGGAATCAGCTCCACCAGAAGAGGTTGCAGGGGTCGCTCAGGTCTTTTGGATGGCAAATGCTGAACCCGAGGTCAGGTTTCCTCATGGTCCTACGCCCTCTACTTCTTCTTATTGTGCTTATCCATCTAGTACCTTAAAACCAAGATGGAAGCCTCCATCTCAGTCAATCCACTCAGTATCAAGGGTACCCAGGATTGAGCTGCAGATTCCAAAGCAAGATGATTGGCAGCATCCTTGGCCTTCTCTGAGCAGGATGCAGGCTCCTCTTTACTGCCGCCCAGATGGAGGAATCAGAAGTAGTCAGAGCCAAGAAGGAGCAAGGTGATGGAAATGACAAACAACCCAACACACCTGCAACAGAGGCCATGTGGAGCAGCCCATTTTCCGCTGCTTCATCAGAAGTCTTCGAAGCATTCTCACATAGGAGAGGTTTGAGTCTCAAAGAGCAGTACTGACATGCATGTAGGGTGAATGCCTGACAATGAGAGGAGGACTCCACATTATAACCTTCCAAGCATAACAGGCTGCACAAGTGACTGTCTTTCTCGGGGATCTCGGCCCCACAAGAGGTACACTTTTTAAAAGAAGCTGATGAAGCCATTCTGAAGCTACACAGCTAAACGGAACCACCAGGGCCAACACAAAGATGTGTTGTCCAAGAAGTCTGAAGTCAGGCCATAAATCAGAGTCCAAAGCCAAGCCAAAACACAATCCAAAAAGAAGTCAAGAGAAATCCAAGCCAAAAAACCATAATGGTAAGACAAACCAAATAAGTTCACTAACAGTTCCTTCAATGTTGCTACTGCAGCAGATGACAAGGAACTGAGGAACTGAGTGGGAACCATACTGGTCACATGTACCAATGGAGGAGGAGCTACTGCCAAATCACTTAATAATAGCTCTAGAAGGTTCTGAACAATGCATTGCGCAGGAACAGATAATCTATTTGTACAAATCACAGAGACCACAAAGAAGAAGAAAATGTTAGTTGTGCATTTCACTACTAAAACATTGCCATCAATCCCATTAAGTCTGGGGTATAGAATTATCTGCACCATTATTTGGCCTTCTTTCATTTTTTTTCTGTAAAGCCAACTGATGAGAGACAAGTGCAATGTTTGTTCATTTGGTCATTCTCTCTCTTTCTCTCCACTCTCCCTCCCACCGCCTGTCAGTTGTTAGGAGTGTTTCTCTGCTCATTTTGTCTGTGTTGCAAGAAATATGATTCAACAGGGGAAACAAACATCCCAAGGAGGTGCCACAAGGATGCATAAAGAATCCATGTAATGCTTCCAGCCAGGGATGAGCTCACGGCTCCAGAGGCCCAATAAAGGGGAACCAGTCTGCTTGCTGCTGTGGATGTCGGCCAATGAGACAGCCTGACCTTCCAGTTCTGGAGGTGAACAGGAAACAACAGGAATCCCTTAGCAAAATAGGCCCCTTTCCATTCCACTGATTCTTCCTAGCTCAGTAAGCTTTCACTAATGCAGAGTTTCAAACCATTAACCTTTTCTGGACTACCACCCCCAGAACCCCTGGCCCAGATGGAGGAGATTCTAGGAGCTGAAGTCCAAAGTGTAACTCTCCAAAGCTTTACACTAACCTAGCTGTACATGTCTGGAAATTGTTGGATTCTTAGAGACACACCACCTCTTCCATGCATGTGGGTGGTGATTTGCTGAGGGAGGGAGAGGAGGGAGGGGATTGTTTCGTAAGCAGCCAATCAGCAGTACTCAAGAGTTTTATATATATTAAAGATAATGTGAGTTAGTTGATCTTGAGCAAGCTCCAGACAAGTACAGCTAGGTTAGTGTAAAGCTTTGGAGAGTTACACTTTAGACTTCAGCTCCTAGAATCTCCTCCATCTGGGCCAGGGGTTCTGGGAGTGGTAGTCCAGAAAAGGTTAATGGTATGAAACTCTGCATTAGTGAAAGCTTACTGAGCTAGGAAGATTCAGTGGAATGGAAAGTGAAACAGCAGGTACAGATGGCAACCTGCAATGATTACAATTAAAATAAAAAACCAGAATACAATCCACCACAGTGGGGAAAACTGCAACCAGGGTGACATAGTGCTCAGTCTGCTATCCAGGTGCTCACTGAAAATAGGCAATTTCAAGGCTTCTTCTGGTTCTCCCATCTTAGGAGTCATTTGTCTTGAAACGAGGCTGGGACAGGGCCGTCAGCTTCTCAGATACAGCATTGCCCTCTGGCAGCATTTCATATGGAGGGTTGTTTTTTGTAAAATAGGACACATGAATACTCTAACCATCATCCTTCCTCACCAATTATAATGAAAGTAAATGTGGGGAGCCTATTTGTCATAATGCAGATTCTCCTCCATATTTATCACTTTTAAGAGGAAAATGCACTTTCATCTTGGTTCACAATGTAAATGTATTCAGCTACCTTTCTGAAGGCAGATCCCCCCAAAGACCAGTTGGACCAGATTCTGTTGCCACTTGGCTATAGTGTCTCTCAGGTCTCTTTCACACTACAGGATTATAGGTTTATTATTTCAAAGTTAGCTGCCACGGCTACCTCCTAGGGAATCTTAAAGAGGTTGTAGTTTGGTTGGAGATTCTCAATGGCCCTCTGTAAACAGCAGATCCCAGGGTTCTATACCTTTGCTCAGTCAATGGACACTGCACTCAAGAAATCAGTAACACTTGGAAAGGCAGCCATGAAGGAACCAGACAAGATCTTCAAGTATAAAGAGATATCATTAAATGACCAAAGTCAGAAACATCCAGGCCATACCATTTCTGATTTCTAGACAAATGAATGGATTTTAGAGCAAATCAAGCCTGAACTCTCACTAGAATCAAAGATGACTAAACTATAGCTGTCATGCTTAGGCATATCAAGAGACAACAAGACTTACTGAAAAATATGATAATGTTTGATAAAGTGGAAAGCAATAGGAAAAGAAGAAGAATACACTATAGGTGGATTGATTAATCAACAGGGCCATGGCCCTGAGTTTTCAAGACCTGAGCAGAGCTGTTGATGACTAGAGCTCTTGGGGGTATCTTGTTCATTGGGTCACCATACAGGTCAACCCCTGTATCCACAGGAGATACGTTCCAAGACACACATATACCCATGGATACCTGAAAGCATGGATAATAGGGAGCCCTATTATTTTCAATGAGATGAACACCAGAGGTTGACTATAGAATCATACTGGTGGACCTAGAAATGCCTACAGAGAACATAATTTTCCATGCATGGATAAGCGAAACACTGGGTACCAAAGCCATGGATACAGAGGTCGACCTGTAAGTCACAATCAACTTGACACCAAATAACAACAACAACAGTGAAAGTGGAATCCTATCACTATAATGGTGTAGTCTGAAAGAGACCACCACCCATCTCACACACAGACACACACCAGCTACCAGTATTGCCTAGCCAGTCTGGTTCAAAAGATGATATGGAGATAACTGGAAAGTTAGAAAGGAGGAAGTCTGTATTGGGCAGAACAAAAAGCACTGGAGGTGAGGAAAGAGAAAGCGGGAATCACAAGCAGCCACAATAAGGTGGGCTCTCAACTTTTGTGAAGGTTACGGGTGCAAGACCCCCCCCCCAAAGTGGAAAGACCATGGATTTCTCTAGGCCCCCCAAACCATATTTAACACACATGCATAAAAGTCCCTGTGCTGGCAGAGTGGCTTGTTCTGGCCTTGCGCGCACACACACACATGCTTGGGCAGGAGGGGGGAAGGGATGGGATAGGGGTCAGGAGGAGGGAGAAAGCAGACCCCTGTCTATTCTCTCCCTCCCCCCCCCCGGTCCATGCCAGTGAGCAAGGGAACGTGTGCATGGCCAGGTCCAGCCACCCAGCCAGTTTGATTTCCTCCCAGCAACACCGGTGTTATCAAAGTCCCTGTTAAAAGTGGTGTAAGGCAGAGGCAAAGGCAGCAGCAAATAATCAAATCCATGAATGCTTAATTCACCAACATGGAGGGACAACTGTAGTCCTGTTTTGAGGACCTGACTTCACAATTGGCTTAGAAATAAAGAAATAAACACAAAGCTAGTAATCCTGGCAGCTGCTGGGAAAGGGTTGGGTGGGTGCTCTCCACCTGGTTTTAATTCATGTGTCTGCCACAGACTTAGAAGGAGATTCTTGACTGGTGTTTCTTTGTCCGTATTTCTCTGGGTGCGTTTACACGGGCAAATATTCCTCTAAATATACCGCAAAGATAGCTCATAGTTCACACGGGTCGAGGCACAGCATCGCCTCATTCAGAAGGGGGGAAGGTAAAACACCCAAATATAGCGTGGCAAGGGATGTCGCTACTTTTGCCAGTATATTTGCAATGTAGTGCATTATTGGCACTGTAAACAACCATTCCGCTAAGGGTTGCAGCAAAGCTGCACTGTGATTGGTTGCTATGATGAAGGGGTGGGCTTAAAAGAGGGGGAGTGAGTGAGGGAGAATCAGTAGTGATTAGGAAACTTTGAAACATCCTCTCTGCTATTTTGCAAGCCAGTTTGCAAACAAAAAGGATTCCCAACAATTTTCAATCAGGGAGCATTCCTTCTCCTCCTCTCTGCTATTTTGCAAGTATGTAAAGCTCGTCTGGTCTCGTCAGCTGTGATCCTGTGCCTGCGGGAGGGAGAGAAACCATTTCACTAAGGGCTGCAGCAGAGCTGCACTGCTATTTTGACAGTCTGTTTATTTGGCTAGAAAATGCTGTTAAGCAAGGAGAAAAAGCCTTCCATTTGGAGTTTGATTTGTGGGCAGGGAGCTCGGGGAGGAAGAGGCAAAGGGTGACTGCCTCTAACCTGTTAAGCACACAGAGTTGGGGCCAGGGCAGACATTCCTGTGGCATTCCTTTGTCTCCTCTCCAATGCTTGGCTATGCCCCCACCACATTTGGCTGTGTGAATCTCAAAGCGGAAAAAATCAAAGAGCCACAAAATATAGCTGTGTAAACATATACCGTGTAAACTACCCACCACTGATGCGGGAAAGCGCTAAAGCGCAACTTAACGCACTAAAACCTGCCATGTAAACAAGCCCTCTGTCTCTATAAGCTACTACCTGGAAGGACTTCCTGGATCCTGTGATATGCAGAAATGAAGATGAAGCTGCTTAAAAGCCACCATAGAGTTCTTTTGAGGTAGTGGTTAAATTTGTAAAATGTGAAAATATTTTTTTAAAAAACACATATGATCCTGCTTTAGGGGGTGGGATGAAGAGACTTCCAGATTCATGCAACTATTTCTCTCCCTTCCTTGCCCAAATTATTAGTGGATGCTAGTGGTTTCCTCAGTAGTCTGCCCTTTGTACAAGTCAAAGGCAGTCTCTGCAGCCAGCTTTCTAGCATGGAAAGAAAAGGTCGGGAAGAACTGCTAGAAATGAAGAGACAGTCATGGCACATCCCCATGTTTTGAATTTAGAGCTTCAGGATTCACAATTAAACATTTAGTATTAATAGTGGCTGGCTGATTTTTTATATCTATCTATCTAATCTACCTATGGTTCTATGAACTTACTGTCTGTCTGTCTGTCTGTCTGTCTGTCTACACACACACACACACACACACACACACACACATATTTTATGCCAGATTTCAAAAATGCTCAAGGTAACTTACAACAGATAATCTTTAGAACAGGGTAGGGATGGTGGTCGTCAGCAGATATATTAATCCAGCAGCAACATAAAAGCTCCCAGCCATTCATAATCACAATAGTAAAGAACCATGGAGGATTGATAGCAGTTCTCCGTGCCCAAGGCTTTCCTAAACAGATGGGGCTCTTTACAGAGCTGCCTTTGAAGCAGGGGAGGTGGGCTAACAGAGTCAAGGTGGGTGGCCAAAGACAAAGTTCCTATCCCTTTAAAAATTGTGCAAAAGAAAGACAAGGATCTCTGACATGGGCACATTGTCACATGCAGTACATAATTCATACGTGTAAACATTACATGTAAATATGTATTAGAAAAATCTCCACATTGGGTGTGGGTTTATTATGGTGGTTTTTTTTAAAAGAGAAAAGCCTGTGTGTAAGGCAAGGGGGGGATACTGAGGCAACCCCCACAGGCAGTGGGTGGCAGGGGCATGGTAGGGTGGCACATAAACATGAGGACAGGGGTTCCAGTAGCATTGATAGTTGTGTGGCACATAGTATTGCAGAAGGTGAAGCTTCTGTGACAAGCTGCACCTATTGAAATTCCCTCTTCCACACAATTGTTAAAGGTACAGGAGCTCTGTCTTGTTTTTCATATCACCACCCCAAATTAGCATGGTGTTAATGAAGAGAGCTTTGTGGCATGCAGCCTGTTGTCTTGACTCTTAGCTCATGCGCTGCTCTCAAATGCAGGGTAGGATGCTGTTTCTAGACTCATTTGCAGTGTCAAAGTAAGATTCGATAGCTAGTCTGTTTCACTTTGTTATGTGGATGAATGAAATAAGGGACAGTTCTCCCATACCTTTCACAGTTTTATAGAAGACAGAATCTCAGCAGGTATTGCTTGTCAGGCAACCACGTAGCAAGCAGCACCTGCTGCAAGTTCCCTATTGCCACAACCATGAAAGGTACAGGAGCCCTATCCCTTATTCTACCTGGCAGTCCTATATATAGAACTGAGTGAGGGAGATATCATTTTGCCCTTCTCTTTAGGAAGTGAAAGGACTTTGGCCAGACCTGGTGAAATGGTGCCATTCTGGTGAGGAAAGGGTGAGCCATCCTTGCTCCTTCAAGTCACTCCTGATTCCAAAAGGTGTTTTTAGCTTCTTTTCTTCATCAAATGGTATTTGGAGTTATTTGTATACATGTAACATTAGTTAGGGCTTTAAAGAGGTAGGAGACCTGGCAGCATTTGCCCCTGCCCTCCCTCCTGCTGCAGATGGAACAAAGGAGGAAGCCTCCAAATTTCTGTGCAATACAGAAGATGGTGCACCTTTGACACTGAGGAGTCTGAAGAGTCTAAACCTAAAACTGATTCTGCCTAATGAATGACATATGTTCTCTGTGTACTGCTTATGCTGTCCCTCCTTGCCACGTCCTGCCTAGTAAGTCCCTGTGCTCTTGGGGGTGGCTGTTATACAGTTCTAGAGTCCATTAAAAATGCCCCATTCCTAGCTATAGAGGTCCCTTTTGGTGTTAAAAGAATATAGAACAAGACACTAAAAAATGAGCTTCTAAAAGGTGGCTGGGCTCACTGAGGAATGGTGCTGTCTAAGAGTGTATTGACACTATATTAGTGGTTCTTACAACACCTGTGGTCTGCAATGTCCAACAGGAGCCAAGGCAAAGGCCGGCTGGCTGGTTTGGCCTGCTCATTGTTGTTCAATCTGCTCCAGCCACAAACATGTGGCAAGAAGCAGGAGAAAAGTCTTCCCTTTCCCTCTGGTGAGTCTGAGGGAAGATTTAACAGATGGTGTAATTGTATTATTATTGCTGTTGGTGGGGAGTCCCCGGTAAAGAAAAGGTTAAGAGTCATTGCACTATAGCAATTATTGCTATTACAGTTACCGTTTTGAAAAGTACCTCTTTGCTTCCATGTTTCTCTGGCCAACTAAAGTTGTTACTTTTTAGTTACATAAAGCACATCAGAATGCTACAAGAGCTGTAGTGCCTGTGATGCAAAACACACTCTCTACCTCACAGTCACCTTGACATCTTTAACAGAGCAGGAGGTGGGCAGCATGAGGCACAGAACATACCAACACAAAGGAAAAATCAGAACTTTAAAAAACTTTGTGGTAATTTCTGATTGGCTCTGCCTTTGCCAATCAGAGTGGCTATCTTAATCAAGTGATGTGATGTCATGTTTAATCAATGAGGTTCTCCCACCCCCTTCCCATTTCTAAATAAGGAGTGGAAGTTTCCAATGTTGTAAAGTGCACGTTGTTGCGATGAACTCACATGATGGGCAGGGCAGGTCATCATGACACCATTGGGACCATTTAGTGAGGTCACATCTCCAAAACCATAGACTTAATTTTGAAAGTTACACTTATACCACAAAAGGGGTCAAGTTATTCCTTGGTAAGTTACAATCGTAATCTAACTCAGTTATGCCTTGCTTCAGGGATGGAAAATTTATGACCTCCAAATGCTGGACTGCGACTCCCAGTAGACCAAGCCAGCACAGCCAATGTGAGGAATGTTGGAATATGCTGTTTAACAATATCTAGAGGGTTGTATTACATTTGCTGCCTTAGTGATTGCAAAAATTGATTAATCATAAGTTATCTGAAAATAGTTACAGGTCACCTCTTCCCTCATGTCTTCAGGGGATATGATATGTTCCTGGACTTACCACAGGTACCTGAAACTGAACATAGTAGCGAACTGCCATGAATACCATACATTTGCATTGGAGGACCTAGAAAATGCCTAGAGAGGACAACCCTCTAGGCATCTGGCATGACTCTATGGTCATCTTACAGTGGATGTTGACCATAGAGTCACACTTGAGGACCTTCCAATGCCTAGAGAGACCACCTCCAGCATAACTCTATGGTCCTCAAGATGCTTAGAGAGACCTTTTTCGTCCTGACAGCAGGTACATGAAACTGCAGTTACTGATCCCATGTATGGGAATTACCTGTGTACTGCCAAGGTATGAAGGAAACAGATTTAGCTGACTCCTCACCAAGGCCAAAGGACTGTAATATAAAAGACCTTCATTTTTTCTCCATTTTATCTTCATTATTATGTTTTAAATATTTTAAAACTATTTTAAATTAGTGTTTTTAAATAAGATTGTTTATTTAATTATTTTTGGTCTCATACTACAAACTGTTTTAACTGTATTGTGTTTTTAACCTATGCTGCAAGCCACCTTGGGTACAATGCTAGAAGAATAGTCAGGATATAAATTAAACAAATTAAAAAATGAGGCTGGACAGAGAAGGAAAGCAAATCTTTCAAATCAGTGGCTGCGTACCCTCCAATTATCCCAATATTGCAGGGACAGTCTGGATTGGTCATCATCCAGAGTCATCATCCCACTTTTTCAGCTGCTTTTGAAATGTCTCAGTTTCTCTCTCCTCCTTCCCTTTCCCCCCTTTGCCCTCAACTTACTTCAATCGATGGAAGGCGAGTTCAAAACAGTTTGCATTCAGCTCTGCAGTGGGGAGTGGAGGGGATGGAATCTTGCCCTTCTGAGTAGGCTTGGGCAAAAGCAAACTGCTGCAGGCTCTCATAGCTTGCATATTCTTCCTCACTAATAACTTCTGCCATCTTAACCACACTCTGCTGTTGCTTGACCACAAGTGTCCAATCTTCCATCTGTGAAATGTTTGAGGGCATAGCAGCTGAAGCTGTGCTCGGGGATGATCATTCCAGCAGACCTGACAAGTCCATAAAGGAGTGGGGCTTATCTCTGGAAGCTGGTTGTGCAGCCTGGCTCTCTCTCCACTACACTCTCTGTCACTGAGCATCCATTTCCTTCTGTAGCCAGTGAATTTGCCCAGTTTTTCCACACTGTGGCAGGATTTGCTTTGGCATTGCATTTCTGCCATATATATATATATATATATATTTCTGCTGCTCATCAGTACAGCTGCCTGTTCCCTTGGAGGCTGCTGGGCTCTCTTTGCCCTGACGTGAGCAGGCAGGCAGGTGCTGCAGTAAATCTCTTGCTAAGAGCAGAAATGGATTTTCACATGAGTCATATTTACATTGAATTGGAGGGCTGATTTATAGCCAGCGGAGCAATTACCAGGCACGTTACAGCTGTGGTGCACAGCTGGGTGGGGCCAAGAAGAAGATTCATCAGATCTTGTCAGGCAGCACAGGCAAAGCAGGAAGGGGGCTGGGGAAGACTGAATGTGAACCAAGGCGCGATGACACTTGGTTCCAGAGCCACCTTCGGATGCTATGAATCAGTGCTGCTGTCATATTACTGAGTTATCAAAGTCAGCCTCTATTTGCATTACCAGAGAGGGAAGGATGAGTGAGTCTCCTCTTCCCTTTTCCAGAAGTTGTTGGTCAGAGTATGTAGGTCTCCATGTAGTGGCCCTATCATTTTCTTCTTCCTCCTTTTGGGTATGTCTGCAGCAAAAGGAGGAATAAGGAAATGATAGGGCCACTACATGGAGAAGATGGCAAAATGCTAACAGGGGACAGAGAGAAGGCAGAATTACTCAACACCTTCTTTGCCTCAGTGGTTTCAGAAAAGGAAAAGGGGGACCAACCTGAGGAGAATGGAACAGAGGAAACAATAGGAGAAATCCAGCTCAGAATAAGCAAAGAGGTTGTACAGGAATACCTTCTTAATCTAAATGAATTTAA
Organism: Gambelia wislizenii; assembly: GCA_030847615.1. Lineage (NCBI taxonomy): Eukaryota > Metazoa > Chordata > Lepidosauria > Squamata > Crotaphytidae > Gambelia > Gambelia wislizenii. The sequence goes on along the minus strand of JAUMIR010000002.1, from coordinate 240,726,961 downwards.
ATCTCCAGGACCAGATGAACTACATCCAAGAGTATTAAAAGGACTGGCAAATGTGATCTCAGAGCCATTGGCAATAATCTTTGAGAATTTCTGGAGAACAGGAGAAGTCCCAGCAGAAAGGAGGAGGGCAAACGTTGTTCCCATCTTCAAAAAGGGGAAAAAAGAGGATCCCAACAATTATCGTCCAGTTAGTCTGACATCAATACCAGGGAAGATTCTAGAGCAGATCATTAAACAGGGAGTCTGTGAACATTTAGAAGGCAATGCCATAATCACAAAATTCAACATGGGTTTCAGAGAAACAAGTCATGCCAGACTAATCTGATCTCTTTTTTTGATAAAGTTACCAGCTTGGTAGATGAAGGGAACGCTGTGGACATCGCTACCTTGATTTCAGTAAGGCCTTTGACAAGGTTCCCCATGACATTCTTGCAAACAAGCTTGTAAAATGTGGGCTAGACAAGTTAACTGTTCAATGGATTTGTAATTGGTTGACCGGCCAAACCCAAAGGGTGCTCAGCAGTGGCTCCTCTTCATCTTGGAAAGATGTGACCAGTGGGGTGCCACAGGGTTCTGTCCTGGGCCCAGTGCTATTCAACTTCTTTATCAATGACTTGGATGAGGGAATTAGGGACATACTTATCAAATTTGCAGATGACACCAAATTAGGAGGAGGAGCTAATACCCTAGAGGACAGGATCAAAATTCAGAATGACCTGGATAGACTGGAGAGCTGGGCCAAAGCTAACAAAATGAAATTCAATATGGAGAAATGTAAAGTACTGCACTTAGGGCGGAAAAATGAGATGCATAGATATAGGATGGGAGAGACGTGGCTGAACGAGACTACGTGCGAAAGGGATCTAGGAGTCCTAGTAGACCACAAGTTGAACATGAGTCAACAGTGTGATGCGGCAGCTAAAAAGGCCAATGCAATTTTGGGCTGTATCAATAGAAGTATAATATCTAGATCAAGGGAAGTAATAGTGCCGCTCTGTTTTGCCATGGTCAGACCTCACCTAGAATACTGTGTCCAGTTCTGGGCACCACAATTCAAAAAGGATATGGACAAATTGGAGCGTGTCCAGAGAAGGGCGACTAAAATGGTGAAAGGTCTGGAAACCATGCCTTATGAGGAGAGACTTAGGGAGCTGGGTATGTTTAGCCTGGAAAAAAGACGGTTAAGAGGCGATATGATAGCCCTATTTAAGTATTTGAAGGGGTGTCACGCTGAGGATGGAGCAGGCTTGTTTTCTGCTGCTCCAGAGACTGGAACATGGAGCAATGGATGCAAGCTCCAGGAACAGAGATTCCACCTCAACATTAGGAGGAACTTTTTGACAGTAAGAGCTGTTCGGCAGTGGAACGCACTCCCTCAGAGCGTGGTGGGGTCTCCTTCCTTGGAGGTCTTTAAACAGAGGCTGGATTGCCATCTGTCGGGGATGCTTTGATCGTGATTTCCTGCGTGGCAGGGGGTTGGACTGGATGGCCCTCGTGGTCTCTTCCAACTCTACAATTCTATGATTCTATGATTCTTTGAGAGTCTCTAGGCCACTGCTGGCCAAAACCAAAGGCCTGTAATCTAAGTGGTCTAGCAGAAGAAAGATATAGTCCACCACAGTTTACTGCTCTGTGGCATCCTTCAAAAAAGAAAAAAGAAAAAATCCATCCTGCTGCTCTGAATGTTTATAAATGCCATGTGTTACCTGCCCTGACACCCCCCCACTCCTTTGACAATTGGCAATATTTCATAAATTGGCTTGTTATTAGCACACCATGTGGTTGGCAGCAGGGCCAGTTTAAGGAATTTTGGGGGGCCCTGCAATGCTTTATTTTGGGGTCCCCATATGTTTATCTCAGGTCAATGTAACCTAACCTCTTCACAGTACAGGATGTTCAGATTACAGTATGACCCCTGTATCCACAGAGTCATTATCTATGATGGGACACAAAACAGCACACATACCATAGAGTCTTCCTAGAAAATGTGTCCTCTCTAGCCATTTTCTAGGTCCTCCAAGGCAACTCTATGGCATTTTAAACCAGAAGTCCCATTATTTTCAATGGCGTTCATTATTATCCACAGTTTTCAGTATCCACACACCCCCAGAACCAATCCCCAGTGGATAAGGGGGGGCTACTGTATTACATAATTTGCCACCAATAATTTAGCTTAGCAATTATCGTAATGGTGTAGATTTCCTCAAAGAAAAGAAACAGTGGATTACAAGCTGAAAATGAATCAGCAGTGTGATGCAGCAGCAAAACATGCCAATGCGATTCTAGGCTGTATTAATAGGAGCATAATTTCTAGATCAAGGGAAGTAATAGTACCACTCCATTCTGCTTTGGTCAGACCTCACCTGGAATACTGTTTCCAGTTCTGGGCACAACAATTCAAGAAGGATATTGAGAAGTTGGAACGTGTCCAGAGGAGGGTGACCAGGATGGTGGGAGGCCTGGAAGCCATTATGCCCTATGAGGAGTGGCTTAGGGAGCTGGGCATGTTTAGTCTGGCGAAGAGAAGGTTGAGAGGTGACATGATAGCCATGTTTAAAAGTTTGAAGGGATGTCATACTGAGGATGGAGCAAACTTGTATTCTGCTTCTCCAGAGACTAGGACACGGAGCAATGGGTTCAAACTACAGGAAAAGAGATTCCACCTAAACATTAGGAAGAACTTCCTGACAGTAAGAGTTGTTTGGTAGTGGAATACATTGCCTCAGAATGTGATGGAGTCTACTTCTTTGGAGGTTTTTAAGCAGAGGCTGGATGGCCATCTGCAGTGAGGGCTTGGATTGTGGTTTCCTGCAGGGCAGAAGCAGATTGGATGGGATGGCTGTTGGGGTCCCTTCCAGCTCCATGATTCTAGGCTGCATTCAGAGCCTGGGAAAGTTACTTTTGGATTACACCTCCCAGAATCCCCCTGCCAGCACCCTTCTCAAGGTCTGGTTGCATTGTTCCTTTTCCAGCATTCTCTAGCTCAGTGGTTCTTAACCTGAGGTCTGTGATGTCCTCAAAGGGGGTTCTTGAAGGCTGCTTGGCCCAACTCCTCCCTGTAGTGGAGCAGCCACGTGACAGGAACCAAGGCAAAGGCTGGCTGGCTTGGCCTGCACATTGCCATTCAATCCACTTCAGCCACAAACTTGCAGGAAGAACCAAGAGTGCTTCTGAGGGAAAGTTTAATGGATGGTGTAATCGTTTTATTGTTGTTGTTAGCTATTATTATTAGCTATTATTATTAGGGTTTTAAATCTTGAGTTAAGTCTTGGGGCAACAAAAGATATTTAAAGGGGGTCCCTGGTAAAGAAAAGGTTAAGAACCACTGCTTTAGGCCAATGCCTCTCACATAACACTAATGGGATACTGGTGTTTTAGTGACAACAATAAAACCATTGTTCCCAGTAATATTACTCCAATTTTTTCTTTATATTCTTTATATTCTTCTGTTAAAAGAGCTAGAGTGTTGTAGAAGTTTCAGCATTGCACTATGACTATGGAGACCAGGGTTTGAATCCTTACTCAGCCATGAATACCCACTCGGTGACCTTGGGCAAGTCACACTCTCTCAGCCTCAAAGGAAGGCAAAGGTACACCCCCTTTAAACAAACCTTGCCTAGAAAACCCCATGATAGGTTTGCCTTAGTCAGAAATGGCATGAAGGCACATAGGCAAACACACACAAATTCCTTTTGCAGGTTGAACTCAATTGGCAGCAAGGGGAGGAAGCTGAGGAGAAAAGGGGAAAGGGAGGGAGGGGAGAGAAACCAAGACATGTTAAGAAAAGCAGGAAGGATGGGCTGGAGGGGATTTATGTGGAAGGGAGGAAGGAAGGAAGGAAGGATGGAAGGAAGGAAGGAGCCCTTTCTGAAGAGAGAGCAGGGGAGAAAGAGAAGGAAAGAGATGCCTCCCTTCCACACACACACTCACCCCTCTCCGGCATATGCCTGGCTGGCTTGCCTTTTGAAGATCCTGGGAGGAGGGGCGAGGGAGCAGCAAAGTCCCTCCTCCAGCTTCTTTCTCTTTCTAGTTTGGGAGATACAGTCATCCCTTCACATTTGCGGGGGTTAGGGGCAGACAACCCCCGCAAATGTGAAAAAAACGCGAATAAGAAATGAGCCTGCCGGCAAGCGGTTTTCCACCACAGTCCCCTCCCAAGGCAGCGAGGAGCTTCCCGAGAAGCCCCTCGCTGCCTTGGGAAGGGAGTGGGGTGTAGCGCGAGCGTGCCAGCTGGGTCCTACCCCCCTTCCCAAGGCAGCGAGGAGCCTCCTGAGAAGCCCCTCACTGCCTTGGGAAGGGAGTGGGTGTAGCGCGAGCCTGCCAGCTGCTTCCCACCCCCCCTTCCTAAGGCAGTGAGGAGCTTCCTGAGAAGCCCCTCACTGCCTTGGGAAGGGAGTGGGATGTTGAGCAGCGGGGGGGGGGGGGGCGCAGGCAGCTTTCCGCGAATGATCAAAACCACGAATGTGAAAGTCGCGAATGTGGAGGGGCAACTGTACTTTATTTATTTTTTTTAAAAAGGGAAGAGGGCGGGGCCCTCTGGCTGTGTGAGGCCCCCCGCAGATGCTGATTTGGCGGTATGGTTAAGCCGGCCCTGGCTGGCAGTAGATTAGGGACTCCCAAATAGAAGGAATCAAGGTTTGCTCAGAAAACCTAAGGAAGTAGCCTGCTAAAATTCGTAAAAGACACACCCAGGTGAGTACTATGTGAAATCATCTGGAACTGATAAATTAGGGAGATAATGGGCTAATTCTCCCTGGGCATCTCTGGAAATGAGTCACTCAATAATCCCATTAAGGTAGGTGGGCGCTCTTTGCTTGCAAAATTGGTTTTCCCTCACACCTTTTCCTAAAACAATAGAGGTCTGCCTGACACCCATCAGATTTAATGTTTCAACCATTAGCGATTCTTAACACATCCAGTGAATCCATTGTTTAACCTTGGGAAACTTCCAGACATTGTATTCCACTCAAACTCACCCCTTCCGGGGGAAATAGTGAATATAAATATCACCCTAAAACCCAGCCAAAGTGCACACAGCCTCTGTCATCCCGTCACTCCATCAGTCTGTGTCACCAGGGTTGCAGCTTCTACACAAATCTCTGCTCTTTGGATCGGTACAGTATTACCCACCACCCTCTCAATCTATTCCTCTATCCAAATACTTCCTACTTTCTTTGTTAGCCTTGTGTGACTGCTCAAAGCTTAAGTATATGCATGTGTGTGATCCTCTGATTATTTTTCAATAAAAACCATTGTTATTTCATCCCCTGGCTTGGAGTCGCATCAGTGAATACTGGTATACATAAATTAAAAGATCCCGCAGTTAACCAACCTATTGCTGCCCTCTTGAGCTAATTAAAATTTCCCATATTAGAATTCGGACACTTGTGGGATCTCCACAGACCCCCATGCAATTTGGGTAACACATGCTTATGTCTCACAATGCCACTGAGATAACATCATACCAAGGCCTTTGTGGAAAATTTATCTGACAGTTCTCACTTCCTCTGGAGGGTTTGAAGGTTTCCTGATGCCACATACCACCACTGCTGGGTAAGCCTGCCACCAGGACTTCTGGAAGGTTGCTTCAAAATTGACAACCAGCACTAGGTATGATTCATAAAACTACCTGTACTGAAAAAAACCACAGATTATTTTTAGGCTCTGAAGTCCAGTTTCAAGAATCATCAGTTTGTTTACTTACTTTATTTACTTACTTACATTGTTTGCTTACTGAGGGGGCAAACTAGGGGCCCCACATATCATAGCTTAAAGAAGACAGTCCTGTATTCAAAGGCATTCTCTGTTTGAAGGACTGACCTATCCAAGGCCCTTTTAACTACGAAGAACCTAAGAAGGCAGATTGAGGCTCTGAAATTGCCCATCCATCAACAGTGTACACTTAGGCAGCAGACTGAACAGGTCACACTCTTCCTCAGACAGGGAAATCTAGTGCATTTCTAGTTAAATTATAGCACAAGTTGAGCATTTCTCATCCGGAAATCCGAATTCCTCCAAAATCCAAAATTGTCCACACAGGTGGCTGAGATAGTGGCACCTTTGCTTTCTAATAGTTTAATGTATACAAAATTTGTTTCATGCACAAAATTATTAAGAATATTGCCTATAAAAAGACCTTCAGGCTATGTATACAAGGTAAGTATGAAACATAAATAAATTTCATGTTTAGATGTATGTCCCATCTCCATGATATCTCATTATATATATACAAATATTCCAAAATCTGTGGGTGGGGGGGATCTGATATCCAAAACACTTCTGGTCCCAAGCATTTTGGATAAGGATACTCAACCTGTAATTAGTTCTATGTGTGTTTATTATCATATACAGATTTCATGCAAACCAGTGTTATGTTTTGCACTGGGAGGGTATTTTCTTTCTTTCTTTCTTTCTTTCTTTCTTTCTTTCTTTCTTTCTTTCTTTGGTGATACATACGTGGCCACTATAGTATTCAAAGCCATATTAGTCTATTTCATTGTAAAGGAAGTCAACCTTTGAGGCTGAGAAAAAGACATTTCTAGCATATGCTTTCATGGAGTCCAGTTCACTTCATCAGATGCATGGAGTGAAGCCTCCATGGACAGACATATACACTAATGGCTGGGGGAAGGAAAGGAGTGTGTCAATTGTAATAAAAACACAGAACATGATATATACTCACCTGACTGTATACACATCTGTCCACACAGACTTCACCCCATGCATCTGATGAAGTAGACTGGAGTCCATAAAAGCTTATGCTACAAATGTATTTTTCTCAGTCTCAAAATTGCTATAGGATTCCCTGCTATTTTATTTTTATTTTTATTTTTGGTCTACAATAAGCTTGACATAGCCATCATGTAGGCAGGCTATTCAAGCCCTTGTTTCCTGCTAATGCATGGAGTAATTTGAGGACAGGATAAGATGTGTTCACCTCATGCCAATCTCCACAAAGCATTTTTAGGTACGAATCTTGGTGCACTATTCTAGTGTTCTCCTTGTTTCCAGGTGAAGACAAAATCTGCTGCATACCCTCCAACTGTTCTGATTTGGCAGGGACTGTCCCAATTAATTCTCTGTCATACCATTTTCTTGCTGCTTTTAAATATCCCAGATTCTCTTCCCTCCTCCCAGTTTCTTTCTTTATCCTCAGTGGACTTCACTGCAAACTGAGTTCAAAGACCAAAAGCAGTTTGCATTCAATCACCTTCACGGAGGGGAGGGGGTGGAATCTTGCTCTTCCCACAGGCTCAGGCAAAAGCAAATTGTAACAGTCACTCCTTGCTTGTGTCTTCTTCCTCATTAATAACTTTTGCCATCTTGTCCACAGTCTGATGTTGCCTGGCCACATGTGTCCTGGTTTGCCTGAGGGGAAAGAGCCACCCGTGGTGTAGTGGTTCAAGCATTGAACTATGACTCTGGAGGCCAGGATTCAAAATCCCCGCTTAGCCATAGAAACCCACTGGGTGACCTTGGGCAAGTAACACTCTCTGAGCCTCAGAGGGAGGCAAAGGCAGCCCCCTCTGAACAAATCTTGCCAAGAAAACCCCATGAAAGGGTGGCCTTAGGGTCGCCATAAGTGAGACAGTACTTGAAGGCACACAACAAGGGTGGGCTTGCACAGCAGTGGCAGATAAAATCTACACCTAGGAGCAGCCTGTTTCTCCAATGCCTTAATTCATTCACAATGACAGCACTGGCAGACTATTTCCTCCTGTTGCCCCAACCTACGTCAGTATGGGGGCTCAGCCGCTTGCCGGCGGGCCTTTTTGCGGCCCGGTCGGCACCCCCGGATGCCTCTTGGGCCGCCCCGCCTCCCCGCGCCGCTGGGGGTGGGGGGGGAGGAGCGGAGGACCGCATGGCCCTCCATGGGGGCCGCCATGTTGGCGTCCCCTTCCCAGGCCGTATTGCGGCCGGAAGGGGCGGAGGAAGGAGCGTCAGCCAATAGGGGCGGGCCGGGCCATCCCCGATTGGCTGGACGCCTCCCTGAGGGGCGGGTCATCCGGCCGGCTCTGGCGCGGCCGGATGACATCAGAGGAGGGGCGACGGAGCCGATATCGCATGGCTGGCCCATTTGAGCAACCTCCCATGCCCAATCTGCAGGTCTCGCCGCTTGGGGTGGTTCCCAAGAAGGCGCCTGGGGAATTCCGTCTCATACACCACTTATCTTATCCAAAAGGGGCTTCTGTCAACGATGCCATTCCTCCGGAGCTATGCACGGTCAGGTACGCGTCATTGGACCATGCCATCCGGCTCTTGCAGAGCTGTGGTCCAGGGGCCCTTATGGCCAAGTGCGACATACAGTCGGCATTCCGACTGCTACCAGTGCACCCGGATGATCATTGCCTGCTGGGCTTCAAATTCCAGGATAAGTGGTACTATGACATGGCATTACCGATGGGCTGCTCCATCAGCTGTGCAGCCTTTGAGACCTTCAGCACATTCCTGCAATGGGCCCTGCAGCACAGGGCGGGTTCCCCTTTTGTCACCCACTACCTGGATGACTTCCTCCTGATGGGCCCAGCCGGGGGGGAGGAATGTGGGTTCTTGCTCTCTTCCTTCCAGGCATTGGCAGAGGAGCTCGGAGTCCCCCTGGCCCCGGAGAAGACAGTGGGTCCTTCCACGTCCCTTGTGTACCTGGGAATACAGCTGGATTCTGTGGCGGGAGTCTCCAGGCTTCCTGATGACAAGATCGAGGGACTGAAAGGGATGCTGGTCGACCTTCGGCGTAGGGAGAAAATCACACTGAAGGAGGCCCAATCGCTGCTGGGGCATCTAAATTTTGCAGGCAGGGTGGTCTCGCCGGGGAGGGCCTTTTGTGCCCGCATCGCACGGCTCACGGGGGGAGTGAGGGCCTGACACCACCGCAGCCGCCTGACGAGAGGGGTCAAGGAAGACATGGGGGTCTGGCTTGATTTCCTAAGATACTACAATGGTATCTCTGTCTGGCAGGGGAGGCTGAACCTGGAGGCTGGCCTGCAGGTGCACTCGGATGCAGCGGGCAGCCTAGGTTTCAGGGTATGTTACAATGGCCACTGGTGTGCACAGCCATGGCCGCAGGCATGGTCTGCATCTGGCCTGGCGAGGGATCTCACATTCCTGGAATTCTTTCCCATTCTGGTGGCTCTCGCCATATGGGGGGAGGAATTCGGGGACAAAAGGGTGTGTTTCTGGTGTGACAATCAGGCAGTGGTGAGCATCATCAACAGGCAGTCCTCCAGGTCTGACAGGGTGATGCGGCTGGTACGCCGGTTCGTACTCATATGCCTGGAGTCCAACATCAGTCCGGGCGTGGATAACAAGATTGCGGATGCCTTATCTTGATTTCAGGAGGAGCGTTTCCGCCAGCTGGCCCCCGAAGCCGACGAGATGGCTACCCCGTTTCCAGCAGACCTCTGGAACCTTGGGAACGTTTAGTGCTGCAAGGCGTGGCGGATTCCTTGGCGCCTTCAACGCAAGCTAGTTATAAGCGGGCGGCCTCTCAGTTCATGGCATTCCGACAACAACAGGGCTATGGGACGTCGTGGCCGGCATCTGAACAAGAGGTGTTGCACTACCTGGCCGCTCTGAAGGACCAGGGCCGGGTGTCTCGAACCATCGCCGGGCAGGTGGCGGGCATCTCCTTCTTCAGTAAAGCGGCAGGCTACGGGGATCCCTGCAATACCTTCTTGGTGAAGAAGGCTTTGGAGGGCTGGAGGCGGGCGACACCAAAGGCTGTGGATGGGAGGCGCCCAGTGTCCTTCGAGACGCTTGCACGGCTGGCGGGCTTGCTACCCTCCATTTGCCACTCCGCTTACGAGGTGCTGCTATTCAGTACGGCGTACACCACGGCATTCTTCGGGGCCCTGAGAGTCGGGGAGGTGGTCTGTTCCTCCAAACGAGACACTTCGGGCAGGGCACTGCAGTTGCACGATGTGACCATCTCCAGAAAAGGCATGACGTTGCACATCCGTCGGTCTAAGGCCGACCAGCGTGGCCATGGGGCCACTCTTCACCTGCAGAAGATCGCAGACGTGTTCACGTGCCCGGTCACCTGTATGCGGGAGTTCTTGCAAGTGCGGGGATCATCAAAAGGCCCCCTTTTTCAGCATCGGGATGGGATCCCGCTCACGAGGTACCAGTTTGTGGGCGTGCTGAAGAAGGCTTTGAAGCGGCTGGGGCTGCCAGCAGAAGAATTCGGCAGCCATTCCTTCCGCATAGGAGCCGCAACCATGGCAGCAGAAGGGGGCCTGTCAGCAGAAGCCATCATGAAGCTGGGCCGATGGAGGTCCAGGGCTTACGCCACATACATCTGGCCTGAGCGTAGGGCCCCATCAGGGCAGGGACCTTGTGCAGGCCTCTAAGGCTGCCTGTTGATGACGGGATGGTTGGCGGAAGGCGTTTCCGGGGGGAAAAGCCTTGGTGGCAGATGTCATGGGTCGTGATAGGGCAGGAGGTCAGGGGTCTCCATCAAGTGCAAGTTCAAGCGCTAGTTCAAGTTCAAGTTTAAGTTCAAGTTCACGGGAGACCCCGCCTCTAGCGGTTAACTGTTTGTTTTCAGGGGAGGAGAGGGAGTCGGGCAGATGGCCCGGCCAACAGCCCTCTCCTCCAGGGTGTCAGCATGGGCTGACAGGTGTCTTGGCCCACATGGATGGGCTTAAGAAAAGGGGTCACGACCCAGACATTGCCGCCAACCATCTAGCCATAAATTGCAGCCATATTTTATTGCCAAAAACATGTATTCACTAACCTGTATCTAACCTATGTTTTCTGAAGATGTAACCAAAATATAATCTTTGTATCCAACAACAAGTGTCGAGTTTTCATTCAAAGGGGCGGAGGGGTTGTACGGCCTGGGACCGCAAAGAGCACCAACAAGATTCTGGCCTTCATCTCCCCGTACCTCCCACCCACACACACACACTTTGACTCTGAAATGGAAAGTGAAACCACCTAGAGGGAACTGCAATTGAAGGGACATTAGAGACAAGAATTTGCAAGTAAGGGAAGCATTAAGCACTCTACACACAGGAACCAATTGTCTGCTACAAGTGTTCATCCAACTCTGCAACCCATGTGCGTATGCATGCACATCATCATCATCATCATCAATCATCTCTTACCTGCCTCTCCCTGTGGATTGAGGCAGGGAACAACACATTAACATATAAACATAATATTTGTTAAAAACACATATCAGTTAAAAACGTATCAATTTAAAAAACAAGTAAGACTAATACATTTTAAAACAATCAGTATGCAGTTTAAAATTCACAATTTAAAATCATCTGGATAGCCTTGCTGGAAGCTGTGTGTGCGCTCTCTCGTTTGAATGCACATGAGAGCTGACTAAAGCAACTAAACACCACCATTTTCAGGTATCGTATATTTCCACCTTTCCTCCAACAGGCTCAACATAGCTCTCTTCCTCCTTTTATCCTTTCAAGTACCCTGTGAGGTAGGTCAAGTTGAAAGAGGGAATGACTGGCCCACACTCATCCAGTGAGTTTCATGAGAAGCTGGGTCTCCCAAATCCCAGTCCAACACCCTAACCTCTATGGCACACTGCTTGAGTTTAGGAAACATAAAGCTAAGACCATTCCTTTGATTTTGCTCTGACGTTGTTTATTCCCATGACTACAAGCTGTCTGTGATGCTCCTATGCTTACCCTTTTGTAGCCACTAAATGCCAGTTTCAACAGCTCTCAAGCAGAGAAGTGGCTGCTGCTTCTATGTGACTACTCCCACGCTCACTTCATTAATGTGTAAATGAGTCGGGCAAATGATGTGGCTGGCAATTCTCCTCTGTCTGCACCACAGGTACCTGGGGTGGAGTGGAGATGGCATGCAGCATAAACCTCCATTCCTTTGATCAAAATCTGTCAATTCCCATTTGTCACATAATAGTGAAGAAAGCTGCACCTTGCTGTAGTACATTTTTTCTAAACAAAAGGTACAAAGATCCTGCTTCTGATCACTCTTCTTAAGGCTTTTTCTGTCTCATGCTTTCTCAGTTACAGGTATGCCATTTCTGCACTTCCTCCCACCCAAGGGCCCTTTCATGCTATATTGTAGCACTGCGATTCTACTTTAACTGCCATGGCAACATCCTATGAAATCCTAGGATTGGCAGTGGAGGGAAGGGGCCTTTAGGATCCTAAGCCTGGGAGATCCTCTGGTGCCACATACCAAAACTACAAGCCCCGGCATTCCATAGGAGGAAGTTCACCTGGAATCATATTGCTACAATTGGATGGAGGCGATGGACCTATAATCTAGGATGGAGGACCATTGCCTCCCAAAAATAGTACTCTACGGTGAACTCACTACGGGTCAGTGTAAGAGCGATACAAAAAAGCGATACAAGGACTCCCTGAAACAACACCTCAGGCTCAGCCAAATTGATCACCAACAATGGTCCGCCCTGGTCTCACATCGGGAGGCATGGAGACGCACTATCCACAATGCTGCAGCCTTATTTGAGAACTCATGATGAACAAGTCTTGAAGAGAAACGACAACGCAGAAAGAATCACAACCTGGAAACATCACCCAAGGAGACCTTCTGCTGTGCTTTCTGCAACCGGACTTGTTTATCTTGGATTGGCCTTTTTAGTCATCAGCATGCTTGCAGAAAGCGCGGGATGAGTCCTTCCTGAATCTTCCTTTGCGAAGAAAAGCCAGAGGGGTGGTGTGAAGCCCCCCCCCCATCACTTTTCCTCTGCAGGGCCAACGCTGCCATGGGGCAGACTGCAGCAACTGCCCTGCTTCCTCGTGAGCCTTCCCCCACCCACATTCACTGTCCCCTGTGGGAAGACAGAGTTGTCTCTGCCATACAGCCTTCCCTGTTCTTCCTACGCTTGTCTGCTTGCCCTCAGGGATGATGGACATTCTGCTACCAGCAGCACTGAAGCTGGACTCATCACCTCTCCTGATGATTCTTGCGCTTGAATCTTGTTCCTTGAAAAAGTAATGTAATTACATCCTTGCAGAAATCCAAGTTGCTTCTTGGTGTTGCCATCATTGTGAGATAAACAACACACAAGCTGTCCTGTATGCATTCAAATCTAGCTTAGTCTGTCTTTTAGAATGTTGCTGCTACTCTGTTTTGGCTATAAAAAGATTCCTCATATTAAGACAAGACAATGGGCCCTTTCACACCACACAGTTATAGCACTTTGATTCCACTTTAACTGCCATGGTTCCATCCTATGGAATCCTGGGATTTTAGTTAGGAAGGGGCTTTTAGAATTCTCTGCCACAGAGCTCTGGTGTCTCACCAAATTGTTAGTGTCTGTCTGTCTGTCTGTCTGTCTGTCTCTCTCTCTCTCTCTCTCTCTGGCTTTTCTTCACAAATGAAGATTCAGGAAGGACTCATCCCGCACTTTCTGCAAGCGCACTGATGACTGAAAAGGCCAATCTGAGATAAACAAGTCCGGTTGCAGAAAGCACAGCAGAAGGTCTCCTTGGGTGATGTTTCCGGGTTGTGATTCTTTCTGCGTTGTCGTTTCTCTTCAAGACTTGTTCGGCGTGAGTTCTCAAATAAGGCTGCAGTATTGTGGATAGTGAATCTCCATGGCTCCCGATGTGAGGCCAGGGCGGACCGTTCTTAATGATCAATTTGGCCAAGCCTGAGATGTTGTTTCAGGGAGTCCTTGTATCGTTTTGTTTTGTTTTGTTTTTTGAGTGCCCCTCTTAGGCTGACCCGTGGTGAGTTCACCGTAGATTACTATTTTTGGGAGGCGATGGTCCTCCATCCTAGACCTGCCCAGCGCAGCTGTGTTCTCAGTATCATGGCCTCAATGCTGGTGATCCCTGCTTGCTCAAGGACAACAACATTCGTCACATAGTCAGTCCAATGTATATTTAGGATTGTGCATAGACAGTGCTGATGAAAGCATTCGAGGAGTTGTAGGTGGTGGCGATAGGTGACCCATGTTTCAGATCCATAAAGGAGAATAGACAGTACAATGGCTCTATACACACTGATTTTTGTGCTTCGCCTCAGGTGTTTATTACTCAAGACTCTTTTGTGAAGTCTTCCAAATGCGCTATATGCCTTTGCTAATCTGTGATCGATCTCTTTATCAATTTTGGCATCTAAGGAGATGATGCTTCCCAGGTAGCTGAACTGCTGAACGGACTTGAGCACAGATTTGCAGACGGCAATGTGGAGCTGGTGGTGTTCGTCCTGTGGTGCAGGCTGGTAAAGAACTTCCGTTTTCTTCAGGTTGACTTCCAGCCCAAACAGCTCTGCAACTTTTGCGAAGCAGGATGTTAGGCTCTGCAGAGCTGCTTCTGTGTGGGCAACAAGGGCAGCATCATCAGCGAAGAGCAGCTCACGGACTAGATAGTTTAGAGTCTTAGTGTGAGCCCTCAGGCGGCTTAAGTTAAACAAACTACCATCAGTACGGTAACGTATATAGATGCTGTCTTCTTCTTCGAGCTCTGCCGTAGCCCTTTGGAGCATCATGCTGAAGAAGATTGTAAATAAAGTTGGCGCAAGAACACAACCTTGCTTCCCTCCATTAGTTATTAGAAAGGGCTCTGAAAGAGCATCGCCATATCTGACTTGACCGCGCTGGTCACCAAATTGCAAATTGCAAACCCAGGATTCCTTAGGATGTAGCCATGGCAGTTAGTGGAATCATAGTGCTGTTCTTGTGTTGTTATAGAGCCCAATGATTATCCTCTTCTGTCTTATTCTGATACACAGTCCATGTCCAGAATCCTGTATCAGCCCCATCATCCCTGCTATTGGGGTCTTTTGCCTGTAGGGATGATTGACAAAGCATGTGCTGTGTCTGGGATGTTGGAGCCAAGGGCGCTCTCCAGATGTTGCTGGTCTCTACACTCCAATCAATTGGCCAGGCTGACTGATACAGATGACAGCTGGAGTCCAACATCTGGAGGTCCAGACGTTCCCCACTCCTCTAGAGTTATGATGTCTTTTCAGTAAGCCATAAGCCTAATGCTGCAGTCCTATACAATATTTAGAGCAAGTCCAATATTTAGAGCAATATACAATACTGAGAGCAAGTCCTGTTAAAGTCAATGGAGCTTGCTTCTGTGTACATATGACCCACATACAAATTACATATAAATCACTAGCCATTTGCAATAAAATCCCAAACTTCTATCCACACTCAGGCATTTTTCTGAAGTTTTAGTACCCTGATTATTCCAGAAACCCAAGCATGACATTTCTGTATTGCAATTTGCTAATGTAAAACCATGACCGCGTGATGACTTATTTTAGCAATAAATGCTTTAAGCATGGTACTAATATTCATGAATATTCAGACAGAAATCAGGTTCAATTTAAAAAATGATCTGGAAGCTGAAAACAGTAGTAAAACTATGAATGTAAAATTTAAGAAGAAAAAAACCACAAGGGTTGTTTTTTTCTATCAACTAAACTGCCAAGATACTACATCACACTGGCAGAGCGTAAAGCTCTATCAGGCGTAACCCCCTTCCCCTTCCCACACTCTTTACTTATGATTTGTGCAGCTATCCCAACATCATCAGGCCTATTCAGTTGCCAAGGAAGAATGGGAGGGGCAGCTGACTGCATTCCTTCAGCCAGCCTCACCTTATCAGGATGACACCATTCTCCTGGACTTCCCAAATGTCCAATTCCGGGAAAGACAGGAGAACGACTGCTTCTCTGTGCGTCAGGCTGCAGAAACACAGCTGACCACTGCCTAGCTGCACCCAACCTCCCCACCACCACCACGATGGATGTGTAGAGGGGCTGGCTGCAGATATTTTAAGTAAAGTACAGAGGGGTGCTGCAGGTGGAGGTGCTGAATCCATCTAGGACCAAAAAGTGACATATAAGATGTAACTACATGAAGGCATAACTTATGTTTACATAAGTCACCAACAAGGTATGTGTGTCTCTGCCTTCAAGTCACCTGTCAGCTTATGGCGACCCCATGAATTTCAGAGGGTTTTCTTAGGCAATGATAGTCAGAGGTGGTTTTGCCAATTCCTTCCTCTGCAATATAGGCTACAGCACCTGACCATTCATTGGGTGGTTTCCCATCCAAGTACTAACCAGGGATGACCCTGCTTAACTTCCAAGATCAGACAGGATCTGGTGCCTTTAGAGTATCTAGGCACTATTTAGGTCAGCAAGGTGCTGGCCAATAGTTAAAATTTTGCACACAAAATATTTTTTCAGACGCTTAGAAAAGCTCCTATCCTTTGCTTATTTTACAGGTTGCTATTTTTTTCCTCTTCGTTTTCAGCTTTGGTGGCATCCATTAATCTCCGCTTCACAACTGTAGGAGGTTGATCAGGTGCCCAAGCTTTCCTCATCAGTTTTGGGACTCAGTAGGAGCTTGAACCTGGATCTCCCAAGTCTGAGTTCATTACTGTAACCACTACACCACAGTGAAGGAGGGGCTACATGGCCATTTCTCCATCCAATGTTTTAATCCCCTAGTGTCCCTGCAAGCAAGATACACATGTAATTCAAAGGACTTCGTTTTTTGGAACTAGTGTTGATTCTGCAGCAGCCCCACAGGGGTTGCTCCTAATCCCCTCTGTTGAAGAACAGGCCTATGTGTATCACAGTTCCCCCCATCCAACCATCCTTCCTGAATTAATGTGAGGCATCCCTCAGTACAATGGAGGATGCTGTCGCATTACCAGCACCAAGGAAAGAGTCAACTACCACCCCAGTCATTTTCTGTATGCAGAACTTTATCTGTGAAGTGGAGGGGGGGGGTTCTTTGCCTCAGGCAACAAAATGTTTAGATCTGCTCCTATTCAAAGGGCTTACCCCCCCACCCCACAGCTGAAGGAGAGGACCGTAGGAATTGGGTTGACTTAAGTTTCTTCTTGTCCTGATCTACTTCTCCACTATTCACAACTCTCTCTCTCTCTCTCTCACACACACACACACATACAATTTTTCCTTAAAAGCTGTGGCAGCCTTTCACCATGGATAAAAATCCAGTACTTCTTCACAGTGAGATTGGGGTTAACGGATACCTCCAGGGTGTGTGTGCTCCCTTCTCCCCACCACACACACAGTCACAATACACAGACACACATGACCAGCAGCCCTGTAGAAATCCTTGTAGGTTAGGATCCAGCAACTGACTTGTTATTCCTGATCCCTCCTCCTTCCTTCCCTCCTTCCTTCCTTCTTTCTACCCAAGAGGAAAAATTTGGCCATTCTCAAGTCAGAGAAAGCAAGGGAGGGCAGGGGCCTCAAGGTCAGGAGGTGGCTGGTGGGAGGAGGGAGCCAAGGAGGAGGGCAAATGTCTTGGTCCTCGGGGAGCTAGTCAGAACATGAAGTCATGACACCGTTGCCCCTTTCCTTTCTCACATTCCCCTCACAGTGAGACTATGAGGAGCCTCCTCGGACCTGGTCCCGCTCCCTTCCTCCCACCCGGCTGCAAATGAAAAGGCCTGCCATGATGTCATTCCCCTGAGAACAGAATATCCTTAGCTCATGCATCACATCAGACATAGTCCTCACCATCTAATCTATTTGTTCAGGTCTTAAATTTTAGCCAAGGCTTGCTTAGGGCTCAGTCCTGATGCATGTGAGGTGGTGGTGATGATGATGATGTAACCTGATGAGATAAAAGGTACTCCTATCATTATTATTATTATTATTAGTAGTAGTAGTAGTAGTATTCCTTTGAGCATGGGCAGAGTACCACTGCTTCATCAGTCACCAGTGTACATCTGGGAAGGGATGGGATTAGGCTTAAGTCTGGCATACCCCATTCTCAGTCTCTCCCTCTTCTCTATTTAGAAATGAATTCCTAGGCTCATGTCACGTACAGCGCCAGCCACAATCAGGGGCACCCCTTGCTCCCTGGTAGACACCTAAGACAACTTTCGAGCAGCCCTCCCTTGGCTGGGACATTCCTCCCGGGCATTGGTGCAATATGAATAGTGAGGAGGCCTGCTGGATCTCCCAGCGCAACCCATCATGACCTTCCTTACTACTCACAGCCCAGTTCTAAAGCCACTGGAACAACATTCTGTGACGGCCACCTTCCCATTTGCTCTTAATGGCATTGAGGATCAGTCCAGCCCACCACCACCATCAAATGAAAGGGAGGGGTGTCTTGCTGAATTTCGGGGGAGAGAGAGGGTGGTGTATAAATAAGGTGGTTTATGGGGCTGGGGAGAAAAACGTGCGCCCCAGGACAGAATCACCGATGAGCCATTTCCCGCTCCCACCAGCCCCTCTCCCATTTTATGGCTTAATTAAAGGCTGCCCCATAAATTCTGGTGCGGCAGCCCAGCCTCTTCTCCCCCAGCCCTGCTTCATTGCCCCTCCTCCTCCAACCCAGCAGGGTCCAGAGGCTTAATGAAGAGTGTGATTCATTTGGGAGAAGACCTTTTCTCCCTTCCTCAGAAATGGAGGCAGGAGGAGGCACAGGGTGACATGATAATGTTGCAGGCTCCTTTTCTATAACCCTCCAAAAACCAGGGTGTCTGTGTGGCTCCCGCTCTCACACATGCTTGCTTCTGCCTTCCCATTAAGTCTGAAGCTCCAAAATAGACATTGAAGGTCTAGGAGTTAGTTGCCTGATGAAGCAGGCAGAAGCTCCCTAGCTCTGTTCAATCATTGCTATGCATCTGGCACTCCCAGCCAGGCCCGTTGCTGGAGGCAAATTCCTCAGCTGCTTTTGTGTAGGACAGCCCCAGCTTGACACCACAACAAGGATGGGGCAGCAGGAGGAGAGCCCCACTGAAACAACACACTTGACCCCAGCTGCCCCATAGGGATCCTTTGTCAACATTTCCTCAAAAAACCTTTTTTAAAAACAAGATTCTTGGCAACTGGAGTAGACACTATGGTGATGGCATGGCTGAGGTCTGTGTGTGTGAGTGGGTGAAAGAGAAATGTCAAGGCTGCCGAAAACTAGGCTGCTCTGCTTTTCTTTTGTTTTTAAAAGATCTGCTAGGAGAGCAATGCAAAAAGCAGCATTTTGGGGATACAAATTACAAAAACCTGCCTTGAAGGTCTGATTGAGACAGGTTGATGTTCTAAGCTATGTCATATTTAAGATGCATAGCATTGCTTTAAAAAAAAAATAGCCCACTAATGTTATGTAGTGCTCCAAGCCCCCACAATTTGTAGCCCTAAAATGTTGCCTGACTTATCTTGTGCATAAATCCAGCAGGTTCTAGGATGCTCTCCTGCTCTTTGTATTCAGGAAGGTCACAAAAAGGAACCATTTTACTAGTGTAAGGGGTGAACTATACGATGAACATACTGCTCCTTGAATGTGAGGAGAAGGCTACCTGTCCTAATGAGATCCCCCGGCATGTCAATGTATTCAGAAGGAGGGGAGCAAAAAAGGCCAAAAATGTTGTGAGAAAAACGTTTGTGGCTTTTCCCGTAGTTTTTGAAAAACTGTGAGGGGTGTGTGCATTCCCCCTCATTAGGACAGTGATTCGATCCTCCAGATGTTGTTGGTCAGCAGCTCCCAGCATCCCTCACCATTAATTAAGCTAGCTAGGGCTGATGGGAGCTGCAGTCCAACAAAGACATCTGGATAGCCATGAGTGCCCCACTGCCCCACCCTTAACCTAGCAGCATAGATATTTTCATGGCTTGTTTTAAATTGGATTCAGTAAAGCTGGGGTGTCACAGCATGTTTTGCTGACCCTGAAGAGCTCAGCTGTTGGAGCATTCAACACAGCAACCACTTTATCTAGGATACCTCAGCAATAATAACTTCAAAAAAAAAATATTATAGGATTACAGATAAAATGATTTGAATGAAAGCACCCTCAGCAGGTGCTCAAAGTCAGCAAATCTGTGGAGATAGCTAGACAGTGCAGTTTACAGTTTCCTTTCTGCCTCTGATCTGGGATTCAGTGGCTGGGATGGAGCTCAGTGTTGGTGAGAAACTATCAGACTGGCATTTTAACAAAAAAGACAAGGCTTCTGTACCTTTAATAATTGTTCAGAAGATTATATTTTAGCAGGTATAGCTTGACATGGAAACAACACCTGCTGAAATTCCCTCTTCCACTGCACAACCATTAAAGGTACAGGAGCCTGTCCTATTTGTCATGTGGCCATCCTATAAACAACTCTTTTATTGTGCAATGAAGGTACAGGGGATGTAGCCTAGCAATTTGGCCTCACATATGGGGGAAGGGGAGGGCACCTCCTGCTAGGATTGCCTCAGTCTGATGGTAGAGATGACTGACCTTGCTCCAGGGATGCTTGAACCATGTGTATGTGGGGGAATGACCCATGGTCTTAGATGTCTCTACACTAATGCACAGAGCATGGGAAATAAACAAGATGAGCTTGTACTCTTAACACAGCAAAACAAATATGATATAATAGGCATCCCTTAAACCTGGTGGGATGAGTCTCATGATTGGAATGTTGTAATAGAGGGTATAACCTATTTCAGAGAAATAGACCAAACAGGAAAGGAGGAGGAAAAGCATTATATATCAAGTATGTATACCTGTGAAGAGATCTATGATTTAAATTCTATAAACCACTTTGAATGTATCTGGGTAAAAATTAAGGGGAAGAGAAACAACAGGGATGTCATTCTGGGAGTCACCTACAGACCCCAACAAGCCAGACTGAGGACTTGGATGATGCCCTCCTGGAGCAGATAACCGAACATTCAGAAAGGAAAGATGT
Source organism: Gambelia wislizenii (assembly GCA_030847615.1). NCBI lineage: Eukaryota > Metazoa > Chordata > Lepidosauria > Squamata > Crotaphytidae > Gambelia > Gambelia wislizenii. The sequence goes on along the minus strand of JAUMIR010000002.1, from coordinate 240,706,324 downwards.
AGTACTAATGGGAGATTTTGACTTCGATATTTCTTGGAAGTCAAATTCTGCCAAGACTATAAGGACCAACAAATTCTTTACTTTTCTTACAGACAATTTCATTGTCCAGAAGGCGGAAAAGACAACAAGGGGATCAGCTATTTTAGATCTGATCCTAACCAACAATGATGACCTGGTTAATGGAGTGGAAGTGGCAGGATCCTTAGTGGAGAATGACCATGTTCTCCTGGAGTTTGGATTACAGTGGAAAGGGGAAGCCAAGCATAGTCAGACACGCAATTCTAGACTTTTTAAGAAACCTGATTGATATTAGTAAACCTGGGAAAATACTTCATGTGATCCCGTGATCAGGAATACTAAAAGAGAAGGGAGTTCATGATGGATGGGAGTTTCTTAAAAGTGAGATATTGAAGGCACAATTTCAAACAGGTCCAATGAGGAGGAAAAATCAGAGCTATCTAAAGAAATGAGGATAATGTCTAAACTTTCAACTGAGCTAAGATTTAAAAGGGACATGTACAAGAAATGGAAAAAGAGGGAAATCACCAAAGAGGAATTCAAATGAATAGCCAGCAAGTGTAGGGAGAAAGTCAGAAAAGCTAAAGCACAGATGGAGCTCAAGCTTGCTAGAGAGGTTAAAAACAATAAAAATGGATTTTTGGGGTATGTCTGTAGCAAAAGGAAGAACAAGGAAATGGTAGGGCCACTGCATGGAAAAGATGGCAAAATGCTAACAGAGGAGAGAGAAAAGGCAGAATTACTCAACACCTTCTTTGCCTCAGTCTTCTCCCAAAAGGAAAACAATGTTCAACCTGGGGAAAATGGAGCAGATGACATAGAGGGGAAATGCAACCCAGAATAGGAAAGAGGCAGTATAAGAATAGCTGGCTACTCTACTCTAGTCCCCAAGGCCTAATGAACTACATCCAAGGGTATTAAAAGAACTGGCAGAAGTAATCTCAGAACCACTGTCAATAATCTTTGAGAATTCCTGGGAAGTCCCAACAGACTGGAGGAGGGCAAATCTTGTCCCTATCTTCAAAAAGAGAAAGAAAGAGGACCAAAACAATTACCACCCAGTTAGCCTAACATTAATACCAGGAAAGATTCTAGAGCAGATCATTAAACAGTCTGTAAGCCTTCAGACAGGAATGCCATGATCACTAAAAGTCAACACGGGTTTCTCAAAAACAAGTTATGCCAAACTAATCTCATCTCTGTTTTTTTATATAGAGTTACAAGCTTGTTACATGAAGGGAATGTTGTGGATGTAGGCTTGGTTTCAGTAAGCCTTTGACAAGGTCCCCTGTGATATTCTTGCAAACAAACTAGTAAAATATGGGCTAGACAACGCTATTGTTAGGTGAACTTGCAATTGCTTGACCGAAAGAACCCAAAAGGTGCTCACAAATGGCTCCTCTTCATCCTGGAGAGAAGTGACTAGTGGAGTGCCACAGGGTTCTGTCCTGGGCCCAGTGCTATTCAACATCTTTATAAATGTGTGATGGAATAGAGGGCATGCTTATCAAATTTGCAGATGACACCAAATACCGTGTCCAGCTATGGACACCACAATTCAGGAAGGATATTGACAAGCTGAAATGTGTCCAGAGGAGGGGGACCAAAATGTTAAAAGGTCTGGAAGCCACACCCTGTGAGGAGCAGCTTAGGGAGCTAGATATGTTTAGCCTGGAGAAGAGAAGGTTAAGAGGTGACATGTTAGCCATGTTTATGTCAGGAGTTAGAGACTGAACTCCATTATAAAATGGCCGAACAACTGCAGAATCATGCTGAGTCATAATGGCTGACTCCATGAACTACCAAGTCATACCTAGTCAGGCCACTAAAAGGCAATGTCATATATATATATGTGTGTGTGTGTGTGTGTGTGTGTGTGTAGGAGGTAATAAGTCTAAAAATAAAATTGTATTTAAAAAATTCCAGGATCTAGTCCTTTTAAAAAGCAACAAGAATTATCTTCTTTGAAAAGAGTTTTAGAAATAATCATTTACTTTCAAATTCATGCAGAGTGCAACTTAGGAATGCAGACTAAGCTCAATTAACATTTATAAAAGTGTGTTCAGAGGTCTGAGATCACTCAGTTAAATTAGACTCATTACAAAAACAAAGGAGTCAGTTTAAAATGCAAATCAAAGTTTACTGAATGTATATCAATCTCAATCTACATACTAAAACAAACTTTAAAAAGAGCTTCCTAACTAACTAATGGTATTTAGGGTAGAAAAAAACTCACCCAGCCTACAGCAGTAAGAGGCTGCATGGTGAACATCATGGCATAGTTGCAGGAAAGATGGCTAAACAAAGATAATACGGCTTAGAATGGCTTAAGATGGCTACAGCCTCATGGAGACTCTAACTTAAAAGAGAACTTACACAGAGCAATAAAATTTAAATTAGGTAATGTGTGGAATGACCCAGCACTCCAGTTGGCTGGAAGTACCCAGTGAAATAAGAGAAAGGGAACTTGGGAGAACAGAAGCATGCAAGGAAAAACCCTAGACTTATCTTAGGATGTGAATGAGGTACACAAGATTGCTTTTACATTACAATGATTATTTCCCCACATACTACAATATATAATATTATATATATGAGCTAGTCCAAAGCTCACTCTCTTCTTCTTGTGAATGCTGATGCCTGGTGAAGCAGTTTGTCCTTCAATTCTAAATATTTGTATATATTGCAACTGCTTGACTTTGAAGATAAAAGTGCCTCCTGCTTATTTGGACGTCAAACACTCTGTGCGTGAGTATTCTTGGGAACAGGGTTGCTACTAAGTCTGCTGAGATAGTTTTTTGGCTTCTGCTGGGGATTGAGTGTCCTATCATCCCCTGACAGTGGTTATAGGCCCAGCTGATTGATCTCAGATTAGATAAGGTGCACCCTGAAAAGTTCCCAGAATCTTTTTTGTTTTGAGTGTTTTTGGCTAGTTGGCTGTGAAACAGTTACGTTTCAGCCAGGCTCTGTGTTAGAGCTATCTTCAAGCAGCCTTGAAGAGCTGCCAGCTGTTTGTGTTTTATAGCTGGAGATATATTTTTTTTTATTCAGACAGCACAATGGCAAATACTAGCCATGTTCATTTTGAGAAATAGGCTGATGGAAATTATCCAGCCTTGAGTTTATCTATGGAGGCTTTATTCATTAAGGACAATTTGTGGCATGTTTTGGAGAATGAAAGTGTGATCCCAGAGGGTTCAGAAGATGAAAAAGCAGCATTCAGACTAGCAGACCAGAAGGCTAGAGCTGCAATTCTCTTATCGCTCAGCCCCTCCCAGTTAATACATGCATCCCGAGCAAAGACAGCCTTTCAGCTTTGGACAGCTTTGAAAACAGTTCATCAGAATTTGTCCTGCCTCTTGAAGATGATATGGACTAAGAGACTTTATAACAGAAAGCTGTCTCATGGAGGCTGAGTGAAAGCCCATTTGGAGGAAATGAGACAGCTTTTTCAAGAGGTGGCCAATAGAGGGGTGGACATTCCAGAAGCCCATAAGTGTTTTATTTTATTGGGCAGTTTGCCAAAGGAATGGAATTTCCTAATGTACAGTCTGCAGACCACAGGGAGCATGATTTGTCTGTAGGCCTAGTTAGCTGGGCATATTGTGGAAGAGGTCCAACACAAGCAATTTGATTCCTGGGTGGAAGGGAATAAACACCCACAAATTACCAGACGCAATCAGGAGAGCACTGAAACACACCCAAAGGCATCTGATGTGGAGGAGGGAGCCTGCAGCTACATGAAATGCTGTTTCAGATGCAAAAAGCCTGGACATTTTCAGAAGAACTGTAAGATGCCTGCACCGGACAGGAGGGGTAGCACAGCTACAGTGTGCAAGCCATGCCTTTGTAGCAAAGCACCATCCTGATGGTACTGAGGGAAGAATTTGGTTACTTGATAGTGGAGTGACACACAATATGGTAAATGATGTAAAGCTGTTAAGCAATGTTAAAAATGCTTCCATAACCAATATTACCCTTGCAGATGGTTGTGCAACACTTTGGCTTTGAAACAGCATACCTGAATGCTGATCTTGAAGAGACAGTGTTCATGGAACAAGCCCCAGGGTATGACAATACAGGTGAGAGCAAGGTGTACTTGTTGCACAAAGTACTCTATGTCTTGAAACAAAGTACATGTTGCTGGAACAAGTGCATTCACCAAGTTTTGGTGTCACTACATTACAAAAGGAGCATCACAGACACCTGTGTGTACACCAAGGGGGCAGGTGACAATGCTGTCATGCTAGTTATCTATGTGGACGATCTTTGTGTGGCAGGAAAGAGTGCCAGTGATGTCAAGAAAGTGCAGGTGGAGGTAGAAAGCTGGTTCAAGTTAAAGGACTTAGGCAACCTGAGGTGTTTTCAGCATTCTACCTGTACATAGGTGTACAGGTAGAAAGAACTAGTCTTGGAGAATTTTTCTTAAGCCAGAAAAAGAAGATTGACAGTCTTGTGGCCAAGTGTGGGCTTAGTGAGGCTAAAGTGGTCAGGACACCAATGACCACTGATTTTGTGAACTTAGAAGCAGAACAGGAGTTTGAGAGGCCAGATCTGTACCACTCAGTGGTAGGCAGTCTGTTGTTTATTGCAAACAACACAAGGCCTGACATCAGTTTTGCAGTTGGGGTGCTCAGCAGAAGAATCTCCAAGACAAGGAGGGCGGATTGGGAAGCCCTCAAAAGGGTAGTTAGATTTCTCAAGGGGACCAGGGGCATGTGTTTGAAGCTGACAGGAAGTCAGGTGACCCTGGAGTGCTATGTGGACAGCTCTTTTGCAGCTGACACTCCAGACAGGAAGTCAGTGACTGGGATGGTGGTCAGGTATGCAGAGAGCCCCATAGTGTGGAGATCAAGAAAGCAGAACTGTGTGGCCATTAGTACCACGGAAGCTGAATTCACAGCCTTGTCTGAAATGGCAAGTGAGGTACAATGGGTAAGGCAGATACTTGCAGGCCTTGGGGAGCCATGCCAAATGCCTTTTGTGGTGCACAAGGACTCACAAGCCTGCATAGCGATGGCAGAAGCAGAAAACCTGAAATGCAGGACAAAATCCATTGTGGTATGCTACCAAAATGTGAGGCAGTTAATACAAGAAGATGTCTTGTGTCTGAGGTACTGTCCATCTGAGGACAATGTTGCAGACCTGCTCACAAAAGTCCTTCCAGCAGGAAGCCATGAGGAGATGGCAAAGAGGCTGGGGCTTATCACTAGTGTGTAAAGTGAAAGGTGTCAAAAGAGAAGGTCATCTGACAGACTATTGATGTCCAACAATGTATGTTAATGATGTTATGTTGTGATGATAACACGTGTCCTGCACAGTAGTTTGACCATTTTGGATGGGATTGTCAGGAGTTAGACTGAACTCCATTATAAAATGGCCGAACAACTGCAGAATCATGTTGAGTCATAATGGCTGACTCCATGAACTACCAAGTCATGCCTAGTCAGGCCACTAGAGGGCAGTCTCCTGTATGAGTGTGTGTGTGTGTGTGTGTGTGAGAGAGAGAGAGAGAGAGAGAGAGAGAGAGCGCTAGTCCAAAACTCACTCTCTTCTTGTTGTGAATGCTGATGCCTGGTGAAGCAGTTTGTCCTTCAATTGTAAGTATTTGCACATATTGCAACTGCTTGGTTTTGAAGATAAAAGTGCCTCCTGCTTATTTGGATGTCAAACACTTTATGTGTGAGTATTCTTGGGAACAGGGTTGTTACTAAGTCTACTGAGATAGTTTTTTGGCTTCTTCCGGGGATTGAGTGTCGTATCATCCCCTGACAGTTTAAATATTGGAAAGAATGTCATATTGAAGAAGGAACAAGCTTGTTTCTGCTGCTCCAGTGAATAGGACATGGAGCAATGGATTCAAACTACAAGAAATGGGATTCCTAAACAGTAAGAAGAACTTTCTGACAGTAAGAGCCGTTCAACAGTGGAATATGCTGCCTTGGAGTGTGATGGAGTCTCTTTTGGAGATTTTTAAACAGAAGCTGGATGGTTATCTGTCAGGAGTGCTTTGATTGTGTATTCCTGCATGGCAGGGGGTTGAACTAGATGGCCCTTGTGGTCTCTTCCAGCTCTATCCTATACTGAACATATGGATGTACCTGTGGGCCCTGGTGTGGGAGCCCAAGCCGCCCACTCCCACCCCAGTGCTATTGCCATTGGGGGAAATGGCACACACAGAGATTCATCCCAGTGTGCCAACTTCCTCAGCAAAATCATACACCTGATAGTTTGACAACTAGGTGTTTGACAGGTTGTTGGAAGTCACATTCTTCAAGGAAAACAGAGCCAAGGGATGGCATTCCTCATGTGCCATCTTCCCTCATTCAGCTCAACTCTCAACAGCCTACCAAACAGCTGCACATCAATTGTAGATTGGTACAGACATGAAGGACATTTTCACATGTGACTCTCAAGGTGGCTCTTGCTTTACTTGAGTTTTGTAATGTGACAATGAAACCTCCCTTAGCCAGCATGCTCATTTGTACTACCAATGCCTCTCCTTGGCTTTCTTCTCCTTATGGATAGGGGTAAGACATTGACCTTAAAAGCAGGAGAAAAGTTCCAATGCAACGTAAATGTCACATGGACCTAGAAAATGGTTAGAGAGGACACATTTTCTAGGAAGACTCTATGGTAGGTGTGCTGTTTTGTGTCCCACAGATAACTGAATCAGTGGATAATGAATCAGCAGATACAGGGGTCCTACTGTATATGAAAATGCTCTTTGTGTTCACAGACAGAACCACAGAGAAATATAGGGCTGGCGTTTTGTACAAAGTTACATATCTTGAAGTACTTGCATTTGGTTGGCAAAAATGAACATACTACTAACCCAGAGTGGGGGAACATGAAGCCCTCTGGGTGTTGTTAGACTGCATCTCCCATCAGACCTATCCAGCACAGACGATGGTGAAGTATGATGGGAATTGCAGTCCAACAACATCTGGAGGGCCACAGGTTGTCCACCCTCCATCTAGCCTCCATTATTTTGCTAGCAGTGGGGGAAAGTGTTTAAAATGTCTGGTTGTGTCAGTTACAAAACAGACCTAGGACTTTTTCAGACGTGTAAAAAGTGCTGCGGAAGGCTCGGGAGAGGTACACGCCTGTTTCGCAGCAGGGGGCCATTTTTTGACGGAAGTTTTTTCGTGAATAAAAAGTGGTGCCTTTTCCTTCCATGCGACACAGAAGGAACATGGAGGGTAACAAGAGAGGGACGGCGTTGTCAGAAACTGGCCCCCTGCCGCGAAACAGGCACATACCTCTTCCAAGCCCTCCGCAGCACTTTTTAACGCGTCTGATAAAGTCCCTAGGTTCGCCACCAACATTATATTCACAGAGGAATAGCAATGCTCGGCCAAACTGATCACCAACAGTGGTCCGCCCTGGCCTCACTTCGGGAGGCATGGAGACGCACCATCCACAATGCTGCAGCCTTATTTGAGAACTCACACCGAACAAGACTTGAAGAGAAACGATAACACAGAAAGAATCACAACCCAAAAACATCACCCAAGGAGACCTTCTGCTGTGCTTTCTGCAACCGGACTTGTTTATCTCGGATCGGCCTCTTTAGTCATCAGCGCACTTGCAGAAAGCGCGGGATGAGTCCTTCCTGAATCTTCATTTGCAAAGAAAAGCCAGAGAGAGATCAGACACAAATTCTTTGCCAATGCTGTCAATGAATACAAATTTCCTTGGTACAGAAGTAACATATTTGCATATTTTTTAAGGTACAGATAGCTGAAAAACATACCCTCTGACAGAAAAGTTGTGCTTCCAATTATTAGAGTACTGTATGTGGAAGTGTTGCCTTTTTATTCACATGCAAAAGAAATTGTATTCTGCACTTCCTCAGAGTGGTTTCTAATCAATTATTATACGTCATTTTATTACAGTTGAGATCTGGAATAACAACAGAGTCAGTTGCTGAGCACAAAAGAACGTAAGCATTGTGTATCAACATATATACTGCTGTCTCCTTGTTTGCAAATAACTTTATACTCGCGTAGAATTCACAACCCTGGGTTTGTAGGAGGAGACAACATCCATTTTCTCCTTCCATTGGCAAGGCATGAAGATACCAAGTTTTTATAACCAGGGTAGCCAGGTGGTTGCAAAGACTGTCAGCTTGCCCATGGGCAACACCATTAACTTCATCAGAAGCATACCCCAGGGAATGTCCGCAATGTTCCATTAATTTCTACAATATGGAATACAAGCTCCAGGCCCTTGCCACCACATAAAAACAGCAGTAAAGGAAACACTCTAGAGCATACTGTAAAACCACATCCCATTTGCAGTGTTCATGGCTTTCTTTCCCAAATCACAGGTTGCTGCTGCTGTTGTTTTGCCTTCTATAGCCATATTGCTGGAAAACACTGTCCTTATCACAAGTCCAGGAAAGCTGCAGTCCTACCCTGGGGGAGTAGCCAGAGGCACTGGCAAAACAGAATTTTTCCATATTGCTCCAGTAGAGATGGGGAAAGTTCTTCTTCTGGACAACTCCCAGAATTCCCAAGCCAACATGCCCCATGATGACTGACAGATTCTGGGAGTTGTCAAAAAAAAAAAGGAATTTTTCCCAAGCTCTGAACACTCCAGTAACACTAACATGCCTCCAACTTTAGTGCTTAGAGTACAACGTGGGAACTGGAAATATTGAGTTCTTTCTGACTAGACAGGAAATGGTCTCAAGGAAGCTGGATTGCCTTTCCAGTTACAGTGAAGAAGGCATCAAAGAGTGCCTACTATATTCCAGTACTCCCCCACTTCTCCAAATAGAAAGGCAGCATTTTGTGGAGTCAGTTTTCCTGTTGGGCTAATGATGTTTTTTGCTTTTTTAAGTCTTAAGAATTTTGTTTACAAATGTACAAGCTACGCTGTTGGGATACAGGCATAATATACTCTGTGTGTGTGTGTGTGTGTGCGTGTGTGCGTGCGCGTGCGTGCCTTGCCTTCAAATTGCCTGTTGACATATGGCGACCCCATTAATTATAGGGTTTTCTTAGGCAAGGAATACTTGGATGTGGTTTTTCCAGTTCCTTCCTCTGAAATATAGCTTACAGTATTTATTGGAGGTCTTCCATCCAAGTATAATGGGCCTTTGGTATCTGATGGGGTTTGGTTCCAGGACCCCTCAGGGATACCAAAATCCATGGGTGCTCAAGTCCTATTATACACAATTTTTATTTTTATTTTTATTTTTAGGTATTTATACCCTGCTCTTCAGCCACATAGGCTCTCAGAGCAGCTTACAAAATTGTTAAGCAATAGCACTTTACACATCCACACTGCTTTAAGCTATTTCCAAAATGTATTAGCTAATTGCCCCCAACAAGCTGGGGACTCATTTTACCAACATACGAAAGGATGGAAATCTGAGTCAATCTAAAGCTCTGTAGGACACAACTTGCAACGTTGTGGCTGCAGTACCAGCATTTTAACCACTGCACCACCAGGGCTCCTTAATGGCATAGTAAAATGGTGCCCTTATATAAAATGGCAAAATCAAGGTTTGCTTCTGTAGGATATTTTGTTATTTATATTGAGCAGATTGCATCAGAGCCCCAGTGCAACATGAGCTTCTGGTACAAAACAGTACATAAAACATGTCAGGATGCTCCAGTAAAGTTATAAAGCAGAACTTACATTTATTATGGCAGAGAATACATCTTAGATAAGAAAAATAGATAGACAGCAGATAGTTATCTAACTTTGGGTAAAAGAGTCCCTAAGGCTGACTCTCATGCTTGCATGATGGTTGCTAGCTTCTTGCTTCTGAGACAAAGGGTTGTAAAACACTAAAACTTATTGGAGCAAAGAGAGGGGGAAGTTACCTCTGCATGCAAGCAGGAAGCAAACACAAATCAGGGACACACAAACAGAGATGTAAACAAGTGTTGACGCTTCTTCACTTCCAACAGCTTCTTGGTATTTTTTTTTCTGCAATATTTTCAAGCCACGGATGGTGGAATCCATGGATGCAAAATCCGTGGATACAGAGGGCTGACTGTACTAACCAGGGCTGACCCTGCTTAGCTTCCAGGATCTGGTGCCCTGGATGGGAGACCACCAATGAATACCGAAAAGTGCCACATATGGGGTGTGAATTTCCAAGTTTGAGGTAACTGCAAAAATGCACCTTCTCCTCCTTTCAGGAAAGATGAGGTTCCACTGGGATAGGCAGGAAAAAAGCATGGGTATGCAATCCATACTGGTAAACACAGTCAGGAGGCGAAACTGCAGCAAAGTCACAAAGACCCAAGAGAAGTGAAATTCCCTAAAGTAGCAGCAGTTGCAAAAGCAATAGGTCGTACCTGAGGCCCATCTGTATGATGATCTGAGAGAAACAGAATCAGAGACAAGAGGTAGAGCACTGAAGCTCTGAATATGGTAAGAAAAGCATTGTTTTGTGTCTGCCCTTTCTTCCATAAGAAATCAATTCCAGAATTTCTCAGGCAATCATGAAGGGCTCCCTCCTGCTACATTCCTAGCCATCATACTTCTCCCTTCTCTTTCACTTTTTTCCTTTCTCCCTACTCCTACTGGACCTCAGACAGGACAAACCCTTCAAAAGTCAAAGTCATAGTTAACAAGTGCAATGACATACCCTCCAACATTTCACAAATGAATACCAGGACACCTTTAGCCAAGCAACATCAGAGTGTGATCAAAATGGCAAAAGTTACGAATGAGGAAGAGCACACAAGCCAATTGAGGCTGCAGCAGCTTGCTTTTGCCTGATTCCACTGGGAAGTGCAAGGTTCTGTCCCCTCCTCGCCACTCCTCCCCTGCTGAGTTAACTGCAAACTAGTCTTGCACTTTGAACTCAGTTTGGAGAAATCAAAGTAAACTGGAGACAAAGGGGGAAAGTAGAAGGAGGACAGGGAAACTGGGATATTTGAAAACCTGCCAAAAAAGTAGGACATCAGAGGCTTCTTCTGAACTGTCCCTGCCAAATCAGGACAGTTGGGGGGTATGCAACAATTCCCTCTCCCTCTTGGTTAGAACCTCTTCTTGGCACATGGCAAAGGAAAGAAGCCTGTGCCAAAGGAGACAAATGCTTCTTTGCTTCATAAAATCTTTTGAGACCTCCAGGGGGGCAGAGCTCAAGATGAAGTTCCTACTTGTAACTAATTTAATAGTTAGTTGGACAGGGAAGGAATATAATCAGACACCTGCACATCCCAACGCTTTGGGAATTTGTTACAAAGAGTTTTGTGAGTACCCAGGCATGCATACAGACCATTAAAAGCCACACAGAAAGACACACTAGAAATTTGGGGTGCGATATGCTAATGAAATCACATCTTTTTTCTTTCCCCCCCCCTTTTTGGCCTTATCAAAGAGATGTATTACACCAAAGGCTGCAGTGTGCACTAAATGTAGGCTGGTAAGTGGAGAGGACAAGATGAATATGATAATGAACAGAGTTTCCTAAACCCTGGAAAGATGGAACTATACATTACAGACTGGATTAGATATGCCAGCTTTCCCCAGATGTGGCATTCCCCAGATGTATATGGATGACCACTCCCATAATCTCAGCTGGGGGATGATGAGAGCTGTCATTCAATAGACCTAGAGGACATCAAGATTAGGGGAAGCTCATAGTCCTCCTAAAAGACTGAATTAGGCTTCTGCAGATGCTCCTACCCATCGCTGCTCCTAAAGGCATATAATTAAAGATATCTTCTTTGATGTGCCAGTGGGATATCTGCACTATATAACTATATTAGCTTGTTGGCATGCTAACTCTAACCTAAGGAATTCTGGCATTTGTAGTTTAGTGAAACCCTTAGAATTATCTACAGAATTCCATAGCTCCCAACGAGAGGGATTAAGGATTAGAGTACACTGGAAACTGTTGTTCAGGGAAGTGGACTAGCACTCTCTCTAGCAGAAAATTCCAGGTACCTCACCAAAACTACAGATCCCAAGATTTCTCAGGCTGGAACCATGGCAGTTAAAAGTGGTACCAAACTGATATAAGTGTGTAGCGTAGGTACACCTTTCCTGAAGCACAAAATCCAAGAGACAGACACACTTTTCCTTGTGGGTGATGCAACTGCAATGAGGGATAGCTGCAATGTGCTCAACATAGGCCAGGGGTCAGGAACATGTGGCCCTGCAGATGTTTTGGATTGTAAATCCCATCAGCCCTAGCTAGTACAGTCAGTGGTGAAGGATGATGGAGCTGAGGTCCAGCATGTGGAGAGCCAGGCATTCCTAATCTCCTGGAATGTGGAGCTTCAGTAACTAAAGAAAAATGTTTTGTTTTGCCTCTCCCTGGTAAGGGAACAGAAAAGACTTGGTGTTCAACCAGCTTTCCTTTGTGACTTTTCTCATTGTACATTCCCAGTGGTGGCAGCAACTGCAGCACTCAGGACCGGAGTACACGTGTAAAATTATTCGCACCACTGAATAGCAACCCATCCTCTGTTTTGTGCATGATGGGGAAAACAGGATGATGGGGTGGGATTTAGAATGAAAAGGGGATGGACAGGTGGGGGGGCTGACCTTTCCTCACACCCGAGAGACCACTGCCCTCCCCCGCACAAAACCCAGACTGCAATACCAAACGCAAGTTTAGCATTGGGGGAAGAACAGTGAGGGTGGGAGGATCAACACACTTGCTCACATTCCCCTTTTCTGCATTCAGTCATTCTCAACCTGTATTTTGCATGTGACTAGGGCATGTGGTCCATGTTTAAAAGTAAAGGTGTATCACCTGAGTAAATAATTTGGCCCTCACTGATTGCTCTTGCATTTGAGGTAATGGGATGTCTGCTGGGATGGCAATCTATGCAGTGAGTAAATGTATAATTGAAACGTTGGCTGTTATTCTGCATCATCTACTTAGCGACATAAGTTGTGCTACCTTAGTTGTGCAGTTAAGTAGTGTCTCCCAGCCCAACCCCCCCATTCTCAATTATTCGGCAGCAGCCGCTGCAAGCAACAGCGCTTTACTTCCATGTCAATCAGGAAGCAGTTGACTGGTGTTCCAACCCCCCCCCCCCATGAGCCATCTCTGGTGTGATAGTCAGAAGTATGGTCCTTGCCACAATTCCCCCTTGCACTGGAGATTACCTGCATGATGGGGTGGGGGGGGGAATGTCAGTCTGTTGCTTCCCGATCAACAGAGGAACAGCTCCTGGTTGCTCACAGAAGCTGCTGCCTGATAAGTGAGGATTGGGAGACTTTTAGAGATTGCCAACAAAGACCAACAAAGGTGATGTGGGCTCTATTTCAGAGGAAGGAACTGGCAAAACCGCCTCTGAGTATTTCTTGACTAAGAAAACTCTAAGCAATTTATGGGGTCACCATAAGGCAACAGACAACTTGAAGGCACATACACCCACACCCACACACTCCCTAAACTAAAGAATACATAGGGATCATGAATATGAACCAGTCAGGAATGCATAACTCTGGGTTATGAATTCATACCTGCCTCAGTGAATTCTGGCCATTGTCCAGAATCTGACCTACCTTCCTTCCTAACTTTCTTTCTCTTTTTTTTTTTTCTTTTTACAATTAAGAAATAATGAATCTGAATAGAGGATTAACCCAGGGATGGGGAACATCAGACCTTCTAGGTACTCTTGGACTACAATGCTTATAATCCCTCACCACTGGCTTTGTTAGTTAGGGCTAAAGGGAGATGCAGTTCAACAGCATTCCACACTGTCCCCAGCCCTGCATTAGGCAGAGGAAAGCATCAGCCTCAGACAGCACATAGTAGGAGCTGTCACAGGAAGAACGGCAGCGCTGGGAAATCATCTGCTCGCACATTCTAAACCAACCAACTACTTTTGAGTGTGATGAAGGATGACATGTTACTACCAAGGTTCAGATACAATGGAGGGCTTCTTACCTAGAATGGCAAAGGATGTTTGCCCAAAATGTCTTGTACAAGCCCTGATCTGGCCTTGGAAAACTGTTCTTATAATACAGCACCTCACCATTGGTTCTGCTGATTATGACTAATGGAGTTGCAGTTCACCAGCATTAGTAAAGCATCACAGTCCCCAACCCTGCATTAAAATAACAGAATAACAAGTGTGTCCTATTAGAATAACAGAATAACACATGCACATTCATCTAGACATTTTCCCCTCCACCTAGGATGGTATCACCTGGCCTGCAGGAAGTGGGGACAGCATTTGGAATGCAGTGGCATTTTTAAAAGGATCGAAATTGCATCACTCAGTTTCATTGTCCTCTTTGAGAGGACTGTACGATGTCAGGCGCACTGCATGATTATTGATGATACTGCATTGCAATGCAAGAAGCTGCACTAGAAGGCAATGTGTCGTTATTGCATATGCAATTCCATCACACACCAAGCTGATGGGTTGCAATGCTGTGAGCCACAGCTTGGTAGTTCATCACTTTCGTTGAACATCCACATAAATGGGAGTAGGTTTGGTCTCATAAACCTAAAGCAGAGATGTACACAACACACACAACACTGCTGGGAAGAGGGAAATGGAACCCTTGTTGTCTCTGACTATGGAATGGGGAAAGAGAGAGCTCAGCTCAATCTCGTAGTTCTTTTAAGCCAGCATTTCTGTTCCAGATGGTTCTGCTTCCATCCTTGATGTTAAGGAAAGGGCACTTTATAAAAGGCCAGAGAGGAGGGGGATGGAGGGCTGGGGAGCTTCCAACTCATTTAACCAAAAGCCTTGGCAAGCTGCCTTCCCCAGCCAGGGCCGTGACCCTTCCAACCCTCTGTCCTTCATTCCCGCCATAAATCCATCCTGTTTATGGGCTTCTGTCTGGCCAGGCTGCCAGGGACTGGAGTTCACACTCCCCTGGGAACTGACTGGGCAGCCAGTGGGGGAGAGGTAGCCTGATGAAGCTCTGGGGCCAAGGGTTGTGGGGTGGGGGGGTGAAGCTGCACCAGTCAGAGGGGGCAGCCTTTGTAGTTTCTTACTTGAACATCTTACTTGAATAAAGTCAGAGCCAATACCAGTTTATGCCCCAAATAAGTATGTGGTGGGAGAGAGGAAGGCTGATATTTTATCAGTCAGGTAGCTCCAGCAACTTTTTTTTAAGTAATGTTTAAATGGGGAAAGTTGTCTACTGCCTCTTTAGTACCCTAGCCCCAAAGACCTCAGTACTAGTAGGCCTGTGTTGTTTCCCCCAGATAGGTAGACAGGTAGATAGATAGACAGACAGACAGACAGACAGAGAGACAGACAGATGTGTGCCTTCCAGTCATTTCCAGCTTATGGCAACCCTTAGGCGAACCTATCACAGGGTTTTCTTGGCAAGATTTGTTCAGAGGTTTGCCATTGCCTTCCTCTGAGGCTGAGAGAGTGTGACTTGCCCAAGGTCACCCAGTGGGTTTTTATGTCTGAGCAGGGATTTGAACTCTGTGGTCCAAAGTCATAGTCCAATGCTCAAACCACTTACACCATGCTGGCTCAGAAAGAAAGAAAGACAGACAGACAGACAGACAGACAAAAGCCAACAGCTCAGGACTAGCCATATCTGTTCTTCATAGTCATGGAATCCATACTCTTATTTTCTTTCCAGTGTTACTCTTCCTTCAATGAGAATATTATAGGAGTTAAGATACGTTGGTGGGGGAGGGGACCATTAAACCAAAATCACTGGTGGTACAAAGGTTCCCTAGAAAAACCATGCCACATAATTAAAGACATCCTTCATTTCCAAAATATAATAGGTGGTCTGGAGTTGGCTCACTGAACCTGCAGAAAAATATAACAAAATAAGAAATTGAAAGGAAATGAACAAGATGCTTGGGCATTGCTGGAAAGGAGCAGGTTTTGTTTGGATTGTAGTCTTAAACAATCAATGCAAACTTACTTGAAGGTAAGTCTCATTGAACACAGTAAGAATTAAATCTACGTAAATATGAATAAGATTGATGGGAGTTGAAGTCCAACAATATTTGGAGGTCCATGTGGTTCCCACCCCATTCTGAAGGTATTTGGAGCAAGGAGCTAATGATTTAAACCAGTAGTGGAGAACATGTGGCTCCCAGATGTGGTTGGGCTGCAATTCCCCTTCCCTCCAGCCAGCACTTGTACAGCCCATGGGAAAGCATTATGAAAGCTGGTCCAATGACATCTGGAAATCCACACATTCCCCTTACCTTGCTTAAAGATACTCAACAAATTGCAGGCAGGGTGGGAGAAGGACTTTGCTTATAATTAGTGATTGTATGGCCACTATCCAATAAGTACCCACACCACTCATGCCACTGTACTTGACAGCTAAGGTGTAGCTATGCAGGGAAGGGGGGGAATGACCACCACAAATAAGAATTCTGCCCCCACTCCAAAATGTTCTTGCATTACATTCTAGCATTACAGAGAGTGAGACACTGAAAATTATTCACAACCAAAACGCTTGTATTTGCTGTGTTTGCTTTCCCTTGGTTGATTTGCCTGCTCCTTTCCTTTGGAGTCCTAAACCCTGTTCTTAAATGCTTGATTGAAGTTATAAGTTGCTGTGATGCTAGAAATTTGGGGACTGGAGGAAATTTTCATTGGTAGGGGCAGAATTCATATTTGGGGAGTCAATGCTCTCATTTTAAGCCTCCCCCCCATAGCTACACCCCCACTTGACATGGAGGTGGGTCAGTTCTTGATTTCACATTTCCACTCCTCTTTTTCCTTTGATTTCCTTTTCCAAAAGAAAACCAAATCAGCTAACAGGAGGAAAAGACAGCGGATACAGCTCTGACCAATATCTTGTACACTTTCAGCATTGCACAAATAAATGCCTAAGTAGTAACTCTGGATCCTACAGTTGTGCTTCTGATTGTGCAGTGGGTGCCATGGCCTTGAACTAATACCCTCCAACCGTGCCAATTTGGAGGAGACATTCCCAAATAATCCACTGTTGTCTCACTTTTAAAATGTCTCAGTTTATCTTTCCTTCTCTCGGTTTCCCCATTTTGTCCTTGGCTTACTTCAATTGCTGCAAACTGAGTTCAAAATGCAAAAGTAGTCAGCACTCAGGGCCCATCTATATGAGCCCAAAAAACTCAGAATGCCGTGCAGTACAGTAATATCATTTCGCAGCAGCAGCGACCTGTTTTAATGATGTTCTGGCCCCCAAAAGCTTCACATACCTGCAAGTCAAGATGGCAGCTGCAAGTGAATTACTGATGTTTCACCTACCATAATCTGCTGCTGCCAAACCTTTTTTTGAAAAAGAAAACTTGCGCTGGAGTGATGTTTTGCATTTCCCCAAAAAGAAGAAAAAACAACACCTTTGTTTTCTTGCCTTAGCACTCACTTACTATGGCGAAAAATCAACATGGTGATTCTAAGTGCTTGCCCTGTTAGCCAGCTCCGACCCCCACGCTCATCCAGCCAACCAGCTTTGCATTTCCTTTCCTATGGGAAAGCGATTCAATGCGAATTGCTTGTCCCAACAAGCAGGAATGTGCATTCCCCTTGCTGTTTCTTTAAAACTTCTTTAAAACAATGCGGGATCCCATTAAGACAGGTAGGATTGTTCTCGTATTCCGTGAGGAGTATTTTCACCATTTAGGCAGCCCCTCAATTGACTCAGTGGGACAGAAGAGGAGAGGAGGGGGAGGATTCCCAGTAGGCTCAGGCAAAACCAAACTGTTCCAGTCTCTCCTGTGTTGTTCCTCATTCAGCATTTTTTCCAACTTGAGCACACTCTGATGTTGTTCGGCCACATGTGAAATGTTGGAGGGTATGGGCTCACCCACTATGCAACTGTTAGTTAGGGCCCAAGCCACTAGGGCCAGATCCACACTACACAAATAATCCAGTTTCAAACTGGATTACTTGCCATGGCTCCTTCCTACTGAATAGGATTTGTAGTTTTACAAGCTCTTTAGCCTTCTCTGCCAAACCATGCTGGTGCCTCACCAAACTACAAATCCCAGGATTCCATAGGAAGGAAGCCATGGCAAATAACGCAGTTTCAAACAGGATTATTTGCATAGTGTGGATTTGACCTAAATCAAAAGCATGTGTGTGCGTGCACGTACGGAATGCTTGGCTGAACTAGGAACCATACTGAAACCTATGAAAAAATGCAGCTACTTTCACCGCCCCAACAGGATGCCAATTTGTGTCAGAAGAACAGACAAATGTTCTGTGTCTGTACCCTTACATGCAACAATTATATTCTACCTCAATGCCGCAAATGTTTTCACTGGCTGATTTTTGCACAACAATGTTACAGTCTACATACTGGACAAGTGATTTTTTTCACAACAAGATATCTTTTTTAAAAATCATGAAACGGTGGGGGCCATTACTGTTTTGTTTTTCCACTTACAATTGCTAACTGGCTAGAAAAGGAGGGAAACAAAAACAGTTCACTTGCTTTTCTGCTTTTAGTCTGTCAGAATTAGCAGCTGAAGCATTTCATTGGCATGGTGATAAATGGAACACTTTCTAATTGCTGCAGATGAGGGGGCTATTAAAAAGACACACCTAAAGTGTTGGTGCAAAAGTTGGTAATCTTATTTGCTCTGGTTGTGTCAAAATGCAAGAGAAGGTGGTTAACAGAAGCTCCTAATAGCTCTTAATGTCTGAATGAATGTATAGTGATTTGTAGGGCTAAAGGCTTCAATCAGTGCAGTTCATAGACTGATCAACTAAAGCTTGCTTGATCAATATTAATCTCTTCCTTCAATATTCACAAAGTGACACCAGTATGGAGATACTAGTAATATGCAAAATCATTCAAGTTTAATCAGACGGCTGGCTATAAGTCAAGTGACAAGTCAACAAAAATTACATTCTCGTGGTCCTAGTTATTTTTGGCAATTATTGGCTGATTGTAGATTTTATAATACAGTAGGACCCCCGATTATCCACTGATTCATCATCCAGTCCTCCAAGGCAACTCTATGGTATTTTAAACCACATGTCCCATTATTTCCAATGGCATTCAGTATTATCCATGGTTTTCAGTATCCATGGGGGTCCCAGGAACCAATCCCCAGCGGATATGGGGGTCCTACTATATATGCATATGTATCATATTCATAAAGCACACACATTTCCAAGCACATTCTCTCACTCAAATAGCTGCTGTATATGGCAGGATAGTTCTCATATATGCAGATGTGCACCCTAGACTGAGGGTGAGTGTGTGTACATGTACCTTCAAGTTGCCTGTCAACTTACGGTGACCTCATGAATTTCATAGGGTTTTTAAAGGTCAGGAATACTCAGAGGTAGTTTTGCCAGCTCCTTCCTCTGAAATATAGCCCACAGCACCTGGTATTCATTGGCAGTCTCCCATCCAAGTACTAATCGGAGCTGACCCTGCTTAGCTTCCAAGATTCTATATGGTTTACCCCATAGGGGCAAACACCGATACCATGACAGGGTGGATTTTCATTGGGAGGGAGGGGGAAGCACAAGGGAGAAAGGGTTAAGTACTTTCCGTCAGCTGCTATTTAATTTTTTAAAATACCCACAAGAATCAACCAGAGACGCACTACTTTCACATTTAATTGCACACCCAGAGAAAAGTGGATTGCTTAAAGCTGCTTGGATAAAATAGGATTTCAGACAGAGATCTTACGGCTCAGTCACAACTCTTACTTGACTTCATCAACCTAGATTGGTCTAGAATGGGAACTGTACTCCGAGACATTTAGAGGGTCCCAGATTGGCAAAGACTGGATCACACACCCCTATGCTATGCAAGCAATTTCAAAATTACTTTCATATTTAAAAGTAAGCTTGACTCCAGAAATGTGAGATTTCATTGTTCATTTTTTAATATCCTGTGAGTTATTTGTATATGTAGGCTCAATTTTATTGGCTTGTTAAAAAAAATGCATTAGAGTAATATTGCCAAGCCATTCTGTTTTTCCTTTCCACTCCCCTAGTTTATATTGCAACATTGATTGTTGAATATTGATTCCTTAATCTGAATCTCACCAGAAATTCTCTCTTCAAGAGAAAGCTCTCTGGAGAAGATCATTCGCACGCAGGACCGGGGGTGGTGTAGGCTAACGTGGGGAATGCTATTTTTGCAGCCCACAGGACACCCTAGCATCCCCCTCAAAAATTTAGGAAGACATTTTGGTGGAAATTTTAAAAATATGCTTTAATGACCTTAAGGAGCAGAGGGCACATCCACCAAATTTTGGGATTCCCTAAAGGAATGTTAGGTCCAGGACAGGCATTTTTAATCACAAGAAGTGACCAAGAAACTGACTTCTGGTCATTTACTTTTGGAAAAAACAAAAAGGCCTGTCCAGAGCATAAAACAGCCTTGGGCTCCCCAGCATGGTGAAATTATTGTACTCCCAAAGCACTCTTGGTTGAAAAAAGCTGGGAGGTAATTCTTGTTTTAGGGGGCAGAAGTGGAGCAACTTCCAAATGTGTGTGGGAGGCAATACAGTTTCCTAACCTCCAATAGTTACCCATCCCTGCCACAGGTAAATTAAAAACAATTATTTTAAAAGGTCAGTAGATCAAACCCAGATATACTATAGTTCATTTAGTTTTAGAGCAACCCGACTGAAAACTGGAAATGTATCCTATAATTTTAATAGTTGTGTAGAATAGAGTATTTTGGTAGGTGTTACCTGTCATGCACCTTGGTAGCCGGGAATTTCATCAACACCTGCTGAAACTCCTTCTTCTATACAACCATTAAAGGTACAGAAGTCATCTCCAGTTTTCACTCTGGCAACCCTATAAATGTAACAAGATCCTGCGCCTTGTTCAGAAGCTGTCCAGACAGACACTTCAGACTACAGTACTATTCCATTGACCCTAACCAATGGCAATGTTAGAGGGAAAGTGTAGCCCAAAACATCTGGATGGCTGAGGAGGGCCAAATCCTTTTCGCATGGCCAGGATGAAAAGAACAAACCCAGCCTGAGCACTTTAATTCAAACATGGGTTTCCTGATGCTGACTAAAACACTGTTTTACATACCCTGTAGTAGCTCTTACTCTAAGGTGGCTTGGGAGAACGCTGTGCCCCCATTCTAATGCTAACTTCCCCCTTTATCCTGGTGTAACAAAGATGCCATAGATCTGTATTTAGGAGACAGGACTGCTGAGTCACAAGATGCTTTTAGCAAGCAAGCTTCAGCCACAGTATCAATTCTATTACAAAATAAGACATGGCTTATACCACTGGGCACATTTCAGATTGCAGTGGGGAGCAACATGGGAGACTATCAGATGCGGGGGAACATACCAAAAAAACCACATTCCCAACCACATCAGAAGATCGCTAGAAGAACAGAAAGGGAGACATTACCAGATGCTGCGTCCTTCAGCCATTCCCAGGGCGTAGCACTGTGGTGGACGAGGATTCCCTTTTTTATTGACAGAGATAAGCTACTAATAAAAAGGGACACCTTACCGATGCCCACGGGACACTGGAGGATGGAACATGTCCAGAGGAGGGCGACCAGGATGTTGGGAGGTCTGGAAGCCATGTCTTGTGAGGAGCGGCTTAGGGAGCTGGGCATGTTTAGTCTGGAGAAGAGAAGGTTGAGAGGGGACATGATAGCCATGTTTAAATATTTGAAGGGATGTCATATTCAGGATGGAGCAAGCTTGTTTTATGCTGCTCCAGAGACTAGGACATGGAGCAATGGGTTCAAACTACAGGAAAAGGGATTCCACCTAAACATTAGGAAGAACCTCCTGACCGTAAGAGATGTTCGGAAGTAGAATACACTGCCTCGGAGTGTGGTGGAGTCTCCTTCTTTGGAGATTTTTAAACAGAGGCTGGATGGCCATCTGTTGAGAATGATTTCATTGTGTATTCCTGTGTGGCAGGGGGTTGGACTGGATGGCACTTGTGGTCTCTTCCAACTTTATGATTCTATTGTTCTATGATTCTATGTTGTCTGATAATCTCACCCCTCCCTGTTCTCCTAGCGATCTTTTGACATGGTTTTTGCCGCATCTGAGGATCTCCATGGAAGCACACAACATGCAAACTACTTATTACTGACCATTGCACATAACAAAGCACTGTTGGAGATTGTGACAATAAGGAGCTTCAGTAAGGGGCAATTTATGGGAGTGGTGGGTGCTCAATTCTTTCCCTGGTGGCCATTTTACCACACTACATAGAAAAATGTTTCTGTATCTGCCATGCCTTCCCCAACACACACACATACAGTACACATTTCTAAGGGGGGAAACTGCTGAGGGTGAGACTGAATTTGGAAACCTGGCCAGCAGGGGAAGGGTTAAGCACTCTCTCTCCACCACTGCTTCGCATTTGAAAATGGCTTCCTCCCAATGCTGCTTTTCATTTTAACAAAAAGCCACTAGGAGTTCAGTATGTGTGGACAACACACTAGGCTCTTGGTAAATAATGGCTGCTACATCAGTATGTAGTAGTTTCTTGCATATTCCTTGAAGCTAGGACAAATGTGAAACTTAGGAGATTATCAGATGACCTTAATATCCCACCACAGGGACAATAGGAGATCGTGAAAGGGCTTCCCCTTCAGACGACATCGTCCCTGTGTCGTTATGCTCCCATGCCCTTTCCGTTCCCCCCGGCACGCCTTCGTATTCACAAGGCAAGCTGTGAATTGACCCGTCATTCCGTTTCTGTAACGGAATAACGGGTAAGCGAAAAGGTGCCCCGTTATGCTGGCACAATGCCAGTGTCACTGGGAGGTCCATGCCAAACACTTCCGGTCCAGATGGGGACATCGAGGTAAGTGACACACTTTTTCCTACCTTCCCTGGGTTACTTGGGTTTTTTAAAGTGTGTTTGGGGCTTGGTTTGAGTTTTGGATGTTTATTTTTATTTTTATTTTTGAATTTCCTGCACAATAGTCCTCTTGTGAAAACGGGCAGGATTTCCTTTCCAGGAAGTGAATGGGGCTCCGTGAGAGCTCCATTCACTCCTGGACTGCTGGAGGGGAGGGGAGCACTTTTTACAGCACGAAAAAGGTAGGTCTGAAAATTTATTTTTAAAACGTTACAGG
Source organism: Gambelia wislizenii (assembly GCA_030847615.1). Taxonomy (NCBI): domain Eukaryota; kingdom Metazoa; phylum Chordata; class Lepidosauria; order Squamata; family Crotaphytidae; genus Gambelia; species Gambelia wislizenii. Next base: position 240,683,344 of record JAUMIR010000002.1, on the reverse strand, counting down.
GACGGGAGTGGAGTGGGAGAGGAGCTTGCGAGACGGGGACATGATATTTGTCTCCATCTGATAATCTCCTTAATGTCTTCTTTCCTGAAGTCTTCTTTCCTGAGACAGGAATATAGTTTGGGATAAACAACATATTCAGGCTAAGATCTACCTGAATGTTCTCTTGCTAATTCCCCACGGAAATAAATGGAAGCTGCTCTGGACAAAAATTCTGCTAAAGCATTTCATCTATGTTTGCCACTGAGTTAAAGGCCCCTTCCATCATGGGACTGCATAATAAATATGTAGTTGCTAGAAGGGTAGAAATACAAATTATCCCCCTACAACTTTATGATACTACACTGTTATAGTTCTATTATTCCACTTTAACTGCTCTGGCTGCCGCCTGTTGATTTCTGGGATTTGTTTTTTAGTGAGGCCTAAGAGCTCTCTGGCTGAGGATGCTAAATGCCCCTCCCTAAACTGCAAATCCCAGGATTCCACAGGAGGCAGCCAGAACAGTTAAAGTGGAATGATAGCACTAGAACGAGTGTAGTGTGATCATCTCCAAAGAGCATGTTGGAAATTGGGTTTTTTTCTCAGCATTCAGACAACACTACTTGACAACTGTCATCCCATTTTTCATAGTCTAGAATAGGAGTGGGCAGACTTCAAGCTTCCAGGGGTCTGCATTTGCTTCTACCGGATCCCAGATGTCCACCACTTGTGAGCCAGGTGCAAAACTGTAGCTACGGAGCACAAATACAGTTGTGCCCCCATATCCACAGGGGTTTGGTTCCCAGACTTACCATGGACATTAAAAACCCTATTAAAAGAAAGGACTTCCAGTAAAAGCATACCATAGAGTTGTATTGGAGGACCTGGAAGATGCTTAGAGAGGATGCCTCTCTAGGCATTCTCCAGAATACCTCTATGGTATGTGTCCCCCATTTTGTGTCCCACACCGGATACAGGCATCCAACTGCATATCCAAAAATTTTAGTGACAAGGTGCTTCTGAGCACATGTTCAGCCAAGGAATTTGGGATCAGTCCCAAAACCAAGCTCACAATACCTCATTTCTGGTTTCTCCTTGCCTTTTCTTCAACCATCTATCCTGGCAAGTTGTGGAATTCTTTAGTTGTTGGTGTTATCAGACAGCTGATAGTAGGACATTTTCACACATCTAGTGCAAGTCACTCCAGGGATCTCCCAGTAGATCCTGATCTATCTCCTGCCCACTCTTGATTTTGAACGTACATTAAATTTATGTTAATTTCACTCAACAATCTATCCTACAAAAACATTCATACATGGCATAAATAACTCAAGGGAATGTCAGAGGCACATGTTTATGTTACACATGAGAACAGTGAGAGTGTGGTCACAATCTCATTGGGAAACCAAAAGCATAAAGTTTTGCCTTGTTTGTGTCCCTTTTTTTTAATGGTACTGAGTTTCTGTCATGGTGATTTATCACGCAATAAAAGATTAGCGATTTCTATTTATTTATTTATTTAAATGTTTCTTTTAAGCTTGCATAGCCCATATCTTCCTGATTGTTTCCATTCCAGGCCGGCAGCAATAGCTATTATGTATATACAGAGCAGGCCTGTCAATGGATTTAATCTTCAAGTAGTCTTGCTTTTTAACCAATTAAACTAACTAATTAATCCATTAGCTGTAAGCAGATTTACATACAGCACAATCTCAGTGACTGTGTTTTTCAAGGTACTCTAAAAGTACCAGGAACAGTTTCATACATTTTGAACAAGACCCAAAGAGCTATGTTTCATTTGGGGGTGTCTGTGCCATCTTTGGGATTCTGTCCTAGAGTTTAATCTAGGGTAGCTATGTGCATCCCACTGTAGAAAGGATCGCTGTCCTTTGGAGAAAGTGGTGCATCTACAGTGTAGAAATAATGCAGTTTGACACCACTTTAACTGCCATGGCTCCATCCTACAGAATCCTGGGAGTTGTAGTTTTGTGAGGCACCAGCACTCTGGCAAAGAAGGCTAAAGACCTTGTAAAACTACAAATCCCAGGATTCCATAGGATGGAGCTACAGCACTTAAAGTGGTGTCAAATTGAATTATTTCTACTGTAGCTATACCCCAGGTGATTTCCCAAATTAGGGTGGCCACATGAAAAAAGAAGACAGGGCTCCTGCCAACTTTAATGGCATGAAGAAAAGGGAATTTCAGAACTTGTAGCTGGGCATATAAGCTACAAAGTGGTCCAGGTGAGCTAATATTTTACTGTCTCACATCTACTGGTTTTCTGAATTAGAGCTCGCTAAGATCCAGGCCTTGACATGTACTTAGTTACGCCTACATTTTCAGACCGAATGGTATAACACAGGCTACATAGATAACATTTTGGGGGTGATGGGATTACCCTGGAAGCTGGTGTTGATTGTGTTCTGTCCAAAAGAACACAATCTTCTCTCCAGTCAAGATCTGTAGAAATCTGCTCTCTGGGCATAATGTTGACTGGCTAGTGCCCATGAGACCACAAATCATCCAACCTATTCTCTGAGCAGTTTTTCTTAAAATGGCATGCTGTGATTTAAAGAAATATAGGCAAGAAATGAATGCTTGAATGAATTGATGTGATTGCTACACTTTAAAAAGACAGACTGCAAGCAGAGAGCTCGTCTGATACGCACTGAGGCTAAATCATCATTGCTAGTTACATCTTCAAGTTACATTCTAAAACCAAGCTTTTTCCACAAAATGCTTTTGTGTAAACTAGAACATGTTGCAGGGGGTGGAGGGAGAAATATCTTTTTTTGCACTATTGACCCAAAAAAAAGGAAGAGAGGGGTCTTCTTGATCTTATGGCGGTGAAAGTTGACAATTTTTTCAATCTTCCTCCATCACAGACAAGGGGGGGAAACTCCTAATATTATTTACATCCCTTCCAGAGAGCTGCTGCCCATTGCTCCATACAGCCATGCCATCTTCTAGAATATTCTATGCTCCTTCCTCTCTCCCAACATACCATCAGCATTCTGTGGCCCTTGAGCATGTACAGCCTCCATTGGTCCATTTTAGGGGTAGAGGACATTGTGGTGTAGTGGTCTGAGTGTTGGACTACAACTCTGGAGACCAGGGTTCGAATCCCCACTGAGCCATGAAAACCTAATGGGTGACTTTGGGCAAGTCACACTCTGAGCCTCAGAAAGCCCCGTGATAGTTTCACCTTAGCGTCACCATAAGTCAGAAACAACTTGAAGACACACAACAACAACAACAACAACAACAATACTCCTTTAAGGTCCTGCCCTCATGTTATTTGTACTCCTGGACCCCTTAGAGCCTCCCTCACCAAAATGTGCTCATGCCTCTCTCTTGTTTCTCACTGGCTATTAAAAGGAGAGATTATAGTTGTCCCTCCGTATCCACGGATTTGGTGTTCATGGATTTAAGTATTCACAGCTTGAAAATATTTTTGAAAAAATAATAATCCAAAAAGCAAACCTTGATTTTGCCATCTTCTATAAGGGACACCATTTTGCTCTGCCATTGCATATAATGGGACTTGAGTATTCATGGATTTTGGTATCCACAGGGGGTCCTGGAACCAAATCCCAGCAAATATGAAGGGACAACTGTATAGCAAAAACTAACCAGTTTTTAGCTATGGGGTTCAGAGCTCTGTTTTCCCCTTTAAATAGGAAGCAACAAAGCGGTTTTAGCCAGTGGGAGAGTTGAAGGGGCTGAAGGGCCTCCACTTGTGCCGCTTCTGTTCCTAGCTTCCTTGTGACTGCTTTCCCTGGCACCAAACATGACTCACACGGCCTGGGTCCTGGTTTAGGTACAGGAAAGCAATTTCTGCTTTAGTGGGGAAGCCTGTAACCAGGAGAACAGATTGATTTACAAACAGGCTGGCAAGGTTGTTATCATGACAGATTCACCATGTCGCTGCCCTCTGGGCCTCGTTCAGCACCAACCACTTAGTGAAACGCTTCCATTAACATCCATCCCCATCAGAGTGCCTCTTTAATCTTCCTACATCAGCATCCCCCTATTCAGAGCTGCTCTTAAAGAGACAGGGACTGACAGCCCACCACCACCATCCCACCCACACAGTGACTGGAGTGATCTCAAGGGTCCTCACTCCTTCTGAATCCATTTTTACTACTCCCCAGCCAGGCTGACCAGGAATGGGGTGGCACTATACACAGTTAATTATCACAGTATGGGATGAATTGCCAAATATATGATGACTAATGTGGAAATGGAGGAAGACAGGAGGTGTTACGTCTCCCAAGCAGACATGAGAGAGAATGACAGAAGCTGTCACAGTCCTGATTCATTATCATGGACTGCCTGCACACAATCCAGCCCATGTTAAGACCTTTTAAATTCCATTCATGTCCAGTGGAAGAATGGTACATGTTTATGTTGGAATCAAGGTACCTGTATATGTAAATCATACAGCATTACATGATACTTGGTATAAGTTGCCAGGCTGTTTAATACAAGGGGTGTGACAAATGAGATACCACAAGGCCAGACTGTGTGGAAAAGAACTGTCTTCAAGGGCTGCAGTTATTAGGGAAGGATAGGGCATTTATGGAGCCACCGTGGTGTCATGGTTTGAGTACTGGACTAAGACTCTGAGAGAGCAGGGTTTGAATCTTCACTCAGTAATGAAAACTCATGGATAACCTTAAGCAAGTCACACACTCTCAGGCTCAGAGGAAGACAATGGCAAACCTTTTTGGAATAAATCTTTACAAGAAAACTCCATGATAGGCTCACCTTAGGGTCACCATAAATCAGAAACAATCTGAAGGCACAAAACAACAGAGGGAACTTGTGGCCCTCTAAAACTGGAACTTCCATCATTTCTTACTTGTAGCCATGCTAGCTAAGGCTGATGGGAGCTGCAATCAAACAACCACTGGATAGCACACATTCTTTATCCCTATATTTGTGTGTGTGTGTGTTTTCAAGTCATTTCCAAATTATAGAGATTATCACACGGTTTTCTTGGCAAAGTTTGTTCAGACGGGGTTTGCCATTGCCTTATTCTGAACCTGAGAAAGTGTGACATACCCAAGGTCACTCAGTGAGTTTCCATGGCCAAGTGAGGATTTGAACCCTGATCTCCCAGAATTCTAGTCCAACACACAAGCTATTACACAATGCTGGATCTCATCCCTCTGTCAGGGCCTACCAAAGCAATCGTGTTTTGGTTTTATTGCTCAATTATTAAATGTGCTCTTATAGTTCACTTGTTTCAGGAAATCCAAAGGTATCTTCTCCCCTCACCACTTTAACCATATTATTTTGTTCACTGGTTGCTCCCTGCCCCTCAGGACCAGCCACTGTCCTGGCCGTTGCATTTAGAGACTTGTGTGTAATGTGGCTAAAAAAGAGTCCTCGGCATATACTGCATCAAAGAATGCTGAGAGCTATAACAAAGTGCAATTTCACAATTTAATGCCAAAAGTAACAAAAGGGTAGGGGGGAGGAATAAATGTCTATCTAATAACGCCCATAAGTTTATTATTCAGTGAATCATTGATGATTAAAACACGCTGAATATATTTTTGAACCAGAGTCACCTACTGAGGAGGCCAGGGGAGCTTGTCATTTGCCCTGTTCTGAGGGCAAACTGAGACGTGATGACAAATGAACACAGTAATCCTGTACTGAGCTCTTTCTCTTCTTCCCCTGGAATGGTTCTGAAAGCAGGTCACATGACATCATCGCATTGTATATTTCCTTGTCCATTCCTCTGGCAGCAACCCATAATGAGAAGCAAGGGTAAGGAACCACATGATCTGATGTCATCTCATGCCTTTCCAAATACAGCACTTGATATGGGGAAACGGGGAGGCAACTCGGCACAATACCGTCTTCTTGGTCTGTTTTTCTTTTCACAGCACCTCCATGTTCATCACTACATCTACTTTCAACAGGAATGTTACAACAAAATATTTTACACTGCATTCTCAGTACAAAGAGTGCTAAAGAGCAGCATTAAAATATGTTGTAAAATGGAGTTCTTTGTCAGAGACTTAACTGGTGTGTGCCTCTACTGGTGTTGAATCTTGCTTCAACACTGACAACAGGGCAATAGTGTTCACTGCACCCAAGGCTAGCTTGGGAGCACAGTATAAGACACACAGCTCTGCCTTCCAGCATTTCACTACAGTTAGGGTTGCCATAATTCTCTGCTACAGAAAACCCATGGGAGGGAGAGGAGGGAGCCCTCTTCTCTCCCTCCATCCCCATGAGGAGAGCATCCAGAGCACCTGCAGGGGAAGGAAGGAGGAGGAAGCCTTCTTCTCTCTCCCCATTCCCGTGAGGAGGGCACCCAAAAATTCACCGCAACTCCACGTGGGAAGCAAAGTGGGCAGAGACATGTGGGCATGTGGGGAAGGAAGTGGGCGGGGGAGTGAGGCAGGAGGGACCGCCCCCAAAAACTGCCACCTGGGGAGGGCTGCCCCCCCCACCCTCCTTCCGTCACTACACCAGCCCTTCAGGCTGGGCTGCTTGAAGCAGCAGAACCTGGATTCCTCCAGCTCCGGAGACTCTCTTCTGTCCAGAGCTGGGGGGAATCTGGGATCTGCTGCTTCAAGAAGCCCAGCTGGATTGAACAATTTTTAGTCCCTTTAATCCTAGATTTTCCCAGTTTTCTGGGACATATAGCAAACCTAACTACAGTTCTCCTACATTTGCTGTTGAAAATGTCTGCTTCTGCTTAATGATAAATTGATTGCCTATGTGATATGCTGGTTGGGGTAGAGATGGGAAACTTCCAGGAATTTTAGGTGACATTGGACTCACCAGCAGTTGCACTTCTGCTGCTGAAACTCAGTGGGCTACCACAATTCTCCCCAACAGGGGTACATATTCTCCCCAACAGGGGTTTCACAGCATATAAACTACACATACACACACTTACCCAACCATTCTCTGAAGATGCCAGCCACAGATGCAGGCGAAACCTCAGAAAGAAACTATTCCAGAACACAGCCTCACAGCCTGGAAAAAAACCCAAGGAAAAGCTACCACAGTTATTCCCTAAATGTGATGGTTCTCTATGGTGCATGCCAGAGTGCCTTCTTGCTCCCTACAGCCCCATGAGATCACAGGGTTCAGAGGCTAGAATCCTGTAAGTGACATCTGTGTGCATAAGTGTGCCTTGCACATCCATATGTTGGGTTTTGGAAGGGGCGCAGGGGGCTATTCAGATAGACTGCAGATTATCTGCATATTGGAGAAAAGCCAGGTATGGTGGATAGTGTCCATGACACCAACACACCTTCTCCCAATCCATGTACAATGTTGCCATTATTTTGCAAAGAGCTTGTGATTGTGTACTTGCTGTGATGGTGAAATGTAGAATAAATAGACAAACAGATGTACCTTTGGTGCTTAAACAAAGAAATGCTTAGAGTGGCAGAGTAGGGGACTAACTCCGAGATATTCCAGGGTTCAGGTTGCAAGAAGCATTAGCAAGTGCAAGGCACATCGCAAACCTGGCTTCAGACTGCGCCAAAGGAGACATTGTAATGGATTAGTGAGAATATTGAGTCTGGGTTCTCCTTTATCTGAGCATACAAATTGGCTGGTGTTTTACCATGCATGATATGTGATGAAAATAAAGAATCTACTCTCTCCCTGGGCAATCTGCGACTCTGCTTAATTTCTCTCTTGTTCACTTGCTCGCTTGCTTGCTTGCTCGCTCGCTTGCTCGCTCTCACTCACACACACACGGAGTTAAGACAGATGACTTTGTCCAGCTTTAAAGTCAAGGTGCTGCAAGGTGTGGAGCTATGTTTTTGCTCCATTATAAAGGCCCTTGGCACCCAATCCGTTCTCCCCCATAAAGGTAAATTACATACTGCAATCATGTCACCCTTTTGACAAGCTGAAAGGATTGCAATCCCGGGGCCCAATCTCTGTATAGCTTTTCCAAGCCCTCAAATCATCCCTTGAACACCTCCCTACGTGCACTTCAGATTTTTCCAACATCTGTTTTAAAGAAAGTAGGGATGCCAAGGCCTGATCAACAGCAGCCAACATCTCTCCAATGTGATAATATTTTCCTGTGTTTTCCCAACACTCTTCTATAAATCTATCCAAAATCCACAAAGCAAGTACAAAGGGATCTCATGGTCAGAGGTTTAAACACTCAAACCGTTGAGCTGCCTTTCTCAGGTTACTTACCTTCTGCTGCACTTTTTGCAACCGGTCTTGTTTATCTCGGATTGGCCTTTTTAGTCATCAGCGCGCTTGCAGAAGGCGCGGGATGAGTCCTTCCTGAATCTTCGTTTGCGAAGAAAAGCCAGAGAGAGAGAGAGACTACACCAAGGAGACTTGTGGGCTGATCCAAGATGATACAGGGAACCTACAATGATGATCTAAATCAGGGGAGACCAACTTGTGGCCCTCCAAATAATGTTGGAGTCCAAGTTCCACCATCTCTCATCACTATTAAGCCATGGTGGCTAGCTAATGTTAATGCAATTTCCAATCCAATAAGATCTTTCACTAATGAGGCCTGGACAAGAAAGAGAAAATAAAGAGACTGGATTCAGTGTGTTTGTCCAGCTCCCTCCTGAACACAATTTGCATGATTCTCTTGTATGTGTGTTTTAAAGCATCCAGCCTTAGCTATTGGATGGTGCTAAGGAACTGAGCGGAACCAGCATGGTATAGTGGTTTGAGTGTTGGCCTATGACTCTGGAGACCAGTGTTTGAATCCTGTTTGGCCACTGAAACCCACTGGGTGATCTTGGGCAAGTCACACTCTCTCAGCCTCAGAGAAAGGCAAAGGCAAACCCCCCCTGAACAAATTTTGTCAAGAAAACCCCATTATAGGTTCACTTTAGGGTTGCTACAAATCAGAAACAACTTGAAGGCACACAACAACAACAAAACTAAGCACTCAACACATGTCTGTGGGCACCATTCTCTACACTAGGAATGTTTCTATGGAGCCCTGCTTCCATGTATAACCCACATCTGGATTGGGTCATGTGTGTGTGAGAGAGAGAGACTATTGATTTATGGCAACCCCATGAACTTCATAGGGTTTTCTTAGGCAAAGAACATTCAGTGGGTTTGCCAGTTCTTTCCTCTGAAATTTAGCCTACAGCACCTGGCATTCTTTGGTGGTCTCCCATCCAAGTACTAACCAGAGCTGATTGGGGCTCACCATTTGCCTAAACAGCAATCACAAAAAGCAAAAGCAAGGAAGGAGAAAGAAATAATGTAACCCCACCGGTGCTGGCATAAACACTTGCCAAATTATAACCATGACTTCCACGCAATAGCATTACTAGCTGATCAGCCTGGGTAAGGTTGCTGGGGATGGGGGTTGCTTTTAGCCTTGGTGCCAGAAAATGCAGGGATGGGTTTGTTCTCTCAGCTGTTTGCCTTCTCCCCACTTTTATCCTCACAATAATCCTGCCAGGTAGGTTAGACTAAGAAAGAGTAACCACCTAAAGTCAATCTGTGTGTTTCGTAGCTGAGTATGGATTTGAATCCAGGGCTGCCTCTGCACTGCAAAAATAATCCAGTTTGATACCGCTTTAACTGCCATGGCTCAATGCTATGGAAACCTGGGATTTTTAGTTTGTTGTAGCACCAGAGTTCTCTGACAGAGAAGGCTAAATATCTCACAAAACTACAGATCCCATAATTCCATAGCATTGAGCCATGGCAGCTCAAGCAGTGTCAAATTGGATTATTTCTGCAGTGCAGATGCAGGCTATGTCTCTAGTCCTAGTTCAACACTCATTACATCATGTTAACAGGGGTTTATAATCTTTGGTCCTGCTCATGTTGGTCTGGTCATATTGCCCTATTGGTCAATCTCACTAGGAATGATGGGAATTAGAGTTCAACAACATCTGGAGAATTACAGGTTCCATAGGCTACCCAAAGCAGATAGATATTTTTTTGCTCTCAGGCTCTCTGAAACTGCCAGAAACTGCTCAGCTCTGCATAGCTTCATCAAGTGAGCAAGGAAAAAACACACCTCGGCCTGGCCTACTCCTGTGGCTTTGGCACAGCTTGGAAAATTACTTTTGAAAACTAATTAGTTAAATGTGAACTTCCAAGATACAAGACTACCCCTTCATTACAGGCAAAAGGAATTACAGTCGGACCCCCATAACTGTGGGGGTTTGGTTCCCAGACTTACCATGGATACCAGAAACCACAGATAACAGTGAACCCTATTAAAATAATGGGACTTCAGGTTAGTTGTGTTGGTGGACCTAGAAGATATCTGGAGAGGATGCCTCTCTAGACATTTTCTAGGAAGACTTTACGCTATGTAGTCCTGTTTTGTGTCCCATGGATAACTGAAACCACAGATATTGTAAGTAGTTAACAAATAATGAGTTATTGGCAATTAATCCCATTCCAATAATGAAAGAATAACTACATTGCATGATATTGTAACTTAATGAGGGATACACTCCTATTATTGTATAACTGGGAATTTTAGTTACTTCTGTAGTTTACATGGGTGTGGGCTCCCAAAATGTTGCAGGAACCATGATGCATGGTTCAAGTACTGTATTGTGTTATGCCTCATCTTTCTGCCCTGTTATGAGCGCTAGGTAGTGATGATACACATGAGGAATGTATGTTTTGAACCACCAGCTAGCCGTGTAACATTCAGATGTGATTTTCTAAAGTAACTAAAAGCAGAGATCTAAGTTACTTTTGAGAATGAGAGAAGTAAATTGTTATTTTTAAAAATAGTCACCAAATGCATAACTAAGTAATTTCTCCTGACCTGACTGTCCCCACCACCACAGCCCACCTTAACAGTCAGCAACCTGAATCGAACAAAGGAGGTCTGTTCAGTTGCCAATCAGGGCACAAGGAGGATGACATTTCCAACCTCCTTCTGCCAACAAGCAAGAATGCAATGAGGAATTGCAACAGGAGTCTTGTTCAAAGTCTTGCCATGAACCCAGAGGCCAACTCTGCCCACACATCTTCTACTCAGGAAATGTCATCATAGGATTTAATCACATCACCCACAACATCAGAGGTACTTTCACTTGTTCATCCTCTAATGGGATATATGCCACCCTTTGTCAACAATGCCCTTCAGTAGTCTGAATTGTGTAAACAGGCAAGTCTCTGTGCAAGAGGATAAATGGACCTAATTCAGACATTAGGAATGGAAATACACAAAAACCAGTTGCAGAACACTTCAGTCTTCCTAGACATTGGATCTCAGACCTCACAACTGCAGTCCTTGAACAAAACAAAAAAATGTCAAAGGGAGATTGGCAAGAGAAATAGCAGAATGGGGATATATCACAAACTACAGTCCACTAACAGTGGTTTGAACAGAGACAATGGTTTCCTAGCACATTGCACATATTATAATACTACAATCTGTGCATTAAATAATGAGACAATGTTTCTACCTGCATGACAAACATCAACACTCTCGGCCGTTCAGTTAATTGTCAGTCGTCATTTAAAGCAGCTGTGTTGTCTGTTGTGTGCCAGAAAAATGCTAAGTTTAAAATCAAGCAACGTATCAATTTGAATTGTTTTAGAAAATTGAACAAAACACCAATGGAATCTTTTCAAATGCTTACTGAGACCTACGTGGAAGACTGCATGTCTTGTGCACATGTGTTTGAGTGGCACAAAAGATTCAGGGAAGGACATGAGAATGTGGAAGATGATGAATACCCTGGACAACCTTCTACTTCAAGAACCAAAGAAATTGTGGAAAAAATCAGCCAGATAGTTCAAAGAGACCACCAGCTCAGGGTCCAAATGATAGCTGAAGCTGTGAACACTGACAAAGACACTGCATGGAAAATTTTGCATGAGGATCTCAGCATGAGAAAGGTTTGTGCCAAGATGGTCTCTAGTGTTCTCACACCAGAGCAAAAAGAGTGCCGCAAGGAAATTTGCACTGACATTCTTCAGCAACTTGAGGCGGACCCAAACTTTTTTTCAAAAAATCATCAGTTGTGATGAAACCTGGATCTTCTAGTATGATCCTGAGACAAAATGACAGTCAATGCACTGGAAAACACCATTATCACCAAGAATTTTAAAAGCACATCAAAGCAAGTCCACATTCAAAACCATGCTTATTGGGTTTTCCTATGGGATTCTGGAATTTGTAGTTTAGTGAGACTTAAGAGCTCTCTGGCTGAGAAATCTAAATGTCCTTCCCTAAACTGCAAATCCCAGGATTCCACAGGAGGCAGCCATAGCAGTTAAAGTGGAATAATAGCGCTATAACAGTGTAGTGTGATAATCTACTCAAATGATGAAAATAACCCTCATGGAATTTGCTGGGAATCCTACAAGTCTAAACAGGATCCAGCACCAATCCACACTATTCAGAAGGAGGGAGACCCAAAATGGCAAAAACAACAGGGTAAAAGCCTTCGCAGATTTCCCTGTACTTTTTCACAGACTGCGAGGCTGGTGCGCATTTTTGCTCGTTTGAACTATGGAATAATGAAAAACTCGAAGGGAAGCACAAAGCTGATTGGCCAGGTGAGAGTGGGGTCGGGGCTTGCTAGGAGGGCAAGCGCCTACTGCCACCATGTTGGCTTTTCACCTTAGCAATCGCTTGCTAAGGTGATAAAACAAAAGGATCAATAGTTTCTGTTTTGCTTTAAAGAATCGCTCTATCACACCAGCGCACTTTGGGATGATTTTAAAAAAACCCAGCAGCAGTGAAGAACTAACGTGAGTAAATCACTCATGGCCACCATCAGAAATGCGAGGCTTATGGGGGCTTCCAAGGCCAGAAAAACTGTTTGGACATGTTGCTGCTGCTGCAAGATGCCAATAGTACAAGGAATTTGGGATTTTTTCCCCTCGTGTAGATGGGCCCTACAGCTTGTAAGTCCTTGTTTAAAATGGCATAGGGCAGCAACAGAGGCAGTGGCGAGCCCTGCCAGCCACCCACTTCTGCCTTACGAAGGCATCCACAGTGGGTTGACTCCATGGATCGTATTTTTCCCGTGTGTTAAATATGGTTTTGGGGGGGACCTAGAGTTATTTGCAGTTTTCCACTTTTGTGGAGGTTCTGTGCCCCTAACCCCAGCGAATGTGGAGAGACAACCGTAATAGCAAGCTGAGTTAAAACTGGGGAGAACATTTAGTAACTTTCCTTTAAAATTTTGTCCAGCTTCCCAAGAAGGCTTATTTAGGCTACAGGCCCCAGCTGTCCACCCACATACCTTATTATTCTCTGGATCTAGTCAGAACATAAGAAAGTGACTTTTTGGGAACATAACTCCTGGAAGACGTAACTTTTCCAAGATTTGGAAGAAGCCATGCCACGCTGCACCCTCAAGGAGAGACAGGAATCATGTAGCTCTCCAGATATCTATGGTCTGGGATTCCAGCAGCCATAAGCAGTACAGCCAATGGTAGGGTATGCTGGGAGCTGCAGTCCAACCACATGCAAAGGTGGCATGATTCCCATTGCTGCCTTACTGCCAGGACTATGAAACAGCAAGGACAATGTGCAGACAGAAGCAGCTCTACAAACACACACACCCCCCAAAAAATAGCAAAAGAAAGATGTTTTCACACTTCAATCTACAGCTACCATCCTTTGATCCCAGGAAGCCAGACAACCTCCATGTCAAACTGTTCCATTCCTGTGTAATTATCCTCCCTTGTTCTTTGAAACTGAATATATATATATGGCAAATGTCTTAGCTTAAAATGCAGTTGCAGCACTACTCTGTTCAATGCAGACAGGCAAAGCATGACTGAAGATTTTAAAGGGCTAGCATGCCATTAATCACAAGTTTCCTACTTGCAGGTTTAGCCCATATTATTGTTTCCTCTTCAGTGCAACTGGGAGAATGGTGATGAATGTCCACCTATCTGCCTCTCTGTTACTAAGCTTCTGTTCCAGAGGGAGTTTTAATTACTGGTTTTCTTTCCATTTTTGTCTGTACTTTCTTTTATGGTGAAATAGTGCTGTTGTGAGAAAACAAAGGAAAGGGGGGGAAATTATGCAAGGAAGCCAATTATTAACCATTAGCCTAATCATAGAAAACAGAAGCTGACTAATGAATGGGCAAATCAAACGGGACTCAAATGACAGCTTAAGCAACCTCCTGCGAGTACTCTTCAACTATTGCATCTGGTTCCATCCAAAGTTTCCAACCCCTTTTGTTCACTTAAAGCCTTTTATAATTAGTTGCTGACATCTCTCTCTGGCTTTTCTTCGCAAACGAAGATTCAGGAAGGACTCATCCCGCGCTTTCTGCAAGCGCGCTGATTACTAAAAAGGCCAATCCGAGATAGACAAGTCCGGTTGCAAAAAGCACAGCAGAAGGTCTCCTTGGGTGATGTTTTTGGGTTGTGATTCTTTCTGCGTTGTCGTTTCTCTTCAAGACTTGTTCGTCGTGAGTTCTCAAATAAGGCTGCAGCATTGTGGATAGTGTGTCTCCATGCCTCCCGAGGTGAGGCCTGGGCGGACCACTGTTGGTGATCAATTTGGCCGAGCCTGAGATGTTGTTTCAGGGAGTCTTTGTATCGCTTTTTTGGAGCGCCCCTCTTACGCTGACCCGTGGCGAGTTCACCGTAGAGTAGTATTTTTGGGAGGCGATGGTCCTCCATCCTAGAAATGTGCCCTGCCCAGCGCAGCTGTGTTCTCAATATCATGGCCTCAATGCTGGTTATCCCTGCTTGCTCAAGGACAGCAACATTTGTCACATAGTCAGTCCAGTGTATATTTAGGATTGTGCGTAGACAGCGCTGATGAAAGCGCTTGAGGAGTCATAGGTGGTGGCGATAGGTGACCCATGTTTCAGATCCATAAAGGAGGATAGACAGTACGATGGCTCTATACACACTGATTTTTGCTGACATACAGAAGTGTAAAACTGCCTTCAATATTGCTACTCGGTCTGATTTTATATGGCCACCAGCACACACACCTGTGTTTCCCAGTGCTTTCTGAACAACCCACTGCTGCAAGGAGAACAAGGGGAACACCAAAAAGCAGGCAAAAACAAGCCTGAGCTCACATGAACCTGCCCATTACATGGCTTCTCCTTGTATTCATTGGGGCAATAGCTGGATTACTGTGGGCCCAGAGCTTAGAAGTAGCTCCTGACAAACAGTTATTTGTGATTTATTCCTTTTTGCAATAACTAGGGTTGCTCTTAAAGAAATGGGTGTGCCACAACATTTGAGTGTCCTGATGCATAACCTGTACTCAAGACAAGAGGCTACTATTAGAAGAGAATATGGGGAAATTGAATGGTTTCCAGTTTGTGAGGGGGTCAGGCAAGAGCTACATTTCATCACACAATATGTTTAATTTGTATGTCAAAAATATCACATGCAAAGCAGGATTAGACTCAGAGGAGGAGGCATGAAAGTTGGAGAAAGGAACATCAAAAATTTAAGATATGCAGATGACACCTCACTACTAGAAAACAACAAACACTTGGAAAAATTCCTGAAGAAAGTCAAGGAAGAAAAGTCAGATTTACAGCTGAACATTAAGAAAACAAAAATAATGACCACAGATTATTTATGTAACTTTAATGTAGATGATGAAGAAATTGAAATAATTCAAGATTTTCCATACCTTAGCTCAATCATTGATCAGAACAGAGATTGCTGTCAAGAAATCAGAAGAAGATTAGGACTTGGAAAGGCAGCTATGAAAGAACTAGACAAGATCCTGAAGTGCAAAGATATATCATTGAATACTAAAGTTAGGATTGACCATGACATTGTATTCCCTTTTACTATGTATAGTTGTGAGAGCTGGATGGTGAAGAAAACTGATAGGAAGAACATTAACTCATTTGAGATGTGGTACTGGAGAAGAGTTCCGTAGGCACTGTGGACTGCTAAAAAGACAAATAAATGAGTTCTAGAACAAATCAAGCCTGAACTCCCCCTAAAATTCAAAATGACTGAATTTAGACTGCCATACTTTGGACATATCATAGAATCACAGAGTTGGAAGAGACCACAAGAGCCATCCAGTCCAACCCCCTGCCATGCAGGAATAAACAATCAAAGCATTCCCGAAAGATGGCCATCCAGCCTCTATTGAAAAACCTCCAAAGAAGGAGAGTCCACCACATTTCAAGGCAGTGCATTCCACTGTTAGACAACTCTTACCATCAGGAAGTTCATAAGAACCCTGAGAAATTCATGAGTATCATGAGAAGGCATGACTCACTAGAAAAGACAATGATGCTTGGCAAGGCAGAAGGCAGTAGGAAAAGAGGAAGTTGTTGTTAGCCTTCAAGTCGGACTTATGGTGACCCTATGAAAGAGAGACCTCCAAGTCACCCTAACCTCTACAGGTCTTGCAGACTCAGGTCTTGCACACTCAGGGCCATGGTTTCCTCAACTGAGTCTATCCATCTGTAATATGGTCTTCCTCTTTTCCTGCTGCCTTCTGCCTTGCCAAGCTTCATACAGATAGATAGTCGAGGAAACCATGGCCCTGAGTGTGCAAGACCTGAGTCTGCAAGACCTGTTGAGGTTAGGGTGATTTGGAGGTCTCTCTTTCATAGGGTCACCATATGTCCGACTTGAAGGCTAACAACAAGGCAGTGCCATCTTAATACATGGGCCCCACAAGCATAGGGGCCCCATGCTAATCTATGCACAGACCAGAATTTAACACTAATTTTCTGATCACCTGCCTCAACATTTAAATCTCCCACTAACTCGGTAGAAGAAGAAAAATTACGACTTGTACCAGAGAGTTGTCATGTCTGCTTTCACGAGAATAGGGAATGGGGAAGGTAAAGAGAAAAGAGAGGAGGAGGAGGGATGGGTGGTTGGAGGGGGGGTCCTGATTGAGGAGCAAAGCAAGGGAGGCACCGAGGAAATCCTGACAGAAGAGGCAGAAAAGCTGAACAGCAGCAGAGAAAGGGAGGCTCAACCCATCTCCTCAGCTCTGCCTGGAGCAGTTGCTGGAGGCTGCTTGCCCACTCCCCGTCTCTCTTCCCCTTCCCACGGTTCCCACTGACCCAAGACAGAAATGCCAGCTCACTGGGAAGATGCCCCTCCAAGATATTGCTTTTGCTTCCCCTCCCTCCTTTCCCACATTGGAATGTGCTTCTTTCCTCTCTTCTTTTTCATTCTTTTCTCTGCTGTTTTACACATCTGGGATTCTGAAGTCTGGACAGGGAGGGACTTTGCTCCCAATGAAGCTGTACAACGGGGAGAGGGTCAAAACACCGGTTTTGTTGGAGGTACCAATAAATATAAGTTTATTTTATCAATAATTTACATTTTTATTCTTGTGAGTGGTTGTGTAGCCAAGGCCCAGTGCACTGCTTTGCCCCGGGGCCCTATAAAGCTGTTGAGATGGCCCTGCAACAAGGGTTGCCAGTGCAGGATTGTCCCAGGCCCTTAGGTTTTCAGGAAACACTTGAGATCGGGACACCCCCTGGCGATGTCATTAAGCATTGTATATTCAGTACCAACCACAGTTGCTCACAACTTGTCTTCAAACATCTCCCCCCCCCCAAAAAAAAAAACAGAGAGAGAGGGAAAGAGAGAATATTTTCCTGTTTGGAAATTAAGACAGAAATCTTACCTACAGGGGCTGTTCCCTGATCAAGATGAAATGAGGGGATTATTCCTTCTCACTGACTTGGAGAAACGGGATAAGGAATATTTAATCTCGACTATTGGCTTCTAGCCAGAAGGTGGCTGCAGAGCAGAGGAGGAGCCCTGGTACCCCAACTACAGGGAGGAAAGGAGCAGATGCTTTGTCACACTGGCTTTTAGAAATCCAGCACCATGGGGTCACCCAGTTTAGAGTCAATGTGATATTTAGCACATAATTCTTGCATTCTGGAAACCAGTACCTTTAGACACCTGTGACAGCTAGCAGATCATAATGGCCCTTGTAGCACACTATAGCAACAACCGAGACTGCCACACAAGCCTAGCATGCCAGAATGGGTTGTTATACTCAGGCAAAACCACAGATTGTATCACCACCACAATCCATGCTCTCAAACTTAATGCACTGGTTGACCAGTTCACAGGATAGTGTTGGAAGTCTCTATGCAACATTCTGATCTTCTGAAATCTAATTTTTGGTCCCATTCTGTGTCCACATAGAAGTTTCTCTTACTTATGGCTCAGTGGTGTTGGCAGACATCAGGATGCATGGGAAGTAAGCCTGTAAAAGAGAGGCACTTGATTCTGCTTCTCTTCTGTCCTTCTGTCCCTGACTCAAAGCCAGCTGTGCAAATTACCCAAACCACCCTGGTCTCACAATTGCCTCTTTCCACTTTCTCAGTTTCCCATTATCCTCCCTCTCACGCAGATGAACTCTGCTGCTGGGCAGAGGCGGGGAGAGCTAAACCTGCTGCCCAGGGCTTTGATCTCCGAATTAGTTTTATACAGAGAGCTATTTCCCCCTTTCCCCGACATCCAATGTGCAGCTGGTTTATGGGCACATGGAGGAAAATCAATACTCTATCAAAGTAATCCTGCTTTTATGGTGGGCTTTCTGGCTGT
Source organism: Gambelia wislizenii (assembly GCA_030847615.1). Classification (NCBI taxonomy): domain Eukaryota; kingdom Metazoa; phylum Chordata; class Lepidosauria; order Squamata; family Crotaphytidae; genus Gambelia; species Gambelia wislizenii. Next base: position 240,664,860 of record JAUMIR010000002.1, on the reverse strand, counting down.
GGTGCTATTCATCTGAGACTCTAAACACTAACTAAATCTAGTGGGCACCGTTTGCTAACCCTTTCGGGGGTCAATTTGCTCTAGCAGAATTGATTGGGCTCTCAAGCATGTTGCTTTCTTTATTATTGCATTGTATTTTATTTTATTATATTTATTTATTTTTCTTTTGTGTGGCCATTGCTTCTTTTAGGGGTGGGCAGGTGGATTATTTATCACCCACTTATTATATTATTTATATATGGCTGATTCTTGCTCCCATTACTACTACTACTATAGTATTAATAGGTCTATTGACCAGTAGTATACTAGTGCCAGTATTATTATACCACTATTATGTTACTAGTAGCACTACTGGTAGTATAATACAGTATTATGAAACTGAAAGAGATTTTCAAAGTATGTTCCAAGGAACCTGTACTTGAGGCAACACTAGGATTTTTTAAAACATCTCAAAGTTCAGAAATAACATGTTTAAAAGCAACAATGTTATTTGTAACTCTTCTAATGAAAGCTAATGTCATACATTTAAGATTTTAATCTCAGCAACATTAACACTGGAATTCTTTTCAATAACAAGTGCTACTTCAATTCATTGTCTTAGGTGGCTACTTGAGGGGTGGGGGTTGAACATTTTTGTATTTTTAAAAAATGATTTTAAAATAATACTTTAAAAGTAACACACTTTCTTAATAAGTAGCGTAACATATTACTTTTTGTCAGGAAGCAATGATGAATCCATGCCTCCCCCCCTCCACACACAAAAAGTAATACCAACACATCAGCTTTTCCAATACAGTTGTCCCTTCACATTTGCTGGGGTTTGGTTCCAGGACCCTCCATGAATACCCAAATCCATGAATACTCAAGTTCCATTATATGCAAAGGCACAGTTGTAGCATGTGAAGAAATCATTATTGTAATGCAATGCAATCTTGTGTATCCCATGCTAAGTTTAGTTTAGGAGTTTTCCCTGCATGCATCAGTTCTCTCACACCCCCTTCTCCTTTAACTAGGCAATTTCAGCCAACTGGAGCAATGGGTCATTCATCACATTACCTAATTTAAATATTATTACACTTTGTCTAAGTTCCTTTTAAGTTTTGTCTCCATGTGGCTGGAGCCATCTTAGAAGTTTTGAGTCCTTTTAGTCGAGTCAGCATGTAGCCTACATCGCTTAAGGCTGGGTGAGTCTTTTCCTACCCTAAATCCTCTTAGTTACCTATGGACCTTTTAAGTTTGATTTAATATGTAGATTAAGATTGATATACCTTCAGTAAACTTTTGATATGCTTTTTTAAACTGATTTATTTGTTGTTTTAATGAGTCTAATTGACTGGGTGATCAGACCACACATTTAAATGTTAATTGATCTGTGTCTGCATTCCGATGCTTTACTCTGCTTGCTTTGAAAGAAAAGTGTTTTTACTTTTAAAAAAGATATTTTTATTTTTAAAAGGGCTAGATCCCTGGAATTTTTAATACATTTTTAATTTTAGACTCATACCTCCCTACAATAGTAAAATGGTGTCCCTTATAACAGATGACAAAATCAAGGTTTGCTTTTTGGATTATTATTTTTTTAAGAATATTTTCAAGCCGTGAATACTTAACTCCATGAATGCCAAATCCGTGAATGTGGAGGGACAACTGTAGTTCCAAGCTCTGTGGGTTCCTCTGTAAAAGATCATTAATGGCAGATACATTTCCCTGAAATGAACCTACAGTTGTCAAAAGAGAGAAAATGCTTGACCAAAAAAGAGAATCAATTTGCCTAAAATGTGCATATGCCTATTTATATGTATAAAGAAAATTTTAGAGATCATTCTAATAATTTAAATACAATTGTCTCTTCATATTTGTTGGGGTTTGGTTCCAGCCCTACCCCACCCCACCCCGTGGATACCCCGTGAATACTCAAGTCCCATTATATGCAATGGCATAGCAAAATGGTGTCCCTTGTATCAGATGGCTAAATCAAGGTTTGCTTTTTGGATTATTTTTTTAAAAGAATATTTTCAAGCCTTGAATACTTAAATTCATGGATACCAAATCCATGGATACGGAGGGACAACTGTATATTTCACTACAGAGGGCCCAGATTTCAGGGACAAACTCTGCTTCTCCAGTCCTCAGGGTAAGATTGAGGAATCTCAGGGAGAGAGCACTACCTTCAGAAGTGTCTGTGGTTTGGCCCTGAACTGTTAGGAGCTGGGATAGTCCCAATAAGGCAATCCTATTTCACCATGGGGGAGAAACTGTGAGCAGTGACCTGTGAGCTAGCCTGTCCAGTAGCGAGTTGCTGACTGACAGGCGTCTTCATGTCCCCTGTACTTATTTGGATGATTCTGTATCTGGACTTGGATTGGGCAGCCCTTTGAATAGAAAACATCTTCAAAGTGTTCTCTATAAAATAACACACACACAGTCACATAACTAACACAAGAGTTATTCTGTGATGTGTTTGTGTGCATTCTCCATTCAAGCACGCAAGACTGTGAGGCCCAAAAGGCTCAGGTACCAAACCACATGAACAGAGAGCCAGCCCAGGTACATGGAATGTGGGCATATATTTCATGTATCTCATATTTTTAAAATGAGAGCGGGAGCAAAATCCAGAGGGTTTACTCTTGCTGTACTACAGTCCTCAAACACTTTCATCAGTGCTGTATATGTACAATCCTAAATATACACTGGACTGACTATGTGACAAATGTTGCTGTCCTTAAGCAAGCAAGGATCACCAGCATGGAGGCCATGATATTGAGAACACAGCTGCTCTGGGCAGGGCACGTTTCTAGGATGGAAGACCATTGCCTCACCGTACTCTATGGTGAACTCGCCACGGGTCAGCGTAAGAGGGGCGCTCCAAAAAAGCAATACAAGGACTCCCTGAAGCAACATCTCAGGCTCGGCCAAATTGATCACCAACAACGGTCCGCCCTGGCCTCACCTCGGGAGGCACGGAGACACACTATCCACAATGCTGCAGCCTTATTTGAGAACTCATGCCAAACAAGTCTTGAAGAGAAATGATAACAATGCAGAAAGAATCACAACCCAGAAACATCACCCAAGGAGACCTTCTGCTGTGCTTTTTGCAACCAAACTTGTTTATCTCGGATTGGCCTTTTTAGTCATCAGCGCGCTTGCAGAAAGTGCGGGATGAGTCCTTCCTGAATCTTTGTTTGTGAAGCAAAGCCAGAGAGAGAGAAAGAGAGACTACAGTCTTGATGTATATCACCCCATTGGCATCAGTGGTAGCTTTCCTCTATAGATCAAAATAGCAGCTGGAATGGGGGAATCCTTTACATTTAGGGTTGTCACAGTGAAAACTTGAGAGGGCTCCTGTACCTTTAATGGTTATATAGAAGTGAGAATTTGTCTCTTGTTACCTGGTTGCATTATAAGCAACACCTGCTAAAAGTGCTGCTTCTACACAGTGATTAAAGGGACAAGAACTCTCTCCAGTTTTTGCTCTGGTAACCCAGGACTGTAGCACAGGAGTGAAAGGTTAAGCTTTCTTTTTTTTCCATCTGGTCCTGATCCTTGCTGGTATTTATTTTAATGTTTTCAAAATATGTGAAATGGATGCATTCACTCCATGTATCATCTACTGATTCTCAGTCTGCTCCTTAGAATGTCCCCCAGAATCCTCTGCAACTTACAGAAATGGTTTCCCAAAGAGATATATGGATCAATCCACTGGTGTAGAGCCATATTAGTGTTGAAGCACTACTAGTACACTATTAGTTTTACAAGCAGAGAAGACAATAAAATATTAAATCAAAGGTCGTTTAAATATAATAAAATCAATGGAATTCTTGCATCTAAAGCATTTGTCCCCCAACCAGCTCTCACATACATACACAAGCTTGCATGCATGCACAACATGGACAGATCAGTCTGTGTATGTGGCATGTCTCCAAAAAATGTTACAGATTTCAGAACACAGGCTGCATCTGCACTTTGACACCACTGCAGTTTGACACCACTTTAATTGCCAAGGCTCAATGCTATGGAAGTCTGGCATCTGTAGTTTTGTGAGATATTTAGCCTTCTATGTCAGAGAGCTCTGGTGCCACAACAAACAACAAATCCCAGGATTCCATAGCATTGAGCCATGACAGTTAAATAATCAAACTGGATTATTTCTGCAGTATAGATGCAGCCACAGTTGCTCTCAAAGTACACATCTAAATATAGAATCATAGAACTGTAGGGTTGGAAGAGACCACGAGGGCCATCCAGTCCAACCCCCTGCCACGCAGGAAATCACGATCAAAGCATCCCCGACAGATGGCCATCCAGCCTCTGTTTAAAGACCTCCAAGGAAGGAGACCCCACCACGCTCCGAGGGAATGCGTTCCACTGCCGAACAGCTCTTACTGTCAAAAAGTTCCTCCTAATGTTGAGGTGGAATCTCTGTTCCTGGAGCTTGCACCCATTGCTCCGTGTTGCAGTCTCTGGAGCAGCAGAAAACAAGCCTGCTCCATCCTCAGCGTGACATCCCTTCAAATACTTAAACAGGGCTATCATATCGCCTCTTAACCGTCTTTTTTCCAGGCTAAACATACCCAGCTCCCTAAGTCTCTCCTCATAAGGCATCGTTTCCAGACCTTTCACCATTTTAGTCGTCCTCCTCTGCACACACTCCAATTTGTCAATACCCTTTTTGAATTGTGGTGTCCAGAACTGGACACAGTATTCTAGGTGAGGCCTGACCAAGGCAGAATAGAGTGGCACTATGACTTCCCTTGATCTAGACACTATATTTCTATTGATGCAGCCCAAAATCGCATTGGCCTTTTTAGCTGCCGCATCACACTGTTGACTCATGTTCAACTTGTGGTCTACTAGGACTCCTAGATCCCTTTCGCATGTAGTCTTGTTAAGCCAGGTCTCCCCCATCCTATATCTATGCATTTCATTTTTCCGCAGTAATTTTTTTTTTTAATGCACAATTTTGATAATCTTTGAGTCAAGAACTGCATCGCTAAACTCAGAGATGTAAGAAAATCAAAGGATAGCTGCATTCCAGTTTTTACTTTTTCTGGGAGGTATATATCAAGTTACACTGAGCAGACAAAAATCCTCAAGCATATGTGTTGAATAAACATAGGGCTTATCTAGGAACTCAGCTAGACGGGAGAAATAATTGTGGAAAATAGTGCATCACCTCACTATCACAGCAGTGTTCATTTGTCCCCATGATCTATTCACAAGATCACTGGCATGGAAAGCCATCCAAGTTTGCAGTACATTCAGAGTATGCCCGCAGGAAAAGATGGTGGCTGTGAGTAAATTACCTGCCTTATTATCTTCTGAAAAGCTCCCTCCGTTTCCCCCCTCCTCCATTTTTGCTGTCAAATGAGAGATGCAGAAGAGTAATCTTCTGCTTTAAAAAAATACAGTTTTATTTTTTTGCTCTGCCACTTTTAAGCTATTTTTAAATAGCGCTCAATCGTGTCCCCAAAAAACAATGGCGGCTCCGGCCGCTTTGTCGCCGACAAGCCTACCCTGTGCACATCCAACCAATCATGTTTTTACTTACTGGATGTGCCCCAATTCAAATGGGTTGTTCAGATGGGCTGTTATGTGTATTTTTGTGTACTTTTTTAAAAAGATCATGAGGAAAAAAGCTGTAATCGCGAACTACTTGGAGTTTTCAGCCCTTCTCCTTTCCAATATGGCAAATCCCGGCAGGAGCTCATCTGGACAAAAGGTATTCTGTCTGCATTATTTGAGGACTTTTTTCATCATCTAAATAACCCCTAGGTAAGCAGTTTAAAGTTAACACATTTTACCCTTTGAATGATAACCTTGCTGGTCCCAACTGGTCCCTATAGATCAAGGTTGAGACATGTGTGGCTTTCCAAAAACTGATGTACTGCAGCTCCCAGCATCCCTAACCATTGGCTATGCTGGCTGGAGCTGATGGGCAACATCTGGAGGGCCACATGTATACATTCCCCACTCTGTCCAGTCTGCGTACAAAAGGTGGAAAGCAGCCAACCTACTAAAGATATAGCCTTGCTATATATAGTACCATAGTACCGTAGACCTCCCCGACCTACATAAATGCCCTTTTTAAAAAACTGGGTTATTAGCAACCAACTGTCCTTGAGCAAGCAGGGATCACCAGTATTGAGGCCATGATATTGAGAACACAGCTGCGCTGAGCAGGGCACGTTTCTAGGATGGAGGACCATCGCCTCCCAAAAATACTACTCTACGGTGAACTCGCCATGGGTCAGCGTAAGAGGGGCGCTCCAAAAAAGCGATACAAAGACTCCCTGAAACAACATCTCAGGCTCGGCCAAATTGATCACCAAGAATGGTCCGCCCTGGCCTCACATCGGGAGGCATGGAGACACACTATCCACAATTCTGCAGCCTTATTTGAGAGCTCACGCTGAACAAGTCTTGAAGAGAAATGACAACACAGAAAGAATCACAACCTGGAAACATCACCCAAGGAGACCTTCTGCTGTGCTTTCTGCAACCGGACTTGTTTATCTCGGATTGGCCTTTTTAGTCATCAGCGCGCTTGTAGAAAGCGTGGGATGAGTCCTTCCTGAATCTTCGTTTGCGAAGAAAAGCCAGAGAGAGAGTAGGAAAAGTAGAACCTGTAAAGCAAAACTTTAAATGGATAGTTTTACAGCTAAGTCCTGTGAGGGCTTTCATGAGTTTCATGTGAATAGGGGAGGCTGCTAAAGCCCCAGAACAAAACCATTTCCTTGAGCAGAGACATTTAGGACATTTTCACATGGAGGGGCTAAAAGCCCTGATTCTGTCCCGCCACCTCCTCTCCCATTCCTGCAACGGAATGGAGGTAAATGTTCGCACATTTACCTCCATTCCGAAACAGAAACGGTCCTCCTCTCTCCTTGCCTGGCCGGCAGTGAATGCAGCTGTCATAACACTGCTTATACGACCGGGCGGGGAAACTCCCGCTCGTTCTCGCAAGAGAATGAACGGGAGGGAAATTCAAATTAAAACCCTCCCAGCTGTCAAAAGAAAGAATAAATTTTAAAAAAAAATTAATACAAGTAACTTGGGAAGGGTGGTGGAAAGGGTGGCACTTACCTGGCTGTCCAGATCATGGCAGGAAGTGCCTGCCACAGAGCTCCTCCCCCGTCCCTCTCATTCCAGAACAGGGACAGGATCCAATTTGCACACCCGTGATTCCGTAACAGAAATGGAACTGGGTGCTTATGAATGACTTCTCCCCATGAATACTATATCACGGGGAGAAAACAGAACAGGCACAATGTAGGAACGGAACATGGTAGACGTTGTCCGAAAGGGAAAACCTTTTCCGACCCTGTTCTGTTCCTGCCACAGGATATATAGCCCATGTGAAAATCTCCTTAGATTGCATACTGTCAGTAACAAGTTTTTGCTTTGCACCACAGATTGACTACCTGAGAATATCCCTCTAGTTTGTTTTGTCTGATTGCTTTTTAAAGCAAGAATGGAGATGATCACACTATACTGTTATAGTGCTATTATGCCACTAGGATGGAGGTCCATCACCTCCCAAAAATAGTACTCTACAGTGAACTCGCCATGGGTCAGCGTAAGAGAGGCACTCCAAAAAAGCGATACAAGGACTCCCTGAAACAACATCTCAGGCTCGGCCAAATTGATCCCCAACAATGGTCCGCCCTGGCCTCACATCGGGAGGCATGGAGACGCACTATCCACAGTGCTGCAGCCTTATTTGAGAACTCACACCGAACAAGTCTTGAAGAGAAACGACAACGCAGAAAGAATCACAACCCAAAAACATCACCCAAGGAGACCTTCTGCTGTGCTTTCTGCAACCGGACTTGTTTATCACAGATTGGCCTTTTCAGTCATCAGCGTGCTTGCAGAAAACGCAGGATGAGTCCTTCCTGAATCTTCATTTGCAAAGAAAAGCCAACGAGAGAGAGAGAGAGATGCCACTTTAACTGCTCTGGCTGCCTCCTGTGGGATGCTGGGATTTGCAGTTCAGGGAGGGGCATTTAGCATTCTCAGCCTCCTTAAACGACAAATCCCAGGATTCCACAGGAGGCAGCGAGAGCAGTTAGAGTGGAATAATTGCACTTTAACAGTGTAGTGTGATAAAGTAATTTGAGTTGTAAGAGGGCAGGTACCAAGCCTATGAGTTCATGGTGCTTCAAGACACCCCTAAACTTTATCTGGAAACAACTAGGATAGCCGTACCTGGCATAATATACGCCATTATAGGAGATTGTAAAGGTTATAAATTAATAACTCCTTTTTTAATATTTATTCATATATTTCATAAGTTGTTTTTTGTGTTTTTTCTCAGAATCCATTCACATGGTTCAGCTACATGATATTATTTTAGGGGGGGGGATTGCATTGTTTTACATGTGGGTGGTGAGTGGCTGAGGAAGTGAGAGGAGGGAGGGGCCCTTGTGAGGCTCGGGTATAGATGCAGATTGAGTGCAGGAGTGGATTGTGAGGTGAAGAGGGAATTTGCATGTGGGTGGTGATTGGCTGACAGAGTGAGGGGATTGGTTGGGTATGTTTTCTAAGCGGCCAATCAGCACACTGGGAAAGGAAATATGCCCAAGAGTTTTTTATATACAGATATATATGTAAGGTAGGCCAGTATTATCCCAACTGTAGGCTAAGGAATAAGGACAGGGCTAGTGAGTTCATGAAAGAGCTGAGACCCAAGGATTTCTATTCTACGCAATGCCATCAGCTACCAAACTACTGTAGTCCTCCTGTGTTTGTTGCAGGGATTAGAACCATACAAAGGAAGCATTTCTGTCCTCCCTTGGTATGGCACCAGATACTATAAATCATTTTCACAGAGGATTTGTTCAGAAGATCATAGAATCATAGAATCATAGAATTGCAGAGTTGGAAGAGACCACGAGGGCCATCCAGTCCAACCCCCTGCCACGCAGGAAATCACAATCAAAGCATCCCCGACAGATGGCCATCCAGCCTCTGTTTAAAGACCTCCAAGGAAGGAGACCCCACCACGCTCCGAGGGAATGCGTTCCACTGCCGAACAGCTCTTACTGTCAAAAAGTTCCTCCTAATGTTGAGGTGGAATCTCTGTTCCTGGAGCTTGCACCCATTGCTCCGTGTTGCAGTCTCTGGAGCAGCAGAAAACAAGCCTGCTCCATCCTCAGCGTGACATCCCTTCAAATACTTAAACAGGGCTATCATATCGCCTCTTAACCGTCTTTTTTCCAGGCTAAACATACCCAGCTCCCTAAGTCTCTCCTCATAAGGCATCGTTTCCAGACCTTTCACCATTTTAGTCGTCCTCCTCTGCACACACTCCAATTTGTCAATACCCTTTTTGAATTGTGGTGTCCAGAACTGGACACAGTATTCTAGGTGAGGCCTGACCAAGGCAGAATAGAGTGGCACTATGACTTCCCTTGATCTAGACACTATATTTCTATTGATGCAGCCCAAAATCGCATTGGCCTTTTTAGCTGCCGCATCACACTGTTGACTCATGTTCAACTTGTGGTCTACTAGGACTCCTAGATCCCTTTCGCATGTAGTCTTGTTAAGCCAGGTCTCCCCCATCCTATATCTATGCATTTCATTTTTCCGCAGTAATTTTTTTTTTTAATGCACAATTTTGATAATCTTTGAGTCAAGAACTGCATCGCTAAACTCAGAGATGTAAGAAAATCAAAGGATAGCTGCATTCCAGTTTTTACTTTTTCTGGGAGGTATATATCAAGTTACACTGAGCAGACAAAAATCCTCAAGCATATGTGTTGAATAAACATAGGGCTTATCTAGGAACTCAGCTAGACGGGAGAAATAATTGTGGAAAATAGTGCATCACCTCACTATCACAGCAGTGTTCATTTGTCCCCATGATCTATTCACAAGATCACTGGCATGGAAAGCCATCCAAGTTTGCAGTACATTCAGAGTATGCCCGCAGGAAAAGATGGTGGCTGTGAGTAAATTACCTGCCTTATTATCTTCTGAAAAGCTCCCTCCGTTTCCCCCCTCCTCCATTTTTGCTGTCAAATGAGAGATGCAGAAGAGTAATCTTCTGCTTTAAAAAAATACAGTTTTATTTTTTTGCTCTGCCACTTTTAAGCTATTTTTAAATAGCGCTCAATCGTGTCCCCAAAAAACAATGGCGGCTCCGGCCGCTTTGTCGCCGACAAGCCTACCCTGTGCACATCCAACCAATCATGTTTTTACTTACTGGATGTGCCCCAATTCAAATGGGTTGTTCAGATGGGCTGTTATGTGTATTTTTGTGTACTTTTTTAAAAAGATCATGAGGAAAAAAGCTGTAATCGCGAACTACTTGGAGTTTTCAGCCCTTCTCCTTTCCAATATGGCAAATCCCGGCAGGAGCTCATCTGGACAAAAGGTATTCTGTCTGCATTATTTGAGGACTTTTTTCATCATCTAAATAACCCCTAGGTAAGCAGTTTAAAGTTAACACATTTTACCCTTTGAATGATAACCTTGCTGGTCCCAACTGGTCCCTATAGATCAAGGTTGAGACATGTGTGGCTTTCCAAAAACTGATGTACTGCAGCTCCCAGCATCCCTAACCATTGGCTATGCTGGCTGGAGCTGATGGGCAACATCTGGAGGGCCACATGTATACATTCCCCACTCTGTCCAGTCTGCGTACAAAAGGTGGAAAGCAGCCAACCTACTAAAGATATAGCCTTGCTATATATAGTACCATAGTACCGTAGACCTCCCCGACCTACATAAATGCCCTTTTTAAAAAACTGGGTTATTAGCAACCAACTGTCCTTGAGCAAGCAGGGATCACCAGTATTGAGGCCATGATATTGAGAACACAGCTGCGCTGAGCAGGGCACGTTTCTAGGATGGAGGACCATCGCCTCCCAAAAATACTACTCTACGGTGAACTCGCCATGGGTCAGCGTAAGAGGGGCGCTCCAAAAAAGCGATACAAAGACTCCCTGAAACAACATCTCAGGCTCGGCCAAATTGATCACCAAGAATGGTCCGCCCTGGCCTCACATCGGGAGGCATGGAGACACACTATCCACAATTCTGCAGCCTTATTTGAGAGCTCACGCTGAACAAGTCTTGAAGAGAAATGACAACACAGAAAGAATCACAACCTGGAAACATCACCCAAGGAGACCTTCTGCTGTGCTTTCTGCAACCGGACTTGTTTATCTCGGATTGGCCTTTTTAGTCATCAGCGCGCTTGTAGAAAGCGTGGGATGAGTCCTTCCTGAATCTTCGTTTGCGAAGAAAAGCCAGAGAGAGAGTAGGAAAAGTAGAACCTGTAAAGCAAAACTTTAAATGGATAGTTTTACAGCTAAGTCCTGTGAGGGCTTTCATGAGTTTCATGTGAATAGGGGAGGCTGCTAAAGCCCCAGAACAAAACCATTTCCTTGAGCAGAGACATTTAGGACATTTTCACATGGAGGGGCTAAAAGCCCTGATTCTGTCCCGCCACCTCCTCTCCCATTCCTGCAACGGAATGGAGGTAAATGTTCGCACATTTACCTCCATTCCGAAACAGAAACGGTCCTCCTCTCTCCTTGCCTGGCCGGCAGTGAATGCAGCTGTCATAACACTGCTTATACGACCGGGCGGGGAAACTCCCGCTCGTTCTCGCAAGAGAATGAACGGGAGGGAAATTCAAATTAAAACCCTCCCAGCTGTCAAAAGAAAGAATAAATTTTAAAAAAAAATTAATACAAGTAACTTGGGAAGGGTGGTGGAAAGGGTGGCACTTACCTGGCTGTCCAGATCATGGCAGGAAGTGCCTGCCACAGAGCTCCTCCCCCGTCCCTCTCATTCCAGAACAGGGACAGGATCCAATTTGCACACCCGTGATTCCGTAACAGAAATGGAACTGGGTGCTTATGAATGACTTCTCCCCATGAATACTATATCACGGGGAGAAAACAGAACAGGCACAATGTAGGAACGGAACATGGTAGACGTTGTCCGAAAGGGAAAACCTTTTCCGACCCTGTTCTGTTCCTGCCACAGGATATATAGCCCATGTGAAAATCTCCTTAGATTGCATACTGTCAGTAACAAGTTTTTGCTTTGCACCACAGATTGACTACCTGAGAATATCCCTCTAGTTTGTTTTGTCTGATTGCTTTTTAAAGCAAGAATGGAGATGATCACACTATACTGTTATAGTGCTATTATGCCACTAGGATGGAGGTCCATCACCTCCCAAAAATAGTACTCTACAGTGAACTCGCCATGGGTCAGCGTAAGAGAGGCACTCCAAAAAAGCGATACAAGGACTCCCTGAAACAACATCTCAGGCTCGGCCAAATTGATCCCCAACAATGGTCCGCCCTGGCCTCACATCGGGAGGCATGGAGACGCACTATCCACAGTGCTGCAGCCTTATTTGAGAACTCACACCGAACAAGTCTTGAAGAGAAACGACAACGCAGAAAGAATCACAACCCAAAAACATCACCCAAGGAGACCTTCTGCTGTGCTTTCTGCAACCGGACTTGTTTATCACAGATTGGCCTTTTCAGTCATCAGCGTGCTTGCAGAAAACGCAGGATGAGTCCTTCCTGAATCTTCATTTGCAAAGAAAAGCCAACGAGAGAGAGAGAGAGATGCCACTTTAACTGCTCTGGCTGCCTCCTGTGGGATGCTGGGATTTGCAGTTCAGGGAGGGGCATTTAGCATTCTCAGCCTCCTTAAACGACAAATCCCAGGATTCCACAGGAGGCAGCGAGAGCAGTTAGAGTGGAATAATTGCACTTTAACAGTGTAGTGTGATAAAGTAATTTGAGTTGTAAGAGGGCAGGTACCAAGCCTATGAGTTCATGGTGCTTCAAGACACCCCTAAACTTTATCTGGAAACAACTAGGATAGCCGTACCTGGCATAATATACGCCATTATAGGAGATTGTAAAGGTTATAAATTAATAACTCCTTTTTTAATATTTATTCATATATTTCATAAGTTGTTTTTTGTGTTTTTTCTCAGAATCCATTCACATGGTTCAGCTACATGATATTATTTTAGGGGGGGGGATTGCATTGTTTTACATGTGGGTGGTGAGTGGCTGAGGAAGTGAGAGGAGGGAGGGGCCCTTGTGAGGCTCGGGTATAGATGCAGATTGAGTGCAGGAGTGGATTGTGAGGTGAAGAGGGAATTTGCATGTGGGTGGTGATTGGCTGACAGAGTGAGGGGATTGGTTGGGTATGTTTTCTAAGCGGCCAATCAGCACACTGGGAAAGGAAATATGCCCAAGAGTTTTTTATATACAGATATATATGTAAGGTAGGCCAGTATTATCCCAACTGTAGGCTAAGGAATAAGGACAGGGCTAGTGAGTTCATGAAAGAGCTGAGACCCAAGGATTTCTATTCTACGCAATGCCATCAGCTACCAAACTACTGTAGTCCTCCTGTGTTTGTTGCAGGGATTAGAACCATACAAAGGAAGCATTTCTGTCCTCCCTTGGTATGGCACCAGATACTATAAATCATTTTCACAGAGGATTTGTTCAGAAGATCATAGAATCATAGAATCATAGAATTGCAGAGTTGGAAGAGACCACGAGGGCCATCCAGTCCAACCCCCTGCCACGCAGGAAATCACAATCAAAGCATCCCCGACAGATGGCCATCCAGCCTCTGTTTAAAGACCTCCAAGGAAGGAGACCCCACCACGCTCCGAGGGAATGCGTTCCACTGCCGAACAGCTCTTACTGTCAAAAAGTTCCTCCTAATGTTGAGGTGGAATCTCTGTTCCTGGAGCTTGCACCCATTGCTCCGTGTTGCAGTCTCTGGAGCAGCAGAAAACAAGCCTGCTCCATCCTCAGCGTGACATCCCTTCAAATACTTAAACAGGGCTATCATATCGCCTCTTAACCGTCTTTTTTCCAGGCTAAACATACCCAGCTCCCTAAGTCTCTCCTCATAAGGCATCGTTTCCAGACCTTTCACCATTTTAGTCGTCCTCCTCTGCACACACTCCAATTTGTCAATACCCTTTTTGAATTGTGGTGTCCAGAACTGGACACAGTATTCTAGGTGAGGCCTGACCAAGGCAGAATAGAGTGGCACTATGACTTCCCTTGATCTAGACACTATATTTCTATTGATGCAGCCCAAAATCGCATTGGCCTTTTTAGCTGCCGCATCACACTGTTGACTCATGTTCAACTTGTGGTCTACTAGGACTCCTAGATCCCTTTCGCATGTAGTCTTGTTAAGCCAGGTCTCCCCCATCCTATATCTATGCATTTCATTTTTCCGCAGTAATTTTTTTTTTTAATGCACAATTTTGATAATCTTTGAGTCAAGAACTGCATCGCTAAACTCAGAGATGTAAGAAAATCAAAGGATAGCTGCATTCCAGTTTTTACTTTTTCTGGGAGGTATATATCAAGTTACACTGAGCAGACAAAAATCCTCAAGCATATGTGTTGAATAAACATAGGGCTTATCTAGGAACTCAGCTAGACGGGAGAAATAATTGTGGAAAATAGTGCATCACCTCACTATCACAGCAGTGTTCATTTGTCCCCATGATCTATTCACAAGATCACTGGCATGGAAAGCCATCCAAGTTTGCAGTACATTCAGAGTATGCCCGCAGGAAAAGATGGTGGCTGTGAGTAAATTACCTGCCTTATTATCTTCTGAAAAGCTCCCTCCGTTTCCCCCCTCCTCCATTTTTGCTGTCAAATGAGAGATGCAGAAGAGTAATCTTCTGCTTTAAAAAAATACAGTTTTATTTTTTTGCTCTGCCACTTTTAAGCTATTTTTAAATAGCGCTCAATCGTGTCCCCAAAAAACAATGGCGGCTCCGGCCGCTTTGTCGCCGACAAGCCTACCCTGTGCACATCCAACCAATCATGTTTTTACTTACTGGATGTGCCCCAATTCAAATGGGTTGTTCAGATGGGCTGTTATGTGTATTTTTGTGTACTTTTTTAAAAAGATCATGAGGAAAAAAGCTGTAATCGCGAACTACTTGGAGTTTTCAGCCCTTCTCCTTTCCAATATGGCAAATCCCGGCAGGAGCTCATCTGGACAAAAGGTATTCTGTCTGCATTATTTGAGGACTTTTTTCATCATCTAAATAACCCCTAGGTAAGCAGTTTAAAGTTAACACATTTTACCCTTTGAATGATAACCTTGCTGGTCCCAACTGGTCCCTATAGATCAAGGTTGAGACATGTGTGGCTTTCCAAAAACTGATGTACTGCAGCTCCCAGCATCCCTAACCATTGGCTATGCTGGCTGGAGCTGATGGGCAACATCTGGAGGGCCACATGTATACATTCCCCACTCTGTCCAGTCTGCGTACAAAAGGTGGAAAGCAGCCAACCTACTAAAGATATAGCCTTGCTATATATAGTACCATAGTACCGTAGACCTCCCCGACCTACATAAATGCCCTTTTTAAAAAACTGGGTTATTAGCAACCAACTGTCCTTGAGCAAGCAGGGATCACCAGTATTGAGGCCATGATATTGAGAACACAGCTGCGCTGAGCAGGGCACGTTTCTAGGATGGAGGACCATCGCCTCCCAAAAATACTACTCTACGGTGAACTCGCCATGGGTCAGCGTAAGAGGGGCGCTCCAAAAAAGCGATACAAAGACTCCCTGAAACAACATCTCAGGCTCGGCCAAATTGATCACCAAGAATGGTCCGCCCTGGCCTCACATCGGGAGGCATGGAGACACACTATCCACAATTCTGCAGCCTTATTTGAGAGCTCACGCTGAACAAGTCTTGAAGAGAAATGACAACACAGAAAGAATCACAACCTGGAAACATCACCCAAGGAGACCTTCTGCTGTGCTTTCTGCAACCGGACTTGTTTATCTCGGATTGGCCTTTTTAGTCATCAGCGCGCTTGTAGAAAGCGTGGGATGAGTCCTTCCTGAATCTTCGTTTGCGAAGAAAAGCCAGAGAGAGAGTAGGAAAAGTAGAACCTGTAAAGCAAAACTTTAAATGGATAGTTTTACAGCTAAGTCCTGTGAGGGCTTTCATGAGTTTCATGTGAATAGGGGAGGCTGCTAAAGCCCCAGAACAAAACCATTTCCTTGAGCAGAGACATTTAGGACATTTTCACATGGAGGGGCTAAAAGCCCTGATTCTGTCCCGCCACCTCCTCTCCCATTCCTGCAACGGAATGGAGGTAAATGTTCGCACATTTACCTCCATTCCGAAACAGAAACGGTCCTCCTCTCTCCTTGCCTGGCCGGCAGTGAATGCAGCTGTCATAACACTGCTTATACGACCGGGCGGGGAAACTCCCGCTCGTTCTCGCAAGAGAATGAACGGGAGGGAAATTCAAATTAAAACCCTCCCAGCTGTCAAAAGAAAGAATAAATTTTAAAAAAAAATTAATACAAGTAACTTGGGAAGGGTGGTGGAAAGGGTGGCACTTACCTGGCTGTCCAGATCATGGCAGGAAGTGCCTGCCACAGAGCTCCTCCCCCGTCCCTCTCATTCCAGAACAGGGACAGGATCCAATTTGCACACCCGTGATTCCGTAACAGAAATGGAACTGGGTGCTTATGAATGACTTCTCCCCATGAATACTATATCACGGGGAGAAAACAGAACAGGCACAATGTAGGAACGGAACATGGTAGACGTTGTCCGAAAGGGAAAACCTTTTCCGACCCTGTTCTGTTCCTGCCACAGGATATATAGCCCATGTGAAAATCTCCTTAGATTGCATACTGTCAGTAACAAGTTTTTGCTTTGCACCACAGATTGACTACCTGAGAATATCCCTCTAGTTTGTTTTGTCTGATTGCTTTTTAAAGCAAGAATGGAGATGATCACACTATACTGTTATAGTGCTATTATGCCACTAGGATGGAGGTCCATCACCTCCCAAAAATAGTACTCTACAGTGAACTCGCCATGGGTCAGCGTAAGAGAGGCACTCCAAAAAAGCGATACAAGGACTCCCTGAAACAACATCTCAGGCTCGGCCAAATTGATCCCCAACAATGGTCCGCCCTGGCCTCACATCGGGAGGCATGGAGACGCACTATCCACAGTGCTGCAGCCTTATTTGAGAACTCACACCGAACAAGTCTTGAAGAGAAACGACAACGCAGAAAGAATCACAACCCAAAAACATCACCCAAGGAGACCTTCTGCTGTGCTTTCTGCAACCGGACTTGTTTATCACAGATTGGCCTTTTCAGTCATCAGCGTGCTTGCAGAAAACGCAGGATGAGTCCTTCCTGAATCTTCATTTGCAAAGAAAAGCCAACGAGAGAGAGAGAGAGATGCCACTTTAACTGCTCTGGCTGCCTCCTGTGGGATGCTGGGATTTGCAGTTCAGGGAGGGGCATTTAGCATTCTCAGCCTCCTTAAACGACAAATCCCAGGATTCCACAGGAGGCAGCGAGAGCAGTTAGAGTGGAATAATTGCACTTTAACAGTGTAGTGTGATAAAGTAATTTGAGTTGTAAGAGGGCAGGTACCAAGCCTATGAGTTCATGGTGCTTCAAGACACCCCTAAACTTTATCTGGAAACAACTAGGATAGCCGTACCTGGCATAATATACGCCATTATAGGAGATTGTAAAGGTTATAAATTAATAACTCCTTTTTTAATATTTATTCATATATTTCATAAGTTGTTTTTTGTGTTTTTTCTCAGAATCCATTCACATGGTTCAGCTACATGATATTATTTTAGGGGGGGGGATTGCATTGTTTTACATGTGGGTGGTGAGTGGCTGAGGAAGTGAGAGGAGGGAGGGGCCCTTGTGAGGCTCGGGTATAGATGCAGATTGAGTGCAGGAGTGGATTGTGAGGTGAAGAGGGAATTTGCATGTGGGTGGTGATTGGCTGACAGAGTGAGGGGATTGGTTGGGTATGTTTTCTAAGCGGCCAATCAGCACACTGGGAAAGGAAATATGCCCAAGAGTTTTTTATATACAGATATATATGTAAGGTAGGCCAGTATTATCCCAACTGTAGGCTAAGGAATAAGGACAGGGCTAGTGAGTTCATGAAAGAGCTGAGACCCAAGGATTTCTATTCTACGCAATGCCATCAGCTACCAAACTACTGTAGTCCTCCTGTGTTTGTTGCAGGGATTAGAACCATACAAAGGAAGCATTTCTGTCCTCCCTTGGTATGGCACCAGATACTATAAATCATTTTCACAGAGGATTTGTTCAGAAGATCATAGAATCATAGAATCATAGAATTGCAGAGTTGGAAGAGACCACGAGGGCCATCCAGTCCAACCCCCTGCCACGCAGGAAATCACAATCAAAGCATCCCCGACAGATGGCCATCCAGCCTCTGTTTAAAGACCTCCAAGGAAGGAGACCCCACCACGCTCCGAGGGAGTGTGTTCCACTGCCGAACAGCTCTGACTGTCAAAAAGTTCCTCCTCATGTTGAGGTGGAATCTCTGTTCCTGGAGCTTGCACCCATTGCTCCGTGTTCCAGTCTCTGGAGCAGCAGAAAACAAGCCTGCTCCATCCTCAGCGTGACATCCCTTCAAATACTTAAACAGGGCTATCATATCGCCTCTAAACCGTCTTTTTTCCAGGCTAAACATACCCAGCTCCCTAAGTCTCTCCTCATAAGGCATTGTTTCCAGACCTTTCACCATTTTAGTTGCCCTTCTCTGGACACGCTCCAATTTGTCAATATCCTTTCTGAATTGTGGTGCCCAGAACTGGACACAGTATTCTAAGTGAGGTCTGACCAAGGCAGAATAGAGTGGCACTATTACTTCCCTTGATCTAGACACTATACTTCTATTGATACAGCCCAAAATTGCATTGGCCTTTTTAGCTGCCGCATCACACTGTTGGCTCATGTTCAACTTGTGGTCTACTAGGACTCCTAGATCCCTTTCGCACATAGTCTCATTCAGCCAGGTCTCTCCCATCCTATATTTATGCATTTCATTTTTCCGCCCTAAATGCAGTACTTTACATTTCTCCGTATTGAATTTCATTTTGTTAGCTTTGGCCCAGCTCTCCAGTCTATCCAGGTCATTCTGAATTTTGATCCTGTCCTCTAGGGTATTAGCTACTCCTCCCAATTTGGTGTCATCTGCAAATTTGATAAGTATGCCCCTAATTCCCTCATCTAAGTCATTGATAAAGATGTTGAATAGCACTGGGCCCAGGACAGAACCCTGTGGCACCCCACTGGTCACATCTTTCCAAGACGAAGAGGAGCCACTGCTGAGCACCCTTTGGGTTTCAATTGCATAGAACTTTTCAGGCAAAGGAAAGTCTGGGAGGTGGGGAAACATGTTAGGAAATCATTCATATTCACCCGATTCAGTGCTGAAATCTGCTAGAGATCAACAATCAATGTGTGAATAAAGAACAGAGTCACAGTCTGTTTCCAAGCTCCTGAGACAGGGAAGGCAGGAATTCTAAGGCAGAGCTTGTGATTAGGCTTGAACCTGATGCCTAAGAAGAGCTCTTCTGGATCAAATAAAAGATCATCTCAGACAAAGCTAGGAAGTAACTTGTTTATCTAACAAATTATTTTGTTAACTAGTTACTATTTTGCAGCAATGAGCTGGAACAGAGTTACTGTTTTGCCTATAATGTCCATAGCTGTACCTCACTAATTTTCAATGAACTGATAACAGGTTGTCTGCATGTTACTATTGGATGTTTAAACTAGCTCTGTCCAATCAAAGGGAGAAGAAGGAGGCAAAGTCATTGGAGCAACTGCCTCATACCAGAGCTGGGAAGGATTATTTTGTATTGTCTTTTCATTTTTCTCAGAATTTTCAAGGTGCAGTATCTTTATTGGCCACTTGGGGGAACCAGACAGCATGTTCCTGTGACAGGTGCTTGTCAGTAACAAGTAACTCAGCAAGTTACCTTCCTAGACTGCCCTGAAAACAACAAGTAAATGGTTGTAAAATGGTAAAATGGTTATTTTACTCAGAGTAAAATAAGCACATCCTTTTTAAAAATAAAATTTCAAGCTCTGATCTCAGGGGTGGTCCTTGAGTCTCCCAAAGCGCCATATCCCCCTCCCCAAAAGGCAAAAAAAGTTTTCTACTAGAGGACAGGGTTTGTGACAGAACCAGGTACAAAAGGCCCTAATCCACCAAAATCCCAAAAGTTGAAACTACATGAGGACTTTTGATCACCTCTGGCTTTAATTTTTTTTAATTTTGGTGATTTGGTACTTTTCTGTGCCTAAATTTGGCCCACAGTGGATCTTAGGAGTGAAGTCCAGAGTTCCTGCAAGGTTTCTCACTCATGGCCCATCTACTTTCAGTTTCAAAGAGCAGCTAACCAGATGCCTGCCGGAAAGCCCACAAGCAGGCTCTCAAGGCAGCAATCAGTGGCCACGCTGGCTGAGGGACTCTGAGAGTTGTAGTCCAAAACAGTAATTTTTCCAAGCTCTGTACTTTCTGTATAAATTGCCACTGGTTCTATGCAGTCCCTAAAAGTAACAATCTTTAAACCATATTAGCTTTTTCACAGGTGGGGAGGGCAGGTGGCAAAAAACAACAAAATCCCCTAAATTATTTTCAGGTATAAAATGAGGCACACAAAAGGCAGCTCTTTTTTCACAAACACGTATTTATGCACACACACACATACCTCTTCCATATATCCACACATTCTCACACATATTCCTTTGCATGCTCTCAGCACCTCCTGCTGCAATCTAATCCCAGCAGCCCATAAATTTCACGAGGACAAAGGCACATTCCTAGGCTTCTTGCCACCCCCCTCCACCTCAGCCCCATGGCTCCACAGAGTCGCCTGAGCCAACGTTGCAGGAGAGAAGGGATGTTTTTCTCCCTAGCGCAGGCATCCTGAGAGATTCCCCCATAAATCTCCCTGCTTTGTTGTATCTCCCCTGCCCCAAAAGCTGTTTCCATTCATCCTAACCTGGTAATTTCATCTCCATGTACAGCATTAGAAAGACAGAAGGGAAAAGGAAGGAGGAGGGGGGATAGAAAAGAAAGCCCTGGTGAGAGAGAGGGAAGAAAAATCTGGAAGCAAGAATGCTGAGCTGGCATCTTCCCTTGCACACCCCTGTCCCTGTCTTTATCCCACCCCCCATTCCCTCGTATCCACCCACCCTATACCACAACTCTCAGGAGTTGCTTTCAGAATAATAATTAGAGAGCCAGCATCAAGAAGCTTCAGTTGGCATGTCAGGGCTCAAGGATATCTTTCCCATGAGCTGACTTGTAGATGAACCTTACTTTTTAACCTCAAAACATAGGACTGGATTTTCCATTTCAGAAAGGATCAGGAGGCAACTGCTTAACCAAGTCATTGGTTTCTTTTTTGGCATCCAGTTCATCTGTTGATAGTGGTTCAAGTTCTTGCTGTGGGTCCTATTTGGCCTTTTTAGGAAGAAGAAATAGAAAAAATAAATCTGGGGAGACAGATAGCAACAGCTGAAGGTCTTAACACAGGGATGGGCAGCTGTAGCCCTCCAGATGTTTTATTAGCCTAGAATTCCTATCAGCCCTAGACAGCATATCCAGTGGTGAGGAATTATGGCTGAAGTTCAAAAACATCTAGAGGGTCACAGTTGCCCATCTCTGCCTTATAAGAAACTGCCTTGTGTGTGCGCCTTCAAATCACGTGTAGACTTATGGTGACCTCATGAATCTCATAGGCAAGGAGATGGTTTTGCCAGTTCCTTCCTCTGAAATGTACTGGCGTCTGGTATTCATTGGTAGTCTCCCATCCAAGTACAGTATTAACTGGCTAACGCTGCTTAGCTTCTAAGATCAGATGGGGTCTGGTGCCTTTAGGATATTTAGGCCTTGTAATGAAGGTCAAAAGAAATTAGACTACAGAGACCTATTATTGCAGGAGTGGAGAAGTTGGACTCTCCAGGTGGTGCTGTACTTTAAGTCCTATCAAGCCCTTTTCATCAAGCATGGCCTGTGATTGGAGATGATGGGAGTTATAGTCCAGCAACTAGAGAGCCATGGGTTCTCCAATCTTGCACTGTTGCATGGGTGTGCAACATATATCCTTGGACTGCAATCCCCAGCATTTCTCACCAGTGGCTAGGGATACTGAGAGCTGCACTTCAACAGCCTCTGGAAGACCACAGGTTGCCTCTGCCTGTGTTATTTGATCTCATCTCATAGGAACATTGGAAATAGTATTATAGCAAATCAGTCCATTGGCCCATAAAGCTAAGTTCTCTCTGTACCAGGTGTGGGGAAACTGCAGCCCTCATGGCCATTTATGTGCCCCTAGTGGTGCCTGAGTTAGTTCTTGTGGAAAAGAAGTCCTCTCCTAGGTCTAATGCAACTGGAGAGGGCCAAAATATGGCAGAATTACCCCAGCTACATCTGAGGGGGTTTGGGGGGGAGATGGGGGGGCAGAAAACTAAAAAAATGGGTGATGGGGAGTTATGGCCCTCTAAGATCAGGGGGGGCAATGTAGCCCCCTAATCCCAAATAGTTGTCCACTCCTAGTCTCTCCCTCTCTCTCTGGCTTTTCTTTGCAAACGAAGATTCAGGAAGGACTCATCCCACACTTTCTGCAAGCACGTTGATGAATGAAAAGGCCAATCCGAGATAAACATATCCGGTTGCAGAAAGCACAGCACAAGGTCTCCTTGGGTGATGTTTCCGGGTTGTGATTCTTTCTGCGTTGTCGTTTCTCTTCAAGACTTGTTCGGCGTGAGTTCTCAAGTAAGGCTGCAGCATTGTGGATAGTGCGTCTCCATGCCTCCCGATGTGAGGCCAGGGCGGACCATTCTTGGTGATCAATTTGGCCAAGCCTGAGATGTTGTTTCAGGGAGTCCTTGTATCGCTTTTTTGGAGCGCCCCTCCTACGCTGACCCGTGGTGAGTTCACTGTAGAGTACTATTTTTGGGAGGCGATGGTCCTCCATCCTAGAAACATGCCCTGCCCAGCACAGCTGCATTCTCAATATCATGGCCTCAATGCTAGTGATCCCTGCTTGCTCAAGGACAGCAACATTCGTCACATAGTCAGTCCAGTTTATATTTAGGATTGTGCGTAAACAGCCCTGATGGAAGCATTCGAGGAGTCGTAGGTGGTGGCGATAGGTGACCCATGTTTCAGACCCATAAAGGAGAATAGACAGTACAATGGCTCTGTACACACTGATTTTTGTGCTTCGCCTCAGGTGTTTATTACTCCAGACTCTTTTGTAAAGTCTTCCAAATGCACTATATGCCTTTGCTAATCTGTGAGCGATCTCTTTGTCAATCTTGGCATCTGAGGAGATGATGCTTCCCAGGTAGGTGAACTGCTGAACGGACTTAAGCACAGAGATGAGAGAATTTCAGGAATGGGGCCATTTTTATTTTAAAAAATGGCACAAGGAAAAAGAGAAAGGTTCATGCTCTTGATACGAGAATCTGTCCCCTGTCCTCTTCTCACAGCCCAGGGCTGGTATTAGGCAAAACAGAGAGGCGAGATCCAGTCAGTGATCTCAGTCACCTCTTTAGTCTGGTCTTGAGTCATCCAAGCTGCTACAACTTCTCCATTCTCACTTGTGCATTCCCAGTTCTACCACCCCAAAGCCCTTTTTTTACTGATTGATCAGACTGCATGAAAACTCTGTGCATGCAAAATGTGTGTCCTGTCTCTCTATTCCTGGCCCTTCTCTCCCTGAACATCACAAAATTCCGAATAATATCCCTATCCCACTGGTTACACTGGCACATCTTTAGCATTCCTAAAACTTGGGGCCTGTCTAAAGGGTAAAAATAATCCTCTTAGAATGTGCTTAGAATCCTACTTATCTTAATGGGACCCTGCATAATTCTGCCATATTCAAAAGGAGGGGGTCCAAATCAAGGAATAAGTCTTGTTTTCCTTGATGATTTTTAAAAACTCTGTGGAGAATGCTTATTAGCAATCATTAGGACAGGTGATCGAATTTATTTGCATACCCCCAAAAAGCAGAACTAGAAAGCTGATTGGCCAGATGGAAGCAGGGGGTGGAGCTTCATAAGAAGGCAAGTGTCCTGGAACCACCATCTTGGATGTTTGCCTTAGCTAGCGAGCAAGCAATCATGTGACGAAACAGCCTTTTTCTTTTTCTTTTAATTTAGGCAGAATATTGCACTATCACCCTTTCGCACATTAGACATGCCTTTAAAAAAAAAACAATTTGACAGCAGCAACTGGCAAAAATAAAAACACAAGCCGTGACCACATGCCAAACACTGGTAAGACATGTCGGTCCTGCTTCGAATTTGCGTGAGAACACATCAATTCACATTTTTCCCCTCATATAGATGGGCCCTTGGGATTTCATAAGACAGGGATGGGAAATGTACAGCCCTCCAGATGTTATTGGACAACAATTCCTTCTCCCCCTCAACAGTGGTTATGTTAGAATGAGAGCTGATGGGAGCTACAGTCCAACAATATCTACAATGCCATGTGTTCCCTACTGCAGATACAATGCTCACATTAAAGGCTTTATTTAGGATTACAGTAGGACCCCCTTATCCTTGGGGGATTGGTTCCGGGCCCCACTGTGGATAACGAAATCCACGGATGATGGCAAACACCATTGAAAATAATGGGACTTCTGGTTTAAAATGCCATAGAGTTGCCTTGGAGGACCTAAAAAATGGCTAGGCAGGACACATTTTCTAGGAAGACTCTATGGTAGCTGTGCTGAACCTGAAACGGCAGATAATTGAATCAGTGGATAATGAATCAGCGGATTCAGGGGTCCTACTGTATAACAATCCTTAACACCACCCCTGTAAAACAGTCCCCCATCATAATCCACCAATTGTGGAATAGGGGCTTGAAAGAGAAAAGGAACTTGTTGCAGGATATCTGATAAATTCACAGTGCATACAAGTCCTCGGTCAGAGTTTTCTAGTTCATGCCGTTAAACACTACACTCCAACCACATTTCCCTCAGCTCAGACTATAGGGTGGCAGCCAGTTGGTTTTATGGTGGGGACTTTTAAAACAATTTATGAAGCTCATTGCCACAAATACTGTATGTTGTGA
Organism: Gambelia wislizenii; assembly: GCA_030847615.1. Taxonomy (NCBI): domain Eukaryota; kingdom Metazoa; phylum Chordata; class Lepidosauria; order Squamata; family Crotaphytidae; genus Gambelia; species Gambelia wislizenii. The sequence goes on along the minus strand of JAUMIR010000002.1, from coordinate 240,639,885 downwards.
GAGCTGCTAGTCATCACACACACTAGAATGTATGACATTGACAGGAGATATATTCATGAGATGAGGTATATTGACAAAATATGACAATATCCTCTTGGAGAACAAGATCTACTGGTGATCATTTGCCTGAAAGACAGGGATGGGGCCTCCACATTTCGTGGCAGGATATCTCTTAGATTCTTACAGCAGTATAAATTTTTACAGCTAATTAACTGAGACAGCTTTTTTTGTCCTATAGATCACAACTGAACCTTGCCAGGACTCAGGCTTTCGTTTTCCCTGCACTCACCACCCAAAGTAAATACTGATATAAAAACATACAGTTTTTAATAAGCAGAGAATAAGGGATCCCCTCCATCTCCAGGTTTCTCAGAACCCTTGAAAAACAGAGAACAAATGCATCCAAAACCAAATGTTCATTAGATTAGCAAACTAGTGGTTCTGGTAGTGTGTTTCTGCTGCGGAACTAAAAACATTGGTCAATATAGTACGAGATTCTAGAAGAGGTCCCCCCACTGCATCTTTTCTTTGAGAAACCAGCAAGGTCATTTTTATGTGCAACCATGCAGCTGAATCCTTGAGAGCCTGCCTCTTGGATGCTTACATAAGAGAGAGCTCAGTTTATATATTAAAGGAAAAGGAGGATTAAGGTTGCAGAATTATGCTACAAAATGGATTTGGGGAGAATAATACATTCTACAAGGGCAGGCTAGTTTCCCAAAATTCTGTGCAAACTTGCTGAGCCCTGCGTTACTTGAATTGGAATGGTCGCTTGTTAGTCTTGGATTGAGGCAGCCAAGTTCAACCTCCAAGACTGATTTTCTGCCCTGGCCTCCTGACTTCCATTTATTAATCCAAGTCTAAAACAATTTCTGGGGTGGGGGGGGGAGGGTGAATTGTCCTCCTGGAAATCTTCAGGAGTGGTAGATGATTCAGCTTTTAAATGGGTCTCAGAGCCCCAATGCACCATTTAACACCCCCAAACCCATCCTGAAGTGGACATCTGGCTACTTTCAACCACCCTCCCCTTGCAAAATTTTGGGTATTTTTGGCAATCTATGCAACTTCAGAGGGTCTGAAGGGTGGAAAATTGCCCTCAGGACTGGTTGTAGTTGCCCATCCCTTAGATTAGAGGTAAGCAATTGTCAAAGGCTAGGTGGACACATTGACCACCCCCCTCCTATCACACTCACCTCCGCAAAACAAACAAACAGGAGAGACCTTGTTTTAACAGCAAAAAGTGAGCAGAAGTCACTTCCTGTTCACTTCCTGTTTCAAAAAAGTTTCTTTGGGGCTTAGATTGGTTCAGCCCTTCCTTCAACAAAACAGGTGGAAATACCTCCCACACCCCCTAGAGGGCATTTTGGGGCAAAAAAATTTGTAAAATTTTACAAAATGTTTTTTGACCCCTGAGGGAGCCCGAGGGGCCTCCAAATATAATGGAAATGCCCTCTACTCTACCTAGAAGTCATTTTGGGGGCATTTTGGAGCAACTTTGTTTTACCCTCTGGGGGTACCTGGGAGCCACAAAAACAGCCCAGAGCCCACTTTGCACAGCTCTGTCTTAGGTACACAAGCAACACTTTCAGTTCAAGTCACACTAAGATGTACACCACACAAGGGTTTTTTTCTGTGATTATTGCGCTTTCATTTTGCTTGTGATTTCCGTGGCCCACACGATGCTGTTGCTATTCAGTGTACCCTCCGTTTCAGTTTGGCTGCTATCATGCAATAATTCATTGACGGTTTCTCCCCGTCAAAATGAACCTCTGTTGCATGATTGTATGCCTGCCATAGGTGGTGTGGTGTGAAAATGTGTTACTGTTCCATTCCAACGCATTCATGTCATTTTGAGTGGGCGTTCCTACTCAACTTCCACGCCTCATGTTCCCTCATATGACTTCCGGTAAGAAGCACTTGTTGGGAGCACAAGCAAACCATGATGCTGTACAACCTGCCTAAAGTGGACTGAGTATTTATGAGCATGACATTGACAACTGCTAACTCTTCCAGAAAAACCAGTGCTTAACAGTGATTAACCTGTGATCTGAGGTTTTTTTTTAAAAAAAAAATCTACATGGTCTTTTGGGGGGAGATCTCAGATGTCTCGCTCAAGAAAAATTTCCTTTCTTTTAAGTTTTTTTTTTTAGTTACACACTATAAAAATACATTACAGAGATGGTCCAAGACATTTCAGTGCTTCAGGCAGAAACTCTAAATCACACGCCTGATGGTGGTTAAAATATAATAATAAACTAAATAATTGACCATTTGTTACCCTTTATTAGCACCCCCTGGACTAAATTTCCTGCCGGAGGCAAGCTGGCTCACCTTCCCTAGCAGAAGAACCTGCCCTGATGAATTGTACAGATCTTGGATTTTACAAAACTCACATCAATATTTGTATGTGTAGCCACAATCCATTCCAAGTTTTTGGCTGCTGGTGGTTCATACCACAGCCAGCACAGATGTGACTACTAAGATAGGATGAGAAACATTTTTCCCACTGAAAGTCATGAGGAACATGCTTGCTTTATTGCATTTGTGCAGAAGCCAGGCAGTCACTCAACTATATCACTTTCTCAGGCTGTCCCTCCAAGAGACACGGTGAAATGCCCACAATCAGGTGGCAAAGAGCAAGGGGTTGCAAACTGCACCCTTACTACTGCTCCGGAAAGCCTTACTGGCTGATCGCCAGCAGCATGCAAGGTCTCAGCAATGAGGCCAGATCTCCACAGCAAGGCACTGGTAGGCCTTTGGAGAGTCATGCCAGCCATTTTCCTGCTATGGCAATGATGTGGCAAATGAACCACTAGAAAAACTCTCTAGAACCTACCAAGTTTCAAACACCTTGCTCTGACAGGTCCTTCTACAGCAGAATAGACAGTCTACATGGCCACCCCTTCCTCAGAATGCCTTGCTCAATACTATGGTATTCTGGGATTTATAGTTTGTGAGATATTTAGTACTCTCTGTCAGAAAGCTCTGGGGTCACAACAAACTACAAATCCCGGGATTCCACAGGATGGAGCCATGATAGTTAAAGTGGTATCAAACTGCATTCTTTCTGCAGTGTGGCAGCAGTCTCAGAAGAACCACCCTCCAGAGAAAAGTATTTGGAGGCAGGAAGTGAGGTAGATGGGGGGGGGTGTTGAAGAAAGAGTAGCACATGTGCTCCTGCCAGAGGTAACGGAACACCTTGTGCCACCCCTAGATTTTATTTTTCTTTTTATTTTATTTTTGTAAATTAGATTATTACCCTTGGTTAATTCTGCCTACCTTTGATTATGAATAACAAATATATATCAAAAGAAGCACTATTGTTTTGTGTGATAGCACAATAGACAGATAACATATTGGAAGATTTTCACAACGGTGTAACTATGCTTTAAAACGGTGCCTTTGATGTCACTGTCTGAAGAAGTGTATTGATATCCATGAAAGCATATGCTAAAATGAATCAGTCTTAAAAGTTCTGCTAGATTCCCCCTCCTTTTTTTTATCATTTCCTTCTGTGTTAGATAAGAAGGGATGTATTGGATCAGTCCAAAGGCCTATGTAGTCCAGCACTAGTGCTCATAGTAGCAAACCTAGGGAAAGCTCACAAGCAACATATGTGTAGAATAGCACACTTCCACTTGTATTCCACAGCAACTGGTGATACTGGAGGAACTAACAAGGCTAAGAACCACTGCAAAACCAATTGCATGCACATCTCTCTCTCTCTCTCTGGCTTCTCTTCACAAATGAAGATTCAGGAAGGACTCATCCCACGTTTTCTGCAAGCACGCTGATGACTGAAAAGGCCAATCCGAGATAAACAAGTCCGGTTGCAGAAAGCACAGCAGGGTGATGTTTTCGGGTTGTGATTCTTTCTGCGTTGTTGTTTCTCTTCAAGACTTGTTTGGCGTGAGTTCTCAAATAAGGCTGCAGCATTGTGGATAGTGCGTCTCCATGCCTCCCGATGTGAGACCAGGGCGGATCAATGTTGGTGATCAATTTGGCCGAGACTGAGATGTTGTTTCAGGGAGTCTTTGCATCGCTTTTTTGGAGCGTCCCTCTTATGCTGACCCGTGGCGAGTTCACCGTAGAGTAGCATGCACATCTATCTGCCCATGTTTGAAGTGCACACACAGCCATGCCCACAAATCAAGATGGTGGCCGAGAATGAATTACACTGCTCTATTATTGTTCATACGATGTGATTGATTTGCAGGGTTGTTTTCCCTTGTCAATCAAAGTTGCACATATGCAACCTTCCACTTCTGTTGTCATGTACTTCCTGTTGTGGTGGCTCGCTGCCATTGGCCACTGGCACAGGGAGGGAGTTGACAGATGATCTGTGAGCCCGCACTTGCAAGAGAGCCGCCATTGCCCTGTCTGGTCATTGTCACGGACAGTCTCTGGCTGACAAGCACACAGTTATTCTCAGTGTTTTCAGGACCCAACAGCTTATGTTTATATATTTTTCAAGGTCCATTTGGCCTTGCTTATTTTTCCTGCTTTTTGGGGGGGGGGGTTGGTGGTAGCTCTCACACTCCATGGAAGGTGTTCTCAAGAGCTGCGTGGCCATTTTGGCCCTGCTACAAGCAACCATTGCAGCTCATGAAATACTCGACCTCGTCCACCGCTGAAGACAAGGGCAGATGCTTGCAGCCTCTTCAGGGTCGGGCACTCCACCGTTACTGCCATCTTCATGGAGGTTGTCCATGCAATGAAGAAGGTTATTTTGCCACAGGCAATTTACCTTGAAGATCCTCGGAAGGTACGTATGGCGTGTGTGTGTGCGCGCATGCATGCTCAATAACTAACCTCAGGTTCTAGTACTGTGAAAGACAGGAATCCACCTTCTTCTCACCATGCATCATTTAATACACCTCTGTCCTATCCATATATTACTCCTGTTTTTCCTAATCTAAAAAGCCCCAAACGTGATAATATTTCTTCATAGAGAGTTTCTCCAACCCAACCCCTGCCCCATCATTTTTGTTGATCTTGCTGCAGTGTTTCCAGCTTTTCAATAGATGTTTTGAGGTATGGTGACCAAAACGGAACACAGTGACAGCACAGCTTTGTATACTACAAAAGTAGTACAGGTTGAGTATCCCTTATCTAGAAATCTAAAATCCTAACTACTCCAAAATCCAAAACTGCCTACATGGGTGGTTGAGATAGTGACACCTTTGCTTTCTGAACGTTCAATGTACACCAACTTAATTTCATGCACAAAATTATTTAAAATAATTATTTAAAATATTGCGTATAAAATTACCTTCAGACTATGTGTATAAGGTATATATGAAAAATAAATGAATTTCACATTTAGGCTTGAGTCCCATCTTATTATGTACAGTATATGCAAATATTCCAAAATCTGATAAAAATCTGAAACCCAAAACACTTCAGGCCCCAAGCATTTCGGATAAGGGATACTTAGCCTGTAGTCAGTCTCATCTTCTGTTCTTTTCCTAGTGATCCCCAACATAGGTTTTGTCTTTTTCAAAACAGCTGCACAATGAGTACCCAGTCACCAATGTGGAGAAATTTGAAGCTCTTCATGATCCCCCCAAACCTGAATAATTTGGTGTTATCAGCAAATTTGGCCACTTCACTAGTCATTGTGAAGATACAGTAGGACCCTCGTATCCACGGGGGATTGGTTCCGGGGGGGGCGTGAATACCGAAAACCACAGATAACAGCGAACTCCATTGAAAATAATAGGACTTCCAGTTTAAAATACCACAGAGTTGCCTAGAAACCTAGAAAACATCTAGAGAGGATGCCTCTCTAGGCATTTTCTAGGAAGACTCTATGGTAGGTGTGCTGTTTTGTGTCCTGTGGATAACTGAATCAGTATATAATGAATCAGTGGATATGGGAGTCCGACTGTAATTTACAAACAACTTTAAATGCACTTGTTCCAAAGGACAGAGACATGTTCCTTAAAATGGTACCTGTCATGTACATGGTTTGTTTGTTAAGTGCTTGCAGGAAAAATATAGTTTATTTTTAAATAAATAATTCTGTTGCCCAGTTAATTTAATTTAACCATCAGTAGATTTCAAAAGAGGCCAGGGTTCGAATCCCCACTTGGCCATGGAAACCTACTGGATGCCTTGGGCAAGTCACACTCTCTCAGCCTCAGAAGAAGGCAAAAGTAAGCTCCCTCTGAACAAATCTTCACAAGAAAACCCTGTCATAGGTCCACCTTAGTGTCGCCATAAGTCAGAAACGACTTGAAGGCACACAACAACAAGAAGATTTCAAAATGGTTGATCTAATCAAAGAATTGACTTACTCTTGTAGCAATAACAATTATTCTCTCCCCTCCCCTGCATTCTGATCTAGGCACACACTTCTGCACTTTGTCTCTCTGAATACGCTGGAGGTGTTCATTGCCCTTCCAAACCATTGGGGCATAAAGGGTAAACCTTGGAATCCACTGTAGGTCTCTTTCACATTCCTTTCAGCCAAGATGGAGAGCTGCTCATTCAAGGCAAGTCTGGGTTTGCATCCTAATGTGAATTCTGAGAGAGGCAGCTGTGTTTCACTTGGTATCTAAAACCTGAGAAATTTTGCATCATTCATCCCTGGTTGCAGCCAGCCCCAAGGTTAACGATAACAAAGAAAGCTGGAAGCCATCAAATGCCAACTCCCTGTTCCAAGGCATGACTATTCATACATCACTGCCTCCAACCGCCTCTCATCTATGTATACCCAATCAACAAATACATTCACACACTGCAAATCCACAGAGTGCTACAAATCCAAGCAAAGGGTAAAAATGGCACAGAGCACTATAGACAATGATGCCTCCAGAGCCAATCTGTTTCTAATGACAGAAGCTCATTTATAGGAGAAAGCATATTTTCTCTACCATTTAAAGCTCACTTGGACTGAGTCAGGGCTTGCTCAAGTGATTTTTGCTGTCCTTCTTCTTATCCTATGTGTTTTCCTTAACTGCACCAAGTTGCACCCTATTTTGTGTTTTCTGCAACTGAAGGGAAAGGAGAGAACAAATGGAAATACAGAAAATTAGGAAACTTGAGCTCCCAGCTTTGGAATAAAGATCTTTGACAAGATAAGAACTGCATTCATACCCTTCAACTTTTCATCAATGAGAAACAGGATACATGTGCCCCAGCAATACACAAATGCTAGCAGACAATGAACCATTAGCCAAACAGACACTAATCCTCCTTGCATATCTTCGCACCCTAGGAACTAGACATTCAAGTACACAAATTTACATATCCTCTCCAACAGGGGCTCACAGTATATAAACCCCACACATACTCCTACTTAACCATTCTCTGAAGATGTCAGCCACAGATGCAGGCAAAACATCAGGAATAAACTCTTCCAGAACACAGCCTCACAGCCCAAGGAAAAACCATGGAAAACCATTAAGATTCAGTGAGTTGTGTGCCTGCCTGCCTAGTCTGCTGTACAGGTGCCTACTGCTGGTGGATGGGCAACTTCAAGGCCTCTCCGTGCTTTCCCTTCTGATGGTTCTTTATCGCTAAACTGCACTTGTACCAGACAGCTGCTCCAATGAAGGACTGTCCTTATCCATCCAGATATGGTAATTAAAGATGGTGGAAATCTAAAGCAATGTTGGGGAATGTCTAGCCCTCCTGGTGCTGTTGGACTGCAGTTCCCATCATCTCTCACCACTGGCTATGCTGGCTATGGTTGATGGGAGCTGCAGTCCAGCAACATTTGCTCCCAAAATTATTCCAAGAGAAAACGGCACAGTTCTACAGATGTGCAACTCCCCTCACCCCACCCTTCATCCCCATCCAGTGAACAGCCAGGGGATGAATAGCTCTCTCATACAAGCACTTTTGTAATTAGGCCCAAGGCTGGAGGGCTGCAGGCTGGCTACCCCAGTTTAATGATTAAGACCTAAGAGCTGATTGCTCTCTTGGAAATAGGTTCTCATCTCCTAACAAAGATGAAAAGGATTGCTAGTAAAGCTGTTACCAGCAGGAAAAAAATTTAGTCAGTTAATTGTATTACTTTCAATTGATCAATACACTAATTGATTAAAGCTGCATAAATTTAAATACGAAAATAGTAGCTTTAGGGTGTTTTTCTTTTCAAATGTGTACAGTTGTCCCTCCACATTCATAGGGGTTAGGGCCATGAGACCCCCACAAATGTGAAAAAACTGCAAATAAAAACTAGGTCATACCACCACCCTCCCGCAACCCCAGCTGCTTCTCCCCCCTCCAGGAGCAGTGACGGGGCTTGGCAGCTACTTCCTAACACTCCCTCCCACCCACCCCAGGAGCAGGGACCCCCTTGCAGTTTTTTAGATGGGGAGGCGCTCCCAAATCCGCAAATAGTCAAAACTGCGAATCTTAAAGCCATGAATGTGGAGGGGTAACTGTACTTTGTTTTTATGGACACAGGCATACATTGCAACAGGTCATCTTTTTAAAATTGTTATTCTGCATGCCTCTTGTAAGATGCAGTGTGGTCTTACTAAATTTGTTGTTGTGTGCCTTCAAGTCGTTTCCAACTTATACTGTAGTAACCCTAAGGTGATCCTATCACGGGGTTTTCTTGGCAAGATTTGTTAAGGGGGCGAGAGAATGTGACAATGTGACTTGCCTAAGGTCACCTAGCGGATTTCTATGGCCGAGTGCGGAACTGGAATCCTGATCTTCAGAGTGACAGTCCAACACTCAAACCACTACACTATGCTGGTTCAAGTCAATATTTGCATTTTAAAGAAGAGTTCATATTTTGGAAATGTGTTATACAATTAATACAAGTTAACTTTTTATTTGGTCATGAGGGTTTTTAACTGACTAAGCTAACCAATCAATTGATTGAGCAGTACAGTCCCAATTGCAAGCTCCTGACCCAAAGCTCAGGATAGTTGCCTTAACAATTACAGCTGTCCCTTCATATTTGCTGAGGTTTGGTTCCAGGACCCCCCGTGGATATCAACATCTGTGAATATTCAAAACTCATTATATGCAATAGCGTAGCAACATGGTGTCTCTTATGTAAGATGGCAAAATCAGGTTTGCTTTTTGGATTATTATTATTTTTTTAAAAGAATAGTTTAAAGCCATGAATACGTAATCCATGGATACCAAATCCGTGGATACGGAGGGACAACTGTACTAGACAAAGCAAATCAACAAAACAATCAGGCTCCCAGACTCAGGCTGCTTGCATCTAAGAAATCCATTCATTCATCAATTGTTTATCCATATGCTATACTCCATTTATTCTTTTATTTTATTTCATTTCATTTCATTATTTTATTTTATTTTATTTTATTTTATTTTATTTTATTTTATTTGTGCTTGACAGCAAGAAGTGAAAGACTCTCTGAGACCCACAATACTGCTCTTTTTAAGCCCTAAAATGTAAGCTGTATCTCCGACCCAGAGCAATGAAAACTGTAATTGCAGCTTCCAAGTCAGGAAACTGCAACTCTGGATAGGATCAACCTCTTTGATTCTCAATATGAATGTTGTTTGGATGTAGCTTCTCCAGTGGTATCTGGTGGTTTCCATGTCAGTGGGGCAGTGAATATACTTCAGGTTTTAGTCCAGGTTGTAGAAGAACAGCCCAAGGTGCTAAAACCCTATCTCCAAACAACAATCTAGAGCAAATTCACCACCTCACTGACAAGAAAGCCACCTGCTGCCACTGAACAGAATCTCTCCAAATGACATTCATATTGAGAATCGAAGGGGTTGACTGTGCTAATTAGAGAAACTGTGAGCCAACTGATTTGGTCTACAGAATCCTTGGATCATGGGAGAAATGTCTTAAAAAATTCTGACCTGAGGCATCAATATTGTTGTATATGTACAGCTGCCTTGAAATTTGCTGTACATATGTATGTGCTTCCATGGATAGGTAGAGAAGCCGGTGTTTGTTGTATGAGTACAGCTGGTATATGAGGGGAGAAGAATGGCATTTCTACTGCAACTATATGTTCCTAAATGTGGGTAGTGTTTATAAGGCGGCGTGGGGGCGGAGCTGTAACCCTCAAGATATTGTTGGAGATCCCATCATTCCTGAACTTTACTATGCTGGGGCAGATCGGAGTTGGAGCCCATCAACTTCTGGAGGACCACAGATCCTCTATCCCTGCTGTAAGACGCCTGGAGGATGGAGCTTTAAACAGGTAGGAGTACGGTTGCCAAGTGTCACTTTATTATAAGGGATGTATTTGAGGGCCAGAAAGCTTGTCCTAGGGCTGGTAGGTGTCCTTTATTATAACAGATGACCACTCTTTGGAAAGCTTTTCCTTTTATATAGACTGAACAAGATGCCAAAAAACCCTGGAGATTTTCAGACTACACTGTTATAGTGTTACTATTCCACTTTAACTGCTCTGGCTTCCTGCTATGGAATTCTGGGGTTTGTAGTTCAGCACGGCCTAAAATCTCTCTGGCTGAGAGTTGTAAATGCCCCTCCCTAAACTGCAAATCCCAGGATTCAGCAGGAGGCAGCCATAGCAAATAAAGTGGAATAGCAACACTATAACAGTATTGTCTGAAAATCTAGCCTGTATTTTTAGACATGGACCCATCGTAAAGGAAGAAAGGTTTGCATCATGTAATTTATGAACGTGCACAGTGTGTTCGTTTTAGAGAGAAACACAGGACTACGTTCACTGAAAACAATGCTTTCATTTGGTATTCATTTGGTATTTAGGTAAAATACAAACTTGTTAATAGCTACTTCCAGATTTTTAACTCTGCATGTCAATGTGTTTTGATTGTCCCTTATTGCTACTTTGAAAAGCTGGCCACACTAGATAGAAGTATTATTAAATCCTTTTTCTTTTTCTAAAACAAAACAAATTTCCTAGACTTTGTCACCTATTCTGGGAGCCTCTCTGGCTGAAAAGCTGGGCATCAATGACTAAAATTAATAATAAATAAAAGGAGAATGATTTTTTTTCAAATTCTAATATTTGCATGTTCTCTACTCACAACCAGTTCAAATTACTATGTTGGGACTCATGTTCTGTCCATAGTTGCTGACAAGATGAAACTGTCATTTCAATAAGTTATTATCCATCTCCTGTCTCCACATCGTCCTAGCTACATACACCCTTAAAAGACTGTAGTGCTAACCTTGAAAACCTTAATTTAGAAATTAGACCAGGAGTAGGGAATATCTGGCACTTCAGATGTTTCTAGATTACAACTCCCATCATCCCTTGCCATTGGCTCTGCTGACTACAAGTTAACTTTTTATTTGGCAGAACTGGCAGAAGTAATCTCAGAAACACTGGCAATAATCTTTGAGAAATCCTGGAGAACAGGAGAGGTCCCAGCAGACTGTTGTCACCATCTTTAAAAGGGGGGGGGGAGAAAAAGACCCAAATAATTATAGCCCAGTCAGCCTGACATCAATACTACGAAAGATTCTAGAGCAGATCATTAAACAGTCTGTAAGCACTTAGAAAGGAATGCTGTGATCACTAAAAATCAACAGGGGTTTTTGAAAAACAAGTCATGCTAGACTATCTTATCTGTTTTTTGATAGAGTTACATACTTGGTAGGTGAAGGGAATGCTGTGGCTGCAGTGTATCTTGATTTCAGTAAGGCCTTTGACAAAGTCCCCCATGATATTCTTGCAAAAAATTTAGTAACATGTGGGCTAGACAATGCAACTGTTAGGTGGATTTGTAATTGGTTGACTGACCAAACCGAAGAGATAATCACCAATGGCTCCTCTTCATCCTGGAGAGAGGTGACCAGTGGGGTGCCACAGGGTTCTGTCCTGGGCCCATTACTATTCAACATCTTTATCAATGACTTGGATGAGGGAATAGAGGGTATGCTTATCAGGTTTGCAGATGACACCAAATTAGGACAGGTAGCTAATACCCCACAGGATAGTATCAGAATTCAAAATTACCTTAACAGATTAGAAAGCTGGGCCTAAACTAACAAAATGAATTTCAACAGGGAGAAATGTAGGATACTACACTTGGGCTGTAAAAATGAAATGCACAGATATAGGATGGGTGACACCTGGCTTGATGGCAGTCCATGCGAACAGGATCTAGGAGTCTTAGTGGACCACAAACTGAACATGAGTCAGCAATGTGAAACGGCAGCTAAAAAAGCCAATGTGATTCTAGGCTGCATCAATAGAAGTATAATGTCTAGATCAGGGGAAGTAATAATGCCACTCTATTCTGCTTTAGTCAGACCTCACCTGGAATACTGTGTCCAGTTCTGGGCAGCACACTTCAAGAAGGATATGGACAAGCTGAGATATGTCCAGAGGAGGGTGACCAAGATGGTACGAGGTCTGGAAGCCATGCCCTATGAGGAGTGGCTTAGGGAGCTGGGTATGTTTAGCCTGGGGAAGAAAGGGTTAAGAGGTGACAGGATAGCCATGTTTAAATATCTGAAGGGATGTCATATTGAGGATGGAGCAAGCTTATTTTCTGCAGCTCCAGAGACTAGGACACGGAGCAATGGACTCAAACTACAGGAAAAGAGATTCCATCTAAACATCAGGAAGAACTTCCTGACCGTAAGAGCTGTTTGGCAGTGGAATGCACTGCCTCAGAGGGTGGTAGAGTCTCCTTCTTTGGAGGTTTTTAAACAGAGGCTGGATGGCCATCTGTCAGGGATGCTTTGATTGTTTATTCCTGCATGACAGGGGTTGGACTGGATGGCCCTTGTGGTCTCTTCCATCTCTGTGATTTTATTCTTCTATGACTAGGGATGATGAGAGTTGGAGTTCAACAATGTCTGGCAAGCCATTTGTTCCTTGCCCATAACCTAGACCAGTGACTCTCAACTATGATCCTCTAGATGCTTGTGAGACTGCAACTCCTTGAAACCTCTGCCAGCCTCTGGGAGCTGAAGTCCAAGTCTCTGGCAGGCCAAACATTAAGGAGCACTGGTTTAGGCCCATAGTGCAGCACTAATATACGAACATTTCCATGTCCAAATTGGGTATGTGTAAGTGTGTGTGATGGCAGACAGTATTCAGTAGTACAAAGAAAGAGCTTGCGCTTTCCATGCATAAAGTTGCTGGTTCAGTCCCTGCCATCTCCAGGCAACTGGTGAAGGGGGAAAAGCTTCCCCTGCCTGAATCCCTGGGAAATGGGCGCTAGTCAGTCTCAACAATACTGAGCAAGAGGTGCAGCTCTTGGGGAGGAGGTAAAATTAGGATATTGTACCTCCCCAAATAAGAATTCTGTGCCCCCTCAATGACTTTGCCGAGAGTGGGACATTGGGGGCAGAAAGAAAGCATTCACATCTAGAACTCTGATATTTGCTGTGTTCTTATTTCCTTGGGAATTTTGCCTGCACTTTTGCTTTGGATGCCTAACCTGTATTCCTAAATGCTCACTGTAAGTTTTAAGTTACTGCAATGCTAGAAATTTGGAGACCGAAGGAAAATGTATTGCAGGGAGGAGGAAAATTCTTATCTGCATTTTGCTCCCTCCCATAGCTACACCCCTGGCAAGAGGATGGCCTGTGGTGAGATAGGCCACCCTCCACAAAGCAGGAGTGTGTAATCTGTAGTTCTCATTGCTAGTCTTGCTGAATGTGGTATTTCAGGGATTTTGAAGGCTGCAAACTCAACTCAGAAAAAGTGGCGAAGGCTACTCAAAAGCGAGGCACACAGAGAGCAGCAAAGAGAGAGAGAGACAGTGCAGAGGGGGTGAAAAGGAGGAGCTTCCAGCAGCCTTGGTCCCTGGGGAGACATTCCAGGCTGCAGCTGCAGTTTGACACCCCCTCCACCAGGCCCCCTCACCCATAAATTATTCCCCCCTCCCTCCCGCAAAATGCACAAGCTAGCCAATAGCATGGCACCCATCAATAACCTTGTCAAGAACCAACCAATGAGATGCGGCCCTAAATCAGGCCTGTCAGCCCAACCAGCCAATGGGAGCAGCTGAGCCGTAAATCTGCTAAGAGAAAGGGAAAGGAGGGGAGCTGAGAGTGGATTTGTGCTGAGGCCTCTGGAATGGGAGGGGGGAGCAAGGAAGTGTGGGTTGTGTGTGTGTGTGTGTGCGTGCATATGCTCATCCATGCACACAGATGCACAAAAGTGAGAGGGTTAACCACCAAATCAGGCAAAGAGCTATGCTGGCAGGTAGAGGCCACTACCTGGATGAATTCCACAGTAGCTGCCTTATACAGGCTGAGTCAGTCTCTTGCAGGTCTATCATGCTGTCTCTTCCACAGCTCTCCAGCGTTTGAGGCAGGAGCTTTTCCAAACCATGCCTGGTGATGGCTGAGTGGGGACAGAACCTGGGACCTTTTCTGCATGCAAACCCCTAACCTTTGAACTATATGGCCTTATTAACGCCCCAGCCACTCACAGTGGAGGCATGGAGCACACAGGTCCCTTCAGATTCATGTGTTAATAAAGGGTTTGGAGAGATTTTGCTTAAGGGAATAATAAGTTAGCGCCTGTCCTGCCAATGTCCCTTGAAACTGAATTTCCAAGAATTACTGTACGTATTTGGTAACCTCTAGGATCTCCTTGCAACTATAACAAGCTCAGGAACACACACACCCAAACAGCAACCTTCTAGCAAAAAAGATTTTGCTAACATGTGTCTATTTCTACCCCTCTAAATTTCTAGCAGACAAACATACACAACCAAGGTTTATACTTTTCCTCTAAATCAATGGCAGGCAGATGTTTTTTGATTACAGCTCCCAGAATCCCTCACTCTTGGCTATGCAGGCTAAGGCTGGTGGGAGGTGTAGCCCAAACAGGGCCTATAAGAGTGGGGGGGGGGTTCAGCTGGTACATCGACCCAGGGCCCAGACAGCCAAGGAGGACCCCATTAATTTCTGATGACCTCCTCCCTCAAAAAAGCCAACCAAACCCCATAGCCCCCTTCAATTGCATTAGTTTACAAAGGTTAGCAAACGTAGCTCTTCAGGTATTTTCTTACTGGGACCTGTCTATTTTTCCCATGAAACAAAAGGATAATTTCACCTTGTGAAATGGGGTGTATTCACTTAGACTTCTGAATTCTGGTGGTTGTTCAACCCACAGAACCCGACAGCAGTCTTGTTCCACCTTGCCAAATTTCTCTCAGAGGCCCTGAGACCAAAAACATCAGGGGTGAGACGCAATTAATTGTCCATCTCTGCCCTAACCAATTCTTCTTTGTCCTCCTCCTCCACCCCCCACCCCTTGGTTCATGTTTCCACAAATGGGAGGAAATGTTAGGAAAATCAGGATTTTGCCGGATTTGTTTCCTTCTGAGGAAAAAAGCGCCAGGGTCTTCCAGCATTTCTATGACATCAGTTTGTTTACCAATATATGTGGTTATGAGGCAGAGGAGCCCACAAACACCAAGGCAGAGCTTTAAAGCATCATAAAACTTTGGGGCAAGTCCTATCTTAACTTGCTATGGTCTTTTCTGATTGTTTTCTTTAACCACACTTCTTGTTGCTAGGTGCTTTCTTCTTGCCGTTGCCTCCTTCTTGGGCTAAAAAAGAGTGCCTTGCCCAAGGCTAGGTTGTGAGTTTCCACAGCTGAGCAGGGATTAGAATCCTGGTTGCATGGAGTCCTAGTAACCACCCACCATCTAAAAATACTGTAGAATCATCTTCTAGCTGTCACTGCAGTTAAAAAAGCATGTTTACCCATGTATTAGCTGGGGGATATTATATCTTCAACTGGCATAATTCAACAGCATCCCATGAAAATAAATACCAACATCTGTCCTCCACTAAATAACCTGCCTCTATTTCTTCATCTCTCTAGTAACTTTGTTCCAGATGACATATACAGAGGTAGCTGTGTTGGTCATGCAGCAAAACAGAACAAAGTCCAGAATCCACAAAAGAGCGATACCTTTATTGGCCAACCAAAATGCATTTTTGCATAAAGGTATTGCTCTTTTGTGTATTCTGGGTTTTGTATTGTTCTAGGTGTTTTTACTCCTAGAATGTGCTGTCACTGATAAAGACCTATTCCTGGGAGGTATTAAGTATAAAGAAGAATGTTTCTGAGCACACAGAAATTGCCTTTCTCTTCCTTTACAAGAAAACCCCAAAACACTGCAGCATGCCTAAGATCAAAAGTGTGTGCTAAGATGTAAGTCTCATTGAGGGTTAAATCACTGAGGTTTATTCCCAAGTGAGTATAGGATGTTGATAATTATGATGATTTGTTTTATTCATTTATATCCCATCTTTCTCCCACGAGTGGGACTCAAGGCAGCTAGCAGCAACTTTAAAACAATACAAGTGAAAAACAATAGAAAAGTAAACATTATATTAAAAATATAGAATTTAAAAATAAACAGTTTATAGGTTAAAACCATTGAACAATAAAAATATTAAAATGCATTAAAAACTGTATAAAAGATCCATTCACAATCTTAAAAACCACACTGCACAGCCTTACAAGCCCAGCCCTTATCAGCTCATTAAAAACCTGATGGCATAAAAATGTTTTCACCTGCCACTGGAAGGAGAGCAAGGATGGGGCCATCCTGGCCTCTCTGAGGAAGGAGTTCCAAAGTCTGGGAGCAGCCACCAAGAAGGCCCTCTCCCTTGTTCCCACCAAATGAGCCTGAGAAGGTGGCAAAACAGAGAGATAAAAACTTTGTACCAAACACATTGTACCAAAAACACTTCCACACACAAAACACTGGGGGTGTGGGGGGTGCAAATACATTTTCTGGCAACAAAATCCCAAAATGCAAGAAATCATCAAATGTGTGACAACTTTTGTAATCTCAACCATCAGGGAGAAAACTTTTGCAACTCTTCTTTCTTGTATGTGAGGACAAATCTGGTGAAGAGTTACAGTCCTATTCACAGCCCCTAACATAGCATGTGCAAACATATGCATATAGGAATTCTCAAAACAATATCACATTTTCCCTCAGAGCATGTATTACATGCTTAGTCCTCCTTGTAATTCTGCCACTTGGAGGATCGTTGTCTGGAGTAAACCCATGGGCTAACACTCACCTTGCACATTCTACTTATTTGTGATTATGAGCCCTGTGGTCAAAACACCACTAGGGTGTTTTAAGCTTGCCAACTAATAAGAACCTCTTACTGTTTTACATCTCTATTCAGAATTAAGGCCCACTGAGTTTGGTGGGGCTTACTGCCATGTAAGTAGACACCACAGCCTTTCCCAACACCAGTGCCCTCCAGATATGTTTAACTATATCTCTCATTGTCCACACAATGGGAGTTGCTGTCCAATACATCAGATCAACAAGCAGGGAAAGGGTGTTTTACAGGACTGCACTGTAAAACAATTTAAAGCCATAAGGAACCTGTGTTAATTGACCTCACATGTACAATCTTCTTAAATTAAGAAGCATTTTCTTGGATCAAACTATGATCCCCCTAAACCTGAATTCTTTTCAAGAATCCGAGGATACCAGGTGAACCACCATAAACTGGCCTTTGATCCACTGATAGGCCACAATCTTTCTACTGTCTTTCCAAATCTCTATCTAGCAGGGTGGCTGGTTTCATCCAGGTCTCTTGGGAAATGAGAAAGGGTGACTCAACTAGGGGCACGTCCAGTTTGATTAAAAAGATCAGCAAGTTCCAGATTTTGTTTCCATTCTTTCCAATTTTATTTTGGAGAGAGCCATATATGTTTTGTTTATCCCAGACAATTTTCTGTCAGTTCCCCATACGATCACCCTAGGATTGACAAATCAATAATTTCAAAGGGCTGGGAAAAAGTCCTGGACGATAGCACATATTCTACAGAACTGAGATGTTTCAGAGTCAGTACAGACAAACCTCTTTTTTTTCCAACCAAGTAGAGACTTACTGTGAGAGACATACAACCACATATGGAGCCAATGAACTACCTATGTGCTGTGGAAAATGTTACCCATACAGCTGCACTCAAGTCAGAAATGCAGGGGAGTAATAAAATCCTTCTCAATAGGTGAGCAGATGCTATGTATTTGATTTTTTATTTCTGTCTGGCCTTTCTTCTATGGAACTTGAGGCAGCGTATATGGGTAGCCTCCCATCAAGGGACTGAGCAGATCCAGAGCTGTTTAACTTCAACATGGCTGCTGTTCCACCATATGCATTCAGATTTTGTGCCCTTGGATGTTCCAGAGCATCATCAGATCAGCAGTTGCTTGTAATGTCCCCTCTGCCGGCACATGGTAAGATCCTATTTGGTACATGGGAAAGATGCGGGATCTTTTTTAAAAAAAAGCTAAGAGGGACCCTCCTCTATGCAGCTTGACCAGTTCAACAGGTGTAGCTGGCATGACAAGTGACACTCAGGTTGGGCTGACCGTTAGGCACATTGAAGGGACTGCTTCAGATGGCAGATGTTAGGAGTCATCATTCTCTTCAGTGCGAAGACTAAGCTGGATGTGCTATCTAGCCTCTCTTGCACCTCCTAAACCAGGCAGCTATCCTCAGGGGCAGTGGAGGACACTGTCCCACTGTCAGTTTTGGTGGAACATTCAGCTGGGAGCCCACACTCACTTCTGATGTGGAATGGGGGGCAGGAACACTATGCTGTCTGTTGCCTCAGACAGCAAAATATCTTGAGCAATCCCACATCTTGAATAGCTGTGTTTCAGAGGGAATTTCAGCAGATGAAATTCTCTCTTTCTCACACCTATTAAAGGTACATGAGTGATATCTTCTTTTGCACTGGTTATTCCACTAAATACATATCTCCGCTCAGACTTATCCATTCTGTAGCATTGTGGTGCTCTATAAGATAAGTTGTTGTTGTTTGGGACCTTGAAATTGTTTCTGACTTATAGCAGCCCTAAGGGGAACCTTTCACAGGGTTTTCTTGGCAAGATTTGTTCAGAGGGGGTTTGCCTTTGTTTTCCTCTGATGCTGAGTGGGGATTTGAACCCTGGTCTCCAGAGTCGTAGTCCAACACTCAAACCACTACACCATGCTGGCTCTCTATAACATAAGAAAATCAGGTCCCAGAGAAGAACAATGCTAATCTGTTATAGAGAAGGGATTGTTTTCTTTAATGATATGATTCCTTTGGCTAGATAAGTGGTGGGCAACTGTGGCCCTACTGATGTTTTTGGACTGTAACTCCCATCATGCCTCACCACTGGCCAAGCTAACAGGGTCTGATGGGAATTGTAGGCTAAAAACATCCAGAGGGGCACTTATGTTGCCCATCTCTGGGCTAGAGACACAATTTTAAAGAGAGTCACAGGTGGATTGAAAAAGGCATCTATATCTATGATGCCCACATGCATTTCTTTTGACCTCTCGCACAGGTTACACAAGCAATACAAGAACCCACACACACTGTTTACAAGAAGTGGCGGTGGAATAAATATAGTTGCCAGGGGAAGCCCTTACGTTTTCAAAATGATTTCATTTCTCTGGAAAGGCATTTTATAAGAAGAATGATTTAATCCCTTAGCCCCCTCCCCCTCAGATCAGCTTTGCAAGAGGCAACTGTCCCTACCTAACTCATAGGAGATGTGTCTGAGACCCACAGGAGTCCATGCAGTACAAAGGCTGCCTGTGTGGGGATGCTGGAGAGGGAGCGGGTAGAGATACCTTGCTTTTCCTGGGCACATACCACAGTCTAGCACAGGAAGCTGCTGTCTGGAAGAGTCTTCAGAGATACCCTGCTTTACTCTGGCAAGCTCGTGGAAATAAGGGACATCTGGAAAACATAAGACAAAAAGCCAACAGAGCCCCAGGATTGAATGGCCAGCTTGTTTCTGGATGACCTAAGTTAAAGCCATTCAGCTATGGACTCACTAAAGGACAGTCCTAGGTATTTGACTGCCATAGGCAAAATGTTAAGATTGAGCAGCCAGGGAACACTTAACGTTGCTTCCAGGGGGATTTGGGGTGTCTGTGTGTCAGGTATGTGCAATCATCTGGATCCTGCTACACAAAGACCATGAGCCAGCAGGAATAGTGTGGGCTCCCAAAAAGTTACATGCCCCCCAACACCCACATTGGCACATCTTCTCACTTCTGTGCTCGCCCTTTTGTAATTTTAGTTTAACTGGAGGGGGTCAGGTAAGGGATCTGATTTCTGCTACTCAAAGGAAAGGACAGGAAAAAGCAGGAATAGTGTGTGCCCCCCCCCCGAAAAAAGCTGCATAACCTTCCTAACACAATACATCGTTTGTTTGTTTGTTTGTTTATTAAACTACTTATATCCTGCCCTATAGCAAAGGTATCAGAGCGGCTTACAAAAAGCATAGGAGTTACACAACTTAAAACAATAAAATAATAAAATCAAATAAAAACATATTAAACTGCAGCAATGTTAAAAACAAATTTAAAACATTTAAATACTTTTTTTAAAAAAACCATACAGTTGGCCCTCCATATCCATGGGTTCTGCATCCACGGAATCAGCCAACTATAGCTTGGAATTTTTAATTAATTTTTTTTTTAAGAATATTGTTGTGATGGAACCATTTCTTTCTGAACAAACCATAGTTTTTCATAAGCCACACAATCAAAGCCCTTACTATGATCTACAAAGGACTAGATGATTTTCTTCTGAAATTCTTTGATGTGCTTCATTAGCCAATGTACATTTGCATTATGATCACTAGTGCCTCTTCCTTTTTTTAACCCATCTTAGGCCTCTTACCTTTTTCTCTCTCTCTCCATATATGGGGAAAATCTTTGGTGTAGAATCTTGAGTATCACTTTGCTTGCTTGGGAGATTAATGCCATGGTCTGATCGTTACTACAATCCCTGATGTTCCTTTTATTGGGGATTGGAGTATATATCGAGTGCAATCTATATGACATTGCTTTGTTTTCCATACTTATTGGCAAATTTTATTTAGCAGTGGGATGGATTCTGCCTCTTCAGTTTGAAGCAACTCTTATTAGTATGCCCATCTGTTCCTGGTGATTTATTTCTCCCCAGAGGTTTCAGAGCAACTTCCACTTTATATTCTGAATTGTGGATTGATCATCAAAAGGTTCTTCCTTGAATACACCCCATCATCATCTTTTCATGACTGTATGATAGCCGTGTGTCTCTGGCTTTTCTTCGCAAACGAAGATTCAGGAAGGACTCATCCCATGCTTTCTGCAAGCGTGCTGATGACTAAAAAGGCCAATCCGAGATAAACAAGTCCAGTTGCAGAAAGCACAGCAGAAGGTCTCCTTGGGTGATGTTTCTGGGTTGTGATTCTTCCTGTGTTGTCATTTCTCTTCAAGACTTGTTCGGCGTGAGTTCTCAAATAAGGCTGCAGCATTGTGGATAGTGCATCTCCATGCCTCCCAATGTGAGGCCAGGGCAGACCATTCTTGGTGATCAATTTGGCCGAGCCTGAGATGTTGTTTCAGGGAGTCTTTGTATCGCTTTTTTGGAGCGCCCCTCTTACGCTGACCTGTGGCGAGTTCACCGTAGAGTACTATTTTTGGGAGGCGATGGTCCTCCATCCTAGAAATGTGCCCTCCCCAGCGCAGCTGTGTTCTCAATATCATGGCCTCAATGCTGGTGATCCCTGCTTGCTCAAGGACAGCAACATTTGTCACATAGTCAGTCCAGTGTATATTTAGGATTGTGCATATATAGCACTGATGAAAGCGTTCAAGGAGTCGTAGGTGGTGGCGATAGGTGACCCATGTTTCAGACCCATAAAGGAGAATAGACAGTACAATGGCTCTATACACACTGATTTTTGTGCTTCGCCTCAGGTGTTTATTACTCCAGACTCTTTTGTAAAGTCTTCCAAATGTGCTATATGCCTTTGCTATTCTGATCGATCTCTTTGTCAATCTTGGCATCTGAAGAGATGATGCTTCCCAGGGAGGTGGACTGCTGAACGGACTTGAGCACAGATTTGCCTACAGCAATGTGGGCATGGTGGTGTTCGTCCTGTGGTGCAGGCTGATAGAGAACTTCTGTTTTCTTCAGGTTGACTTCCAGCCCAAACAGCTCTGAAGCTGATGCGAAGCAGGATGTTAGGCGCTGCAGACCTGCTTCTGTGTGGGCAACAAGGGCGGCATTGTCAGCGAAGAGCAGCTCATGGACTAGATAGTTTAGAGTCTTAGTGCGAGCCCTCAGACGGCTTAAGTTAAACAAGTCAAGTTCCTTAAAATGATTATCTTGCTACACGAGGGCCAGCGTGGTCAAGTCAGATATGGCGATGCTCTTTCAGAGCCCTTTCTAATAACTAAATGGAGTGAAGCAAAGTTGTGTTCTTGCTCCAACTTTATTTACAATCTTTTAAACTGTCCCAATTTCCTTCCCCCTTTGTCCTCAGCTGAGAGGGTTTACCACTTAACCCACCGCTTTTCCACCTGGTATGAGGTTCTGCCTAAACCCCCACTGCTACCAAATATTCAGACTTCCACAAAACTCACTGTTGCCACCAAGAGTGAGGGCTTGGCTTTTCTTTGTCCCCACCTCTTCCACCAGTGTTAAGGCCCTCCCCCTGTCTGTCTTACTGCTGTGGCCATCAACTGTGAGGACCTCCTAGATGTCCTCAAGATACTTGTGTGAGATAATATGCAACTTCTATACCCATCAGACACCACCCCTCTTTATTCTCTGCTGCTACCACCACCGCAGGCACCTGAATCCAAGCTTTCTAATATACTGTATAGCGTTCCCGGAGGCCAAAAGTGTATAGATACAACAAACAATACTTTATTAACAGAAGTTGAACATAACAGATTAATTATTTAATAAATTTAAAACCCAGCTCACACACTCTGTCTTTACACTCCAGTCCTCATTAGTTCAGACTCTTAAACACCACTTGTCAATTCTTAAGCCTGACTGACTGACTCTTTTAACCCTAATCCTCATTTCCTCACTCCTTTCTTCTTTCTCATGAGCTACCCAACTAGGCCTAATCCACACTACACAAATAATCCAGTTTAAAACTGAATTATTTGCCATGGCTCCTTCCTTTTGAAACCTGGGAGTTGTAGTTTTACAAGGTTCTTAGCCTTCTCTACCAAAGAGTACTGGTGCCTCACCAAACTACAGATCCCAGGATTCCATAGGAAGGAGCCATGGCAAATAATCCAGTTTCAAACTGGATTATGTGTGTAGTGTGGATGCACCCTATATCAACCTTCATCCCCACTGTCATTCACCAACCTTATTCAAATCCCCTCAGACATTCCACCAATCAGAACGCACTCTCAACATTCCAGTCTCTACCCTCTCCTGACAGCTCCTTACCTTATTGCCTCTAATACACACGCTGCACATGTAAACAAATTAACTTAAAATATATATAGTAAATTACAGTATGACCCATGTATCTATGGGCAATATGTTCCTAGACTTACTGTGGATACCAGAAACCACAGATAATAGCGAACTCTATTAAAATGAATGACTTCTGGCACAAGCATACCACAGAGTCACGTTGGAGGACCTAGCAGTTCCTAGAGAGAAGACCTCTCTAAACATCATCTAGGTTCTCCAGCATGACTGGTGGAAGCACACCACAGAATGGTGCTGGAGGACCTAGAAGATGCCTAGAGGGGACATATTTGTTCTGACGCAGGTAAGTGAAAGTGTGGATATGGGTCCCGTGGATACAGGGGTCATACTGTAAACCACATTTTACTCCAAAAGTCCATGACATCATGCCAGCTTATTCCAATTGCTGCAAACTGAGTTCAACATGCAAAAGTCATTAGCCCTCAATTTCAGCAGGAGGGAGTGGCATCTTGTCCTTCCCAGCAGGCCCAGGCAAAAGCAAATGGCTGCAGCCTCTCCTAGCTTGTGTTTTCTTCCTCATTAATAATGTTTGCTATCCTGACCACACTCTGATGCTGCTTCGGCGCATGTGTTCCAATTTCATCTGTGAAATCTTAGATGGTACATAGGCCCACCAAAGCTTCTCCCAGGAGCCAAATCCCATGCCCAGCCTCCCAGCCCAATCACACTCTCAGTAGGCTGTCAGGAACTGTACTCCCAGCAGATTGATGGGATCAAGATTCTGCCAGGAAAGAAGGCCTATACTCCCCAGGCACAGCAGAATTGCATGGACTTTTGGAGCTGGGACAGCAATGCCTTAGTGGTGGCAACAACAGCAGCAGAAACAGGACAGGTTTTTCCTCTGTCAGGAAGGTGCAGCTCCTGGGGGGTTCCAGCAGACCAGCAAAGTCAACTCAACTCTAGGGAGTTGCCCCCCTGCCTTAATTCTTAACCCCTTCTAAAACCACTCTCAGACAGTTTCTCCATTCCCAACAAGTGGCTGGAATCATGAATAAACATATATTTTCCCCTACAGATGAGAAAACTGCTGTGTGTGCACATTTTTTGAAAATTTTATTTATATTTAATTATATATATATATATATATATATATATATATATATATATTGGATATGTTGCCTTTCCCAGTGTGCTGATTGGCTGCTCAGGAAAAAAAATCCAACCAATCGCCACCCACATGCAAATTCCCTCTCCACTTCACAATCCACTCCTGCCACTCAGTCTGTGGCCCAGATTGGGAAACAAGCAGTCAACTGGCAGTGGCAGCAGGTTGCCTACGATGGTACCCAGGCAGTCAACTGGCAGCCGCTGTGACAGGGCAACAGAGTGAGTCACCCTCAGCAATTCCGGGAAAGGTGTGGAATGCTGAGAAGGGGGAAGAGGAATTTGAAAATCCACCAGCCTACCTTACAGTATTGTTGTGAAGTCTACCAGGTGTTTTGGGTGGAGCTTTTTTTAAACAGCGTATGTTACACCAGGTACAGCTAGTATAAAAGAAATACAGCATGTATAAGATAAAGAACATATGGTCTCTTCTTACAAATGAACATTTACACATTTACTTTACCAAATCATATCTATCTTTCTATCACTGAACATAAAAAAATTAAAAAATCATCTTCCTTTTCCAACTGTGCTGAATTTGCTTACTATTTCTTATACTGCCATTCCTAAATCACACTCTTTTTCAGTGGTTGCACTAAATAAGAGGATCTAACTTAAATTGGCACATTCAACTATTTCCTCCTTATACTTAATCAGTATACCCTGTCATCACCTTTCCCCCCATTCTAGCTCCCAATATTCAATTAATCTTTTCCAATTATTTTTTGAAATTAGTGCATACTTTTGTACGTGCATAATTTTGAGTTAAAAAGCAACTGGAGGAGAAAGGGGTTAAGCTGCTGCTTCTGTTCCTCCTTGCTCTCACTTTTCCTGGAAGTAATCTCCTGTGGCTGCTTTTCGTTTTAAAAAAATATTGAGAGACTGTTGCATACTATTCCCATGTAACATCTAATTTGGCTCTTAGTTAAAGGGGAGTTGATAGGGAGAGTAAAGAGGCTCAGATGTCCTCAGGACACTTGGGGGTTCTTTAAAACTACTACAATACAAATCCGGGGAGGGTTGGGGAGGGATATATATGTATACCACAGATCATGAAAGATACAAACAAGTCCAAGACAACACAGCTTGAGGTTAACAAGCAGAGAGCTAAGGATGCTATAAAAGGCAAGAAGGCTTCTTTTTAAAAAGCAGCACCAGTCTTGCCCAAAGAAAAGGGAATAAAAAGTATGAATGGAGTGGGAGAATGGAAAGAGATGAATGTTTCATCCGCTCTTAGTACACAGGAACCTTGGAGCCATTTAATGAAATTGAGTGGTAGGAGATTCAGAACCAACAAACAATGGAAAGTCTTTTTAAAAATGCATGATTGGCTTTTGGGCCAGCTCAAGACAGCATGGTAGTTAAGGCAGAGGAGGAAATGGTACTCACCCCCTGCTGCCCAAATCAAGGTGTGCAATACACAAAAAAGCAAAAACAAAAACTGGTAACACCCAATGGATGTGATGTGGAAAAAAGACAAATCCTCAGAACGTTGGGGAAAAGAGATGATTTTATTCCTGAAAATAACCCAAAGCATTTCAGCCTGGAAATATTTTTACTGCCTTCTTCAGGGGATTACAACTTTAAAATCAACCTGCAAGGACTGTAAAAAGGGTATTTCCAAAACTTGTGCATGGCAACTGATCACCTTTTTTTTCCCAACATCCTGAGACTTTGCCTTTTTCCCACAATATAGTACCCAAAATCAGCCAAGGTATTTGAGAACATGAGGTGTTTTCATCATGCCTGGCAGTAAAAATACAATTGTAACAGGATAAAAAAAAAACCAGCTAAAAATTTGTTGCCCTCTCATAACACCCAAATCTGGTTTCGGACTCTGCCTTCTCACTCTGCCTAATGGTAAGGGTGACCCAGATCAAGCCACAGAGCATAGATGGCGATAGTCGCTAGGTTGGCTAGCTTTAAAGCGGTATTTCTGCAGGAATGGCTACTAAACATAGCAACTCAATGGAACCTCTGTGTTCAGAGACAATGTTATTCCAACACCAGGTGCAGGGGAGGTGCAGCAGGGAAGAGCTGCCAACTTCATTCACCACTTATATAGGCTTCCCAGAGGTATTACAGGTGTCAACTGTTGGAAACAGGATGCTGGGCTAGAGAGATGTTGACCTGATCCAGAAGGCCTCTTCCTATGTACTTATCCATCTTGCCCTTGCAGCCTCATCTTCTCAATCTGTAAAACATGGATAATAATCATCCATCTCACAGAGTAAATGTGGGTTTGAATGGGATACAGAAATATTGTTTGTCACAAGCCTTAGGGGTGGCACTCAATGTTCAGTTTTAGAATCCTAAAATAACCTTGCATTGTTATGTGGCAAAGATGAATATCACCAAGGCTGTGTGTCATCTACAACAAATGATCTAAATTTTGCTCCCAGGCAGAGATTTTTATTCTATTTTACTTTACTTTATTGCCAGAACTCATTCAGCACCAGGGCTCCATCCTGGACATGCAAAGCAATAATAAAGAAGAGTCCCCTTGAGCATGCACAGGGCATGAATTTCCTTAAATACTAAGGGCCACAACAGACATGATGACAGAAGAATCTTTGCATTTAATGTGTAGGATTTTCAAAATGCCAAATGCATCAGCAGCAGTGGGGGGAAACCAAAGATAATTAAAAGGATGAAGAGGGAAATTAACTCTTTCCTCCTGTATGACAATGCTCTCTCCTCTCAACCTAGTATTTAATTTGAGGGCTAATTTCTCACACAGGTACTAATGGAGTGAGAGAGCCAGCATGGTGTAATGGTTTGAACATTGGACTACAACTCTGGAGACAAGGGTTCGACTCTCTGCTCGGCATGGAAACACACTGGGTGATCTTGGGCAAGTCACATACTCTCAGCTCCAGAAAACCCAGTAATAGGTTCACCTTAGGGTTGCTGTAAATCGGAAACTTGAAGGCACACAACAACAACTAATTGAGTATTCCCACCCCTCACTCAGGCACCCTGGAACTGCTTGCAAGGGGAGGACAGAGCTCTAGCATAGCAGGCAGGTCGTTATTAGTTTTGACTACTTGTAGGCATGCTTTTACAAAACAAGGAAAACAAAATACATCACATTGAAACAACTCCATCACCACTATAATCACCACCACTACCACCACCACTGCTCAATGAAAGTGGGAACAATCAGAGTACCATGAAAGCAATAAAAGAATAATGATAGTGTAATACACTTCTGATTATGATTCCTGAGGGGGCTCAACTACATAGCCGTCTCAGTGGTCCAGTTTTCCCAGATCATGGGGGAGAGGCTCAACCCCCCCCTCCACCAGCCTAGTTCTAGCATCCATGCCCACACCCAGCAAATGCCAGGTTTGGGTGAACTTTGGGGAAAAACCTCATTAGAGTCAATTAGAGATTTTCTCCTAATGCAAATACTAGCTCTCTAAAAGAGAAGATTGTGAGACTACAGGGGCTGGCTATCTACGGTTCAAAATACAGCCATTCTCTTTGTACAAATAACATGTTGCTCCAAGGCAACTGGAATAATCAATAGATATCTACCTACATTTCTTTTCATTTTGCACCAAGTTGTGCTGATTCTAGGATTTTGTTTGTTAACACTCACTTCTTAAGAGGAAGAGAGCGAGCAAAGCACTTTGGAGCAGTCTTGTCCTCCATCTCAGCCCTGTTGCTTGCAACAGGCAGATGTAAGGAGAACGGGGTTATTTTTCCTTTCTAATGCTACCACAGCCAATCTCTTGGCTGGCTTAAACTGATCAATAAATAGTGTGATCCTAAGTGTGTCTGCTTAGAAGTAAATCCCTCTGAATTCAGCACAGACTTTTAATAACCATTGCTTCTTCCCAAGATAGTCTGAGCGCTGCAGCCCTGTGAGGAAGGGAGAAAGGATCACTTGGTTGAACCATCATCCTCAAGCACAGAGGTTCCAGATGTTGGCTGGATTTCAACTCTGAAAATCCCTCACTATTAGTCATGCTGGGAGTTGAGGTTCAATCACATCTGGAGCTTACCTACCCAGATTGACAACTACTCTTCTAGAGAATTCTCAACACCAAGCTCACATGCCAACACTCCAGATTTATTGGGTTCAAACCGTGAGACCTATAGCGGCATAAAACGGGTACAGGTTTGCAAGGCAGTAAGTCTCATTCTGCCTTCTATTCTCCTTTCCAGCAATAATCATCTCATCTTGTTTTCTTTAGGCATTGAAGCTGTTGCTGCTTCTGAATCTTGCCTTTCTGACTCACTAGGATAAGTGCAAAGCTTGGCACATGAGTACCAACTGCAGCTTCCTCCTTGTACCAAATAGCAGTAAGCGGTGATGGTCGTAATGATGATGATAAGGAAATATGCTTTTGGACTATAACTCCCAGCATTCCTCATTAGTTGCTATTCTGGCTGGGGCTGCTGGTTCTGCAGTGCAACAACACAAAGAGTGTGCACTGACCATACCTGCTTAAGTGAAATCAAGAGGACCAAAGTACACATTGTGACTGTCGTATTGTATGCCTTCAAGTTGTTTCTGACTTATGGCAACCCTAAGGCAAACCTATCACGAGGTTGTCTGAGGATGAGGATATGTGACCGGTCCAAGGTCACCCAGCAGGTTTTCATGGCCAAGCAGGGATCTGAACCCTGATCTCCAGAATTGTAGTCCAACACTCAAGCCACAAAACACCATGCTGGTTCACCACACTGCTATCACATTATGATACCAGTGGTACACGGGGCAGTGAATCCACACCTAGTTTTACCCTGAACTTGAGAGGAGCTATCCATGATGCTGAACCATATCCCTAAAACAGATTTAGCACTTCAGATAGTGCTTCTGAAGAAGCCTACAATGGATTTAGCACCCCACCAACACAGAAGCCACTGGCTGCCACTGGGTTAAATATGTCATTTGATGTTGCATGGTGAGTGTTTATAGTATGCTAGGCATATCCCTTTGTCAGATCTATACTCTATTATTATCATCACCATCACCATCACCATTTCTCTTTCAGACACTATGGTTTTACTTATCATCAAATATGGGGGTGGGGGTAGTGGTTTTAAACAAGGAGGAAGACCTTAAATCAGGGGTGGGGGAAATGCAGCCCTTCAGGTGTTTCTGAACTTCATTTCCCAACATCACTATTAGCTAGTGAGAGTAGTTTTGAGATGAGGGGAGGAAATGACAAAAGAATCACCTTTGTCACCTCCTTCCTACCCAGCACTTCATCATGATCACTGCCTCCAACTGTAATGACCAGGCAGTAGTATTTATCTGATTGACATGAAAACTTTCAGCTGCTCATTTCTCCACCAGTCAGATTTCTATTTAAATGTGCTTGAACAGGCTATCCATGTCCTTTACCCTGAGTTGACCTCTGGAATAAGAAGAAAGAAGCCCACCTTTTTTTCTTTTTTTGCATGGAGATGGGAATGGTTACTTTTTTACTACAACTCCCAGAATCCTCCAGTGGAATGTTGTGAATACAGTTCTCTTTTGTGGTGACATTAAAAAGTTATTCCTGCCTGGTAGGGTTGCTGTGCTGATGAGAAAGCAGCCATCAAGCAAGAAACTTTTCACCCTCAGGGCTGATGAAAGCTTAAACAAGTGAATTTCCACTTGTTAGCCAGCTGTTAAAAGCAGAGAAGCCGTGCTGGAGGAAGGCAGGTGGCAACCATGTTCATAATCTTGCTGAATTTTGGACCACAAGGCCGCCTGCAGCTTGTATACATTACATGAGGGCCTTGTTTTCACACAAGCCATTTCCTTTTTACATTTTCCTCATTGTGATTTTTACTGCAGCAGTTTTATGATTGTTTTATTGTACTGTTTTAATTTGTAAGCTGCCCTAAGTGTGGTTGTAGAAAGGCAATGTAAAATCTTTAATAAATAATAAATCCATCAAAGCAAGACGCAATTGCATTTGTTTTATGCAAGATACTCCGGCAAGTCAAGTCTTCCTCAGTCACAAGAAGGCAATATCCAGTTGTTGTGTGGAAGACTATTTGCGGGGTGGGGGCTGTGGTAAAGGGGGGTAGTCTTTCTGAAGGAGATAATCATATTGTGGATTACTCTGGCACTTAATTTAAATTGGTTCAGTTTGTCCTCCAGCATCACAATAAGACTGCCAGCTTCCCCAATGGTCACAGTAACTGTGCCTTTAACAATGGCTTGACAAGCTGGTGAAACTCTTTACCAACATGGAGACAAACTTGTCATTGACTAATTGCAGGTGTATACACACACACACAATTGCTGGAGAGCAAGGCACTATTACAACAAGGGTAGAGACCAGGGTCTAATCCACACTATACAAATAATGCAGTTTGAAACTGCATTATTTGCTATGGCTCCTTCCTATTGAATCCTAGGGTTTGTAGTTTTACAGGGTCTTTAGCCTTCTCTGCCAAAGAGTGCTGATGCCTCACTAAACTACATATCCCATGATTCCATAGGAGGGAGCCATAGCAAATACTCCAGTTTCAAATTGGATTATTTGTGTAGTGTAGATGCACCCATGGTGTACCCCTCCAGATATTTGGTGGACTTCAACACCCATAGCTCCACCTAGCATGGTCCATGATCAGTGCTGATGGGAACTGTTGTCTGAAAGCATCCAAGGAGGAATACAGAAAGTCG
Source organism: Gambelia wislizenii (assembly GCA_030847615.1). NCBI lineage: Eukaryota > Metazoa > Chordata > Lepidosauria > Squamata > Crotaphytidae > Gambelia > Gambelia wislizenii. Next base: position 240,608,943 of record JAUMIR010000002.1, on the reverse strand, counting down.
AATACCTTACAAATGACAAAGGAATACATAGCTTCCAAAGTATGAACTACAGTTGGCCCTCTGTATCCAGGGATTTGGTATCCACAGATTCCGCCATCCACACCTTGAAAATATTTTTTTTTAAATCCAAGACTCAAACCTTGGTTTTGCTATTTTATATAAGGGACACCATTTTACTATGCCATTGTATATAATGGGACTTAAGCATCCACAGATTTTGATATCCATGTGCGGAGAGAGAGGAGGCAGTCCTGGAACCAAACCCCAGCAGATACTGAGGGCCCACTGTGTATATATATGTGTGTGTGTGTGTGTGTGTGTATATATATATATATATATATATATATATATATAAAACAAGGGTCTGATGGTGGGGAAAGCTGAAACCCTGCTAGTGATTCGCATTAGGGAAATGGGTGGCAAGAACTGGAGCGTTATCTTATTGCAAGGATGGGAACGGTATGGTCTTCTAGATGTTGCTGAACTGCAGCTCCCAGTATTCCTCGCTCTTGGCTAGGGCTGCTGGGAGTTGCAGTTCAACAACAGCTAGAGGGCCACATAATTCCCAGTCTCAGCTCATGCTCCTACATCCTGAGTCATAACTTGGGTTGGTTTCTGGCAGAACTTGGATGTGACACTTTGCAAGTAAGACTGTTGTCTGTAATGGTACTTTTGGTCCTGGAGAGAAGACAACAAAGTTACTTTGAAAAATAATATGATTACTATTACAAAGTAATTACTGATTGTCTATTAATATTACTATGTTGTTTTTATTTATTTATTTATTTATTTATACCCCGCTCTTCAGCCACAAGGCTATCAGAGCGGCTTACAAATTATTTTAAGCAATAGCAATTTACACATCTACCCTGTATTAAGCAGTTTCCAATGTGTGTTAGCTAATTGCCCCCACAAGCCGGGTACTCATTTTACCGACCTATGAAAAGATGAAAGGCTGAGTAAACCTTGGAGCCCTCTGGAATTGAACTTGCAACGTGGTGACTTGCAGTACTGGCATTTAACCACTGCGCCACCAGGGCTCCCTATTACTATTGGTAGGGTGTTCTGTCTGTTAAGGAGTAATGCTCAGTCATTATTTTGCAGGGCACATGGAGGATTGTGACCTTTTTAAAATTTTAAGTTGTGTTTTTTTTTAAATTAAAAAGTAACATGTTGCTAACAAGCACCCCCTTCCCAGTAATGTTACTGGTTTGCAAATAACATTTCCCAGCTCTGGAACATGACACAGTCTATCATGACAAAGGGAAGGAAGATTTAAGTGATGAAAAGGCTGGGAATATTAAAAGGGAAAAAACCAGACAGAGCAAAACCAACTCTTGCCACTCTGATCACGTGACACCTCCTCTTAAATCTGTACCTTGGCTTCTAGTCTGCTCCCAAGCTGTTTATCCTTGTCATCAGCTGTTCCTACAAATATCCCTACCCTTTCTCCATGGCTGCATGCATACTTGAAACTGCCCTCAACACCTGTACAGGATGCAATACGCCTTTTGCGTCCTTCAAATCCATTCTCAAAACCCACATTTTTTTGTAAAGTCTTTACCTCAGCCGCTCCATGCCCTACCCATAACCCCCAATGTTGCACAGATGAAAATTGGGACACATCTCCCCAGCAGCATAAGAGCATGGTCAAGATGGCAAAAGTTGTAGCTGAGGAAGGTTACACCAGATAGGAGAGGCTGCAGCAGTTTGCTTTTGCAAATAACCAAACTTTCTTTCTTAGTAGGCCACTCTGCCACGACTGTACTTCCCTCCATCTCACCAGCTGTTTGCCTTTGTGCAAAGCACCGTAAGGTCCTTTGGGCCGCAAACTGTCCTCTGCTACTGTCCAAAGCACCATGCACAAACATATATTAGCAATGTTGTTATTGTTGCTTTGATACATATGATACATCATGTCACATGAATAAAATAAGATTTACAAGTGTATGTAAGTGTCGAGAAGTCTTCAATTCCTTTTGCACTTTATCCACTCCAGTTATAGTATTAACTTAGTACACACATCTACTCAGGTGGAAGCGTTTGTTGTTATTCTGTGCTTTCAAATAGAATCTGGTTTATGGTGACTCTATCCAAGGGTTTTCTTGGTAAAGATTTATTCAGAAGAGGTTTGCCATTGATGCCTTCTACAACTGAGAGAGTATGACTTGTCCTAAGTCACCCAGTGGATTTCCTTGGCTGTGCAGAGATTCCAGCTCTGGTCCCTCAGAGTCCTAATTCAACACCCAAACCCCTATACCATGCTGGCTCTCTACTGTTATGCTAGGAAAGTCTTAACTTGAGGAGAGAGAAAAGAAGAGGCCAATTACAATTGTGCAGGAATGCTATGTAACAGAAATAAGTCACAATAATGATTAACAAATCACCTAAATAGATAACATATCCAATGCAAGATAATGTAAAACACTAACAATTTTTCAGTACCATATTACAAACTGAACATAAAGTCACATAACTGACATATTTGTTCTGCTGGTAAACACAGCAGCAATAATGTTTTGGAATAAGTGTTGCTTCCCACTGTTAATGATGGTAAAATTAAAATAATAAAGAAGGTGGTGCTTCTGAACACGTGCAGAATGTCTGTCTCTCAACAGACTAACCCCAGCCAACTCAGAAAGACAAAGAAAGAAGAGTAAAGACTCCCAGGTTGGCTTGAGTAATATCAGTACATCTCTCTTTTTGTTCATAGAAGTGAACTGTTTGCCACTGAGCATGTGTGTGGTGTGTTTTCTGGCAGAGGGCCTCAGGTTTCTTGCCCGTTCCCCATAGCTCCCATTTTTCTTTGATGAGCCCAACAACCTCCTTGGTCTCTGGCAAGACAACTGGTGAATCACAAAGCCAGACACAACTCCCACCCAGATACTGGCATCTTCCCACAATCAGTAGCCATAAAGCATCTTCCTTGACTCTGAACAAATGAGGGGTGGCTAGAAATAAAAGAAATGAGATCTCAGCTTTTCTCTGTGAGCCCACCTGGTACCTGTCACAACTCTGCAGGTGACCTGCAGCTGCAAGGTAATCAAAGCTTGCCTAGGGCCCCTGGCATCACTCCCCAAAGAGGAGGCTGTAGCCTGTTCCTGCAGTCACTGGACTGGGTAGGATCATATAGATGGAGCACAAAAGAACAAAAGAACTGCCCTGCCAAATGATCCTTCCATATCCTTTTGGGGGGAGGGGACTAATAAGCACAGTACTGTACAATGCTAAGGTACTGTTTTGGATGACAACTCTCAGTGATTATGCCATCCAGGGGATTGTAGGAGCTATAGTCCAATAAAGTAACTTCTTCAAGCTCCGGTTTAATTACATCCTAGTGGCAGAGATCATGGCCACCAGCCATAGCAGAGCGGTTCATTCATTAATATTGCATTATGGAAAGAAGTGCTTTCTTTTCCAGCAAGACTTTGGACTGAAAGTCTTGAACTCACCAGCAAACTTTTTCCAGCATGGGAAAAATATCTAGTGGGGGCAGGAAATTGCTTCTGTTGAATTTCTGGCTGTTCTAGAGATGATCCTTCAAGCAGGGTCTCAGTTTTCTCTCTACACATTCAGAGTAAAATGCTGGGCTTAAACTTGGGGTGGCAACTTGTGATGTTGCATCTTGGTCTAGAGCTGATGGGAATCACAAGCCATCTGGAGACCATGTGCTCCCCATTTTCCTCTATCACAACCTAGCAGAGTTGTCCCAGAACATACAAAATGGGTAGACTGTACTCCAGATGAGAGGTTCTCCAGAGATCTGGGGACTCTGGAAGATTCCCATCATTCCTGATTATTGGCCATACAGCCTAGAGTTGATTGGAGTTGTAGTCGAACAACTGCATCTAGTGGGCCATATCTTCCACACTTCTGGTCTTCTAGCAATTTATTGTACTGTATTTTGTTTTGTTTTGTTTTATTTAGAGTATACACTGCTCTTCAGCTTACAAATTGTTAATGTGACAGTTTAGCCATATCTCACCTACCCATCTGTTAATCTTGGCCCATAACCTTCTGCTATGTCAGCTCTGTTCTCCCTACTATGAGTTGCTCCTGCAGCTTTCATTGTTGTGCAGAAGGAGGATGTTCAGTGTGTGTAACTTACATGACCACCTCCATCTGCTGATATTCCTTCTTCTTTACAACTATCAAGCTACAGGAGTCCTGTCCTCTTTTCCATCTGGCCAACATACTAGTTACTTTCAATCCATTTATAAGCAGCCAGTGTGGGTTTAGTGGTTTGAGCCTTGGATTAGAACTCTGGAAGACAGGGTTCGAATCCCCATTCAGCCATGGAAACCCACTGGATGACCTTGGGCAAGTCACACTCTCCCAGTCTCAGATGGAGACAAAGACAAAACCCCTTCTTAACAAATCTTGCCATGAAAACCCATCTTAGGGTCACACCTTAGGGTCGCCGTAAGTTGGAGATGACTTGAAGACAGACAGCAAATGGCCAGAAGTAAAGGAGCTAGACTGGAGTTCTGTGGGATATTAGGAAGTCCCACAAAATCTGGGACCTGCTATTGAGGTGGCCCTTTCCTTTGTGGTTCCCACAGAGGAGGGTGGGAGATGCTCGAAAAACCCTTCTTCATCTGGCCACAGCAGAAAAGGGAAAGATCAGGTGTGGGGGGAAGATAGTATGTTTTTGACATGCATACACACCACTGACTGGGTGTCTCTAATAAGGAAGAGCATCACCCCCTGGGCCTGCTAGTCACATGCCACAAAACATGACTTAGGAGCTAATCATGGCCTTGCTGTCTACTATTTGTCGTTGTTGTGTGCCTTCAAGCCATTTTTTACTTAGGTTGACCCTATCACAGGGTTTTCTTGGCAAGATTTGCTCAGAGGAGGTTTACCATTGCCTTCCTCTGAGGCTGAGAGAGCGTGACCAGCCGAAGGTGAGCCAGTGGGTTTTCATGTCTGTGTGGGGAGTCGATCCCTGTTCTCCAGAGTCCTAGTCTAACACACAAACCACTACACCATGTTGGCTCTCTATAGCCACATGCAAACCTGGTGAGAGGACCAGGTTTGTGGTGGGTCAAGCAGCTACCAGGAGTTGGCAGATTGAAAACTGGGGAGTGCTCTTGTACCTTTAATGGTTGTGTAAAAGAGGGAATCTCAGCAGGTGTTGCTTGTCACCTGGTTATGTCATAAGCAACACCTGCTGAAATTCCCTTTTCTACACAATTGTTTATGGTACAGGAAATATCTCCAGTATTCAATCTGGCAATCCTAGCAGTGACTTGATGAAGTGGACTGTGTCCATGACAGCTTAAGCTAGACATTTCTTCTTCACAGTTAGTCACAAAGGTGCTGCTGGATTCCTTTATGTCTTTTTGTACTAAGACTGACTACCAAGCCTATTTCTCTGAACACCAAGGTACCCAGAGACACAGGGAACAACTCTGTTCACCCACTTCTTCCACAGTGCCCACACTCTCCATCCCCACCCAACTAAATGTTGCCCACTTGGAGTCCTGCATGCAAGAGTAGGTGAGGGAGGATGCCAGTGGAAAGAACATGGAGGGAAAGGGGCCAAAGGAGTCCTGGCTGGGTTGCTCTGGCTGGCGCTTCAGCAAGACGTTTAGCAAGGTTGCCAGTGCAACCCTTTAGGTGCCTCTACTCAGAAGTAAGCCTCATTACATATAATGGATTTCACATCTAAGTAGGAAGGGAGGTTTAGGGGTGCTGCTTATTATCTGGGTTGTGAGGCAGCAAATCTAATCACCAGGTTTGTTTTCTTCCATCTTCTGACTTGGTTACTTAATTCCCAACTTCTTTGCCAGCAAAGCTCATGTGGCCATAAAAACAATTTGTAGGCAGCCATTCACCAGGGAAATTATAAGGAAAGAGATCCGAAATAAAATTATTGTATTGTATAAGAAAAGAGTCTCCACTTAAATATTAGGAAGACCTCATTAAATCTGTTCAGGAGTGGAACAGATTGTCTCCAAGAGTGGTGGCCTTTCCCTCTTTGAAGGCCTTTAAACAGAGGCTGGATGGGCATCTCTTAGGCCTGCTGTAGCTGCATACTCCTGCATGGCAAGGGTTAGGACTAGATGGCTTTTGTAGTCCCTTTGATCTCTAAGCTTCTATGATCCCTGTTTCAGTGAGGGCAATGAATCCACTCTGGATTTTAGTCCAGAGTTTATAGGACCTACCTAAAGTGCTGAACCTGCTTTGGGAGCAGGATCCAGCACCTCGAATAGCTCCTTCAAATGTTGGGCTGAATCCAGGGGGAATTTGCCCCCCCAGAAGTCGCCAGCTGCTACTGTCAGTGAAGATTTCTCAGCCACAGGCTGCAAAAGGATGGGGAAGCTCTACCTGTTGAATTTTTGACCGCTCTACATTTGTTAAAGGTACAGGAAAAGTCTTGCCTAGGAGAAAGAATATACAGTAAGGCATCCGTATCCATTGATTCAGTTATCCACGGGACACAAAACAGCACACCTACCATATAATCTTCCTAGAATATGTGTCCTCTTTAGCCATTTTCTAGGTCCTCCAAGGCAATTCTGTGGTATTTTGAACCAGAAGTCCCATTATTTTCAATGGTGTTTGCTATTATCCACAATGTTTGGCATCCACGGTCCCTCCAGAACCAATCCGCAGCAGATAAGGGGCTCCTACTGTATTATAACCATACTCGGATATCAGATCAAACTGGTTTATTTCTCCCTCTGCACCTGTAGAGTATTATTGAAAGCAACATGTCTGAGAATCAAACTTGTGAGTTTGCCCTCTACTGGTAGGAACTAGTATTGCGCCTACTTTGTCGTAATTTCGCTTCTAGGGTGTCTGAACGCCTATTTGTTAAGTGCACTCTTGGAAGTAGGTCTGAAAGGAGAAATCAGAACAGGAAATGCTAGGAGTCCTGAGCAGCATTGTATTATATATCTAAGGAGTGGCTGGGCGTTTAGGCAAGAAAATGGATCTCTGTTGTCTTAAGATATACAGTATAGTACATATTTTTTAAGACTCCCCTTTTCTGGTCTGTAGGACACGCTGCCATCTCCTGGCGGGAGTGAATAAAGCAAGCCAGACTGTAAAGAGCAGCTCTATCGATTGTGCGTACATAGCCTTCAAGTCGCCTGTCAACTTACAGTGACTCCATGAATTTTATGGGGTTTTCTTTGGCAAGGAATGAATACTCAGAGGTGGTTTTCCAGTTCCTTCCTCTGAAATAGAGCCTATAGCACTCGATATTTCCTTGGTGGTGTCCCATCCAAGTACTACCCAGGGCTGACGCTGCTTAGCTTCCAAGATCAAACAAGCTCTGGTGCCTTTAGGGTATTCAAGACTGAGCCAGGTTTGTGAATAGAACATACAGCTGGGAACCAGAATGAGGCTGAATGTTGAAATCCTATGCACCTTGTCGTTGTGTGCCTTCAAGTCGTTTCCGACTTATGACAATCTGAAGATTAACCTGTCATTGGGTTTTCTTGGCAACATTTCTCTCTCTCTCTGGCTTTTCTTCGCAAACGAAGATTCAGGAAGGACTCATCCCGCGCTTTCTGCAAGTGCGCTGATGACTGAAACGGCCAATCCGAGATAAACAAGTCCGGTTGCAGAAAGCACAGCAGAAGGTCTCCTTGGGTGATGTTTCTGGGTTGTGATTCTTTCTGCATTGTCGTTTCTCTTCAAGACTTGTTTGGAGTGAGTTCTCAAATAAGGCTGCAGCATTGTGGATAGTGTGTCTCAATGCCTCCCGATGTGAGGCCATGGCGGACTATTGTTGGTGATCAATTTGTCCAAGCCTGAGATGTTGTTTCAGGGAGTCCTTGAATCGCTTTTTTTGAGCGCCCCTCTTACGCTGACGCATGCCAAGTTCACTGTAGAGTACTATTTTTGGGAGGCGATGGTCCTCCATCCTAGAAACGTGCATTTATTCAGAGGGGGCTTGCCTTTGCCTTCCTCTGGGGCTGAGAGAGTGTGACTTGCCCAAGGTCACGCAGCGAGTTTCCATGGCCAAGTGGAAATTCAAACCCTGGTCTCCAGAGTTGTATTCCAACACTTAAGCCACTACACCACATTGGCTCTCTTGTGCACCCACTTGGGAGTAAATCCCACTGAATCCAGTATACTTTATTCCACTGTAAATATACTGGATTGGGCTGTAAAGATTCCACCTTCGAAGAGCCAGGAACACAATCAATAAAAAAGAGAAGACACCCAACACATATATTACAGCATGAGCCTTTCTATTTTTAAGGTACCACAGGACTCTTGGTAGTTTTTGCTGCCCCAGACTAGCATGACTAACCTGTGGCGTTACTAAGGCCAGTGTCACCCTCCCTCCAATGGTGCCACCTGGTGGGGTTCGACCTCTCCGCACCCCCCTAGTGCCACTACTTTGGCTAACCCTTTGGAAATGGTTGCAATCAATGCACCAGGAGATCTTAATCCTGAGATGGAGATAAACATGACTGAGAAACTTCACCTCAGACTGGCGAAGAGTAGGGCCAGATTTTTATTTTTTAAAAAAGTTGATAACCTTACTCAGTTTAAACCTGAAGACATAATTTAATTTTTAAGCTTCTTCAGACCAGGGACATATTTAGTAATACTGTAGCTATAAAGAAGAGAGCCCCTGGGGATATATAAAGTGCATTTTCCACTCTTTACAGAACTATTCCTTCTAGAACAAGAGTGAGGAACTGCAGGCCTTCGGGTAGGACCCAGCCCTCCAGGGATCCCAATCCAAGGCTCTGGGATTCCCTAGCTGGCCACGTGCCCTTCTCTATGATACAACGGTTTGGTGATTTCCCAGCCTCTCTATTTCTCTCCTCCCTTTTATAAAGCTGAAAAGCCTTTTCTAATGCTTAATTACAGTGGGCCCTTGTCCGCTTGGGTTTGGTTCCAAGACCCCTCTTCCTCCATGGATACCAAAATCCGTAAATGCTCAAGTCCCCTATATACAATGGCATAGTAAAATGGTGTCCCTTATATAAAATGGTGACAGAGAAGTTTGCTTTTTGGAATTTTTTTTTTAATATTTTCAAGCCATGGATGGTGGAATTCATGGATACAAACTCTGTGGCTATGGTGGGCCAACTATACTGTTAGTAAGACATTCAAGGTGAAATACGTTGCCTTTTTTTGGCCCCACCATTCCGCCTTTGGCCCCACCCACAACATAATCTAGAAAAAAATCTGCAAATTATAGAAGGGAACTGTAACATTCTTTCTACAAGAATTCAGAGTATTGTTTTTCACCCCACAGTGTCAGTAGTCTCCAGCCTGTATTGATCAAGGGCCCAGCTTTATCCTATACATTCACTTTAGGTCCAGTCTTTAAAACTTTTTATTCTAGTTTGACCACATGTTTGTCAAACTAGGATCTGCTGCTCCAGAGACTAGGACACGTAGCAATGGGTTCAAACTACAGGAAAAGAGATTCCACCTAAACATGAGGAGGAACTTTTTGACAGTAAGAGCTGTTCGGCAGTGGAACACACTCCCTCGGAGCGTGGTGGGGTCTTCTTCCTTGGAGGTCTTTAAACAGAGGCTGGATGGCCATCTGTCAGGGATGTTTTCGCTGTGTATTCCTGCATGGCAGGGGGTTGGACTGGATGGCCCTGGTGGTCTCTTCCAACTTTATGATTCTGTGATTCTATGAAGAATCACTCTGTGTGTGTGTGTGTGTGTCTGTATTGGGGATGGTTTTTTTAGGCCACCTTGTACAATCCCCTTGTCAGTGAAAAAAACCCAGAACTGGAGCATCCCCAACCTTTTCTTGCAGCTTTCCAGGGACAGCTTACCACACCTCTAGGTAATCAACTTCATTGTGCTCTTCTAATGTTCAACCAAAATCTAACTTCTCCAACCTTAGCCAATTCAATCTAGCCCCACCCTCGGCCAGCAAAGAACAAGTCTTTGTCCCCTTCTGTATCTCCTCTTCAAGCATTTGTAGGGCCCACAAACTTGCCAGGGTCAGCAGGGTCAAAAAAAGTAAAGGCTCAATGAAGCCCCAATTAACTACCTACCAAGGAGGCAGCCTGCTGTGTCCCTGTAGGAGTTAGCGTTCTGGTGGTACCTCCTTCTAATCAGCCGCCTCTGAAGGCAGGTCATTCTACCACTTCCCTGCATTTAGGCTATTCTCAGATGGGGGAAATGACCTGGCCTCAGAAGAGTCATGACAAAACAGTGGCTCCTACAGAAAACTTTTCCATTTGGAAAAAAAAACCCCAAACCTTTAGAATATATGTGCAAACTTATATGTGTTCTTTCACTGTCAGAAGTGTGACAAACAGTGTCCTAGCCTCTACTCCACACTGTCTCTCTCTGTGCAGCTGAATTTATCATACTGAAATGGCTGTTTTGATAATCCAACCCAATCCAAAATATTTATTAGCATTAGCCCTAGGCCACTGCAAACATAATATACAACAGGATGCAATACAATAAAAGGCCCATTGACATAGGCACAGATGTTTAAAAAAAACAAACCAGAAATAAATTCTCGCCCCTCAAAAGCCATTCAAAAAACACACAATTAACATTGCATCAGGACACTTCATGAAATTTCCCAAGTTAAGCCATTTCAAGCCACCAAGATTCCTTAATGATCCTAATGCCAGCTGATTCAGGGTTTTCGGTCTATAATTTTCTTTGATGCTATCACACACAGTGCAACATGGTACAATCTACACTCCTGCTCAACAAAGGGAATACTGTACTAGATTCTGTTGGCCAACCACTATGTTGTATTACAAAATTTGACACTAAGCATTGTGGGGCAGGGGTAGACAACTGTGGAAGACTAGGAAGCCACATTCAACTCTCCTCCAGGAGTCCTTGGAGGTTCAAGCCCCCACCACACTCCTCCAGGAGAGACCTTTTTTTAACAACAGGAACTGAACTAGAACTCTTTTCCAGTTCACTTCCTATTTCCAAGAAAAGGCCTCTCCTGGGCCTTAATTAGCCCCAGCGGGAGTGGAGAAAATGCTCCCCAGAGGCCCTAGAGGCCTTTTTTTTAACACCCCTAGAGGCCTTTTTTTTTAAACTTGTAGGGAGCCTTGGGGGCCACAAAGACAGCCTTGGTGTGATTCTTTGTTTTGTTTGTGTCCTTGACATAAGGGGGCTCCTCACTTGCGTAACTGATATTGAAGAAACTTTTTTGTCATAATCCAGGCCCTCAGACTTGATTCTTTGCTTCCGATTTTCTGAAGAAAAGAGCATTATTAGACACATTTGCGGTAACATTGGTAGGCAGCACAGTGGTGTTTAAACTGTGGCCCTTCAGGTGTTTTGGACTCCAACTTCCAGAAGCCTGAGTCAGCTTATCCAATGGCCAGGAATTCTGAGAGCTGTAGTCCAAAAGACCTGGAGGGTCACAAGCTGGATACTACTGCTCTACAACAAGCCTACAACAGGCAGCACAATAGATCGTGCACATCATCTTCTATGCAGCTATTTTTCACAGAAGATTATCAGACGGGGACAAAAATAGCGTTCTTGTCTAGCTAGTTCCTCTTCCGCTTACCCCTGACCCCTTCCTGGCACAGTAACAAACTGTTTTACACTTACCTTAATCGCACTTGCTTTCTAGAACAGACCTCCCACTGCAGCTGGCATTGTGGTACGGGAACGGGGCACCTTTTCACTTGCCCATCATTCCGTCATAGGAATGGAAAGGGCGATCTAGTCACGGCTTAAGCCAGGAATAAGACGAAACGAGGGAGTAACGGGAGCAGCACGGGAGCATAACAGGATGAGGATGACGTCCGAAAGAGAAGCCCTTTAGCAGTCTCCTGGCATGCCTGCAACGCCATATTAAGGGCATCTGATCATCTCCACAGACACACAATCTGTTGGTTACAAGAATGCACAGGTACCTACCCTCCAAGAAGGCAGTTGGCATTTGTTGAAATCTTAGTTCTGTAAAAGCCTACCTTAAAGGAGGGTACCTTAAGTAAGATCAGAGAGGGTTCATGGAGTCAGATGGGTTTTGTTTGTTTTTTAATAGCAGCAAACCACAGAGATGTTGTCATTTATGCGTTCCCATCAGTTCAGCTATAGACTAATGTTCTCTAGGTGACTATGTGACGAATGTTGCTGTCCTTGAGCAAGCAGGGATCACCAGCATTGAGGCCATGATATTGAGAACACAACTGCGCTGGGCAGGGCACGTTTCTAGGATGGAGGACCATCGCCTCCCAAAAATACTACTCTACGGTGAACTCGCCACGGGTCAGCGTAAGAGGGGCGCTCCAAAAAAGCGATACAAAGACTCCCTGAAACAACATCTCAGGCTTGGCCAAATTGATCACCAACAGTGGTCCGCCCTGGCCTCACATCAGGAGGCATGGAGACGCACTATCCACAATGCTGCAGCCTTATTGGAGAACTCACGCCAAACAAGTCTTGAAGAGAAATGGCAACGCAGAAAGAATCACAACCCAAAAACATCACCCAAGGAGACCTTCTGCTGTGCTTTTTGCAACCGGACTTGTTTATCTCGGATTGGCCTTTTTAGTCATCAGCGCGCTTGCAGAAAGCGCGGGATGAGTCCTTCCTGAATCTTCGTTTGCAAAGAAAAGCCAGAGAGAGAGAGAATGTTCTCTAGGACAGTTGTCAAACATCCTTCCTGGAGGTTTTCAATAGAAAGGGTCACTGTCATAATTCACTTGGACAAATGAGAATCCACTGGTTGATTCGCAGTCCAGAGATCAAGAGCCAGGGTATCAGTCGGAAGCTGAGGAAGCAAAAGTGACAGGGGGCTCGCAGAAGAGTAGTCTGGATTCAAGAACAGGGCAGAGTCTCTGAGCTGGCTTGGATGTCTCTCATAGAGTGGGTAATCAACATTGCTTCCATTGGCTGTAGAGCATTTACTGCCTGACCTGAAGAAGGCTGATGGTTCAGTGCAAACAGATGGGACAGAGCCTCTCCCCAAACACTCCAGTTCTGCTAGTTTTCTGAGCGAGACACAACAGTCACCAACAATCTATACTGTATATATAAAAGCCTTGGGTATGTCCAATAGGCCTGGGTATGTTCCTCTCCCAGTGTGCTGACGGGCTGCTCAGGGAACACACCCAACGAATCACCACCCACATGCAAATTCCCTCTCCACCTCACAATCCACTCCTGCCACTCAATCTGCATCTACACCCCCAGCCTCACAAGGGCCCCTCCCTCCTCTCACTCCCTCAGCCAATCACTACCCACATGCAAATTCCCTCTCCACTTCACAATCCACTCCTGCCACTCAATCTGCATCTACACCCCTAGCCTCACAAGGGCCCCTCCCTCCTCTCACTCCCTCAGCCAATCACCACCCACATGCAAATTCCCTCTCCACCTCACAATCCACTCCTGCCACTCAATCTGCATCTACACCCCCAGCCTCACAAGGGCCCCTCCCTCCTCTCACTCCCTCAGCCAATCACTACTCACATGCAAATTCCCTCTCCACCTCACAATCCACTCCTGCCACTCAATCTGCATCTACACCCCTAGCCTCACAAGGGCCCCTCCCTCCTCTCACTCCCTCAGCCAATCACTACCCACATGCAAATTCCCTCTCCACCTCACAATCCACTCCTGCCACTCAATCTGCATCTACACCCCCAGCCTCACAAGGGCCCCTCCCTCCTCTCACTCCCTCAGCCAATCACTACTCACATGCAAATTCCCTCTCCACCTCACAATCCACTCCTGCCACTCAATCTGCATCTACACCCCTAGCCTCACAAGGGCCCCTCCCTCCTCTCACTCCCTCAGCCAATCACTACCCACATGCAAATTCCCTCTCCACCTCACAATCCACTCCTGCCACTCAATCTGCATCTACACCCCCAGCCTCACAAGGGCCCCTCCCTCCTCTCACTCCCTCAGCCAATCACTACTCACATGCAAATTCCCTCTCCACCTCACAATCCACTCCTGCCACTCAATCTGCATCTACACCCCCACCTCACCAGTTGACTGGTGGAGGGCCCTCCCTCCTTTCACTCCCTCAACCAATCACCAATCACGGGCTGTGATGGGACCCAGACAGTCAACTGGTGGCGGGACGCCGCTGCTGCCACTGCAACAGAACCCAGGCAGTCAACTGGTGGCAGCAGCGACCCAGGCAGTTACCTGGCCTGCCGCTGTGACGGGACCCAAGCAGTCAACTGGCAGCAGTGGCGGCTGTGATGGTGGCAAGGCAACAGAGCGAGTCACCCTCAATGCTTTTGGGAGAACGGTGTATGGGACACCGGGTCCAGCTGGTTTTATTGTTATTTCCCTGGCACGATTCCTATACTTTTAACACAGAATGCATGCCAGGAATGAAAAAATAACAGGTAAAGTGAAGCAGAAGCAGATTTCTGTGCTAAATTTTAGCATCTCATGTACAGGCTTGGGCTTTTTTTCTTCTTCTTCTTTTCTGGCCAGGCTTCTGTTTGTTTTACATTAGCCCAATATTCAGAAATCACGCACTTGTTTTTTCAAGTTTAAGAAATGCTGCACATCCAGCTGATTTTTTTTTACAAAACCTTTTTATTGAATTTTATTTATTTTATAGCAATACAATTTGTTTTGTGGGGAGTTGGAAAAAGCAGGAAAAAAGAAGTCATTACGATATCCATATATCATAGTCCCTTGTAAATTACAATCTATTTTAATACATGTGTTAAGTGAGTTAGCCCTAAGTTACAATTCAAACCAAGATTGAACAGTACAATAAATCAGATTTACTTTTGTCAATTTAATGCATTTTTCCAAATATCTGAATGTGATATTGTAGGAGGTGTGAAATGTGCCATTATTATTAATGAAGATAATAAATGGAAATCATGTATCATAGAAACTTTGTTCATTTCTAGCATGCCTAACAGTAGATGTAAGTTCCTCTCTTCATGTGATGTACCAGACTCTTGCCATCCAGTTATCAACTAAGACATTAGTCAAATGCTTCCACTGTAGTGCTGTTTCAAGCCACATCCTGTTGATGTTAAAAGGATGTCCTCGTGCAGTAAGGATGGAGAGTTGACAGCTTTGCAGAAGTGTATTAGTATTAGTTTATTTATTGAATTAGTCTATTGACTGGTTCAAACAATTACAGATATTAAAACAATAAAATTACAACCACAAAGATACAAATACGATAAAACCAAATTACTGACACTTCTTTTACCTTCCCTCAAATTCCCCTCTCCAGATACGACTGAAATTTTGCAATGGTTTAATACAGCACTACTCAAAGACAATACAGTTGTCCCTCCATATCCACGGATTTGGTGTCCATGGATTTAAGTACTCACGGCTTGAAAATATTCTTTAAAAAGTAATAATCCAAAAAACAAACCTTCATTTTGCCATCTTATATAAGGGACACTATTCTGCTATACCATTGCATATAATGTGACTTGAGTATTCACGGATTTTGGTATCCACGGGGGGTCCTGGAACCAAACCCCAGCGGATATGAAGGAACAACTGTATAGACAAAAGGGACTGTTCAGAAGACCATCAATTAATACAGAAAAATGTTTTTAAAAGACGAAGGATGAAAACCAAGCACCCACCAACACTTTTCTAATGTCGTTCCCTTTTCAATAGTATATTAATATTTTTTCCTGCCAAAAATATATCCTCACAAAAATGTGAAGGTATTGTCACTAATACAGATTAGATATTCTGTCAGCATCACAAACTTCCATATCAACATAAAATATCTAGGCACTCTTTTTCTGCTTCTTGCTTCCTCTGATTGGCTACTGTAACTCGCTTTGCAGAAGTGGCTAGGAGCTCAACTGGTGTGTCAGCACAACCCATGGGCCAAGACCCAAAGTCATTTACCAATGGAGCTCAACTGGTGTGTCAGCACAACCCATGGGCCAAGACCCAAAGTCATTTACCAATGGCGCCAGCTGGGCAAGATTTAGGACCCATCTACACGAGGAGAAAAAAGCCAAAATACCTTGTAGTATTGGCATCTTGCAGCAGAAGTGACATGTCCAAACGGTTTTTCTGGCCCCGGAAGACCCCATAAGTCTTGCATTCCTGATGGTGGCCGCAAGTGATTTACTCGGGTTAGTTCTTCACTGCCACCAGGTGTTTTTTTTTTAAAGTCATCCCAAGGTGCACTGGTGCAATAGAGGGATTCTCCAAAACAAAACAGAAAATATTGATCCTTTTTTATTGCCTTAGCTAGCGATTGCTAAGGAGAAAATCCAACATGGAGGCAGCAGGCACTTGCTTTGTTAGCAAGCCCCGCCACAGTACTCACCCAGCCAATCAGCTATGTGCTTCCCTTTGAACTTTTTATTTTTCAATAGTCCAAATGAGCAAAAATGCACATACCCCTTGTGGTTTTTGAAAATCTGCAAAGGCTTTTACCCCACTGTTTTTGCCCTTTTGGCCCCCCTCCTTCCGAATAGTGTGGATTGGCGTTGGATCCTGTTTAGACTGGTAGGATTCCCAGCGAATTCCATGAGGGGTATTTTCACCATTTAGACAAGCCCTTAGAGGTAGATGTGCTGAGCCCCATTTAGCACAGTAAGCAGAAAGGCCTGGTTGTGCTTATGGCATTTTGAGATACGTGACGAAATCCACATGATGAGTTCTGAGTCTAAAAAGACCTGAGCATACCACTGCCAAAACATATGACCCATCCATTCCAGCCCTAAGTTATATGGTTCTTGCTCATATCATTGTGTTCAAGGGTTGAGAATAATCATCCTTCTCTGCATAGCATAGCCTGGCCCCGGTGGTGGTGGTGGTTCCTGCTGTTGTGTGCCTTCAAATAGTTTCCGACTTATGGCAACCCTATCACGGGGTTTTCTTGACAAGATTTGTTCAGAGGCGGTTTGTCTTTGCCTTCCTCTTCCACTCCAAGGTCACCCAGTGGGTTTCCATGACTGAATGGGGGATTTGAACACTGGGCTCCCAAGTGTCCTTGTCCAACGCTGAAACCACTACACCATGAAGCTATTGGCTTGAGATTATCCCCACCCCCACCTCCAAAGACATTCCTGCCCCTTTTCTCCATCTCCATCTCCTTCTCTGTTAGGGGCAGACTTGATCCTGCTTATTATTACGGTATATCCTCCAACATTTCAGTTGGGAACAGAGGGTCATATCTGCAACCATCTCATTCTCATGGGAAGGATCTTTGCCCAGGTTCCCAACATATACAATTTTACATATTGCTGACAGGTCAACTCTGCTTGCCCCATTTATAGACTCCATAGTGGCCTTCCCATAATGAAAAAAAAAACACAAACTCAAAGAATTGTCAATTATTGCAGGGGGGGAGGGGTTAAAGATATTCTATGAGAGAATATCATTGACTGATAAAGCCATTATCAAGAAACAGCTGCAGTGGGTGGAAATGCCAAACAGTGCACACTGTCTGTGTTCATGCAGCAGAATGAGTCATTTTTTCTTGGACAACAACTTCTAAACTCCTACTGAGTGACTTTGGGCATGCCGCACTCTCTCAGCCTCAAAGGAAAGCAATAGCAAACCCCCTCTGAATAAATCTTGCCAAGAAAGCCCCATAACAGGGTTGCCTTAGGGTCACCATATGTCAGAAACAACAAGAGAGCACACAACAATAACAGCTCCCAGAATTCTCCAGCCAGCATGGCCTGGCTGAAGGAATCTGGGAGATGTAGTCCAAGAAAAACTGTTTTTCTAAGTTCTGCCATGCACGTGTGTTCTCAGGGAGTGCAAGACAAGTAGAGCAGTGCATTCATTATCCATGGCAAACACACACACCTTCAGCAGAAACAGTCACAAGAGACAAAATTTTCAGGCAAGGATGGGCAGGCTCCAGGTCACCAGATCTACTTTGCTTTTTTCCTTGAATCCTGAGACTATCAGTATGCAAACAGACTTACAGACCACTGGTAGAATCTGATTTAAGTATCAGAATAGAATGTAAGTCAATATCTTCCCATGCCAACCTCCATACCAAGACATCCATTTCAGCAGTAGTTTTTTTAGGACAAGCTGGAACGAAGAGTCATGTGGTAATGGCTGCTGTTAAACCACTCGGGAATCCTTGGCTGAATCCACACTACACAAATAATCCAGTTTGAAAGTGGATTATTTGCCATGGCTCCTTCCTATGGAATCCTAGGATTTGTACTTCGATGAGGCACCAGCAATCTTTGGCAGAGAAGGCTTGTAAGACCTTGTATAACTACAAATCCCAGGATTCAATAGGAAGGAACCATGACAAATAATCCAGTTTCAAACTGGATTGTATACGTAGTGTGGATTCAACCTTCAGCAACGTACTCCAAATCAACCAGGGATTTAGTAGCAAGTCCTTCCAGAGGTAGGCCCAGGAACCCTGGTGGCGCAGTGGTTAAATGTTAGTACTGCAGCCACAATATTGCAAATTCAATCCCAAGGGCTCCAAGGTTCACTCAGCCTTCCATCCTTTTGTAGGTCGGTAAAATGAGTATCCGGCTTGTGGGGGCAATTAGCTAACACACATTGAAAACTGCTTAATACAGGGTAGATGTGTAAATTGCTGTTGCTTAAAACAATTTGTAAACCGCTCTGATAGCCTTGTGGCTGAAGAGCAGGGTATAAATAACTAAATATAAAAATAAAAAATAGAAAACGTACATTTGGCCCACTCCTCCTCTAATTGTTGTCCCTATAATTTTAATAGAGTATCTATGAGGAGAGAGAGATGTTAAGGCCAGGTACCAGTCACAGAAATTAGAGTTCCAGGTGGCATATACAATTTAAAAGCAGAGGAAGTTGTGCTGACTCATTCAAGGAAAAAAAAGTAGCTGAGAACTCTCTTAATGGTTTTACAGCCCCCATAAACCTCGGATGCCCCCTAGCCAAGATGGCAGCCATGAGTGATTTACTCACATTTTAAAATCTTCCACCGCCAAACTTTTTTTTAACCTTTTAACATGGTGCATACAAGTGATATTTCACATTTACACACACACAAAAAAAAAGAGAGGAAAAAGAGAGGAAAAGATTGTCATTTTGTCACCTTACTGATTGCTCACTAAGCCGAAAATCAAACATGGTGGCAGCGGACACTTGCCCTGTTTGCGAGCCCCCGCCCCCGTGCTCGTCTGGCCAATCAGCTTGTGCTGCCTCTCCTATGGAAAATCACAGTGATGCAAATGCAACTATCTTAACGAGCGGACATGCACACCCCCTACGGAGCTTTTTAAAAACTCCAAGAAAAGCCGCAAAGGTTCTCCGGGCGCAGATTTTGGAGTTTTCGGCTGCCCCCCCCCTTCCGAATACAACACATCAATGTGGATTTCCATTAAGAAGATTGATTTCCAATTGAATTCTATGAGGATTGTTTTGACCATTTAGACCACCCCTCACATACACACAAAAACAGAAGTGTCATATTGCCAAACACATACAAAAATAGGGGGGATATCTTGTAGTCCTTCCACAACAATCAGAGATGGGCAATTTGTGGCCTTCCAAATGTTGTTGGACTGCAACTCCCAGCATTCTCAGCATTGGCTGTGTTGTCCGGGGCTCTTGGAAGTTTCGGTCCAACAATATCTGGAGGGCCACATAATTCTCAATCGTGGGCTAAATCTAATGTTTGCCTTACTGAGCGCAGACCTGATGAAATTAATGGGACTTGTTAATTGTTGTGGGGGGGAAACATAGCACCAGTGTTGGATTTTTTTTTTCTATAATATGACATTGGTGGTGATAATAGTGTTATTAAAATTTGAGTTAAAGATGTGCTTTGATTTATTATAGAACAAGAAAGTTTATTAAAAGGCCCACAGAGGTACCTGGCAGTGTTCAAGTGGTTCACGGGATGAAATGAGTACCAGAACCATGAATCCATTCAGTCACAGAACCTGTCTTTAAAATGCCCCTGAGGGAAAATATCTTCAAAAAGAGCTGAATGGGATTGTTATACAGTAGGACCCCCTTATCCACTGGGGATTGGTTTCGGGGGGGGGTGCGTATACTGAAAATCGTGGATAATAGCGAACAGCATTGAAAATAATGGGACTTCCGGTTTAAAATACCAATAGAATTGCCTTGGAGGACCTAGAAAATGGCTAGAGAGAACACATTTTCTAGGAAGACTCTATGGTAGGTGTGCTGTTTTGTGTCCCGTGGATAATTGAATCAGTGGATAATGAATCAGTGGATACGGAGGTTCTACTGTATATATTTATTCTAATTTCTGTATCCCTCCGAGACCCCCTGTATTTTCTCTTTTTTTCTTTCCCTCCCTCTCTCTCAAAGGAGGAGCAAGCTTTAGAGTTTAACCGAACTTTTTATCAAGCTTTTTATGAAGCTGGCCTAAGGCTGTAGCCACAAAGACTGCATTTAATCACTACATTAAAATGGAGAGGGAGATGGCAGACTTAAATTGGACAAGGCTGTATTAGATGTTTTCCAGGTTTCAGGTTGCACTGAGGACTGCTGGGGCAAGGAAAGAAGTAGAAACCCGAACCCCTGTATAACTCCTACATCCCAATGAAGCTTCACAACCACTCTAAAATTAGGCTGCCTAAGTTATCGATTTTGCCACTTTCAAATTTCAATTTTGCAAAAATCAATTAAAAACACAGTCAAAAGCATACCTTAGGTAGATAATCTTCCTCTATTGCACCCTCTTTTTTAAACGTCCTTGCAAAATCTAATGGGGGAGGGTGGGTAGATGGAGGTAGAACTAGAATTAGAAAACTGCAATGTGTTTTCCCCCCAAAAGGTTAGGGTAACTGGCTAAACAATGCCACACTCACACACAAACTTTACTTTGCTATGTAAGAAACGACTTTATAAAGTAGGTGCTGGGAACCTTTGGTTCTTTAGATATTTTTGGCTATGATTCCCATCAGCCCTTGACCATTGTGCTGGCTGGGCCTTCTGAGAGTTCAAGTCCAAAACACCAGGAGGAACAACGTTTCCCCAAACCCTGGTATAAAACTTCCATTTTACTTTCTGATCTGGGAAGATCCATCAGTATCTCTTAGGGTTGCCAGGTGAAATAAAGCACGGGACTCCCATCCCATTGATGGTTGTGCAAAGCAGAGAATTTCAGCAGGTACAGTTTGTCACAGGAACAGCACACGCTGACATTCCCTCTTTTACAGTCATTAATGAGACAGGAGCCTCCAGCCTTATTTCACTTGGCAACCCCAGCATCTCTGAAGGATTACTACATGTGGTTAAACTCAAATTTAGGGTAGAGAAGGAACACTTCCTCTAAAATGTAGAAAGTCTAAAATTTAGAGTCTAATTCAGGGTTTTTCAGACAGGGTTCCATAAGAGGTTGCTAGGGGTACTGCAAGATATTGAGATGGGGGGGGGATTTTTATTTTTAAGCTATAGATATAATAATTTTTAGGCAGGGGTTTCCTGAGACCTGAAAATTGTTTCAAGGGTTCAACCAGGGTAAAAAGGTTAAGAAAGGCTGGGTCTAACTGGTGACTCTGATGAAAACTAGATTTATGCCACACTAAATTTCTTAACTTTTAAGGCATCACAACAGTCTTTGTTATTTATACTATAAGTGACAGTTCCTCTGGAACCTGTTCTCTCTTTTGAGGGAAAATTCTCGTGATTCTTGTTTGAAGCTATAGGAACAAACTAGAAGTAGGAGGAAATTCATTCCCATGTAGATATTAACCTTATGGCTTCTTTTCCTTAATTCTTTTTTTTTCTTTTTGAAAAAGAAAGGGAGGCTAGCAAAACAAAGTAAAACAAAGACAAATCAAATGGCTAGGTACTGTTGCAGGTGGAGGTTGGTTTACATATGCATCTCTCTCTTTTTCATCAAGAGCTCTGTGCGCCCATTAAAGTGTTATGGTATATTAGTACTTGGGTGATCCAAGTTTTAGTCCCTGCTCAGCCAGTGGGTGACCTTCTCTCTCTCTCTCTCTCTCTCTCTCTCTCTCTCTCTCTCTCTCTCTCTCACACACACACACACACACACACACACACAGCCTGACCTACCTCACAGGGTTATTATGAGGATCATATGGGGAGGGAGAGAGCTGTAGAGAAGTCACTGGAGGAAAGACAGGATATAACTATGGTGACCAAAGTTAAAACTGAAGAAGACTCCTGTACCTTTAATGGTTTTGTAGAAGAGGGGATTTCAGCAGGTCTTGCACATTATCTAGTTGTGTGACAAACAACACCTGCTGAAATTCCCTCCTCTATGCAGCCATTAAAAGTACAGGAGTCCTTTCCTATTGTCAGTCTGGCAATCCAAGATATAACTGTAATACCTAAATAAATAGCAATAGCATTGATATTTATATACTATTTATCAGTGCTGAAGCACTCCCTAAAACATTAACAATTATTTTTAGCTAATTGTACCCGGGTACTCATTTTATTGACCTACAGAAGGATGGAAGGCTGAGTCAATGATGGAGCCCTCTGGGACCTAACTCATAACCTTGTGACTTGCAGTACTGGCTTTTAACCACTGCAACACCAGGGCTCCTAAACAAACCAAAATAAACAATTTCTGTACTTTAGCTAGGGTGACCAGATGAAATAGAGCAGAGGGCTCCTGTATTTTTAATAGTTGTATAGAAGAGAGGATTTCAGCAGGTGTTGCTTTGCCATCCAAATATTAAGAGTATAAAAGCCCTTACTTGAGCACAGTATGATAGGAACACCAGAGGGGTGCTTTCATTGAGTTAAGAGAACTGGTCCATTTTGGTTCCCTGTCGGTGGCTGGTCAGATGTCAGGCAAGGGGTTTTTGTCAGGAGATGCCAGCGACTGAACCTGGGACCATCTGTATACAAGGCATGTGCTGAGCTACCACCTTTCCACTGCCATCTTTCCTTGCGGCTTACAATGGAGTCATGAGTGGGTCCCGTGACAAAATATTGCAGTGGGACATGCTGCTGTTCAGGGCTCTAGCTAGTTAGCTTAGCCCTCTTCTAGGATATTCTGTTCTGTGTCTCACCCACCTATTGTTTGCAATCACCAACAAGTCCCTGCCTACACGGCATGCTCATTCTTCACTTGGATGCTTAGGATATACTCATCCCACTATTGACTAATAAGGCTGTTGCCTCAACTAAACATGCTTTATATTTCTGCAACCCTTAAGAGTGCCTTTTGTACATCATTAATTTATTCATGTATTTCATGTATTCAGGTATTCATTTATTTCATTTATTCAAGTATTCATTTATCCCTTTCATATCCCACATTTCTGCCAACCTCAGAGACAGGGCTACTGGTATTCCACAACAAATGCACTAACAGCTAGAAGGAAGGGAGGGATGGCTGCAGCTCAGTGTTAGAACAAATAATCCCTGTATAGAAGGTCCTAAATTCAATCCCCAGCATCTCAGGTTCAAGAAAGAAAAGAAGCCTGCCTGAGCCCCTGGGGAGCTGCTAGTAGAGTCAGCAATACTGGGCTAGATGGTCCAATAGTCTGACTCAGTAAAAGGCAGTTGCCTATATGCATAGCTATGTATTTACTGCATTTTTTAAAAGGTCTTCAAGAACAATCCTTGAAATTCAGGTGTCCAGTAACTACCAGCCTCTAGCAAGCTGGGCCTAGGATCTCATTGCTTAACAGAGCAGGAGATAGCTTTCTCTTTCTCCCACATACGCTGTTGTTTGTAAAATAAAGCCCAAGTTCCTTTCTCACTTAAGGGGAATCTTGGGTTTCCATCCTACTGTGCTGTCTGGCTCATTTAAAAAAAAGCCCTTTGGGCTCTTAATATTGTATATCTATCCTGTGCACACTTGCTTGGATGCAGGCCCCATGGAGCTAAATGAGGCTTATTTCTGAGTAACCCTGCATGGAGGTTTTGCAAAAGAAAAAGATGAACTGCAACACTGGGTAGAGAAAGGGCAATGTGTTTTAACATGAAGGACAAGCATGAACAGGATGGTAGAAGTGGGGAAAAGATGCCTGCAATTATTTAGGTGAACACAAGGTGGCACTGCTGCTCCACCGATGTGAAGCAAGGCCCTCTGGCTGCTTTGGAGAATTTTAATGGCAAAGAAGGGATGTTAATCCCCAAGGTGGCCATACTGCCTTGTGGAGGCACAGTGGAAACATGCAGGGAAGTGCAAGGGTTTGTGGGTGGTTATTTTGAGCTGGGGCTCAGCCTCCAAACCAATGTGACATTCAGAGGCTGAGCCTTCAAATAAAGTTTTTAAAAGTGCAAGACTTCAGAGGGTGTGCTGAGAGCGCTCCCTTCACAACTGACCAAGCATAGGTATCCCTGTCACATCTGCAACACTGAAGCAGCATAGGGTTAAGCCTCCCCTACATTTCTGTACCTTTAATACTAACATTAGGAATGCATCAGGGGGTGTTTTACTCAGCACTGAGAAGGGAAAAACTCACTTGTTCAATTTATTATCATCACTATTATATTTATATTACATTATACTATATGCTATTATATACTAAATACTATGATATTTATATTTACATTTATATCCCACCTTGACTTAAACTCAAGACAGCGTACGTGGTCCTCTTCCCTGTTTTCATCTACACAACCACCATGTGAAGTAGGCCAGGTTGAGACGTAGTGCTCACCTTAGGTAATCCAATAAGCTTCAATTGTTTTGACCATTTAAAAAATCCAAAAAAGGTGTGCTCTCTCGCTCTCCCTTTCTCTCTCATATAGGTGCCCTCCCCTGTATCCATGGAACCAATATCCATGGTTTCAGTTATCCATGGCTGAAAAAAAGTAGGGACACATACCATAGAGTTGCACTAGAAAATGCTTATGGAGGTGTCCTCTCTAGGAATCAATAGGTCCTCCAACATAACGCTATGGTATGTTTATACCAGATGTCTTTTATTTTAATAGGGTTTGCTATAATCTGCACTTTCATTTATAAACAGTAAGTCCAGGAACATATCCTCCACAGATATTGGGGGACACACACACACATGCTTTCAAAGCTCACTGGCTTCGTCATCAGGCAAAGAAGGTACAGAATTCATGCAGGGGGACAGAGGTGACATTGTTGGAGTCACAGGTTGCAGGTCTGCATCTTGTTTGTTTCTCCCAACAGTCACGTGTATACCTCTGCATTCATTCCTCTGCTAGCTTCAAAAGCTAGCATATTTTTTCTTCTCTTTGCCTTCTCTCTAGCCCAAAGAGCTTCATGGTCACATGAGGATCTGAACATGACTCTCCCTAGATCCAATCCAACATTCTCACCACCATACTATGCTACAGCTTTTAAGGGCCCTGGAAAACAAGCACCTCCTCTTGCTGCTTCTTTACCTGGTGAAGATGGGAGAGGCAGGCACAACCTGGATACCTGCTATTAGCTAGTGCTGCCCCTCCACCTCTCTGTTTCCACCAGAAGGGCTTCAGGTAAGCCATCTTTGCTCTGAGGAGACATTCATAGAGGATCCATGAACAACAAAAAGGAAAAAGAGGAACAGAAGAAAGAAAAGAAGACTAGCCCAACAAAGAGCCACACCAACCCAGAAAGGCAGCCAAAGCAGTGCAAACCTGAGTACAATCAGCTGCAGATCCCTTCCCATCCATCAGTTCTTCATGGCCTGGATTCCTAAAATTCTTTTTTTTTTTCTGTTTTACAATTACAAACATAGAAACAGAGGATGGAGAAATGTTCACCATCTTAATTTCAAATCAGCTGAAGTCAGGGTTGCAACTTAAAAAAAAAACACCTGCTCCTATACCTTTATTAGCATATTGGTCTGTAGGTGTTAGTAAGTGACTATGCTTATATATTTGTTGCATAAAGCTGTGCAGAACTACAACCTCCAGCTGTACTGATTAGGGATGATGGAACATGTAATCCCACATATCTGAAAGGCATGGGTTGGGGAACTCTACTGATGTCTGTAGCTCAAACTAAAACCATTATGGGTCTTGGGCACTGTAAAAATTAACAATATATCAAGGCATAAACTAGGATTACCTTAGGGTATTTTGAAAAGAAAAGAGGAGGGCACATTTACCAACTGCCTACTTCAAACCACAAATCATTATGACCAGCACCAGCAGACAGGAAGTGAAGTAGTATTATTTTTTAAATGTCTGGACAGAAACTTGAGTTCTGGAAAAGAGGACATGTCCTGGAAAAGGAGAATGTAAGGTAACCCTACATGAGCTTTTGTGGACAAGAAACTCCTATCACTTGTTAAGTGAAGCATTTAACTGTCAGTTACATGTGCATGTACATTCGGGTAGGTGAAGAAGACAAAAACAAGGGGCCCATCTACATGGCGGGGGGGGGGAGGATCCAAAGTACCTTGTAGTACAGTTGTCCCTTCATATTCACTGGGGTCTGGTTCCAGGGCCCCCCGTGGATACCAAAATCCGTGAATACTCAAGTCCCATTATATGCAATGTAGCAAAATGGTGTCCCTTATATACGATGGCAAAATCAAGGTTTGCTTTTTGGATTATTATTTTTTAAAGAATATTTTCAAGCCATGAATACTTACATCTGTGAATACCAAATCCGTGGATACGGAGGGACAACTGTACAGTATTGGCATCTTCACTGCTGCTGTTTTTTTAAAAAAAATCAACCAAGGTGAACTGGTACAATAGACCAATTTTCCAATTTTATAGGAAAGCAAAACAGAAAATATTCATCCTGGTTTATTGCCTTAGCAATAAAACCCAGCTTGTGGGGGCAATTAGCTAATACACATTGGAAACTGCTTAATGCAGTGTAGATGTGTAAAATTGCTATTGCTTAACAATTTGTAAGCTGCTCTGATAGGCTTTGTGGCTGAAGAGCAGGGTATAAATACCTAACTAAAAAATTAGCAAGTTGTCACTAAGGTGAAAATCCAACATGGCAGTAGCAGGTATTTGCCCTGTTAGTAAACCCCACCCCTGCTCTTGCCCAGCCAATCAGTTTTGTGCCTCCCTTCAAATCTGCGAAGGCTTTTACTGCATTGGTTTTGTCGTTTTGGGCCCCCCTCTTTCCAAATAGTGTGGATTGGTTATGGATCCCATTAAGACAGATAGGATTCCCAGCAAATTCCATGAAGGGTATATTCACAGTTTAGATGGGACCCAAGGTGTTATTAAAGGCACAGTCTCAGGTCACATTGCTGATTTTTTTTTCTCGTGAGCTAGAAATCCTAGCTCAAGGATGGGGCACATTCAAGATTCAGGTTCAAGTTCCTGAGCTATGAAACGCACTGGGTGACCTTCAGCCAGTCACTCTCTCAAACTGTCCTAGTTCACAGGGCTCTTGGGAGAAGAAAAGCCATGTACTGTACACCACCTTGAGCTCACTAGCAGAAAAGCAGAATATAAACCAGACTAGTAAACTGCCATCAACCCTAGTTGGAATAGTCAATGGTAAGGTGGGACAACAGTTGTAAGTCCTGCAACACTGGAAGCTCCCTCATCTTGGCTCAACCTCACACACTTTATCTAGAACACTAACTATACAAGCACACAACTAGTGAGTTAAAGTGTCATTTCAAAGGGAAGAATATTCCCACTGTTTTTCATTTCATGATTAGATGTGGTCTGGTACTAGCATGAAAGATGGCAACAATTTGGGGTTTACAGTATTTTTTATGTATGTCAAATTGTAAGAGTGCACAGTGCCAGGAAAAAAGTAGATTCTTGTATTTTGAATTAGTTAATCTAGAACAACTTCTGCTTTGTTATCTCAGGCACTGATGCAGATCAAAACCTCTGTTTCAGCTATAAGTATGTGTTTAAAAGCTTGGAAATTTTACTTTTTGGAATATAACTTCCTAAAACTCCCAGTCAGCGTGGCCACTGCTTGGCTAGGAAATGTAATCAAAGAAGCTACTTTTGCAAGCTGAGGAATGGAAGAAAGTTAACAACTCCATTCTAACCACTCTGACTGCAAGTACTGTACAAGTGTGGCTCAGCTGCTGCCTGACAGGCAGAGATTCACCTGATATAGTTCCTTTCCTCCCCCCCTCCCCCTCCCAGAATTGCCTCTCAGTTTCCAAAGAAGGCTTCACTAGGGTTAGCCATGTTTGTTACAAAATCAGCCAAGAATTTTATGGTACCTTAAAGATTATAAATTTGCTAGCCTTTAAGGTGCCAAAGGCTCTTGTTTCTACAGCATCATCAACAGATGCAGTACCTTACACATCAGGGTGAGCAAAAGGAAAATCTGGACCAGGTCTCTGGGTAATCCACAAGTATTTCTAATTCCCAATGGGTGATCAATAGCAGCAATAAAATGACTCCCCTCCTGCCCCCATACATACTGCTGAAAGAAGGAAACCATAGAGTAACCAGGACTGGATTTTTGTGTGAAAGGGTTGTGAGCTCCACTCAAGTCTTTATAACAAACTCTTGGGCTTGGAATTATTTTATTGTCAGCGAATAAAGAGAAACGGCTTTTGCATCAGGCTCTAGTTAGCGGCTCTTTGATTCTAATAAAATACAAAGTAGTTTCCCTTAAATTTGAAGACTGCTTGTGAGTGTGTCCCTGCACACAGATATACACAATGTGCGTGTGCACACACATACACACATGCTAAAAGGAGGGGAGGGAAAAGAGAAAGGAAAAGAGAAAGGCTAACCCTAGTGAAGCCTTCTTTGGAAACTGAGAGGCAATTCTGGGAGGGGGAGAGGGGGAGGAAAGGAACTATATCAGGCGAATCTCTGCCTGTCAGGCAGCAGCTGAACCACACTTGTACAGTACTTGCAGTCAGAGTGGTTAGAATGAAGTTGTTAACTTTCTTCCATTCCTTAGCTGGCAAAAGTAGCTTCTTCGATTACATTTCCTAGCCAGGCAGTGGCCATGCTGACTGGGAGTTTTAGGAAGTTATAAAGTAAATTTTCCAAGCTTTTAAACACATACTTCTAGCTGAAACAGAGAAAGGTGGCAAGGAAGGGATGTGAGCAGTTAAGGTTACATGTTCTTAGCCTCTGTTTACAATCAAGGATGAGGATTAAGGGGTTATTAACCCAAGCCTTCCCAGAAAAGGAGGAACTTGAGAAGGGATCTGAAGGAGGAAATGCAGCTGTCAGCAAAGCACACAGCCTCTCTCAGAAAAAAAGACATTCTTTAGAAGGCTCTCTTCTCTGATAAGGTCTGGAATCGCATCTCACAACAGTGTGGGACGGCATAATTTCAAGAGCTAGCTGGGAACCTCTGAAAGCAGGAGGGAGGAAATGAGATGATTAGATAGGAGCTTCAGAGGGCTGAGAGATGGCTTCATCTCTGAGTTGGCACAAGGAACAAATTGCCACAAATCTCTGGGTCAGGTTCCCCACCAGCACCACCAATGAATGCTTCAGCAGATCCACACCCCTTCTTCCCAGGGATCCCTAATGGCAACCATTCAGCCTGGAGTATTTTGGTTAATGGGAGCATTTTCAGTTAGTTAAGCAGCCCCTTTTTTGCCCCAAAGGCCCTATTAAAACATGTCTGGCTGACTGGCTAGCCAGGTGGGAAGCATGGGATTTACTGGAACTCTATTTGGTGGGAGAAAGCCAGAGTCAAAGATTTACAACAAGGATCCTTCTTTTTGTTGGTTTTGGGTCCCCCCACCCCAAGCTCACTTTACCTGAACAAAGAGGGAGTACCAGAGTACATAGGGGAGTTTTACCAGGCTGAAGAGGAAGGATTTTTAGATTGAAGGATATCACAACAGCCTTGTTCTCTTTAACAGTCTTTGGTTGTTGTTTTATAGGTCAAGGCACACAGACACACAAAACGGTCACATTGGTTTTAAAAGGATAGCTGCACTCTAATAAATACATAAGAGTAAATCCAGAATTTGAACAAGTTACTTTTTAAAAACTACACTTCACAAAACTCCCTGCAGGAGTCCTACTTTTTGTAGTCCAAAAGTTAACTTTTTCCAGTTTGGAATATATCTTCTTAATGTTAATGTTTTAGTTACATTAATGGGCCTCCTTTTCTCCAGTGAACTCCAACCTACATACATGGAGCTTCTTCCCCAGCCCTAATGTAGCCTCACAACAACCCTGTGAAGTAGGTCAGGCTAACAGAGAAAGAGAGAGTAGTTGATCCAAAGTGACTTGGTTAATTTCATGACTCAATGTAAAGGAGCTGCAACCCGTCCTCAGCCCAGCACCCTGACCACTACACTGGCTGTCTGTACTGTACTGTAAATAAGTGCCCTGTTTCCATTGCATCACACATCATAAGCAGTCAACAATCTCCTTATTGTTTCACACCAGCATCCACCCATCTAGTGATTCCCATATTCTGGGCAGAGGCACAAAGAGGGAGTAATTGTCCCACAGCCAAGTAAAGTAATCTGCTAGATACCTCTCTACTTCCTATCCATAAGTCATCATAAGGGAAGGAGTAAGGACACATGGGGATACCCTAACACACACACACACACATACACACACATACCACATCAGTGAGATGCAAGAAAATCCCAAACCATCTCCATTACCTAAAAAGTATAATACAGTTCCATTCCTGAGCCCTAAAATATTAGGGAAAGGGAATCACGGGACACCAGAAAGTGATATGGAGTAAGATACAATGGCGTTATTTAGCTGATGAAATTGCTTCTATAAGTGGAATTAGGACGAGGGGATCACATACACATCTCCAGTGTATCCATAAAGCTACTCAGAAGAACTAGGAAATCCTCCAGAGCACAAAGAGTGCAAGGGGACAGGGAGGGATAGGAAGTCCCACCATGCTAACAGATGACCCGCACGTCACAGGATTCAGGCCACTGATAAAACTTGCACTAGGGCAAAAAGTAGACTGTGTGGAGCCAGTGTGGTGTAGTGGTTTGAGGGTTGGACTAGGACACTGGGAGGCCAGGGTTCAAATCCCCGCTTGGCCGTGGAAACCCACTAAGTGACCCTGGGCAAGTCCCACTCTCTCAGCCTCAGAGGAAGACAAACCCCTTCTGAACAAATTCTGTCAAGCAAACCCCATGATAGGTTTGCCTTAGGGTTGCCATAAATCAGAAATGACTTGAGGGCACACAACAACAAGGGCAAAAGTAGACTGTTAACCATCAGCCAATTTCTGGTAAACTATGCTGTGCCTCCATGGCTCCTGTGATTCTTCTTGTGCTACATACAACCCCCATGGGCCAGAGTCAGTATGGCTCTCAGTACCAGCTTCTGGTGGACAAGTAAAAAAAGGATCCCTTGCCTCCATGATCTGTTTGTAGGCTTCCCAGGAGGCACCTACTTGAGTCCCTCATAGAGCTTCAGTCTGACTCAGCCCCATCCCCAGTTCAGTTAAATGAGAAGGGATAATATTATTGATCTACTTTATGGAGCAGTTGTGAGTGTGTGTGTGTGTGCGTGCATGCATGCATGTGCACTTTATGTGCCTTAAAGTCAACTCCAATTTATGGCACCCCAACTCTGAGCAGGGGGTTGCCATAAATCGAAAGGCAACTTGAAGGCACATACAAACACATTGTATAGTTTTCTTGGCAAGATTTATTCAGAGGAGGTTGCCCATTGCTTTCTTCTAAGGATGAGAGAGTGTTACTTGCACAAGATAATTCCGTGGGTTTCCATGACTGACTGGGGATTCATACCCTGCTTTCTCAAAGTCCTAATCCAACACTCTACAACTACACCTACTCTGGCATTGAAGTCACCAAGGATAATAATTTTATCTTCTACAGGGACTTTTTGTATGAGTTGGCGTAGGTCTGTGTAGAATTTGTCTTTCTCTACAGGGTCGGCTTGCATAGTTGGGGCATATATACTAAAGAGAACAACATGTGGGAGGCGTAAGGAAATAATGCGATCAGAGTGTCCTGTTGGCAAGGTTTCGAGTTTGGAGGCAATGGAGGTTTTAATCATAAAGCCTACTCCTGAAAGATGTTTTTCGGTTTTGGGTTTGCCAGACCAGTAAAGTGTGGAGCCGGCGCCATGTTCTTTAAGGCTGCCTTCCTCATGAAAGCGAACTTCACTAAGAGCAGCGATGTCAATATTAAGCCGTGATAGTTCAAGGGCTATTAGGGCAGAACGAGGCTCAGGCCGTCTACTATCTTCAGAGTCTTGCATGGTTCTGATGTTCCAGCATGCAAGTGTCAGTTTATTTACACCTTTGGAGGCCGGTGTGTGCCTTTGTTTCTTTGCCTTGGTTTGACCACATCAGAAGATTCCCGTTGGCCGCGGCTAGCCAACCAGGTAGTTGGGGATGAGCTTTCGTTAGGCCACCTTTTCTAGGCCCCTCTCCATATGGAGCAAGCAGTGCTCGCCTTAAAAAAGGCTGCTTGGTTGTTCAGGATGCTGCCGAACAAGACTGTCATCTCCCGGGTCAGCCTCGAGCGACCAATGTCCTGAACCGCCTGCATGCAGGGTTGGGGCTGCGGCTTCCAGTGCATCTTTACACCTGCCGGTTTCGTCCCTCGCCTGTTGCTGCAGGGCTTTTTTGGAATTGGATTTGGCCTTCGAGCCTGTGCAATGGATTTTTCTGGTGGAGTGCAGCGTGCACAGAACTGGCCTCACCCTTTAAAACAGAGATTCATCTGCCGTGGCCTTGCAAGCATGGACGTGGCAGTGAGGTCCTCGGGCCATAGGTTTGATTAGAGTTTCCTTCTCTTAGATGGTTGACCTTACAGGATTGGACGAGCACCATCTGCCCGGGTTTGGGATTAGAGTTTTCCTTCTCCTAGGACGGTTGCCACATGACCTCACAAATTGTCGACCTCACCAAAGCCTTCGACACTGTAAGTAGAAAAGGTCTGTGGCAGATCCTGGAAAGACTAGGATGTCCCCCCAAATTCCTTAAAATGATTATCTTGCTACACGAGGGCCAGCGTGGTCAAGTCAGATATGGCGATGCTCTTTCAGAGCCCTTTCTAATAACAAATGGAGTGAAGCAAGGTTGTGTTCTTGCACGAACTTTATTTACAATCTTCTTTAGCACGATGCTCCAAAGGGCTATGGCAGAGCTTGAAGAAGACAACGGCATCTATATACGTTACCGTACTGATGGTAGCTTGTTTAACTTAAGCCGTCTGAGGGCTCACACTAAGACTCTAAACTATCTAGTCCGTGAGCTGCTCTTCGCGGATGATGCTGCCCTTGTTGCCCACACAGAAGCAGCTCTGCAACGCCTAACATCCTGCTTTGCAACAGCTGCAGAGCTGTTTGGGCTAGAAGTCAACCTGAAGAAAACAGAAGTTCTTTAACAGCCTGCACCACAGGACGAACACCACCATCCCCACTTTGCCATCTGCAAATCTGAGCTCAATTCCGTTCAGCAGTTCACCTACCTGGAAAGAATCATCTCCTCAGATGCCAAGACTGACAAAGAGATCGATCACAGATTAGCAAAGGCATATAGTGCATTTGGAAGACTTCAGAAAAGAGTCTGGAGCAATAAACACCTGGGGCAAAGCACAAAAATCAGTGTGTATAGAGCCATCGTACTGTCTATCCTCCTTTATGGATCTGAAACATGGGTCACCTATTGCTACCACCTACGACTCCTCGAGCGCTTTCATCAGCGCTGTCTACGCACAATCCTAAATATACACTGGACTGACTATGTGACGAATGTTGCTGTCCTTGAGCAAGCAGGGATCACCAGCATTGAGGCCATGATATTGAGAACACAGCTGCGCTGGGCTGGTCACGTTTCTAGGATGGAGGACCATCGCATCCCAAAAATGCTACTCTACGGTGAACTTGCCACGGGTCAGCGTAAGAGGGGCGCTCCAAAAAAAGCGATACAAAGACTCCCTGAAACAACATCTCAGGCTCGGCCAAATTGATCACCAACAGTGGTCCGCCCTGGCCTCACATCGGGAGGCATGGAGACGCACTATCCACAATGCTGCAGCCGTATTTGAGAACTCACGACGAACAAGTCTTGAAGAGAAACGACAACGCAGAAAGAATCACAACCCAAAAACATCACCCAATGAGACCTTCTGCTGTGCTTTTTGCAACCGGACTTGTTTATCTCGGATTGGCCTTTTTAGTCATCAGCGCGCTTGCAGAAAGCGCGGGATGAGTCCTTCCTGAATCTTCGTTTGCGAAGAAAAGATAGAGACACTACACCATGCTGGCTCCCATTTGCTAAGGATTGTTGAGATAATATTCCAGAAGCACTTTGAACATGTGAGTGTTACATGTACACAAGAAATGACAAAAAACAATGGGGGTGGGGAGAGACATTTCAGCTTCCCATGACATTCTCTGACCTCTAGATGTCCTCCTAAACAAAAGAACTCCAAAGACAGAGGCAACTCAGAAAAACAGATGAACAAGAGACTCAACTCTATCTCCTTTAGGCACAGTAGAAACAAATACTTTTTTGAAAACCACCTTCCATGTGCTAATCATTTCATCAATGCAAGCATTTCTTGTTTTAACCCACCTACTGTATACTAATGGCCACTGTTAAGGTAATGATTACTGCTTTTGCATTTCAATTCTTTCTTATCCCACCAACTACAATCCTGCACTCACTCACCTAAGTAAGTAAGCAAGCAAGCAGTAGTCTGCCAGTTGGGGCAACATTTCATGCATCTGATGAATTGAGGTGTAGCTCACATGTTTTGCCAGATCTAACTTGTTAAACTTTAAGGTGCTACTGAACTTTTTTGTTGAGTTGTTTTGTTTTGTTTTACAGCAACAGACTAATATGCTACCAACCTAGAAACTAGGTGCGATTTTTACAGTCATAAACATTTATGAAGTAATACCAAAGAAGTGCTTTAAAGGATGACTGTGTCAACAAGCCAAAAAACACACATACCCCAGCTTCTGAGAGACACCTTCATATCCAACATTGAAAAGGGGGTCTTCAAAATCTGGATGCAATGAATCACTGCTATATGACTAATATTTATTGTAGCAGTAATTCTGGTTGTCAGTTTTGTTTCGGCTCTGGGGTGCAAAGAAACAAGAGCACAGAATCAAAAGAGTTGGAAGGGACCACTACAGCCTTTTAATCCAGTCCCCTACCATGCAGGAATATACAGCTAAAGCACTCCAAAAAAATGCCCATCCAACCTCTGTTTAAAGACCTCCAATGAAGGAGAGTCCATCACTACCTGAGGTGGTCCATTCCACTGTCAAATAGCTTACTATCAGGAAGTTCTTTCTAGTGTTTAGGTGGAATCTCTCCTCTTGCAATTTGGATGCAAGAAAGATGGCGTATCAATGACATCATTAAGCACATAGGAAGCACAATTTCTTGGAAATGTACTCTTTTGGACAAGCTCTTCAGCTGTCTGATATTGAGTCAAAACCATCTAATTCAACACTGCCTACTCTGACAGACAGTGACTCTCCAGACATGAGTCTTTCCCAGTTGTACCTGGAGATCTCAGGAATAAAACCTGGAATCTTTGAATGCAAAGTATGAACTCTGCCACTGAGCTATGGTCCTTATCCTCCTTGATCAAACACAACTGACCAAGCTGTCTTCTTTGACCTAGTGCCAATGACAGAATTGCTGCAGAACTGCGAAAGAGTTCAGACAAACAGAGCAAAACATTCCAAGAGAAATTTGCACCTCAGTCCCAGACACTATCACACAAATACCAGCACTCCTGCCTCCATACTCCCTTTTTTGTTTGTTTGTTTGTCTTTTTCCATTACCCATCCCCAGACACCCTGATGGTTCAGTGAAAGAAATCTGTCTAGACTTGAGGGAGTCACTCATCAACTAAAATAATACACTCTCTCTTAATCGGGTCTGATAATAAACAACTCTTGCCAAACTGAGAAGATGCCAGATATGCCGTAGAGAGGGGAAACGTGAGCTTCTTTGTAAGCTGTGAGATAGGGGAAAATACACACACGCATACATATTTATAAATATGACTAGATTACAAGACATTGGCAGGAGCTAAGGATGAAGTTTTTGTTTGTTGCTGAGCACCTAACAACATTCAGAATTTCAAAAAACAGCTAAAAGCAGAAAACTGCTCTCCCAGAGGTGGTCGGACTCTGTTTGGGCTCTATCTCTTCAGAATCAAGATGGGGCTTATATAACCAAATGCTTCTCTGTATCAGAGGAGGGTAGACTCCAGGATTTGTTTAAAGCTGGAATTCTTAACTTGTGGTCCATACACCACTAGCAGATTCACAGATGGCCTACAGTGATTCCATGAATGGGTTGCTAAAAAAAAAAAAGTCCCCCCCCCCTTTTGTTTCCTTCTTGTCCCTTTGTAAATGTGTATACATTCATTTTACTGGAGAAGAAAATCATAGCTTTCATCAGACTTTCCAAGGGCATCTTTGACCCAAGGAAAGGTTAAGAATTACAGGTTTAGAAGAACTGCAAAGTTTACCAATGGGAACCTTGTGCAAAAGACATACTTAGCTAACCCCATCCTAAATAATTTTTGTCTATGTTAGTGTCTTGCAGCAAAATCGTCTGACACATTACAGACTACAGTAATTGTTTTTATTTGGATTAAGCTGTGGTGGTCTATAACCCACTTCGTTGCATCATTCCTGGAGAGCTGCTGTCAGATTTGCATCCATTTTTTCTATTTGTAGAGACTGCCCTGTTTGTCCTATATAAAATGCAATAACACCCAGCTTACAAATATTTTCTGGTATTCCTCACTGAGATTTGAGCATAGGGGGTTGTAAAATGTGGTCCCTCAGGACCAGTATATATTGCAGTATTGCAGCCTGATCTTGACAGCAATCTGACATCAGAAGAGTCAATGTTCAAAAACAGTTGGGGGAACATTTTCACCTCTTGGAAAATTGATCCTGATTTCAAGATGGCTAGTTGTGAAAATAAACTCATTTGAGATGTGGTACTGGAGAAGAGTGCTGAGGATATCCTGGATGGCCAAAAGGACAAACAAATGGGTCCTAGAACAGATCAAGCCTGAACTCTCTCTTGAAGCCAAGATGACTAAATTGAAGCTGTCAAATTTCGGCCACATCATGAAAATGCTACTCAGTAGAAAAGACAATGTTAGGAAAGGTGGAGGCATGGTCCTGAACCTGTAGAATCTGAGAAGAGTGGTTGAGGACAGGGGGTCTTGGAAGCCTCTCAGACACAGAGTTGCCATGAGCCAAAGTAAACTTGAAGGTGTTTAAAAACAACAACAACAAAGTTGGGAACAAAATAACTTCAAAGGCAAGTTCCAAGGTGAAACAACCGAACAAGAATTAATCAATATATTCATCTCTATCTCCTGGCATTTGAACAGTGATAAAGGCTTTTTATCATATTAATACTGTACTACTAGAATAACAACTGTACCTTTTCCCACTAAAAATAGCATTCATAGCAATAGAGAAAAATATAGAAAATAATAGAGAAAAACAAAAGCCACTCAAATCATCACTTTGATAAAAACTGGTTGAATGGGGAAAAATGTGTCTTACACCTTTCCTATAAGCAACAAGAGTGGAAACTGTGAACACATTGAAGCATTATTCCACAATCTGGGAGCAACACAAGAGAATCTCCTGTGAGCCTGTCAGCTGGGTCTCCACAGGGATGGGATTCTCAAGAGACCC
This sequence comes from Gambelia wislizenii, assembly GCA_030847615.1. Lineage (NCBI taxonomy): Eukaryota > Metazoa > Chordata > Lepidosauria > Squamata > Crotaphytidae > Gambelia > Gambelia wislizenii. The sequence continues at coordinate 240,571,560 of JAUMIR010000002.1, read as the reverse complement.
TCTTCTGAAAATATACATGTCCAGGCTGATTCATGACGAGAGAGATAGTCTGCTTCAATAGCCAAGGTTGCACCCAAGCTACTGAGGGCTTTAAAGATTAAACCAAAACTGTGAATTGGGCCTGGGGAGAAAAGATCAGCAATCACTGCCAGTCCATCTTTGTTTATTGGAGGGCTATGAACTTAATACTGGATAGTATATCAATTAGCAGCCTACCTACTAACAACATATATGTTAAACCAGTGGTTCTTAATCTGTGGTCCTGGGACCTCCAGGGGTCTGCGATGTCCTCACGGGGGTCCACATAGGTTTGAAGGCTGCTTGGCCCACCTCCTTCCTGCAGTGGAGTGGCCATGTGACAGGAGCCAAGGCAAAGGCTGGATGGCTTGGCCTGTGCATTGACATTCAATCCACTCCAGCCACAAATTTGCAGAAAGAAGCAGGAGAAAAGTCTTCCTTCCCACTCCAGTAACCTCTGAGGGAAGGTTTAATGGATGGTGTAATTATATTATCATTATCAGGTATTACTGTTGTTGTTACTGTTGTTTTAAATCTTGAGTTAAGTCTTGGAGGACCATGGCAACAAAAGATATTTTAAGGGGGTCCCTGGTAAAGAAAAGGTTAAGAGCCACTGTGTTAAGCACTTCATCAATGCAAGAATACCTGTGCTATCACCCATGGTTAGTACTTGGATGGGAGACTGCCAATGAATACCAGGTGCTGTAGGCTATATTTCAGAGGAAGAAAAAAACCACCTCTGAGTATTTCTTGCCCAAGGAATGCATGGGGAATCCCCTATGCAAGAAATTCAAGGAATCCCCTATGAAATGCATGGGGTTGCCATAATTCGACAGGTGACTTGAAGGCAGATACACACACACAGAGTAAAATAATTATTTCTTCTTTTTGCATTTCTGCTCCTTTGGGCTATCTATATAATAATCTACCAACTGACTCAACACTCCACATCTGTTGTTGTTGTGTGCCTCCAGCTCTACCCAATTTATGGTTATCCTGTTACCATATAAAAGATAACCAATTCTGGCTACCAAGCTTTATTCATTTCAATAGTGTAGTATATAATTAAAGGAAAAGGGCAATCATTACTGTATATTTCTGCTATTGTTAAACAAGTGGGAATCACAAATCCCTGTCAATCTTCTGTAAATCACACAGAGGTCCACTAGTAGATCCAGATGTGCGGTTCTTCCTACTCCTGCTCTAAACAAACAACCACTACCAATATCCTCTGAGCACAGAACAGTAGAACAGAGTGTTATAGGTTGCACTCAGCTTGATGTGCTATTTTTTAATAGATGTGGAAGGGTTTTATTTTTGATATGGAGGAGACTTCAGTCATTTCAAATGAGAACCTACCTGCAATCTGGAGCAGTACAGCCCAGATGCAAGTGTGCAATGTAGCACAAGGTAGTCTTTAAGGGCCATCTACCTACCTTTCTCTTAAGAAACACTAACTGTAAAAAGTAGCCATCAGTAAAGCCAAGGCATGGAGATTATAATGTCAGGGACTGGTTGGGAGAAGCTGACAACTGTCTTATCCTAAGGAAGATATAAATTCAATTTTATATAAATTATATCTTTTTATATAGAGAATATCCATTTGTCAGGATAGACATAAGGGCAATACTTTAAACGCTCCTGAAAGCAGGGGCAAACACAGAAGTGCAGCAGGTCATTGATACAAAAGGCAAGAAAAGACATCCAGGAGTCCATGTTGTTGTTGTTGTTGTTGTTGTGTGCCTTCAAGTTGTTTCTGACTTACGGTGACCCTAAAGTGACCCTAACATGGGTTTTTTCTTGGCCAGATTTGTCCAGAGGGGGTTTGTCTTTGCCCTCCCCTGAGGCTGAGAGAGTGTGACTTGCCCAGGGTCACCCAATGGGTTTCCAATAGCTGATCAGGATTCGAACCCTGGTCTCCAAAGTCTCAGAACTTTTCCAAAGGCTCAGATTATTACACCTAGAAGACCACAATCATCATTTAATTTGCTGGCACCCATGCAGGGCTGGTTTAAGGCACTAGCAGCATCAGCATCCGCAGGGGGCCCCATCATTGTGGGGGCCCCGTAGTAGTAACCCTCCTCCTGCAAAAACATTATTAGTAATAATCTGAATATCCTCTACTGTGAATAGCTTAGGTTGAGCTAGGTGGCATTGACCTGAGATAAACATATAGGGCCCCCAAAATAAAGCATTGCAGGGGGCCCCAATATTCCTTAAACCGGTCCTGGGCCCCATCATCATAATCCTCCTCCTGCAAAAACATTATTAGCAATAATCTGAATATCCTCTACTGTGAATAGCTTAGATTGAGTTAGGTTACATTGACCTGAGATAAACATATGGGGGCCCCAAAATAAAGCATTGCAGGGGCCCCCAAAATTCCTTAAGCTGGTCCTGCACCCATGCCATAACTGGTGGCATCTCCTGCTATTGTCGTGCCATAGGATGATGATGATGATGATGATGATGATGATGATGATGATGGCGGCTTGGGATGTAGCTGAACTTCGACCTTGCCCTTTAGCAGTATCTGGTGGGGAGTTTCTTCCCCGAGGCAGGCCGGGCCTTGCCAAGTTCACCTCCTGCTCGAGAGCGATTGGGTGGCAGTCCAAAAGCCAAGGAGAGCCATTCTCCTCTTGAATGCCAGGGCGATCGAGGTTGATGGGACACTCCCTGCCACTGAATGGGAAGCGATTTGCAGGTTTGAGGCGCGGGGGGTGGGGGGGCCGGCGGCCAAACGCTGCAGCCTTCTTTCTGCATAGAAAGGCAAGTCCAGACGAGGACGGTTGCTTTGCCCCTGAGTGCCAGCGCTCCGATTTCGGCTTTCAAAGTCGGTTCTGCTGCGGAGGAAAACGCGACCGCCGGGGAAGTAAGTCACTTTTGTCCAGGCAGATCTGCATTCCTCTCTCTCTCTATCCGGGGTAAATGTGGCCAACCTCACTAGCAGAGGACCACGATCATTACTGACTTTGGTAGAGAAGGCGAAAGACGTTGCAAAACTACAAATCCCCAGGGGATTTGTGGGCTAGACGTTGCAAAACTACAAATCCCAGGATGCACGCACGGGGCGTTGTAGTTTTAAAGAGTCTTTCGCTTTCTCTGCCAAAGGGTGCTGGTGCCTCACCAAACTACAAATCCCAGGCCAACCTCACTAGTAGAGCATCACAATCATTATTAGCTTTGGCAGAGAAGGCGAAAGACGTTGCAAAACTACAAATCCCAAGATATGTGTAGGCTAGGCTTTGCAAAACTACAAATCCCAGGATATGTAGATGCATGCAGGGCACGGACGGGGCTTTGTAGTTTTAAAGAGTCTTTCGCCTTCTCTGCCAAAGGGTGCTGGTGACTCCCCAAACTACAAATCCCAGGATTCGTTAGGCAAATAATCCCGTTTCAAACTGGATTAATTATTGGGGTATTTGTGATTTGGCCATGCGTTTGTGAGAGACGCATAGGAGTTGCTATCGCCGGCTCTCCTTTGGCGCCTCGCACAACCCTCTTTTCTCTTTTTAACAAGAGATTTCTGAAAAGATAACTTTATATCTTTAAAATATTGTGCATGTTTTAGAGAGGTTATAGCGCCTCTACGAGGTTGGGGTGTGGAAAGCTGTTACGGTTTGGTGGTCGTTTGAGACGGCTGTAGGTCACTAAATTGTGGACTGCTTTGCTACAAGGTGGAAGGATAGCTGCCGAACTCAACAGCTTTAAAGGAGGAGTGGATCAATCACTGAAGGTTAGGGATATCTATGGCTGTTGGTCCTGCGTCTGATACGATCTTTAGCATCAGATGCAATATGCATTTGTATGTAACAGCTGCTGGAGAATGTGAGATGGACTATGAGCCCTTGCCTTCATCGTCCTGCCTGTGGTCTTCCCATTGGGGTGTCTGGTTGGCCCTTGTGGGAACAGAATGTCAGCTAGTAGTTATTTCCATTTATAGGGTGGAGTTGCCAAACTTCCAGAATAAAGACCTAACCAAGACAATGTGATGGTATACTTTGAACCTGTTGCCAGATTTTCACTAAAGGTGTTTTTACACAAATAACCAAAAAACCCCAAACCAAAACAAACAAGACAAAATCATCACCAGCATTTAACAATGAATAAAATTAAATCTCCATTAAACAGTGGGTATGAAAGAACTGACAAAACCATCTCTGAGTATTCCTTAATAAAACTCTACCAGGAACCCCCTTTAAATATCTTTTGTTGGCATGGTCCCCCAAGATTGAATATTTAAAACAACAATAGTAATATCTGACAATAATCATACAATTACACCATCCATTAAACTTTCACTCAGAGGCACTGGAGTGGGAGGGAAGATTTTTCTCTTGCTTCTTCCTGCAAGTTTGTGGCTAGAGTAGATCGAATGTCAATGTGTAGGCCAAGCCAGCCAGCCAGTCTTTGGACTACTGCAGGGAAGAGGTGGGCCAAGCAGCCTTCAAGCCCTGTGAGGACATTGCAGACCCCTGGGGGTCCCCAGACCACAGGTTAAGAACCACTGCCCTGTGTAATTCATGGGACCACCATAAGTCAACAGACAGCTTGAAGACACATACTCACATGTACAAAGTCAACCCAGATTTGTGTCTGAAAGCATCAGCAGTGGTCAGTCTCATTGCACCCTGCCTCACGTTTCCTCTGTAGCTATAGGCTTTTTTGAGCTGGAAGGGGAAAAGGTGGAGTAAGGCAGAGCAAAACATAATGTTTATATTGTAGGGTGGCAAATTTGGAAGCTACTGCCACACCCGAGGCCCTGTCCAGATATTGGGGCCATATATGTGCCAACATCAGTTGCAGCATTCCTCATTATTAGCTATGGTATTTAGGGCTGCTGGGACTTGCAGTGATTCCTAACCCTAGTGTAAGAGGATAGGTCTCTTCCTTTACAGTTTACAATCTAAAACCCAGTACATAGGAGATAGCAGAGGAAAGGTAAGAAAATGAAGAAAGGTTATATAGGAATGTCAGTTTCTTTGAATTAAATATACTGTACTTGGACTTAATTAAACTCTTGTGGCACATGGTTTTGAATGCAGGCTGGCAACCCTATGCCTTTCCTAGCCAGTATGATTGGCTTAGAATGATGGGAATTGTAATCCAATTGATGTAGACTGGGGAATACTGCCATGAAATAGATCTACTGTTTGGTACTCTGAAATATGTTAGTTTTCACAATCTACCTGAAAACTGGCCCACCCTCTTGGAAGGTCTTGCTTTTAGTCTCAGATCCATTAAGGCTGCTGTTGGTTACTAGTGTGAGGGTAAGAGAGTACTTCCATGTTTTCAGACTGCTCTTATTTCATGCTTGGAAATGCTTGAACTGCAACACTCAAATTTTAGTAATTAAAAGGAGGGAAAGTAATTCATAAGGAGGGCAGGTGGCTACCAGTTCTGGAAGTTGTAATCTAAAAAATAATCATTTGTTCTGGTCTGACAAGCATATTCCATATGGGATGCTGGCCAATACAAAAGCTGAGAAACAAGCTCTTGGGTCCTTTTGCTTCTTTCATTGATTTCCTTTGCAGCCTCAGGTCCTGTCATGTCAGGGCAATCACGGGACAGGTGGAGCCACCAGGAGATTGTGGACTTCCTTAGCCTCTTTGTGGAGCTGGATGTGCAGAAGCATCTGAAAGCCTCCCACCGGAACCAAGCCATCTATGAAAAGCTTGCTGAGAGAATGCGGGAGCAGGGCTACTATCGTACTGCATCTCAGGTACGTAACAAAGCCAAAAGTTTAAAGAGGCAGTACATGGACATTAAGAAGGGGAAAAACCAGCTCAGTGAAAACGACTCCTTCTGGAACTACTACCATTTCCTGGATGACATCTGGCAAGAGGACAACAACATGGAACCAGAGGCAGCTGTCTCATCCACCCCCACCATTAAGAAGGGTAAAAGGCGTACTGGGGGACTGAAAAATTTACAGCAACCTACAGATCAGCTGTTTCCCGACAAGAGCCAGGAACCTGAGCTACAATGTAGTAACTCTAGAGATTCACAAATACTTTCAGATGGTTCCCTTGGCACCTCTGCTTCGGGGTCTTCCATCACCAGAGCATTACCATTAAGTAAGTGGGGACTTCCTCTCTTGAATCTTTTCTTTCACCTTTGTCCAAGGGTGGGTAAAAGGTGGTTCTGGGGCAGCCCACAGGCTCCCACTGCAGCTGCTTACTCACCTCTGCACTTTTTAACATTAACCATTTTTCCAAAATCAGACATGGACTTCCAGCCACATGTGGAGGCTTTTTTTGGAGGGGGGTTGTTTTTGCACTTTTGGCAGTACCAGAAAATCCTGAACACACGAAAGTTGCCCATTTTATCAATCCTATCAGGCCAGTTATTTTCTTTTCCACCTCTTTTGCTTAATAGCCAGCTTCTGAAGAATTACTATTTTATGGTATCTGTGTTTATTCAAACAAAGGCACTGCACAATTGTAGACTAATGACAACAGGATCCCTCCTTTCACTCTTGCATGTGGATTCTCTGTTAGCTTAAAAAAATAAATCTGTCTGGTTGTCTTGGTTCTAAGTTTTAAAAAATGTTACACTTTTCAAGGCACCTCTTTGTTCTTTCAACCAGTATTTTTACTGTACTAAACTAATGCAACCATTGGTTGCATAAATGGAACTACAGTGACACCTAGTGAGAGAAAACAAGCATTACATAAACAGACATAAAGGTGGGTGTTGAGGGAATTACCAAAATTCTAAGGCTAAAACCCATTTGAAAGCATAATTCCCAGATAACCAACCATAAACGGTAACTAAACAGAACTTTGCAAATGTGTCTTAAGGCATGGCACACATGGGATATGTTCTTCTTTATTTCTACAGCAAGAAAACGACAACGTCCTCCAGCCAATACAACAACTCATCTTGCCAAGACAAGAGCCAGAAAGGGTCTTTCAGTGAGACAGTTTTCCAAAACATTCTTGCGGTATAGTAAAAACATGGAGAAATTTCAGCAGGTCTTTCAAAACCATGTGGGTTTTGAGAGGCAAGAGAAGGAAAAAATTCAAAGAGAGGCCTCTAGAACCAGGAAGGAAATCAGATCAGCTGCCAGTCAGATGCGAGAAGCAATTCTTATCCAGGCGGAAGCCATTAGCAAAGTTGCAGATGCAATAAACAGGTACAATGATCTTGTTGACTGCTTCATTTCAGAACCAGATTTACAGAGAGGGGGGAAAGAAATCTTTCAAGATGATCAAGGGGCATCCAAACAAGAGAGAAACTCCTTGTCCCGTGGATCAGTTAGGCGGGATTCATTTCCAGAAAGTAGCCACAGTTCCTCTAGTGAAAATTCATTTGTTGGAATTACAGGAAAAGGAAAGAGATTGTACCCCAAATAGGGTGGCTATCTTCCACTCCTGCCCCCTTTTCCTTTCAGGGTTTCTGTAATTTTTAACTAGAATTCAACACATGCAGGGAATATGTTATTGTTGCATTTCCAGCCATCATACTGCTGTTAGGGCACAGGATCCTGCTAGTGAAATACTGTTTTAAAAATGTTATTTCTCAAAATGATACACGTGTATACAAATTGTCAAATGTTCTGTGACTCTAAGACATTCCAGAGAATCCCTACTTTCTTGTGTTATCCCCTCCCTCATTTTTACCAGCAGCCCAATTCAGTTTTACTTGGAAATATTTTGAGGGTTTTTAAAATGGCGGACAAAATCCACTACAGTTAGAAGCTTTATGGATATCCTTCAGTGGTGCTTCTAATGTTTATTCTTGTAAATGCAGCATTTTGTTTACATTAAAATTTGTTTGCTTTTATATGATGTTTATCTGATGACTGAAATGTTGTAGGTATACGAGGCATGGGGAAACTGGACTCACAAATCTATATACAGGTAAAATGAGCATTACTTCCAGAAATGTGTCTGTGTAAAATGTTAAATATTTATAGGTCATTCTGAATCTTAGCATCAGCCACCCAATCCTTGGTCTATATTTATCTTCTGGTTATTTAAACGTTTGTATTTACTGATTGATACTAGATAGTATTTGATAGATTACATGCAGTAGCATTACTAACCATGCAGCAATGAGATTTTGAATAGTCCCAAATAGGATAGGCCTACTGAATCAATGGGAACTTGGTTAATTCATCAGTTATAAGTTCCACTGATCCAATGGCTTTACTCAACTTAGTAACACTTGACTACAACTCCCAGCAGCTCCAGCCAGCGATAAAAATACTGGGAATTGCAGTCCAACAACATACAGAGGGCAGCATAATTCCCACCATGTAACACCTGTCTACCTTAGATGCAGTAAAACAGCTTTATCAAGCTATGTAAGTAGAAGTCTCCAAATAGCCAGAAAAATGTAAAGTGGGGACCAGTCTTTGACTGCCTTCTCAAAGCCACCACCTGCAAAGAACTTGTATTATTAGTTAATGGAGACAAAAGAAGGAAGATGAATTCAGGCTGGAAACAGATGGAGAACCAACCTGTTCACCCTTCCTTTGGGGGGGGGGGCGGGTAGCCAAAGGCATATTATTTAATCTGCCACTCTGTTCCTAGGAAGTACGGAAGCAGCAGACTATAGATCATGCATGGGTAAAGTGTTCCCCTGGAATGTATGCAGCCCCCCAGGGGTCAAAAAGTTCTCCCCCTGCCCTCAAGGGAGGGAATGGGGGGCATTTTCATTACATATTTGGCCCAGGAGAGGCCTTTTTTTTAAAAACAGGGAGAATATAATGTGGCATTAGCTTTCATACATAGAGGGTAACCCTCAGTTGACATGTAAGTATAGACCACCCTTCTCCAACCTGGTGAATGTTGCTGGCTGGGGAATTACTGGAACTGTAGTATGACACATCTGAAAATATATATAGAAGTGTGTGTGGGTGTGTCATATTCTTGTTTTTAAAATGTTAAGCAAGTGGGTTTTTAGTATCATCTTTCAATGTTAGCCTTGTTTGTCCACTGTAATAAAAACAACAGAAGGTCTTGCAGCAAGTTAAGTACTATTAGATATTATTTGGCATGCATTTTCATGAACTACAAAAAATTAGCCTTAGCGCAGTCAAAGGGAATTGAAATGAATTGTATTTTCCCACTGAGGAGAATATTCTTCAAAAAATGATCTTGGCTCTAACCCCGTGCCGACCACTCTGGAACTCAATGTCAGAGGCAGATTCCAATTGGTAAAACAACCATAAAAAATTCATCAAGAGGTTCAATTCTATCTTCTGTGGTTTAGACTGGAACAAAGGCTTTTTAACAGTTCATTGGTGGAAGGTCTGTTTACCACCCAACTACCATTTGTTAAAGAGCACAGTTGCAGTAAAGATCACCACTATCTGGCCTACGTGCATTTCAATTCCCACTGATACACTCCCCCATGTACTTGCTCAAGCACATCTGCAATAATGACCAGCTGAGACAATGATCCACACATTTGATGAAGTGGGCTACAAAGTCATGAAAACCTATGCCAAATCAAATTTGTTAAGATGCCACAAGAATTTTGCTTTCCCTTTCTGCAACATCTTCCCCTCCTGGAAAGTTGACACTGATTCAAGGTGGCCAAGCTTACAAGTTGGAAAAAAATAGTACAGAGATGTCACTTCTTCCTTTATGACCTGGTAACTGGAGGGCCAAATAAGGCTCAGGGAGCATGAGTGGCTGCGTGACTCGCAGAAGCTTAGAGGGTGTGTTTGCTGTAGAAAAATGCCAAGTTCATTATTTTTCAACAATGGTCCGTCCATTCTCCATTTTGGCAACCAATTCTAACCAAGCAAAGCTCTGTTAAGAAACTGTTATCATTTATTTTTCAAGCTACTATTCTGCATAATGTATAGTATAGTACAAACCTATACATACCTACTCAACAATACGTTCTAGAGATTTCACTAAAGTTTATTTCCAGGTAATTTAGTATAGGGTCACAACCTAATTCTGGTTTTGCTTGTCATGCAGATCATTTGTTTGTGACCTAACAAATTTGTTTGTGACCTAAATCTTGACTCCAACCACTGGAAGGGACATCTGATTACAACAAGTATAGTTCAAGCACATTTCATAATCCCAGGGCTAGATCAGAGGTGTGACAAGTATAGCCCATCAAAATTCTTAAGAAGCTGGTTTCTGTAACCAATTACATACTTCTGAAAATATTCCTGTAGAACAGCAGTGGGCAACTGCCCCTCCAGTATCTCTTTGCCTGCAAATCCCTGAGCTCTAGGCAACATAGCCCATGGTGAGGGTCTATGTGAGTTGCAGTCCAAAAACCCAGAGGGCCACAAGTTGTCCATCCCTGTTATAGGTTCAATCAAAGCAAACCAAAAGCCTAGCCTACGGTCCCTCTGTGCAGAACTCAAAACCCTAAATCCTTTTGCTACAGCTGCAGAAGATGGTCCAGGAACCATATTTTCCAAATTACTACAAATAAAGAGACTTCTGCAGAAGTTTCCAGTTCTGTGTGCCTCGCTTTTAAAAGGATATAGACAAATGACTAGTTTTAGAATAAGGCAACAAAAGATAATGAAAAGGTACAGAAATCAAGTACTATGAGGAGTGAGGTAATGGAATATTTAACCCAAAGATTTTGGGGTTGTGGGAGACGAGGGGAAAGACCTGTCCTCTGTCACCCCATAAGACAGGCCTAGATAGGGCCCTCTTTAAATTATAAAAAGGTGTATCTGGATTGAACACTAGGAGAAACTGAATAGTAAACACTGTTCAAGACTCAGACCAACAGCCAGGTCAGCATGTATACTTCTCTTGCTGGATGCCTTCAAGTAGCAGCTATCTGGGCCAAATTAAATGCATGAAGTGGGTGATTACAAATTGTTGTACAGGGCCCCCACCAGCTCTAGGTAATTCCCTGGTACTAAGGATATGCCACGTGGAAAGATTGACCCAGGATGCTGTATGGGTTGGGGTTTTTTGGGGGGGGGGGTTTCAGGTCCAACATGGTTGTGCCTGTAAAGGAGAGGGGCATTCATCCGGATGGGAGCCATGCACAAGCAGGCTCTCACCACGTGCTGGCCTGTGGCTGAAAAGGATCCAAAGAGGGGGAAATCTCTTTTATACAGCTTGGGTGGATAGGAAATACCAGATATGAAGATATTTTCCCCTATAGGGAGGAGTGTTCCTGTGAAGTATGATGCGACTCTGAAAACAGCCCAGCCCTTCTCACTGGCTCCTCCTGCCCATGTGCTAGCACCAGGGACTACTGGGACAGTGATGAGACTAAAATCAGAATATGAGATATGTCAAAAAATGTGGTCATGTTATATTTTGGTCAGTGCGAGAAGGGAAGGAAGGGCAGGTGGGGACACAGTAGGTCAATTGGTTGGATCCCACATGGCTCCTCATCGCAGTAGTGACCACTTGATCTGTTCCTTTGCTGACTGCAGTACCTGCAAATAGAAGTTGAAGGGTGAAAAGACTGGCAGCTGGCAGAATTCAGTCACCAGTTCTTCAAGAACACAACCCTCATGCAGTTGTAAAATTATTTAAATCACAGAAAGGAGTCCCTTGAGGCATACAGAGACTGGAAAAGGGAAAACCCAAGGCTGTGCATAATCTGTAACATTCAGATTCTGGATTCTGCATAAACCTTGCAAATATTTTGACTGCACAGTGAGAGCACTGAAATTCTAGCCCTCTGACTGGCAGTAATTGAGCTTAAGCTCCCTCTGACCTGTGAAATTTTATCAACATGGTATCAAAGCTTCTCTCTACAGCCAAGACTAAACCAACCTTCCCCCAATCTGATGCCCTCCAGGTGTTTTGGACTTCAACTCACTTCAGCCCTGCAAGCACAACCAATGGTTGGAAATGCTGGGAGCTGTAGTTCAAACAATCTAGAGGTCACCAGGTTGGGGAAGGTTAGGGTTGGGTGAACTGATTCATAAATATAAGTGAAGGTTCTTCACCATACTCAGATCTGTGTCAGATGCCAAAAACCAAAATTGTGACACAATGGTAGATATATTACCTAGCTGGTAGCTCTGGGAATCTCCTCCCAGCTCATCCGTGTCTTGAGATGTAATAACCAAGAAACTCTGCTGGTCAGAGGAGTGCAGTATGGTAGCATCAGCATGCTCTAAATAGGATTTCATGAATGATACCCAACAAGACTTAGCTAGAAGACGTACCTGTGAGACTGTCTGCTCTGTAAGAGGGACATCCTCTCCCTGAAATAGGAGGAAAACATTAATTCACAAAGATACTTCTGAAAATTAAGTCTTCTGACTTGTAAAGGAGACCACAGTCTTTAACGCTCAACTATGCCTCTGTCTACTTGCAGTTTCCAACGCCTGGAGACAGTTCCAAAGTGTCCACCAAAGGCCACTTAAGCTCGCTTCCTTCTGTTGTAAAGACTGGCTACAAGAGCCAGCAGTGGGCTGCATGTGGACCCTCTGAACTTTCTTTGTGGCCCCTAAGTGCTCCCCAGTTTATTTATTTATTTAACATTAGCATTGCAATTCACACTATTATAAAGGAAAAGGAAATTCACTGTAGTCACTGGGACTGTTAATAGCATAGTCAATCTAGGGCACATCCAAACTGATTGAAAAGTCCCAGATTTGTTCCTTTCTTTCCAATTTTATACTGGGTTAAAATAAACCAAACTAGGGGACTCATATAAAAAAATCTCTGATCAGCAGCTGACAGAAAATATTCTGGGATAAATAAAACACTCATAGATCTCCAAAATGCAAAAACAAGAACAAAATCTGAGACTTCCCAGTCTTTTTCAAATTAGTTTGAATGCATCCTTAGTTTTCTTTAGTTCAATATCAGTGGTCAGTTTAAATACAGTCAGACCCCTGTATCTGTGAAACCAATATCTGTGGTTTCAGTTATCCGCGGGACACAAAAAGGGGAACACATACCATAGAGTCTTTCTAGAAAACACCTAGAGAGGCAACCGCTAGACATCTTCTAGGTCCTCCAAGGCAACTCTATGATATTTTAAACCATAAGTCCTATTATTTTCAATGGCATTTGCTGTTATCCGCAGTTTCTGGTATCCGCGTTAAGTCCAGGAACCGAACCCCCACCAATACGGAGGTTCAACCGTAGCCAATTTAAGGTTCATTTAACTATAGACAGATTTTTTTTTTTACTGTAAATAGGCAATTTTAATTGTTAGCAATGAGGATGGTAAAGTTTAATGAATTTACATTCTATTTTAAAATTATTTTCAGTTAATTTTTAATGTATTTTAGATATATGAGAGTCAACGTGGTATAGTGGTTTGAGTGTTGGACTAGGACACTGGGAGACTAGGGTTCAAATCCCCACTTGGCCATGGAAACCCACTGGGTAGCCTTGGGCATGTCACTCAGTTTTAGATAAATTTTAGAGAAAGGCACAGGCAAACACCCTCTGAACAAATTCTTCCAAGTAAATCCCATGATAGGTTCACCTTAGGGTTGCCACAAGTCAGAAATTACTTCAAGGCACGCAGTAACAACAACAAAGATAGGACAGTCGTCTCCGCATTTGCGGGGGTTAGGGGCACAAGACCCCCATGAATGTGAAAAAACTGCGAATAAAAAGTTATACAAAGATTGGGGGGCGTGGATGGGACATTTTGGAGGAGGAGAGAGGGAGGCTCATGGCCCAGGCAACCGCCGCTGCAGCCCACCCCACCTAGGCCTCCCAGCTTCTGCTGCCACCTCCACCGTCACTTGCCCCATCACTGCCACCGTGCCTCCACCGCCATGTGCGCCGTCACCACTGCCATGCTGCTGCCGCCACCCCCACCATGCCGCCACCCCCATACCCCCACCAGCGACCAATTGGAGGCTTTGCGGCTCAGTGACGATTTCCTCGGTGAATGCGCGGCTTTCCTCAGCCTTTGTCTCCCCCTCCCCCACAAGGGATGAAAGCCGATTAAAGCGGGGCACTTACTGAGGAATCGGCTTTTGCCCCTTGTGTGTGAGAGACGAAAGCCAATTAAAGTGGGCGATTAAAGTGAACGCCAAGCAAACCTGCGGTACTCACAGCAAAGCTGTATGTTCCCGGGGGGGGCGGGGGGGAGCCAAAGGAAGAGCAACCCTCCAGCAGCTTTCCGCGAATAAACGAAACCGCAAAAGTCAAAGCCGTGAATGTGGAGGGACAACTGTATGCATTTTTTATCAAACAAATGTAAGCCTAACCTTTCCCCTCTCCCACAAAGGGCAGCCCTCAAGCACTTGGCCAACCTGAAAAGTGGCACCCAACCCCTGCACTATGCAACAGGTCCCCTTGGCCCCTCAAATGGACCAATTCAGAAAGATCCTGGACAGGAGGGCTGAGATGGGGCTCACTTACCCGTACAGCAACTCTATGTAACACCTGTTGGGGGTCGCTCTCAAGAATCACCCTGAAAGAGATGACAATGCAGTTACCTTCTAGGTTGGGTTAAAGTCCACTGTGGAAACTGCAGGCATACAAAAATCACACCCTATCATCAGGAATGCACATTCTGCTCAGATACACTTACACAGGCACCCTCACAGGCACATATGTATGTACATGAGTGTGCATGCATGCAACAGACTGTGATTAGATTTTGAGATATTTTGGGCTGCGAGTATGAAAAGAAATTTGCACCCAGCCGATCTCTGGTCTTTGCTGTATACAATACTGCGGTGTGTGGACTCACCCTCCATCCACAATTTCATCCACAGCCAAGAAAAGGCCCTCCATGTTCTCCAGGAGTGCTCTCTTCTCTACGTTCTTCCTGCAGAAGGAACCACAGAATACTGCTCAATGAGGAGCTGGGGGGGGGGTTCTAATGAATAATTTAAAATAAATGCATACATAAATAATCCCAGTACTAAGAGCCTGTTCTCTTTAGACTCTGAAGTACAGGCATGGACATTGTTGACCAGGTGTGTCCCACACTTTGAAGCATTACTGTGTAATTGGTCAAGAACTAGCAACTGGCTGATAATCTCATGATGTTCATTTCTGCACTGGATACCAGTCCTTGCAATATGAACCAGGGGGCACTCACCGAGTATTCACAACCCTAACTAACGGCTTGCCTTAAATGGAGCATGTGTACCCTATCCGTGTGTGCTGACACATAAGAATTCCACATCATGGATCAAGAAAAGCCACCATATTCCAGAACCTAAAACTAGGCAAGTATGCATATTATTTGTCTATACATTACCATTAATATACTCCCTGCTATTCCTAGCCATGGGCAAGGAAACTTGAAGATGCCAAAGGGCTAGTTAGGCCTGCTTCCCTTGGCCACTAGAAGCTAAATTCCATTAGAACATCTTTAAATTCAAAGTAGGTGCTGTGCTGTCCCTCTCTTTTCTTTTCAAAGAACAAAAGCTTGGGTTCTCCTGAAGCCAGTTTCTTATGCTTACACTGTGCTGACATGCTTAGCCCACAGGGCACATATGGATGCCACACTATCCCAAATTTCTAAAGAATTCTGGCTTGTAAATCAGCCAGCATGTCAGTGCCACCAGCATAGCTGATGGCTCCCACTGCAAGCTGGAGCCCTCAACGCTAATCAAAGACATCTTTCCTCTCTCCATTCACAAATGGCTGTGAACTAACCCCTCCACCAGAATGTTTATTGGAAAAGAAAAGAGAATGATTATAGTGTATTTAGATTAGGAAGGAAAATATAGTAGTGTTAGGATAGATAGTTTTATTTTTGTATTGGTAAGTAAAGAGATTGAGGGGGAAATTTACGTTATTGTGAAGTCGAAGGCTTTCACGACTAGCATCCACAGATTTTCCTTGGTTTTTTTCTGGGCTGTGAGGCCGGGTTCTGGAAGAGTTTACACCTGATGTTTCGCCTGCATCTGTGGCTAGCATCTTCAGAGAAATCTTCTCTGAAGATAACAGCCACAGATACAGGCGAAATGTCAGAAGTAAACTCTTCCAGAACACGGTCTCACAGCCCGGAAAAAAAAACCAAGGAAAATTTATGTTATTGTTATGGCCTTTTGTGGTGAGGTGTATTATTTTGTAGAATGGTTTTATATTAATAAAAAAATCCCTAACCCCCCCCACCTCCCACCCAACAAAGACACAAGAAGTGGAGTTTGATCTCTTTTTTACCTAAACTCTTATAACTCAGTTGCTTAAGCCATTCTTGCTGGGGAAGAGGGGGCTGAAAACAGGGTACCTTTTGAATGGATTTGAGCACAAGTGCCTATATTGTAACTTACTTAAGTGTATCAGTGGGAATATCAGAGCAAGGGGAAGTTACTTTTTTAGACTACATCTTCAATGCCCATGCTGGCAAGGGGACTCTGGGTGTTGTAGTTCAAATAAATTGTTTTTCCAAGCTCTGGAAAAATCCAGAGTGTGTGTCAAACTAGGATTTAAGAACTGTTAAGTTTTCACAAGAGTAGTTTAACACACTTCAGTCCACCAATGACATTTTGTTTGGAATTCAATGCTTTAAAGCAAATTTGTTCTTGGTGTTGTTCCCTATTCTAAACACTTTTATCTTTGAGGCGTAATGTTTGCTCTTTTACCCTGTTCCCAAATTCCACCCTCCCCAAAGTGAGAGCACTGAGCCACCACCAGAAATTAGATTTTTACCTCAGCATCTGACTGAGTGAATCAAAGAGGCAGTTGAGCACAGCCATCAGCATCAGCTACAAAGAAAAAAACCACACACACAATCAGTGCACACACATACACACAAAGCAAAGCTAGCTCTGAAGCATTTGGGGGTTGTACACATAGGCAGGCTGTAGCATGGCACTGGTTGCTAGGCCCACAGAAGGGCATGCTATGCCTGGCTTTCTACTCTGTTGAAGTCCTTCTCCAAGGCTCTGAAGCCCCTTTCAACCCAAGGGCCAAATTCAGCTTCACAGAAACTCTTGAGGGTCATATTCTAGTGGTGGACTGTGCCAAAGGAAAAAGGGTGAGTTAAAAAACACCAACATGTATTAGCTTAAAGCTCTTAGGGCCAGAAACTAAGTCTTAGAGAAGCATTTAACCTTTTACAATGGGAAAAGAATATACAACTGCTGGAAAACCAGACAACAATGTTGTGGTGAGGAAGTGTGACCATTTGATGGAACTCAGGAGGTTCCCTACCCCATCTGAATGTTTAGAGGGCTGTGGGGCTGGGGCAACAGCTTTCTCATGGATGGAGGGCAATGGTGGGAGCAGCTTCACATGCATGCTTTGCACCTAAGGAAAAATGGAGTGTTTCCCTTGACACAAGGAATGTGAATGAACACAGCCTTCACATGGAAGGCAGGATGGTTGAAACCACAAGTGTTTCTTTGCTGTGTTGGAATAACGCACCTCGTTTTCATAGGAACTGCCAATAACATAGAAATACAGGTCAATGCTGCTCTTGTAAACAACTGTCAGTCCCTCTAGGAGAGCAATCTCACCTGTGGGGAGAAAAGCAACAAAATAAAGCAAAACAAGACATGTATCAGAGCTCCAAAGCCAAAGGATTCTCAACACCTATCTTTTGGCCACTCCAGAAGGCCACAGCACACTGTTGCAGCCACCCCCCGGGGGGCACCAGAAGCAATATCACATGGATCCCAGTTGCCTTTTGGGTGAAGTTTTGCCTTTTCAAAGGCAGAGGGAGAACCAAATATTTTTAAGTGTCCCAGAGCAACTGTTTTTTGTGTTTTTTAAAACTGAAAAACATTTTTTTCCCAAGCTGGAAAAACAAAGGCTCAGGAGGGGGGGGTGTCCCAAAAGCAACAGTGGATCCCACCAATATCCATATATAGCCTATGGGCCAGATAGTTTCACTCCTGGTATACACTGAGTGGCATCTTTAAGAGCAGGAAACTAAAAGGAATCTCTCTATATACATATATGCAACTCCTGAATTAGTTTTTATACTCTACAGAGAAAGCAGGAGGGGATCAAATTCAAGCAGAATATTGTTTCATAATTTAGACGTTGAGCAGTTTTTCTCTAAAGATGATGATTTATGTTCAAAATGCATTCAACTATTTTAAAAACATTTACTAAACCAGTCTTTCTTCCAGCCATTGGTTCTGCCTTCTCATCACACTATTGCAGATCTTGCCTTCTGAATGGAGGAAAGCCACCATAAGTATGGAATCTTTTTCAGTTAAAAAAAGAGATGAAGCCTTGTGCGGTTATCCACATTGACAAAACAATCTTCTCTGTACCAACATGAGAATTTTGGTCCAAAGTCAGTTCCAGGGTGGCATTAAAACTAAAAGTGTGACAATACTGGAAAGCAAGATCAAAGACAAATGTGCCCCCTGTTTCTATAAGCCACTACCATGGTAGCAAGTACATAATTATCAGATATTCTTTCCTTTCAAAGCCACTTTCTCAGAGAGAGAGCATAACTCAAGTCTGCCAGACCACACCAATGGGCCTATCTAGTTCAATACCTTGCTCCTCCCCAGAGACTAACCAGGTGCCTCCAGAAAGCCCACAAAGCCATTAAGACCTCCCCTTTCACTCCTGTCATTGGTATTCAGAGATAGCTTGCCTGGAGGTGGAATATAACCATCAAGATAGCCTTATCCTCCATACCTTTTCAAGCTATCCAGCCTAGAAGCCATCACCACATCTTATAGGAAAAAACATCTACATACTATGTGTACAAGAATTTCTTTTTGTCTGACTTCAACCTCCTAACTATCAGCTTCACTGGAGGGAGTTTACTTTTATGAGAAAAAAAGAAAAATTATGTCTACTTTCCTACCATCCCCTCCCCCCGGCACAATTTTATAAACCTCAGTCATGTCCCCCTCCCTTTACTGGCCTTTTAGATGGGGGCTTCCCTCCAGAGATTCCGAAAAGGGTCTCAGAAAAAGATCACATAACCTTTTCTATATTACCATCCCAGACACCCCCTGCCATGATGCTCCCCGGTAGAACCTACTATCTGTTCGGTGAGTCTTGTTGAAAATATTCTTCTCAAAGGCCTTTTGCTCCTTTACAGTGGGGTAAGTGTCATCATAATACTGCAGAGGGAAAGAAAGTCTTGTTACATAAGAAAATGTGCTATGGAAACCACTTGCCAGGTCCAAATACTACTCAGCTGAGCTTGAGAATACTAACCATCCAAATATACAAAGGTACATATCTTCTCCAACAGGGACTCACAGTATATAAACCCCCCCCACACACACACCCTATGCCACCATTCTCTGAAGATGCCAGCCACAGAACTTCCCCCTCTCCCACAAGATGGTAGGAGCAAAACTGAGTGTGGCAACACAGTGAAGCGAAACAAAACTTTCTGCTGTGAAATTTCTCCAGGAGAAATCACTCTAGTGAAATAATCTACAGATACAAAGCTATCAAAGACTGCATGGAAAAATCTGGTGGCATTTACTCTTGCAGTGAAGGAGTATGCATGAATAAATGAATGAAGCCTTCAAGAAATGGCTGAGTGATGTTGCTGGCACCAATATTAGTACACACTGCATAAGCATCATTTAGAATTAAAATATTGTTCAGGTTGCCTCAAAAGGTACAGGTAGACAGAGTAACATAATATTTCTTGTTCTGAGCACTGAAACACAGTTGGGTGTTCATAAGAGGATCCCAGGTCTGTCACATCTGAATCCTTCCAAGCACAGCTGGGAATTATGTAGCCCTTGGGGTGGGGGGGAATTCCCTGTAGTCTTTATCCTCTTGAGCCCCAAATTATTTTAAAAACTGGCAGAAAAAAAGGATTTTCCAGCTGAAATCTGACTCCTAAGGCTAATTTTGCCCCCCCTAAATACTGTTTAGAGGAACCATACTCCAAACACAAGAAACAGCAAGAATACCATGCAAAATGCATTGTTTCAGCATCTAAAAACACCCAAAATGTCACTTCCGGGTACAAGATATATCATTGGAGCCTCCAGAGGACCGGAGGAGCCAAAATAATGGCTCTCCTACTGCTGCAGCCTACCCACTCCTACCTTAGACCCTTCCCCTTACCAGGCCTCCCAGATCCCAAGAAGCTTTACCTTGGCAAACAGACGGTCTCCATCATTGTCCAAGATCAGGATGGCTTTGACTGTGTAGAGAGAAGGCTCCTGCAAAGGAAGGCACAGCTGAATGGCTCCATTCGATGAACATCAGGTGCCTTCTCCCGCCAACAAAAGCCTTAACACGACACATCCCACAGTATGGCTTGATCTGCCTAGGCATAAGGCCACAGCTTCCAGAGAGATGTAGCTATAGGTTGCTACATCATAAAGTTGTTACAAGGAGCAAAGCTGTATATATATATATACTAAACAAATTATAGAAAATATAGCATAGGCCTTCCCCCACCTCCTTTTCCCACTACCATCTCAGGCACACTTAGTGAAGACATTGGATAGAACCTTCTTGGTGGCTGCTCCCAAGCTGTGGAACTCCCTCCCTTGGGAGATTAACTTGCGCCCCCCTTGCTTTTTAAATAGAATTGTGTCGTCCCCCCCCACCCCACGAACCTTTGTAAAGTAAGATTTTTGTTCCAAATTATTGTGAGCTGCTTTGGGTCCCATGCCAGGAGAAAGGAAGGATATAAATTAAATAAATATATGTTATTAATTTACATTTTTGTGATGTGAATAAGTCACACAAATTCAGCAGACCTGCACACATATGCTTATGTTTCTTTCCATCAGCCATTGGGGTGGGGGAGCACAAACTAAGCAATGCACTGCGATTCCACCGCTAAGCCTTGCATATGCCTATGTTGTTTCTGAGCTTTCACACTGGATACTTCAAGCCGATCTCCACAGACCAGAAACTTTGTGAACACTGAGTTTCTCAAAGTGCTACACTTCTCCCCCCCCCAAAAAACCCTATCAATAATTCTTCCTGCCTAGCACAATTTAAAATACATGGACTGCGTATAGCTTTGCATATGAATTGAGTATCAGAGACTGTCCGTATCAAAAGGCCTACTTCCATACCAGCCATTCCAGGCACACACAATTATTGAGCCTAATGCAGGTGTGAGTAAAATGCACACCATCAGCATCCCCTCCTCAACCCTGTACAATGCTTCAGGACCCCCTCCCATCCCCTGCCTGGCCCATCATGACCCAAGAAGGCTCCAGGGGGTGCAACAGGCCATTTAAATAGGTACACATCAGTTAATGAAGCCTCTGATAAAGAAGCTCCTTTTTATGAAGTCTTTCTTTGAGAGCCCAGCCCTCCTTTTCTTGTGTTCTGTCTAGCTGGAAGATTTTTTTTTTTTGAGTGGAGGGAGCACTCACATGTGTCTGTAATAAATAGTGGGGAAAAAGCTTGAGCTGGGGAAAAATGAGGTTCTACTCTAGGGGATCGTACTGCAGCTGTGTGTGCTTATGTACAACAGGCAAGATAAACAGCGGCTTTCAGAACCACTTACTGAGCATGTTCGAAGAGCAAAACAGAAAGAAAAGGGGAAAGTAGATTAGCTGGCCTCACCAGCTACCCTGGCATGTTGAAAAAACATAGATCTATATGTTTCACCAGCAAAATGGAAATCATAAGAAAAGATGAGGCTATTGAAAGAAAGAAAAATCTCGGGATGCATTTTGAAAGAAGCTTTCAACTGGTCTCTATAAGAGTCAAAGTGTTTTTGTTTACTAATGCAAGCCTTACCTGAACTGGTTGTTTCCTTTCATATGCGTACAATGTTAGTTTTAAATAAAGTTTGCTGAAACCTGTTGAACTGCTCTTCTTTTCTGTGGTGTAGGAACCTATCCCTATTCTATCCATGTTATTTCTAGCTCTGGCACCAAAGTTTCTGTTAAAGAAGAAAAACCCATCTACTGAAGTAGATGTGGTCCTTGAACAAAGACATTACAAAGGAAGACTAAAAAGAAACAGCTGAATTGACTATTACAGTCGTCCCTCCATATCCACAGATTTGGTATCCATGGATTTAAGTATTCACGGCTTGAAAATATTCTTTAAAAAATAATAATCCAAAAAGCAAACCTTGATTTTGCCATCTTACATAAGGGACACCATTTTGCTATGCCACTGCATATAATGGGACTTGAGTATTCACGGATTTTGGTATCCACGGGGCCCTGGAACCAAACTCCAGTGAATATGAAGGGACAACTGTATTCACAAATCCCAATCCATTAGCAGAGGTATGAACAAAGACAATGGCTTCATGGCACACTACATGTATTAATATGAGTCCTCACTTATGTACATTTACCAAAACAAATAGTCTCAGAGAGAGGTTTGAACCCAAGGAAACTGACTGCTGGTAAGCAGATTTATTGCTTTCACACATCAACATTAACTGACCACTGTAAAGATCTGAAAGACCTGTATTGACCTGCCTAGACCTTTTACAATTTAGGGCAAGAGACATGATTTGTACCTTTCTGGATCCTATTACATTCTACCCTACTCCCACAACAGTAGAAATATACTTTATACCTTAATATCACTCCATATTGCATCTGAAGGAGTGGGTTTATGTCCACAGAAGTTCATACTAAAATAAAAGTTAGTCTTAAAGGTGCTGCCACATTCCCTTTTTTTCCTCCCCCTCCCTTTCCCCTTTTTATTCATTAACAGAGGTAGACCTGTACTATTAAATCCCCCCAAGCTAGGGCCTGTTTAAAAATCAAACTAACATGCAGTTTTGAAAATGGAGAGGTACAACTCACTGAGATGCAGGGCAGGAAAAAAATGGCTCCTGGCCCTTCTGAAATTGTTCACCCCGGCCTGATGCTGTGCAAAGCAGCCCACAGGGGTTCAAAAAGACTCCTGGTTTTTTCCTACCTTCAGTACAATAACACTACAATAAACGAAGTAAGGTGGTCAAGCACCATGCAGGGCACAATGGAATGGCATGGGTTAACACAATGGGTTAGGCAGATGGTTGTGTCAATGTGAGTCCAACAACCCCCAGCAGATGGTGCTAAGAATCTCAGGCCCAACACATTGGTGGCTTTAAAGCTATGGAAATCAGTGGTTTATTGGCGGGACTGAACAATTAGGGAAACTTTATTCTGTCTGCAAAACCTTCCCTTCTTCTCCTGACCAATGACAGAAAACCCTCTTTATTTATTTAGGTAGATAAGTATTTATATCCCATTCTTCAGCCACAAAGGCTCTCAGAGCACCTTACAAATTGTTAAGCAATAGCATTTTACACATCTACACAACATTAAGTGGTTTCCAATGTGTATTAGCTAATTGCCCCCACAAGCTGGGTACTTATTTTACCAACCTACGAAAGATGGAAGGCTGAGTGAACCTTAGAGCCCTTGGGATAGAATTTGCAATGTTGTGGCTGCAGTACTGGCATTTAACCACTGCACCACCAGGGCTCCCTACAATGACTAAGGTCAGGGCTCACTGACATGCACTCCCAGCTGAATTCACACCTGACAACAACACACTGCAGAAACATTGGTGACCATATGAACAGGGCGGACTTTTGTGGTCTTCCCCAACCTGATTGGGACTCTGACACCTGATCGGGAAAGATTTATGTGAATGGCACCATTGTGTGATATCCCTACATACACCCCGTGGTGTGGGATTGCACCTCATTAAAGCAGCTCCATCAGTACAGGAGCACATGAAGCGAACCCTTACAAATTGAACAGATTGTGAGAAGAAGGTCTGTAGAAAAATGTGTATCCTCATTTGTATCCAGAGTTGTATCTGCATCATCATAAGTAGACTTCATCATCAACTTCCCTGCATGAGAATATACCTACTGAAAAGAGGAATAATGTGGCACAAAATGACTCTAACAGTATCATACCTAACAAGTGAAGGGCTGGGAAAGGGAACCTTCTATAGCACAGCACACTTGGGAAAACCCAATGGCACTGGTGACCTAAGAGACTGGAAGGAAACCAGCCCACAAAAGAAGTGAGCAAGTGACTGATCCAGAGCATACCAGATTTAACATTTCCCTAAACCACAAAGAAGGATTCCACAAGACAAAACCATGCACCAATGGCATCATCATCATCATCATCATCATCATCATCGAACCAAGGTGTTATATCTAATCCCCTCAGCCATGCATTCCAGACACAAGTCACCTTGGCCCACTTCTAGCCATTCACCACCAGAGGGAGCCATAGGCCCATGGTGGAGAAATAGTTCTCTTGCAGGGAAAATGGTATCAAGAGGTATAAAAGACACAGAACAATAATACAGGCTAATGCTGTATAAGATTACTATGTGCATAATATCCTATAACTACAACTGATGTGCTATGATCTGCAAGTGGATTGTACAATGGATCATATTACTGTTTCCCACCCTTGATCCTTCCTAAACCCACCTCCATCCATCCCCTCCCTATTTTTTTCTTTCTTCAACAAGGCACAGAGAAAAAGAAGGATGGGCAAAGAATGGCTGGAAGCAAACTCAGGCTCCTGAACCTTTAACAGTTGCTAAGAAGACAGGGTGTCAACTCACCCAGTATGACAGGCTGCACTTGTAAAACTTCCATTTTCCTGTACAAATATTAAAAATCCAGGAACCCTGACCTGATTGGCATCTGGTCACATTACTGAGAAGGTTACAGGTTTTTTTTTTTTTTTTTAAATAGGAGCAGGTCCCATACTGTATGTGACTTCACCATCTAAAAAGAGGCTACTACTCTTAACATTGAAAAGCAGCACATGAAGTGGTCTGGGTGAGAATCAACCTGAGTTATGACCAGAGTTATACCTTCCATACTGCTAGGCCAAAATATGGCCTATACATTTCTATACCAGTTCTTGAAACATTAGAACTTAAGCCCACAGGGCCAAACTGTAGGTGTACATGGGGATTACTTCCCTGAAAAAGCCTTAGTGATCCACTACCACTACTGAACTCCAGGGACTGATGGTCAAAGGCAGCTTGCTATGCTCCTAATAACTCCTTGGTGCAAGAGAGAAAGGACACAAAAACTGAGCAGAAGAAACCATTCATCCCTGCTGGATGCTGGAAAGCTCTCGAGACAAAGTTCTGTGATGCACTGACTTCCACATAGCCACAGTCAGAGTGTATAACAGAACTCCACCTCAAGCACTGCAACAGCCCCTCTTGAGGAGCAGCAGGTCCATCTACGGAGCAGGCTGGCAGGTGGATCCATTACACATGAGAGGTTAAGCCTGAACCACCACCACCCTGCAGAAGTGTCATTCCACTGAACCAGGGCAAACCCCATGGAAGCAAAAAGAATATGCCTTGTGTCTGATTTCTAAGAACAACTTATGATCAGAACAGAAAGCTCTCAGTTCCTCTCCAAATTGGTCTCTGGGTAAAATATAATCACACCACTGGCACCCACATTTCCAAGCAGCCCACTCTCCTCCCCATGGAGCAACTTATCAACATTTCATGCAACATTACAATGATTTGGAATGCTCACTGGTAATTCTCTACTGAGAAACACTGTAACAAGATAGCCAGTCATATAGGAGGTAGGAGCTGGTGTTACTAAACCGTGCCTAACAATGATTTTCATAATTTTGCTGGGAATCCTGGAATTTCTCAACAGCTTACCAGATGTTATTCAGATAAGATAATAATTACAATAAGGCAACCTTCTCCAAAACACAGCTTACTTACCATCACTACCCAAATCCCCTGGAACTCAAGGGAGGGGGAGAGGGGGGACTTTTGGCTCTCCAGATGTTTTGGAACTTCATTTCTCAGAGAAGTCCCAGCCACATAACCAATGGTAAGTGACTGTGGGAATTACAGTCCAAAACATCAGGTTCCCTGAATCTATCCTAAAAATCACATGGGCTCTACAGGTGTACTTTCAGCTCTTGCAGAGCAACCATGAGGCCCCACAGGACTAGCTAATTCCCTAACAGACTTTCCAGAATGCTCTGTAATAAGCATCATATTTGTGGCTGAACCTGCAGAAGTTTCCTGGCATTTTCAAAAGCAATGCAATAAATTTTCAATTTTGCAGAGGGGTTCTTCAATAAATTCAACTGAAAATGGTGTGATTCATACAAAAGAGAAGAGGATGAGATAAGTATCTGGACCCCTATAGCTCATCAGGGCAATAAGCAACAATGTAGACAAGTTTACTCTTCCCTTCCCCCTCATCTCTCCCTCTCCCTCTCCCTCTCCCTCTCCCTCTCCCACACACACACTCTTGCCTGGCAATCATAGTAAGACAAGCAAATGCATAGTGGGAATTCTCCCTCCTCTCCTATAACATTTCACCTGCCTGCTAGGCAATGCCTCCACTTGAGAATCCTTGTTTTACAGAAGGACGGGGACTCTACACTCCTCACTGAAGCCCTGTAAAACTGCAGGCACAACAGTGCAACCCAATAGTGCTAAGCAGCCAGCAATCCATACAAAACCCACCAGAGAACTATTCTGTCACTGGTGAATGAATGTGAAGCACCAGAAGTCCATCTCCATACTGCCTCAATTTCTCTCTCTCTCTCTCTTACAAACAAACACACTCACGCTCGCGGAAGGAGGGGGGTATGTTTGAATAGGTGCTTCCAATATAAGCATCCAAAGAGAATGTATACAGTACATCTCTTTGCCAGAGAGAGACAAGCTTCCACTGGAGATACAGCAAATAAACACACATTTTAAATCTATAATGAGTGCTGACTGGAAGGCCAGAAGTGGCATAAATTTCTCTCTGGAGGTTTCCAGTTCAAGCCAAGGGCTGCCTTGAGCAACCAACCATTAAAACAAGACGTTAAGAGTTACTGCACAGTTTATTCTGATCATTTAATTCTGAAGTTTCAATAAATTAAACTTCAATCAATTAAACTAGGTGTGCAATGGCCCAGATGGTCAGCATGATAGCAGCAGCATCGTTGTAAAGATTTTACAGCTGCCAGGACCCTGCAGAAGGGTAGCATTGGATGAGGGCGACAAGACAGCAAGAAATATGTCTGCGCCTGTTTTATTTGTAAAAGGCAATTGGAGAGCTGCAAGGAGGAGGCTGGGCCATGCCATTCCCATCTGGCCACCTGGGGCAGTACTGCTCACAGACAGACAAGGGAAGCCTTTCCTGGAAAGCAAGGAAAGCACATTGATAGGATACTGCAAGGACTGAGCCACCCACTTGCAGCCACAATAGAGATGCAGCCTCTGAAAATCAACACTACTCTGCAGGAAAATGGCATCCTGCATTCTCCCCAATGCTAGTTGTGCAGCAGACCCTAAAGAATGCACACCCCAAATCCTCTTCTTGTTAGAAGATGACACTGGCTGTATTTAAATCAACATTCCAGTCTCTGGAAGAGAGCCCTTTCTCCTCTCTTTCGGGGTAGCCTTTCCCAACATGGTGCCCTTCAGATGTGCTAGGCTATAATTCCCAAGAGGTGTGTTTTGGTAACCATGAGGGAAAATTAAGGGGAATATGTTTAAATTAAATAAGGTTGAGATTTGTCCTAAGGATGCAGGATTAGAATTTAACTTTGTAAAGTGGCATGCACACTGATAGTGCTACATGGAAATAATATGAACAAGCAACAACAAAATGAGATTCACAACAAACAGAGAAAAATCAATATTCTTAAATTCTTTAAATTTGACTTTATCAAAGAATGCTCCCTAAAGCACAGGCCTACCCTCCATCCCAACGGCAACTGCCCTGGCCTCAGAGGGAGAGAACAACAGCCAGCATCTGCTGGACATAATCCCTTCCCCTACTGCCACCCCCCTTTTGCTTGTCCCTTGTGTCTTTTTAGGTTGTAAGCCTGAGAGTAGGGAACTGTCCAAATAACAACTGTAAAACACTTGTGTAACACGCCATGTACACTGATAGCGCTATATAAAACAAACAATGATAACAACAACAATAAAGCCTTCATGAGATCCTTGTCTTCCTTTCTGAGAATCAAAATCCAAAATGGCACCTTCTGAAGCTTGTGCTGGGAAAAGCAGAAAACCTTCTGATCCCATCTACTCCCATGATTCTATGAGATATCAATGTATCTAGCTGATAAAATATCCAGAACTGCTGAAGATGAACACCTCCCTATCAGATAGAAAAGCTCTACCTGGAAGTTTGGATGAGAACCCAGTAACACTGGAGGCATGCCCAGGACCCTTGTTAACACATCCCTTGATGTCACCCAGCCCATACGGGCTGTGGAAAGACAATCCCATCAGGTTACCCATCCACCTTCACTTCTGATATAGATGCTACTTTCACAGCTGTAATGCTATATATAACCTCTGCCCTAAAGCTTGGAAAAGTTAATTGTTTAGGATTAAAGCTGCCAGAATCCTCCAGTCAGAAGACTTTTGTGAGGCTGTATTGGATAAAGAAATCTTTAGGGTACAGTAGGCCCAGGTGTGTGTAAATTAAAAACTAATAAAGATATTAATCAATTATGAGGATGGAAACAAGAATACAACATGAGGCAAATGTAAAAACTGACCCTCATGGGGACAATTATAGAAATTGTGCTCAGTTCTCACATTAGTACACTGTCCTTCCTACAAGGAACTATGTAGACAGTAGATGGAATTTCCCATTTAATCCTCACATCAACACAGCAGAGTGTTAGGTTGAGAGCTACTGGCCTGAGGTCCCTGCTATAGTAACTTAAGCAACAACTGGAAGTTGTAGAGAGTGGGGGGCAGGACAGGCATCAGACCTCCATTTAATTTTCAGGTGGTTATAACTAACTTCATAAACCAGTTACTCTCACTCTTAACTTTGTGTTGAATTAGCATGTAAAAGGCTTATTTTACTTTGATTTTGTTCACTGCCTGGAACAAGGCTAATTTTATTTTATTTAATAAAATAATAAAGTCACCTAAAGAGGCTTATGAGAACCAATGTGGTATAGTGGTTTCAGGGCTGGACTAGGACCCTGGAGACCATGGTCCGAACCCCAACTCAGCCACTAAAGTCCACCGGGTGACCTTGGCCAAAAACTCTGAGCCTCAGAGGAAGGCAAAGGCAAACCCCCTCTGAACAAACCTTGCCAAGAAAACCCCATCATAGGTTCACCTTAGGGTTGCCATAAGTTGGAAACGACCTGAAGGCACACAACAACAACTGAGGCTCATGGCTTTTCACATTATCTATGCCACACAGTCTCTACTTAAAGCTAGTCAGTTGCTGTTAGGACTGGATATTGGAGCAGAAGTCTAGGATCCAATACAACAGCGCTGACTTATCTAGATTTTAAAGTAAGTGAAGTAAATATGCACAATCCTAAATATACACTGGACTGACTATGTGACAAATGTTGGTCCTTGAGCAAGCAGAGATCACCAGCATTGAGGCCATGATATTGAGAACACAGCTGCGCTGGGCAGGGCACATTTCCAGGATGGTGGACCATCGCCTCCCAAAAATAGTACTCTACGGTGAACTCGCCACGGGTCAGCGTAAGAGGGGCGCTCCAAAAAAGTGATACAAGGACTCTCTGAAACAACATCTCAGTCTCGGCCAAATTGATCACCAACATTGGTCCGCCCTGGTCTCACATCGGGAGGCATGGAGACACACTATCCACAATGCTGCAGCCTTATTTGAGAACTCATGTCGAACAAGTCTTGAAGAGAAATGACAACGCAGAAAGAATCGCAACATGGAAACATCACCCAAGGAGACCTTCTGCTGTGCTTTCTGCAACCGGACTTGTTTATCTCAGATTGGCCTTTTTAGTCATCAGCGCGCTTGCTGAAAGTGCGGGATGAGTCCTTCCTGAATCTTCGTTTGCGAAGAAAAGCCAGAGAGAGAGAGAGAGAGAAATATGCATAACCACGGAAAAAGGAAAGAGGCATAATATCATTAAGTCCAACGTATTCAATTACACGGAATCTTCCCATTTTATCCTCACATGAGAGTAGCAGAGTAAGTCCAGAGGTAATGATCAAAAGCCTGTTTACACTTCTGTACATCAATAAGAGAGTCAATCATTTACAATTGACTGACCTCATGTCCTCTTTTGGGCCTTACCAATTCAGCAAAGGTTTACAACTCCACATTCAGCAACATTTTTATTAAAGCAGGGCCATGACCCAAGTCTCCTGGCCCTCTAACTCTTCCTTGTTGCTTCTGCTACCTACTCACTTGCCCTGCCCAAGCAAGTCAGCAGTAAGAAACGCAAGGAGCAGCAGTGACATCCACATATTCATCTTCTCTTTTTCAGAGGTGGCAGTAACTTGAAACTAAAGGCAGCAAATAAATAGTGGCAACACAATTATGAAAGAAGTGGCCCACAAATTAGTGAAAGCTTGCTGTTCGCTGATATACAAGGTATTGCTATGTAGGGACCCAAAGCAAATCAAATGTTTTGACAAGACCATCTCTTTAAAGCAGACGACAACGAATGGTGAAATACAATCACCCCCCCTTATCCATGGATTCTGCATTCATGCATTCAATCAACCATGGTTCAAAAATATTAGAAAAAAATAAATAAATCCAAAAAGCAAAACTTGATTTTGCCATTTTATATAAGGAATACCATTTTACTACACCAATGTATATAACTGAACTTGAGCATCCACGTATTGTGGTATCCATGGGGTGTCCTGGAACCAAATCCCAGCAGATACTGAGGGCCCATTGTAATTCAAAATGTTCCATATCTTGGTGCAGTCATTAATCTGAAGGCAGCTATGAAGGACCTTGACAAGATCCTAAAGTGTAAAGATATATCATTGAGTACTAAAGTTAGGAGCATCTATGCCATGGTATTTCCAATTTCTATGCACGGTTGTAAAAACTGAACAGTAAAGAAAGCTGATAAAAAGATTAACTCATTTGAAATTGGGTGCTGTAGAAGTTTTATAGATACCATGAACTGGTAAAAAGACAAATAAATGGGTCCTTGAGCAACTCAAGCCCAACTCTCCCTATGAACCAAGATGACTAAACTGTTGTACTTTGGACATATGAGAAGACATGACTCACTAGAAAAGACAATAATGCTTGGAGAGGTAGAAGGCAGTAGGAAAAGAGTAAGACCACATTCCAGATTGATAGATTGATGCTGATGTCAGGTATCTGACCAGAAGCAATATCTATTAAATAGGCAACAGTGGAAGAGCTAAGTTTCCCAGAGGACTCTAGCTGGACACTGTGGGAAACTAGTTAGCCCTTAGGATCTTCTCACATTCTTATCTACCATCAGACTAGAGTTGGCTTGTCATCTTTTTCTAGCAGGGCTCCCTAACTGTTATGTGACAGAAAGGAATTGTGAGGGATGGTTTCCCTCAGGAGTGAGGAACCTATGGCCATCAGATGGCACCAGGTTACAACTTCCATCACCTGTCACCACTGGCCATAGTGGATGGGGTTGATGGATTTGGAATCTAGCATCAGGCACAGCTTTTCCATCCATATTTATCTGGCTCTCTATTTGCCCTGAAGCTGTCAAAAGCACAGGAAACTTGTCAAGGGTTTGAACAGAAATCCTAGCTTGGATTTTCTATGAGGTCAAGGAAAAGACACAACTGTATAATGGGGCCACTTTTTGATGTCTTTTCTACAGTTTCTCCTATTTTCAAAGATCTGGGGCAGGGTTGGGGAACCTCCGGCCCTGCATGTCTTTGAAACAACTCCAAGAAGCTCCAGCCAACATGGTTAACACTACAAAGCACTGTGGGAACTGTAGTGAAAAACATCTGGAAAGCCAAAGGTTACCCACCCTTGGTTTACCACTTACTTCACTGTGGTGCCCTGTAGTACTGTACAATGCTCTCCACTGGAATACTAAGTAGGTACTTACCCTTGTGAATTTTTGCCACCATCTGAAGTTTTTAAAATATATAATTTAAGCTAGTTTTATTTGGCTGATTTTTAAAAATTATTTTGCTGTTTTAATAAGTTTTTGGTATTATTTTTTTAAAATTTTTGATTGTTTTAATACTAAAGAGGACTGAAGAATACTAAATACTAATCCTAATACTAAAGAAAAGTTACAAGCATGGACTCCTGAGTTTGCATTGAACAAGTATACTGCAGAACACACTATTCTCACTGCTTTATTATTCTCCAATTATTTTCAAAAATTTCTACCCACTTTTTCTGGTGAAGGAATACCTGTACCTTTCAAAGAGTTATGCGAATATACCAGAACACATTTGCAATCAATCCTGATCAATATACTGATCAATCCTTACAGTAAATAAACAGTGCTATCTGATGTGGGGCACCAGCAATTTTTCCTCCTAATACCCCAGGGACTGGTACCATATTTGTGCCCAATGACAACTATTTATTTATTTCCTAGAACCTCTCTGCAGACCAGCAGCTAACAGCTTGCAGACCAGCACCAGTCCATGGACCATTGCTTTGAATAGCACTGTCCTGAAGCACTGAATTGAAAGTTCATCTGCTAGGCAGTACAGATTAACTTCAGCAGTGGTAGGCAGGGTGATTGTAAAGTGTATACAGTTGTCCCTTCAAATTTGCTGGGGTTTGGCTCCAGGACCCCCTGTGGATAACAAAATCTGCGAATACTCAAGTCCCATTATATGCAATGGCATAGCAAAATGGTGTTCCGTATATAAAATGACAAAACCTAGATTTGCTTTTTGGATTAATAATTTTTCAAGAATATTTCCAAGCTGTGAATACTTAAATCAGTGGATATGGAGGGACAACTGTACATGTCTGAGGCCCAAGATTTCCAAGAACAGTTTCAGATCCTTAAAGGAAATATGTACTGTAAAGCCCTACATGGTTCAGGTCTGGGTTGCCTACGAGATTGCCTTCTCCTGTATAATCCGCCCCATACATTTAGGTCCTCTGGAGGACATTTGCTCCAGCCAGCTAGGACTAGGTTGGCAACTGTCACCCAGAGGACTTTTTCTTCAGCTGCCCCTAGACTCTGGAATGACCTGCCAGAAAAGATACGACAGATGAATACACTGTTGGAATTTAAAGTAGCATTAAAGACCAGTTTCTTCCAGCAGGTCTATCCAGATGATTTTAAGTTGTGAATTTTAAACTGTGCAATGATTGTTCTAAATTGTCTTAGTCTTACTTGTTCTTTAAATTGATAAGTTTTAACCAATATGTGTTTTTAACTAATATTACGTTTATGTGCTGATGTGTTGTTCCCTGCCTCGATCCACAGCAAGAGGAAGCTAAGAAATAATAATTATTATTATTTATTATTATTTCTTATGCACAGTACTGTGCTGTACTTAAAAGAAAATAACACCAACAAAACCTATGGAGGCTCACTCTATAGGAAGACCGAAACTTAATAAGTGGCAATTAATGCCTACAATCTTACGCACACCTTTCTTGGGAGCAAGCTATGTTTTCAACCACACATGCAATGGGTATAAGAGATGTATTATTCCTGCCTTTTTAACAAGTTGGGAGTTCAAATAATATATTCACTGCAGAGGCACTGAGTTCCCCCACTGTAGTCCAATCAGTCTGTTCTTACATTTCTGCTACATGGCAAGATAAGCTCTAACAGAGGGCAGGAAGAGGTGGGTGGGGGCTCCATTATTGTTGTAAGCCGCCCCGATTGTTCACAGAGGGGTGGGATATAAATAAATGTTATTATTTATTTTATTATTATCTCCCACAAAAGCAGGCCGCCCTTAAATCTCCAAGGCACTGGTTCTTAACCTGTGGTCCGTGGGGGACTCGATGTCCTCACAGGGGGTCCTCGAAGGCTTGAAAGTTGCTTGGCCCACCTCCTCCCTTCAGCAGAGGGACCATATCACAGGAGCCAAGGTTGACTGGCTGACTGGCTTGGTCTGCACACTGCCATTCAATCCGCTCCAGCCACAAACTTGCAGGAAGCATCAGGAGAAAAGTCTTCCTTCCCCCTCCAGTGCCTTTAAGGGAGGGTTTCATGGATGGTGTAACTGTATTATTATTATTATTATTATTATTATTAGGTTTCGTTGTTATTGTTGTTGTTGTTATGGTTGTTGTTAGGCTAACACACACTGGAAACTGCTTAATGCAGTGTAGATGTGTAAATTGCTATTGCTTAAAACAATTTGTAAGCCGCTCTGATAGCCTTGTGGCTGAAGAGCGGGGTGTAAATAAAATAAAATAAAATAAAATCTTGAGCTAAGTCTTGGGGGTCTTGGGTGGCAACAAAATATATTTAAAGGGGGGGTTCCCCCTGTTAAAGCCAAGGTGGAGAGCCACTGCTGATTAGCACAGCCTGCCCCCCGCCCGCCCAGAGCCACCCCAGCCACCCAGTCCCCCTCCCTCGGAGGGCTCCGGCCCAGTCCCAGGAGGCCCAGTCCAGCAACCACCACCTCCGACGGGCCCCGCCCCGCCCACCTGTCCGTCTCCATGGCGACGGGCGTGCCCCCCGGCCTTTCTCCTTCTCCCTCTCCCCCCCTCGCCCCTCCGACTCCTACCAAGATCAGCGCCTCCATCTTGGTCGCTCTGATGCCGACGTGGAGCCCCAACCGCGGCTGCACGGGATTGGCTGGCCTCAGGCCAATCTCCCCTTTAGGCCCCGCCTTCGCCGCGGTCAGCGACTGCTCATTGGTTACCTCTCGACTGACTTCCTCGTCTAGCCTGCCTTCCCACCTCTTCCCACCAGGGCCTCCTTTCCTTCCTTCCTTCTTCCTTCCTTCCTCGACAAGGCGGCGAGCTTCCAGAAAGAGGGCGGGGCTCACCTTGAAACCCCGCCTCTGTTTTGTGATTCGACAATAAGGCTGTCGGTCACTTGACCCATAGCCCGAGTCATGGGAAGGTGGGGGAAACGGAAGAACACCACAGTTTCCATGGTGAACAAGGAAGCTGTTAGAGCATTCTGGTCATGGGCAATGATTGGGCCGGCCACTGCCACGTGACCGGAAGTGACGTGATCGTTTCCGGAAAATGAAAGGAGGCGGTTCTAAACCATGCTCTTGGAGGTGATTGGCTGAAGCGGAAGCTGGGCGGTTGGAGGGTGAACTGTTGCTATGGTGTCTGTGTTGGAAGGGACCCCAAAGGCCATCTAGTCTAACCCCCTGTATAATTAGTATTATATTATTATAATACATTAGAATAATATTATAATATTATTAGTATTATAATATAATATAATTGGCATTATATTATATTATTAGTATTATAATTAGTATTATAATTATAATAGTATGATAAAATATAATTAGTAGTTATAATATAGCATTTTAGTAAATATAAATGAAAAAAATTATAATTAGTATTATAAAATAGTATTATTTTATTTATTTATATCCCGCCTTTCTCCCTATGGTGGGATTCAAGGCAGCTGACAACATTTAAAAACAACACTTGCTAAAACACAATACAATAAATAAGAATTAAAAGATATCAAACCATTATATAATTAAAATTCCACATAAATTATAAAAACATTTTTAAAACTCCATAAACATTAAAATAAATCTTAAAAACAGGAGCACCAGCAGTCCAAACTTCATTTGTCAGCAAAGACCTGGTGGCATAAAAATGTTTGAAATGGCCGCCTGGAAGAGAGTAAAGATGGGGCCAGGAGGGAGCTCCAAAATCTGGGACTTTGACTAGTGTAACTAAAGGAAAGAAAGTCAGGAGCAAGTTTGAGAAGTTAACAGAACTCTTCTTCAGGCTGGAAGCTAAGCAGAAAGAATGCCCCAAAGGGTAGCCATGTCCTTCTGTTGCAGCAAAGAGAGCAAGCATCCTGTGGCACCCAGTAAAAAGTTTATGTTCTCATGACAAACTTCCACAGAGGACACGTCCCTACCCGGGATGCATCTACACTATAGAAATAATGCAGATTGATACCACTTGCCATGGCTCCATTCTACAGCATCTTGGGATTTGTGGTTTCGTGAGGCACGAGCACTCTTTGGCAGAGAAGGCAAAAGACCTTGTAAAACTACAAATCCCAGGAGTCCATAGGATGGAAGTACAACACTTAAAGTGCTGTCAAACTGCATTATTTCTACAGTGTAGCTGCACCCCTAGACACTATTAAAAAAGGGGAAGATTAAGAACTACTTCCTGGGGTTCCTTCCCCACTCCTCATCTCTTTTCCTCTCTGAAATGTCTTCTTATATTGTAACCTTAAGGGCAAATATTTATTTTTGTAAGTTGCTCTGGGAAGGTGGGGGTAAAAATGGTTCAAATAGATAAATAATGTACTTAACAATTCTTTTAATGTGCTGTTTTATGGTCTGCTCTGCTGATTTTTGTCTTTTAATATACAGTTGTCCCTCCGTGTCCACAGATTTAAGTACTCATGGCTTGAAAATATTCTTTAAAAAATAATAATCCAAAAAGCAAACCTTGATTTTGCCATCTTATATAAGGGACACCATTGTGCTATGCCATTGCATATAATGGGACTTGAGTATTCATGGATTTTGGTATCCACAGGGGGTCCTGGAACCAGACCCCAGCGAATATGAAGGGACAACTGTACTTGTTTTAAAAAGTTTTAATTCTATATATTGTTTAATTGTATTTTAATAATAACATTTGTGCTTTTATATCTCTTTATGATTGTTTTCAATTATATTTGTTTTAATTTTTGCAAGCTGTTGTCAGTTCCAAAATTGGGGGAAAAGTGGGATATAAAGGAATTAGTAACAGTGATAGTAATTTTTTTTCTAGCCAACATTGATAATATCCACATATGCAAACTTAGCTTGCTTGTGCTTGATAATCCACTTATGTGATTTCCAACATAAATCAGAGGAAGTAGAAACAGCTTCTTAGAGATACTCTTGTAAAAATCAGGGAAGTGATGAAACATACAAGATCAGAATACTGGTTACCATGTGTCCAGCTCCAAGAAAGACTGGAGATGAGAATCTGTAAGCAGTGAACACTGTCTTGTTGACCAGGATGATGGAGAAAGAGCAGATCCCATAAAAGAGGGTGGAAAGCAGCTTGGGCAGTGGGAAAGGGGCCGCAGTAGAAGTCCCTGTAGTGGGAGATGGTCTTGAAGACACTTCTTGGGCCATTATGAAAATGTCCTAAAATGTCAGTCCCTGGCCTGCAAGGCTCTGGGCCAGATTTTTCCCCTCTGGGATTCCAGTCAAGGGCGTTAGGGTTTCCAAAATGTCCACATCTCCTTTCCCATGATACCATTATTATTCTGTGTGAAGTCGAAGGCTTTCACTGCCGGCATCCATATATTTTCCTTGGGTTTTTTCCGGGCTGTGAGGCCATGTTCTGGAATAGTTTCTTTCTGAAGTTTCACCTGCATCTGTGGCTAGCATCTTCAGAGAATGGCTGGGTAGGAGTGTATGTGGAGCTTATATGCTGTGAACCCCTGTAGGGTAGTGTATGTAAATTTGTGTCATTGAATGGTTAGTTTCTGAGTATGGAAATGCAAGGCTCTTTAGTGACTGTTTGGCTAATGGTTGGTTGATGGGCCATTATCTGCTGGGACTCCCCTTGTCTCTGGGTGGAATTCCTTTGTAAGTGCTGAGTTTTTATTCTATTGTTCTTCATTATTATTCTTATTTGTATCTCACTTTCCCCCCAACATTTGGGAGTCAAAGTGGCTAACAATTTAATAGAACAATACCATTTAAAATATAGAAAAAGGGAATATTAAAATAGAATTAAATTATTTACAACATTAAAACAATTCACACCTTAAGATAAAAGAATAAAATACAATTAAAAATATAAAAAGCTGATTTAAAACAATTAAGTTAAAACAATAGAGTACCCCCTAGCTCATTCTTCAAAAACTCTGTTTTAAAAGTCTGTCTGATAACCTGTTTTTGTCTGCCAGTAGAAGGACAAGGTCATGAGTGGTCATTCTGGCCACTCTGAGAAGGAAATTCCAGATTTTAGGGGCAGCCTCTCTTGAGTCCCCACCAACCATGCTTACGATGGTGGTGGGGTTGAGAGAAGGGCTTCTCCTGATGATATCATTATATTGTTTCCAAGCTTTTGTACTGGTTTTTCCCTTCCAAAAATGGGGAAATGTGTCTCTGAGGGGGGTTAGTTATAGGCAGTAAGAGATTTAAGCCAAAATATGCTGGTGTTAGGGAGCATATTTAACTTTTTTTTTTTAATTAGCAAGGGCATATAGCGCATTTGGAAGACTTTACAAAAGAGTCTGGAGTAACAAACACCTGAGGCGAAGCACAAAAATCAGTGTGTATAGAGCCATTATACTGTCTATTCTCCTTTACGGATCTGAAACATGGGTCACCTACCGCCACCACCTACGACTCCTCGAATGCTTCCATCAGTGCTGTCTACGCACAATCCTAAATATACACTGGACTGACTATGTGACAAATGTTGCTGTCCTTGAGCAAGCAGGGATCACCAGCATTGAGGCCATGATATTGAGAACACAGCTGCGCTGGGCAGGGCACATCTCTAGGATGGAGGACCATCACCTCCCAAAAATAGTACTCTACGGTGAACTCGCCATGGGTCAGCGTAAGAGGGGCTCTCCAAAAAAGCGATACAAGGACTCCCTGAAACAACACCTTAGGCTCGGCCAAATTGATCACCAACAATAGTCCACCCTGGCCTCACATCAGGAGGCATGGAGACACACTATCCACAATACTGCAGCCTTCAACTCATGCTGAACAAGTCTTGAAGAGAAATGGCAACGCAGAAAAAATCGCAACACGGAAACATTACCCAAGGAGACCTTCTGCTGTGCTTTCTGCAACCGGACTTGTCTATCTCAGATTGGCGTTTTTAGTTATCAGCGCGCTTGCAGAAAATGCAGGATGAGTCCTTCCTGAATCTTCGTTTGCGAAGAAAAGCCAGAGAGAGAAGGACCATATACCTTCACCAATGGAATGCACTCCCACCTCTCATGCCAAAACGGTTTCCACAACCTTTGTTTTAAGGCCTCTTGTACAGATTCCAATCAAGCAAACCATCCCTGTAGAATTACAACAAAGGTGTCTTGCCAGGTGTCACTATAAGAGGTCACCACCA
The DNA here is from genome assembly GCA_030847615.1 of Gambelia wislizenii. Lineage (NCBI taxonomy): Eukaryota > Metazoa > Chordata > Lepidosauria > Squamata > Crotaphytidae > Gambelia > Gambelia wislizenii. The sequence goes on along the minus strand of JAUMIR010000002.1, from coordinate 240,532,797 downwards.
GAAAGTCACCACCAGAGGGCAGATGAATAAACTTCAAAGGAAAACCCCTAGAAATACTCATGAGACCACAGGCTTTCTGGAAGTGGTGCATTTTGCAGAGAGCATTAAAAAGTCCATGCTACTGGGAACAACAAAAGCGGGGCAGGGGGGTAGCATTACCCTAAGTCGGTATCAATTGCAATCCCCATGGACTGACTCAAAGTTTTCAAAAGACAGAAGATGAGTATGGAAAATTCACCCTTTTTGTATTCTTGTGTGCCTGAACACTTCAGTTAGCAACCCCTTTTCACCTTGTTGATTTTTAACCTGCTATTGCTGCTGTTGCTTTTTTATATGGCGAAAGGCAGTCTCTCCTTAACAAGTTCCTATCATCTACCAGTAGTGTTGCGGGGAGTTCAACGTGACCATTAATTTTCTCATAACAGCTCCTGCTTCCCGTTGTTCTGCTTTTTAGGGAAAGAGAAGGCGTGGACAAAAGGCCTGGTAACTTTAACTCAGTTTTTTATTGAAACTAAAGGAATTGCTTCTTTTCATTTTTCTGCTACGTCCTGTTAGAATCATGTTAATTTCATGTTACTTCCCATTAGGTGAAGCCTAGCACTGTAGCAAGGCTGCATGTATCATTACACTGGAATTAACAGGCATTATTTGTTTCACATTGCAGTTTACTGTTGCAGTTGCAAGGCATTAACGGTGGTGGTGGTAGTCATCATCATCATGTGAAGCTGACAAAAACTCAACACCAGTCTTAGTTTTCTTCTTGTTGTTCTGTTGCCTTTAAATTGTAGCAGCTTGTAACTTTTAAATCTCCAGGACCTCCATAGATGAGGAACTCTATTTAAAAGAGATAATGGTAAGCCAAAAGATGAAAAGATATGGGGTTACACACCATTACTAAGCATCCTACAAACCACAACTGAAAATGATTTCAAGAGGGAAACTTGTCATAGGCTATTGTGGGTAAAGCAAAAACAAAACAATCGTGTGACATCTTAATTAGCATCAGATTTATTGTAATACAATCTTTCATGGGCTAAAGCCTATATTATCAATTGGGCTCCAGTCCAAAAAGGTTTATGCTCTTAAATATATGTTTTTGTTTAACATGCCACAAGAGTTTTTATTGTATACTCTGCCATGGAAACCTATTGGGTGATCTTTGGCAAGTCACTCTCTCAGCCTCAGGTAAGCAAAGGCAAAACCCCATCTGAACAAATCTTGCCAAGAAAACCCTGTGATAAGGTCACTTCAGGGTTGCCATCAGAAATGACTTGAAGGCACACAGCAACAAGCCCCTATGATCCCATATAATTGGCTGTGCTGGTTAGGGATGATAGGAACTCCAGTTCAACAATATCTGGAGAGGCACATATTACCCACCTGTGGCTTAGATGCATCCAAATCTTTATAAAGCTCTTCAGCTTTAGTTACAAATACTGTTTCTAATTAGTATATGGTTTGTATTTATGCTGTTGCAAGATATAAGAGCCAGCATGGTGTAGTGATTTGAGCATGCACTATGTCTCTGGAGACCAAGGTTCAAATCCCCGCTCAACCATGGAAACCCACTGGATGACCTTGGGCAAACCCCCTCTGAACAAATCTTGCCAAGAAAAACCCATTATAGGGTGTCTTAGGATCACCATAAGTCAGAGATGACTTCAAGGCAGACAACAGCAACAACCAGCTCCAGTCTATAACATTGTTTGTGCCTAAATGAATTGTGGTTAGGATGACCAGATATGAAAGAGAAGGCTCTTGAACTTTTCATAGGTATATAGTAGAGAGGATTTCAGTGAGATGCAGTTTCTCATGCTAGTTGTTCCTGCTGAAATTTCCTCTGCAACACAACTTTTTAAAATGTGCAGGAGCTCTGTCCTGTTTGGCATCTAATTGTACTACAATTGCAATAAAACTGGTCAAAACTGCTACATGCCAACAACACAAAGCTGGGAGGACAACTGAGAAGGAAGATTTTTTTTTTTTAATGGAAGAAACTTTGTCTAGACATCTACAAATAATTAATTGGGTGGGTCAGGATGATACTTAGTTATTTTTTTATCATGCATTTCTGCTTGAGGCACCTATAGGATTTTCATTTTGTTTCCTGAAAGGGGATGTCATGGGGAGGGGGAGGAGTCACTGGTCCAAGTGCATGTCAGGACAAGTGCTTTGGCCAAGCAGTTAACCAGATTACAAAATGAAAGAAGTTCAGTGGGTTCTCAGTTGCATAATGTATTAAGCAAACAAGAGTGTTTCTCACTTATTTTGCTATTGGTGTTTCCCATATTTTCTGCAGAGAGGAAAGAACCAAGCTTTTGGAGTAGCATGACATTTTATGTAAATATGTTGCTCTAAACTGTGCTTAAAATGCAACCTTAATGGAAGGAACTGGAAGATCCAGGGGTAATTCCAAGTATGCAAGTGGGGAGAAAATATAAAGGGACCATCTGGGGTTCAGAGAAGCTACTTCTAGCCTCCTGGATGCCTATACCTGAGGAAGATACCTTTTTATGACCTAGTACAGAGGCAGTGTAAATAACAATGTGTGTCTGTGCACTTTCAAGTCACCTGTCAACTTACGGAGATCCCACGAATTACATAGGGCTTTATTCGACAAAGGTAGTTTGCCATATCAGCCCCCAAAACATAGTATGACTTGCAGTACTTGAAAAAATGCAAACAGTATGCTGAATCAGAGCAAATGTGTGTTAAATCCAGCATCCTGTTTCAACCAGTGGTCAAGCAGGTCCCTCAGGAAGCTCAGAAGAAGGCCCAAAGAAGAGCCCTGTCTCCCACCTTTGTTTCCCTGCAATGGTATGCTGGCATATTGTCTTTGTCCCTGGAGGCAGTGCATGGTCATCACCACTAGTAGCCATTGACAGCCTTTCCTTAGTGAATCTGTTTTCTGTGAGTTCTTTAAAAGGGTAGCTGCCACCATAACTTGTGGCAACAAGCCCCAGCCAGTGTAAAGAAGTACAACTGTTTGTCTGTCCTGCCATTCAGCTTCACTTAAGAAAACAGTCCTCCACCTGTCTTCCTCAGTTCTAATATTCTGTGAGAAAATAAAAACATCTCTTTCCACTTTCTTCACATCATGAAGAGTTTTATAAACCATTACAACAGTACTGGGGAATGTGTGTCCCCTCAGATATTGGAGTGTGTCTCCCATCCGCTCTAGTCAGCTTATCTGAGAGAGAGGGGTGATGGGAGCTGCAAACCAACACATGTTCCTCATAGCTGTACCAGGCAAAGTTCCATCTCCTTTTTTTTTTAATTGCCAAGGAAAATGTTACCTGTTTTAACTTATTTTATTTTCTTAATCAGGCTGAATTTAAAGCAGGAATATAGAACTTTTTTTTTTATGAAGGCAGAATTTTTTCTATGCAAACCCAACAGAGGTCATATGCTGGTGCTGGGTAAAGCCAAACCCATGGTAGAGTCAAAAGTGGTTTGAGTACCCATTTTCTTCCTGCCTGCCAACTTCTTACCACCCACCTTTTATGCTGAGAGTATAATTCCCAATAAGGATTCACACAAGCCTAGAGGATGCCATCTTTCATACTTTTCAACATTTCACAGATGAAAACTAGGATACATCTAGCAAAACAACATCAGAGTGCAGTCAAGATGACAAAAATTATAAATGAGGAAGAACAGACAAGAAGAGGCTGCAGCACTTTGCTTTTTCCTGGGCCTTGTGGGGAGGGCAAGATTCTGGCCCCTCCCCTGTGAGTTAATGGAGTGCAAGCTACTTCTGCACTTTGAACTCAGTTTGAAGCAACTGAAGTAAGATGAGGACAAAGAAGGAAAGCAGGGAGAGAATGAAAGAGAAACCAGGACATTTTAAATGGAGGAAAGTTGGCAGGGGGAGAAGGGGAGAACATGACATTTTGCAGTTGAAAGAAATGGTACCACAGTGGATTAAGCAGGACTGTCCCTGCCAAATCAGGGCAGCTGAAGGGTATGGACTTTATTGGAACCTAGTTTCTCCCTGCTCAGCAGACTGCCATGGGATAGAGAAACAGATTGCTATTGTTACAAATCTCAATTGATCACCTGAAGAGAGCCATATGAGATTACACTGAGGGCTACAGTCACTGAACTGAAGATTTATGAGTGAAGCCAGTAAAAAGATCAGATTGGCAAGAACCCTAGGTAGTACACCTATTGTCACTGCAAAGAAACTGATTGGATGGTCCTTGTGTTTCTTTTCAGCTTTGTGTTTCTCACAAGCCCTATGCCGTGACAAGGCAAACCAGAATCGATAGCCAGTCATATTGCTTTCTGTTGTTGTTGTAAGTGCTGTTTACTGTTGGTTTTGAAATATATATGTTTTTACTTATTTACTTAAATTGGTATTTTTGATTGGGTTCTTATGCTCCTACCATTATTTTTAAAAAGGTATTTTCTCCCAGACAGATATAATTAATAAAAAGGAATCTACAAGTAACAGACTCAAATTCCTTCTGGCAAATCTGTCTGGGGTTTGCCAAATATGGAGGAATTGTAGCTTCACAGGGCACTTCCAGATTGTGGCTTTTATGGAGCAATTGTGCTGCCTCCTTCACAGAATTTAAGGGAAAGGAAGCCAAACTACCCCCTCCTTAAACTTGTTGCCTTTGTTCTCATGCTGATTTTTCTGCCTTTTTAGTTACCAAAGTAAAATCTCAGATGGAAAAGAAGGCAGCAGTCAGTTAAAAGGTGGCAAACCTATTAAAGCTAAAGATGGGCCAGATACAAAAGGGAGCAGGGTATTCGCACTTTAGTGACACCTCATAAAATTCTCTCTCTGTTTTTCTGAACAGTGATAGATAGGATTGTTATGTCAGAATTATTTATCCCACACCTTAAGATTTCTAGGGCCAAATCTGAAATTTAGGGATGGAACCCTGGTTATATCATGGGTAGGGCTGGGTGACATTATTAAGTGTTATGCACTAAGCAATGACCACAGTTGCTCACAGCTTGTCATTCTAACACACAAGCAGACAGACAGAATACAGTTGTCCCTCCACATTCACGGATTTAAGTATTCACGGCTTGAAAATATTCTTTAAAAAATAATAATCCAAAAAGCAAACCTTGATTTTGCCATCTTATATAAGGGACACTATTTTGCTCTGCCATTGCATATAACGGGACTTGAGTATTCATGGATTTGGGTATTCACGGGAGTCCTGGAACCAAACCCCAGCGAATGTGAAGGGACAGCTGTATATGTTCCTATATAGTGGTCAGTTACACTGCAGTTTTTAATGCGGCAATTTGCACTTTAGCGCTTACAATTTATGGGGGATTCAGTTGCGTTGTTTACTTTTTCACTTTTTGGTTCAGATGGCAAAGGTGCGGGGGTGTGCCTGCCTGCCTCTTAATCCCCTGCCTCTTAAAGCCACTCACTGAAAACACACACAGTTGATGGAGGAGGGGCTTGATGGTTGGGGGAGTAGTTCCTCTGAAAGGGCTTTAATTGCAGGCATTCCTCAGAAAGGGTCTGTATACAAAGCAACAGTATCACCTTTCACAGCTTCCTCTGAGCTAGAAAACCAGAAAACAACTAAAAAGCAGGGAGACCCAGGAGGGGGGAGGATTAATGACAAAGGATGGAAGGAAAAGAATTCTCTTTGCTCTGCATTTCTCCTATATGAGTAGACTGTTTTTTCTCCCTCTCTCATGCCAGCACTGTGTGCATGTGCACACACGCACACACACACAAAACAAGGATCTGTGGATAGATCAGCTGGTGGAGCATACACAGAGAGAGAGGGAGGGAGGGGCAGAGGAACAGTAATTATGCTCGATAGCAAGGCAGCTGGCTAGATCTTTTCTCATCTCTCGCATGTTCACACCCTCCCTCCTTGGGTAAATTCAACCAATCACGACTAGTTCTGCTGTGGCAATTTCAAAAAGACTGCTGTCTGTTTCCACAGCCGTAAGCGCAATGGTCATTCACACAGCGCTAACTTGCACTACCTTTCAAAAAAGTTTGGGAAAACAGCGAAAGCTTATGCTGCGTGACTTATGGGGTTGTTTTTTTTTGCCTCCTTCCTTCTGAATATGGCGACTTTGAGCTGAAAGATGTGGGAACTATTAGGATTCTTTGCGAATTCTTAGAGGATTTATTTTGCTGTGTAAACGGCCAGTCTTTGCAAACTGCAGCAGTTAATCTGTATCTTTTGCAAAGTGCAGTAAACTGCATAGCCAGTTAGAAAGTTGCCTACCTGACTGAAGAATTTTAAAGACTGTTGCCAAGAGATAATCCCTAAAAACTGGGGATCTGGCATCTCTAGTGAAGGTGTAAGACGGAATCTGACATCAGCTGCTTCAAGCCCGCTGAACTGTTTGAAAATAAACTATTCAGAGAGGACTAAAAGGAAACCTTGAAAATGAAAGTATAGCAGAAAACAATGATCTGCAGCTCATTGTTAGAATAGGTGTGGCTGTTAAAAACTGAACAGGCCTGGGAAAATGAATGGGAAAGTCTTGGGGATAATAAAGAGAAAGAACTTGCGAAGGGACACTGCTTTATGTTATTTTATTGATATATGTGAATTTAATCTTGCTTTTGTGTTTTACATTGGCATATTGGGGTGAATGTTCGGTAGCTAAATTTAATTTCTTGCAAAATAGGAGAGGCTTGTTGAGTGTAGAAAGTGAAAGCAAAATTAGGCATGGAGTTGTGAATGTGAGAGGGGGAAGAAAAGGTGCAAGTGGAGACTGAGCTGAAGCTGTGGAAAGAGAGCTGAAAATACAATGGAGAAATTGAAGAAGTGAAGAAGAGAGAAGGTAGAGCAGTGAGACGAGGAAGCCAACAAGAGAGGATTCAAGAAAGGAGTCAGAAATAGAGAAGTATCCAGAGTGTGGGGCTTAAATCTGTGGAAGAACAGTTTGAGGAGAAAAGCTAGCCAGTAGGCCTCTGCAAAGAACTGTTTGCCTGAAACCTGAGAGAAAGATCACAGGAGAAGTGTAAGACCTACATATCCAGGACTATGATTAGGTAGACTTAGAGGGATCCGTTTGTTCTTGGTTTGTTTTCCTGTTGCTCAATTGGGCCTTGCTATAAACCTGAAAAACTTTTTTCCCCATAGGATCTAATTGTGAGTTTTTAAAAAAGCTTTATATTAGAATTGTAAACCTTTTAAAAAGTTATTATTGCTGTGGCTTGCAGTTATTGGTTGCCCACCCCATGCCTAAAGCTTTACCACATTACCAAAACAGGGATTCATTTGTGGAATAAAAATTTTGGGAGCTACATTGGTGGAAAAAAGCCTGACAAATAAAGACATCCACCTGGTGGCAGTGGAAGAGTTCCTGGGGAAGGGAGTAAGGGCCCTGTTGTAAAGGAGTGCAGACACTCTTTCTGGCCAATCTCAATTCCCATTAGGAAATAAGGCTAGGCCAGTCTGTCACAGAAGGCGTAACCCTTTTTGCAGTTATCAGCTGGACTCTGGAATCTGTGGCTTGCCTCCAGATGGCAGAAAAGGCCAGATACTGTGAGACAGAGCTAGGTCAGAAACACTTGCAGGATGACTTGCTGGGGATCACAATCATAGAGCCTCTATGTTCTGATGATGCTCCACTCTATCATGTCCACCAGAAAAATGGAGTGCTCATCTGTGACAACTTTCTGCTAGGCTGTTGTCCATTGCAGGGGCAATGTCCGCGCCACCACACCCCATTTCCCTACCATTGGCAGTACCGCCGCCTGAAAGATCGTGTGTGGCTAAGTTTCAGCTTTTCAGCTCAGCACCATTTGGAGAGGCTATACTGTGATGAGAAATCCAAGGAAGCGAAGCTGCTAGACAGGTGAGAGCCGAATCTCTTGCTCCGTATCGCTTTTGGTAGCAGGAAGAGTCTAAAGGGTTAACATTATGATTCTGGACACCACATGAGAAGAGGACAGGGGCACCAGTATCTTTAAAAAGTGTGTGGAAGGGGACATTTCAACTACATAGTGACACTTGTATGAAAAGCCACACTTGCTCAGATTTCTTTTTATACCTGTTGAAAGGTACAGGAGCCCACTCCTCTTTTTCATCCAGCCACTCTCTGTTGATCACAGAAAGAAGGGTTCCCAGAGTGAAAAAATGAGAGGGCTCCTGTACCTTTAATGGTTGTGTAGAAGAGTGAATTGCAGCAGGTGCTGATTGTCATGCATGCAACCAGGTAACAAGCAACACCTGCTGAATTTCCTCTTCTACACAACCATTAAAGATACAGGGACCGTCTCAAGTTTTCACTTTGGCAATCCTACAGAAGAGAAATCTACAGTATTTCTCTCTTACCAGTTTCTGGTGATGTTTAGCTTACATATAAGTCTACACCCTTACTGCTTTCTTTGTAGAAATGAACTGGGCACTCAGTTGTTTTCAAAGTATGATCTTTGTGGTTTCCTGAAGGAACCTTTCCATAGCTAGCCTTTCAAACCACAATAACAAGTTTTGAAGCTAGCCTTTAAAGCATGGTTAGGAAACCTTTGGTTCTCCAACTGTTTAATCCTATGCCAGTTGCCAGGTTGATGCGGGTTTTCTTCAAAACATTTGGCAGAGAAAACTTCCCCATGCCTGCATTAAAGCCTTTCATGATTTTGGACCAGGGCACTTGAAGGATTGCTACACTCCATATCAGCCTGCTCTTGTACCAGGATCACCACTGGAGGCTATTTGTGGGTGCTGCTGCCAACAGAAGCCACTAGGGGAGGTTATTAGGAATTTTGGGATTGGGGGCCATTGGTGTTTTGATGACAACTTTGCTTCTCCATGCCACGAAGTCAGCTGGGGCTGTACAATTGCTGGATGCTGTAATGAGCTGGATGAGGCCTGATAAACTGAAACTGATCTTTGTGGGCTAGTGGTTTCCAAGCCCAGGAGTTTGGTAAATGACTTGCTGTGGATGGAGCTGTACTTACCTGAAGCCACAGGTGTGTAGCTCAGGAATACTAAATGTGTCTCAGTTACTGGAAGGCCAAGTGGACTCTGGTCTTAGAGTGCCTGGGACCAGCTGGTCCCCAGTTACAGACTTTTCTGCCCAGGTGTAAGCTGGCTGCAGTATTGTAGTTCATACACTGGTAAACTCTCCACTAGACTATTACAATGCACGCTATGCGATAGGTGAGGGATGAAACGGCAGGTGTAAAGATACACTGGAAGCCATAGACCCAACCCTGCATGCAGGCCGTTCAGGACTTTGGTCGCTTGAGGCTGACCCGGGAGATGACAGTCTTGTTTGGCAGCATCCTGAACGACCAAGCAGCCTTTTTTAAAGAGAGCACTGCTTGCTCCATCTGCTGTGCTTTCTGCAACCGGACTTGTTTATCTCAGATTGGCCTTTTTAGTCATCAGCGCGCTTGCAGAAAGTGCAGGATGAGTCCTTCCTGAATCTTTGTTTGTGAAGAAAAGCCAGAGAGAGAGAGAGAGAGAGAGAGAGATGGGACTGCCCTTGACGGTGACTGGGAAATGTTAGCTGGTACAAACTTGCAATATCTAGACTACTGACTGGAACATTTTGTAAAAACTATATAGCCCTGGTCTTAAAGGAATTGTTCTGACTGCCAGTATTTTTCCAGCCTGAATTCAAGGTAATGACATGTAAAGCCCTAAAAGACTGGACTTCAATATATGAAGAATCACCTCTCCCTATATTTACCTCTTTAAGTACTGTGGTCATCAGAAGCAATACTGTATGTAAGGAGGTGGGAGAGGGCCTTTTCTGATATAATGCCCAGAGTGTGGAATGAAGTGGCTACCATAATATGCCTTTTGTTTTAAGTGTTTTAAGGTATTTGAAAATTATGAGCTCTGGTTCTCGCAAGGAAAACATTTTATTAAGCTTGACGTGCTACTTCTAACCCACCCACCTCCATTTCCCCACTTCAAGTTTTCCAGTAATAAAGAAAGCGAAGGTTAGCCTCTCCGTTACTTGTAAGAAAGAATGTTTCAGCCCTGTGTTTCAGGTGCTCTCTCTAACTCCCCCATTCTGAAAGGGATTCTTAGGAGACAGGAGCAGCGTTGAAGCACTGCTTCTACCTCCCACCCCTATTTCCCCACTTCAAGTTTTCCAGTAATGAAGAAAGTGGGGGCTAACCTTTCCCTTACTTGTGAAAGGAAACAGAGCAACAATCCATGCAGAAACATCCCCACGCTGAAAAAAGGGCGGCATCTTGAACTTTCTGCTGCACTCTTTTGGCCGTGCTGAAAGGACCGCACTCAACCAGCTGTGATCAACCAGCTGTGATCAACCAGTCACAATGAAGCAGCAGCACTGAAACAGCCACGCTGAAGTGGCCGTGATTAATCATCCCATTCTGAGTGGAGTCTCCTTCTTTGGAGGTTTTTAAGCAGAGGCTGGATGACCATCTGTCAGGAGTGCTTTGACTGGGTATTCCTGCATTCAGGGGGTTGGACTGGATGGCCCTTGTGGTCTCTTCCAAAGCTATAGTTCTATGATTCTATGCAATAGCTTTAAGCAAACAGATGAAACCACACCAAGGCCCAGGAAATCAGAGGGATCTGCATTTATTCTGTAGTGTATATTTTACAGTGATCTCACACTTTTCAACTTTACCAAGAAGGCTGCTCAGTGGGGCTTTATTTAAACAATTGGAAAGTATATTATTGTTATTATTATTTGAGTAAGCTCTTTTTAGGTTAGCATTTTTTTAAATCAGAAGAAGAGTTCATAGCTTGTGGAAATAACATTACCAATGTTTCAGCTGGATGTTGCAGTGCTTCCTTTAATAGTGACTTGGTCAGATGATACTAGCAGCTATTTCCATGCTAAGTTATTACTTATTTCTATCCTGTGAAAAGTTTCATCAGTTCCTTGATGCCAAACAGTATAAAGGTACAAGAGTAGACCAGTCTTCCTCCTCCATACTCTCTACTGCTTTGATAAGATGCATATCTTACTTGCTTTACAGGGATGGAAACTGCCATTTCTTAATCTTTAATGCCATGGTGCTCAGAGAGAATAGGTTATATGACCAAATCAGGCGTCTGTCTAACAGCAGCAACCCAGCACACAACCCTTACTTCCCTGCAGAGTGGAAGGTTTACTGGGAGGAACATGGTGATTGGATGGAATACCAGAAGGTAAGAGTCTCAAAAGGAGTAAAGCATGTGTTTGGGGAGCAAGCTCATTAATTTGTTTGGCTCTTCTGTCTTGTTTGCTCCAGAATTAACTGGATACATTTAGTAGAGCCATATGCAAGACAACCGCTGCTCAAATTCTTTCATCTGCACAGCTATTAAAGGCACAGGATATCTGGCCATCCTAGGTATGATGAATACAATCAAGAGATGGGGAGGGCCCCTCTTAAGTACTATTAAAATCTATAGGACTTGGGACACTGAGCTTTCTCAAGATAGTTTTGGTTGTATATAAAAATTGTGGTCGGTTAAGTGTGTGCCTGTATTCACTAATGTTCTTTGTCCACCAGTGCCCTGTTCTTCTTCAGGCAGTAAAATGTCTTAGGCCAGCCAGTTAGGGAATGGCAGTGAAGACAAGATTATTAAAACAAATAATCAGTTGTCAATATGCTTACAGTCTGAAATCAAGATGCTTGTGATGGCATTTAAAGGCCTGAATGACCTAGGACTATAGTACTTGAGAGAGCACCTCTCCCTATATGTGTCTGCCCAAGCATTGAGGTCTGCCCTGTGTGTGTGTGTGTGTGTGTGAGAGAGAGAGAGAGAGAGAGAGAGAGAGAGAGAGATGTTGTGGACTTTGGTCACATTGGTGGCAGAGGTGGGGATAAATTGAAGCCCTCACATTTGGTGAGAGTGGTGGGATAAGTGGAAGCCCTCATAGGGGGCTGTTCTTTGTCCCACCAGTGAGGTAAATACACTGTGTGGGGACATGGGAGTGGGCCTTTTGAGCCATGGTATGTGAAAGGCTCCCCTCTTGGAGCCATTGTGAAAGGCTCCCCTCTTGGAGGCGAGGTTGGTACCAACACTGGTTTAATTTATGCGTCAAGTAAAAACATAACTATTTATTAAAGCCTTTGGGCCTCACAAATGGTATTCCCAAGCCCCCCCCACTGCCGTTTTAATCTTTTAAACCTGTTTTAACTTGTCAATGTGGTTAATAGGATTTTAGCCTATTTAAATTATTTAATGTATTATAGTTATTAATGATTCATTATAAATCAATACTTTATTTATGATTTAATTTATTAATTATTTAATTGTATTGCTTTAAATATGCCACCCACGATCTCTCGATGTAGGATGGGATTAAATACATATAAACAAACATATGTTTGTAGTTATTCATTAAGTGAGGCGTAACAACCAATTAACCCATCATAACAAGTTACTTCATCAAGGCTCAGCCTGTAGGTGTATTTTCCCACATTCTGGAAGCAGACTGATAGGGAGATTTTTTACAGATCAAGGGACAGCTGCAAGAAATAATCCACTGCGCATCACTGTCATCCTGAGCCAGACATCCATGTTGTAGCTCAGCTCTTATCCCTTCCCTGAGGATCCTCTGTGTGGTGTGACCAACATTTGGGAATATTTCCCTTTTTTCTGGATTCTACACCTTTAGCAAATACATAGAGAACCAAAGAGAAGAGAGTTATAGCTGCAGGGTTATGATTGTTTGTGTTTTGTAGCAATGCTTGCAGGATTCCCAAAGGGATCCAGCACAGCTCTTCTGATGGGGGTGGGGGGGATTGTGCAGATGAGAATACCATCTTGGGGTGCTTCTTTTATTGCTGCTTTTATTGTGCAAGCACTTTGCCTTATTAATAGAAATTACAGGCATTCATATGTAGCTATCTTACATTTGCAAGCATGCCTTGTTTTCTTCATTGCTTCTTCCATCATTTTATCTTGCCACAGAAAATCCATTAAAGAGGGAAAGACAAAATAACTGGAATGTTCCTCCAGACCAGTCATGCTAGGAGCCTGAGTTTTGCTATCTCAGTGTGGTTAAGGAAAAGCAGGGATGAGCCTTATGAAAACCATGGGGAAGGGCTAAAATGGATGGGGATCAAGTAACTGGAGGGACTTTGGGTTATGTTAAGGGTTTCCCTACTATTTCTCCATCATCCACACATAGGGCCACATTAATCCCCCCCACCTTATAGGACTGCACCTCCCCACCACTACAGCCCCTGCAATCAATCAATCAATCAATCAATCAATCAATAAAGTGTATGCCTTAAATGGCCCCTAGGGGCATGGAGAACACATTCACTGTGTTTTCATTCCCCAGCCCCAGCCATTTTAGTCTCAAGAGACGCCTTTTTAACAACAGGAAGTAAGCAGAAGTTATTTCCTGTTTGTTAATAGCACCTCTTTTGAGACTAAAATGGCCGGGGGGGGGCAAAAACATGGAAAAATGTTACCTTCCCAAGGAGGGCATTTTGGGACCAAAAATGACCTTATGGGCCACTTGCAGTCCAAAGGCCACAATTTGCCCTACCCATTAAGGTTTCCCCTTGAGTGAAGGGTTGTCCCAAAGTCCAGTGTGATCACAGTGACAAAATTAGAGGCTAGTGCTATTTTGATGTTCCAGGAGAGAAGGACTTGTAGTGTTTTCTTCCTCCACAGCCCATTGCACAAGAACTTGTGGATGCTTTTGAGAAGGGGATGTGGAACCATGCTTTTCATCTTCATGGTCACCTCTACAATGTGGATATAAAAAAAATGACCCAGAGCAATATCAGATCAGGCTTCACCCGCAAGATCACATATCGACCTGTCTTACGTACTTGCACCTCAATGGCGCCCTATTTGCGGTGAGTCTGGCCCTGTTTCATTCTTCTTGTAAGTAGTTGGACCTTCAGTGAATCTATATATCTGTTCCTTCAGATAATGAATTGCAGAACTCTGCATATCTTGTGTAACAAAAGAGCCATTATGGATACTGGATCTCCAGTGAAGAAATCAGTATTTCTGATATAGTAACAACTTTGTTTTAAACCTGAAACACTCAACAAGTCTGAGAAATTGGTATAGTGGATAGTTCAAAATGCATGTATTTTAGGAAGCAAGGCTCTCCTGATGTTGCTGGACTACAACCCCCATCATCCTTGACCATTGGTCAAGCTGACTGAAGTTGATTTGAGTTTGAGTGCAACAATATGTGGATAGACATAGGGTGCCATCTACACTACTGAAATAATCCAGTTTGAAACTGGACTATTTGCCATGGCGCCTTCCTATGGAATCCTGGGATTTGTAATTTCCTAATGCACTTGCACTCTTTGGCAGAGAAAGCTAAAGACCTTGTAAAACTACAAATCCCAGGATTGGATAGGAAGGCACCATGGCAAATAACCCAGTTTCAAACTGGATTATATTTGTAGTGTGGATTTGGCCATAGATTCAGTGCAGGGGCAGGTAGGGGGGGCAGTTTATCTCAGTATGCAATTTGTAATGATTAGGATTACCATTCCTTGATAGGCATTGATCCCTGTGGTGGGACAAACAGGTACCCAGTGTGGGATGCAATTGCTGGCGCTTCCAGATGGCCATGTATTGGATAAATCACATAACAAACAAGCAGTTTGCTAATCTATATACTGTAGCAACATGCTTAGAGACTTTGTGATAATGGTGAAGCCTGAAACAATGATTTACCGTACTCATTGCCCCTACTCATAGATGCACTGGAGTAGGCAGAGCGCTAGGTGCCATTTGCTGAGCTCCTTTAGGTCCTAAAGGATGAAAGGGCCTAAGAAAGAAGCTGGAGGTGGGCAGTTAAGAAGGTACCCAGTTTGGTCAAGCTGGAAATGTAGATTTAGGACAGAAAGCTTGACAAAGCTAAAGGGGGCAGCAAACAACAGGAGAGAATGGAACATTGGTATTTACCATGAAGGTTCCTTTTCAGCAGTTGTGGGAAGGGAATCCATCAGGCTAGGTCTGGCTCCTCCCTCACTTGCACAGGCAGGGCACATTATCTGTCAATCAGTCTTACAACCCTGAGGGGGAGAGCTAGTCCTATCTTCCCAGTGATGAACAGACAAATCTGGACAAACAAAAAATACATCACCAGTGGCATGAAACCAAACAAATTCACCAACTAGGGTGGGAAGGTTTCCCTTCCCACAACTGCTGAAAAGGAAACTTCATGGTATGAGTATCAGTGTTCATTTTCCAGCAATGTGGGGAGGCAATCCTTCAAGCTGGTTCCTACACAAGCTGTCACCACAACCTTAGGGTGGAGAACAATCTACAACCTGTTGCAGAGCATGCCTACCAAAAGGTGCATCCACTGAAGCAAATTTGTCAATCTTGTAGACCTGACTAGATAGAATTTCAAGGCCCTACGCACATCTAATCTGTGGCACTCTTTCTTCTGTGGTGCCTTGGGATCTGGGCAAAAAGAAGGCAGAACAATCTCCGGAGAATCGTGGAACATAGAATTTACTTTTAGAACAAAGGAAGGGTCCAAACAAAGAACAACCGAATCCTTGTGGAAAATACATAACTCCTCTTGGACTGACAATCTCAAAAGTTCAAAAGGCCTCTTCAGTAAAGCCTGCAAAACCACATTCAGGTTCCATGAGGGAAAACAATGGACAGTTCCTGGTTTAAGCTGGGCTGCCACCTTCAAAAAAACTCTGAATATGCAGATGAGAGGTGAGTGGCTTGCTTCACTGACCCTTCAAAAGAGAACTAAGGCCGACACGTGTCTTAAGAGTATTCGTATTGAGGTGCTTATTCAAACCCGCCCGCAGAAAGGCTCAGACTGACCCCACTGAAGGTGTTTGAGGATGTACCTCTTTATGCCAACACTATCTACAAGATGCCCTCCAAGTAGACCCATAACAAGCGTTTCGTAGAAGGTCTTCTAGCCGCCAAGATGGTGTGAATAACCTTATCCTCATATCCTTCAGCTACTAATCTTTCCCACTCAGCCTTCAGGCATGTATTTGTAACCAGCCTGAGTCGGATTGTACCAAGACCACTATAGTGAAGAAGGTCCAACCAAGGTGATAAAGGCTACCTCTTCTGAACTTGCATGTTTACTGTGTTGGAAAACCAAGGCTGACAAGGCCACCTGGGTGCTATCAAAGTTTCCTCTGCCCCCTCCTTCTTGATTTTCCTCAATACCTTGAACAACATCACTACCGGAGGAAAGGTATACCCTTGGGCAATTTATCATGAGAGCATCAAAAGCCAATTCCCCCTCCACCCAAAACCTCGATATAAACCAAGGCAGTTTGTGATTCTCCCAAGAGGTGAAAAGATCCACCCATGGAGTGCCATACTTTTTCACTATCATTTGAAATACCAGGGAATTTAGTTTCCACTCTCCCTGATCTGTACTATGTCTGCTTAGTCAATCAACCTGACAATTTAGCTGGCTCTTCAGATATTTCCCCTTGATTGATAAAAGATGTGTTCCCCCCACCCATGTGTCATAAGGCCACCCAAGGATCTATGCTGCCTGAGTCCAAAGTTGGCCTTATGTTTTTAATCCTAAAAACCCAAGAAATGCTCTTCGAAGCCACCACCCGTTGAGTTTCCTTCCTTGTCTGGTGCAACAGGAAGCCAGACCGGTTATGAGAATAATAATAACCCTTTTCTCTAATCTAGAGAAGGTTTTGATAGCTGACCAGAAGCAGGCAATTTGAAACAGGTTAGAAAATAACAGAAAGCTTTATTCAGTTCTAGGAGTCTATGTTACTTGAGAAGGCAAAACATTCCCAGGTTCAACTTAAAGCTTAAACAAGTATACATTCATTCAGACCACTTAACAAAATAAATCATAATCTAACGCAACCTAACTAAACCTTTCCCTAAACTGTTACATGCAAAGGTAACTTACAGTCTCTGTGATGTTATTCAGAGTCCTTTTGGATCCTTTTTAGGCCTTTGGGCAAAGTTGGCTCCCCCCAACCTTTTGTTATCACAGTTAGGTTTCTTGTTGATTACTCCATGACTTTGTTGGCCATGTGGCCCAGAGCTAGGCCATCTCAGCTCCAACTCAGCTCAGCCAGCCATGTGCTCAGCCCACTCAGCTCAGACAAACAAAGGAAAGATCATAACTTTTAAAGTCTTTTGTGGTGATCTCTGATTGGCTCTGCCTTTGCCAATCAGAGTGGCTATCTTAATCAAGTGATGTGACATCATGTTTATTCAATGAGGTTCCCACGTCCTTAACAGACCAAATAAGGAGTGGAAGTTTCCAATGTTGTAAAATGTGAGTTTGTGATGGGGATTCCATGATGACTGGCAAGTCATCATGACACCATGCAGACAGGGTGCTCGCACACCAGAGTACATGACCATGTTCCTTCTTACTGGTTTATGTGGACTTTGGTGGTCATGTTGTCTGTCCAGATCAACACATGCTTGCCCTGAACCTCTGACTGTAGATTTAGGCGTGCCAAACGTACCGCCCATAGCTCCAGGCAGTTATTACTGTGTGTCCTCTCACTGGGAGACCACATGCCCTGCCCCATCCTCCCATTGCAGTGCACTCCCCAACCCTGCAAACTGGCATCGGTTGTGACAACTACTCTTTTCAGACCCCGAATGGGCATTCCTTCCTTCAACACCTCTGATAGCCACCAATGTAGAGAAAGCCTCACCATCAAAACTTGCTGACGCTTCAGAGCAACCTCATCCTGGTAGGGCAGAAGAAACCATTGGCGTTCCCTCAAATGGAACTTGGCCCATGGAACTGAGTCTAAACAAGCAACCATCAGCCCCAACAATTTGGCTAAAACCATTAGCTATGAGGTATTCTGACTCAATACACTCCTGATCAGAGACTGGAGCTTGTCCCTCCTGTCCTCTGGCAGAAAGACCCTGTAAAGAGATGTATCTATAATGATTTCCAGATGCTACAGATACTGAACTGGCTCCTGATGGCTCTTGTTGATAACAAAGTCATGATACTCCAGACAATCCATGGTGATCAACACATCCTCCCTGCCCTTCTGCAGAGATGGTGAGTGGACTAGCAAATCATCCAGGTATGGGTGAACATGAACCCTTTCAACCTCAGATGAGCTATCTACTAAAGCCACAAACACCTTTGTGAACAATCACAGAGAAGCCAACAGACTGAATGACAAGGCCCTGTACTCCAGATCCTCCAGATAAGCAAACCTGAGGCACTTCCTGTGTGCTGGGTGTATCAGAATGTGCAAGAACACCTCCTGGAGGTTGAGAGATGCCAGAATGCCCCCCCATTGCACACCTTCAAGAATCAACTGTATAGTTTCCATGTGGAACTTCCACTTCGCTACAAAACAATTGACCCTGTGAAGGTTCAGAATGGCTCTCCAGTCCTTGTTTTTCTTTGGGACCAAAAAAGATGGGGGTAAGAGCCCAAAATATTTCCTGAGGGGGCACAGGTTCTATAGCTCTTATCTGAACCAGAGGAAAGATCAGAACTGCATGCACTTGCCACCATGCTGAGACTGCATGTCCCCACCAGAGTGGTAAAGTTCTACCAACAAGAGGTCTTAAGAACAGAAATAGAGGCAATGCTGGTCAGAAATGATCCTGAAGGCCCAAAATTTAGCTGGAGCGCTAAAGCCCTACTCTGTTTCAAGCCGAGGCAGGATGGAACTGAGAAAGGTGGGAGTGGGTCTCCTCCTCAGGGTGATGAGGTTGGTTGACAGATAACATACGCTGCCTATGAAGCTGGCAAATGGATATAGAGGAGAGATGCACATAGCCAAAATTTTTAGCAGAGAGAGAGGTGGACATTCACATAGTTACTTTTTTTAAAAAAAACCAGTACACATTAAGGCTTGCTGGATATTTAAATTCTGTAATCCTCCCCCAAAGGGATAGCTGCATTAGTCTCCTGCAGCAAAAGCAACAGTGGTACTTGTGGCACCTTAAACAATTGACAAATTTAAAATAGCATGCTCTTTAAAGCATGTAAATAAGTATAGGAAATAAGGATGTGCATTATTTATAGCACACAATAGTAATAGTAATAATACATTATACACACACACACACACATATATATATATATATATATATATATATAAATTGTTGTTGTTGTTGCATGCCTTCAAGTCATTTCTGACTTATGGTGACCCTAAGACAAACCTAGCACAGGTTTTTATAACTATTTCATATACATGTCCAAGCTAGTGCTTGGAAAAGTTACTACAACTCCCAGAAATGCCCAACTCACACACCTGTAGCATTGTTGGCTGAGGAATTCTAGGAATTATAGTCTGAAAAGTGACTTCTCTAAGTGCTGGCATAGGCTATACACAGCTGTTAATGGTACTGAAATGGAGCTACCATGGCCAGGCAGCTGCTACTGTTTCCCACCTGTTAAAATACAAAAGGACACATTAGGACAATTAGAAAGCTGAGTTATTCCCTCTGGCCTTTTCCTTCCAGATCAGTTTCTCCATCCCTTCACCCTACAGCCATCCTTGGAGAGGATCCTCTGGATTTCTATTGTGGGCCTTATCCTGCAACATGGGTCCCACCACCTCAGGAGAATTCTGCTTTTACCATGGTAGAAGTGTCTCCATCAGAGATGGCCAGTCAGAAAGTGAAGAAGCTCTTCCATGCCACATTGCCCGAGAACCGGGCATTGGTGCTGGCCATCTACCGCATACGCAATGACAAACTTTGGCAAATGTACATGAGGTGAGAAGTGGGATTATGTGTGATACTAACTGTCTGGTTTGCCTTGAAGGATAATCTTTGTATCAGATCCCAGCCTCCTCTCCTCTCCTTGTTCCTGGTCTTCAAGAAATACCTAAAACCCTGTTAAACAAGCCAATATCCCATAAGCATCCCAAAACTGATTTAACAATCATCCCACCATCCCAAGAAACCTGAGAGTTGTAGTTTTATGAAGAGCTACCAATCTCTTAACATAGAAGTCTTGGTATTCACACCAGACTGTAGTTCCCAGAATTAGTTGGGGAAAGTCATGGTAATTCAGGTCCCGTCTACACGATTTAAATAATACGTACAGTGTGCGAAAGTTCTCACTTCGGTACAAACGGCCGTTCGGATGCACAGGAATGCAAAAGAGGGGGGGCGGTTTTCCACCCTGAAATACATACACGCGGCTTTCGGGAGGGAAAGCGGATCGCGAAGAGAAATCCGTACGCCGTTTGGATGGCTGACAGGTCTGTACGGTCCGTTCGCACACATACGAACAGGCTGTGTAATCTGATTGGCTGGCCGAGTAGAGGGGGCGGGGCTAGCACGGAGGGAAATTGGGAGCGGCCGCCATGTTGGTTTCCCGGCTAGCGAGTGTCCGATAAGTCTCTGAATTTATATGTTTATTTATTTTTATTTTATATTGTAAATACGGAAAACCAACTGTCCGCAAACCAGGAACCTTAAAAAAAAAAAAAAAAAGCAGCGGGAGATTTAAAACTGCCACTTGGCTTGCTCGCTCCAGCCAGCTTCGGGAAGAGGGAGTCATACGGACTTTAGGGGGTTTAAAAAATCGTATAGCCGGTTCGTATGCATACGAATGACAGGCTGTTCGTATTTTTTGCCCCCCATACGGATTTTTTTATGATCGTATAGCCGCACCCTCAGTTGGTATCAAAACAATGTAGGTTTGGAGGCCTAAATACTACTGTCTCAACTAGAGTAGATCCATTGAACCACTGGGATTTACCTGCATATTGATTCACCATTCAGCAGTAGATTCAGTGGGACTACTCAAGTTGGACTTAACTAGTAGGATTCAGGCCACAAACTGCTATAACACCATCAGAGTAAAGGATACTGTTTAGTGTAGTGGTTAGAGTGATGTACTAGGACTTGGGATATCCTATGAGTCATGAAACTCATGCTCTTAGCCTGATCTACCTCATAGGATGTTGCCGTGAGGACAAAGGCAGGTGTATACCACCTTGGGGTCAATGGAAGAAAGGTGAGCTATATATTTAATTAATTTAATTAATAAACGAACCCTTGATGCTTCTTGCTAAGGAATGTGTTTGGCTTGACTTGAAACACCCTGTCCAGTTTTTGCAGGGAGTGTATTGCAAGCCACCCTGTGGTTTACTCCTGAACCGTGAGCTGATTTAGCTTATTAAAAGAAAGAGATGCTTTTCATTTGCAAGCCACCCTGTGGTTTACTCCTGAACAGTGAACTGATTTGACTTATTAAAAGAAAGAGATGCTTTTCATGTCTTCTTTCTCTCTCCCACCAGGCAGAAAGAATCCATGTCTCAGGAACGCTCCGTAGATAACCTGGACTGCCTGGAAAGGCATCTTTTCCATGGCACAGGAGCTGCCCAGATAAAGCCTATTTGCACAGAGAACTTTAATCCTCACTTGGCAGGTGTGCATGGTACCACCTATGGCAAAGGCATCTACTTTGCGAAAGAAGCCTCCTATTCACACACCTATGCCACAGCAGCCAAGGAGAACATGCGCCACATGTTCCTGGCCAAAGTATTGACAGGGTACTGGATGAAAGGCAGCTGGAAGGTCAAGCGGCCTCGCATTTGGTATGATTCCTGCGCGGATTGTGTGTCTGACCCCAAAATCTTTGTTATTTTCAAGAACTGCCAGTGCTACCCCTACTTCCTGATCCGCTACAAGGAAGTGAACACACCTGTATTTGTCGGTCTGTAGATGGAAAGTCTTTTCATCCTAGCAACAAAGGAAATCACAAATAACAAACCAACGTTAATCAAAGGCAAATTAAACGCATGCTTATTTCTCAAAAATGTATACAAGTAGATATGTTTTCAGTTGTACACACTGTTGAAGAACTTGCCTAAAAGAGAAATCAGGAGATGCAATCAAGCTTCTGATGAAAGGGGAATTCCATAACTGGGGTGACATCACCAAAAATGTATTTTAACTGCCCATTTAAAATACTTTGCATTACAGCAGGATTAGCTCATATCAGAGAGCCAGAGTGGTGACATGGTTTGAATGTTGGACTGCTCAGCCATGAAACCCACTAGGTGACCTTGGGCAAGTCACACTCTCTCAGCCTCAGAGGAAAATAATGGCAAACCTCCTCTAAACAAATCTTGCCAAGAAAACCCAATGATAGGTTCACCTTAGGGTCGCCATAAGTCGGAAACAACTCGAAGGCACACAATAACAAGCTCACATCAGTATATTGCTGCTGGGGAAATCCAGTCTGTTTCCATCCCTACCCCACCCCAGCTATTATTATTAACAACAACAACAACATACCTTTATTTCAGCCAACAGGCCATTAGGCATCACAATATATATAAAACATATAAAACGTGTTAAAATAACATTATAAACAAATATTCATGACATGCTCGTACAGCATACATATATACATACATATATGCATATACCAAGTCACTTACAAGTACATTAGGTGATACTAGTCCATATGAGACTGGGACAAGATGGAAATTTATATAGGTATTTAAAGAGCAATAGACGGGGCTGTTTGTTTTACATGGGTCATAATCTTACGAGTTTTAACAGCAGAAAGGAGAAACTTAGCCACTTAGTTTTACTCTTGTCAGAATCGTTTAACAGATACACCAGGTACCAATTGATTGGCCTACCTGGGAACTTATGCAAAAGGAGTGAAATTAATCTTAACCTCTCATCCCTCTAAAAAGTACAGAAAAATAGGACATGCTCTAGGCATTCGACAGAACCTTCACCACAAGGACAAACCCGTTCATGGTAGGGAGTTCCCTTAAAGCGGCCTTCTAGCAAGGCAGAGGGGATAACATTGAATCTTGCTCTAGTAAACACAACTTGATATTTTGAGATGGTCAGATTTTGTAAATAATGTGCCATCCTCTCAAAATTAAACTGCAATCCTAAACTGATGGGAGAACAAGTGGTGCGGGCAGAGGATAAAGAATATTGTATATCAATATCTTTTATACAGCGAACCAGAATCTGCTGTGCCCTAGGCAGATCATATGTAATAAGAAAGTTGTTTGAAAAGCCTACTGTCTGCAATTTTTCCTTGATATTTTTAGACCAAAGGGTGGTATAATTGTCTTTCATTACAAGATACAAATATCCTAGCTCAGGGCCAGCATAGAAAAGTTTAAGCCAATACTTTAGGGCCCACATCCAGGCAATACATTCAGCTGAATGATAACCCGCTTCAAGCCGTAAAATGGCTGATGGAACACAGTTGGGTACTCCAAATAATTTCCGAAGGTAGGTTGAAAGAATTTGTTCTAATTCTGAAGAAAAACCTAGGATCCAAATAGGTATGCCAAATAACAATTGTGGCAAGACCTTGGCCTGGAACACTCTGAGTGCTGCTGGTAAAAATTGGCCCCCTTTAGTGTAAAAAAACCGAACTAATGCCTTAGCACTGTTATTTGCTGACTGAATAGCAGCGGACCGGTGGGATACCCAACCACACGATGACTGGAATATTACTCCTAAATACTTGAAGTGTTTAACTTGCTCTAACTTGTGTCCGTTTATGACCCAGTTGGACCGACTTTGATTCTTGGAGAAAACCATGATTTTGGATTTACTATAATTGATGGTTAAGCGGTTTTCTTCACAGTACCCCCCTAAAGCTCTCAGTGTTTGTTTCAGACCTATTTTGGTAAATGAGAGGAGAACTGCATCGTCTGCATACAGCAATAAAGGAATACTAGCTGAGCCCAATTTGGGTGGGTGACGGGATTCTGAGGTGATAAGGGCTGAAAGATCATTAAGGTATAAGTTGAATAGTAAAGGTGCTATATACAACCTTGACGCACACCCTTGTTAGCAGGAATTGGTTTTGTGAGATTATCCTGGGTACCACATCTCACTTGTATAGTCGTGTTTCTATACAGATTCATAATCAGCCATAATAATCTCCTGTCAATAGAGGAGGCAAGAAGCTTGATCCATAATCTCTCTCTTGGGATGAAATCAAAAGCTGATTTCAGATCAATGAATGCAGCATATAAACCCTTACTTTGGGAGTTAGAATATTTCTCAGCCAGGTGATTCAAGACCAGGCAATGATCGTAGGTTGACCTACCCTTTCTGAAGCCAATTTGTTCATCACCGATAATGTTCTCATTCTCTATCCAATTGGAGAGATGGTTTCTTAGGATGACTCAGGCCTTTCTGCAGGACTTTGTCCCAGGGGTCCTGGGAATCTAGTTCTTCAATACCACAACACAGAAGTTGTGTTGAAACCAAGAAATTTTCAGTAGGCAGTTGTTTGTAATCAGAGTGAATTATTACTTTATCATTCAGCTCCTGAAATGTAATAGATTTCTTAATTTTATTGTTTGTTGAGTTAGACAGTTTTGAGGGATTTCTTTTATTGTGCTTTGGTGTGGCTCTTTCTGATCTTAATTTCATGGCACTATTACTTTTCTTAGCTGTCTTTGGCTTCTTATGGCATAAAGATTGTTCTCTAGTGGGAGGTTCCTTTTTATTGGTGTGCAGAGAGTTCTTATCTGAGATTAACGGCTTAGCTTCAAGTTCGGAATCTAACTTTACCAAGGATTCTGCAATAATTGTTAGTAGAACATTGCATTCAGAAAGGAAGGACTTAATTGACTGTAGATCCTTATTTATACTGCTGACCTGTTTAGTGAGGTTTGAAAGTTTCTCCTCTTGCCATTCCTCCTGGGGTAATCTACATTGCTGCAAGCCACCCCCAGTTTTGTTTCCCTTTGAAATCTCTGAGGTAGTTCCTTTTCTCCATGTTCTGGAATCATGAGAATTCTCAGTCTTGTTGTCAAAAGCTGAGTCGGCCACAAAACTTATGTGACCCACATCATGAGGGTCAAACAGGATTTGTCTGTGATTCAGGGACCAATCAACAACAGAGCAAGAAGACAGTTCTGGGTCTGTATTTTTTATCACTACAGTTGGCGAAACATAAGCATAGGTTTCCCTTTGTGATGTTTCATGTTGTTGTGTTACACCCTTACTCTCAGCCTTCTCGGCAGTAGCAATTTCAGCTGCGAAGTTTATTCCACAATCATCTGGGGAAACACATAGAAGCTGTTTGTTGCTTAAAGTCCAATCAGCAGTCAAGTCCAACAGTGATATGTGGTCTAAATCTTTTATTTCTTTTGTTTTTATTTCTTTTGTTTGTATATTTGATTTAACCTCTGAAGAGAAGCAAGCAGTGATTTTGGCTTGTTTTCGTTTTTTACAGGGAAGAGTGTTTACCTCATTAGGATTTAAAGGAGTGAAACCAAGGTTTTTATATCCCTTTCTTGTCAAAACCACCATTACCGACTTTTAAATTTAGACTTAAATTTGTCAAGGGAAATTCAAGGGAAGCAGCTTCTTATGTTGGATTGATTCAGTCCCTTCCCTTTTCCCTGGCTGTAGTTTTATTACCAGGAAGATCAAAAATCATACTATCCCTTTAACTGGTCTTGCTCAGCTATTCAACTATTCAGCTGTTCAGTTTCTTATAGCACTTGCAGCAGAATAATTAGTGGATTCCTTTTATAACAAATATATCTTATCTTACTTGTTGTTGTGATGTATTCCTCTTCAGTTTCTCAAAGGGCTGTATCACTGGACGTATCACAGGAAGGGTAAGTTAAAATATAAAATATAAACAGGGTGCCTCACGAAGAGATATGCTGGAAACTCCTCTCAGCAGCAGGCAACTCCTAGTTCCAAGTTCCAGCTCTTTATATTTGAAACAATGAAGTTAAAGCTGGAAAGTATCTTTAGTTTACGGAGCAGCAGCAAACACTCCTCAGCATGCCACCGCCATCTCCCCCCCCCCCCGCAGCTATTATTGAAGATTACAGGGAACCTCAGCAGGGAACAGGGAAACTTTGAGGGAGGCAGGAAGCAGATGATATCTTTTGTGCCTCTTGATCACAAAATGCGGCCACTTCTACTCAGTGTACCCTGGCTCCATTCAAATACCACTGAACATCCTTTGGCTCTAGGAGGGAAAAAATGTAGAATAGCATGACCACATTGTAAAGAGCACAGGGTTTCCCACATCTGTAATAATTTTGTAGGGGAAAGGCATTTTGGTAGAGGTAGGATATGCTATGAGCCAGCATAGTGTAGTGGTTTGAGCACTGGACTATGACTCGGGTGATCAGGGTTTGAATCCCTGTTTGGGCATAGAAAAGCACTGGGTGACCTTGAGCAAGTCACATTCCTCTCATCCTCAGAGGAGGGCAAAGGCAACCCCCCTCCGAACAAATCTTGCCAAGAAAACCCTGTGATAAGTTCGCCTTAGGGTTTCAGAAATGATTTGAAGGCACACCACCACCAAAACAACAGCATATGCTATGCCTGAAATTTCAAGTTCTAAACAATTATTATAGGTGCAGAACCTTGCCCTCTTTTTTCTCTGGCCACCATAGTTGTGCTTTTAACAGCACTTTGTTTGATCACACACCACCACCACATGTAGGCAAGCACTGTGTGTATGTGTGCCTTCATGTTGTCTGTGGCTCCAACTTATGGTGACCCCATGAATTTAATAGGGTTTTCTTAGGCAAGGAGATACTCAGAGGTGGTTTTGCCAGTTCCTTCCTCTGAAAAATAGCCTACATACAGCACCTGGTATTTGTTGGCAGTTTCCCACCCAAGTACTAACCAGGGCTGACCCTGCTTAGCTTCCAAGATCAGAAAGAATCTGGTCCCTTTGGGTTATTTAAACCTTCTTTAGGTGAGCAGTATCACCTGCTAATATCTACAGAGCAAGCTGCAGTTAAAAGCACATTAGTAGAAGTTGCTGTGTGTCTTTTCACATCACTTCAGATTTATGGCAACACTAAGGTGAACCTATCATGGGTTCTCATGGCAAAATTTAGATGAGGTTTGCCATTGTCTTCCTCTTAGGTTGACAGAGTACGACTTGACCAAGGTGGGGATTAAAACACTAATCTCTCAGAGTGCTAGTCCAATGTACAAACCACTACACAACACTGGCTGTCAGTAATAGCAAGAACTGATTTTTAAAAACTTGGAAGCCCTAGAGAGGAAGTCTTCAGGAATGACCTTGGGGTGTGTGTGTGAATATAATCTTGGAATTCCTTAAGGATGGTTCTCCTGCCAAAGATGCCAGCCTTCTCAAGGGATCTGCCTCATGGAGTGGCTAAGGCAGAGAAAGGGAAAGCCAATGAAATCCAGAAATTATTACAGTGAAAAGGGGAATAGAGTTGTCAGGTCTGGACCCTACATTGGTTGATGTCACCTTCTGGGTTGTACAGAAGGGCTTTTTCCCTATGGAATTTCTAAGGTTGGTAGTTGGTAGAACAAGGGGAGTATGCACCCATTCTTCTTGAACTCCATGTTCTTGACACAGGCAGTGCTGGCTAGGACAGATGGGAGTTACTGGGGCTGGTTTAAGGGCCCCACAGCACCCACAGCTGCGGGCCCCCCCATCATACTGGGGCCCCTATTGTGACTCCCTCCTCACATAGGGTTGGGGTGGCTTTCTTTCTGGTGGCTCCAGGAAACATGAAAAAGCCCAGGGAAATGCAGCCTTCAAGAGTAGGAAAGTGTGCTGAGGCAGCAGCGCCTCTGTCCACCAGAGGTCGCCTTGCAGAGTGCTGAGTTGCTGCTGCTGGTGGGTAGAGGTGCTGCTGCCTCAGCTCACTTGCCCTGCTCTTGAAGACAGCATTTCCCTGGGCTTTTTCGGGGGGGGGGGCTTGTGGGTCCAGACAGATGCCCTCTCCCTGCACCTCACCTCGGTGTTCCTCTGTCCCGCTGAAAGGTGCTTCTCCGAAGGGGGGGGCAGCCCAGCCCAACAAGAGGAAGCAGAGAGAGAACCGGATCATGGCTGCGGGTCTGCTTCCCACCTGCTCTCCCTGAGCCTGGCCATTCCAATGACCCAGAGTGACATCACAAGCCCTTGGGGTGGAACTTCTTATAGAATCATGGAAGAGGCCCAAGGACCATCCATTTCAGCCCCATTCTGCCATGCAAGGAGACCCCATCACAACCCTCCCAATTCTGACAGATGGCCATCCAGCCTCTGTTTAAAAAGCTCCAAAGAAGGAGAGACTGTCACACTCCCAGGCAGAGACAATGCAAGAGAGGAAGAGGTTCAAGTTCACATCTAGAGTTTCATGTTCAGAGGAGCTCAACGGAGATTATCAAAGTTCTGGAAACACAAGCAAGCTCTGGTGACGAAGGATGTAAACGTTCCTCTTTTTTTTTTTTTTTTGTGGAACAGAACCCTTGCTAGGCTAGCTACACTAGCTAGGGGGTGTCAGGCGCTGTAGTGAAAAAAGTAACTTCCCCAAAGCTCTGCCCCTGCCATAGAACCTGCTCCAGGCTGTCTGGCATCCACTCGCACCCCCACATTTCCCATCACTGTCCTGCCCGATGTTCCCTTGGATACACATGACACAGCCGCTCTCACAACTTCAGCCATACTTTTATTCCATGCTCAGTTCTCTTGTCATTGCGGTCATACACGTTGGTATTGCACTCAGCCAGATTACAGGCCTTGATGTTGCTCCCGTCTCTGTTCCTCTGGTACTCAATTACTTTGCAGCTGTGATGGCCGGCAGACAGCTTGTTCTTGCAGCTCACCAGGGCCACAGGTTCCACCATATGTTCCATCTGGCAGAAGACCTGCAAAAGACAGCCATCCAAATCCTCTTCCTTTGGGAAGAAGGGAAAGAAAAGAGGAGTTGGGGATGGGGGTGGACCAGGTGGGCCACATAGAGTAAGATCAGGGATGGGCCACAACACGTAGACTGTGATGTAAGTTCTCAGCTGTAATTTTCCTCCCTGAGACCTGAAAATTATCTCATGGGTTCCTCCCAGGGGAGAAAAGCTGGCCTAAACTCGAAAATTGCAACCCAAGGGGATGAATATGTTTTAGATGGAGGGTATAGCAAACTCGATCGCTCCTTTAAAGTTCAGAGTAAAACCCAGAGTGGATTCACAGACACAGACACATGCCCCAAGATGGAAGCCGGCCTTGACTCCCC
The DNA here is from genome assembly GCA_030847615.1 of Gambelia wislizenii. Lineage (NCBI taxonomy): Eukaryota > Metazoa > Chordata > Lepidosauria > Squamata > Crotaphytidae > Gambelia > Gambelia wislizenii. Next base: position 240,503,960 of record JAUMIR010000002.1, on the reverse strand, counting down.
AACCACTTACAGTGACATTGAGGGACTGTCACCTTTGATTCTTCCAAAGGGATCTTCCTCTGGACCCATTTCATCCCCACCAGCAGAATCACGGCAAAGATAACTGCCACATTGCTCCAGGTCAGCTGCGCAGGAGCATCGTCTGGTTTATCTTGCCTGGAAGAACCAGAGAAGTCACCACCACATCAGGCCATGCATGGTGAAGACAAGAGTGTGGGGAACTCTCCAGGGCAGAACAGCTCACGAACTGTGATGTCACAGATGGCAGGGCCGCCCCATTGGTTGCTTAGTATGCGTGGCCTAGGGTGACACAATTCCACCGGCCTCTCTTGCTTGCCATGCTGCTAGTTTCCTCTGTCCTCTTATGCCCAGAGTGGTTTCCTGTTGAGAGCTGCATAGAATCATAGACCCATAGAGTTGGAATAATAGAATCCTAGAGTTGAGGGGGACCCCAACGCAGGGCTAGTTCCCTCTCCCCCCAGAGCTCAGTTAGCAGCAGGGGGGGGATGGCAATGCCAAGGGGGAGGGAGGGGGAAGAAGGAGGGCTCTCGTACCCTAAAGGTCTCCTGGGGAATCGGTGCCCATGCAGGCAAACCCAAGGCTTTGGCGACCTCTGTTCTTGTAGCCTCAGCCATTGACTCAATACATTTTGGATAGAAAGACAAAAAATAAAAAATAAAAATAAAAGAGAGAGAGAGATTGCCTTGAATTTTAGTTGCTGGGGGTGGGGGACCCAAACTGCAGTCGAGGCTGTTTTCCCCCCTCTCCTCTGGATGCGCAAGAAGCCAATCCAGGGATGCCCCCCTTTTTAAAAAAATGCACAGCCCCCCTCTGGTAAAAGGGGGAGTGAAGGAGGGTCGACTGGCTTTGTTGGTGTTTAGGGGAAGGAGGGGGGCTTTGGGAAAGGAAGGGGGGCTTTCCATGGGGGGTTTGGGGGCCTCTGCTCAGAAGGGTCTCCTGCTTTGCGCCTTGGATCAGGACCCTGCCAGACTGGGGATTTGACTGGGGATTGATTCTTTTTTCCTCAGCCATTGAAACCCACTTGGTGACCTTGGGTGCAAGTCACACTCTCTCAGCCTCAGACTGAAAGCTAGGGCAGCACACCTCTGAATCAGAAATCTTTCCAAGAAGTGGGAACGGTTTCCCAGGCCTCACCCTTTGCAATGCTAGAAAGGTGGGGAGAGTGAAGGAGAAACCACTTCGAGGCATACGAGGACAACAGCAGAATTTCAGGGAGAGGATATAAAGCCAAATCCATACTACACCAATAATCCACTTTGGAAGTGGATTATTATTTGCCATGGTTCCTTCCTTCCGATAGACTCCTGGGATTTGGTGAGGCACCAGCACTCTTTGGCAGAGAAGGCTAAAGACCGTGCGAAACTACAAATCCCAGGACTCCATAAAAAGGAACCTTGAGAAATAATAATCCAGTTTCAAACTGGATTATTTGTGTAGCTGGATATGGACCAAGAGCTTGATCCCCTGCCCTTTCACCCAGCTGCTCAAGCAACATCCAAATGCAGTTAAGAGATTTGGGAAGGTATCCTGCTGGAGAAGAGGAGAGACATTACATTTTTCAGCATTGGAACCCTGCTCCCCTTTTAGCCTGCGAAAAGCCCCCAGTGGTTGTTCCAGATGAATTAGTGATAATCTGGCCCTGCCATTAAGCTGGCTACAAATTGTGGATGGCCAAGAAGGAAGGGAGTCAGTCACAGGGCTGCTTTTGGGATTAGTGGACCACAAACTGAACATGAGTCCACAGTGTGATGCACAGCTAAAAAAGCCAATGCAATTCTAGGCTGCATTAACAGGAGTATAGTGTCTAGATCAAGGGAAGTAATAGTTCCACTCTATTCTGCTTTGGTCAGACCTCACCTGGAATACTGTGTATTGAGTATTGAGAAGCTGGAATGTGTCCAGAGGAGGGCGACCAGGATGGTGGGAGGTCTGGAAGCCATTATGCCCTATGAGGAGTGGCTTAGGGAGCTGGGTATGTTTAGTCTGGAGAAGAGAAGGTTGAGAGGGGACATGATAGCCATGTTTAAATGTTTGAAGGGATGTCATATTGAGGATGGAGCAAGCTTGTTTTCTGCTGCTCTAGAGACTAGGGCACAGAGCAATCGACTCAAACTACAGGAAAAGAGATTCCACCTAAACATTAGGAGGAAATGTCTGACAGTAAGAGCTGTTTGGCAGTGGAATGCACTGCCTCGTAGTGTGGTGGAGGCTCCTTCTTTGGACATTTTTAAGCAGAGGCTGGATGGCCATCTGTTATTGGGAGTGCATTGATTGTGTCTTCCTGCAGGGCAGAGGGGGTTGGACTGGATGGCCCTTGTGGTCCCTTCCAACTCTGATTCTATGATTCATCTTCACAACCCAGTTGGAATCTCATTTTTACTTTCTTTTCCTCTTGGTTCATACCCTCTGAGCATTTAACAGATGAAAAGCTGGACACATCATGTGGCCAACCAGCCTCAGAGTGTGGTCAAGACAGCTTGAGTTATTAATCAGGAAGGACACCCAGGCTAGGAGAGGCTGCAACAGTTTGCTTTTGCCTGAGCCAACTGGGAAGGGCAAACTGGGAAGGGCTCTGCCTCCTCCTCTCGATCCTTTACTTAATGGAGTGGAAATTCCTTTTGTACTTTGAACTGAAGTTTGCAGCAAGGACATTTGAAAAGGAGATGAAAAAGCGAGATGGGAGAGGATTAATCAGGACCGTCCCTGCCAAATGGGGGCAGTTGGAGAATATGTTGGTCTTTTTGCACCCTTCTGTCTTGGAAGCCACCAAGGTTGCAAGCTGTGCTGATAAAAATTTCCAGGATCTGATGTTGCAGCTGCAGAAAGTCAGAGGCCAGAATCCTGACTCTGGGGGGTGTTATGTATACCAGGGAGGAACCTGGTTTTTGAGAAGGCATCGTGCATTCTCAGAAAAGTGCCGGCACAGATCTATAAACTGACTACACAAAGGGAATAAATCCTTTGGGGCGGGGGGGGGGAATCTATGCTTGCTAGTAAGGTCAGGGCAGGTGAAGGAAATGCATTGAACAGCTCCAGGCTGGTGATGGGGTGGAGAGGTAGTTAATGCCGGCTCACAGCGTTCATCCCTGGCTCAAACGCTGCTGGGCCACTTCTTTTGCCTCTTGTGATGAAAGATATATCAATAAAGCCATTGAGCCTCTGGACCACTTAAAACAGTGATGGCGAATCTGTGACACGCATGTCAGCACTGACACGCATTGCCATTTGGGTTGACACGCGGCCGTAGGCCTCCCCCCCCCCGCAACCTCACCACCCTTCCTAAAGTGGCAATCCGTCGTCACTTTAGGGAGGGTGGGAGGGTGGAGGAAAGTGGCAGGCGGAACTATGAAGCCCCGATCGCCACTTTAGGGAGGCAGGGGGTGGAGCCTCCCCCCACCTGGCCACCTCCCCGAGGCCTGCCGTGCTTCCATGGAGCCGCCTCGGAAAGGCTGGGTAAGGCTGTGGGCGGGTGGGCAGGAGTCAGCCCAGCCTCTCCTCGGCCTTCCTGAGGGGGCTCCAGGGCTTTGAAGCCCCAGAGCCGCTTTGGGGAGGCCAGGGAAGGCAGCGGGAGGAAGGGAGATACTCTGCCTGGCCTCTCCCTGGCCTTCCCAAGGGTGCTCCGAGGCTTCGAAGTCCCGGAGCCACCTCAAAAAGGCCAGGGACGGTGGCAGGTGGGCAGGAGGGACTCTGCCCAGTCTCTCCCCAGCCTTCCCGAGGAGGCTCCGAGGCTTTGACACCCTAGAGCCACCTTGGAAAGGGCGGGGAAGGTGGCAGGCAGGCGGGACTCTGCCTGGCCTCTCCCCGGCCTTCCCAAGGGGGCTCCAGGGCTTTGAAACCCCGGAGCCACCTTGGGACAGCCGGAGAAGGCGACAGGAGGGCGGGAGGGAGTCTGGCCAGCCTCTCCCCGGGCTTCCCGAATGGGCTCTGGGGATTGAGAGCCCCATATAGCCTCTTCGGGAAGGTTGGGAGGGTTGGAGGGAGCGCGGCGGAGAGGCTTTTCAGCCACCCCCACCCTCCCAAAGCCGCAACAAGGCTTAGAAAGCTCAATAGCGGCTTTGGGAAGGGCAGGAGGGGTCTAAAAAGCACCTTTCCCGCCAAATCCCCACTCTCCTGGGGCTTGGCTCTCCCCCCCCCCAAATGGAGCCAAACCCCAGGGGAGTGGGGAGTTGAGGGCCTGGCTTGCTCAGCAAGCACTCCATTTAAATCAACTCCTCTCCCTTGAGTGGGAGGGAGAGAAGCCGATTTAAATGGGGTGTTTGCTGAGCAAACCGTGAATAAGCAAAACCATGAGAGTGAAAGCTGCAAATGTGGAGGGGCAACTGTATATATTTATGTTATTTAAACAATAAATACTGCGAAATATTTTTTTTTTCCTCAAAGTGACACACCACCCGAGTTATGCTCAGTTTTTTGGCAAAGTTTGACACACCAAGCTCAAAAGGTTGCCCATCACTGACTTAAAAGGAGCAGCCGTTTTTCTTTTCTTTTGAAGGGGGAGATGGAGACAGTGGAAGAAGGCTTTTTAACAAGTTCGTGAAAGTTGATTTCTGGTGTGTGTGTGCTGAAATGTAGCTATGGGGGGGATGAGACCACAACCACATTTGTTTAATAGAAATACTTTAAATATTGGAAGAGTGTTGCATTAGAGTGTTTTGTAATATGTTTGTATTCTGTTTGGCTGAGGAAATCTACACCAGTATCACATTAGTACTTATAATACAGTTTTTTAAACTAAATTATTAGTGACACATTATGTAATAATCTCAACATCCTGTACTGTACTGTGAATAGGTTAGGTTACATTGACCGGGGCCCCCAAATTCCTTAAACCAGCCCTGGGAGTTAACAGTAGAACAATTTCTAGGAGACCACACATTCCCCATCCCTGTGGCAGAAGCCACCCGTGAAACAATGCAGCTCTGAAAGACTCAGAAAGCCTTTTCAGGTCCTGAGCTGGTAGCCTTAGGGATCTTTGTGCCAAAATAGTCAGAGCTGAGTTTACTCAAGAAGTAGGTCTCACTGATTTTTAATGAACTTACTCTCAAGTAAGTATGTGTTGAATTACAGCCCTACATATTTGCCTTTCTCTGCTGCAAGGTATCTGGTTTCAAAGGGTAAGGGTACCAGTGACTATGGGGTATTCAGATCGGTCTCTGGGGGATCCTGACTGTTGTTGTGGGGGAAAGAGCCTGGCTCAGGAATAACTGCCACAGAAGCCTGTCAGGCAGTTGTACAGGAAGTTAGGAAGGCGGATGCATGGTGAAGAGCTGATAACTCAACACAAGGCTCCTTCCTGGCCTTGCCAGCTGCCTCTCCACCGCCTCTGCTGGTTTCATAATATTCCGCAGACTGTGGGGAGTTGCCTCAGTGGCTAGAAAGGGTCAGATGGGGGCCCCTTCCAGGTGCACACTTGGCCTTGTGTGTCCTCTTAAGCCCTCTCTCCTCCTAGAGTTGCTGGAAGGTGCTGGGCTGGCTTTGGCACAATTCATTGCGTGACAGAGTCAACAACAACAGTGTCTCTGAACAGGAAAGTGGAAAGTGTGTTTTCCTCATAGCTGAATAACCAAGCCCCCTGTGCCACTTATGGGGCTAGGAAGGATAGCCACGTCAGACAGTTGAATCGGTCTCATTCAGTTGTTTAATGCAATGGATGAAATCCTCTAGAAAAAGGGTGTCCAAGCCAATGAGGTGGAATGGCTGAAGTGTGGGACTGGACATTGGAAAATGCATTCAGTTCCACGCTGAAGCCTGGATGATCTTGGGCCCAGTCATTCTGTTTCAACCTGACCTACCTCACAGATTGGCTGTGAAGAGAAACTACCAACTCACCAGTGAGTTGGTGCTGGAGAAGAGCTTTGTGAGCCCAATGAAGGGAAGGCAGGATATAAATGCCAATAAAGACAAAAAAAGTGTTAAACTTTGTGTGGTATCAGTTGGATGGTCATACAGGAAACATCCAGATACTGATTCTTCCAAGTCCTTAACCTTAATCTACTGCCAAAATGACCCTCCCTCTGAATTTTCCCTCATGAGTTGGTGTCCTAAAATCAGGCTGTGTTGTCCACAGGTCTTAGAGTCAAAACCAATTGCTTTCTCTCTGGAGAGGATTACACATGCTGAAATTCCTTTGTTTTACTCACAGAACCCTGCAGGGAATATCCAGAAATAGTTCTACCAACCCCTGAGGGTTTTGAGTTGTCCATATGGCAGAAAGAGACATGAGGCACCACAGAAACCACAGTTAACTGCCTTCCTGTGGTGGGCAGTATTGAGAGATGTGACTGTGGTTGACCAAGGAAGGTGGGGGGGAGGCAAACCTAGAATGTTAGAAATACATCCCAGGCCTCCTTAGCTCACCATCCCCAAATGCCATCTTGAGACTACAATTCTGTGCACACTTACTTGGGAGTAATCCATTATAACCAGAGGAATATACTTCTCTGTTATTGTGTATAGGCTTGGACTACAGTTGTCTTTCCGTATCCACGGATTTGGTATCTATGGATTTAAATATTCACGGCTTTAAAATATTCTTAAAAAATAATAATCCAAAAAGCAAACCTTGATTTTGCCATCTTATATAAGGGATATCATTTTGCTATGCCATTGCATATAATGGGACTTGAGTATTCATAGATTTTGGTATGCCCGGGGTGGGTGGCTGAGGTCCTGGAACCAAACCCCAGCAAATATGAAGGGACAACTCTACGTGGTTCCCCTAGGTTGTTCCCCTGATCTTCATTTCTCTGTGACATATACCTAAGGTTGTGTGTTCAGGATTGTCCCAGGCCCTGGGATTTCTGGGGCAAACCCTGAGACCTATGGATGGCCCCTGGTAATGTTACAAAGCTTTATGGCAAACTACCAATTCCCTAAAGGCATCAGATTCTGTCTGATCTTGGAAGTTGAGCACAGTCAGCCCTGCTTAGTACTTGGATGGGAGGCCACCAATGAATACCAGGTGCTGTAGGCTATATTGCAGAGGAAGGAGCTGGCAAAACCACCTCTGAGTATTCCTTGCCTAAGAAAACCCTAAGGAATTAATGGTCACCATTAGTCAACAGGTGACTTGAAGGCACACAGCTTGGTATTCAAACACACACACATGCAGATTGATGGAAAAAGGAGATTTTCAGACTACACTGTTATAGTGTTACTATTCGACTTTAACTGCTCTGGCTTCCTGCTGTGGAATTCTGGGGTTTGTAGTTTAGTGAGGCCTAAGAGCTCTCTGGCTGAGAGCTGTAAATGCCCCTCCCTAAACTGCAAATCCCAGGATTCAACAGGAGGCAGCCATAGCAATATAGTGGAATAGTAATACTAACACTGTTGTCTGAAAATCTAGGAAGGAAGGAAGGAAGGAAGGAAGGAAGGAAGGAGTGGGCAATGGGTGGATCTACAGATGGTTTTGGACTCTAGCCCCCATCATGCCTTCATTAACTATCCTGACTTCACAGGGATAGTCCCTATTAGTCCTTTGTCACCCAACTTGTTCTATTGCTTTTAAAGTGTCCCATTTTTTCTCCCCCTCTCCACTTTCCAGAGGGGCGGGCAGAGTCTTGCCCTTCCCAGTAAACACAGGTGAAAACAAACTAATGCAACCTTACCTAGATTGTCTGTTTTTCCTCATTAATAACTTTTTTTTTTCTGTCTTGACCACACTCTGATGTTGCTTGGGCACACATCCTATTTTTCATTTGTGAAACGTTGCTGGGTATGCTCCTCACTATTGGCTGTGCTATCTAGGATTTATGGGAGTTGCAGACCAAAAACCCTGCCTGTGGTCTAACCCATCATAGTCCACTCTGCCATGGGTTACTTGTCCTTGCAGAGAAAAGTAGGAAAACAAATAGATGCCTTCGAAATAACAGCAACTGCAAGTCAAAATATCCTTGGTGTCTTCTTCTGTTCCCCCCCACCAACTTTTGCCAGCTATAGAGAAAGCAGCTAGTGATTAGAATGAAGGTATGAATATGTTCCAATATGTTGGAAGCAAACTATCTGGTCATTGAAGCAACCCTTCCTCTACAAAGAGGGCCTCTTCCCCTTCTGGCCCACCATCTCACTCATGCATAGAAACAAAGGCTTCTTTGTTACCTCCAGCAAACATTTAGGGCATTTGCAGTCATAGGCAGCTTCCCTTGTCCTTGAGGGTATACAATGGTGAGCAGAAAAACAGGTGGAGACCACTCTTGGTACACACATGCAGAAGGCTATGTCTCTCTCTCTCTCTCTGGCTTTTCTTCGCAAACAAAGATTCAGGAAGGACTCATCCCGCGCTTTCTGCAAGCGCGCTGATGACTAAAAAGGCCAATCTGAGATAAACAAGTCCGGTTGCAGAAAGCAAAGCAGAAGGTCTCCTTGGGTGATGTTTCTGGGTTGTGATTCTTTCTGCGTTGTTGTTTCTCTTCAAGACTTGTTCAGCGTGAGTTCTCAAATAAGGCTGCAGCATTGTGGGTAGTGTGTCTCCATGCCTCCCGATATGAAGCCAGGGCGGACCATTGTTGGTGATCAATTTGGCCAAGCCTGAGATGTTGTTTCAGGGAGTTCTTGTATCGTTTTTTTGGAGCTCCCCTCTTACGCTGACCCGTGGCGAGTTCACCGTAGAGTAGTATTTTTGGGAGGCGATAGTCCTCCATCCTAGGAACGTGCCCTGCCCAGCGCAGCTGTGTTCTCAATATCATGGCCTCAATGCTGGTGATCCCTGCTTGCACAAAGACAGCAACATTCATCACATAGTCAGTCCAGTGTATATTTAGGATTGTGCATAAACAGCACTGATGAAAGCGTTCGAGGGGTCTTAAGTGGTGGCGATAGGTGACCCATGTTTCAGACCCATAAAGTAGAATAGACAGTACAATGGCTCTATACACACTGATTTTTGTGCTTTGCCTCAGGTGTTTATTATTCCAGTCTCTTTTGTAAAGTCTTCCAAATGCACTATGTGCCTTTGCTAATCTGTGATCGATCTCTTTGTCAATCTTGGCATCTGAGGAGATGATGCTTCCCAGGTAGGTGAACTGCTGAACGGACTTGAGCACAGATTTGCAGATGGCAAAGTGGGGATGGTGGTGTTCGTCCTGTGGTGCAGGCTGGTAGAGAACTTCCATTTTCTTCAGGTTGACTTCCAGCCCAAACAGCTCTGCAGCTGTTGTGAAGCAGGATGTTAGGCGCTGTAGAGCTGCTTCTGTGTGGGCAACAAGGGTGGCATCATCAGCGAAGAGCAGCTCAGGGACTAAATAGTTTAGTGTCTTAGTATGAGCTCTCAGATGGCTTAAGTTAAACAAGCTACTATTAATATGGTAACGTATATAGATGCCATCTTCTTCTTCGAGCTCTGCTGTAGCTCTTTTGAGCATCATGCTGAAGAAGACTGAAAATAAAGTTAGAGCAAGAACACAACCTTGCTTCACTCCATTAGTTATTAGAAAGGGCTCTGAAAGAGCATCGCCATATATTACTTGACTGCGCTGGCCCTCATGTAGCAAGATAATCATTTTAAGGAATTTGGGGGGACATCCTAGTCTTTCCAGGATCAGCCACAGACCTTTTCTACTCACAGTGTCGAAGGCTTTGGTGAGGTTGACAAATGTTACATAGAGACGCTTGTTCTGCTCCCTACATTTTTCTTGCAGTTGTCTAAGGGCAAATACAATATCTGTAGTACTCCTATTGGCTCTAAAGCCACATTGGCTTTCAGGGAGAAGTTCTTCTGCAATAGCAGGAACTAATCTGTTCAGGAGTATCCTCGCAAGGATTTTTCCAGCAATAGAGAGCAGTGTTATGCCTCTATAGTTTGATCAATTGGATTTTGCTCCTTTTTTCTTGTACAGGGTGATGATGACTGCATCTCGGAGATCTGATGGCAGTTCCCCTTTTTCCCAGCAATTCACAAGGAGTTTGTGGAATTTTTCATGGAGTGCATGACCTCCGTGTTTCCAAACTTCAGGTGGGATTCCATCAATCCCAGCTGCCTTGTAGTTTTTCATCTGCTGTATGGCCTTAAGGGTCTCTTCCAAAGTGGGAGCTATGTCCAATTCATTTTTCATTGGTTTTTGTATCATATGTTGGATAGCTGAGCCTTGGACTACTTGGTTGGCACTAAAGAGACTTTGAAAATGTTCAGCCCATCGATTCAGGATGGAGGCTTTATCAGTAATTAATGTTTGGCCATCTGTACTGTATAAGGAGCTTTGGACCTGATAAGTAGGTCCAAACACTGCTTTAAGAGCTTCATAAAATCCCCTAAGATCACCCAGATCAGCACAGTTGTGTCTTTTCTGCTATATTGATCCACCACTTATTCTGCATCTCTCAGAGTTTTTGTTGAAGTTTACTACAGGTGAGGTGGAAAGCTGCTTTTCTTACATGGCAAGTTGGCTGGGCGAGGTATGCCTGGTGAGCAGTTCTCTTCTTTACCAACAGCTCCTGGATCTCTTGGTTGTTTTCATCAAACCAGTCTTGATTTTTCTTGTGGGAGAACCCGAGGGAATCTTCTGCAGACTGGAGGATACTGTTTTTGATATGTTGCCAAAGCACTGTGGGAGAAGGATCTGTAGGATGGTCTTCAAGTTTTGTTTGAAGATTTGCCTAGAAGTTGTCTCTCATGGTAGCTTGTTGAAGATTGTTGACTTGGAGTCTCTTCTTTAAGATGCCACCCCTCTTAGGTTTGAACTTAAGATTGAGATTTAGTTTACATCTGACGAGGCGATGATCTGTTTGGCATTCTGCACTGGGCATCACTCAGGTGTGACGGACATCACAAATGTTTCTCTGGCGGACTAGAACATAGTCAATGAGGTGCCAATGGGATCAGGGATGCATCCAGGTTGTCTTCAAGCTATCTTTCTGCTGAAAGATAGTGCTTGTAATAGTCAGCTGTTGTTCTGCACAGAACTCTAGCAGGAGGCATCCATTATCATTGCAATTTCCAACACCATGCTTGCCTAAGACACCTTTCCAGGCTTCGGAGTTCTTTCCTACTCTGGCATTGAAGTCACCAAGGATAATAATTTTATCTTCTACAGGGACTTTTTGTATGAGTTGGCATAGGTCTGTGTAGAATTTGTCTTTCTCTACAGGGTCGGCTTGCATAGTTGGGGCATATATACTAAAGAGAACAACATGTGGGAGATGTAAGGAAATAATGCGATCAGAATGTCCTGTTGGCAAGGTTTCGAGTTTGGAGGCAATGGAGTTTTTAAACATAAAGCCTACTCCTGAAAGATGTTTTTCGGTTTTGGGTTTGCCAGAGCAGTAAAGTGTGTAGCCGGTGCTGTGTTCTTTAAGACTGCCTTTCTCATGGAGACGAACTTCACTAAGAGCAGTGATGTCAATATTAAGTCGTGATAGTTCATGGGCTATTAGGGCAGAATGACGCTCAGGCCGTCCACTATCTGCAGAGTCTCACATGGTTCTGATGTTTCAGCATGCAAATGTCAGTTTATTTACACCTTTGGAGGCCAGTGTGTGCCTTTGTTTCTTTGCCTTGGTTTGACCTCATCAGAAGATGCCCGTTGGCCGCGGCTAGCCAACCAGGTAGATGGGGATGAGCTTTCGTTAGGCCACCTTTTCTAAGCCCCTCTCCATATGGAGCAAGCAGTGCTCTCTTTAAAAAAGGCTGCTTGGTCGTTCAGGATGCTGCCGAACAAGACTGTCATCTCCCGGGTCAGCCTCGAGCGGCCAAAGTCCTGAACTGCCTGCATGCAGGGTTCGGTCTGTGGCTTCCAGTGCATCTTTACACCCGCCGTTTCTTCCCTTGCATATAGTTACAGGGCTTTATTGGAACTGGATTTGTCCTTCGAGCCTATGCAATGGATTTTTCTGGTGGAGCGCAACGTGCACAGAACTGGCCTCACCCTTTAAACCAAAGGTTCATCTGCTGTGGGCTTGCAAGCATGGATGTAGCAGTGAGGTCCTCGGGTCATAGGTTTGATTAGAGTTTCCTTCTCTTAGATGGTTGACCTTACAGGGTTGGACGAGCACCATCTGCCCGGGTTTGGGATTAGAGATTTCCTTTTCCTAGGATGGTTGCCATAAGGCTAGAGAGCCCATCCTGCCCTTTGATGCTCTTTGTCAGACCCTTCGGTTTTGACCTGTCTGGCATGGGAGACCCTACTGGTGCTATTATGCCACTGCCAGCATAGCTCAAAACATCATTAGGGTACGCAAGCCTCTCTCCCACGACAAGGGGGCATCAATGGAGAGGAGAAGGCTATGTACAGTGGCAACAAACATCAACAGATGGTGTAACCTTTGGGAACTGGGTATCAGTAGAAGGTCACAGTCAGGTCATATGACAGGACATCCTCACACCTATAAACATGCTAGAATAGACACACTGATAATTACATGCATAATAGTTATCAGGTTACACTTTCACATGCATGCCTGCAGTATGCTTTAAATGAGCAGGTTGGGTGCAGGTTACAACTATTGTATAACCATTTCATATGCACCACAGACTAGTGCATCTGCCAACATATTTGTATTTGGGTCCATTAAACTGGTAAGTATTTACTGTGATGGTGTTGTGTGCCTTCAAGTCCTTTCCTACTTACGGCGACCCTAAGGCAACCCTATCACAGGGTTTTATTGGAAAGATTTGTTCAGAGGAGGTTTGCCTGAGGCTGATTTGAGTGACTTACTGGAGGCCGGTGGGGTGGGGTGGGGTGGGGTGGAGTGGAGTGGAGTGGGGTTTCATGGCTGACTGGGGATCTCCTGAGTCATAGTCCAATGCTCAAACCACTACACCATGTTGACTCCTTCAAAGATGTTTACAGCTTCCTTAAAATATCTAGGCTAGGCCAGGACAACCCAACATTATGTAGGCACAATGGCCAGCACACACCTGTATGAACTCAGAGGTAGTGGGTACCTATTTTAATTTAGACACTATAAATGGGTAAGGAGATTGCAGAAAAGTTCCTTTATTATTTTTCCCTCGTCTCTCTTCTTTGAGGACGACACAAGGCAGAGATATCTGTACTGTCTTGAACTGGCTTTTTCAGGAAGGAACTCTGAAGAACTGAGGCAAACAAGATAACAAGATATTAAGTTCTAGGCTTTATGGACAAATTAAAAATTAACAAATCACTGGTTCTCAATGTTATAAAGAGTTTTTAAGGAACTCAAATGTGAAATTGTCTTAACAGTTTGTACCAAAAGACTGGATAAGTGGCCAACATAACACAGTTTTCAAAAGAATGTAGGAAATAATAAGCTGGCTAGCTTAAAACTGGTGAAAAGCATTTAACATAAAATTAGCCAACATACAGATGACTTGCTAAAGAAACAACAGGGCTTCTTTAAAAGCAAGTCCTGTCTTGCTACATTTCTAGATTTGCCAACGGAGTGTCAGCAAGTAAATGGACAGGCACGATCAACTAAATACAGTTGTCCCTCCACATTCACGGATTTGGCATTCACAGATTTAAGTATTCGCGGCTTGAAAATATTCTTTAAAAAATAATAATCCAGAAAGCAAACCTTGATTTTGCCATCTTATATAAGGGACACCATTTTGCTATGCCATTGCATATAATGGGATTTGAGTATTCACAGATTTGGGTATTCACGGGTGGTCCTGAAACCAAACCCCAGCGAATGTGAAGGGACAACTGTATAGATTAACTTTTACAGAAGTTTTGACATTACTAAAGAAAACAACATTAATTTACCCGAGTAGAGCTGCCTTGAGTCTAAATTCTTGGGGAAGTGGCAGGATATTAAAGATTCCTCCTCTTCCTCCTGAGTAAATTAAGAAGTAATTGTTCAGTCTTAAGGACTAATCTCTTTGATTTCTGCCTATGGTGCTATTTGCACTCAGCAGGGGGAGAGAAGGAGGGTGGAATCTTGCCCTTCCCAGTAGGCTCAGGCCAAAGCAAACTGCTGAGCCTCTTCTAGCTTATGTGTCCTTCCTCATTAATAACGTTTGCTATCTCAGTTTTCATCTGTGAAATCTTGGAGGGCATGAAGATGTAGCTTGCTGTGGGCTTCTCTTTATTGTGACCGCATGCAAGTAATAAAATACAGTGCATGGCACCATGGTTACCATGTAGACAGGACTCACTAGAAAAGACAATAATGCTTGGTAAGGTAGAAGGCAGCAGGAGAAGAGGAAGACCACATTCCAGATGGATAGACTCAATCAAAGAAGCCATGGCCCTGAGTCTGCAAGACCCAAGTAGAGCTGTTAAAGATAAGGACACTTGGAGGTCTCTCATTCATGGGATAGCCAGGAGTCAAAGTCGACTTGAGGGCTCCTAACAACAACAAACCATGGTTGTGTCAAGTGTCTGGGGGACGGGGAAATAAATTGTGTCATGGTGCAGGTCCACCGTGTGCATGCCTGTGTCATGATGTAAAGTCTCATGTGCACATTTTGAGTTTCTTCCGTCTTTTTGTTTTGTCCTGTTTTCTGGCTTCCCTGTGTCTATATACATGTAGTAACAACCATCTGCCTTGCATGTTCTCCTTCTTCCTCACTCGGCGTGTGGTGTTTTGTCACTCCGTTCCCTTGAGCACTGTAGCTTTAGATATGAGAGTGATCTGTGGGCTTTCTTGGAAAGACAGGGTGCAATGCAAAGCTTGTGGGAGGGAAGAGAACCCTTGGGCCATCTCCTCTGCCGCCGCCACGCCACCACCACTGGCGCTGTGGTTTCCCTGCCCCTTGCACAGGGGCGGCTCCTGTTGTGTAATATCAGCAGCCCCCAGTGAGGCGGGGCACACAGGCTGTACAGCCCTGGCCACCTGGAGTGTGTATGGGAGCAGCAGCAGCAACAGCAGTGATGGAGGCACCCTGAAGGCTCTTAGCAACCTGGCCTGGAGAGGGGAACATCGCTCACCTCTTGAGGAAACTGGGGGGCCATTCTCCTGTACATTTGGGAAGGGAAAGCCTTTTCTTCCCTTGCACCCCACCTCCAAGCTGCATACCTGGCTAGGCAGCTAGGAATTCCTGCAGGTAAGGGAAAGTGCCACTGGCTCAAAGGGTACCATTGTTCCTATCCCTCTTAATGGAAGGAGGGGGGTAATTTCTGTCTCTGAATGCCTGGCTGGGGAGGGAGGATGAAGCCTGAAGTAGGATCAGGAGAAGCAGGCTCTCAGTCTGAATGATTCGCTTTCCCAAATTAATCTTTAAAACTGCAAAGACGGCCATTGCCCTCTTGGGGCTAAGCATCACCTTCAAAATCTTCCCCTGGGCAGCAAATCCCACTGGAATGGGTTCCTGAGTGTAGGCATTTGCTCCATTTCAAGCCCTTTTCTCTTTGGTATTTATTTCTTGACTTTGTTAGGAGAGTCCTAATAGCAACACATTGCCCTAAATACTTGTTGCACATGTATTAGTGTGTTTGTACACAGAAGCAAAGGTGTCTTTGTCCCAACAATCCAAATCTAATGTTGAGGTGTATATGAGTAATATTCTAATTGATGCATAAATACCACTGTGTAAGAGGAGCCAACATGGTGTAGTGGTTTGAGTGTTAGACTATGACTCTGGAGACCAGGGTTTGAATCCCCTCTCAGCCATGAAAACCCACTGGGTGACCTTAGGAAAGTCACACACTCTCAGCCTCAGAAAACCCTGTAATAGCCCCGCCTTAGGGTCAACATATGTCAGTAACGACTTGAAGGTGCACAACAACATGGAAAGACCAAAACCAAGAAAACTTGTGTGTATCACTAAGGCCCTTGCATGTACATGATTGTTGTGTGCAACCACGTGAAGCCTGAGAAGCTGTAATAGGAAGACGTTGCAGCAGAAGAAAACAACTGGAGAAAAAGAAATTATTTGGGTATTTGTAGAAGGAAACATTTTTCCTTACCTCATCCAGCCCCAAGTTTGATAATGCTGGCATTCACAGCATGAATGTATGTGAAGCCCTTTTCACTTTACAGTGGAAGAAAGTTATGAAATATTAGAGAAAAACACTGTCTTTAAGATGCTTATGGGATTGCATAATTGGAAAATGTTGTTTTAGGATTGTTTGTATCTGGGCAGTGTCATCCCATGCATGTTATGAGCCACCCAGTGCTGAATTTGAATCCAAGACATAGCCCTCAGAATCTGTTTTGGATTTAAGGCTGAAAGTCTGGGGACATGCAAGGTGTTTGAACCAAGCAAGTGCAGTGGATAAAGCATTTGGTTTGTTCAGCCTATGAAGCAACATCAGCAGCCTTTGTCCAAATTATTCTGAACAATGTCTAGAGGAGGCCAAGTGGTGTTCATGCAATCATCTATTGAGATGGCCGTCTTTGCCAAGAGACAGGATATAGTGTGGATTGGTTTATTCTGCATTGAGTTTGAAAGTGGCCAAGTTATATTGCAATTTTAGCAAAGAGGTTTTGCAGGTTTGGGGTTTTATTTCGGAAACCTACAAAACCTATTTGACTGGAGGCAGGAGTTGTACAGAAGTGTGCAGCTTTTTAAAAAAAACTATAAGAAGCATGCAGCTTTTAAACAAAGCCTCTTTCGAATACTGCAATTTTCAACCTTTTAAGATCTATAGCTCGTCTCCAGCCACTATCACCCTGGCAAGTGGTGAGGATAATTCTACCAGTACCTTGTTTCTTCAGTTGTCTAAATGGCTGCAGATGTGTGGCATTTCTGAACTAACATCCTAGGGTTGTCTTATTAAGCTTAAAAAAGAAATATAAAAGTGAGTTCCTTGGTAGAAGGGCAGGGTAAAAAAAAAAAAAAAGAGAAGCTTTGGATATGTTTAGTGTGCCTTTTCTTAGCCCACCCACCCCATCCCCAATATGGCATTTCAGATATGCAAGGCTATGGACTTTCAGAAGGATTTGAGGTCTAGCATCCCCTTTATTACAAGATGTAGGAAGGGAAGAGCTGAACCTTGTCCCTCACCTCCGACAGATTATGGCAGGCATATCAGTCTGCCTTATGAAAGTTGCCTGTATGTTTGTCATGAGCTGTCTTCTTTAAACTCAACAGGCAATAGTTTCAGGTTTAAAACAGTAAGCTTTGTTGCTAGATAGAGTTTCAACAGAAGTACTAACTCAAAGTTGTTGCTTAGAATGAGGGACAAAAGGAAATACGGATATATAAAAAAATATAAAAATATTTACAAACAAGGAAGCCTGGTGTGGCTTTGATTCATTGGTCATTTTGAACCTTTTACAATCCTTTTCTCACCCGTTCCCCCCCCCACACACACACCTTTGTTATTCTGAATTCTTACTTCGTGGTGGTCTTACTATATAGTAGGAATCCAAGTCAGTGTGCAGAGAACCCTGTGTAAGATGAACAATTTAACTAGATGGTATTTGGTTTGGTTCTTTTTCTTTTCTTTTCCCTGAGCTAGTGCCTTCTCTCCTTTCAGTACTATGTAATTCCTCTCGGCTACAGTATGGTTTGCTCCTGTATGCTGTAAAGGTATCATCATGTGGATCTTTCCTGTGCCCTTGCTTTCCAGAGTGGCAGCCAGCACCTCATAGTAACATACGAAGCCACTTAATAGTTAATCAGGTGGCCATTGCTTAATCTACCTCAACACAATGCGCACCAATGGGCAGCAGCTCTCCAGGGTTTCAGACAGGGGTTGTGCTGGCTGTGCTTGGAGATGTAGAGAAGAGACCAAGTCTCAGGCTGTTGAAAATGATGGTTTTATTTTTGCAAATAGCACGGATTGGCTAATTGCAAGAATAAAACACTCTTTTTCAACACCTTGAGACTTTGCCTCTTCTCTACATCCCTTCTGTTGGGGGTTAGTGTTCTTCTTTAGTTTCTGTTCTTGGAGATGCCAAGGGCTGAATCTCTACTACTAAGCTATAGCCCTTCTTTCATCCTTGGCTGCCATGTTCTGTGGAATCATGCTCAATCAGGAACCCATACAGCTGTAATCATCACTGTAGTACAGCCCATTTTAAGGTCCAACTCAGTGAGAAGGCGGCATGTGCTTCATGGGCCAGTTGGAAAGGATCAGCATAAGAAGCTGCCATTTTCTAAGCCAGATTATTAGTCTGTTTCACTCCCAGATTGTCTACTCTGACGGGCAGTAGGATCCCGGTGGGAGCTGGGAGAGGCCTTTCCCATCACACACTACCTAAACAATGCAGCTATGACACCAGAATTCAAAGACATAGCCATGTTAGTCTGGAATATCAGTACACAAAGGGATCTTGTAGCACCTTTGAGACTGAGAGAAAGAAGTCGTAGTATAAGCTTTTGTAGACTTGGTCTACTTCCTCAGATGCATGGAGTAAACTAGTGCCTAGTTGTCACCTCATCACCATACCCACAAGCTTTGCATTTCTATGGCTATTCAACAGCCTGCTTATAAGGTCTGTTCCTAGGCACCAGTTCACTCCACGTATCTGAGGAAGTAGACCAAATCTATGAAAGTTTATGCTACAACTTGGTTTCTCTCAGTTAGTCTCAAAGGTGTTAAAAGATCCCCTTGCTATGAGGTCAGAGTTAATGATGTGGGCCTATTCCAAGGAATCAGCATGTTGTCAGGCCTACCTACTTGGTTATATCAATCGCACACATTCTCCTACAGCATAGGATCATTGCACCACACTGAGGTTACTCCATCTTCAACTCTTCCCAACTTTGCTGCTGGGATGTGTGAGAACAACATTTTGGATTGAAAAGCCTCTATTCTAAACATTGAAACAATAATCCCCCTTTTTTAATACAGTAGTCATGCTGGCTGGGGGATTCTGGGTGATAGAGGACTTTTTCAAATGAGGGGGAAAAAAACCTGAGAAGATCGGGAGAAGAAGGGGGCTGTTGTGCTTACAAAACCCTGTTTCATATGACACCGTCCTCCTCCTGACCTTCCTCCATGCTTCCTCTGTGCTGTGAGCGCTGCTTTTTATTGATGGAGGTTTTCTGTCAATAAAAAGTGGTGCTTGCAGCATGGGGGAAGGTCGGGAGGAGAATGGAGGAGGATGGGGCTGTCTGAAACAGGGGTCTGTAAGCATGACAGACCCGTTTTTCTCCTGACCTCCTCAGGGTTTTTTTCCCCATTTGAAAAATTTCATAGTCTAAAAAGGAACTTTCCCACACTCGCTTTTAATCACTTCTCTCTACCCCTAGTTAGCCAGATGCCTCAATAGACCTACAAGCTGGGCATAGGGGTGATGGCTGGGAGAGGGGATGTAGCTCCATGTCAGAGGTGATGCTTTGCATGCAGAAGGCCGCAGGTTCAATCCCTTGCACTTCATGTTCTCCAAAGAATCCTTCCTGAAACTTGGAGAGCTGCTGCCAGTCGGTGTCAATAACACTGGGTTAGGCAGTCCAATGGTCTGGCTCAGGGCAAGGCAAGTTCCTATGCCCCTAGCTACCACCTGGTGCTCTGTTTCACATTGCCTCTGAACATGGAGGCTGAGTTTCTCTGTTGTAGCTAATGGTTATGCATACACTTGTCCCCATTCTACTTGATTAATTTGTTTACTACAATCCCCTTTTTAAAAAAGCAGCAGCAGCAGCAGCCCTCTAAGCTAGTGAGCATCATCACCACATCTTGCAATAATGAATCTCACCTGTCCAGCTTAGTACAACCTTGAAGCCCTAGATGTTGTTGGACAATATTGTAGCCCAACAATATCTGGAAATCCAAGGTTGGGACAAGCCTGATTTACCCCCTCACATCTGATTGCACTTTGTCCTGAAAGCATCTCATGCTCACAGTGCAAATTCCTATTATTTGGTTCCAGAGTCTGATATACAACCTCTACCTTTGAGGTTTTATCTAGGTTTGTGAGTGAGAGAGTTGTTGATAAAATGCATCTCAGCCATCAAATAATTTCTCTAATTTGTCTGATTAATTGTTTTTGGGGGATGTGGGCATCTGATTAGGGGAGTTCATGGTTTAGAAACCCTGCTCAAGTCTTCCTCATAATAATGTAGTTTCTTCTTTCTTTCCTGAGTCTGTCCAAAAAGCTCTGGGTGTGGTTTTCTCAATCTCTCTCTTTCTCTTGTGCAACATCCCAAATGGAGGGCAAGGAAATTGCAGGGCCAACCTCATGTCGAAACACACATGGGGTGGGGGGAAGCAAAGGGTGAGAGGTGATAACAGACCACAGAGGGAGGATGGAGGAAGAGGAGAAGGCTGTGTTCACTTTCAGATCCCTGGGGCTTCCCAGAATAACAAAACTTTGCCTTCTAGAGTAACAGGCCTCCATTTCCCAGGCAAACAGACCTACTAAAACTAGCTATTAACCATGAATAAAACCAGTACCTGTAGCCAAAGTTTAATAGCTTAGTGCTAGGGCTCTAATTCACCAAGGAGCCAACACTCCTACACTGGACATGAAGAATTTGGGAAAGTTGCTTTTTTGTGAAGCAGGAGAAAGCAGCACCCAGAATTCCCCAGCCACTGGCTATAAGTGGTTGTGGCAGCTCTAGCAGCTGTTATCTGGACAACTAACATTTCCAAACTCAGCTATGACATGTGTAGTGGGAAAACACCATTTGACCATCTGGTGTTTTCTACTCCTTACTATTGGGAGCTGTCCAAGATAACACATAGAAAGAAGTTTTCCCTATCACCTGTTGCATTTTCGCTATATTCCCCCCCCTACATCTGGAAATGCCAGAGATAGGACTTGGAACATTCTTGTGCATGCAAACCACATACTGTACCACATGAGCTAAAGTCTCTCCAAACTATCTAACAGATTTCACATTTGTTGTTGTGTGCCTTCAAGTAGTTTCTGACTTATGGCAACCCTAAGGCAAACCTATAATGGGAGTTTTCTTGGCAAGATTTGTTCAGAGGGGGGTTGCCTTTGCCTTCCTCTGAGGCTGAGAGAGTGTGACTTGCCCAAGGCCACCCAGTGGGTTTCCATGACTGAGCAAGGAATAGAACCCTGGACTCTAGAGTTGAAGTCCATCACTCAAACCACCACACTGGCTCCCATTTCACATTTAGTCAGTATTAATTCTCTCTCTTTCTCTCTCTCTGTCTTCCCAGAGAACTTTTGGGAATTGTAGTTTTGTGAAGATGAGGAGGTGGTATTCCAGGATCTCTTAAGAGACAACAGCAAAATACAACAGCAAAGAGTCCTATGGTGTCTTAACATTTTCATAGATTTATTGCGCACAAGCTTTGCTGGGCCACACTCCATTGCACCAGTAGTGAATTCTGTCCTAGGCAAGCTTTAGGCTAGTGGCTCTTAACCTTTTCTTTACCAGGGACCCCCTTTAAATATAGTTTGTTGCTGCGGACGCCAAGACTTAACTCAAGATTTAAAACCATAATAAATAAGCATGATAATGATAATGATATAATTCAATTATATTAAATCTTCCCTAAGAGACACTGGAGGGAGAGGAAAGACTTTTCTCCTGCTTCTTCCTGCAAGTTTGTGGCTAGAGCAGATTGAACAGCAATGTACAGGCCAAGTCAGCCAGCCTCTGCCTTGGCTCCTGTCATGTGGGCTGAGCAGCCTTCAAGACTTCGTGGATTCCCTGTGAGGACATTGCGGCCCCCTGGGGGGTCTGCGGACCACAGGTTAAGAACCACTGCTTTAGGCCACAATATATTTGGAAGACTTCCAGGGCTCACTTCTACCCTTTGCTATTTTGGCTATGACATTTCTATCTCCCTGGAATTTGTTGTGATAGCTGAAGTTGCATGCGACCAATATATGTTATGTAGATCATTTCCCCCCCCCCCCTCCATTCTGAACTCCTTAGGGGAAAAGTGAGGACATGTATGATTTTGTGGGTTTCTTGAATTAGCCAAACATGCAGAGCCCCACAAGCAGCAGTGAGGAAACCATGTTATTGTGTAGAAGTTTCTACTGTTTCTGTCTCTTTTAACAGTGAGACAAATGGGAATCCTTGGAGAGTTCCACTGGACAATTTAAGCAGTCTTGAATTGGCTTATCTAGTGCTATATGTCTGTCTATTTATCTATCTATTTATCTATACTTAAAGGCTGCATCTGCACTGCAAAAATAATCCAGTTTGACACCACTTTAACTGCCACGGCTCAATGCTATGGAATCCTGGGATTTTTAGTTTGTTGCCGCACCAGCACTCTCTGACAGAGAAGGCCAAATATCTCATAAAACTACAAATCCCAGAATTCCATAGCATTGAGCCATGGCAGTTAAAGTGGTGTCAAACTGGATTATTCCTGCAATGCAGTTGCAGCCAGTTTTATATTCTGGCTTTCCACTGCAAATACTGCTCAGTGTAGCTAACATCAACACAAAAGTAACAAAGCAAGATAAAATACAAAATTATGATTAAAACATCAGAGTAAATCAGTGAAAAGCACATCCCCAAAAGAAGGAAACAGCACCCCCTTGAAATAAAATGTACATTGATGGTGCTTTATTCCTCCTCCTCCTCCATAAAATGTTTGCTTAAAAGCTGAAAGCTTGTTTGAATTAAAATTTTGAATAAAATCTTTCCCTGACAGTGGAAAGACAACAAAGCCACAGGATCTCCTGCGGAGCTTAAAACTCAAGCAGATTCAAATGGGGAGACATAAGGATGTATCCACATTACACAAATAATCCAATTGGAAATTGGATTATTTGCCATAGGTCCTTCCTATGGAATCCTGGGATTTGTAGTTTGGTGAGACAGCAGCATTCTTTGGCAGAAAAGGCTAAAGACCTTGTAAAACTACAAGCCACAGGATTCCATAGGAAGGAACCATAGCAAATAATCCAGTTTCCAACTGGATTATTTGTGCAGTGTGATTAGGTCAACCTGGTCCCAAGTCTGCTGTGACTGGCAGCAGCTCTGGAGGATTTCAGATGAGAATGTTGCTGTCCTTGAACAAGCAGGGATCACCAGCATCGAGGCCATGATATTGAGAACACAGCTGCGCTGGGCAGGGCATGTTTCTAGGATGGAGGACCATCGCCTCCCAAAAATACTACTCTACGGTGAACTCGCCACGGGTCAGCGTGGGAGGGGCGCTCCAAAAAAGCGATACAAGGACTCCCTGAAACAACATCTCAGGCTTGGCCAGATTGATCACCAACGGTGGTCCGCCCTGGCCTCACATCGGGAGGCATGGAGACGCACTATCCACAATGCTGCAGCCTTATTTGAGAACTCACGACGAACAAGTCTTGAAGAGAAACGACAACGCAGAAAGAATCACAACCCAAAAACATCACCCAAGGAGACCTTCTGCTGCACTTTTTGCAACCGGACTTGTTTATCTCGGATTGGCCTTTTTAGTCATCAGCGCGCTTGCAGAAGGCGCGGGATGAGTCCTTCCTGAATCTTCGTTTGCGAAGAAAAGCCAGAGAGAGATTTTTTTATTTTTAGTTATTTATACCCCGCTCTTCAGCCACAAGGCTATCAGAGCGGCTTACAAATTGTTTTAAGCAATAGCTATTTACACATCTACACTGCATTAAGCAGTTTCCAATGTGTGTTAGCTAATTGCCCCCCACAAGCTGGGTACTCATTTTACCAACCTACGAAAGGATGGAAGCTGAGTGAACCTTGGAGCCCTCTGAAATTGAACTTGCAATGTGGTGGCTTACAGTACTGGCATTTAACCACTGCGCCACCAGGGCTCCTTTGTAGGCAAGACAATTGGTTAAGTTTAGCATTTTTGCTATGGTCTTTTTACAAATGGACAGGTGAAGCAGGCATTGAGATGTAGAAGCATGTATGTAAGCTATAAGAGCTCTGCGGTGTAGGACTAGCTCCAAAATGCTGATCCATTTACAAAAGGAGCTTCTGATTTCAGAAGAAGCCTTCTAGGAACGGAAAGGGTAATGTTGTGAGTGAAAATCTGCTTCCAGGAGCAGAACAGAATAGTATATTTGGAGCCAACTGGCAAAATCCAAACCAAAGAACTCTGAAGACTTATCTCCAATATGATGCCTCGGTATTTTTGTCCTATGAGGCAAAGAGCAGCCGAGGATGGCCCAATGGATAAAGACCTCCCTCAAAGCATCATGGTTGTGGTCCCCCTTCTCCTATGTCTCCTGCTGAAAAATAAACCAACATTATAAAACAGTTGGGGAATCTTCAATCTTTCAGATGTTTTGGCCTACAGTTTCCCCAGTCCCATCCTGGACACCCAATAGTAAGGGACAGTAATCTAAAACTTCATGAGTGTCCAAGTTTTCTGCTTCTCTTCAGTAGAAGGTCCTGTTCACTTGTTGAATCTGGTGGTAGGAGGGAACTGTGGGGTGCCTGGGCCTGTCCAGATGTTCTGTCAGAATTTTCCATCCCTCTGCTATGATAGCATGGAAAGTGCGCAAGATAAATGGTGACTCCAACCTTTGACATACCACTCCACTCCACTTTTTTCATGCACTCTGGGCTGGCCTAAGATTTTGCTGCCAGACACATAGCAGCAAACGCATATACACACAGTCAGATACTGTCTTCTTCAGACTCAGAGATCAGCAGTTTCAGAGTTAAACACAGAAACTTTATTTACACAGTAATCCAAAAAGCTAACCCTACAAGATCATTGTTCAGAATGAAACCTAACTAACAAGCAGTAAACTAAAAGCCTTCTACAATCTACAAAATCTGGTGGGCTATACCGTCATTGGCTATCCATCATCCTCACACTCAGTTCCCACTGGACCTGGGCTCAGCCTACTTTCCCCATAACTGAGGCCGGGTGCCAGCCTTATCAAACCATTACAAACATAGAGCACATATTCCCTTTTCCCAGTAGACTACATACTCATTAGCAAGTACAAAAGAACACAAACACAATTAGCCACAAAGTGGTACAACAGAACTGAACGTGGCAGGAAAAGGTCACATCCAGGACTAATCCTGACACACATCCAACCCAAACTGCATAATATCCTAAAGCCAGCCATGTTATTTAGGCAGCTGAGGCAGAAAATCCCACAAATGCTTCTCCCCACCCATGTGGTGAATCATGCAACAACAACAGATCAAGTAAGGATCTGCTCCTCTTTCATGACCCCTGTGATCTGCTGTCTATGACAGTTACCTTTTTCTGCCCCATGGTAGGGCTGGACCTGTATGGATTTATTTTCACCCAGACCATCAAAGAGGCAGCACAGCGCAGCTGCTCAAGCAGCCCAATGCAGCTGGAATATAGGGGCTAGAAGCACCAAAAGAGCCCTCCCCATTCTTGAAATGCTGGATACACTGCGTGAAAAAGATCACTTTGTGGATCTCGTGGTATTTCTGTTTAAACAATATCAAATATTTAGAAGTTTCCATTTATAGCTATAAATTTTATTGTGTGCCTTCAAGTCGTTTCTGACTTGTGGCGACCCTAAGGTGACCCTATCACAGTGTTTTCTGAGGTGGAGAGTCTGTGACTTGCCCAAAGTCACCCAATGGATTTTCTGAGGTTTCTATGGCTGAGTAGGGATTTGAACCCTGGTCTCCAGTGTTGTAGTCCAACACTTAAAGCACTGTGCCATGCTGGCTCCTATCTATCTATAAATTAGTATATACAAATTTTATGCAAGCCTCTGTTCCCTTTTTGCCTTATTTTGACACTGCATCCTCACTCCCCACTTTTCTTTTCTTTTTGCGATGTGTAAGGGACCATCCTAATGCACACCCCCACTCTCCAGAGAGAGAGGGAGAGAGAGAGAGAGAGAGAGAGAGAGAGAGAGAGAAAGACATGCAATATAAATGAAGCAAATGTGCCTTTTTTTGTGTGTTGCACAATTTATTATGTTTTTGTTAATCAAGGGTAGTGGTGTGATCTCCACCCTTAACCACAGGAAATCTTATTCAACAACTCTGTCTTCTGAAATTTCATGAGGCATTGTCCACCTTCTTATGAGCATAATTATTGCAGCCATATAAAGTTGCAACTTTCCTTAAATACAGGGAATCATTTAAAACAACAACAACAACAAAGGGGGGAATTGTAAGCTAAAGATCTCAGGAAACAACATCTTGAGTCCAATTTCACACCCTTTAGCTTTTCTGTGCTTCCACAGGATCGCAGAATGCCTAACCGCTAATACGGTTCCAACATGGTATTCCTGTGTCACACCCCCCTTTTAACAGATAGTACCAGGAGCCTTCCATTTGGAATAAACTTCAGATAGCTAAAACTCCTTGGCTCCTCAGCCCATTAAGAGACACCAAAACATCAGCGAACCTTTATGATACTCTCCCCACCCTGTTCATTTGCAAGGAGGTGGAAAATGGCAAACAAAATCTCAGAAACAAATTTACCTGGATAAGAGATTTCCAGTAACTATAGGCTGGGATCATGCCTTTCCCCTTGGCTAGCACACATGCATTAAAATAAGCAAAAGCATAAAGACGTACCAATCCAATTTATTTAATTCATTGATATTCTGCCTTTCTCCCAGATATGTGACGTTTTCAATTTGCCTTGATATTTTTTATGCTCCGTTCTGAGAAAGTGTTTTTTTAAGTGCGCAGAGTACTCACACATCCCAGACTCTTGGATATTTCTAGAGTCTTTATCACACAATAGGTTTGTTGCACAATTGCACTGACTTAGTTCCATATTTGATCTTTTCTTATCACACCACATAGTAACAATAGATTCTCCCATTGTTACATCACATTTCTCTCATTATTGGATTGCATCTTTTCAGTGATAGGAAAACCCATTAATGGCTCCAATATCGCTGCTGTTCCACATGTGTTTCTGTTGCAATAGTTTCATTCTGCTGCAGTTCTGCTATTCAAGCAGCCATGTGGTATGAGTGGGTATGGGTCTCCTCCTCTCCCCCTTCCTATCCCCATACAGGGTGAAGTTTCGCCACTTTGGGTGTCCTGACAAAAAGGACATCATGGTGCACAGAAACAGTTGCTTTAACTCTGTTTCCCTGTTTTTATTTCATTTTAATTTTTAAAATCTGTTTTGCTGTAATTGCACAATTGCGCTGCTGTGGTGGGTTGCCAGCATGCCAGTTATGCAATTATGGCAGCACCCTCATAACAAACATTAGCAACAAAGCAAAACAAAACTTCCATTTTCCAGAACATCTATTCCCATCTTACCCTACCATGGAAGCATATACTGTAGGGAATTTGCACACGTAAGAAAATACCGCTACTAGAATACTGTATGGTAGATTCAGAAAGGGCGTAGTGTTTTTCCCCTGTCAATCAATGAGAAAAGGCTTCTCCCCCATTGTCTGAAAGTCTAATAGATTTGTTCTCACAAGAGACTCCTCTATGACATACATGAAAAAGCAGGGAAAACAAAATAAATTAATAATTTCACTGCCATGGTGGGTCGTCAGCATACCGCATTTACATAATTATGGCAGCATCCTCCATCTGTGTGAAGCATTGAAATGGAGCAATCACAGCACTGAACAAAGAACAATTAAATAGTGTACATGCGCTATTTTAGGGCAAACATGGGTAGGAAGGTGGGGTCAAGCGAGGCAGTGCAAAAGATTGATTGTGGGAACATGCATCACCAAAGTGGCACCATTGTGCTATTGGAGAGAAGGCATGAAAGTGATTGTTTCCATACTGTATGTTCTGTTTGTTTAAACTCCTCGATTGCTGCGAGAAGACAAGTTGGTGTGACAAAGCCCAGGCTCTCTGCAGTGACCAAGAATAGTCTTTCTCTAATACAAACCTACCTGCTTCAATGCCCCATTTTGGAATGGAGAGGGAGGACACACATACTTTTTAGGTTTATAAATAAAGGCATGAATATTCCTTGCTTAAGAAAACCCTATGAAATTCATGGGATCATCATAAATCGACAGGTGGCTTGAAGGTGTGTGTGTATACACGCACACACAATGTTTTTGAATGTTTGTGGCTTCCTTGTGGCTCATTTACTCCAAGTTCTATATTTTCACACACAAACACACATCTCCGACCATGAATGTGTTCACTGTACTTGCACATATTTTCCCCTTTCCTGTTAGACATGCGCACTGCTGAACATAATATAAAGACCTCAGACTGGACCGAGGAGGAGCTGTCGTTTTTTGCTGTTCCTACAGCAAGGGTTGGGAACTTTTGGCCCTCTAGGTATTTGAGGCTATGATTTCCACAAGCCCTTTCCATTGGCAGTGCTGGCTGGTGTGATGGGATTTGTTTAGGCAAAAACATCTGAAGAGCCACAGGTTTCTTAACTCAGCCTTTTGGCCTTCTCAGACCTATCAGGCTGCCCGCCATTGGTTCATTCCTCACCTTAATGTCTCATTCTTTATTTTCTTTATGTTAATTTGACTGATTCATTGGTTTATTTGAAATACTTCTCTACTGTCTTTCAGACACTGTACAAAAAGTTCAAAAATGAACAACTGTTGCATAAGATGATATTTTAAGACTGTTCATTTATTTTAGACTGCTTTAATTTTAAATTATTTAAACTGTCTTTATTATACATTGCCCTGAGAATGTCTCATATAGAGTATATTATCAGCATTTTTAAAAAATAAAACAACTTTGACAATTGTAAAATCCATCCAGAAAGGTAAGTTAAAAAGATGTGACTCAAGCCCCTTCTCAGACAGACTGAGAACCAATCGGGTCCTGAGAGAGCGCATTCTAGAAGTCTGGGGCAACATGGTGGGGAGTGCGGGGGGGGGGAGAACTTTTTTACATGCCTGACTGGCTCTATATAGAAGGAAGTCTTCAAAAGGGCCTGTTCTGCTATCTTAATAGCCAAGCAAATTCATGTTAAAACAATCTCTCAGCCAGCTGATCACACCTTTACAGTTTTTAAGTTTATAACATGGAAAGCAATCAGCAATTGCTGCAGATCTTTGGGTACTGAGAGCATTGCTGTACCTTGCCACAGTTAGCAGTCTAGCTGTTGCATTTTTCTTGATCTGAAACTTCCAGATGCTCTTCATGGCAGCCTGGCACAGGCCACACTGAAATTAATAGTCTACTATCTAATCATGGCACGGGTGATTGTGACCTCCTCCATCTCATCTTGATTTTTAATCTAAGCATGTGTCCCCCCGCCCATCTAGCCGGTTACTGAACTCACGCAGCTTGCAAGGGTGCTACCTGCTTCCTTGGAGTCAAGTGACAAAGAGCAGTTCCGCTAAGTGTCCTCAGGGTACTGGTGGCATTTCACTCAAAAGGCTGGAAAACCTCCCTGAGTGGCTTCATAGACAGAACCTTGCTTATTATCAATTTATAACAACACTGGAAGCACTGTAATACAGCAGCTCCCACAGACTAACCCTGCCCAGCAGTAGAGAAAGTTGACAGGTGGTCCTGAAATCCCCCCTCCCCACTTTTCTCTCTCCAAATGTTCATACCCCTTGGGTGGATCTCTATCCAGTCTCTTGTCACAATGTCTACACATGAGTGAGGCTGCAGAAGCCTCACTTCCAATCATCCAGTTGCCAAGGGGGAAGACGGCTCCCACCCTTTCCAGGGTGAGCTCATGGCAGCTGATAAGAGGACTGTTATCTTTCTCTTGCAGAAACAGAGCGGGCACTCTCGTGGCTTCATGAATGTCTGATCCAGGCAGCTGCACATTGCAGATTCACAGAGCCTGCTCTGAGGTAAGGCAGTGTGGGGAGGGGGAACGGGGCATGAGGAGCTTATCAAGGACCAGATGGGCCCACCCATGCCAAACCTGGGCTAAGAAAGGGAAAGGGAACAGGATTCTCCAAAATTAGCCAGCAAGAGAAGATCACTGGCTATATTGGGCCCACTAGAACTGTAGAGGGGTATCGGCATAGGCACATTCATTTTTGTCTCTTTTGCTATTCCCCGTCTTAGGGCTCATAGCATTTTTCACATGTACACACACATTTTCTTCTTCTTGGAATTGTGTGTGTTTGAATTCCCAACGCAAATGCTGAATCTTTACAAATGTAACCATGCACAGAGCAATACATTTGATGCACAAGCCAGTGATTTTCAATCCTTCACGTTTCCAGGAACAATTGCACTATCAATGTTCCTGCTTGCAAAGGCTACTGGGAAATATTCAAGAATTGCCAGGTATTCCCGTTGAGTCTCCCTGTTGCTCCACTTTAGAACTTCCAGTGTGCCTCTGCCTGGGCACTGCTGCACCTGAACCTGTGTAGCCCTAGCACTAACTCTTTTATCTTCCATTTATGCAAATTTTATGCAGATTTGTCTCCTACAGGCCTAGATCTTCCAAGAAATATCCCTATTCACATGGTGTGCATATTGCAGGTGAAATGTCAGTGGAGGTAGAAAAACTTAAGAGAGGTCTTACAGGCACCTCTTTGTCATATCTCAGAACTCCAACGATTAACAGATGAAAACTGGGACCTGGCTGGCCAAGCAGCCTCTGGGTGTGGTCAAGATGGCAGAAGTAATTAATGAGGAAGACCAGACAAGCTAGGAGAGGGAGCAGCAGTTTGCTTCTGCACGAGCCTACTGGGAAGGACAAGATTCCACGCCCTCCTTTCTTCTCCCGTCTGGTGAATTAATTGAGTGCAAACTACTTTTGCATTTTGAACTCAAGTTTGCAACTGAAATAAACTGAAGAAAAATGGGGAAAGTGTGTGGGGGGAGGGAGGAGAGAAAAACTGGGACATTTTAAACACATCTGAAAATAACGGAGTAATTGGGACTGTACCTGCCCAATTAGGACAGCTGGAGGATATGGTGTCTAGCACAACCTAGGAGATTATCAGATGACCCCCTTATAATGTTCTTTTACCGGCATAAAAATAACCATTTTTATGCCGACAAAAGCACACTCCCCACTGCACTTACCTTCCCTCCTATCCAAAGGCTTCCCCGGCAATGAAGAGGCAGTGAACGGAGGAGCTCCATTCACTTCCTCCTTTGAAGTCCCACGGATTCTCGCAAGACTTCATTGTGCCGAAGTTCCGCTGAGGTGGACTCAGAGACAGACAATGGGACTACCTTTCATCCACTGCAGCCCTTTGCACCCCTGTGCCTCCCTAGCTGCTGGTGAGGGTCAATGGGATGCACAGGCTGGGATGGGAAATCAGAATCATAGAATCATAGAGTCGGAAGAGACCACAAGGGCCATCCAGTCCAACCCCCTGCCCTGCAGGAAGACACAATCAAATCATTTCCAACAGATGGCCATCCAGCCTCTGCTTAAAAACCTCCAAAGAAGGAGACTCCACCACACTCCGAGGCAGTGTATTCCACTTCCACACTCCGAGGCAATGTATTCCACTAGGGAGAAAGCAGCAGAGCTTGTTTGTTAATGGAAGACATAACTGGATAAAAACCACTCAATTCAGTGACATGTTGTTCCAAGCCATACTCAGAGCATGTGTGTGTGCCTTCAAGTTCCTGTCGACTTATGGCAACCCCATTAGTATTTCATAGGGTTTTCTTGGGCAAGAAATACTCAGGGGTAGTTTTGCCAGTTCCTTCCTCTGAAATGTAGCCTATAAGCACCTGGTATTTGTTGGCAGTCTCCCATCCAAGTACTAACCAGGACTTAGCTTCCAAGATCAGATGGGATCTTATGCCTTTAGAACATACTCTGTAGGACTCTGCCATTTTTCTATGCAATTTCTAAAAGATTTGATTTTGCTTTAATTGCCGAGTGGTTTTATTGTATGCATTGTGACTGACTGAGATCCAATTGGACACTGGGGAAAAAAAAATCTCTCCCAGTGTAGTTACCGGTAGTATCTGGTTGCTGCTGCTTGCCATTGTAGCTGTGGCAGTTGGCATAGGGACATCTACTTGCACAGCAAGGGCCTGTATACATCATTGGATGAGCACCAGAAGAGTCAAAACATTCACACTGTGGTCCACTACATGAACCATTTGATGCAATGGGATCCTGGCCATTCATTTTAACCCATGGGAATTGTCTGCTTCTCATTAATTACCTATTGGGTCATGTGACACAGTAAGAAAACATGAAATAAAATGGCATGTCACTCAAATATTGTGGATTACAGACCAAAATACTTGACCTAAAGTTCCACTGAAATCAACTGCACATATGGTGGGACTAATCTGTCTCCTTGATTTTGACACACGTAGTCTGCATACAAGCCACAATGTGTGAAACAACTGATTGAAAGATAATGACTAAACTCAGAAACTGAAATACAAATCAAAACAGAAAGCATGTGAGACAGAAAATGAAGTCAGCATAGGCAGGGACACATGGTTCCTAGGAAAAGCTGGAATGAATAGTTTTGGCTGCTACAGTCACCCAACCTCTTTGTCCCCCATTTTCCAGAATGCAAGTGCTAAATCAGTTTCGCAAAGCATCGATCAGCCTCTTCTTCTGACTCTGAACCTAAGAATCCATCTATACATCCAGATAACTCATGAGTGGAAGGAAAGTCCGTGTACTGTGAGTCTGCAATTGTTGGGACCCATCTGATCCAATTACTTTTCTTTTCATCTTGCAGAACTTTGCTGCCACGGCTGATTTCAGGAGCAACCTGCTGGAGCAGACAGTGAGCAGGGCCTGGTGTGACAAAATGTCCCCTTGTCCAACCCAGCAAGGATGGCCTCGGGGTACCTTCCTCCCCTTATATAACCCACTTGCAGCGGGGGAGTTTGGTTCACAAGGGGAGATGGAGCTCACCTGGCAAGAGATCCTGTCTATTTCCGAGCTGCAGGTAAGCATGGGCTTCTCAGTGGGTAAAGGATGAATTCCTGAGGCAGTTTATAGAGTTTGTAATGCTAGCCTTGGCAGCAGTGGCCAATGAGAGAGGTCCACAAACGGACAAGAGAGCAACCGCATCTTCCTTCTCATGTTCCTCAACAACTGATATACAGAGACACTACCTCTGATACTTTTCAAAGAAGTAGCTGTGTTAAGTCTCTAGCAGCATAAAAAGGATGAAGGGAGGGGGAAGAGACAAAAGAAATGTAGTAGCACCTTTAAGACTGTTTTTTATTTTAGCATGCAGTTTCCTGGATAGAAACCCACTTCTTCAGATGTAGTATGGAGTGATCATCAGCTATAAAATATATTTATATTAAATTGTGGAAGTCAAGTAGAGTGTAATAGGATCCAGAATGAAATTTAGGGCAAGGGACATGATTTGCACCTTTCTGGATCTTGTGGGTTTACAGCCACAAAGCTCATGCTAAAATAAAAATCAGTTAAGTCTTAAAGGTGCGCTGCTACATTCCTTTTCTTCCCCTCCCTCCTTTTTATACCTCTGATACTGGAGGTGACAGACAGCTGTCACAACTAGTAGTTACTGAGGGCCCTATCTAATCTTGCTTTTAAAGCTGTCTATGTTGGCAGCCGTAACACTTTGTGGCAGCGAACTTTGCAGTTCACCTATGTGCTATGTTAAAAAGTGCTCCATTGTATCTGTCCCTTTTATCTCAGTGGGTAACTGAAACATTCTGGCTAATACTACAGGAGGGAGAGCAGCTTTTCTACACACCTCTATCATGCTTCTTCTTAAGTGCCCTTTTCCCTAAGTAAACACATCAAACACCAAGACAACTAACCTTTCTTTACAGGGGAACTGCCCAGCCCCATTGGCCTTTTCTGCACTTGTGTCTGATTACTGTTAAATTACTAAGTGGAGTGGGAAGGAGCACAGAGAAGAGCTACAAAAAGCTTGCCTAAGGAAGGGTCTTACTAGACATGCAGATTTAGTCCCTCTATAATGGTGTGGACAGAGTCCCATTTGTAGGGTGGCAGGTATCCATTATGCACAGCTGCCATGTTAATCCAAAGTCTCCCAACACAGGCCCATTCAGCACCTGACTGGAGAGAAGTGAGGTGGGGGAAATGGTATACAATGGGGGATCTGTCTGGTGGGATGAATTGGCCTTTTGTTCTCAGAGGGAATATTATCAAGCTCTCCACCACAGCCAGGTAGGCACCTGCGCAGTCCACTTTAGTTCCCAATTCTCCTCCCATACTCCTGAAATGTTGGGATGTTATGTGGCTGGGCAAGCAGAAGATTGAAGGAGAATGGTCTACCTCTTGAGAACTACCTTCTTGGTAGTAAGAGCTACATGTATGGCAAGTCAATGGGTGGGAAGCACGTTAAATAAAGCTATCTAGGTCATAGGAGATGCAGCGTTTTGGAGTGCAGCCTTCACGTTCCCCAACCACTGGCTATGCTGGCTGCAGTCCAACTTCTAGAGGGCCATATATTCTGCACCTGTGATCACAACAAAGCCTCTGTTGGAACTGAGCTAAGCAGAAATGATTTTTGGGGGGAGAACAGTAGATTTTTGTGGGTTGGTACTCAAGGAACAGCCAGTCTGGGAATTGTGAACTAGCAGGTCTTCCTTCCTTGGCTGTTTTAAGTTCTGTATCTCAGTATTATCT
Organism: Gambelia wislizenii; assembly: GCA_030847615.1. Classification (NCBI taxonomy): domain Eukaryota; kingdom Metazoa; phylum Chordata; class Lepidosauria; order Squamata; family Crotaphytidae; genus Gambelia; species Gambelia wislizenii. Next base: position 240,469,773 of record JAUMIR010000002.1, on the reverse strand, counting down.
AAATGAAACCTGCCTCCTGCCATACCTGTCATGAGTCTGTATCCTTCTCATGTGGGGTAGATATTACCAAGTGCCTTCTCTTAGCTACCCTCTTTCATCCCTGCAGGGCCTTGATATGCCAACTGAGAGCTGCTATGACCCTGCCATATGTGGCCACACCCAACAGATGGTGCCACTTCCTGGCTACGGACCCTGCACAGGGATGGAGGACTGTTCAATTCCCAACTACAGCCAACCTGCTCCCGCATATGAATGTACATGCCCAGAAACTCTGCCAGGCTCTTGTTCTCTCCATAGCTACACAGGCATGCTGATCTCCTCCCTTGAGCCTCTGGGAACTGCCAACCTGGGTGCATATAAAGGAAGCACAGGGATGGTGCTGGACAACAGTGGCTATGGACCCCAGGGTCCCTGCAAGCCCCAGGAAGACCTGGAATCAGACTCTGGCTTGTCACTTAATTACAGTGATGCAGAGTCCTTGGAGGCAGAGGGACTGGAGCGGACAGAGTACTCCTCTCTGTATCCCATGGACCGTGCATCAGCATATCCAATGCTGGCTCCAGTACCAGAGATGCCCATCTGTGGACCGCACCCAGAACATTCTTTGGAGAAGGGACGCCCCCCCCGGGCTGAACTGGCTGGTAGTCGGGACGAACGGCGGGCCCTAGCCATGAAAATCCCCTTTCCTGTTGATAAAATCATCAATCTGCCAGTGGATGACTTCAATGAGCTGGTGTCACGCTTCCCTCTGAGCGAGCCTCAGCTGGCACTGATCCGGGACATCCGCCGCCGTGGGAAAAACAAAGTGGCAGCTCAAAACTGTCGCAAGCGCAAACTGGAGACACTAGTGCACCTGGAGAGGGAGCTTGACGAACTGAGTCGTGAACGGCAGCGCTTGTTACGGGACCGTGGTGAGTTCAACAGGACACTGATGCTCACTAAGCAAAAGCTGGGGGCGCTGTACCACCAAGTCTTCTGCATGTTGCGTGATGAAGCTGGCAACACCTACTCCCCTGAGGAGTACATGCTGCAACTCACTGTTGATGGCAGTGTCTTCCTTGTGCCACGAAATGAACAGCCAGACATGTCTACTGACTAAAGAGGACAGGCCCATTGTAGGAACTGAATGAGGCTGGCTGACCCAAATCACCTTAGCAAGTATCATTTTCATGAGGGTTATGGAGCATTTCTCTCAAAAGTACTCAAACATAGAAAGTATAGATTTGAAACTGCAAGCCATATGGCACCCAAACATGTATACGTATTTGACAAGAGTTCAAGACGTGTCATGTTTATGTTCAGATCTAGGGCAATCTAGGACAAAGCACACAAACCCACTACCAAGTATTGGGAATGTAGCTCTTATTTTGCACAGGCAACATGGTAAGCTCCACCTCACCTTGGCTATCTTAAGCCTATTTGCTTAATCCATGTGCACCATAACTAATAACTCTCTGGCTGATTTTATCATTATCGAGCCACATGTCCGAGTGTGTTTAGAAACCAGTCTTTCAAATCACACATTTCTTGCTTTTCAGTTCCAGTTTGGTTTATCTGCATAATGGCAAAGTGTGAAACAGGGAAGGCTAAGGAGGAAATCTGTGGCTCGACGTTTGATGAGATTACCCCTGCCAAGTTTTCCACCCTACGGGCCTTTTCTTATGAATACACGCATGGCGTTTAGTTTTGACATCAACTATTTAAAGTCTGTGCCATTCCTTTTCAGTACTGTGTATATATGTTCATTCATGTCACCTTTCGACTTATAGTGGCCCCATGAATTTCAGAGGGTTTTCTTAGGCAAGGAATCCTCAGGGGTGGGGTTTTGCCAGTTCCTTCCTCTAAAATCTAGCCGACAGCACCTGGGATTCATTGACGGTACTAACCACAGCTGACCCTGACCCTCTCTTAGTCAGGCCTCATTCCATTACAACAGCAGCTAGGCTTAGCTCAGCTGAGTGTTCATATCCCAGAAACTCAGAGTGGTGGTTAGAAAGGCTCCTTCAAGAGTTCTCTCTTTTAATTAGAGACAATAAGCAAAGATTAAGGAATCTGTATGAATGTAAACAAAATTTTATAGCAATTTTTAAAGTGCTATGAGCAGATTTGTGTTAAGTTTGAGGAAACGGAAAGATTCCATCCAAGGCTGCCCCCTTTTTATAAACAGAAAATCATACAGTAATCACGGTACCAAGTCACCATAATATAGAATTCTTATGATTTTGCTGAGTTTGATAAGAAATGCTAGGCTGTGGCTCAAAGTCCAAACATTTTACTCCACAACAACCTGTAAGTTATTTTGGGACACTTCTATGAGGAAGTCATGACTCCTCAGTGGTATAAAGGCAGCTATAGAGGCAAGCAAATAATATAATGTATTTGAGATAAACTTGAATTGCCCTGGCTATACAACACTGTTCTATGAGTTTCTACTAGAACAATGTACTCTTTAAATGCATACTTTTAAACCATAGCCAGCGTAAAACAGTAATTAAATAAAAACCAGAACACTCTACAAAAGAGATGTATCAAAATGCTGGACAAAACATGTCTGCACAAGACATGAAAATACTATGGGCATTGTGGGGAGACCAAAATATGCCTGGCCCACAAAGCAGCATTTCCTTTCACAACCATCTATTTGTAAATAGTTGTACATATGCCTTTTCTATAAAAATAAACTGCAATTTCTCTGGTTAAATCAAGCAATTGATCCCTTTCCTCTTCTCTACTGCAATGAAAGCATTTCACATACTTTCTTTAAGCAGTGTACCAAAGTTAGAGCAATGTTAGGCCAAGAACTCAAATCAGAGACCATGCAAGAACTTGATGGCTGTTTATTTTATTTATTGCTGTATAAAATATGTTTATGAATTCAATATACATTCTAGCTACCCAGTAGCCATTGAACTTTCTCTGAAAGGTTTGTTATGCTAAACTGAAGACTCCTGCAAGAGAGAGAGAAAATTAAAACCAAGGAAACATGATTAGGCATAAGGACATTCAATTATATTTGTTTTGCTCTCAAAATACACTGAAACTTCCCTCCATGTTCTAGCAAACCAACTTTCTTTATCAAAGCAGATACTAAGTCCAGGCCATACTGCTTAAGTACACTCATGTCCTATTTCTTGTCCATTCACTATGACATACCCCAACCAATTTCCACAGACAGGCCATTCTTACCCTTTAAAAAGTGTTCCAAAGACATCTTAGTCCATCATCCTGGAACAGTGGCTTTGTAGCACTGAGCAACTCTTCTCCTCCTATAAAAAGGAAGACATGTTAAAAATCTTCCAGTGTTTAGCACTCATTATTACACTCAGGTACTTTGCATTAAGTGTCCCCACCCCCAGAAGCCGTCAACTACCTTTACAACAATACACCCAGTGCACTATACTATGCTAAATATTTTAAGTCCACAAGGCCACCCAAAGGGGGAAATAAGAGGCAGTGCTTCCATAAAATACATTTCATCCATTGTTTTCAGGCCTGTGACTGAGTGTTTTTAAGTATACAAAATCATTATTATATTCTGTTTGTCTAATGCTTGTATATTATAGCACTGGGCAATTTTTTTTATGCAACTGAACCAGTATTTACAAGGTAAACTCAGCCTCAGAAATTTTAGCAGGGTAACAAAACTGTATAGGACATAAGTAAAATCTGTTCTTACCTACCAGTACAGTAATATAACCTTTCCTTCCTTCTGCGTCTGACTGCTAGTCCTAAGAGCAAGGATCCTTACTCTCGTCTGCCTCCTTCCGGTGGTCACTGAGCACTCCCTTCTAGTCAGCAGAAGCCTGCACCTGGCTTATCTGTCCACTCGACTCAACACACGTGTCTACTCTCAGCTGTGGTAGCGTCTGAGCTGGAAGCCATTCGGAGCTATGCTTGCTAGCCGTTCCTAGTAGCTCAACCATCTGCATGCCTCCCGGATTTGTAAAGCTACTTAGTTTTCAGGTGCTGACGTGCTCTCCTCTGTTGTGGTTATGCTACCATGCCAAAAACGAGCATTACTTCATGAATCCTGAGGTCTTGTCTCCCTCAACAGAATAAGGATCCACCTGCTATTGTAAACTCAGCCACGTAAAAACCCATCAGGACTATTAAGTTTTCATTCTAAATTAAGCCATTGGCCAGTCAGAAACAAGTTTATACACACACACATGCACCATAGTAATTTTGAACAACTTTATAGCAGATTGGTCCTATTTCACAAGGCACTAGGATAGAAATATTTGAGGTGCGCTCAGTTCTTGCTGAAGATTAATTGGACCAACATAATGAAATACTGTACTATGCAAGTGCTGCCAACACACCCCTCATATCTTAAGTGCAGTTCTAGCTCCACCAGATGGACAGAGGCATATTAAGAAATTAACCCTTGAACAGAGCCAGAAAAAAATAGCACCCAGAAGGCTCTTTTTCTATTGCAGAACTGCACTGAGGGGGAATATACCAATGATTTACTTCAGGGAATGAATCATGGATTATTTAAACAATACATTATGGAATTTTAACACTGGTTGAGGTGAGAACTTGCTCAGGCTGCCTCAAATAAGGATTTTTTTTGAGGAATAATGAAAAAATAATGTTTGGCTTAAGTGCTTCTAGAGATATAGTGGCATCTTTGATGTCGTAAGCTAACTTGGATCCATTATATCAAGTTGTATGTCCCAGATTGTTTCCCATTGGCACTGGAATCTACCCAGTACAATGCCTAGTCTTGAAAACAGGGAGCACACTTCGTAATCTTAAGAAACACATCTGTTGCTTTTAAGGAAATTTTGGCCCACTATGTAATAATCCTATGTGACAGCTATGGTATTCAGTGGGATACCTATGATATTTAATGTGGAATCTACTTCTGTTTTCTTTCATAGTCCCCCACCCTCATCCTATGAACCAGAAAGCTTTATGTATGCCCTCATATATTTTAGCAAGTGGTTGATATTTCATTATCTGACCCCAAACATTCAGCTATCTGTGGGTAAGAAATCATATACAGTTGTCCCTTCATATTCACTGGGGTTTGGTCCCAGGACCCCCCGTGGATACCAAAATCTGTGAATACTCAAGTCCCATTTTATGCAATGGCATAGCAAAATGGTATTGCTTATATAAGATGGCAAAATCAAGGTTTGGTCTTTGGATTATTATTCTTTTAAGAATATTTTCAAGCCAGGAATACTTGAATCTGTGGATATGGAGGGACAACTGTATTTTGCTTGTTGCTTCAGTGGCAGAACCCATTCACTCCCCCCTTTATCACTAGGACAGGACTGAAAGCAATTTGGACCTGACATTACCTGATCTTACTTGAGATGCCATAACTCGACAGTCAGTTGATGGAACTTCTATATGTAAGACTTAACTGACAATTTAAAATTTGTCTGACAATTGATATTGGTACCACTTCTGCAATATCCCCAAACCAACTGGGTTTTACTGTGTACAATAGTCTACACAAGCATGTTTCACAGCCAAGACCAGTAAATATTTACTTTGAGATTTTCCTAAGAGCCATTTCCAGCTGTACATTCAATGACAGCAATTTATACTGGTTGCTGTGTCTGTTTGCCAGTGTGGACAATTCTACCATTAATCTTTCATCCAGTACACAAAGGACCCCTGTCGTCAGACATTGCATGTTAAGCTAAATCTGTACTCCAACCAGGCATCTAAAACCAGTACATGTTAACTTACAGTGAACTAACTTTGCACAGCATATTTAAAAAAGGAGACACATTTATTCAGCGTCATGATCAGTCTAATACAGTTAGCAATCAACATTATTGGTGTGGAAAAAATAATCTACATAAAAACCCTTGTCGGAATGCTTTGCACTTTCCACAGAACAGAAAAAAACTAAAATATCCTGTTATACAGTTAGTCACAAATACAGTCCTGATGTTCGCAAACAAGCGCTTGTCTAACACATGTCTTCATGAGGCAGTTCTACTCTGCCACAACTGTGTTTGGCTGAGTTCACAACTGTGGTAACCTGTAGCTTCCCTGTCACTTCTCTGGCTCTCCTCTCCTGCTAAAGCTTTGTTTCCTGTTGAATAATATGGAATAAAGTTGTTAATCTAAACACATTGAGACTCAAGGCTACAATCCAATAGCAAGTTTGTTCCCGCCATACCATCATTTTAGTCTATGTTTACTTAAACTACAATAACTTGCTCAGCTACATTAAAAGTTATTGTTACAACTCCAAAAGCACTGCATATTTATCCGTGGGCTAAAGGGAAACTTCTTACCGAGGAATTAAAACCGCCTTCCACCACCATAGCTACTGCTACTACCAGAGCCACCGTAGCCACCTGAAAGATTAAGTGTTCAGTTCTCAGAAATAGCAAATAGGGCTAAGAGAAAATCCAACTACACTATTCACTATACAGATGTTCCCTGCTTATTCAATGGGTTAAAGGACCAGAGCACTGTCAAAAAATGAAAACACCAGTAGTCAAAATTGAATCTGCAGTACTCTGGCCCAACCAATAAACAGGTGACACAGTACATAAACTGAATGAAAGGTGGCACTGAGTTGAGCAAAAACAAAGGCAGGATTGGGTTGCAAAAGCATTTTGCAAAGTGCCATCTTTTCATTCTGTTTGAGTACAGTAGTGCACCCTGCCCCATTTGATAGGTGCCCAACTATAGAGGCCCAGAAATGCAACTGCAAAGGGAGCTTCTCCAAGCCTATCCCTTCTAAGATTATCTTGGGCAGTTTCTTAGGTGCAGAGGGGCAGGGCATGGATAAGGCAGAGATGCTACACCTGCTCTTTCAATCCTAACCGGGACCCATTAATTTGGTGTGGTTGAAAGGACAGAGCATGGGTTGAATCAATGGATTCTGCTTATAATTTGAAAGAGTGGATTGTCACAAAGTGGGGGATGTCCATACATGGAAGAGGTGAGTTTAGAAGGAACCTATGGTAAAGAGCTAAAGCAGCAAAATGTTTAATTTCTGCCTTCTGGTTCACAATCTGGTGTAACTCAGCTACCTACTTGATTTCAAGTGTAAAGTCTCAGATACTTACCACCACTTCCACCATATGGGCCAGAACTTCTGCCTCCAAAGTTTCCTCCTTTCATGGGCCCAAAATTTGAAGACTGGTTGTTATAACTGCCAAAGTCATTGTAGTTTCCACCACCACCAAAGCTGCTTCCTAGGTAGAGCAAAAATCAACCATTTATTACTACAGGGATATTTGAACCAACTTCCTTCAGTTAATTTTATACAAATCCACCAAACAAGGATCAATAACCCTTTTCTTAGTACACTGAATATGATCTGTTCATATTCATATAAATGAATGAGGTCATCAGTGTGGTTATCACTTGACTATTTTCTCCATGCCTTGCTTGGTAAGTCATGTAAGCATGGTGTTCATTCTATGTGAGTTTCATTTTAAACCACTGCATATGTATTGAGAACGTAGCTGCGCTGAGCAGGGCACCTTTCTAGGATGGAGGACCATCGCCTCCCAAAAATACTACTCTACGGTGAACTCGCCACGGGTCAGCGTACGAGGGGCGCTCCAAAAAAGCGATACAAAGACTCCCTGAAACAACATCTCAGGCTCGGCCAAATTGATCACCAACAGTGGTCCGCCCTGGCCTCACATCGGGAGGCATGGAGACGCACTATCCACAATGCTACAGCCTTGAGAACTCACGCCGAACAAGTCTTGAAGAGAAACGACAACTCAGAAAAAATCACAACCCAAAAACATCACCCAAGGAGACCTTCTGCTGTGCTTTTTGCAACCGGACTTGTTTATCTCAGATTGGCCTTTTTAGTCATCAGCGCGCTTGCAGAAAGCGCGGGATGAGTCCTTCCTGAATCTTCGTTTGCGAAGAAAAGCCAAAGCCAGAGAGAGAGATGTAGGATGTATTATCTGAAAAAGGTTTCATGTTAGAATAAAGCCAGTTTGTCAAGGCTGGCGAAGATACAAAAAGCTGAGTAAACAAAAAACCACCTCCTATGTTTGCAGCTATGAATTTCTAGCCTACACACTTGCCACGGCAAAAATCAGAAAGGAATTTAACTACAAGAGTATCCCCATTTCTCAAATTTAGTTTCATTTTTTGTTCCCAATCTAAAATAATTTCACAAAATGGTATACAATTTTCACAAGTACAGAGGTATTATGAATATGCCTGTTTAAATGTTGCTGCTTTAACAACAACAACAAAAAAATCACATATTGTAGTGTGGCAAATCCTGCACAACAGCCTTCTTCAAACAAGTTCCAATGGGAATGACTAGTAGCTCAGTAGCTAAAGCTTATTGGTATTTTAGCAAACATCTGCTGGGTGCCAGGTTATTGGTGAACCATATCCTCATGTATTAGAACCAATAACTTGCTACATCAGAAGCTGGCAACATGTGGTTCTCCAAACATAATTACACTGCAATTCCTACCAGCCCTAGCCAGCAGTGAGGGAGAACGGGAATGGTGTCAAACTTCTACAATCTGTTGACAATCAGCCATGATTATGGCTGGGTGGAGCTGAAATTCAACCAATATGGATTCCATGGACATATGATTTACACAATCCCAGCTTAAAGAGTCTTTCCGTATTCTTCCAATACGACAACAGTCACTTCCAGAAACTCACAGTAATGTCACATTTTGAGCTAACTCCAAATTTCAGAGTAATTTTCATAAGCATGCAAGATTTTACATAAATAAATACCCTGGGATAGCTTTTACATCATTAGTTTCAGAAAATCAATTTGACAGATCCATCAGTATAAAACTATCCAGAGCAAGTTGAGACTGGCATGCTTTAAACCTATAGAACAAACAAAATAAACCTATAGCTCCCTTTCTGCTAACATAAAATACAGTTGCCCCTCCACATTCGTGAACTTAGCATTCACGGTTTTGATTATTCAGTTTTGGGAGGGGCCCCCTGCCGTCCCAAAACCGCGACAAGGCACCTCCTGGAGGCTTCGTGAAGGCCCGGGGTGGGAGGGGGGAGGCCCCGTGAAGGCCTTGGAAGGGAGTGGAGAGTCTGGGGAAACTGACTATGGGGCCTCCAGAGGCCCCATGGTCGCTTTGGTGGGGGAGGGCAGTCATTATTTGCAGAATTTTCACATTCGTGGGCGTCTGGGGAACCTAACCCCCGCGAATGTGAAGGGACGACTGTATACCCATCTGAAATATTTTTTAGTATTTGTTCCTGAGGGATTTTAGAGATCAGAATCTAAGATTTAAGCATTTAAGGAGCTGATTCTGTAATTGCCCCATCTAGGTTCCCTGTATGTTAAATGCGTAGCCATTTGTTGGATTAACAAACACAACACTTACCGCCGCTGCCACCACCGAAGCCACCCCCTCCATTGTTATAGCCATCATAGCTGCCACTGCTCCCATAACCTCTGCTTCCTCCAGAATATCCGGGGCCACCACCTCCATAGCCTAAAGGATAGAAATAATACATACATGAGTCACGTCACGCTATTATAGCTTAAAATTCCTAGAAAGTACATGAAAGTCCCAGTGCTGAACACGAAACACAAAACATCCCAGAAGAACCTAGAAGGTATACAGTAATGTGACCTGTTTTATGAGGGGGAACAAAGACCATAACGAGGGAACCAAACGAAGACACTTAAGTCTGTTCCAGCTCAACTGCCATTCTGTCAACTACTGTGGGAAGAATTTTAACTATTCTGTCTTGACATTTTAAACCTTGAATTCTTTTCCAGTTAATCTGTAAGCCATGCTTGACCTGTAGCTTGGAAAAGTGGCTGTAATTCATAAGCGCACAAAACGAGCCGTACTGCAAAAAAATTCACCTGTGAGATTTTCTGTTGTTGTTAAGGAAGAAAAAAGAAATCAAGAAAAGATGGCAACTGGAGTAGAGCTGAATCAAAAAGCAAGCTGATGAAAAAAAGCAGGATCAATAACTGAATGGGTAGGGAGGATTGCTCCACCTACCGGATGCCTTCAAAACCTTCTCATGTTTCCTGCCTATGGAGAAGCAAGTGGAACAACCCACACCTAGGATGTTCTGTCCCCTCTTCTCAGGGAAACTGTTTTCCCTGCACCTACAAACCTGCACTATAATCAGTAAAAAAAGACTTAACTACTTTATCATTACATCTGATCTGAACTTACCATCATTGCCAAACCCGTTATAGCCATCTCCACTGCCTCCATATCCTCCTCCTCCTCCTCCACCACCACTGCCACCACCACTGCGGCTGCCAAAGCCACCTAAAACAGACAAGACAGCTGTTAGCACTGTGGCTTTTTTGTGTCAGTAGTTTCTAATAACTTCACAGCTACTCAATGTGAAGGACAGAACAAATAATCTAGTTCAAGGCAAACAGGACGATCTACTTTTAGATCACTGATGACTTTCTGTCAAGGACTTCCAACATCTCTTATTTAGTAGCATCAACATTATTCCCTTCCCATACCTGTTATAATGGCTGAAATGAACAAAAATTTACTAGCAGTGTATTTATGTGCAGGAAAGTGAATTCAGTTGAGTTTTACTACTTAGAACCAATTCATGGGTTCAGATCAGTTTTATTTTCAATCTGTATTTTTTGCATCTGGCTGTAGTTAGTGGAGCTTGACCTTTTAGTAGAAATCAAAAGGGATTCTAGAAACCCATTCCTGTCCAATATGACATACTCTTCCCTCAGGAGTACAGAAATCTGAACAAGCCAAACTGAAAGCCTGTTTTATTTCCCAGTTCACTACCATGTTTGGGAGTGGGGAGATACGCAATGCTCGCAAGCACTAAACAATCCAAACAGGGTGTGAAATTGTACTCTTTATGTCAAAAGGAAATGTTAGAAATTAGTATTACTGCTGATTTTCAAGCAGTAGTACTTACCACGGCCACCAAAGTTGCTGCCACGGTTGAAGTTGTCATTGCCACCGAAACCACCTCCACGGCCACTGCTGAAGCTGCCAGAACTACTACGGCCTAATAACAACAAGAACAATCAATACTCCTGAAAAGCACCAATCGTGTACCTTTACTTAGATACAAGCATTAGAAACTCACCTCTTTGGCTTGAAGAGGCAGTGGCCATTTCTTGTTTTGACAAAGCTTTTCTGACTTCACAGTTATGCCCATTCACAGTATGGTATTTCTGAACTAAGTGGAAGAGAAAAAAGCTTCTCTAGTATTACCACTGTAACCAAATATCCAAAATAAACACATATACAAGAATATATTTGCAATAAACAAGTAGTGCACTTACTGACAATCTTGTCCACAGAGTCATGGTCATCAAAAGTAACAAAGGCAAAACCCCTCTTCTTGCCACTGCCACGGTCTGTCATTATCTCAATGACTTCAATTTTGCCATACTGTTCAAAGTAGTCCCTCAGGTGGTGCTCCTCTGTGTCTTCCTTAATTCCCCCAACAAAGATTTTCTTTACTGTCAAGTGGGCCCCAGGCCTTTGAGAGTCCTAAAGAAGGCAGGGCAAGCTGGATATCAGACTTGTGCAAACTACCTTTGCAGCTACTTGTACTCAAGGAAGTTACCATAGAGTTCATATTGTGTCATTAGTTAAAAGACTTGATTATCTTATATTCCAAAGTGGTATGGAGCTGACTGTCATCAAGGCTACAATCCTAAATATGCTTAGGGAATAAGCATGAGTCACTGTATAAACTTGCCAACCTATTACTCAATAAATCCACAGTGGGTTTCAGATTCAAGCAGAATAAAGAGAGCAACGGTCAACACAAAACCACTGCTTCATTCTCTGTCATACTCTGCTCTGCATATAAGATTCCCAGTCACCACTCAGATGGCAAACAGCATTATCAACACATGAACAGTTAAGCAAACCTATGGATACAATGTTTCAGGCCTTCAGCGAGAAGAAGTAACACTGGACTTCAGCTTATTCCTTCTACTAAGCAATACAGAGAACAGTTCTTACCTCTCTGGATACAGCTCTCTTTGGTTCAACAACTCTACCATCAACTTTATGTGGCCTGGCATTCATGGCAGCATCAACCTCTTCCACTGTTGAATATGTGACAAATCCAAAGCCCCTGGAGCGCTTAGTATTTGGATCTCTCATCACCTAGAATGAAATATTCTTTGATTTGTTTTGGCTTCAGAGTAAACCAGGTATGGGCAACCTCTTCCCTTGGGGTTTGCCTGTGGGTTTATATACTGAGCATGGGCAGCACAGAAACCAATGGTGGATACAGACAAGAACATATATATTCAAGACTAACCCTTCTCTTGGTTACCCCATCCTCCCCCCTCAAAAAGTTGTTGGGAAACAAATAGCTCACTCTTTTAAGAGGCCATAACTGATCACTTTAATTGGTCACACATGCTCCTAGTATACAGCATACACCTGGGGCTTGTCTATACCAGCTTCCTAACAGGGCAAACATCCTTTGCCCATCCAACCAATCGGTTTTGTGCTTCATACTAAAATGCTGTCCTATCTGCATTGTTTTTCAAAAACTCTGGGAAAAGTCGCAAAGGCTTTTCCTGTGGAGTTTTTAACACTTGGGGCCCCATCCTTCACAAAACTGCAGAACAATATGGATCGCCATTGGGACAGGTAGGATTCTCCTCATATTTCACAAGGAGTATTTTCAAGTTAAGACAAGATCCAAGTGTCTTGGCTGGACGATCTAATGGATGCTCAATTTGCAATAACAACACATTAGTCCTATTCAGTACATCACATTCCATTAGCTGAAAGGTAAAAGGCAAGGTTAGTACTAACCCCAGCCCTCCAATAGGCAGGTGCCATATATCTCTTCTTCAGGTACTCTACTTCTCCTATACTACTTGTTAGGTATGTTGCTCTTTCATGGCAATGCCAAATCCAGCCCAAACCAGCCTTTTTCCTTATAAAATACCCAAGTTCATAGATGTACTTACCACACAATCTGTAAGTGTCCCCCATTGTTCAAAATGATTGCGAAGGCTCTCATCTGTTGTCTCAAAACTGAGGCCACCAATAAACAGTTTACGCAGCTGCTCAGGCTCCTTTGGGGACTAAAACAGAGAAAAGCAGGGTGATAACATAACAGGGAAGATAGTTCGGATGGTTCTGCAGAATATATCCACTCATCTACACTTTGAAGTACACAAGTAGAAATACTCTTTTCATGCCATAAACTCTGGTAAGGCTAGCACTGTAATTACTCTGACTACAGATCTTTTAAACTACGCTGGTAGCACTTAGACACATCTACCCTAGCGTTTTAGATCATGTCACTGTTTCATAAAGACACTGTACTTTTTGGACATCTCTCAATTACTACACAGAAACATTATCCAAGAGTAACAAGAAATTCATTGAATTGTCTGATTTCTGCAGCATAATTTTGTAAGGAACTAAAAATTACAGCTTTTTAAGTTTTGCTGACAATATTGCTGCATCAAAGCTTTTAAATGAGCTCACTCCCTGTAAAACCTATTTGTTTTTCAGCACTTCAGACAAAGATAACTTCAAGGATAAATGCAGGATGCTAATAAGCCATTTCAAAAAACAAAAACAGAAATGAGCCACTGAAGATGAGAGCACTGCAGTTGTTTTTAGGCTTTATGATCAAAATAAAACATTTCACAGCCTGCTACAAACAATGACTGAGGATACAGGCTCTTGCTCAAAACACCGTTGCTTGCCTAATACAGATGTTTTCTGGTCTCTCTCTCTCTATGCATTTAGTGGGAAAACTCCCCACAAAAAGCACCATCTGTCTTGGTAGTAAAGGAATAGGCATTACTTTCACCACCACCCACCAGGAGCCACAAATATGAACAAGGAGATTTGGAAAAGAATTGAGAAACACCCCTCATACCAATTTACGATGGGAAGTTGGTGGACTACACAAGTGTAACCAGAGGGAAATTAAATTGCTGAAAGGCCAGAATACTGTTGAGATTACAACAGTCACTGAATCAACAGGGGTTAAACAAGTGCTGACTCGCTATTCAAAAATGACTCAACACACCTGTACTCTAGTCAGGATTCCCATTAGGACTCAGTAGACCAGTGTGTTTTTAACCTGTGGTCCCCAGACTCCCAGGAGTCTGCAAAAGCTTGGAGGCTGCTCAGCCCAAATAAAAGGAGCAAAAGCAGGCTGGCTGGCTTGGCCTATCGCCGTTCAATCCACTCCAGCCACACACTTGCAGGAAGAAAAGTCCTCCCCCTCCAATGGTTCTGAGGAAAGGTTTAATGGGAGGTGTAACTGTACAGTTGTCCCTCTGTATCCACGGATTTGGTATCTACGGCTTGAAAATATTCTTGAAAATAATAATCCAAAAAGCCAACCTTGATTTTGCCATCTTATATAAGGGACACCATTCTGCTGTGCCATTACATAGAATGGGACTTGAGTATTCACGGATTTTGGTCTTCACGGGGGGTCCTGGAACCAAACCCCAGCGAATGTTGAAGGGACAACTGTATTATTATCAGATATTATTATTATGGTTTAAAATCTTGAGTTCAGTCTTGGAGGTGCACGGAAACGGAAGATATTTAAAGGGTTCCCTGGAAAAGAAAAAGGCTAAGAGCCGCCGCAGTAGACAAAGCCAGCGAGCACGTGGCGCCACAGCTCAAGGGAGGGGTGAATCTGTGCAGTGCAGCGCGCATGCGTCTTCCCTGTACCCAGCCTGCCCACAAAGCGCAAGCGCAGCCATTACAGGCGCCGGGGGAAAAAGGGGCTTGGAACGCCACGCACCATAAAAGATGGCGCCTGCCCTAGGGAAGCCAGCGCGCATGCGTAAAAGAAAAGCAGGCCCCAGCGGCAGGGAAAAGAGGCCCTGAAGCACAATACGCACACACACAAAGAAACCGGACCCCACATCCAGGGGCGATTATAATTTAGGACACGGAGGAGAAGGATGAGCATGTTTAACACTTACTTCGTGAGGTGACATACCGCATCCATAATCGGACGATCCCTAAAGGCAAAGGAAACATAATTCCACAAAAACAAGCCACAGGTTTATTGGGATGGGAAAAAGAGACACGGCGAGGACGCCCGCGAGAGGCTCTTACCTCAGACTTCGACATGCTGGCGGTAGTGAACAGGCGAGGCCTAGCCCGGCTTCCTCCCCAACGAGACTTCCTCCCTCTCCGGCCGAGACGAAAAGAGGCAGAGTCAGCAGTGCGCCGCCGCCTCACTATCAACGCCCGCCCCCGGCCAAACACCATTGGCCAGCTGCCTGCCTCGCCTCGCTTCCCATTGGACACGGGGCAGAGTGGCCGTATGCTATTGGATGACTGGGTCGCGACCTCGCCCTTTTTTCTTCGCCTTCCCCACCTACGCTCGTTTTCTATTGGAGAGATTTCTGTCACTCATCGTTTCCGTTGAACTTTCCCAGCCCTGTAGTTTCGTTCTCATTGGCCAATTTAGAACGCATCTTTCTTCTCAATGGTTGATACGGCCGGATTCCATTTTACCGGTTGGTTAGTTTTCTTTTCATTCATTCTAACAAGAGGCGGGAATTAAGTTGGCATTCCTTAAACGTTTTGCGCTTAGCGGTTAGCACTTTATTCATCGCCGTTGGTGAAGGCGCCAGGGAGGGTAGAAAGGTGAATAAGGCCGCTTAATCTATAAAAAACTTGCTTCCAGGCGAGCGGCGTACGGTGAGGCGGGCCGTTATAGGCCACGCATGCGCCCTAAGTAACTCTAAATCTGATGGGAGGGGGGAAAGGAAGAGAACGAGTAGTGCTCGCGCCTCACGCCAGCGGACGGAAGCTGAGAAGGGGGGGAGCGGAGGGGTTGGCGCATGCGCACTGCAAAGCTGTTTTGGCGGGCGTTGCGCAGAAGCGGCGGCTGGCTGTGAGGGGGTACAAACCCGGGAGGGGGAAGTTGGGTTTCGCACCGAGCTCTTTTACTTTCCCCTCAGGTGAGCGACCACGGGAAATACTCGGGGTGGGGGTGGGCGCCTTACTGAAAAGCTAGTGATTGGGAGGGAGGGAGGGGGCGTGGTCTCGGCGTGATTGGGAACCTTGACTGAAGCCGCCGCCGCCGCCGCACGGTTACCGTTGGAAGGAGGGGGCGGGGCTTGTGCCTTGGGCGGGGCCGCTTGAGATGAGTGACAGCTTGGCGGGGGTGAGGCGGTTGGAGCGGTAGAACGTTGAGAGGGGCCGGAGGAGCCGTTGCCCGGGGGGGGGATTGGTGAGAGGCTGCGCGAGTGACGGGCGCGCTCGCCAATCAAACGGGGAGCTTGCGGGGCGGGGGCGGGCTCCCCTCCCTCTCTCCCTTTCCCGCCAGGAGCCCCCCCTAGTCCCTGGCTCGTGGGAATCGGTCGCCCCGGGGCTCTTCCTTCACCTTTTCTTTAGCAGGGATCTCCTTTCGTTATGCGTTGCCACGAACCCCCAAGGCTTCGCTTAAGATGTTGAACAACAATAATAACACCTAATAATAATAATTACACCATCCATGAAACCTTTCCTCAGAGGCACTGGAGGGGAAGGAAAGGCCGTTCTTCTGCTTCTTTCTGCAAGTTGGTGGCTACAGCGGATTGAATGGCAATGTGTAGGCCAAGCCAGCCAGCCTTTACCATGGCTCCTGTCACGTGGCTCCACTGCAGGGAGGAGGAGGGCCCAGCAGCCTTCTAAACCCCCTGTGAGGGCATTGCAAACCCCTGGGGTACCCAGAACTTAAGGCTAAGAACCACTAATTTAGATGAAGACTCGAATCCTATTTGTTTGGGCTTGTCTACACGATATGTTAGCTTCTCGCCCATGTGTTCTGGCCCCAGATCAGGCCCATTGCCCCCCCCCCATTACCTGTAGGAAACAGGAGGAAGTCTGAAGTATGTACAGCTGGCCGGTATCTGCAGCTGCTTCCTCTGCTGTCCTCACACTCTATGAAGCCACCAAGGAGGCCTGTATGGACCACAGGTTAAGAACCACTGGTCTCTGCTATTCCTGATTGCCCTTTTTTTCCATGCCTGCTTCTCAATGGAAATTCAACCAAGTCATTTATGTTGGGGGTGGGTTGAGGGAGCCCATCTTTTAGCTGGGAATTCCTGGAAAGATAGCCTGATGTCCCTACTGTTCTTGGTGTAACGATTGTGCACTGAATCACAGCACTATCACAGTACAGCAGTTTTTTGCACTATCCCTAGGGGCCTCCCAATTTTACATGTCCTTTCAATGCCCTTCCCAGCCCGCCAACATGGTAGAAAGTACAGCCTTTAGATCCCATTCTCTGTGCATCCATAGTTTGTTAAATAAATTTGTAATGGCTACAAACTTGTGCAGGAGGTGTCATAGTAGTGAACCAGTAGTTTTAAAAGCCAAGAATCTCAGCAACATGATGTGAAACAGGGATGGGCAGTGACTTTTCCAGATGTTGCTGAGGTGTTCCTAGCATTCCCTGCCATTGTCCATGATTGCTGGTGGGAGTTTTAGTTCAACATCTGGAGGGCCACATGTTGCCCATGCCAATGCAAAATAACTAACGGTATTTATTTTGTAGTTTAATAGTGTTCTTTTCTCTGTACGTAGCACATAAAAACTTGGACTTCTTTAGTGCTGAGTGTGGGGTTTTAGTACAAGGTTTATGTCGATAGGCTCTTCTACAGTAGTTGAACAGCATATATTTAATTAAGTACACAGTATTGGCATAGTTTTGTAATATTTGGTGTCCTGATGTGATTTTCTCATGTTTACATTGGGGACCCAGTAGAACTGAAAAGTGGGTCCAAAATACAATAACTTAAAAGCTTTATACACCCTTGTGTTTCTCCTCTAGCAGTTCTGTAAGATTTGTTACTGCTAAGAATTGTGTTATTAAAAATGCTGATCCTGAACGGGTGGAGAGCTGTAGAAAAATTGGTCAGGAATGTCCTGAAGGAGACTGAACTATTTATGTGCCAGCAGATACTGTAATCTTTTGCATGACCAAATTTTTGCCATAAGGGGCACATTCTTTCTTTACACTGTAAAGAAACATTCCTGTGCAACTGATAAGAACTGGAATGTAGCCAGTAAACTTTTGCTTGACTTTCTAAATTTGGGGAAGGGAATTTTTTAATGCCTACCTTTTTTTTTTTTTTTTTTTGGTTACTCCTGCTTGAATTCTTTTAAGTTGAGAAAGCTATCTTTATCGAGTGTCGTAATATAAAAGAAGCAAGTCAGGAAAGATTCCTGAAATATGCTTTATCCAGAGATGAGAACAAACCTGTAGTTATACTGAAGCATTTGGTGGGAGCCAGCGTGGGATGGTGGTGGTTTGAGTGTTGGACTATGACAGGGGAGACCAGGGTTTGAATCCCCACTCACTCATGAAAACCCACTGAGTAACCTTGCACAAGTCACACACACTCAGCCTCCGGAAACCTTGTGACAGAATCACCATAAGTTGGAAGTGACATGAAGACTCACAATAATAATTGTTGAACTTGTCTGTATAAAACAGTGTTTCCCAAACTCTGGTCTTCCAGGTAATTTTGGAGTTCAGCTCCCAGAATCCCTGATCCTTGGCCAAGATGATTGAGGCTTCTGGGAGCTGAAGTCTGAAACTCCTGGAGGTATATCACTGGTATAAAACACGGGGTCCAATAAAAAGGCATAAAGGTCTTCTCCCAGGTAGAATAAATGGGGTTGTGGTGGTCTTGCACAAAGAAGGACTATTATTTGAAGAGGTTGATAGTGCATGCCTTATGCCATATGTGAATTCTGAATACTGTATACCCATTGAGGAGTGCAAATGTAGAATTTCAGATGTTGTGGGGGGATAGAACTTGGATTTACACAGCTGGGGTGCTAAGGGCATGGAAATGATCCTTTGCCATACTGTTGGATAGGAGCTGATTTGAATGAAGTGTCTGAAGAGCAGGTGCTAATCTTCATAGAACTTCATGCAGGTATAGTATTATGAAAAGGTGCTGCTCAGGCTATCTGATGGGGGATACCAGCAATTATTTTGTCACATTTGTGCCTGTTGGCAACAATTGTTTCTTTTATTTCCTGTAAACATGGCAGAGAACAGCATCCAGTGGCTCAGATATCAGCACTAGTCTAGGAATTTTTTGGGGATTAGGAATTTTTTATTGGAATAAGACCATTCTACAGAAAAATACACCCGACCGCACAAGGCTTTAACAATAATGTAATAATAATAGTAATTGCTTTCCTCTTTTCTTACTAATACAAGAATAAAACTATCCTAACACTAATACATTTTTCCTCTTAATCTAAATGCACTATAATCACATTATATTTACACATTACAATTATACCTATTTGGAAAAGAAAAAAATCAGTAAAAGATTAATTAAAAATACAAAATAATACAAAAATACAATAATAATAATAAAATAGTTATTTAAAATATCCTTTTATGTTATTGCTGGGGTTGTCTCTCTAAACCACGGCCAAAACTTTTTCCAACGATGGTTTGGCAATTTCTCTTTCACTCAGAGCTAAATTTTCAATTACGTTCTTCACATAATAAGCAGTGCCTTTTACATCCTGCAGATTTTGACTTTTCACTTCCCTTTGTCTTTGGAAAACTAACCCTAACATCACATAGAGGTTTACTAGGCACACCGTGGACCAGGGCACTTTCCAAAAGCTCTCAGCCACAGAACCAGACTCCTTCCTCTTCTTCTTTTGGCCCACTGACTTTCTGGGTCCCCTGACACCCTCCAGAAACACTGTCTCCCAAGCCTGTTGTGCCAAATCTGGCCAATCCAGGACCCGGGCCACCTCCTCCCATGTTTCCCAGGCACTCCTGAACAAAATGTCTGATGGTCTCCTTTTGTGCCACACCACTCAAAATCTCAGCCTTTTAACATTTCAGGTGAAGACAAGTCTGCTCATCCTCTGTGGTCCACGGTCTCCTTCCCCTCAAATTAAGAACCTGATGGTAGAGTCTCCACCTCAAGTCCCACAACTTTTTGAGGACCCTTTTGTCCATTAAATACTCGGGTTAGTCTGGTGATTTAGGTACTCTGATAAATCTAGTTAGGCCTGACGTTTTTGCAAACACGGGTTAACATAAATCTCCTCCACTATTTTCCTGTACAAACCTCTCTTGATGCTCTGACCTGGTCTGTCTTCCCCCTTCAGCTCCTCAGCATGAATTCTGTATTTCTTTATGTAAAAAACAAAGTCTCTCAAATAATCTGGTGCTTTCAATTTTTCAGGCAAAGAAAACCTAAAACTTAATGAGCCTTCCTCCCACCAAGTCTTTTCCCATCTAGTCCCCATCCAGCACTCACAAAACAAAACTAGCCAAGCCTGAGGTTGAATCTGACTCTTTTGCAACAGAGAAACTTTCCCAAAATTTTGGGCAGAGAGTCTAGGGACCACCACTTTGAGTAGGACTGTTCTAAAACATTCATAGCTCAGCCGTTGTCTCCTATGCACAGCTCTGCTGTTGTCTCCTGTTTTGATGCTGACAATCTGTAGCCCAAATAGCACAACTATTTATTTATAGGGATGACTCTGGGTTGTAGAAACAGTTTGGTATTGGTTTGGTGACTGTGCCATAGGGACATGAAGTTGAATGGCCCTCCGTCCATCCCAACTGCCATTGCCCTGGCTGCAGAGGGAGAGTAGGCACAGCTCCATCTTGCTTTGGCCCAGAAGCAGAAGGGCCCTCTCTCCATCCCAACCACCATTGGGATGGAGACGGTCCTGGTGCCTCCAATGCAGCCTTTCTCAACCTTTTTATCCTAGAGGAACCCTTGAAATACTTCTCAGGTCTCAGGGAACCCCTGCATAAACATTCTATATACTGCTATTGCTTTCCCCCCACAATCACAATCCCTCGAGAAACCCCTAGCAATCTCTTGGGGAACCCTGGTTGAGAAACATTGCTCTAATGATTTGCTAGTTCCTAGGTCCAGGAGGGAGCCCACAACTCAGAATCTTGGGTTCTTAAACTATTGTGTGAATGAACAGTGTGTCATGTGCATTCTGTTTCAGCTTTGTTTCTCCCTTCATGTGAATGAGTAAACAAACTGAGTAACGGAGAGTTTAGCAGGACCTCGGAACCTGGTATTATGGTTAATTGTGCCTAAATAAGTAAGGATTCACAAAGCAACAACTAAGATTGGATTTAAGCTAGTTGTAGCTTGTGTGGATTTATTAACCTGTCCTCCTAAGTTTGGATGTCATACTAAGCTCTTTTCCCTGATATCTTTAGCAGTTCATATGAGCAGAAGAGAAAGCGGCTTTTAGCCACCAGTATTCAAGCAGTTCATAACTGTGGTTAGTAAGCCAGGATTCCTACTTTAGAGTAACATGTATATAGTAGGACCCCCTTATCAGTTGGGGATTGGTTTGGGGGGGGCGTAGATAGCGAACACCATTGAAAATAATGGGACTTCCAGTTTAAAATACCATAGAGTTGTCTTGGAGGACCTAGAAAATGGTTAGAGAGGACACATTTTTCTAGGAAGACTATGGTAGGTATGCTGTTTTGTGTTCTGTGGATAAATGAATCAGTGGATTATGAATCAGTGGATACAGGGGTCCTACTGTATGGCTGTTGTGTCGTGTATAACGCTAAATTTTAAAGTATTTTCCTTCACTTCTTCATTTTCCATAAAACACAACCTTTACTTCATTTTGTTTCATAAATGGTCATGATACATTTAGGAAGATACGTGTACACTTCAGGGTAGTTGTATTAAATTTAGATTTCATTTTAAAGCAAGCATTTTTTAAAAAGACAATTTGAAATTAATGTTAAATCAATATTTTTCCAGAAATATTTACCAGGATTCAACTAACTGGAAGAGGTTCCAGAACATAGACTAATTCCTTAGTCAAATCCTGTGCTTTAGCTTTTCTAACTGTTTACACAATAGGATTATTGAAAAATGAACAAATGGCTTGGTACAACATAAGACTCTCTTAATGAATTTTTCCCTGAACATTAAAATAGAAGCTAATTAAGTTACAACAGTCAAATTGGCAACTATCAATTTACCTTTTTTTTTTTTTTAATAATGTAACTTTTATCTGGTTACTGTATATTGTCTTCCCCAGCAGGCTGTCTGAGCACTTCCTGAACAACAAGCAGATTTGCTTATTAACTGTCCAAAGCTAACTTGAAATATACAACAAAACATCTTTATTACTGATTTGCGGTACTAATAAAATCCTTTTCATATCCTTAAACAGAAGTATTTTAGTAATTTAAGTGGTTGAACTGCAAATGACTAGTGATATTTTTATTTAAATTACTATGTGTGCCAAAATAATGAGTTAATGTTTAAGAACCCGTTTTTCCAGAATAGTTTTACATCTTGCTTTGAAGTTTAAATCATATTATGAGTCTTGAACATCTATGTTGCTTCTCAGCAAGATGGCTGCTGCTGGTTTGAGGATCAGAAATGGCCATTGTTGAATATTTTTTGTAGTGCCTTGGGCACAAAAATGAAGAAGTTGAGCTGTGTGTATTGTTTTCAGATAGAAGCATTTGTGTTCTTGGTGTTAAAGATGGCAAGATAAGTTGCTTCTGAACATCCCAGGATGGATAAATCATGCAAGAAATACCTAGAAGACACCTGTACAAGAGAAAGTGTTCTTTATTCCTCATGCTTTTTGAGTGTGTCTGTTTAAAATTAGTACCGTATATTCCGGCGTATAAGACGACTGGGCATATAAGACGACCCCCCCCCAATTTCCAACCAAAAATCTAGGCTTAGGCATATATTCGCCATATAAGACCACCCCCCAATTTGGCTGACTGGCTGGTGGAGCCTTGCCAGCTGATCCTCTTTGTTTCCCAACTCATGAGGATCATGAGGCGGGGGAAATGGGGGCGGCCGTGGCAGACCCCTAGATTCGCCCCTCTCCCCACCTTAAAGGAAGGTGGGGAGATGGAGCGAAGATGCCCCGTTTGGCTCCGCAGCCCCGATCCCTCCTTCTGGGCTCCCTTGCGAAGGGGCTGCAGAGCCAAATTGGCCGTCTTCGCGCCTTTTCTCCACCTTCCTTGAAGGTGGGGAGAGGGAGCGAATCTAGGGGTTTGGCTCCTCAGCCCCGATCCCTTCTTCTGGGCTCCCTTCCGAAGGGAGCCCAGAAGGAGGGATCGGGGCTGCAGAGCCAAACAGGGCATCTTCGCTCCTTCTCCCCACCTTGCTTGAAGGTGGGGAGAGGGAGCGAATCTATGGGTTTGGCTCCCCAGCCCCAATCCCTCCTTCTGGGCTCCCTTCGCAAGGGAGCCCAGAAGGAGGCATCGGGGCTGCAGAGCCAAACGGAGCATCTTTGCTCCTCCCCACCTTCCTTGAAGGTGGGGAGAGGGAGCGAATCTAGCGGTTTGGCTCAGCGGCCCCACTTGCCCTGCCTTGGCTCCCTTCGGAAGGGAGCCCAGAAGGAGGGATTGGGGCCGCGGAGCAAAAGGGCGAATCTAGCGGTTTGCCTCGGCCGGTGCAGAGGCGATTGAGCGGCGGCTGTGGCAAACCGCAGCGTTTGCCCCCCTCCTCTGTCTTCCATTGCTCCCCAAAGGGGGCGAAGGCAGAGGAGGGGGGCGAATGAACAGCTAAACCCTTTGCTTCGCCCCCCCCCGGCCCCATCTCCTGCCTCTTCTCTCCATTTGCGAAGAGGCAGGAGATAGGTAGGCAGGCGAAGCAAAATTATATCCGGCGTATAAGACAACCCTCAATTTTGGAGGGCATTTTTGAGTGCTCAAAAGTCGTCTTATACGTCGGAATATACGGTATATGGGAACCTATTAAAAACCAACACCTATACTGTTTCTTTGTTACTTCATATTTGTGGCTGCACGATGGTAAAAGGTTTTAAAAGATCCACTATTTCCTATAATGGTTGATGTGACACTTGGTATTCCTTTTACTCGGTTCAGACTTCTCCCTCTTTGACTGGAAAATTTATGAAAAGATGACATTGGTCTGAATACAATTGATACAATGAGAAGTATCAATGATTTCTGGATCCATGATCTTTTTTTTTCAGTTCAGCATAGCCACGCACGGAACCTGAGCCAGAGATGTTCCATAATTTTTCAGGTACAGTATGCTCTGTCTAATTTCAAAACAAAACAGCACAAAGGTAGCATTGTCAAAGCACTTTTGAAACTCAAGCTTTTCCTGCCCTCAGGTCTGCATTGATCTAAAACTATAAATCAGTCTGGACAATCCAGATGGTCTTGCTAAAAGAATTCTTGTTAAACCTGACCTCCCTCCTCAACTTCCATTTAAAATATTGAAGCTCAGCATAATGGCCTTGATTCAAATACCACAGTGTGCTTGTCAAGAAAGGGTTTGTCTTTTGGTAGGTTTTCCTCCCCAGCTATAGCACTTTATGTTACATTGAGTCCTACTAAAAAGCTGCATGGGAGAGGTGGCGAGGAAGGAGAAGCTGCAAAAGTTCTAGTACGTGCATTAAACACCTTTTAGATGAACTGAAAGCAATGCAGAATTCAGCTTCAGAAAAGTATCCTACAAGAACATTATAGTTACAAAGTATACATAAAACGTACCAAAAGCCTTGAAAGTAATTGTGGTGGTTTTGGCATCTGAAGCAGGACATTTGATATGCTAATATTGCAACTGACTTTTTTTAAAAAATCCCTTCAACATTAATGTAACGAATTGCATCTGAAAAATTAGTATCAAAGAGATGGGATGGGAATGGTACTGGAGCCCTGCTGCAGCTAGTATTTCTTCCTTTTTGTGGGTAACAGAAAATATAAGCAGAGAGAAGATGATGAAGAAAATAGAGGGGCGGGATAGAAATAAATTTTATTATTCTTCTTATTAATAAATAGTAGATGTTTACTAGTTTGTTCCATTGTTTTTATAATCACGTGTATGTTATGCTAATCCAGGGGTAGATAGCTGCTGTGGTACACCTTGGCCAGGTGCTTGAGAGCCAGCTGTTTTTGAAACTGAGCTGCTTTGGGTCCCAGCCTTGAGGGGGGAAACCGGGCTATAAATAAAGATAACTAATAACCATACTCCCCCCCCCCCAATGCTGCCTGCATTCCTACATGGGATGCCAAGGATGGGGCCTCCCTTTTCTGCCTTCTGTACTTGGTGGATAGGGGGTGTGGAGCATTTGTTCCTCCACTGTTGGGTGCCTGCTAATCTCTGCAGTCCTTTTGTCATAAATGACTACAAGGCAAAGTGCTTAAATACATGTGGGAGTTATTGTTTAATCTGTGGTGTTTAGAAGATATTATAAGCACTCACATCTGGAGTGTGGAAGTGGTGGGAAAGCTGACAGTGTCCTGCTATTCCCCTCCAACAACAATAGAGTGGCAGTCATAGACTAGCACTGTCTTCTGAATTTTGGGTGAATTAGCAGGATAATGCTCCCACACATAAAACCACAGCCTTTAGTTTCTGAAATAGCAGCACCTGATGTTTCCATAAAATGATGTGTAAGCTTCAACACTGAAACTTCCAATATTCTTGGAGTTTTAAAATCTATAGTAAGTGCTGAGACGCATTTTTTTCTTTGAGACATCACTAATCTCTCTCTCTCTCTCTCTTTAAACTTCAAATACATAGGTCTTAGAGGAAGAGTGTTTCTCTGGTACAGTTCCTGGGATTTGTTGCCTTTTTAAAAACAAGTCTTCAGAAAACATAGTTCAGTATAAGATAGAATGTTATGTTTGCACAGCAGCTTTCCGTATTTAAACCTGTGCTTTTCCTAAAGGTAATAATATATCCCAAAGATGAAATAACCTCAGGACCACAGAAGGGAACTGCTAAAACACATTGATGTGGCTGCAGTGAAGACTAGCATGAGTGGCAAACATTTTCATCTCTTCAGGATTTCTGTGTGTGTGTTTCATGATACCCCAATCTCCAACTGCAGTGTGTGATATTGTGTGCCATTTCAAATGGGCCTCTGATCCATAGGAATGACCTTGCTGGAATAAGGGGATGCATGGGTTGCAAAAGCAGAATGCAGCTTGTTGTTCTTTAACACAATCTCGAGTGCTGACATTTTACCTGGAACACCGTTTTTTAGGGCTATAGTGATAGAACTCAATACAGTATCTTGTTCTGTTGTATCCATATTTCATCATTTCTGTGAGAATCTCAGCATGGCAGACATGGGAACATCGCCTTTCATTCTTAAAAGATCCTGATGAGGTGGATTAGGCTGAAGAGAGTTTTTTTCCCCTTCACCTCAACATCACCTAGTGAATTTCATGGCTGGATTACCTTGGTTCAGTTTCATTCTTTTATACCATATGAAGCCCTTGTAGTCTGCAAATGTTTCTTGAAGCATGGTGGGATTTTGAGTGCCTTCTGTTGAGAAACCCGAGGAACTGGCAGCAAATGTTTATTGTTTTGATTTTATTCATTGTGGAGGCATCCAAAATTTTAATCAAATATGAAGCAAGAGGAAAATACTTATTTTATCATCCCTAAGACAGCCATGTTCATCTTTTAAATGGGAGCTAAGATTTTAGTTTTCTATGCATCAGAAGATGGGAAGCAGGTCAAGGCATTGTGCATGCTTCATAAATCAGAAAAAGACTACAGTTATATCTGATTCAATTACAGACTTCAGAACACATCTGAGGGTGAGTAATTCCTGTCCCTTGGGCAAGTATGCTTGCTATCTCTGTGTAAAAAGAATCTTTTTAAAACATTGCTTCAGTTCTAATTTCTCCCCATTAATAATGTTATCCTTAAGTTATGTCTTAGGAACTCTATGTCATTAAATATCAAAACCAGAAGATAGAACAATAGGAAGCCACCTGAACGTCAGGTGACTCAAAATCAGGGAAGGAAGAGGCATATAATTAACTGAATTTTCAACAGCGTTATAAGATGCCGGAATGAATATAGTGTGCTTTAAAGAGCCTGCTTTTCCCAAAATAAAAATTCACTCATTCATGACAAAATCCATAGTTCACAAAATACATCACTGAAAATTTGGAACAGCGAGAATGTATTAACATATATTTGAAAATATGACCTTTAACGTGTTTTAAAAACATATAGAAACATACTGTTTTAACAGTTGGGGCACATTCTGCCTTTATATAACTAAAGGCATAATTAGTTTTCAAAGACATAGCTGAATTAGTCTCTCACAGCATAAAAAGGAGGATGGAGGGAAATAACAATGTAGCAACACCTTTAAGAGTAACTAGTTTTTATTTTAGCATGAGCTTTCATCAATATGAAGTGATTTCTTCAGAGGCAGTACACTTTGTACTGCATCTGAAGAAGTTGCTTCTTATCCATGAAAGCTCATGCTAAAATAAAGCCATTTAGTCTTAATGGTGCTGTTACATTTCCCCCCTCCCCTTCCTCCTTTTTATCTGCATGATGTTTTAGATGCAGACTCTGCACAAATCCCTGCCCAAAGGTAGGGTCATGGACTTGAATGTCTGCTCATGCATTGCCTCCTTGAGATAACTGGTGATAGTACAGATTGATGCTTGCTTGCTTTAAAAAAAAAGGTGTTTGTGTGAGCTACACAGTGTAATTTCTGTGCAATGTATGTGTTGGATGATATCCTGACACTTTAAGTAATAGTAGCTATACCTGGCATGACATACATCATTAACTCCCCCAAAATGCCCGTTAGACCTCATGACAACCCTGTAAGGTAGGTTGGTGGGTTTTTAAATACCTCCTCCCCCTTCTCAGCGTTCCACACTTTTTCTGGAATTGCTGAGAGTGACTCACTGTTGCCTTGCTGCTGCCACAATTACCAGGGACCCATCATAGGTGGCCTATTGCAAGTGGCCCGCCGCCACCTCAAATTGACTGTCTGGGTCCCAATCTGGGCCACAGATTGAATGGCAGGAGTGGATTGTGAGGTGAAGAGGGAATTTACATGTGGGTGGTAATTGATTGGGTCTGTTTCCTGAGCAGCCAATTAGCATACTGGGAAAGGCAACGTACCCAGGGGTTTTATATCTCTCTCTCTCTGGCTTTTCTTCGCAAACAAATATTCAGGAAGGACTCATCCCATGCTTTCTGCAAGCATGCTGATGACTAAAAAGGCCAATCCGAGATAAACAAGTCCGGTTGCAGAAAGCACAACAGGAGGTCTCCTTGGGTGATATTTCTGGGTTGTGATTCTTTCTGCATTGGCATTTCTCTTCAAGACTTGTTCGGCGTGAGTTCTCAAATAAGGCTGCAGCATTGGGGATAGTGCGTCTCCATGCCTCCCAATGTGAGGCCAGGGTGGGACCACTCTTGGTGATCAATTTGGCCGAGCCTGAGATGTTGTTTCAGGGAGTCCTTGTATCGCTTTTTTAGAGTGCCCCTCTTACGCTGATCCTTGGCGAGTTCACCGTAGAGTACTAATTTGGGGAGGCGATGGTCCTCCATCCTAGAAACATGCGCTGCCCAGCACAGCTGTGTTCTCAATATCATGGCCTCAGTGCTGGTGATCCCTGCTTGCTCAAGGACAGCAACATTCATCACATCGTCAGTCCAGTGTATATTTAGGATTGTGCGTATACAGCACTGATGAAAGCGTTTGAGGAGTCGTAGGTGGTGGCGATAGGTGACCCATGTTTCAAACGTATAAAGGAGAATAGACAGTACAATGGCTCTATACACACTGATTTTTGTGCTTCGCCTCAGGTGTTTATTACATATAGATGTTTTAAAATAAAATCTTACTATTTAATCCACTATAGCCATTTTAATTTTTATTAGCCCCTCCCCAATACAGATGTTACCTAAATGAATGCAAACCAGTCACACTGATGACGACTTTTTCCAGAGTAAGGAACTTAAGTATATATTTAAGAGAAGATGTATATTTGCTTCCATACAGGTTCACAATACAATAGGGCTCCCGTATCCACTGATTCAATATCCACTGATTCAGTTATACACGGGAGACAAAACAGCACACCTACCATAGAGTTTTCCTAGAAAATGTGTCCTCTCTAGCCATTTTCTAGGTCCTCCAAGGCAACTCTGGTATTTTAAACTGAAAGTCCCATTATTTTCAATGGCATTTGCTATTATCCATGGTTTTTAGTAGCCACACACACCTCGCAAACCAATATCCAGCGGATACAGGGGTCTTACTGTAGTATGGGTGTTTCTATATGCTAAGTTAGTACTTTGTGATGAATGATCTGAGTATGACACCATAACTAAATGTTTAAAATTGGGCAAGTACTAACATCTATGTATAAATATTAAGAGTTCCCAGAATTCTGAGATATTAACAGAGAATGTGGATACTGTATTCCTGTATGCTGAAAATGTGACTGTTAACATTCACCAGTGTATTTTCAAAAGGAGAGATATTCAGCAATTAATATCATAGTTCAGAAATTTTGGATATTCACTGTGACATTACCAAGGGGGAGACAGGTAGAGAGGATCTTATTACTTCTAGCAAGGTGTTCAGAAGAAAAGGGAAAAAAGCAACAACCTGTAAACAAACATGTACAGTATTCTGAACCTTTTGAATCTCAAAGGCAAAACAAATTTTAGGTTTAGTTATTAATGTTTTTGTTCTTGTTGTTGCCTTTAAGTCGTTTCCAACATATGACAATCCTTAGGCGACTGCATCATGGGGTTTCCTGAAACTGAGAGTGTGTGACTTGCTGAAGGTGTGTTTTCACGGCCGAACAGGGATTAGAACTCTGGTCTCCAGAGTTTTAGTCCAGCACTTAAGCCACTATGCCACACTGGCTCAATTTTTAGCCCTCCTAACAATCAAAATTCTCCATAGCAATCTCTCCATTCTATGTTTGTTTTTTTACATATTAGGCATGACTTACAGTAGGACCCCCATATCCACTGATTCATTATCCACTGATTCAATTATCTACGGGACACAAAACAGCACACCTAGCATAGAGTCTTCCTTGAAAATTTGTCCTTTCTAGCCATTTTCTAGGTCCTCCAATGCAACTCTTTGGTATTTCAAACCGGAAGTCCCATTATTTTCAATGGCATTCGCTATTATCCATGGTTTTCAGTATCCATCGGGCTCCCCAGAACCAATCCCCAGTGGATACGGGGGTCCTACTGTATATCTTTTCCTGACAAATTTTTTTGGGGGGTAAAATGGTTGATCTAAATTCATTTTAAATTACACATACATAAGTTGCTTCAGTGCTAATAACTAATGTTATTGAATGTAATTGTATTCAATATTTTATTTTAGAGGTACACTGTAGACTCTTAGAGCAGGGTCTGATGGCACCTTGCTGAAGTAAAGTAACTTTGTGGTGGGAAGACCATGCACACAACAGAATTCCACAGTGGAAGAAAGTTAGTGTATACATTTTAATAGGTTTTTTTTTAAGTGCTGCTCAGAAAAAACGTTTACAGTCAGCCCTCCATATCCACAGATTCAATGAACTACGGTTTAAAAAATATTCCCTCCTCTCCAAAAAATCCCAAAAGCAAGCATTGGTGTTTATCATTTTATATAAGGGCCACCATTTTACTGTGCCCATTGTATCTAATGGTTCTTGAGCATTCACGGATTTTGGTATCCACGAGGGGTGTGTGTCCTAGAACCAAACCTCAGTGGGTACCGAGGACCCACTGAATTTTGTCTTTGAAACAGTGAGCCTCCTGCTGTCTGTGATGAAATTTTCTGAGTCTCAGTAAAATTTAAAAATAGATTCAAAAATGTTTTGTGTTAGTGGCACAGATACTGATAATTTTTTTAACTTTTTCGTAAACCTCATCACATACATTTCAATAAGAATATCACACCCTTGTCTTTGATCCTTTTTTTCGTTACTGTTCCTTTTTGTGTGGTGTTCTTGTATTTGCCTCTTATGAATTTTCACTGTTAATCTACATAATATAAATTAATGTTAAACATACTCAGTTTTTTAGATGCCTAATAGCACATTTGAAGAAAAAAAAGAAATATGTGTCCATTTTTTCCTTCACCTTATTTTTTCACACACAAACTCAGTCTTTCTCATTTGCATAGATTTCTGTGACACTCTATATGTTGATGTGAGCAGTATTCTGTTACAGAACTGAATAAGATCTATAAAAAATTCATACACCTCTGCATCCTAAAAGTAGCATACCCTCTGCAGCCAACATTACGTTTCTTTTGTCTACATAAACAGAATAATTCTCTGCATAATAAAAGAATGAACAGACACAAAATAAACACTGCAGAGAGGAATAAGTAGATGAACACTGCAATGTCCTTCTGAGCTAAAAATATTTGCAGAGTAGGTAAAGCAAAGTGCTGAAAGTTATGTTGAACTGAATCATGACTTTAATTGATATAACTTGAAACAGTGATATATTATATACAGTGGCATAGGGATTACACACTAGCCTGCAGAGATTAGGCAGTACCTGGATGACTTTGCAGTTAGGGGGATAAGATTGCTTTACAGTTGCCCCTCGACATTCACAGCTTCCACACTCACGGTTTTGATTATTTGCGGTTTAGCCCCAGCCCCTTAGGGAAGGCTGCCGAGAGGCGGGGCAATCTCCTGCCTGCACCTTCTCTGGCCTTCCAGAGGCGGCTCCGGGGCTTCAAAGCCCCGGAGTCTGCTCAGGAAGGTCGGGTGGGGTGGGGCGGGCAGCCTCCCTCCCTCCGCCTTTCCCGGCCTTCCTAAAGGGACTCCGAGGCTTCTAAGACCCGGAGTCCCCTCAGGAAGGCTGGGGAGAGGCCAGGCAGCTTCCCTCCCGCCCACCTGCTGCCTTCCCCGGCCTTCCTAAGCAGGCTCCGGGGCTCCAAAGCCCCAGAGTCCGGTCAGAAAGCCTCCTCCCCGCCCGCCCGCTGCCTTCTCCGGCCTTCCTGAGGGGACTCCAAGGTTTCTAAGCCCCGGAGTCCACTCAGGAAGGCCGGGGAGAGGAAGACAGCCGCCCGCCCGCTGCCTTCCCCGGCCTTTTTAAGCAGGCTCCAGGGCTCCAAAGCCCCTGCGCCCGCTTCGGAAGGCCGGGGAGAGGCAGCACAGCCTCCTCCCCACCCGCCCGCTCACCCGCCCACCTGCTGCCATCCCCGGCCTTCCGAAGCAGACGCCGGGGCTCCAAAGCCCCAGCACTCCCCGGCCACCCACCCGCCTGCTGCTGTACCCAGCCTTCTGAAGCGGGCGCCGGGGCTCCCGCTTCGGAAGGCCAGGGGGAGGCAGCGCAGCCTCCTCCCCACCCGCCCGCTCACTCGCCCGCCTGCTGCTGTCCCTGGGCTTCCGAAGTGGGCGCTGGGGCTCCAAAGCCCCAGCGCTCACTTCGGAAGGCCGGGGAGAGGCAGCACAGCCTCCTCCCTGCCCACCCACCCGCCCGCTGCCGTACCCAGCCTTCCGAAGTGGGCGCAGGGGCTCCTGCTTCAGAAGGCTAGGGGGAGGCAGTGCAGCCTCCTCCCCACCCGCCCACTCACCCGCCCGCCTGCTGCCATCCCCGGGCTTCCGTCCCTGGGCCTCCAAAGCCCCGGCGTCCGCTTCGGAAGGCCGGGGAGAGGCAGCGCAGCCTCCTCCCCACCCGCGCACCCACCCGCTGCCGTCCCAGGCCTTCCTAAGCGGGCTCCGGGTATTCTAAGGCCCGGAGTCCCCTCAGGAAGGCTTGCGGAGAGCAAGACACCCTCCCGCCGCCTCCCTCCCTTCTTTTGTTTTCAAACAGCTCTCTTCAGCCACTGGGTTTGTGTTTGTTTCTATGTCAGTATTCACAATCTTTACTATTGCCTTCATGTATCTGATGTATAGGCTATTGCCTGCAAAAGCTTATACCACTGATGGTTTTAGCCTTTATGTTGCTTTTTGATATTTCTTTCTCTTACATTTAATTTTCTTTACCCCTACTTCCTTCATATTATTTTTGGCATAGCCCCTATGGAATGCATAGCCATTGTAGAATTGAACTGGGGAGATGTGAGTTTTCACATCCCTGCTCAAGATGGGAATCATTGTTTCCGTGTTACTTACCTCACAGGGTTCTTGTCTGTATAAAATGGGATAACACTGCGCTTTGAGCATTTTCTGCAGTGAAGGAGAATCTGGCTTGCTCCTATATGGTAGAGCATGTCCTTCCCATTCCCTGTTTTGTTTTGCAACATGGGACAGTTTTCAGTGTTCTGCTTCAGTGTGAGTTTTTTCTTCTTTTGTTCCCCCCCCCCCGCCAAAGCCTCAGCTATTCCTTATCCTGTTCTTCCAAACAAAAGAGATGTTTTCAAGCTGGATAGGAGAAAGTTTAGAGCTATTTTAGGACATACCGTATTTGAACACCACTGATAAGTGGAAGTGGCAGAAATTAGGGATGTTCTGGAGTTCACAATGCAGGACGAATGACCTACTCCAGGCCTTGCAGAAGTGTGAATTTTCTACACTAGGAATTTTTTATCTGGGAATTTTTTATTGGAGTAAGACCATTCTACTAAAAAAATACACCCGACCGCAAAAGGCCATAACAATAATACAAAAACAATACTAATTATTTTCCTCTTTTCTTACTAATACAAAAGTAAATCTATCCTAACACTAATGTATTTTTCCCTTTAATCTAAACACACTATAATCACATTATATTTACACATTATAATTATACCTACTTAGAAATGGAAAAAAACCAATAAAATATTAATTAAAAATAATAATACAAAATAATACAAAATTAATAAAATATTTATTTAAAATATCATTTTATGTTATTGCTGGGGTCGTCTCACTAAACCACGGCCAAAACTTTTTCCAACGATAGCTTGGCAATTTCTCTTTTTCACTCAGAGCTAAATTTTCAATTACATTCTTCACATAATAGGCAGTGCCTTTTACATCCTGCAGATTTTGACTTTTCACCTCCTTTTGTCTCTGGAAAACTAACCCTAACATCACATAGAGGTTTACCAAGCGCACCGTGGACCAGGGCACTTTCCAAAACCTCTCAGCCATGGCGGAACCAGGTTCCTTCCTCTTCCTCTTTTGGCCCACTGACTTTCTGGGTCCCCTGACACCCTCTGGAGGTTCAGTCCCTGAAAGCACCGTCTCCCAAGCCTGCTGTGCCAAATCTGGCCAATCCAGGACCCGGGCCACCTCCTCCCATGTTTCCCGGGCACTTGGGCAGTCCTGGACAAAATGTCTGATCGTCTCCTTTTGTGCCACGCCACTCAAAATCTCAGCCTTTTTACATTTCAGACGTGGACAGGTCTGCTCATCTTCTGCGGTCCATGGTCTCTTTCCCCTCAGATTAAGAACCTGATGATAGAGCCTCCACCTCAAGTCCCACAACTTTTTGGGGACCCTTTTGTCCATGAAATACTCAATTGGGTTAGTCTGGTGATGTAGGTATTCTGATAAATCTAGTTTGGCCTGACGCTTTTGCAAAAACGGGTTAACATAAATCTCCTCCACTATTTTCCTGTACAAACTCCTCTTGATGCTCTGACCTGGTCTGTCTTCCCCCTTCAACTCCTCAGCATGAATTTTATATTTCTTTATGTAAAAAACAAAGTCTTTCAAATAATCTGGTGCTTTCAATTTTTCAGGTAAAGAAAACCTAAAACTTAATGAGCCTTCCTCCCACCAAGTCTTTCCCCATCTAGTCCCTATCCAGCACTCACAAAACAAAACTAGCCAAGCCTGAGGTTGAATCTGACCCTTTTGTAACAGAGAAACTTTCCCAAAGTTTTGAGCAGAAAAGATGGCGATGAACTTAGGTCCCAGGGCTGGGAAGTCTAGGCCCCCTTGTTCTACCTGCCCATAAGCCACTGCCCTTGCCAGGGGGAATGTGGCCATTCCCCAAAGAAACTTGAAGAGAACCCGATCAGCTTCTTTAATCACTGAATCTGGAGGCGGGAAAACAGCCGCCAAGTTGGCTGCCACCGGAAGCAGGTAAGTATTTACAAAAGCGGCTCTCTGGTAAATGGTCAGCTTCCATCTCTGCCAGAGGGCCACCCTCTCTTTCACTTTTTCCAACCAGCGATACCAATTTTCTTTCCATCCCTCTGGAGCCAACGCAAAATTCAGCCCCAGGATCTTCACCCTATCCATCTTTGCCTCTTGCTCTGCTTGCCACCTTTCCTTTTCTCCAACTACGTCCTTTAGAGGAATAGCTGCCATCTTGTCCTCTGCAGCAAAAATCCTGATCAAAAAACTCTTTTCCATGTTAAGTCGAGCACCAGAAACTTGACCGTAGGCCTCAAAAGCATCTTTAATCTTTCTAACTTCCATCCTGTCCTTAACCAAGAAGGACACATCATCAGCATGGGCAACAAATTTAACAGATTCATATCGAACCAACCATGAACTGTCCAACGGACGCGGAATTTGGATCCCCGAGATGCTCTTGTCCAAACTAATCTTACACAGAATAGCATCCAAAGCAATAACATACAAAAGAGGGCTTAGGGGACAACCTTGCCTTACCCCAGAATTTAGCTTAATCCTCTTTCCTCTATGACCATTGACTTGCAAAACTACCTCTGCATCCCTATAAAACAATTTAACTAAAGCAATAAATCTCTCTGGCACTCCTTTCCACTTGAGAGCTTCCCATAGGAACGTATGATCTACATTGTCAAAAGCTTTCATCTGGTCAACCTGTAGGATTTGACCAGTCCAAGCTCCCTCCTTGTTGAGTCGGAACACTTCCCGAAACAAACAAAGAGAGTCCACCATAGTCCTACCCGGCACAGCACTGGTCTGTGCTTCCATCACAATCTTATCAGCCACCTTAGCCAGCCGATTGTTCAGTATTTTTGCCAACATGCGGTAGTCTACGTTGGTCAGAGCTATGGGGCGCCAGTTTTTTGGGAGGGTAGGATCACCCTCCTTTGGGAAAAAAATCAGGACCCCTTGATAAAATGTCTCAGGGAGCTCATTATTATCCCACAAAAAATTAAACAAAGTTGTTAAAGGGGGAACAATCCACTTCCTGTAAACTTTATAAAAATTCCAACTCAGGCCATCTGGGCCAGGGGCAGACTTATCCTTCCCTTGAACTATGACCTCATGAACTTCTTGTTCTTCTATAGGAGAGACCAACCTCTTCCTGTCCTCTGGACTCAGACCCTTATAGAGGGTGCTCATCTGGTCCTCTGAAAAAGCTTGAAAAAAACCCTTAATCTCTTCTATATCTATATTTTTCCGAGCATATAACTGCCTGTAATATCCTTCCATGATATCCAGCATCTCACTTGGTCTAAATACAATAGGGTCTGACTCGGAGGCCCTCAAGCCGTTTAATTCGATCGGAGCCCTTGGACTCCGGGCGCCTGCCCACTCATCCACGTCAACCACACCACCTCGAGTCCTGAAATTTTTACTCCTCTTTCTGTTTTGTCTTTGCTTTTGGCAAAATCTTGCTATCACTCCCTTCGCCCAGTTAAGCTCTTGTTCTGAAAAAGGAACACCTTGGTTCAATCGATAATGACACTTCAAAAAATGATAAATGGCCAAATGATACTCCTGAATCTGTTTCCCATTAATGTTGGTCTCGTAGGCCCGGCTAGTGGCCCGAACTGCGCGTTTCACACGTTCCCACCACCTGCACAAATCATCCTTGTACATGTCCGCAAGAGTTAGGCTGTGGGCTAGTGCTGAGGCGATGCGCTCTTTATATGCCACATCTTCCAAAAATTTAGGGCGCAACCTCCAGAGAGGTCTTCCTTTGGGGTAAACCTGACCTATACTGAACTCTACAGCCAAGAGCCCATGATCCGACCAAGGAGTGATCATAACAGTGCACTTTTCCACCTTCATTTCCTTCACTGTTCTCACACGGTCTATTCTGCTGGCTGAGGTTTTGTGATAATGAGTAAATCGAACTCCTTCCATTGGGGGAAAATCTGAACCAAAAGCCTTTCTACAAAAGACAGGAAAAAATTCTAACTCATTCTCCACATCAAGAGCTGCATCCTTAAGACCTTGCCTCTCTAGAAAAAACTCCAACTCTCTTTCTTCTGCTGTCAGGGGTTTGGGCAGGGACAACTTTGTCCGCTCTTTCTGGTCTGCGTAAGCACTCCTGTCCATCATCCTTGCCCTGTTATTGAAATCTCCTACGATAATAAGATGCCGTCGAGTGTTACACTGATTTTTTAAATACCCCCAAAACTTTTTCCGTTCGGCATATTTTACAGGAGCATAAAGCCCACACAGCCTGAAAGCTTTCTTTTCTACTCTTCCATCCTTCTGCTTTTCCTCCATACTAAAATCCACCACCACCAACCTCCCCAAAACTACTTCTAACATGAAATCAATGGTCAGATTGTTCCTGGACCTAAACAGTACCCCTATTCCCCAACCGCCACACTCCCCATATGACCATACAGAAGGTCCTTGTGTCCACAATCTCTGACACCGGCTCCGCTGTTGTTCGTTACAGATATGAGTTTCCTGCAACACAATGATGTCATAACGCAGGCCGCCAAGGCAGGGCAAAATCTCATTGCACCTATTCTCAGTTCGCAAGCCACGAACATTCCACGTGGCAATTTTTAATGAACCCATTGTTTTATGTACCTAAAAATGTATTGAGGCCTCCGTTATAAATAACCAAAAACTAACAGAAATATATTGGCCATGAAGATTGAAATAATTGTTTTTCTACTAAAAATCTAACTTAAAGTCTAACTTAACTGAAATCTAGTTTTCAGTCCAACTTATCAAAACTCTCATTTTTAACACATTCTTTCTCAACACAGCTCTGGTGACTGTATTTCTTGTTCCTCTGAATGCATCACCTCTACCTCCTCAGGATTTTCCTGAGGTGTAGCCTTACAAGTGTTGGAGATGGAGGGAGGTGAGGATGGGGTGAAAGGGGGTTGGGATGAAAAGGAAGGGTCAGGAGCCAAGGGGCATGGGTCTGGAGGTTTAGGGAGTTCAGGGGTCAAAGGGTATGATACCAAAAGCTGCTCTGGGATCAAGGAGTCTTGAGAGCCAACCTTTGGAATCAGAGAACAACCTTGTTCACTTGTATCCATCTCTTCCACTCCATCTCTCGTTTCCTCCCTTGATTCTTTTTCAAACGCCTCCCCTTCTTTTTCCTTTTTCTCCAAGCTCTTCTGATGGTCCATTTCCATGACTGTAGACTCCTGAAGCAATTCCTGATCAGTTATTTCTCTTTCTGTAATTTCTCGTACACCCACAGCAGCCTGCTTTTCTTCCTTCTTCTCTGGAACTTGATCACCATCCCCAATAGCCTCTTTCTCTTCCCCTTTTATCAACAATTCAAACCTGTTTTTCTGAGCAACCTCACCTATGAGATACAACTCCCCCTTCTGTGGTGATTTCCTCCCCACTTTCCCTTTTTTCTTTTTGTCCACTGTACTCCATTCATCCTTCCCTGTCTGCTCCTTTCCTTCGGGCTTCCCTCCAATCTCTGTCGATCTTTGAGTTCCTTTTGGTTTGTTACCTTCCTCCTCCCTCTTTTCCCTTTCTCGATCAACTTTTTGGAACTGATCTCCTCTCTCCCGGGACTGAGTTCTCACTTCTTTCTCTCGAGCCTTCTCTCTGCCTGACCTAGCCACCTGGTTTGCCTTTTCCAGACGTTGTGCATCTTGACAATTATAAAAGGCCTTGGGACACCAAAAATAGGTATGCCCAAATTCCTCACAAAAATTGCACCGAATGCTTGCCTGACAGGCGACAGAGGGGTGACCTCTTGCTCCACAGCGGGAACATAAGGGTGTGTGACAAGTACGCCTCTGGTGCTCATAAGAGCCGCATTGAAAACAGGCGGCTGGCTGCCCGCTGTATCTGGTGATTCCTCGGTCAGCCCCTAGAAAAAAATACTTGGGGATTTTGCCTCTCCTGAACTGAGGGTCATCATTCTTGAAAGATACAATACAGCGGTACTCTCCATTCCAGAAACCAGCGGTATCTCTTACCTTTTCAGGTCCTGAAAGGATGGTGGCATATTTTGAGACCCACTGAGCCACATCCTCTTTGGGTATTGTGGTTGTTCTAAAACTAATGATAAGGACTTTGGTATCACTTCGGAACAAAGGGACTACCTCATAGGCTTTCAACAAATTAGGGTCTTGCTGTTTTACTCGCTTGCAGTTGGCCCAAAAATTGCGATACGCTAGTTCCGAAGCTAAACAGACATCTGTCTCTTTTGACCCCAGTAACTGTATAACGGCCACCACGTCTTCTGCCTCCTCCCCTCTGTAGCCTAACGCATCCCTGAGCACCTTTTCTGAGATGTATTGACTAGCCTCCCTTTCAGGATCCTCTCCTTTATACCTGAATCGGGCCACGTACCGCTGTCTGGGATCTCTTTCACTGGACAGGTTTTCAAAAATCCTATCGAGGTAAGCTTCCTCTTCCTCTTCTTCCCTCCTGGCTCTCCAATCCTTCTCTTCTCCCAAAAGCCATCGCCTTCCTGAGTTTCCCTCCCTCGTCACCCCTGCATAAGTCTGATTTTTATTTTGTCTTTCCTTTTCCAACGGATGTTTCAAAGGATGTCCATAGGAGGAGGTCACATCTTCATTCATCACCAGTCTCATTCGCTGATCCTCCTTCAAGTCTCTTATAAGTTTCTCCTGTCTGTCTTTTTGGTTGGTGGAGATCACTCCCATCCTCGGTGCGAATGCTCGCTGTTGCCTTAACAGATAAGAAGAACCAGAAAAAGCAGTATCTACTTCTGGAGGCAAATAATCCCCTCCTCCTGCCCCTCCCAATTCCTTGTCCCACAATTGCCCCTCCACCCTTTCATCAGCATCTATCCCCATGAAGTCACTCCACCTTGTTCTTTTCTTTACAGCATTTGGAACCTCTTTTTCTAGATCAGAACCACTTATATCACTTAAGGTTTCTGGTCTTTCTTTCCCAACCACTCCCTTTTCCATTCCCTCCTCCCCTTTTTTAGTTTGTTCTCCCCTTCTTTGGGCCTCACCAGTTGACAGGGGTGGCACCGTAGCGCTCACCCCCGACACAGCAGACAGAGCCGAACATCCTTCCAGATGGTCAGGGACATCTTTCCCGATCTTCTCTCTCCTTGCCCTGGGTGTGGTCTTCTTTGGACGCACCACTGGATCGGCCTCCTCTTCCACTGCCAAAGCCCTCCCAGGCAGTCGAGACTCCTCCTTCTGCTTCATAATCTTGAGCCTGTGCCGCAGGTCTGAGATAATAATAGAAAACCATTCCAAAACAGTTTCCTTGGATACTTTCTTTTTTGTATTCTCTATCTTCTCCACGATCATGGATTGCTGTCCATCTGGTAAGACTTCCCATGCTCTGCGGATCTTCTGGAACTTTTTAATCAACTGGAGTTCTCTTAACCAATCAGGAAACCCTCTGGTCGACGTTCTCGGTTTTTTCCTCAGGAGCAACCTGTGTATAGCTCTTAAGGCCAAAGCCTTTGCAAAAGCTTGTTGCTCTTCAGAGTCGGGTACCTTTAGACCAGACAGGATTTTCTCCAGCAGTCTCGAAGCTTTCTCTAGGCAGGCCCATATCTTGTCCTGACTAAATTTCCGCAAATCTGGGAGTCTCTTTTTAGGCAATGGTAAATTTATATGGTCTACAACAAAACCCCAAAGCCTTAACATATCATGTTGTTCAAACTGTTTTGGTAAAATAATATTAGCCACTTTCATAAAAGGAGTATGTAAAGTTTCAGTCCATATCCTATTAATTGTCCTCTCACGTGTCTCTTGCTGCTGTCTTCCGTATGTGGAATCCGAACACATGGAGTCTTCGTCGCTCCTCTCGCCATCATCTATGCTCTGGAAATCACCGTCATTTTCTTCATTTGAGGAATCGGATGAGGAGCCTTCACTTTCTTCCACTTCTGCCTCTTCCTCGATCCCACAATTCTCCTCTCCTCCATCTTCCTTCCTCCTTTTTGACGGTGCTTGATCAGGATCATTTCGTTCCTCCTTTCTGGAATGTTTGTCCAGGCCCATAGTAGCAGCCTGCTCCTCTTTTCTTTTTCCATCTCTTTTCCTCATTGCTCTCTGTTCATGAGTTCTTTGCCATAAAAATTCTTGTTGTTCTTCCACGATTTTTGCTAGCTCATGCACAGCTTCGGCACTTTCTACTGTAAGTTTTACCTTTCTGACTAATTCATCATAATCAGCCACACTTCTCTCTTGAGGGGGTGTGTTGAAGAACACCTTGCCTTGTTCCTCTAATTCTTGGAACAATTCAGAAAAGTATTCTATACTAATTAACAACTTGTTTTTTTCCACACATAAATTTGAATCTTGGCTCTCTTCATCAGATTCATTTAGATCCAACTGTAAAAAGGGATATGCTTTTTCCAGCACTTCATTTGAAAAATTAAAGAATTCATGTGCTTCCTCTTTTTTCATAATAAAGGATCCAATATTTTTATCAAAAACAAAAACCCTAAGCAGAAATTCTTGTACATCTATTATTGGAGAATTGTCTTCATTTTCTTCAGGTGTTTCCTGTTCTTGGCTTTCCTGCACACTTTGTGAGGGGTTTATCTCTTCTTGACCAGTCTGGGCATTCTCCTTCATACCTCCTAACAGCCCTTGCCAACAGCCCAAAATCACATTGTGACTTCTCTCTTGTCTGTGCTTGAAGCCAATATTTTCTAATTTTTTTGAAAAACATTTCTGTGCCAAACCTGCTTTTCCCATTAATTTTGTCTTCTCAGGGGCAAAAAATTCTTCTTCTAACCTGGCTGTATTCTTTAGGCCAAGTGATCTGATATCTTTAGTGCTTGGTGGGCCAGTCACAGGTGTCCCTTCTGTTTTTTTATTTTGTTTCTCAGGTTCTAAAAAAGCACTCTCAGCTGAATCTTTTTCCTGACTTTCCCCCACAACAATAGCTTCTGTAGGTGAAACCTCCTCAGCCTCTCCTAGTTGACTTGCAAAGTGGGAAGGAAACTCTGAAGGAAAACAGTCTTTCTTTTTGCTTTCATCATTGTTAAAATTCTCTACATAAATGGCCTTTTCTTTTTGTGAGATTAATGTGGTATTTGCCCCTTTTTCTATTTGGATTTTAAACTGCTCAGGTTGGGAAAAAACATTCCTCAAGTCCCCATTTGTTTTACTTTCCTCAGGTTCTGTTCTGGGGTGAAAAAGCCTTTCTGCAAAAATGCCCATGCTTGCAGTCTTCTCTGTTTGCAAATCTAGTGCAGCAGCCAAGCCTTTTTTCCTTTCTGAAACCTTCATCTTAAAGACACACATTTCTTCCAATAAATTGCTTTTAATCTGACTTTTCTCTGATTCCTCAGCCACAACAGCAGTACCCACTGCAGTCTTATCCACACAGGGGAAAATAGCCCCTGGGGCTGTTTTTCCTCCAAGCTCTCTAAACTTTCCATTAAGCTTTCCATATTGCCTTTGTCTCCTCAACCTCCCAATTCTTATTTTTTCCTTTTGCTGTTTACAAGTGGTACTCACAGTTAGCCAGGCCTCTCTTTCACTTTCTTTTTCACTCTGTTGGCTTGCAGCCATTTTCCATCCTTCAGCAGGTAATGCATGTTGATCAGGAAGCTGTTTTTCCTTCCTCAGTTCTCCCTCAAGAGTTGAATTTTGAGGGTCCCCCTTTCTTCCCCCCCAAGCCTGGGGGCTTCCTCTGCCTACCCCTAACATTGGGGTTGCAGCATACTCACATTTAAGTGATTTATTCAGCGTTTTTGCAGGAGCTGTTTCCACATAGGTCTTTCCTCTTCAGCTGAGAGGTGGGAGGTGGGAGGGGTGGCGTGGGGTCTGTTTTTACCCCTGCACCTCATGGCAGCCTGCACCCACCTGAAGGTAAGCACCTGTGCGGGTATTTATATCCCTTCTTCCATCCCAACTGCCATTGCCCTGACTGGGGAGGGAGAGAAACTAAGGCAGGCACAACTCTATCTTGCCTCCACCCAGAAGCGGAACGGCCCTCCCTCCCTCCCTCCCAACTGCCGTTGCCCTGACCAAGGAGGGAGAGAAGAGAATGCTAGATTGAATCCCTTGCCCTACTGCCACCCCCTTTCCTTTTGTATCATGTCTTCATTAGATTGTAAGCTTGAGGGCAGGGAACTGTTTTGTTGTTCTTTTTCTTGTAAAGGGCTATGTACATTGATGGCGCTATAGAAATAAAGATCATCATCTGTGTGTTTGAAAATTTTTCAAGAAGTGATTTCTATTTTTCCCAGAGGTTTCAGTTGGCCCAACCTGTGGTCTCTGCTAAGTGCTGTTACACCATGCTAGTATTGATTATGGAGAGGCCAAGGTTCTTTCTTTTCAATGCCCCTGGGGCAGCCGTGGCACTGGATGGTGTACCCAAAGGATCAGGGTCACACCCATAAGAACCCTGAAGCCCTGGTGATGAGGGTAGCTATGACCACTGCCCTGTTTGCCAGGACTTCTGTTAGCTGAGTTAAGTAACTACTAGAACAGACTCTACCAGAGGAAGTGAATCTCAGGCAAAATATTAACAAGCTGGCCTTCTATATAAAGCCAATGGGGTTTATATAGTTTTGTATAGGCATTCCTCCCCGCCCCCGCCCCCAGTTCTTCACTCCTGCTGTAGAGCAGAGATGTGAGACTTGATGTCCTGCATATGTTTTAGACTTTCACAACATGTCTAGTGGTCTAGGATTATGAAAATAGTATTCCAAAAGATCTGGAGGATACCTAGTTATATACCCTTGCTGCTGTAGAGGCATCTTGCCTTTGACTGTCAAGGGACATTATGTTGAATTTTAAAAGGGTGTATGTATGTGTTTTAAGGTGCCAAAGTGTAATTTGCCATTCAGAAACTATGGGTGTGTGTGTGTTATAGGCCCTAAGCAGAGAGTTCCTCTCCAAGTCTCAACTGTGAGGGAAGTGAGCAGTTATACTTTTTGTTACCTGATTTTTAGAAGAAATAGTTTAGTTTTGCTGCACTTTCTGAAATAAAGTGGAGGTACTGCTCACTGGACAGACTGCTATGTATCTTTTATCCTCTTTTGAACTTAATAAATGCTGCAGCGGTTTGTCAGCTTAAATACAACATACTCTTCCTGCTTATGGTGAGGAATAAAACGCCTTTCACCTCTAACAGAGGAGCTTTTGTTCAGACAGTTAAGATTGCTTAAAGATAAAATCTGCCCTGGAAAAGTTTGACTAGAGGTGTGAAGAACCTATATAGAGTCAAAACATGTGAAATCAATATATTTTTGTAGTTGATTGCAGTAATTTGCTACAGCAGTTCCTGTTGACTCCAATGGTTGTGTGGCGTTTCTGATCTAAACTCTAGATTCTGCCATTCACATACTCTGCCATTTTGAGGGAAACAAAAGAGGCTGCATTGATATAAAGTTTTAGTCACTGATGTGCATCTCACTAGTGTTTCAAACTGGGGCTAATACGCAGTCTCTCTCTCTCTCTCTGGCTTTTCTTTGCAAATGAAGATTCAGGAAAGACTCATCCCGCGCTTTCTGCAAGCGCGCTGATGACTAAAAAGGCCAATCC
Source organism: Gambelia wislizenii (assembly GCA_030847615.1). Taxonomy (NCBI): domain Eukaryota; kingdom Metazoa; phylum Chordata; class Lepidosauria; order Squamata; family Crotaphytidae; genus Gambelia; species Gambelia wislizenii. The sequence continues at coordinate 240,425,530 of JAUMIR010000002.1, read as the reverse complement.
GAGATAAACAAGTCCGGTTGCAGAAAGCAGAGCAGAAGGTCTCCTTGGGTGATGTTTCCAGGTTGTAATTCATTCTGTGTTGTTGTTTCTCTTCAAGACTTGTTCAGCGTGAGTTCTCAAATAAGGCCGCAGCATTGTGGATCGTGCGTCTCCATGCCTCCCAATGTGAGGCCAGGGCGGACCATTGTTGGTGATCAATTTGGCCGAGCCTGAGATGTTGTTTCTTGGAGTCTTTGTAAAGTACTTTTTGAACATTAAAAAACTTTGCAGATAATACCCCAGTTATCCTTAAAACTACCCTGTTAGGTAGTGGCATCATAGTAATATCATTCATATACTGCAAATCCAGAACTGAGATAGTGTGGAAGTTTGCTGTGAATGGAGGGACCTCCATATTACAGCAATTGTCTCCTCTCAGCTAACAACACGCGCATGTTGGCTAAACTAATTATTTCATCCACACTTGGTGACCACTGGCTGGAGATCTCAATGAGTTTTTTAAGCCAACTAACTCACTGGACCTATGCCTGAATTTCCTCTACTGAGATGGACGGCAGAGTTTGGAAAACTTACTTTTTTAGGCTTGCAACTGAATGAGTCATGGATCCACTGGCAGGGAATCTGGGAGGTGTATATTTTCCAAATCATGATGAATAGAGTGAACCTGCAGGCCGTCTCCAGAGTAACTCATGTATTCATATGGATATACTGTAGTCTTAAATGCTGGCTGGGGTTCTGTCCATTGTAGTCCAGAATTAGTAACTTACCCAAGTTGTTTTTGCTCTTTTACAAAGCAGTGTTCCAAGAAAGTTGTGTGAGAACTGCTCCAGTAATTCCACTATTTTGGAGGTCTAGTAGTTGATTTTTTAAAAACCTAAAGTAGCCAAACCATATGAGACCCAGCTTGGTATAGTGGTTCGAGTGTTGGACTAGGACACTGGGAAACCAGGGTTTGAATCCTCACTCAGCCATGGAAGCTTACTGGGTGACCTTGGGCAGGTCACATTCTCTCAGCCTCAAAGAAAAGCAAGAGCAACCACCCCCCCAAAAAAATTATGCCAAGAAATCCTGTCATAGGATCGCCATAAGTCAGAAATCACTTGAAGATACACAACACAGCCAGACCAGCAATAATGAAAAATATAGGGGAACTGTGGGAAAGAAAGAGAGCTGGTTTTAGACAAATCTTCTAAGCAAAAAGATCACCTTTTGTGTCTGGTATTTATAGCCATATATGTGGAGATTGCATCAGAATGAGGTGTAAATTTCCCTTATTTATCTCAATAGAGTGTTAATGGTAAGGCCTAGTTGTCACAATTTAAATGCTAATGCTCCTAAGACAGTGGTTCATCTTGAGTCACTGGAATGTGGCTGTAAATCATCCAGTGATCCAGACTTTGCTGTGAACTTCTGAAACTGTGATAAATGTAAGGACTAAGAGTGTGCATGAAGGTGATATTCTACTAATGTTCTTGCCATTCTTCTGTAGAACAAAGACCTTTCTAGGCTCACATGTTTTCACTGTACTTTAAGGAGAGCCTATGCTGCTATTTTCTTGGAGTCCTTGTGAGCCAGTGTGGTATAGTGGTTTGAGTATTGGACTATGACTGTGGACACCAGGGTTCAAATCCCCACTTGGCCACAGATACCCATTGGGTGACCTTGGACAAGTCATACTCTCAGCCTCAGAAGAAGGCAAGCCCCTCTGAATCTTGTCAAGAAAACACTGTGGTAGTTTTGCCTTAGGTTCACTGTAAGTAGGGGGGAAAATGGAAGGCACACAATAACAACAAAGTCCTTGTGAAGCAAAAATGCTAGACAGAGGCCAAATCCACACTATGCAGATAATCCAGTATGCAAGTGGATTATTTGCCGTGGCTTCTTCCCATGGAATCCTGGGATTTGTAGTTTGGTGAGGCACCAGCACTCTTTGGCAGAGAAGCTAAAGACCTTCTAAAACTACAAACCCCAGGATTCAGTAGGAAGGAGCCATACCAAATAATCCAGTTTCAAACTGGATTATTTGTGTAGTGTTGATTTGGCCTAAAGTTATACCTTTCTTGTTGTTCTCCATTTTAATAGTCCTCCAGAATGCCAATATTGCATGAATATTCTGATTTTTATGTTTTTATCTATTAATACATTTTTAGCTGATCTGTGTAACTATAATAATAGAATCATAGAGTTGGAAGGGACTGCAAGAGCTATGTAGTCAAATCCTTTGCTATGGGGAATACACAACTAAAGCACTCCTGAAAGATGCCCATCCAACCTCTGTTTAACAACTTCCAATGAAGTAGATAGAGTCCACCACACTCTGAGGTAGACCATTCCATTTTTATAGTTAACAAGTTCTTGCTAATGTATAGATGGTATCCCTTTTCTTGTTGCAAGGAGATAATATATGCAGACATAACTCTTTCACAACCCAGGGATATCTGGTTTAAAAGTTTGTGGAGTGATTGAGTTTTGAGTTTTAGCCAAAAATGTGATCATGTGTCAGATATATTAACAGGCAAGCTTTATGTATGAGAATGTGAAAGTCAGGGGCTCATTGGACATTTCATAGTCTAGAAGTTCATGAAGTTGTGGATTGAATTCTTTCCTTTTGATGTTGGGCTGTGTTTGGGATTTGAGGGGCAGAATGGTAATCTGTGTCCTATGAAGCACATAAAACTACTGTAGTTCTCAAGATTCTGCCTGTGCCATGACTACTGATGAAAAAAACAACACCCCATATTTCAGCATTCATTTTAATTCTGCAATTCAGGGCTGATGGATTCAGTGTTTCTTAATCAGCTGAGTAATACTGGGTTGGGGAAGAAGACTGTATCAGTTTGCTCAATTAAGTAACCAAGATTCATCTTCCAAAGCAGCAAAGTTATAAAAAAGCTTTTTCTTTCTATAAGGAGGAGCTACTGCTTCTTTGGAGCTGATTTTTTTTTGAGAGGGATGCCATTTAAATAACAATATATCTGCAACACTGAGCACATTTTATGATATTGTGGCACAATAACTCATACTTAAATGTCAATAGAGACACTTGAGAGAACCTACAAGGTTCAATAACTTCTGGTGTGGTTTGTTTCTCCTGTCATCGGCCATTATATTTTTTACAGCTTTTAAATTGCTACAGAGAGAAATTGCTTTGGATTATAATGGATGGTTAAGAGGCTGCCAAGGGTACCCTTGCACGGGGTGGATGAAAGTTCAATACTATTTTGGTTTTATGTGTCCAAGTTCTAGGCTATATAGCTTAAATATAATTTGTTTGACAAATGCATTGGAGTGATACTAGAGTACAAAACTATACTGTGCATTTAAAGAGGCACTGCCAAACCCTTCATCAAATTTTTGGTAAAAGATTAAACTCCAGCCATTATCTTTTCCGAATATATGCTCGAGAAGTCTTCAGGGTTTATCAGGCCTGTGAATTTTGTTTTGCGGGTTTATGTAGGAGAGCAGGTCTAAGGAGGAAGATCATGCTAGTCTTTCCTTCTAGCATTGTTACCAGAAACTGGGGCACTAGCATACTATGTGATTGTTACCTCACTGAATGTATGGAGACAGCTGGAAGGGGAGAATCCATTGAGCCCATAAGCTTCATTTAAAACAGGGCCAAATTCAATTACACTTAAGTTCTTGAGGGCCACATTCCAGTGGTAGGTGAAGCCAAAGGCACAAGTACAGAAAAGAATATACCGTATATTCCGGCGTATAAGACGACTGGGCGCATAAGACGACCCCCCCAATTTTTAAGTTAAAATATAGAATTTGCCCCCACCCCAGCCAGCCAGCCAGCCAGCCAGCTGGCTGGAAAGCCTGTTCCCCACCAGCCAGCCAGCTCAGTGGCTGTAGATGATGGAATAGTCTGTGAAATTAAAGGACTGAGAACAGCTAAAAAAGCATGGGATACTTTGAAAAATCTCTGTGGTGTTCAATCTTTGGAAAGTAAGGTTGCATTAATACTGTAAGTTGGTTAATATGAAGCTATCAAATCCCAAATTTTTGAATGAGCACATTAATGAATGAGCACATTAATGGTTTTAGAGCCACATTGGCAGACAAGAGAATTTCACCATAGACAAAACTTGATGCAAAATGAGAAGTTGAATCCAGAAATTCTAATTTTAGGCTAACTTGTCCTGAAAAGAAACATCATTTTGACTCTCCTGAGCTAAATAGAGGGCCATTTAACTCTTCAAATGCAAAGCAGTCATTCCCACAGCAGGAGGAAGGATCTGCTGGGAAAACTGCCCAGGCCATTTTACACTTCAATCATTCTCACAGCAGGGGAAAAGGTCTGTTGGGGGTATAAGACCACCACCCCACTTTTGAGGAGATTTTCAAGTGTTAAAAAGTAGTCTTGTATGCAGAAATATACGGTATTTTGGCTTGAGGGTCTCACTGCCTTAGAAGAAGCATTTAAAACTTTCAATATGGTGGGGAAATTGTAAGGAAAAGTGGGAGACCACTAAATCAGGGTGTTGTGAGAGAAGTGGTGGATCTAGACCTGAGATTTCCCCACTCTAAGTTAGAAGCTGAACGCAGCCATGTATTTTAAGTACTAGTTGATAGCCACAGTCCACCAGGAGTTTTTTGTACCTGAGCGAGCAGGCCTAATAGAGGAGAAAAGGATACTCTTACCATTCCTCTGTTTCCAGGGGGGAACTGTGTGTGCCTCTAAAGGAAGGCCCCCCCTCCACCCAGCATAAAGTTGGCTTAATAACCAAACAGTATTTGTGTAATTTATTACAGTGACCGTTTTGTTTCAACTTGAAGAGTTTTGAGGCCTTTTCAGACATCCATATTTTTCCTTACAACAGCCATGTGAGGTGGGTGGGTCAGTCTGTAAGATAATGAACTGCTCAGGACCATGCAATAAGCATCATGGCTGAGCAGAAGCCTGAGGCTCAGATCCTTTCATCAACAAGTGTATTTAAATGTGTGGAAAGCATGACACATGTATTGAGCATGGTGAAGGTTTAAACCCAACTTGGCTTGAGTAAGATACTGTTGTGTAAGGTAAGGTTGACGAGTTCCCCTCCCTCCTGTGGATGTTTCATGCCTGCAAAGGGACTTTTCCATGGGGTATTCCATTGCCTGGAATACTTCCCTCCAAGAAAGCATGCCTTAGGATGGAGCTATAGCATTTAAAGTGGTGTCAAACTGCATTATTTCTACAATGTAGATAGATACACCCTTAGTTTTCTGCAAGTCATGACTTGGCTACACAAAGTAAATAACTGTACTTAATTTGCCCACTGTCACATTCTTAATGGGTATGCCCATGTCCAAAACATGTTTTTACGGATTAGAGAAATGATTCCTGCTTTCAATTTGGACAAGTGGTAATGTGCATTGCAGCTGCCCAGTTCTACAAAATTTTCAGATATTTTAAGGCCATAGGAAAGGGATTTCTCCCCAAAATAAAAACAGCACTAAAGATGGATCTCTTTCGGCAGGCCTTTCCAAATTAGATCCCGACCTCAGGGGATGCTGGCTTCTTTTATTCCGCTGGCTATTTATTGTATTTATTGTTTTTAAAGGTGATTTTAGACCGATGCTTTTAATTTACATTTGTTTAATATTTTTTTATGGGGGAGGGTGGGGTGGGGGTTGTTTAGGGATTTTTATCTGTATTATATTTTAATTTTTGTAAGCCGCCCCGATTGTTTTAACAGAGAGGCGGGGTATAAATAATAATAATAATAATAGAAATAACTATAGAAATTTTGAGGGGAGTGGAAAAATATGCAGTGCTTTTTCATCCATAATTTGGATTATGTTTTCATTATGCTTTGCCTTTTTGTTACTTTAGGAACATAAAGTGCATTATTATGTATAATTTTAAATGCTCATAAAATTATTCATGTTTGTGGGCATTGAAAATGTACTTTATTGGGATGTTAGTTACACATTTACTTGCTGAATTTATTGCGCTCTCTCTCTCTCTATATATAAAATGTTGCAAATGGAACTATAAGCTGATAAACTCTTAAGAAGACTATATGGAGATTTTCAGACAACACTGTTACAGTGTTACTATTCCACTTTATTTGTTATGGCTACCTCCTCTTGAATCCTGGGATTTGCAGTTTAGGGAGGGGCATTTACAACTCTCAGCCAGAGAGATCTTAGGCCTCACTAAACTACAAACACCAGAATTCCACAGGAAGAAGCCAGAGCAGTTAAAGTGGAATAGTAACACTTAAATAGTGTAGTCTGAAAATCTCCTAAGTGTAGCATTTCTTACTTTTTGCCAGTTTACATGGAGCAGGGAAAAGGTTAACAATGGAAACAGAGAAGAAGCCATCACCATTAAAGCAAAATAAAGATAATTATTTTGTGTTTTGAAGTTAGCCAACCCCACAATGGCAAGTGTGGACAAAAAGTATACATTTTCAGAAAAAAAAATAGTTGAGGGGGGAAAGGATGGTGATGGAAGACTTGAGTACTAATGTTGCTCATGAAACGTACAGTTGTTCCTTCATATTCACTGGGGTTTGGTTCCAGGACCCCCCGTGGATACCATAATCCGTGAATACTCAAGTCCCATTATATACAATGGCATAGCAAAATGGTGCCCCCTTATATAAGATGAGAAAATCAAGGTTTGCTATTTGGATTACTGTATTATTTTTTTAAGAATATTTTTAAGCCGTGAATACTTAAATCCATGGAAGCCAAATCAGTGAATACGGAGGGACAACTGTACTGTATAATCAATCTCATTTTTGAGCTATCATGATCAGCAGTTTCTGATCCTTTGTTTTTATTGCCTTCTCAGACATGTAAAAACTAAACATTTGCATGGGTTGAGATGACCTTTTCTACTCCCTCACATATCAGTATTTCTTAGTGTATTTCCAGATATAAGCCTGTTTATTTCCAACTGTGCAGAAGATGAAGGAATGCAAAGAAGGCAAGAAGTAGGAATTGAGGTTGTGTTTTCCAAAGGCCTTGACACCATGTTGCAGAGGAGGGATATACTTGAATCCCAAACTGCATTGCTGTACCATATATCTGGAGATGATTCTTATTATGCAAAATTTGAAAGTTCCTTTCCAACATTAAGGCCCTGTGTGCACTGAGAAGTCATGGATGGGGGAGAGGGAGCAAAAGCTACATTGGGGGTATATGAACACATTGACAAAATGCTTAAGATAATCATTCTGCTCACAGTTTTTTAGGAAAAAAGTCCTTGAGAAGAAGAAAAAAAGGAACCTCCCTCATTCCCCCAAATTCCTTGGATTTTTTGCCTAGGTTCAAGGTTGTTCAAAGTTTTCTACAGTCCCATCTTCACTGATGTTCATGTATTGCCATGCTGTTGTGGGTACTAGGAGAGTTTGTGTATGAGGAAGCAGGGATGTGTAATCCTACAGCTGGAACCAATTTCTGAACTGGCAGTCAGTTTTTATACTGTGATTACTTGTAAATACAGAAAATTTGGAACCATTTCAATTATACTGGCCAAAAAAATGCTATCTTCTAATATAGATTAAAAATTAAAGTAACTAAATTTAAGTAAAAACAAAAATACGTACTTGTTGGCTTCTAATCAGGCTATTTCTTGTGTATTGAGGCATTTTACATTAATTTTTCCACTTTTCCAATGACTTTTGGTAGATGGGCAAACTTAACAATGGGCCCCATACTGGGAGAAAGGTAGACTATAAATTAATTAAATAAATAATAAATAAACATGATTTTTTTTATTTTCAGTCCTGTCAGTGGGTCTTGTATTAATGTTTAAAACCTTTAAAAGCTGGAAGCATTCAGAGGAATTATTTCTGGATCAAATAGTGCACTGTGAGTGTTGTGGGAAGCATAACAAAACTTTGTGGACTGGAGTTACTATAGGAAATGTGTTATCTTGATTATGTTTTTGTAACTAAATGTTTAAATCTTAAATGGTCTGTTACAGGAATTGCTTTACAGTATTATTCAAGTATTATAAATGCCAGCTCCATATGGCTTACAAATAACAGATGGCATTCAGGCCTATATAAAACACACACATTTCTAATTATTTTCCCCTTCTCCTATTATTACTTTGTATGGGCAAGCATAGAAGACTTGGTAATAGTTATGTTCGGGAATAAAGCCAGAGTTTATGACCCAGCCCTTGAGCTGCAAGTAGAAAACCTACTCATAAAACAATTTTTATTTTCATGAATTGGCCACAGTGCTGAGCTTCCTGCTTTCGTAATAGCCGCCTGCTTTTCTTGGTAAACTATCCTAGCGCAAGAAGTTACAAATAGCCAGATTAAAATAAGTAAAACAAGAAGAATATCTTGAGTTCACAGCTTAGAAAAGTTACCTTTATGCATTGCAGCTATAAAAATTCCCCAGTTGCCCCGGAAGATTTTACTAGAATATAGCACACAAATGTAACATCTCCAAACTCTTTGAATGTTAAAATCTCAACCCACCTTGCCCCCAAAGATCAGCTCAAAAAGAAGAGTTAGTTATGAGTGAGCACGGACCTAATAACCCTATAATATGTACCCCGCATTCTTTCTTCAGATTTATTCAAGTAGATGTAGATTGTACTTCCCATAGTGTTAAGTAAAAATTCATGAGATGACAGTTTGCTTTTTTTATGCAGCAGGAGCACTAGTTTGCAAGGGATTCATGTGACTAAGCCTGTCTATGTTGTTGTGATGGGATTTTTCTCATTTCAGGACTGGATGTGTGTGCTATCCCTTCCTTACATTGCACTTTTTAATTTTAATTTTGTGTGTGCTCATACTTTCCCTATCCTTGCATCTGATTAAGTTGTTGTCCCTAGAAGCTCATGTGCTAATGTACGTAGTAGGTATGCTGTTCAGAGGGTACTGAATTACTTTTGTCCTTAATATCTAGAAAAATTCCCAGGCTTTGAAGCTTAATTGCAAAGAGTTGTTGGGCCCTATACAAAGAATGTGGGTGTCTTTATCCCAGAGGTTAAGAACATGCACATTAAAAACAAAACAGAACTATAATTTCAAGAATCTCATGGTTAAGCCAACTGGCAATTCTCAGATTTTAGTACAGATAAGTAACTTTTCCAAGCTCTGCTTTAATTTCTCTGGCTCACAAGACCTGCAGAGAAGTGGATTTAGCCTTAATCAGCCTCCCTGCTTGCACCCCTTAACCACTGGTGTTAAATATTTTACATTTCTTTTTAAAAATAGCATTGCTGTGCTTTGCTAGGGTTAGCCACAGATATGACTTCACAAGCCTGTTAATTTGCCAGTCTTAGATATTTGTAGGGTATTGATTATCACAGAGGTGTAGTATAGTATATTTTATCACTTGGCTTAATCAATGTCAATTGCAGAGTATATCACACTTATCATACAGGCATGTTTCAAATCATTTGAAAGGCCTCGAGGCTGCCAGGTTATCTACATCTACAGTGTGGCATGGTTGACTTTAAATTAAAGCATTTTACAGGGGGTGGTCATACAAGGCCATTTGCAAAACTTGTGAAAGTTACAGATTTTGAGCTCTTGAAGGATTCTGGGAGTTGTAGTCCTAAAAGGTAAATTTATCCAAACTGTTGCTATTTCCAGGATTATTGGAAATTTGCAAAATGCTTAACTTCAGGTAAGACTACTCAAATGCCAACAGTTAAAAATGAAATATGTACACTGTTGTTAAGAATGAGTGCTGTAGGTTTTATCTTGCTGTTTCTGTCCATTAATGGAGTGTATAGCACTGGCAAAATGGATTCTTTTTCAGCTTCTAACGCCTTTAGCACCTTCAAACCTGGGGCTCAGCGAGATGGGAGAATTTGTTGTGAAAAATAGCACCTTACCTCCCTATCGCTGCAGTGTTCATTTGTGCCCAGGACTCATTCACAAGCTTGCTGGAAGGGAAAATTAGCGAGTTCGCAGTTTACATGAAGCAGCACCCCCCCCCCCAAAAATGGTGGCTGTGAGTGAGTTCCATCTGAAAAATCTCCCTCCATTCTACCCCCCTTTTTAAAAAAACGCAGATGCCGAAGAGCTATTTTCCCCTTTTAAAAAAACTTCTTACTTTTGCTCTGCTGCTTGAACAATAGTACACAGCATCATTCAGCTAGCAAAAACAATAACAGTGGCAGCTCTGGCCGCTTCCTCACTTGCAAGCCTGCCCCTGCCAAGGTTTGACCAATCAGGTTTCAGCTCTGCTGTTTGCCCCTTTTCGAATTGGTTTTATAGACAACCTACTATGTGTATTTTCAAGACCGCGAGAAACTGCGAAAGCTGTTATCCTGATCTATTTGGAGTTTTTAGCCCCCCTCCTTCTCAATATGGTGAATCCCGGCAGGAGCTCATCTTAACTAAAGGTATTCTGCCTGCAATCTTGCTGGATTTTATTTATATTTTTTTGGTCATCTAAATAACTCCCTGGTCTGTTTTGGGGTACCCTTTGGACAATGGCAGGACAGAGGATAGGGAATGGCCTGTTCCACCCATGCAAAATGTTGAACATTGCCAGTAGTCTTCAGTTCTACTCTGTAGCTTGAGGTAGTACAAAGACCTCTGCCACCTGTTCCTCGGTATTCATTGACTGGGATACTACAGTCAAGGTTTACAAGTCAAATCAATCAGTCAAATGAAATCATAAACAAAATGCAAATGGTTATTTTCCAATATTCTCTTTTCAGAATATTTTATAGATTTGGGATCATTTTCTCCTAAGATATAATACTTTTTTTTAGCTTTTCAACATAACACAGATTTAAAACAGAGTGTAAAATGTTACTGTGGCATTAATTCAGTTACCAGTGCCAAATACAGGTGTTTCAATTGTGGAGACACTTTCAGCCACAGAGGAAGACAATGGTAAACCCCTTCTGAACACATCTTACCAAGAAAGCCCCATCACAGGTTCATCTTAGGATCACCATAAGTCTGAAAGGACTTGAAGATGCAAAACACACATGCACGCACATGCATACACAGAGAGAGTGACTAACAGCCTGTTAACATTGCTGTAAAGGACCAGCTGGATTGTAGGCATTGTTGGCTATTTGATTGGTCTAATAGATGAAGTATCCACCCTTTTTTCTTTTGCTGCCCTGGAGCTTTAGTACCTCCAAATCAGGGGGACTATTAAAGTGCATAATTACAGGTCGCCCCCATTTACATGCAGAATTTGTTCCTGGACTTACTGCAGATATATGAAACTGCATATATTGATGAACTGCCACAATCGCATTGGAGGACCTAGAAAATGCCTAGAGAGGACACCTCTCTAGGAATCTGGCATGCCTCCATGGTCAACTTCCAACAGAAGCTGACCAAAGAATCACACTGGAGGACCTCCTGATGCCTAGAGAGCTCACCTCCAGTGCAACTCTATGGTCCTCCAAATTCCTAGAAAGACCTTCCCTCCTCAATCGTGGGTAAGTAAAACTGTAGGTACTGAGCCTGTGTAAACATGGGGATGGGGACCTGTACATCATTTGTGGGAGGAGCCTGGGCGAGGAGAATCCTGCAGCTATTGGACAGCTATCTGACAGAAAGGTAAAAACTCCAATGCAATAGCAGTTTTTGCATACTGTCTTCACTTGTTATCTCCATATGATTTTTGTCTTTATGTAGAATACCAACTTTACATAACCTGCATATTAAAAAACATCACCATCATGGCCATAGTAGAATTTGGGAAGCATACTTGTCCAGGAACATGGCCTCCCTAAAAGGGAACTGCTGACCCCCTCTTTGTTTGGAAATCAGGCTGTGCCAGTGGCTCTGTTGTGGATGCCTCAAAGGCCCAAGAATGTGTTATAATAACTCGTTTAGTACGCTAGTGTCTGACCCACGCTGACACAAGTCAGGAAATTCCAGCTCAGAAATGGAAGCCTGCTTGAACTTGGAATTTTCTTGGTCTCTGTCAGAACAAGCCTCCTTCTTGTTACATATTAATTTGTTTTAAAAACACAGTGAATGGTGGGTTTTTAAAAAAATATGCATTTTTCAGGAGGCTAGTAAAATCTCTCTGATTTTGGGAAATTATTAAGAACTATTAATAAGCTCTTACATGTTGTTTCATACAAGGTGCTAACACCTACCTCCCTGTCCGTGTGTGGAATGTATACTTAATTGTGATGGGTGGTGCATGCTCCACAGTGGCAAAGGTTCATAGTAAGGGTGGGGCTGCAGGGGCAATCTTTTAAGTAAAAGTTAAATAACATTTATGTACCAAACACAGCTGGACCACACAGTGTTTATGGACTAATCATCTGCTAAATTCAAACTTGTTAAAATTGGAAGCTATGTAATTTATAAGAGCACAAAGCAAGTATAACTGCTACTCCCCCCTTCAGTCTTGTAACTCAAATGGTATAATTGATTTCCACAGACACATTTCTTGGGGGGGGGGCGGGATTAAACTTCAGTCAGAGCTGAGACCTCACAAGCCCATATTTCAAGCCACAGTGAATTTTTATAGCCCAGTTATAAATTGCTGGAAAAATATGCCCTTTTAAACTAGCTGTGACAGAACTTTAACTACTGATCCATGAATACCAGCATGGCCACAGTCCAGTTTATTGTAGTTGGAACAGTGAGTCTCTAGTCTATTGAATCAGTCCATTTCAGTTCAAGTTATTTCATCTCTGCTTCTGAATCAAACTTTCTCTTGTTTGTGTAGGGCTTCTTTTGAAATGTAATTATTTTTTTTTAAAAAATCAGTCTGTGTCACACTATCCAGTTGAAGAAGGTGTAGAAACAGTGTATGTATACAACTCTTCTTTTGAGGGTAGTCTTGATTTTACAGAGGGCTGAAGCCCATTTAGGATAATGTGACCAGAAGTGGGACTGCATTTGAACAAGTAGATTAAATAGACTAAAAATTAAAGATCTCCCTTTTTGTTTTTCTTGCATCTCCCTACTTCAAACTTTTTACCATTACAAAAGATGGTTATTTTCATTTTTTAGAAATGCATATTTATATTTTCTTTAAAATGATCATCAAATCAAAATTGTTATACATGCTATCTAAGCTTCCTTGAGAAGTAATGTTTAATGTTTAAGGGGCTCTCCTGGGTTAAAACCAGTATTGTACTAGTGCTGCAATACCAACACAAGATAACTTTCTTCTTTGTGGTCTCTGGGCCTCACACAATTGGGTTCTTGCACCTGTACAGAGAGGCTCCCTTCAGAACGTTCTAGAGCTGAGTAGTATGGTAGGAAGTCCTGCCCATCCCACCTACCATGCATATTTTAGACTGCCAAGCTACTCTCCCCTCAGTTTCTCTTCATCTGCTGGCAGACTGACTACCTGCGGTTGTTGTCCAGTTTACTTAGCTTCTTCCTCATGTTTAAATTTTCTTTTTCTGACTCTTTTCCTCTGTCCTTCCTCTTCATCTATCCTACCCAGTACCTTTCTGTTCGCCTTTCTCCCTTCCTCTCAAAACAATTTTTAAAAATCCTTACTGACCCCCCTTTTATGTCTCCCCCCTTTCCCCCTTGATCTTATGGCCTCTACCTCACTCTTTAAACACTGCAATTCCTGCAGCCACAGGGTCTGTCCATTCCTTGTGTTTGTTCTGTTTGGGGGAGGAGCACGTGGTGATCAAGTGTAGGATCTGCTGTGGCTTCACAATCCAGGCTCTCAAAGAGAGGGCTTCCAGGTGCAACTCTTATCTCTGGAAGAAGTATCTGAAGGTCGCCAGGAAGACTGCAACCAACCATCATCCTCAGTCGCCACCAAACCTAAGAAGCAGAAGCCCTCCTTCGTACTGAAGCCAATGTTGGTCTTGACTCCTGTGGCCTCCCAGTCTACCACCTCAGTATTGACCTCTGGCTCAGTCCCGATGGAACTCCCTGCCGTGACATCCTCATAGGCTACTGCAGTACGTATAGCAAGAGAATTGAAAGCGGTCCTGACTTCTTCACAAGCAGTCCACGCCAGCTACTCCCAAGGCTTCCATGAAGAGAGCAGCCTCACCTGATTGCTGCCCAAATGCCAAAGACCACTCTGGTCAGAAACCCAAGGAGACGAAGGCAAAACACTCCAAATATGGGTCTGCACTGGTCCCAACCAAACAAATACCGACACCCTCAGTACCGATGCAGCTTCCCTTGCATATACCAACACCCATGGTATTGATATAGCCTTCTCTGCTACCTTCAGTATCCATTGAGACGTTCATACCAGCTGTAGATTCCCTAGAACCATTCCTGATTCAAGAGGCACAGGCTACGTCACCAATCTATTGCAGTGATCCAGCCTACAGACTCTCCTCAGCAGCAGGACTAATCTTCCTTGCCCATCTCCTCGATGAGAGCGCTTGCCCCAACAGGACTGATCACTTTTCCAGAGGCAAAGGTTGTATGCCTCCTTGAGACTGATGTACCAGCACCACCAATACCAATACCCCCTTACTTTGATCTCATATATTGATCACTAGTGGACGGAATACAGATGGCGGGAATCCCCAGCCTCTACCACCCTTATTCACCATTCTACCAGGACCGGTATCACTCCCACAACTATCACTGATACCATCACTCTCCCTGTCACTGGTATTGTAGCCTCACACAATCCCCCCATGACTACCCCCCTGCAGCTTCACCTGGATGTCGGGACCACACCCAATACAGAGACTCTCCGTGACACCGCTCACCAACTCTGACCCCAATTTCATCAAGAGGCCCTTGCTCTTTCCAACCAACAGATACAGTCAGCCCACCATGCTGCAGATTGTGTGGCCAAAGTCTCTCTCTCTCTCTCTCTCTCTCTCTCTCTGGTTTTTCTTCGTAAACGAAGATTCAGGAAGGACTCGTCCCGCGCTTTCTGCAAGCGCGTTGATGACTGAAAAGGCCAATCTGAGATAAGTCCGGTTGCAGAAAGCATAGCAGAAGGTCTCCTTGGGTGATGTTTCTGGGTTGTGATTCTTTCTGCGTTGTCGTTTCTCTTCAAGACTTGTTCGGTGTGAGTTCTCAAATAAGGCTGCAACATTGTGGATAGTGCGTCTCCATGCCTCCCGATGTGAGTCCAGGGCGGACCATTGTTGGTGATCAATTTGGCCGAGTCTGAGATGTGGCCAAAGTAATATTGGGAGTAACAGCCCTTTGATGCTACACCTGGCTGCACTCCACTGGCCTCACATAGGATTCAAGGAGGTGCAAAGAAGATAGCCCTTTTGATGTACAGGAGCTGTTCCACTCCATCACAGATGAGGTAATATACCACCTCTTCAAGACCCACGTGACAGCAAAGTAGATGGGCTTTGGTGTCCAGCACCCAACAGCAGTGGCCCTTCCAGCCCACTTGGAAATACCTGGCTTCCCTCTCAAGATACAAATTCTCTTCTCATGCCCCATGAGCACTGTCTCAGCAGTCATCCTCCCAAAAGAGAAGGCCTTCCAAACACTAGAGGTACCAACCAACCACCTCTAAGAAATCTTCTACATCATCCCAATTGTATCTTTTGATTCCTTGGTCAGATGCCACCACAGCCATCCTTCAGCCTCCTAAGTCCTGCTCCATCTCGGGGTGGGGCAGGCTGTTCTGCCACTATGCCACCTGGCAGAACATCATCACTACAGACTCTTGGGTTCTTACTATCATTCGTCTAGGCTACGCCATAGAGTTTTCAAACATTCCACCCGCTGGCATATTCTTTTTTATTTAATTATTTATTATAGATAAAATCATTTTCCATTATTAATAAAAATTCTGATGCTTATAATGTTCTTTAGGAACTTGAACCAACCCATTTATATACATTTAAACGTTATCTTTTAACATTTAGTTCCTCTTACTTTAACTGTTAAGTTGCATCTACCTTTATCACCTGTACAGTATTCTTGATTTGAATAAAATTTCTATCTAATCTTACAGTAGCACCAATAACATATATTCATGGCAAAACTTTTATTCAAAACTTCCCATCTTCCCCCTTCTGATGTCTTGTGTATAGTTTTCAACTCCACCTGTGTCTTTCACTTATTATAGATAAATATCTTCTGATTTGTTCTCTTTTATGATTTCCAAAGTTTTGAGCCACTCTCTTAACTTCATATTCCTTTCCTCTTTTACATGTGTTTATTTTAATTGATTAATGATTATATCTGGGCCCCATTTCCTTTCCATAAAGCTTATTACTTCTTTCCATTCTTCTTGATGCTTATTTAATGTCCCTTCATTTATGTAAAAAGTAAGTTTGTCCATCTCATACATCTCTAATACCCACTGGCGTATTCTGTTGTACTCCCCTGTCAAGAGCCCTGCTAGATGAGATCACTGCCTTGCTACAGAAAAGTGCGATAGAGAAACTTCCTGATCACTGCAAGAAGGACTGCTACTTCTCTTGGTACTTCACAGTGCTAAAGAGGGACAGCAGCTGCTGCCCAGTCCTGGACCTTTGTGGCATGAATCAATCATCAAAAGCTTTGAAAGTTCAAGATGCTGATACTACACTCCATCCTGCCGTTCCTTCACAGAAAGGATTGGTGTGCACCCATAAATCTCTAGGATGCCTACTTCCATACTGGAAAAAGGCCACAACACTGCAGGTTTCTCTGGTTCACCATTGGAAACTATCTTTACCAATAGAAGGTGCTCTCTTCTGGCCTCTCCACCACCCCAAGGGTATTCACCAAATGCATGGCAGTGGTGATCACCTTTCTCAGAACTCGGGGAATACAGATTTGTCCCTACCTTGACAATTGGCTGCTAGTTTTGTCCTGGAACATGCTCTTATGAGATATCCACTGGACTCTATCCTTGTTACAAGACTCAACTTCAACCCCCAGAAGTCAGTGTTCAAACCAACCATGGTCATCAATTTTATCAGAGTAACATTGGACTCCTGCATGGCCAGAGTCTTCCTGCTACACAACAGAGCAGGCAGTTTCAGGAAACAGGTAGGTGCACATGCTCTTTTATCAGCCCTGCTGCTCAGTACATGCCATCCATTGGCTCTTTAGCTTAATGGCTGCCACAATGGCCATCACTTACCTTGCCAAGACTGAGTGCCTGACTGCTTCAAGCCTGGTTCCTCAACCACTTTGTCCCCCTCTGGGACCTCTAATCCAGGTGACTGGCAGTGCTCAAACACATCTGCTTCTTCTTCCTCTAGTGGATGCGATCATGCAGTCTACCGTCCAGCATGCCATTCTGGCTGCCCAATCTGTCATGTACAGTGACGACAGATGCATCCGTGACAGGATGGGGGGCACACTGCATGACGTCACTGTCCAAAATTACTGGTTGCCTCAGGAGTCCTTTCTCCACATAAACACCCAAGAACATCTTACTGTCATCAAAGTCTTCAATGCATTCAAGAAGAAACTGAAGGGCAGAGTGGTACAAGTGACCTTGGACAACACTACCATCATCTGCTACGTCAACAAACACCAAGGCACCCACTCAGCCCTACTTCTGGACCTGGCCTCGTACCAGAGTATGACCTCAAGGTACCAGACTGTCATCTCTCCATTGACCTGTTCACATCACCTGTGAATGCAAAGTGTCCATGCTTCTGCTCCAGGGCAGGAAAAAGATGGGAACCCTTGGGGGAGGTGGTTCTGCTCACAGGGTCCAACAACCTGATGTACCTCTTTCCTCCATTACTACTGTCACGAAAGTCATTGTGAAACTCACCAGGGACAAGTCCAGCACAATCCTGATTGCTCCATACTGGCCAGGGCTTTTTCACCTCTCCTGAGGCTGAGTTATGTCTCTCCCAAGAGCACTGGACCTACTGTCACACTCCCAAGGACAAGTCTTCCACCCCGACCTCAAGATGCTTCCAACTGTCAGCATGGAAGAAAACACCATGACATGACCTTGCATTACTGTGGTTTTGGCAGCATCTAGGAGGGACTTCGCCAAACGATCTTACCAATACAAATGGGGAAAATTTTGCTCATTTGCATTGGAGGGATCCAAGCCACTTTTTGCCACATCACTTTCAATGGTTCTCCACTTTCATCTACTGCTTTGCAAGAGGGAATTAGCATTTTCCTCTAGCCACCACAGTCATGCATCAACCTTCATCTCCTACTTCATCGACACTCTTCTTGAACCTCATCATCAAGCAGTTCCTCAAGGGCCTGTCATTCCTTTATTTACCAGTGACATCTCCTACACCACCTTGGTCGCTTTCTCTGGTACTCTCCCAGCTGATGCATAAATCTTTTGAGCCCCAACCTACAATTGACAAGCGGCTACTTACCCTCAAAGTGGCATTCCTTGTTGCTGCCACTTCTGTGAGGAAAGCCTCCAAACTCTGATGATCTGATGAGCCCTTCACTATTTTTCATCGAGATAAGGTGGTCCTCTTGTTGGACATTACTTTCCTCTCCAAGGTGGTCTCACAGTTTCATCTAGACCAAGACATTGCCCTTCCCACATTCTCACAACAACTGACCTTGCCTCTAAAGATCTTTACACTGTTTGGATGTGCAACGCACCCTAGCCTTCTATGTTCATCTCATGGCAGCGGTCCACCACATGGTGACCCCAAGAATGGGCAACAGCTTTCCTCCCAGCATTCTCCAGATGGATCATCCAAACAATCAGACTGTTATATGAATTGGCTAAGCAACCAGTCCTGACCAGCCTTAGAGAGTACTCAACCAGAGTGGAAGCATCCTCTTTTGCTTTGCTTCAGGGTATCCCCCTGCAGGAATTCTGCAGGGCTGTGACCTGGTTGCAACCCACCTTCATCAACCACAACAGATTGGAGTGCAGGGCCAGGGCTGATACCAATTTTGGATGCCAACTTACTCTCTTCCTTTCTCGAGTGACCTGACCCACCAACCTCCTGTATGCTTCACAGTCACTCAATTGTTTGAGGCACAGAGATCACAAAGAAGGACAAGTTGCTTAACTGTAACTGTGGTTCTACAAGTGGTCATCTGTACCCTCATACAAACCCACCCTACTTTCCCTCTTTCAGGTCCCTGCATACTATCTGGCAGACTTGGAAATTGAGGGAAGAGTAGCTTAGTGGGCTACAGTATGTGTGGTAGGCAGAAGTAGGCGGGACTTCCAGCCAAGCTACTCAGCTCTAAAACTTTCCAAAGCGAATCTCTGTGCAGGCACTAGAACCCAATTGTGTGAGGGCACAATGACCACTCAAAGACCACAGTTATAGGTAAGCAACCTGTCCTTTCCCCAGTGCCACCTGAAAACTAGTTTTAGAGGGTATCTCAGCCTTCCAGAACATGTTTTGCAGGTACTGGAGGGCTGCCATGTGGAGGAGAGAACACCTCTCCCAATTCCACGGATGGAGGCAGTTCTGTCAGTGGTTGTCCCCTTTGGATTTAGCCCATAGCTACAAGGAATTGTACATAAGGGGCAGAACAAAACTTGATGCAATTTGTTTTCCTTAACATCCAGTTTCTTCCCCCAATATTCCTGTAGTCCACAGTTAACTTTTTAACACAGTTAACTTCATCGCTAATCCTATCCATCACCATCATTGTCACCTATAAGTGTTAAAATTTATGAATTTGGATTTTTCTCTTCAATACTAATGTGAGAAACAGGAAATCTAGCAGTATAAACCAATTGTCTTTATATTCACACCTCTTTCAGTTCTTAGAACATAAACAATATCTTAAGTGGCAAAGTTTTTAGTAGCAAAGCTTGTGCATTCCAACATAGATCATCAGTGCTTTTTCTCCCAATACATCTCACCCCTGAAAAACTACTGCAGTGCAATCCTATATGTATCTGTCTGTAATTCCCTTGAGTTCAGCTGAGCTTACACCAAGGTAAGTAGGTATAGGAACATAACCATAGTGACTCCAGACCACTACACTGAGCAGGTTCACAACCACTTCATTGGGAGCATATGCTGCTTCGTATGCTCAAAGCCAAAGGTGGCCTGACAGTACATTTCATAGTCTTTTTGCAAGTTTCCTTGTGATTTGC
The DNA here is from genome assembly GCA_030847615.1 of Gambelia wislizenii. Lineage (NCBI taxonomy): Eukaryota > Metazoa > Chordata > Lepidosauria > Squamata > Crotaphytidae > Gambelia > Gambelia wislizenii. The sequence continues at coordinate 240,405,658 of JAUMIR010000002.1, read as the reverse complement.
AATAGGATGGCAAGGATTTTTCACAGTTGCAGCAGTGAGATGATCTCCTTCCACCCAAGTTATATTATTGAAATGAAGAAAGCTTGGGGTGTCTGGAAGTGGGTTGTGACCATTGTTCAGTTCTGGTGTCCAAAACAAATTCCTGGGTACAACATTCCTTAATTCTAAGTGTATGGGTCTTGCACTAAGTTCTCTGCTTGGGTAGATTTGGCAGTTCTAGGAAAAAATAGATCCTTAAAGCATGAAGTCTGTTCCTCCTTTCTCATATCAAGCACAATAGCTTCAGTATAAGTATGTGTTGCAGGAGACCTCTTGGACTTATTCTCTCAGAGTGAGTGCTTAAGATTGTGTTGCAACTCAGCTCCCTTGTATAAGCTACTGAAAATAAACTGATTTCCCCCAGTTTGGGGTTACTTCTGTTCAAGATTCTTCTTTCCTTTTAGTATGAACTATCAAGGTTAGATCCACATCTGTTTTAAAATTGCATACTTTGTATTACTTGAAATAGCTAAGTCGTGGTTGTCATGGTTTATTTCAGCTTTGTGCAGTGTGGTCAGATGTAAAAAAAAACCCAAGAAGAAGCCCTTTTCTGTAGGTTTGTTAAAGGACCAGGAGCTTGGTTGTCTTTTCTATTTGGCAACCTTATTGTTGGGATCCAGTAGTGAATCTTGGTTCAGATCTTAAACTGGTCTTCCCATGCATTTATTGCACAGACTTGGTGTGCTTTCTAGCCTCACATGTCACACTAGAAAAAGCCAGAGCAATCTTGAAGGATGGTCATAAAGATGGCAAAGATTTTTTACAGTTCCTTTCCCCAGGTGGCAAATCATTTAACTTGCTAAAAGCTCCCTATGTCTTAAATTAAAATAGAAGCAGAAACATTCTACTCCCTTTTAGAACTGATTCCCTTCTGCAGGGGGTGATGAGTACATTAGCAAATGAGTCAAATGGGTTTAGAAGCATGAACCCACCAATTAAGATATATACATATTGATAATGAGCATTCAGACAATTTAGCTCGTCAGATCTGCAGTACTTACTGCCGTTATTTTGAATCTTACGAAATAATCTTGTTTTATTCTTTAGTTCTCTTTAAGATAAATATAGTCTTTTGTAACTGCTGAGCATCACCACCAGTTCACAGGGGCAAATGCTTGAGACTTAAGCAGATTATCACACTACACTGTTATAGCACTATTATTCCGCTTTAACTGCTCTGGCTGCTTCTTGGGGAATCCTGGGATTTGCAGTTTAGGGAGGGACATTTAGCATCCTCAGCCAGAGAGCTCTTAGGCCTCTAAACTACAAACCCCAGAATTCCACAGAAGGCAGCCAGAGCAGTTAAAGTGGAATAATAACACTATAACACTGTAGTGTGATAAAGTCCTTAGTAGCATCACCATAGATATTTTACCTTAATGTAGGTAGGCATGACCTTAGTACAAGTGTACCTCAGTTAATGAGATAGATGTGTTCCTGGGCATTATTTCTTTAACAGAAAAATTGGTACTAGAGTCAGAAGTAACATGGAAAGAATAGGGATAGGTTCCTGTGCTAGTTCAACAGCAGAGTAGTTCAACATATTTTGGCAAACTTTTTATTCAAAACTGACCATAAGTTCATGTGGAATGAAGCAAGCAAGTCAGGTAAGCCTTGCTTAAGAAAATAAAAAGATTTTGAAACTTGTAGGGATCACTTAAAGAATTTATCTTAAATGAACCCACAGGTGACTTTTTCTTTCACCAGTTTCCACTTACAATTTCCATTCTGGTGGCCAAATGTCTAAATCTATGGCTTTTTTTAGCATGTGGGTGGTTGCTGGTGAGGCAGACTTATGTGCTCCTCCACTCCTGTTTGTTCGCTGTTCATACATGGTAAGTTAGGGAATCTAGGATAAGCTACTGTTTACCTTGCCTATTGTAGGTAGGCAGACACAACTACAGTACAATTGGCTACCATAGAAATACATTTTTTTCTAGCTCAAGCTTTATTGCATTTCTTAATGCAGACATGCTGCTGCAACCTGACACCAAATATCTGTTTCTCTAGCTCTCCTTCACTATCCTTCTCATAGTTGCTTTAAAAACACCTACTTCAAGCTAGACAGATGTCAAGTGGGGAAAGGGAGGCTGGGCAGGCATAAAAAAGACTTTGTAAAAAGAAGCTTCTTTATCTGAGGTTTTGTTAATTGAGTTACACCTGTATGTTGCATTATGGAGTATTACATTTGTATCCAGCACCTGACAAGATTACCCTGTTTGAACCTGGAAAAAAAATGCCACTATTTCATGCATTGCATTCCTTCCTTATTTATTGTCATTGTTGGTCTCTTCTGTTTCTAGACCTATCCTGTTGGCTCTCAGTGTTAGCAGGCAGACAGGGAGACCTTTGGGCTGTGTACCATTCTGGTGGGCAATGGCAGTGTGTGATTTCTGGAAACAAGGCTGGTTTTCAGTGACCACCAATTAACATTTCACTTCCGATTTGCAGGAATTGGGTAGCCTTGGTGCATTAGGTGCAACTTCTGCGCTATGGGAAAGAGAAACAAGAGGACAGCAGATAGTTCGTCCTCTGAAGAGGAGGAGGAATATGTTGTGGAGAAGGTTCTAGACAGGCGTGTTGTGAAGGGTCAAGTGGAGTATCTTCTCAAGTGGAAAGGATTCTCTGAGTAAGTCCAACTTTCCTTCTGGCATGGGCTTTGAACTTTCTTGGTAGCAGTGCTCCAGGCAGTGCTTCAAATTGACTTCCATTGCCCTCATTCAAGCTTTCTTTAAAAAAAAAAAAAAAGCCTTCATGGGTGGGAACTTGCTTTCCTCACTCCAGACAAGAGTGGCGTGCATCCATTTAAATGAGTGGGTCACGAGGTGAGGGCCTGGGATCATAAAGCTTCTTTTGGCAATCCTGGCATCTGCGTTCCCTCTCTCACTTCACAGAGTTGGTAGTTCCACTTGAGTTATTCACCAGCACTATCGTCTAAATAGTCTTCCTCCTCATTTTGGGTTTTCTAATTTTTGGATGGGGGCACTTTGGTCAAATACTCTGGTGGCCCTTCTATGGATTGCTTTTAAGCAGCTGCTTAGAAAAAAAGAATGCTAACTGTTTGCCCTCCATAAAGGGCCGTGTTAATTCTGCAACTATACCGGAGCACAGAATTTGGGTATTGGGTATAAAACTAAGCATCCTGAATATCTCTGCTTTCACTCAAAAAACATCAGCAACAGTTTTCTAGCCCTTAAGGCTTAAGTTTCCTTAAGCTTGAAAGTTGTAATGACATCTTCAAAGCCAAAATGGGCCACACAGAATTGCCAGGATCAAGCAACAGAACTCCACATTTGATGGAGGGTTTTCATTTTATTTATTATTTTGACCAGCCCTCCTTACTTGTCCCAATCCAGAATAGTTGATCAGTGATTTTTTATGAACTTGGTTCTCTCTCTATATATATATATATATGTATGTATGTGCGTGTATACACACACGGACACACACACATGTATATATATCTGTATCGATCGATCGAGAGAGAACCTATATATATATAAATATAAATATGAATATATGTATATGTACGTATCCTGGATAGTTGACCCAATATTGGCAGACTGCTTTACAATTCCATGAAGTAAGCCCTGATTTGGTATCTACAAAGGTTCAGCTTTGAAGCTGCAGTATTTAAATGGATGCACACTACTTCATTTCAGGAAAGGCAAGTTACCAAGTAGGCACTGTGACCTTGCCTCACTGTGCAGCAGTTTAGGGGGTAAGTCTGCATGACCTTTATAAGCACCACAGCAAAAGGGAGGAGCTTTCTGCACTCCTTGAGTTTGCAGCATTTTAGTTAATCAAAAGGATTTCATGTCTCCTTAATAATCTCAAGCCTTGGTCTATTGGGAGATATTATGTGCTTTGTATTTTTAAAGAGCGACTTGTCTTTGCTTCTGTTTTCTATACCCATATACTTTTGTACAACCTGTGATCTCGTATACAGGACACAAATTAACCAGATTAATCTGCAAATACTTTCTCTCCTTCTCCCTCCCTCTCTTTCTCTCTCATTTTCTCTTATCTCTCTCTCTGTCTGCACCCCTTCTTTTTCATCTCAAGCCTGAAAGAGTTCTCTTAAACTCAGAAACTAACTCATTGCCTTTTGGCATTCAGATTGACCCTAATGAAGATGATGTTACTCTGTTCCGATTTTGTAGTATTCATATGTCAGGCACTGTTCTTAGGGCAGCTTGTGTAGAAGACTAAAGCACCAATTCAGGAATATATCTTCTGTGTTTTTATCAGTCATGCAGCTTTGGAGTGCAGGAGGGTCCCCTAAACATAAGTGATTGTGTGATGATAATGCCTTTGCAATCCATTCTTGTGAATACAGTTTCTATTTCTCCTAATGTTCTATTTGGAAAAATCACTGTTATGAATATATAATCCTTTAATTAGAAGTAAGCCTAAAATGTAGGGCTAGAAAAGATGTTTCAAATGCCAAAATATTAGAAATGGATTTTTAAGGACCAGACCAAAGCAAAAAGATGGCAAGGGACAAATGACAAATTTCTTAAGCAACTTAATGAGGTGTTTAAGAGACCTTCTGTGCTTGGAATTCTTCTTACCATGGCTATAACTACCCCGATTTGCCATTGTACTGTACTGTACTGTACTGTGTACTATTGTACTGTGTTAAGGCACTCAATATTTTAAAAAAAAATCTTGCTGATAGGGTATAAGACAATGATAATCAACCACACTGTCTTGGTCTTTCTTATGCAGGAACCTGGAACATTTCTTTTCTTATGCATATCTGTGTACATGACAAATCTTCAGCCACTCCTCTGCTGATGCCTGTAACCACTGAATGAGAACATTTTCAACTTTTCTTCTGTTTCTTATTCCCTACCCCTATTGTTGCCCTTCTTTTACTGTGTCAGGGAGCACAATACTTGGGAACCTGAGAAGAACCTTGACTGCCCTGAATTGATTTCTGAGTTTATGAAAAAATATAAAAAAATGAAGGAAGGTGAAAACAAGCCCCGGGAGAAATCTGAGGGCGCCAAGAGGAAGTCAAGCCTTGCCAACAATACTGAGGACATCAAAGCCAAAAAAAAGAGAGAGGTGAGCTTCCTGCCTTTCCGTTTACCAGTATCCAGATCTTTCTTTGACCCCCATGATAAGGTCTTTTCTGCAAAGAAAAAGTGTGAGTATGTGCTACTGGCACATGTTTTTTTAGCTTTCACATTGCTTGGACAAAAGTTTTAAAATAATGGGAACTGAGATGGTATTGGTTGTGCTTCATTTGTGCCCAGTTTACCACCACTCTCAGTGAAGGCTACCCTATTAAACAAGACATGCTAATTGCTACCATTCATTGGAAAGAAAAGAATCACTAAAATAATTATGGCCCTTAAAATATAATAAAGATTAATAATCAAGCAGGGAGCCTCTCAGTATTATTGAGAGCAGATTGGGATCCAAAGAAATGCAATTTACTTTTTGAAATCTTGACTAAAGCAGGATTCCTTTTAAAGCATTCCTTGAGTTGATAAGCAAGTTCATACCAAAATACTTACCTATGTATATGAAGTGTTCATATTACACTGTGTGTTTGGTTCAGTTCCCTGTCACTTTTTTGTTTGCTAGAAGTGAATTACAAGAGGTGAGTTTAAGAATCTGCTGCTAAAAATGTGCTGACCATGGAGCTCTCACTCTTGTTGCTAATATTCTAAGAGACTGCCATGTTCGTTTTGTGTGTGTGTGTGTGTGTGTGTGTGTTTAGTATAACAAGAAGGAAAATGGGGGGGGGAGAGCCCAGTGACTAACTATTCACTTCCTCAGATACATTGATGTACAGTGTTCAGACTGCAGTTATAAATGTATGGTTACATACATGTGGGAGTGAGATTAAAGTGAAATAGGATACAGGAGACAACATTGGTCACATTGGTCACAAAGCTTCAAAGAGCTGGTCTAGCATAAATACTCTGGCACCTGTAAGCTAAGACACAGGTCTGTTAGACTGTTAATTGTTGACAGTTGTGTGAAAGCAATATGTTGTTCTTTAAAGTAAATTAATTCAATTGAAGGAAGAGTCTTTTTTTGAAGCTTATTTTGGAGAGGAGCGACATACAACTATAGTGAAAACCAGCCTATTAATGTATCTAGTGTGTTAAGAAGCCATTATCTCTTATCAGCTCTTTCCTAATAGATTTGAATTTGTGAAAGTATCTTAGTTTCCCTTTCCTGCCTTACTTTGAAATTCCTTTGTTCCATAGCAGTCACTTTGAGGTCTGTGACTGAAGGTGTGTGTGTGGGTCTCCTCCAGCACATCTGGAGACTCCCAGGTTGCCTGTGGGGAATGTTACAAAGTTCTGTCCAAGGATGTAGTGAGAAAAAACCCATTTCATGCAGACAAAGAGCGGCCTGAGATACTTTTATTCAGAAGTTGCAAAAACATGTGCTTTTAGCTAAGTGTATTATGCCATAGGAAATGGATTTGTGGGCTAAACGTTTGTGATTCACATAGAAAAGGCATATGGCTTAAGTATAATCAAGCCTGTGTGTACTCTGTACTAAGATCAAAATTCTGTTACCTGTGTAAATGATGCCCATGTAATTCTCCCCGCCCCCCATTATTTTACTAATGATAGAGTAGAATTTCAAAAAGATATGGAGGGCACTAAAATGCTATTCCCTACGTTCTTCTGCTTCTGAGATTTTATGAGGAATTGTACACGCACTTGCTTTCAGCCTAAGCAGTCTTAAGAATCAGAAGCTTAAATAAAGCCAAGATTCTCAGGATGCTGATTTCTGACCACTGTCCTACCGTGTGATCTCAGAATGGCAAAATGCATATGCTTCTGCATATGATGTTGTAAAGGCACCAATTCTTGCTGACTACATTCTGTGTATTAGAAGTATTGTGAAGGTCAAATGTATCACCTTGGTTAAAAGCATAATGACATTTCTCCTTTTATTTTACAATTTGCCATATTCACTAGCCAATGCATGAGGAGGCATGAGAACATGGGTTATTAAAACACATCTTTATAGGGGAATGTGAACATATGAAACTGTATAAATGAGGATCTGTTGAGTGACATTTTATGTCTTGCCTTTCCCTTCCTGGAGGAGAGAAATCTCCTGCAGTTCTATGTGTTCGTTATTTTTTTATAACCTTATTTGAAGAAATGCCCTGCCCTTTACAGCTGTGTCTGTACAAAATTATAGCTAAGTCACTGGAGATTCAAACCTGCATTGCTACGGTTGGCCCTTAATGAAATCATAAGGGGTAATAAGGTCGTATATTTCATATCCAGCAGGTTATCCTTAGTGCGTTTGGATTACAGTTTTATAACCCATTATGTATTCTCCTTAAAATTTGGGAAGTAAAACTGTCCACTGTGAAAATGAGTGCCTTGGTTCCTTTTGAAGCATCCTATCTCCTTGGGCATTTTAACTTGCTGTGATTCCCCCTTGGACATGATGCTTCACCTTTTTCAGGGCTTGTGTGTTATAGAGTTGGGTGCAAAAAACACTTGATTGTGTTCAGTGGTAACCATGGTTTAGAGGTTTAATAGTGCTTATGGTTTAAAGCATACAGTCAAGTTACAGTTTAGGCTTTGGAGGATACTGTATTTCAGCAGCTGGAATTATGAGATAGCTACTGGCACCAGCAAGGCATTCACCCACGATTGGAAATATCTGTAAGTGCCCTGCTCTTTGTAGGTTTTATGGACAGACATATCCTAGAGTACCTTTCCCCACCCTGGCGCCTTCCAGATATTTTGGACTACAACTCCCACCAGCAATCCCTATTTTGTTTGGGGTGGGTTAGGGTTGTAGTTCAGCTTCCCCCCTGGAGTTTTTGGCCCCCCTCCTTCTGAATAAGGCAAATCACCATGGGATCTCATTGGGACAAAAGGTATTCTCTACTAATTCTATTAGGAATATTTTCACCGTCTAGACAACTCCTAACTTATTGCCCTTTTCATTTCTTTTCTTTTACTTTTCATTACTTTTTAGGAACAGAAAGCACTTAGGTTTGATAAGAGAATGGCATAAAACTTGAAAACGTTCCTGTCAGAATGCCTCTAATTTATGAAAGTAACTAGAAACTATTACTCATTACAATAATAAGGCGATTTTACTGTTTGCTTGTGCTAGTACTTTTGAAAGCTAAGCCTCCCTGCCCGCTCCCGCCCCCCGCAACTAGTTTCAGTTAATTACACTGTTTGCAGCTTGTTATATCCAAAGTCTGACAGAGGTGTCAACCTGGCCAAGTCACTTGCTTGGCAACATGATAGCATTAACCTCAGCAACAACACTGCTCTTGAGGTAGAAGAGTGTGTGTGTGACTAGGAGTGGTAAAGTGCGCATAGGTGGAATTCCTGCAGATTTGGTTCAGTACTGTGTTTTCCCTTTCCCTCATACTGGTCTTGTTCACACTGCCTGATGTGGGCTCAAGCAGCAACAACGGTTGACACATTTATATACATATAAGGGAAGAGGAACCTATAGAGGTCTCTTTCTTAGGGTCCACTATCTTAGGATCCCTCCCCTCAACACTTCAGGAATGTCTGGTATCCTTTAGTGTACAGCAGAAAAAAGCCTGCATATCACCCTTTTCACCTCTGAATTCAGATCAGTTTGTAGAACTACCCATGCTCCTTCCATTTGCCTCCTCGCTTCCCAAGCTTACAAATCTTCCTATGTGAACATTAGCTGGTTGTGTGTCTTGTCTCTCCTTCCTTATAGGTTTTCTTCATAGCTATGCATCCTGTAGGAGCAGGCTGCTTGCAGTTCCAGAAGATAAGTGACAAATGCATGCATCTCTTCCAAAAACGTTGCCTCAGAGTGTATTGCATATTAGAATATCTCCACACATGTTCTGGTCACTACACTTTGAATATTGTAGATTTGGTAAAAGTGCAGAAAAAGGCAACCAGAAAAATCAGGAGAGGAGAATTAGTGTTGGGGTTGCATAGTTTAGGAAAAAAGCAAGTGAGAAGGGGTGTAATAAAAGTGTGTAAAATTCTGCATGTTATAGAGAAATCGGAGAAAAAGACAGTTTTTTTCCCCTCTTTCATAATGCTATAACTTTCTGGGGTTATCCAGTGAAGCAGAACATGGGGAAATTCGCGACTGATAGAGTAAGCTATAAAATTAATTATCACAAGATGTGATAATGACCTACGAGGTCTGTCTATTAAATAACAACACTGTGTTTCTACCTTTCAGGCAAATCAGGGAGAACTGATTGTGAATGCTTGAGTGGTGACCTTGAACATGTCTGAACCTGCATGACAAACATCAACAATCTCGGCCGTTCAGTTAATTGTCAGTCGTCGTTTAAAGCAGCTGCGTTGTCTGTTGTGTGCCAGAAAAATGCTAAGTTTAAAAGTCAAGCAACGTGACATTCTGCAGCAACTTGAGGTGGACCCAAACCTTTTCAAAAAACTAATCACTTGTCATGAAACCAGGATCTTCCAGTATAATCCTGAGATAAAACGACAGTCAGTGCACTGGAAAACACCATCATCACCAAGAATGAAAAAAAAAGCACATCAAAGCAAGTCCATATTCAAAGCCAAGCTCATTGTTGTTGGTCTACATCAAGGGCATAATTTTGGCAAAATGGGTTCCAGAAGGCAGAACAGTGAACCAGCATTATTATAAGGATGTTTTGACAAAGCTGAGAGAAAAGAGTCAGGGGGAAAAGGCCAGAACTGTGGAAAACTGGTTTCATTCTTCATTAAGACAATGTGTCTGCTCACACAGCACTTTCTGTGAAGCAGTTTTTGGCTGATAAACACTTTACTACACTTAAGCATCCTCCATGTTCGCCAGATTTGGCACCATGTGACTTTTTTCTTTTCCCTAAAGTGAAATTGGTGCTTAAAAGAACACATTTTGAGTCAGTTGATGCAGTACGAAGAAACAGCTGACAGAAACTGATCTGCTCCACGCATTTGACCAGTGGAAAACAAGATTGAATCGGTGTGCGAGTGTGAACAGGGAGTATATTGAAGAGGATAAGCATTAGAATTGTAATACCGTACATATAAATGAATATGGATTATTGTATCAATCTCATTATTTAATAGATAAGGTTTGTATTGAAGCTATGATGGCTGTATATTACTTCCATGATCAAAGGCAGTATACTTTCAGTATGAGATGCTAGGAATCCAAGCAGAAGAGTGGCACAGTACTGCACATAGGTTCCACTTGAGGGCTTCCCATAGGCATCTGCTTTGCCGCTGTGGAACAGAATTCAGTGCTAAATAGGCCTTTGAACTGACTTAGCAGAACTTCTATGTACACTGCATGGGACATCAACCAGTGTGAATGCCACAGTTCAACTACTACTCAACATTGCTAAGGCAGTTGGGATTTTTAGGGCAGTGAAATCTGCCCTTCCCAGTCAAACTGTGTTTTATGCTATCTTAGGTATTAATATATTAGTCTCCTGTGACTTTGAAGTAGATTGTGTAAACCAGGGGTTAGAATTCTGCAGCTTTCCAATTGCTGAAGTACAGCTTCCAGCACTCTTCATTGTTGACCATTGAAACTAAGACTACTGGCAAATGGGAGTTGAACAACACATCTAGAGGGCTGAACAGCTTAATATCTTTCTGCCAGCCATTGTCTGAAAGATGTAGGAGCCCGGGTGGCCATTTTGTTAGTTGTCTCATTCTTCTAGTTCTTGCTAAGACAGAGCTGATACCCATCCACACTGAATATCACTTGCACAAACAGAAGCACCTGCACAAACAACATCAGTTAAGCAATCTTGCTTGATAAATTTTCATTTGAAGTGACCTACCATATTCTCACAAAGTTCTTGTACTTGCTCTGCATCCAATTTTTCTTCAGCACATACATTCAGTCAGGTACTGTATAGTGCATGCTAGCTATTACCATGAAATCAGCATATCGTGTGAATCTCCACTGTTGTGCAATGTACAGCAAATAACTCCACCTATTTCCCTGACTACTCAAAAGTGTTATAGATTACTTTGTGGGATTTGGTATCCAATTTCTTCCAGTGCAAACATTCCCCTTACTTCATCCCAACTCTTGGTTTAATACCCATCCTCCATAATTGCCCTCACCTATCTCACACTGTAGTGGTGTTGTGATTCAACCAGCCTTCGATATGTACCGTAATTGAATTAACATCTTTTAAGAGATTCACCTGTTTACTTCCTTTCTTATAGATGGCTGTTCAAATACAGTGCAGCAGTTGAAGAGCAGGTGAAAACTGGGCTTCTGCTAACAAAAGGCTGAGGGTGAGATGAAGTTTGTGAGGGAAGGAAGTAGATTTGAGGGACAAAGGAATTATTTTCCCAGATGTGCTGGCTGGTGGCCTTTGGTTTACCTCTGCCTCTTAGGCTGAATCCATTACAACAGATGGGTTTAGCAGGAATCACTTCTCCTCTTCCTGACATGCTGACTGATTATCAGCCTACTCAACCCAGAACTGAAGGGTAATGCTCATAATCTGAATAGTAATGATGTGCCATCGCAGGACACATGTGACTGCTCTTCTCCTGGTTGCTGGCGAAAGCATGAGCAAGGGTAATTTTACTGCATAAAGTCAACATATCTCTCTATACGGAGGTGACAGGAATATAATGGGAATGTTATATGTGGGGTATAGCTTGAAGCACTTTTAGCATTCCCTTTTCAAAACATCTGGTAAATGAATTATGGGAGAGATTCTAAATGCACCAGTATATTCAGGGGTAGCCATGTTAGCCATACAACAAAATAAAAAATCCACAAAAGAGCCCTTTACTGGCCCAGCAAAATGCACAAAACACTTCATGCAAGCTTTCAAAGATCCACTGGCAAAAGATGTTTAAAAAATCATACAGGAGAAGAAAAGAAAGGAACGTTGGTCTTACCTGTGATAATGTTCTTTTCCAGTGGTGAGGCAAAGAGCATCCGTCAGCTTTGGTTTGTCCCTCCCCACTTGCTCCTAGTAGGCAGGAAACAAAACTTTTTGACTGCCCCTGGTGAGGTCATCTGCGAGGAACGACCCCCGGTGGCCAGTCTGTGTAACAGCCTTGCACACTTCCTTGCGCACTTGACTCACCCTGATGCAGGCCCCAGAAAAGTTAAAATGAAAGGAGGTCCATATATGTCCATCCGAGAGGATCCTCTAACCAGACCTTCTTTCATCTACCCTGGCTGATATGCTGTCCGCTGTATGCCACCTGTATTTTCCGTCCTCTTCTCGCCAGTGGGTGGGTCAGGATGCTCTTCGTCTCTCCACTGGAAAAGAACATATCACAGGTAAGACCAACGTTCCTTTTCCCAGTGGGGAGGGCTCCAGAGCATCCTGTCAGCTTTGGGATATACGAAAGCCCCAGTCCAGGGTGGGTCTGGCGAGTGAAGTCTTCTATACTTGCACCACTTGTTGCAGGACTCTTCTGGCAAACGCCGCCTCGGCAGATTGCATCCTGTCCAACCTGTAGTATCGCACGAACGTGGAGGATGATTTCCAGGTCGCCGCTGTGCATATCTTCTTCAACTGCACATCCTTTTGCCAGGCCACTGATGTCGCTGCGCTCCGCATCAGATGTGCCAATATCCCCTCTGGCACCTCTAGGTTTAAGGTCTGATAGCATGTTGAAATGCAGCTTCGAATCCATCGTCCCAGTGTGGACGAGACCTTTTGCCCTAGATACTTGGGGAAACAAACAGGGCTTCCGATATCCTGAAGGGCTTTGTCCTATTGATGTAGATCTGAAGAGCCCTGCGAATGTCCAGGGTGTGCATATTCTCTCCAATTCCCTTTCAGGATTTGGGCAGAATGATGGTAAAACCACTTCCTGTGTTCTGTGGAATGCCAAATTGACTTTCGGCCTGAAGTCCTGTCGTAAACGGAGGCCCACCAAATCTGGTCTAAAGATACAAAGGTCCCTTCTGATTGAGAGCGCTGCCAATTCAGAGATTCTACATGCCGATATAATGGCTACCAAAAACAACTCCTTGCAGGTCAGGAACTTTAACGGAGTTTCCTTCAGGGGTTCGAATGGTCGAACCATCAACGCCTTCAGAACCGTGTGGAGATCCCACATTGGGAATTTGCACTGTTGGTGGTGCCAGGTTCGACTGTCCCTTGATGAAACGGTGGACATGATGGTGATTGGCAACCAGTGATGCCTTCTCTGGCGGTAGGAAGGAAGTTACTGCTGCTGTCTATCTCTTAATGGTATTTGGTCTAAACCCAGCCTCCACTCCATCTTGCATAAACTCCAGTAACGCCGGAACTGAGACCTTGCTGAAATCCATTCCCTTGCGGCTGCACCATCAACGGAACACCAAAGATGTACTCATAAATTCGTTGTGTAGACTCCCGTCTGGAGCCTAGTATGGTGCCCACTACTGTCTGGGAATATCCTCTAGCTGCTAGCATCTGCGTCTCAATTTCCACGCGTGGAGCCGAAGCCAGGCCGGGTCTGGGTGATGCACCTGTCCCTGCGCTAGCAGATCCGTTCGAGTTGGGAGTAGGACCGATTCCAGCGATATCTCCAGGACGTCCAGAAACCAGGACCGGCGAGGCCATTCTAGAGCCACCAGGATGACATCTGCGCCTTCTGACCAAATCTTGTTGAGCACTCTGGGGATCAGCTGTAGAGGAGGAAAGGCGTACAGCAGAGACCGTGGCCACGGGCTTGTCAGTGCATTCATAGCCTCTGCTCCCTCTGTGAGATATCGGGAGAAAAAGCGGGGAAGTTTCGCATTTGCCCGTGATGCGAACAGATCGACGTCCGGTCACCCCGAGGTTTGGGTGATGCTGTCAAACACCTCCTGGTGTAGACTCCACTTGCCCTGATTGATGTCTGAGCGGCTGAGCCAGTCTGCTTTGGAGTTGAGAGGCCCTTGGAGATGTTCCGCTTCTATCGAGATCAGATTTACCTCTGCCCAATTCTGCAAACGCGTCGCCTCCTTCATGAGGGCGTGGGATTTGGTGCCCCCCTGGTGATTTATATGTATAATAATAATAATAATAATAATAATTAAAAATATATAAATTAGAAAGAAAAAAATTAAAACATACAATAGTTAAAAAAATCTGATTGCAGCTCAGAAAGGATAGCAGAGTCTTGGGCCAGGATAGTTATTCAGGAAAGGCCTGCCGGAAAAGATCCGTCTTGACAGCTTTTTTACAGCTGCCTAAGGTGGTAATAAGACGGATCTTGTCCGGCAGGCCATTCCATAATCTGGGAGCGGCAGCAGAGAAGGCCCTCTGGGAGGTCACCAACAGCCTTGTTTTCATAGGCTGTAACAGATTCCTCCCAGAGGACTGAAGTGCATGGGGAGGGTCGTACGGAAGGAGGCGGTCCCGGAGATACGTTAGACCCAAGCCATGTTGGGCTTTAAAGGTTATAACCAACACCTTGTACTGTGCCCGGAAACTAATAGGCAGCCAGTGGAGAGCTTTTAGTACAGGTGTTATATGCTCTCTTCTGGAAACACCAGAAATCAACCTGGCTGCCATGTTCTGAACTAGTTGAAGTTTCCGAGTCAAGCACAAGGGTAGCCCCATGTAGAGTGCATTACAGAAATCCAGACAGGAGGTTACCAGTGCATGTACCACAGTTTCGAGGTCCCTGGTTTCCAGGAAGGGGCGCAGCTGGCGTATCAGCCGAAGTTGATAGCAGGCACTCCTGACCGTCGCATTTACCTGATTAGACATCTGGAGCGTCGGGGCCAGGAGTACCCCCAGACTGTGAACACAGTCCTTAGAGGAGAGTGTAGTTCCATCCAGGATTGGAAGTTGTATTCCCAGACCTGGTTTCGGGCCTGTAACTGTTAGTACCTCCGTTTTGTCAGGATTCAGTCTCAATTTGTTTTTCCTCATCCAGTCCATTACTGCTTTAAGACAATTATTGAGAGGAGAGACACCATCTAAAGTCGAAGCTGATGACCGAGACATGGAGAAGTATATCTGGGTGTCATCAGCATACTGATGACACCGCACTCCATGCCTCCGAATGATCTCTCCCAGCGGCTTCATATACAGTTGTCCCTCCACATTCGTGGGGGTTAGGTTCTTGAGACTCCCGCGAATGTGGAAAAACCGTGAATGACAGATGCTGCTCCCGCAGCCCGTCCCCAGAGGGAGGGAGGCAGCGGGAGGGTGTCTGGCCAGCTTGGCTGGCCTCTCTGCGGCCTTTCTGAGGGGACTCCAGGCCTTAGAAGCCCCGGAGCCCGCTGAGGAAGGCCGGGGAAGGCAGCGTGTGGGTGGGGAGGAGGCTGCGCTGCCTCTCCCCGGCCTTTCTCAGCGGGCTCCGGGGCTCCAAAGCCCCGGAGCCTGCTGAGAAAGGCCGGGAAAGGCAGCGTGTGGGTGGGGAGGAGGCTGCGCTGCCTCTCCCCGGCCTTCTGAAGCGGGCTCCAAAGCCCCGGCGCCCGCTTCAAAAGGCCGGGGACAGCAGCGGGCTGGCGGGGAGGAGGCTACGCTGCCTCTCCGGCCTTTCTCACCCCCCCGCCCTTCCCAGAGTGGATGCGGGGGCTTCTGAAGCCCCCGCCATCACTCTTCCCCCGCCCTTCCCAGAGTGGCTGCGGGGGCTTCTGAAGGCCCCGCCGTCACTCTCCCTCACCCCCCGCCATCTCAGAGTGGCTGCGGGGGCTTCTGAAGGCCCCGCCGTCACTCTCCCTCACCCCCCGCCCTTCCCAGAGTGGCTGTGGGGACTTCTGAAGCCCCCGCCGTCACTCTCCCTCACCCCCCCGCCCTTCCCAGAGTGGCTGTGGGGGCTTCTGAAGTCCCCGCCGTCACTCTCCCTCACCCCCCGCCCTTCCCAGAGTGGCTGCGGGGGCTTCTGAAGCCCCCGCCGTCACTCTCTCACCCCCCTGCCCTTCCCAAAGTGGCGTAGGGGTCCCTCGCTGCCTTGGGAAGGGACTGGGGTGGAATGAGGGAGGCTTTCCACACACACCCCTTTCCCAAGGCAGCGAAGGGATTCCTGAGAACACCTTCACTGTCTTGGGAAGGGACGGAGTGGAGGGGGGGCTGGTGGCTTTCCGCGAATAATCAAAACCGCGAATGTGAAAGCTGCGAATGTGGAGGGGCAACTATAGATGTTAAATAGCATTGGGGACAGGATGGCACCCTGAGGAACGTCACAGTTAAGCTCTATTCTGGTAGAGCAACTGTCTCCGAGCCTCACCCCCTGGGAACTCCTGAGCTGCGCCAGTAAGATTTAGCAAGCTGGTCTCGAGTGGGATGTTGAAGTCGCCAAGAACTAAAAGTCTGGGCGACTCCAGCAGCAACTCTGAGACCAGCTGTGTTAGCTCAGTTAGGGAGTCTGTTAGACAACGGGGTGGCCGGTACACTAACAGAATCCCTAAGCTATCCCTGGACCTCAGGCATAGGTACATACACTCGATGTGGACACTGGTCAAGGTTAGATTGTTTTTATGAACCAGAGCCACTCCGCCCCCCCCGCCCACTTTTCCTTACCTGCTAACTGAGTACCCAGCCGGGAGTGCCTGCGCCCAAGTTGCAGCACTGGCCTCTCCCAGCCAGGTCTCCATAAAGCATGCCAGGTCGGCAGCCTCATCCAATAAAAGGTCATGGATAATATGCGTCTTGTTTTTAACCGACCTGGCATTGCAAAGGAGCAGAGTAAGGGTCTGTGGAATGGTTGGTGCGCTCTTCAATTTATTCTGAGAAACAGAGTGAGCTGAAGGCGGGATAGATATTAAACATCGATCCTGCCTTCTTTTGTAACAATTTTTCACTCTGCTGTTGCCATACCTTTCCTTCCCCCACACAACCTCAATTCCCACTCCCAGATCATTCCCGGCCCCTGGAAGGTGTTCCTGGGGTGGGGTGGAGGAGTGACTTTTAAGGCCAGCCACTGCTGGCCACACCCCAGCTCCCTGTTCAGCTGCCCTTACCCTGGTGTAGTAGGGAAGGAAGCTTCCTCACAGTCGTCCAGAGTCTTCTGGCTGGCTGGCTGGTCGGTCTGCCTTTGTTGTGATGTTGTCTGTTCAAATCAAGACTGCCTTGCCCCTGATCAGCCCCCCAAAAGCTACGAAGGCCAGCCTGGCTGCCCTGAGTTCCAGCCAGTTGATAATGTGGGATGACTCTTCCACCATCCATTTGCCCTGGGCCAGGTGGGGACTGAAGTGGGCCCCCCATCCCCTCAGACTGGTGTCCGTCGTAATTTGAACTCTGTCCGGTCTCCACAATGGGCATCCCGTATGCAATGCCGAAGAACTCCAGCACTGTAGGGAGGCTATCACCTCCTGTGTCACTCGCACCCGTTGGTTCTTCTTGAGGCAATCTCATTCTGAAAGTGGAGCAGGAACCACTCTAGTGTCCTGGCGTGAAACCTCGCCCAAGGTAGGCAATCGGTTGCTGCAATCATCAGACCCTGCAGATGAGGTGCATAAGATCCACTCTGGGCTCGTCTTCAACCTTCTGTACCGCTCGTCGAATGGATTGTATTCTCTCCTGGGATAGGAAGACCTGACCTGCTGACAATTCCACCACCGCTCCTAGATGCTGTATCTGCTGGGATGGGTTTAGCTGGCTCTGTTCGAAGTTGACCTGAAAACCGTGTGCTTGCAAGGACTCCAGTATCAACTGCACTTCTCTTTCCGCCCTCTGTGGGGAGGAGGATCAGATTAGTAGGTCATCCAAGTATGGATAGACATGCAGTCCTAAGTGCCTCCAGCTTGCCACCAAGGCCATCATGATTTTGGTGAAAGCTCTGGGCGCTGAGGATAGACCAGAGGGGAGGGCCTTGTACTGGAAGTGGCTGTTGTTGTAGCAGAAACGTAGAAAACAGTGATGTTCCGTATGAATTGGAATGTGGAGGAAAGCATCCTATAAGTCCAGGGACGAGAGATAGTCCCCCGGTCTTAGGGCCTCTAGGATGTGCGTCAGAGTCTCCATCCTGAACTTCCACTGTCGCACGAACTTGTTGACTCCCTTGAGGTTCAGGACTGCCCTCCAGGTGCCGTTCTTATTCAGTACTAGGAAAAGGATGGAGTAACAACGATGTTCTGTTGCGTCCTGAACGCTTCCTCTACTGAGCCCAGCTGTAGTAGATGTTGAATGCCTCCTCCATCAAACGCTGTTTTTTTACGTCTCTTTGGCATGGTGTGGGAATAAACCAATATGGAGGTCGCCGGGAAAACGATCTGATAGCCCTCTCGAATTGACTGTAGGTACCACTTGTCTGAGGTAGAGGTTTCCCATAGTTCCACGAAGGCCTGTAGTCAACCCCCCACAGGGGTGACGGCGTCATTTCTGACCTGTTGTTCTTGGTGAGCTGATTGTGGCTTGATTTGCCCGCGTCTCTCTGCTGGGTGCGCCGGTGGTATCTATTGTTGCCCCAGCTGTATCTTGATGGTCTAAAGTCCTTGGGTCTGATGGAGGATGAGGTTGCCAAGGAAACCTGCTGCCCCCCTGAGGGACGAAAGGGTCTGTAGCATCTGGCGCACTTCCTCTCTTCCCGCCTACTGGCGGAAACCAGGGTCTTTTTCTTTTTGTCCTTGTCCTCCACTAGCACAGGCTCCAAGGATTCCCCAAACAACTTCTCACCTAGGAAGGGTGACAAGACTAGATTTTGTTTGGTTTTGAAATCAGCGTTCCAAGACTTTAGCCACATCTGTCTTCTGGCTGCCACTGTTGTGCTCTGTGCCCTGGCACAGAACTGGACTGAGTTCCAGTGTGCCGTCGGCCAAAAAGGCAGAAACCTTCGCCAATTTGTTGAGGTCTTGTCTGATTCTGGTTTGCGACTTCAGGACATCCGCCAATGCATCCTTTGACCACTGGATAGTTGCCCTAGCCATCATGGTGGCAGTAGTGGAAGCCCGGATGGCCAGGGACAGTGCCTCATGTGCCCACTTTAGTGCTGTGTCCATGCATCTATCTTCAGGAACTTGAAAAGTTTCCTCCCCATTGCGACAAAAAAACGCAGATGACACCAGTGCAGAGACAGGAACGTCGATGAGGGACACTTGTAGCTTGCGCATCACGTTCTTGGGAAGAGTATAGCTTCTTGGCATAACTTGGCTGTCCCGTGGTCGTAGCAGGAGATGCTCAGTCATCGCATATCAAACGCATCAGTGCAGCTGGAACTGGCATCTCCAATGCCACCGGCTGCAAGTCGGGAAAAAATTCCCCAGATATCTCCGGCAGATCCAGGTCCATCTGTGATTGCTGATTCGATGGTAGCTTAAGTCCCAGCGTTCTGACCACCTTTTTCATTAGAATGGCGAAGTCATCTGTGGCAAACAGACGGGCCAATGAGCGGGGCGTATCAGGAGAATTACCTGCCTCTTCCTCAGAGAGCTCCCCTTCTTTCCGGTCAGATTGTTCATGGGGATCAATGTCATCTCCTATAGAAGAGTATGCCGACACTACCTCATCCTCAGAGATCTAGGCAGTTTGCTGGGTTCTGGTGTGCTTATTTGGGAATTGGGGTGGTGCCTCATCCTCTAGGTCTGTGTCCCATTGCTCCTCATCATCACTGAGGGATCTAGATAACCACATGCCTGCAGCTGCGTGGCACACAGCAACATTGCTAGAGCCTGGGGCACCTCCCGCTCCCCTCCTTCCCTTGTTGACGGGCCAGGGGTCACCTGGACTTGCCTTTGTTCGCCCCACTGCCCTTGCTGCCCCTCCGTGCAGTCTGATCCTGGGACTCCTCCCGTAGGGGTCTGGAGACTGGGGTGGGGGCGTTGCATTCTGGCTCCCCAGGGGCTCGCCCCCTCCTCTGCAGCTCGGGAAACCCCCGCAGGCCCAGCTTAAAAAGCTAGCCGCCAGCCAGCCCACCATTTCCCTGGCTAGGGAGACTTTCAGCCAGTTGGGAACGGTTAAGGGCGCTCTCCCGCCCCCCGCCGTCCTAGGTCCCGGGGCCCCGGCTGGACTCACAATGTCCACCAGCTGTTGCTGGGGACACGTATCGGCTCCTGCGTTGTCCCGAGGCTGGGCCAGGGTCGTCCGTGCTGCGTCGTTCGCCCCATTCTGAGGCTTGGTGTGCGCCTCCTCCTCCTCCTGGAGGGGCTGCACGGTGATTTCCTGCTCCCGTCTATCCCTACACCCATCTGGGCAGGGCAGGAACGGGGCGCAGCAAGCCCCCCTTAGCCGGCCTCTTCCTGCCGCCGCCGCCTTTTCCTGCAGCCGTTCCACCATTGCCAGAGCTAGCGGAGCCATTGCTGGCGCTGGCGCGTGTTGCCAACTCTTCGACGGCAGTGATCCTGCTGTCGCTGCCCTGTCTAGTGCACCTCTCGCCAGCGATCACTGCTGCAATGGTCACGTCCATCTCCTCGGTAATGCTCATGCTTTCCCGTCTCCTCTTGCCACGTGATCAGGATCCCCCAAGTAAGTTTGAAAAATATTTTTTTAAAGGGGGGGGACCCAAGATGGCACCGGCCACGTGGAGGGAGGGTAAACAGAGAGCTAAAGAGACCACGTCCTACCAGGAGTGTAGGCAGGAAACAGACTGGCCAGCCGGGGGTCGTCCCTTGCAGATGACCTCACTGGGGGCAGTCCAAAAGGTTTTGTTTCCTGCCTACTAGGAGCAAGTGGAGAGAGACAATCCAAAGCTGACTGATGCTCTGGAGCCCTCCCCACTGGGAAAAAGTGATGGTGTTGGAGTCACAGGTCTACATTTTGTATCAGATGTTTCTGTTGTAGTTCAGTTGGCTGGAGGGATCACAATGCAGGCAGAGGCCACTTCCTTTTTTTTTTTTTTTTGGCCATGTGGGGATGGAGACAAATGGACAGTAAAATCTAAACTCCATTAGCAACAGTAAAATAACTCCTCTTGTATCCTGTGAAGCCATAGGTCCCTTTCCTAAATTTCTCAAGAAGTCTGTCTATGGCTAAACATTGGGAAAACATTTAGATGCTGTATAGGTAAAATTCAGCCATTTATAGTCCCGAAGAAAAGGTTTTACCTTTGCTCGATGTAGAAACTTCCAAGAGTTAAGTCCCAGTTCTAAGTTTAGAATGCCCCTGTTGCAGCAAAATAACACAAAATCCACAAAAGATAACTTTATTGGCCAACCAAAATGCATAAAACTCTTCATGCAGGCTTTCAAAGCTCCACTGCTTCATCAGGCAAAAGATTTTACTATCCTTTATCATGGTCCCCACATGGTCGAAAATGAAGTGGCCTCTGCCTGCATTGAGAGCTGCCACAGACCAACTGAATTACAACAGAAACAATATTTGATATAAAACATAGGCCTGTGACTCCAACATTGCACTGCTACTGCCGTAGAGCCCCACACACAGACTGGATCCCTGGGAGAGGCCAAAAGAGAGGCTGAGGCTCCATTACAGTTGAAGCCTGTACTAGCAGAGCATGCTTTCCTGCATCAGGAGGATACAGGGAAGAGAGACAATGCCAAAGGACAATTGAGGTTGCCATGGCTCACTCTCCAGTTGTAGTGTGGATAACTGGAAAGCAGGACGCAAGGCAGCTAACATCCAGTTAGAAACAAGGACCAACTAAAAACTATTTGTACAAAAAAAGTTAAAAATATAAACAACCAAGTCTGTTGAAAACACAAGAGTTAAAACAGTTTAAAATACAATTGAAACATGTGTTATATCCTCCAGTTCCCTGTCTGCTGTCCGAGGATATACTCTTGAATAAGCATCAAGGCCAGACAAAATATGCAAAACAGCTACTGGGCAGCAGCAGTAGTGGAGGGTGACACTGGCGGAGGATCTCTCAGACAACAACAGTAGTGCCAAAGCTAACACATGTTAGTACTGCATAGATGGAGGCCAAGTAAGCCCCCTTTTGAAGTTCTTTTATCACAGAAACCCTATCATGAGACAGTCCAACATAAAACAAGTGATAATGCCGGGATGCACTCAATGAGCTACTGGGTAGAGCAGAGGATAACTACAAATAGTGCTGGACTCAAGCCAAAAGGACGTTCAGCTGTTGACATGCTCAGAGGTGAAAGGAAAGTCCGAATCAGCATAACATATATTATACAAACATGGAATGTAAGAAGCATGAATCAGGGGAGGCCAGACATAGTAAAACAAGAAATGGAACATATAACATTGCAGTAGTTGGGATAAGCAAGCTAATATGGACAGGAATGGGACATTTTGAATCAGATAATTACACAATGTTTTATTCAGGAAATGAAAATCTTAAGAAGAAATGTGGGTGGCATTTATAACAAGTAGAGATGTAGCAAAAGCAGTCAAAGGATATAAAGTCAGCCCTCCATAGCCATCGATTCTGCATCCATAGATTCTACCATCCATGGCTTGAAAATATTAAAAAATAAAAACTCAAAACAGCAAACCCAGGAGGAAATTGATCACACAATCCAAACAGGACTTCTTGTTAATCATAGGTGATTGGAATGGAAAAATAGGAAATTTGATGAAATCTACCATATCTAACCATAGTGTCTAATTGTTCAAATCTAGCTCTTAATGCTTTCCTATGGTGACGAATCAGACTCATATTTAAATACTTCTCTATTTCAAAAGGCTTATTTTTTGCCAGCCATTTTAATGACCTAGAGTAGACCAGTGTCAGATTGGGCATTTACATCTAGAACTCTTTGTTCAAATAATGTTCAGGCCTGATGTCTAACAGAATAGATATTGAAATGAAATACCATAAGACAAAATCAATTGAGATAATTGATAAATCCAAGTATTATGTAGGGGACTGTCCACTTGTTCTTCCAAGCATAATTTAGGTAATCTAAATCCATTTGCAATATTTTCCACCAGTAATTAAAAACTTTGATTATTGCCAAACTACAAATAGAATGAGTGACCGTTTCAGTTCTTACAGCTGCCACAGAGTGTTTCTGTCTGTTCCTAGTATAATCCTTAGGAAGCAGGCTTGATTTTGTTATAGAAATCATCATGCCAAAGTACAACCTGAAGTACGTCCCTGTAGAATTTAAAGATAATGTGAAAAATA
This sequence comes from Gambelia wislizenii, assembly GCA_030847615.1. Taxonomy (NCBI): domain Eukaryota; kingdom Metazoa; phylum Chordata; class Lepidosauria; order Squamata; family Crotaphytidae; genus Gambelia; species Gambelia wislizenii. The sequence goes on along the minus strand of JAUMIR010000002.1, from coordinate 240,382,721 downwards.
GATTTGTACTATTAATCCTAACTGACTAGGAACCAGACAACTCTGGGCCAAAGTCAGGGACAATGTCTGAGGAAAAAGAAAGAAACCTCAGTGAATGACAGATGAAACTCTACAAGCAGTTAAAAAGAGATGAGAACAAGAGTAAAAGGTGACAGAAATAGAGTCAAAGTCCTGAACAATTGTTCAACGACTTGTGCATAGGGACAAGGAGAACTACTATAATAATCAATGCAGAGAAATAGAAGGTGACAACAAAAATAGAAGAACAAGAGACCTCTTCCGCAAGATCCAAGAAATCAAAGGAAATTGAAACCAGGAGTGGGGATGCTCTACGTCCAGCAGGGGAACACATTACAGTACATGACCAAGTGTAAAGAAAAAGAAGATGGAAACAATCACAACATCTATGGCGTGAGATAGGCAAGGCTGATTATGGAGGATGGATCTTAAACCAAAAGCTGGAATGAGGTAAGGGGAATGTTTGAGCTGGGAGAAATTGGATACCAATTGCCACAAAGTAATCCATAACACTTTTGAGAAGATGGAAACAATACATGGAAGAACTATATAAAAGAGATGAGAAGATGACAGATTCATTCATAGAAGAACTATAACAAAATGAACCTCCAATTTAAAAATAATGAAGTGCAAGCTACACGCAGAGCACATGGGAGAAATATATCAACAGGATCAGATGACATACTAATATAGCTGCTTCAGTCTACAGAGATAGAATCTACTCTCGTTCTAACTAAAATCTGTCAACAAATGAGAGAGGGGGAGAATGCCCCACATACTGGAATGTCTCATTGAGAAATGTCATATGTCCAAGCTGGGCTCAGAAAAGAAAGAGGCACTAGGGATCATATTACAAACATATGTTGGATAACAGTGTGCACCAGAGATTTTTTTTAAAAAAAAAATCAGCCTGTGCTTTCTAGATTACAGCAAAACCTTTGATTGTCTAGATCGTGAAAAGCTACAGATCACTCTTAAAGAAATGCATGTGCCACAACATTAGATTGTTTTGATGTGTAACCTGTACTCAGGACAAGAAGCTAATGTTAGGATAGAATATGGAGAAATTGAATGTTTTCCACTTGGCAAAAGGGTCAGGCAAAGCTCATTTTATCATCCTATCTGTTAAACTTGTATGCCAAAAATATCATGTAAAGCAGGATTAGACTCAGAGGAAGGAGGTGTGAAAATTGGAGGAAGGAACATCAACAGTTTAAGACATGCAGATGACACCATACTACTAGCAGAAAATATTAAAGACTTGAAATAATTCTTGAAGAAGTCCAAGAAGATTGTTTATGCTATGGTATTTCCCATTTCTATGTATGTTTATGAAAGCTGGACGTGAAGAAAGCTGATAGGAAGAAAATCAACTCATTTGAGATGTGGTGCTGGAGGAGAGTTCTGCGGATACCACGGACTGCCAAAAAGACAAATAAAAGGGTCCTAGAGCAGACCAATCCTGAACTCTCCCTCGAAGCCAAGATGACTAAACTGATACTTTGGCCATAGCATGAGAAGACTTGCCTCACTAGAAAAAGACAATACAGTAATGCTTGGTAAGGTGGAAGGCAGCAGGAAAAGAGAAAGACTACATTCCAGATGGATAGACTCAAGGAAGCCCTGAGTCTGCAAGACCTGAGCAGAACCTGTTGAGGATAGGTTGACTTGGAGGTCTCTCATTCATGGGGTCGCTATAAATTGAAATCAACTGACAGCAGTTAACTGCTACTACAGATTGAGTAACCCATATCCAGAATTCCAAAATACTTCAAAATCCAAAATTGTCCACATGGGTGTTTGAGATAATGACATCTTTGCTTTCTGATGGTTCAGTGTACACAAACTTTGTTTCATACACAAAATTATTTAAAAAAATATTTGTATAAAGTTACCTGCAGTCTATATGTGTAAAGTTTATGTGAAACATAAATGATTCTTTGTGTTTAGAATTGGGTCCCATCTCCAAGCTATCTCATTATGTATACGCTAGTATTCCAATAGCTGAAAAAATCCAAAATATGGTCCCAAGCATTTTGGATAAGGGGTACTCAACCTGTACTATGATTTTTAACATCTTTTGCCTGATGAAGAAACCAGTGGAGCGTGCATGAAGAGTTTTGTACATTTTGCTTGGCCAATGAAGGTATCACTCTTTTGTGGATTTTGGACTTCATTTTCAATGGACCAGTGGAGTGGTTGGTTAAGAGATGTAGGTTGCTAGGAATCAGCTGAAATGGAGGACTGTTCCTTACAGTGCTAAATGCTTTACCACTTATCATCTTTAATTAGCACCTTCCCCAAATCCTTGGTAGTTTTCATTATTTGAGCTTGGTTGGAGCAAAATGATTATCTTCCAAGAACCTGGGACTGTGTCTTTGCTGCCTCAGCAGTAACCCAAATGGGCTGCACACTATGTGTTCCAGCAAGTACATGCTGTTGAGAAAGAAATACAGCCATAGTCTATGACCCCATCTATAAAAGGGGAGAAAATATGATCTGCTCCGAAGAAATTGCAGTTCGCAGCGCTGGAACCTTAATGGTTAATAGAACCCCCATAAACTTTGCACACTGCCTAGCCAAGACGGTGGCTGCAAGTGAATTACTTGTGCTTTTAAATCTGCTGCCCCCCAAATTTTTTAAAATGTTTACCATGGTGCACACAAGCGATATTTCATGTTTACAAAAGAAAAAAATAAAATAGAGGAAAAGATCACCATTTTATCACCTTACCAATCTCTCGCTTAGCCGAAAATGTAACATGGTGGCAGCAGGCACTTTCCCTGTTTGCATGTCCTACCCCCATGCTCATCCAGCCAATCAGCTTGTGCTGCCTCAGCGCAGCAATGTGGATACAACTGTCTTAACAACTGGACATTCACATCCCCTACGGAGCTTTTTAAAAACTCTGGGAAAAGCTCCAAAGGCTTCCTTTTGGAGCTTTACAGTGGATTTCCCACCCCCCTTCCAAATAAGACGTGTCAATACAAATGTCTGTTTAGACAGATCGCTTTCCATGCGATTTCTATGAGGATTATTTTCACCGTTTATATATAGTTTATACAGTGGTTAGCAAACTTGGTTGAAGCCATTTACATTCCAGTTTGCAGTCTGTCACTACCTGTAGTGGGTGAAATTCAGGGATAGGCAACTGTAGCAGAGGCAAGGCCTACCAGCTCCCCCACTGCCCCCATGCCAGGCGGAACTGCAGTATTTTTAACCCAAATTCGCCAGTTGACCCAAAAGTGGCAAGCGGCTTACCTCTGACTTTTAGTTCATGTATTGTTGGCAAGCTCTTGGATTTGCGACCGTATGGACGAAAGTAAACTACTGCATTTTAGGATATGTTGGGGTGATTTTTTTTGCCCATTTTCTAAATATGGGGTAGGAACCAGGGGATTACAGGGCTTGAAGGGATGGGGGCACAAATGGTTGGTGGGCCATCTTTTCTCTGTTTGGGGTATTGCTTTAGTACTAGTTAAGCATTCAACCTACCAGCCTTAGAAAGAGGTTGTCTGAGTGAAAAAAGAGAACATGGCTATTTAATGGTTGTGTAGAAGAAGGGATTTCAACCGGGGGAGCTTGTCATGCAAGCCTCAGCTGCTGAAAATTCCTTCTTCCACCCAACTATTACAGTCCTGTCCTAAAATTGAAGCCATCATAGAACAGAGGCTTTCCTGGACTTCTTTAGCTTGTAAAGCATTAGCTTTTCTATGAAGAAAGAGTAAAAGGTGAAAAATCTAGTTGTCAGTTGGTCCCATTCATCCCACACCTATAGATGTCAGTATGGTGGAGTAGATTGAGTGTTGGATTACAGTTGTCCCTTCACATTGGCGGGGGTTAGGTTCCATAGACCCCCGCGAATGTGAAAATTCCACGAATAATGACAGCCCTCCCCCTGCCCTCCCAGAGCGACACGGAGGTCTCCGGAGGCCTTGTGGTCGCTCTCCCCGGCCTCCCCCTGCCCTCCCAGAGCGACCCTGGGGGCCCCATGGAGGCCTCCTGGTCGCTCTCCCCGGCCTCCCCCCTGCCCTCCCAGAGCGACCCGGAGGCCTCCAGAGGCCTCTTGGTCGCTCTCCCCGGTCTCCCCCCGCCCTCCCAGAGCGACCCGGAGGCCTCCTGGTTGCTCTCCCCAGTCTCCTCCCCTGCCCTCCGAGAGCGACCCGGAGGCCCCATGGAGGCCTCCCCGGCCCTCCCCACCCCCTCCCCGGGCCTTCATCTCCCCGGCCCTCCCCACTCCCTCCCCAGGCCTTCATGGGGCCTTCGGAGCGTCTCCGGAGGCCCCATGGAGGCCTCCCTGGCCCTCCCCACCCCCTCCCCGGGCCTTCATGGGGCCTCCGGAGCGTCTCCGGGGCCCCCATGAAGGCCTCCCCGGCCCTCCCCCTCCCTCCCAAGGCCTTCACGGGGCCTCCGGAGGGTCTCAGAAGGCCCCGTGGAGGCCTCCCCGGCCCTCCCCGCTACCTCCCAGGGCTTTCACGGGGCCTCTGGAGGCCCCGTGTCGCAGTTTTGGGGGGCCCGAGGGGGCCCTCCCAAAACCGCGAATAAGCAAAACCGCAAATGTCAAGTTCGCAAATGTGGAGGGGCAACTGTACAGTTCTGGAGACCAGGGGTTCAAATCCTCACTAGGCCATGAAAACCTACTGGGTGACCTTGGGCAAATCACACTCTCTCAGCCTTAGAAAACCTCATGGTATGTTTGCTTTAAGGTCACCATAAGTTGGAAAATACAGTCGTCCCTTCACATTCATGGGGGTTAGGTTTCACGGACCCCCGTGAATGTGAAAAATCCGCGAATATTGATTGCCCCCCTCCCCCGCTAAAGCGACCACGGGGCCTCCAGAGGTCCCATAGTCGCTTTCCCCGGACTCCCCACTCCCTCCGAAGGCCTTCATGGGGCCTCCAGAGACCCTCCTGAGGCCCCGTGGATGCTTCCCCGGCCCTCCCCCCTCCCACCCAGGGCCTTCATGGGGCCTATGGAGACGCTCTGTAGGCCCCATGGAGGCCTCTGCGGCCCTCTCCCCTCCTGCCCAGGGCCTTCATGAGGCCTACGGAGACGCTCCGTAGGCCCCGTGGAGGCCTCCACGGCCCTCCCCACTCCCCCCCAAGGCCTTCACGGGGCCTCCGGAGGGTCTCCGAAGGCCCCGTGGAGGCCTCCCCGGCCCTCCCCGCTCCCTCCCATGGCCTTCACAGGGCCTCCGGAGGGTCTCCGAAGGCCCCGTGGAGGCCTCCCCGCTCCCTCCCAGGGCCTTCACGGGGCCTCCGGAGGCCCCATGTTGCGGTTTTGGGAGGGCGGGGGGGAGGCTTCCAAAACCGCGAATAATCAAAACTGTGAATGCCGAGTTCGCGAATGTGGAGGGGCAACTGTAACTTGAAGGCACACAATGGTGAAGTGGATACCAATGTTCCATGAAGTTCATTGGGCAGGCTTGTACGAGTTACTCTATTACTCTCAATTTAGCTTATTTCTCAGGGTTGTTGTGAGGATAAAGTAAGATAGAAGTGTCTGTTGCATTGAGACTTTTAGAGTATAATGTGAATGTGATTAGTAATTGGGGAGCAGGAACACATTTTATTTAGGATTCTAATCTGCCCCTTTCCTGAGGGATGGGTGATGGTTGTTAGAGTATCTATATTGGTTTTAAAGAATTGTTGACAAATAAAGAATATCTTGTGCAGGTCACATAGCAGCTTCATTCAAACACTGAAACTGCATTTCAAGCTCCAGAGTTTACGTATTCCAAGAGAGGGCAATTTTGTAGTAGGAGAGCAAGTACAGTACTGATTTGTCCCCTGTACCTGTACATCTGGTTGGCCAAGCTGGATGTACACATGGTTGACTAGATGCTATGTACGAGTCTGTGATGCTTTTTAGGAAGAGGAATATACAAGGAGACCCGTGGAAAGGTGTGTGTGTGTTTCATCTTATGGGCTCTTTATTTCAAATGAAGAATGCCCAGCATTTGCCAGAGTGCATTGTAACCCTGTTTGTAAAGCAAAATATTAGTTGTTACAGTTCCTGTGTTTCTTTTTTTCCTAATTTTATTTTGTTGCAGGACAATCTGGGAATTCTAATCAACTGTGATGTGTGCATTTTCATACATAGATCTTCAAATTATATACAACACAAGGGTGGACCATGTAATTTAAGGCACAAAAGCAGTATTTGAATGGAGCTGTGAAACTCCCCACCTTCCATTAGTCTGTTCTGCAGCTGAACTTAGTTTATGGGGGAAAGTTACCAGGGAGACAGATATCTCCTTCCCTGCATGATTCTTTGGATGATATTTCTAATTTTTAATAAAAAGATTACATTTTGGCCCAAACAGGACTCAGAAAAGAACATTTGAGACAGATTCAAAACAACAAACCAGATTAACAGCCGAGATTTCATTATACCAGAGAACAGAATACTGCCCATACCAAAGGTGACTTGAAGCCACATGGAAGAAATGTTTGTCAAAGAATGAGCAAAGATGGAGGCATTCTTATCCCCCAGGAAAGTAGTGATAGAGAAGGAACTGCAAAATTAGGCTACTGTCAAAGAGAAGGCCCTGCCTTGCATTTCCACCCACCCAGACTCTTGATGCTGGGACATAGGAAATTACATACCCAGCCCATGCTTGCCACATGATTGGGACAAGTCTATATATAAAATATGAGTTTGTTGTCATGTGTAGCTTGGTCTGATATACAGGTTGAGTTTCCCTTATCTGGAGTTCCAAAATCCAAAATGTCCACATTGGTGGTTGAGATAGTGACACCTTTGCTTTCTGATGATTCAGTATATGCAACTGTGTTTCATACACAAAATTATTAAAAATATCATGTATAAAATTATGTTTAGGCTATGTGTATAAGGTGTATATGAAACATAAATAAATGTCCTCAAGCATCTCCAGTAAGAGAGACTCAACCTGTATCTAACTATGGTGACTACCTGCTATAACAGTCATTGTCCTATGGTATTCCATGCTGTGATTCTTTTTTAGAAAGAATGTAAGAAGTAACAGTAGCTACAGAAGATTTTACTGCAGACACCTCAAAACCATGCCTCCTTAATATTGTTTGGCTAGCAAGCCATCCAATTACTTACTGCTCTGGACAAAAGAATTTCTTTAGATATCAGAATGTTATTTTCTGTTTCTATCAGGCTGCTAAAAATGCAGTAGCTATAGAAAATTGAATGTGAAGCTATCTTCAACATTCATCAATACTTTCTGGAATTAGATTTTTTAAATTATTATTTTGGCCCCAATAACCCTTCTGAATGTGTGTGTGTGTGTGCATATATATTATAAAGGCTTAGTTCTCTTTGAATAAACTGGCTCATTTTTATTCTGTACTGAGCCCCCCCCGTCCTCAATCTTGGCCCATGCCTGTCACCAGCACATTTTGGGCAATGCACACCACCTCCACCACCAGAGATACTCATTCTAGTTTTTTTGTGAATGCATTAAAAAAATGGCGGGGAGTACAGAGGTGAAAGTTAGCTGAAGCCAACCTGAACCAAGAGTTTGGTCTGGACTACTTTTGCATTATAAAGAATCAGAGGAATGAATTACTGCGGCCATCTTCTTTTGTATGCTGTCTCATGATTTGTGAATTCCTTAAATTCCCATGGGGTCCCAAGTCGCTAAAGCAAGCTGGCTCAGTTCTGTTGCAGTCTCTGTATTCTCCCACTTACCACAAGCTGTATACACGTATGGAACACTAGAGAGGTGGGGGGGAGAGGTTTTCTTTCTTTCCTTTCTACCTCATCCTTTGGCAACCGGCTTCAGTGTCTCCAAAAAAAAAAAAAAAGGGAAAGTAACGGAGCTTTCTGCCTTTTTAACTGCATGGTCTGCATAGCCGCATCTGCTAGGCAGTATGTGTAAAGCAACAAATGTGTGGCTTTCGAGCAGAACAGCGTGTGGTGGTGGTGGTGGTGCTGCAAAGCTGGGAGACCACGCTTGCTCGCTCGCTCCAGGCTTGCAGCGACTGAAAGCTGTTACCAGCCTTCAGATGGTATGTGCAGAGGGAGCAGACCGACCCTTGCTTGGCTGGGGCCCCGGCGGCTGAAGCTCTTTGATTGCAGCAGCAACAAGCCCCCTCCAAAAAAGCAAAACCACAACCCAACCCAGCCACCCAAACCCACCCCTCCCCAAGCCCCGCACGAATGGGACACACCCCTTGACGGCGGCGGCGGCGGCGGCACCGGCACAAAGCCCTCCAGGACCGCGTGGGAGCCCGTAGAGGTGGTGCGCTCTGGAGCGGGGGAGGCGTAGCAGGGATGGGGAGCTCTGGAAATCCCGAATGGCTGCAGCAGCCGCGGCCGCCGCGGCAAAGGCAAGATGACCGGATTCATCCCGGGGTCTGCCCATCCTTTCGCTAGCCCCGCTGAATGGCGACTCCGTCATTCTCCCCCCCCTTGCAGCTTTCTTTCTCCCCCCTCCCTCCCTACAACCCGCTCCTTTCCTAATATTTAATCAAGAAGGAATGCTTTAGCGTTATTATTAACAATAATACGGGCAGGAAAGCTTTTAAGGCCTCCCTCCTAATTACCACCAAGGCATGTACAGCATCTGTTTATCACCTGGTCCTCCGTGCCCTTTGAAACCCGTCTGCTTCATGGTTGAGGGAAGCTAGCAAATAACCAAGGAACAGGAGGAGGAATGTTTGGGGGTGTTTGTTTAAACTCCTTTCTCTCTCTCCTTCTTTCTTTCTTTCTTTCCACCAGAGCACCGATATTGCCAGGGGCTTTGAAAGAGGACTGGAGCCGGAAAAAATCATCGGAGCCACAGACTCCTGTGGAGATTTGATGTTCCTGATGAAATGGTGAGTGCACTTTTCAAAATCCATATATATATATATATATATATATATATCCGCAGTATCTGTAAATGAGTCAAGCCTATTGTTTGGGTTTCTATCCTCTCCCCACCCCACCCCCATTCTTGGGGCTCCTTTTCTGATAAAAGAGTGGGGTGCCGTGCCATGCTTCGATGGCCCAAGGAGAATTTGCTCGTTGGGCTTTGTTCTCCTCTCCTCCATGTGGGTGTTCTGCTGCCCCTGCTTGGCAAAGGCCCTCCACCTCCAGCTCCTGTGTTTCATTCTGCAAGAACACAAGCCCGCCATATCCTGAACCACATTACAACGTGTCTCCCCCCCCCCCCGCCTAAATGTAGGGAGAGCATAGGAAATCCATCTGGAAAGGTTTTGACTTGCCTCTTGTTTTTGCTCCTGGGCTTATCTCAGCTGGAAGCCTCTCTGTGGAGGGGAGGAGGAGAGGGGGGGCTGTGCTGCCTATGCGGGGGCTGCTCCTCCTCCCCACCAGAGAGGGCCTTTGGAGACAAAGAGCTCTGAGCCTGGCTTATCTGCCTGGCAGAGGTTATAGCACAGCTGTGTTCAAGGGAGCTGCCCTTGGCTCCTCAACCTCCCTCCCCCCTCGCCTTGGCCCCCCTCTGCCAGGTTTCCACCCTGGGAGAGCCCTTGTGTTGTCTTAGTAGCAATGCAGCAGAGGAAAATGAGCCCTTGTCGTCTTCCTCTGCTTTCTCTCACACTGGCTGGGTTGAGATGGATGGGGTGCTCTTTGCAAGGCAGAGGGGAGGCGGGGAGGGAGCCCATCTGCGCACAGCCTTTTGGCACAAGGGTAGGAGGGGACTGGGGGGGGGAATGGAGAGGCACAAGACTTCACACTCATCCCTGTTCCTTTGCTGTATGACCAAATGCCATGGGTTGTGAGTGAAGAGCACTGAAGGGGCAGGGAATCTTTTGGCAGGGCAAATATTCATTGAGACCCCCCCCCGTAAAGGTTATAGTTCAGGACACCTGTATTAACAGTTGCTGTGAAACAATGGTTGCATCTATGAGGCCCACATTGAACAGTAGCCTGCTCCTCAGCAGTGCATCAGAGGGAGATTTGGTGATTGATTGCTGCTGAATATCCAGCCTTGTTGTTTTTTGCAGCTACTCTGAATTCTGCAGAGCAAAAAAAAATTATATGGGGAGCCTACTGCTCTGCAGATTACTATGAGTATATTTTATTTGCGCTATTTTGACTGTATACGCATCTTTACAGTGCTTACTGTAATGGTCATAACCCTGTGAGGTAGGCTGCTGTTATAGCTGTTGAACAAGCCACATTTTCTTAAATTCAACTCTTCATTTGTAAATGTGGCTTGTCCACGGCTTATATTTGAACCCAGGGCTTGCTGGTTCACAGTCAAATGATCCCATGCACTGCCCTTGCTATAAGTCTGGTACCTTAACCACTTTGAAGAATCTAATCCTTTTCTAGACAGTGGGAATAATCCTTCTTGTAAAACATAGAAACAGATTATGGAGGTTAACTACACTAATTTGAATGACTCTATACTGCATTCAATCACTTTTTGATTTTATCTATGTAACTATCATAATTCTGTGCTCATTCCTAAACCACAGTTGCTATTGTCTAGCTTTTTCAATAATGATAGAGTTAAGGTTGCACTTGCATTTACTCAGATGTAACCCCAGTGAAAGTTACAGATGCTGTTAAGAGGATCTTTGATGGCTTATTATTAAGAAACAATAGCTTCTGTTCCTTGTTGTGAGAAAAGGCCATTTAAATAGACTCCTTTTTGTCAAATGCAGAAATTTGGAAATAAAGGTACATGTATTAAGCAAGCTCAAGGCTCACCACTATTTAATTTATTTTGTCAGATGTAGCACAGGTTGGAGTCAGCATAGTTCAAAGGTCTCTACAGTGGTAAACAGCTGAAGAATTCTGGTCCCAAAGTGTTTGCTTGTCACACCCTCTTATTAATTGTGTTTGGTAGTAGTAGATGGATGTTAATTTTTAAGTGATACCTTCAGATGATTGAGGGCATCAATTAATTGATAAAGCTTGCTGCCCTAATCTGTGCTGTATTGTTTGTACTGGTAACTATTATAGCAAATGCCAGGTCTGGAAGTTGGTACTGTTGATTAAGAAGCCAGACTGTCTCCAATGGGTGTGGAAAGTTGCAAATATAGACGAAGCCAGTGAGCTGACTGAGGCTTTGTCTGCTTTGAGTTTACCCCATTGGCAGTTCTTGACATGTCTTGTTGTAAGAACTGGTGCTCAGTACCCAGAATCTCTTAACACAGAAAATGTGTGCAGGTGGACATCTAGGATAATCCCCATTTCCATTCTCCTGGCTGCAGAGTATTGACTAAGCTGATCTCTCTCTCTTTCTTTCTTTGCCTTCTTCCCTCCTCTTGCCTTTGTCTGTTCCTATTTAATACAAAAGGCAAGCTTATGTTTCATCAGTTTGTTCACTTTGCCTGGTAGTATCTGCAGTTGTGCATTTCTCTGTGTGATTGCTTCATTGAATGTATTTGTTCTTCATGAGACTTAAAAATAGAAATATGATACTCCATGTGGAGTGAGCAAACATTTGTGTGTGGGTCTGTGTGCACTACACATACAGAGCCCATCTCCCTCCAGAGCAACCTTCCCAAAGTGACAATGAACAAAAATGGTCCTAACAAAGACTGGGTGGGTGAGCATACATCATTGGGTTGCATATGAAGAGTCCCTATGAACCCCAATGCAAATAGATACATTATAGCAGGGTGGGACTCATGTGGCCCTCCTGATATTATTGAACCGTAACTCGTACTGTATATTCTGGCGTATAAGATGACTGGGAGTATAAGACGGCCCCCCAATTTTTAAGTAAAAATAAAGAGTTTGGGATATACTCGGTGGATAAGACGATCCCTCCTTCTCTTATATGGTGAATATAAACTCAAGCAGGGAAGGGAAAGATATTTATAGTTTAGTCTTGTGGAGAGAGAGTTCAACTACAGCTCTTAAACAACGTACTTTGGTCCATGAAGTAGATATATTACCATTAGGCATATTTGTCAATGCATCCCTTAATCATAATTACATTAATATTGACAGGTCCTTGACAATACCCACTTTACTATTGATAGATTTCTGTCAATAATTCATTTCTTAATAAAATATATTCATTCATAATTTTTGTACAATGCTCAGTAAGCAATGCTAAAGTATATTAAAGTATATTAGAAGAAACACCTATTGCTGATTAACACCAATTTCATTGGTGATACTCAGCAATTTGTTTTCTTGCAGTTTGTGTTTTGTAGGTCTCCTGATTTTACTAAAATAAAAATAGACAAAATATTAGCTTATTAAAAATAATATTGAGACATATAAAAACATTATTTCTACAGTACTTTCATTTTCTAGAAGGAGAACAGTGGGACATTACTGTAAATGGCCAGAAATATTTCAAATAGATTGACCACATTTGTTCTTTATTTATTTTACCTTAAATATACTAAGATTTGACCTATAGTGTATAGTATTTTTCCCTTTTATCAAATCATGTGAATTGAAAGAAATGTTCCAGAAACCTAAATGGCAGGGGTGGGGAATGCCCGGCCTTCCAGATGTTTGCGTATGTGGGGGGGTTGTGTGTAAACCACATGTGGCGCAGCCAACAGGGACTCAACGGCGGTGGGTGGAAGGAAGGGGGGGAAAGGCCAGTCAAGTCGTTCTCGTGCGCATGTGTACAGAGTAGGGGGAGGCAGAGAAGAGAGCGCACGCGAAGGGAAAGAAAAAAAAGTCCATTGCCGCATGGAGGATCCAGCTTAAGGCGACGTCAGAACCGCCATCGCCCGAGAGGGCGGGCGGGCGAGGGAGGGCTGAGAAGAAGGGCACTGGCTCATTCCGGCCTCCTGAGTGGGGAATTACTGCGGCAACGTCCACACACCCCCTGGGCCTTCTTCTCTTTGTTGTCACCAGGGAGGGAGGGAGGGAGGGGTATCTCAGACCTGAGCCCTCGGTAGAGCCCCTCGTTCGTGGCTGGTTTGGCGGGTGTGGGTGGGAAGGAAAGGCCAAAGTAGCAGCCCGTGCTCCGAGGCTGATGGAGCAGGAAGCACCTCGGCCTCCTGGAGGAGGGAGGGCTTTTGCTGTGCGTCTCTCTGCCTTTCTCCCCCCGCCTGGTGTTTGCTGAGGGTGGCGGCGTGTGGAGTTTTGTGCGGGCCGAGAAAGGCCCCGCTGGTAAAAGCCCGCCAGTCCTTAAGGTGACACAGGAGATTGGGCGGCAGCTGAGGCAAGCCGCTACATTCGCACCCCTCCTCCGCCTTCGATGGCTCCCCAAAGGGGGCGAAGGCAGAGGAGAGGCGCAAATGCAACCGCTTTGCCTCAGCCCTCGTCTGAGGCAGGCTGCTGCATTCGCACCCCTCCTCCACCTTCGATTGCTCCGCAAAGGGGGCAAAGGCGGAGGGGAGGGACAAATGTACCGGTACAAGCTTTGCCTCACCCCCCCCCGCCCAATCTCCTGCATCTTCGCTCCCTTTGCGAAGGGAGGGAAGAGGCAGGAGATCGGGCGGCGGGTTAGGCAAACGGTATACCCGATGTATAAAATGACCCCTGGCTTTTGAGGCTATTTTTCGGGGTTTAAAGGTCGTTTTATATGCCGGAATATACGGTATATAATCCCTCACTGTTGGCTATTCTAGCTAGGGCTGATGGCAGTTATTGTCCAACAATATCTGGAGGACTACATGATTCCTACCTCTGTGCTATAGTGTAGACAAGTGGGAGAGCCAGACATTGTGCTTCCAGAAATCCAGGAAATGTGGGCTAGAAAAAGGTTCTTCTCTCCTCCAAGGGCTGTCATGCAGTTAAAGAAATTGTACTTGCTCAGTCACATGAGACGATTGATTGATGATTAATCAATTGATTTAAATTTCTATATGGTAAATGAAAGTAGTTATAAAGCAAGAAAACACCTTTTTAAGAGTTGGAAGAGACCACAAGGGCCATCCAGTCCAATCCCCTGGCATGCAGGAACACACTATCAAAGCATTCCTGACAGATGGCCATCCAGCCTCTGTTTAAAACCTCCAAAAATGGAGACACTCGGAGGCGCACGTTCCAGTGTCAAACAGCTCTTACCATCAGGAAGTTCTTCCTAATATTTAAGTGGAATCTCTTTTCCTGTAGTTCATGTTCACATTGCTTTATGAGGTGTATTCTCTTTGCAAGGGAAAAGGGAGGGAATGCTTATTTTAAGTTGTTCGCCAGCTGCAGAAGTGCTTACATTTATAAAAGTGTTATAAAAATCTGCTGCTTGCTTAATTGGAGGCATATTTTAGGCTATTAACATTTTAAAGCCTTTGATCTACCAAATGAACTGATTAAATTTTGTTGTATTACCTGGAAAAAAAACACATAGTTCCTGGAAAGACTGAAGTGAGGTTAATATTGCCCCCCATCTTCCTGTCCTTCTGTGGATAGATAAAGTTTTTTTATCCCCACAGACCTTTGAGAATTGAAGGGTTTTTTAAGGCTTTTAAAAGTGTGCTGTATTCTTTTAATTTCACTGTGTTTAAACTGCTTTTTATCCCTTTTAATTGTATGTTTTAAATTGTTTTTAAATGTTGCTGATAGTGTAGTTCAATTTTAATGTTGATCTTTTGTATGTTTAAACAATATTGCATCTAGTGACCAGTCCTCCTTTTGTTGCTCTTGCTTCCTTCTTCAGGAAAGACACAGATGAGGCTGACCTGGTTCTAGCAAAAGAAGCCAATGTGAAGTGCCCTCAAATTGTGATAGCATTTTATGAAGAGAGACTGACCTGGCATGCATACCCAGAAGACGCTGAAAACAAAGAGCGGGAAGCAGTGAAAAGCTAAAGTGGCGGGGTCCTCTGGCCGTATAGTTGTACATATCTGCCCCCTTTCCCCTCTGCCCAAGTCCATCCAGTAAAAGTGTGCTTATTACTGTGCTCGACAGGAGAAAACGTTGATATTGGTTGGTTTAGTCATACATAAATAGTGTGAGTCGCGTTCTGGTTTCAAGAAATCAACATGCTGTGTGTGTTCTTCTTTCCCCTCATCTTAGAATCCAAAAATGGTTCACATTTTGAAATCCCTCTCAGAGCCTCCAGAGCTTTTTTTCCACCTGTGCCTGGCAGTTTGGTTTGGCTCCTTCACTTCACCAGTTTGCTTGTGGAGAGATGTTGTCTCCCATTGCTTTAGAGCAGCCTTTCTCAACCTTTTTATCCTGAGGAACCCTTGAAATAATTTTCAGGTCCCAGGGAACCCCTGCATAAACATTATTCTGTATACTGCTATTGCTTTCCCCCCACAATCACAATCTCTTTGAGGAACCCTTAGCAACCAGCCTCTTGGGAACCCTGGTTGAGAAACACTGCTTTAGAGAGTTGTGGTAAAAGAGTCAAGAGGCTGCCTGCATTCAAGGAAGGCCCATTTAGTTTGGCATATGTTTGCGATTCTGAGAGTTCCCAAATGTCAGTTAAGCCAGAACAATGTGGGGGCTATTTCTAGTTGTTTTCAAAAATGCTGATCTTATTCTGGAACTGGGTTCCAGGATGCTGAATAGCAGTTCTCATCCTGGTCCCCACTGCCATCGTCACTTGCATCAGCCCCACCTGTTCCCATTCAACACTTTATTTTCTATAGTTTCAGGGCAAGAACAGGTAAATCTGAGGAGGAAGCCAACAGAGACTTAAGTAGTTGGTAAGAACAGCCCCCACCCATTTCAACTTATCAGATCTAGTAATCTTCCATCCCACACTTCTTTGTGTTTCTTGGTTTGCATTAACTGTGCACTACTTGATGCACAGCCCAGCCAGATTTTATGCCCTACTTGAGATATTTCTCTGTTGCTGCCTGTTCCAAAAAAGGCCAAACATTGTGATTCAAAAATTAGGATGACTCCCTGAAGTGTGTCTCTGTGTGCAGCAAGCTTCTTTATGCTACTGCTGTGCACACAGCTGATCTCATCTGATTTCAGAAGCTATGCAGGGTGAGACCTGATTAGTAGTTAGAGGGGAGATGACCAGAGATTTCCAGATAAGGCTTGGAAGGAATCTTGCCTGAAACCCTGGAGGGCAATTGCTGCCAGTCAGTGTTGACAATACTGGGCTAGATGGACCAGTGGTCTATGAGGCAGCTTTCCATATTCTTCAGCCTAGTAACCTCTTTTCAAAAGAGCTCTTCTGTTCTGGAATCTGGGCCAGGGCCTACTCATTCCATGAGAAGCAATTTATCAGAGGTACATCGTAAAGGAAAATAACCACATGAGTACCCTTTAACTTGCAAGCACCTGGCCATGTCTGATAATATATAACACGCCCATCTAGCGTTTGCACCAACAGCAGTGTAGCAGATGAACAATTCCATGTTTAAGGCATTTGGGGCTGTTGATAGTAAGTCATTCCAGCAGTTGTTTTCCTCTTATTCATGATGATGAGGGGCTGGAGGACCAAGTCACAGAAAACAAGTAGAGTAGCATTTCCCTTGATACTATGCCCTTTTTCCAGTGCCCATGCATGTTTTTTTCCACATGGAATGTCTGTAATGTGTAGTCTAGTTAAGATTTCAGGGCTTTGTTTTCTTCTTCATTCTCCCTCACTGCAGATAAATTTTGCTGCAACTTTTGACAGTAAAAGGCGAAACTGACAGTATTAACATTGATCAACGCTAGCCTCTCACCTGCTGAGTTTTTGGATGCCCAGTGGCAGTTAAGGGCCATGCATGCTCATAGTAGGCTAGCCTCGTATACTATAGAATTGTAATGTTACTACTCCTTGTGTTTCCTTTAAATCCTCTTTCAGGATCTAGCTCTTTTATTTAGCTCTTTTACTTCTGCCTCATTACTTCCTGCTGTCCTTTACTGTTACTTTTTTGAGTGACAAGACAGTGAGAGCTGTTTCCTGCCAATGCTACATGGCAAAATCACTGTTTGGTACCTCTGCTTGCTTCTTTTTCACTTTTTTGAATATTTACGTTCTCTGTTTTCCTACAACAGACAATAGCAGTGTTTCATCCATCCATCTTTTTTTTAATGCTACCTCTGTAGCCTCAGCCCTGTCACTTGTCAGGAATTGCTACTTGTTTTCAGTTTAAATGAGCTGTAGCAACCTGAGTTGAATTTGTGAAGTGACTCTTGTGTCACCAGTGGATTTTCTTATCTTCAGGACAATTGCCAGGCGTAACAGTTGGAAACTTCATCCAGCTCAGTGGCTAAATGTAATCAGTATAGTTATATTGCGAGAATTTTGAAGCCATGGGGGGTGGGGGGGACACTTTTTTCCATGAAAAAATGAAATTTTCAGAAGAATTTTTAAAAAAATGATATTAGTATTCTTTACATATCGGAGGACCCCTTTTTAACTTTAGGAACATAAAATGCATTATGTATAATTTAGGTTTTTTGGGGGAATAAATATAAAAACACCTTGTCTTAAACATTTCATTCATCATTATAAAATAAAGTATTCCATAATCCATTTTTTTCCAAAATTTTCCAATTCTTCTTGGGGGGGAATGCTATGGGGGGAAATCCTATATTTTTTTTTCCTCCCATGCTTTCATATTTCTCACTATATTCAAACACAAAGACATTTATAAAAGGAATATGTGTTTCATTTGACTCTTGAAATTTAGGTTGGGAACCAGTACTATATCCAGTCCCCCTTTTCAGACGGGCTGAAAATGCATGCCTGTTCCCAGCCCCTGTGCACAAGTGGACTTTGCAGATTGCTGTGTCTGTACAAGCAAGACCTTATTCTCTCTGATCGCTTAATACCAAGGAGAGGGGGGGTTGTGAGCTAAATTTTGTTGGTCACATCTTAGGAATTTTCTTTGTATTTGAAAGGGGAGTTCCAGGATGGAATCCATTGATAAGAAATAGCATGGATTTGTAGAGAAGTGTTTTAATGCTTCTGTTATGGAATCCTGAACTTGGCATGGGTAATCGTGTTCTGAAAGGACTGGACCCAAGAGATAGATAGCCCTGATCTCTAGAGATATGTAAACTCATAGTAAAAGAAAATAGGTAGAGATAGGTAAAGGTGCTGCCCTTCTAGTTCCTGTTTGAAAGCTGTCATAGGCAGTAAACAGGAGAATAATGCATACACTGTCTTCACTTGCCTGGCACTGGATGCTGCAGATTGATCCACATTCAGTTGGTGACCAGCCTACAGTTAGCGATGGTATCAAGCTTGATTTCATTGAAGTGTTCATTTTCCCACTGCCAAACTCCTGGCTTTGTACAAGCTTATTTCAGCACAAAAATGTGTACATAGTTTGCATTTTTGTATGCATGCACCCATTAGCTAAAGTTGGATACATTTAGCATGTTTCTGTGCATTTTAGAATTTTAGTTTTCTTTGTATAGTTTTCAGCTACATGCTGGAATTTCAAATGATGTGTCGCATGCTCAGAAGTGCACAGATTTCCAAATACAGTTGTGTTGGGTTCAGTGTTTGGTTTTAGGAGGTGCAAATTGGGTAGATTTTTTAAAAATTTCAAATCTCATTGGAGTGACTATCATACTCATCCCATACCTACAGCCTTTGAGTCCCGTTTAGGTTTTTTGAACTCTGCATTAGCCTTTCTCTGTGGTTTTATACCTACTTCTTGCCACACTTTTATTTGCTGAGCTGGGAGAGTCCCTCAGCTGCTAAACAGGATTTGTGAGGATAGATGGATTTAATAGTCTGCTTGGATTTAGTCTGTTCCACTTAGGTATTGTGAATAATCAGTCACTTTGAGGATTTTTTGAGACAAGATGATGCCCAGGTTCTGTTTTTAGTGGAAAGAAGGAAACTTCTGCTTTAATTCTCTATACTTGCAATTCTCTATACTTGCCCACAGAAAGTTAACTTTCTTCTCCCATCCACCCCCCCTATCATCTCCATTCTCTAGTTGGAGTAGGGATAGTCATTCTTTCTTTGTATTCCTAACATGGAAAAAGAGAGCAAGTGGGTTAAGGTCAGAGAGCTTTCTTAATTCTTCATTACTATTAGTTAGCCATTTGTTTGAATCAAAGCAACAAGGAAAATCAAAGCGCGAATGCTCCAAATCATATTTATACTCCCGAAGGCATGCCATTTTTTTAAAGCTCACCAGCTGAGGGGTGGGGGTTGTGACATTATAACTGGAAGAAAAAAAACAAGTGTTCTTGGCTGTCCTGTTATGTAGCAGAAGGGATAGGAAAGGGGGAAAGTGATGGTGTTTGAGCCAGGAAAAATAGTGTTTGAAATTTAGAAAGGTTACTCAGTTCTAGCTGCCCTTGATCACCTGTGGAGCTGCTCTCAGGTACTGTGTCCTTCAGAATGGGTACAGCCTTGCCTCTTAGTCTCTTGTCTCCCTGAAGTGCCAGATGATCATATACTGACCCTCTACTGCTTCTTCAAATAGGCTGCTATATCTCATTTCTGGCTGTGAGTTATTACTACATTGGAATTTGGGTAAATGGACAAGGATGTAGGGAGCCAATATGGTGTAGTGGTCTGAGTGTTGGACTAGGACACTGGGAGACCAGAATTTGAATCCACAATTGCCCATGGAAACCTGTAGGGTGACCTTGGGCATGTCATAGTTTCTCAGCCTCAGAGGAAGGCAATTATAAGCCCCCTCTGAACAAATTCTGCCAAGAAAACCTCGTGATAGGGTTGCCTTAGGGTTGCCGTAAGTTAGAAATGACTTGAAGGCATACAGCAACAACAGATAAAGAAGTAGAGAGGAAGTGTCTGGAATCAGCTGCAAAGATTTAAATTCTGCAATTTGAAACATGTTTCCCATTGTATAGTTCTGCAGCAGAAACATACTGAGATTTCTCAAGCCCATACCTCTAGCAACAACCATTGCTTCATGTGTTCAGTGTGTTGGACAGGCCAGGAACAAAATACGTTCTGGACCTTATAGTCTATCTCAGACTATATAAGAGAAATTTCCCTTAATATCCTTGTTAAGGAACTAAGCCTGAAACCCTTTCTTATGAAAAGTACACCAGCTTGATCAGGTCAAACAGTGCTTCTTGCTCTTACTTTGGTAAAAGCACTTTGGAGAGCAAAGGCTGAATGCTCTTTTCTATTACCTGCTTATATACATATAGATGCAGACATAAACAACACCACGTAAGCACTATCTCTTTTTGTAAGCTGCTGGTAATAGATGTTTCTATTTTGAACTAAAAAAAGATTTCTGGCAATTAGAAGCACTTGTGTATTGGTTTGAAAAGCAAGCAAACCAGGGACCTGTTAGGAAATCAATAAGCATTTAATAATATTATTGCCCACCATTTTAAATACACTCCCCTCCCATTGGCATTTCTATTCTTACTCAAGTATTAGTGCTATGATTTCTCAGAGGTATGCATGCACGTGATCTTAAAGATTTGCTCACATATGCAGCCCAGTTTCCCTTTGTGAGTGCATGTGTGTGGAGTGGTGCTTTCCCAGGTGGAGAGAATAGTTAATAAGAATTAGCGTGTTGTCCTTCTCTGCTTTACTTTTTGAGGGATGCTCCATTAGTCAGAAGTAGTACATAGAACTACATTGGACACATTAAACAAGAGTTGGGAGATGTTTAAAGCGCCTTGTCAAGTTAAATGCACCAGCAAAATGGGTCAGCTCTATACATGGAAGGGCTGCTTAACCTACTGTAGTAGAGAAACTGAAAATCTTAGCCTTCTCAAGGGGCAAAAATGTAAGGAACAAAATCTATGAAATTTTACATTGTGAACTGGTGTTGTATTGCAGCCCCAGTTCAAAAGAGCTCTTTTTCTAGAAGAACTTTAAAAAAAATAAAGGCCAAAAAGCATAGCCAGATTCCTGTGTACTAGAAAAAAGGGAAATCTTTTCCTTCTGCATTTCAGTTTCCTCCCTTCTGCTGAAAATCCTGTAAAACGTGTATGTTTCTTAATGCAGTAGAATTAGCCAGTTGATTCAAAACATCCAGGATTTCTAGCCAGATATGCTGCATTTAGGTGGCTTCTGAACTGATCCCACCTCCTCACTCTTTGGCTCCTGGTCTCAAATGTTTCAATGGCAAAACAAAGTATTTTGATGTTAGCTTTTTTGGTGTCTTCTTACATTTGGAGATTGTGGGGATGGGATATGTGTGTATGATGTGTGGGCAGGTTTGAACTTCAAATCTGTTTTTGTAACTAATGTGTTCATGTTATTTTTTTTTTAATTGAATCCTTTTTGTCCTCCCCTCCCTTTTTTAAAAAAATTGATTACTTCCCTCTCTGAATTCATCATGGTTTAACTTCATGGAGAGATGTTCAATTTTCAGGTGCAGTCTTCTGATGCAGCCCATTCTTAGCATGCTGTCAAAAAATGAATTGTTACCCTGAGTCGCCTAGGAGAATGAAATAAAATACAGAGAGAGAGAGAATTAATTTTGTTTTAATTAAACTCATTAATTTTTTGATTAATGGTCTAATTTTTACCTGGGGTGGCATCTAAATCTTTTCTTGCTGTACTGGCTGTAATGACAGTAGAAAAGGCAGAAGGAGAAAGGGGGGGGGGGAAATGCTTCTATTCAGCATGAGTTAAATTTTCTCAGATTGCTTATGTCACATTTGATCGCAAGATGACCCAGTGCATTTTTACCTGGAACTTTGGCCAAATTTGTTGGGTCTCCAACTTGCTAACTAACCCCATAGCAGAATACTAAGTTAGAGAAAGCCAGATCATAATATGCTGAAGCCACAATTCACCATGCAGTGCTTTGGACATTTTACAGGACCATGTAAAAGTTCAAATGACCCATGAATACTTGGCTGGATCCATACTGAAAAACAAACACAACTATATATAGTGTAATTGTATAAAAGGCCCCTGGAGGTGTGCAACTAAGATACTAATGCTGGACAAGGAAGTGAACTTATAATCAAGTATTACCTTTATTAGTTACTGTTATGTTCCAACTTTCTTCCAATGAGCTGAAGGCAACATAGGTGCTTTCCTCCTCCCCATTTTGTCCTTACAAGATTGTGAGACCAGTCAATCTCTCTCAAGCTTACCTATCCTCACAACAGCTATGAACAGTAAGCCAGGCCGAGAGAGAATGACTAGGTCCTGGGTCACCCTGTGACTTTTATGGCTCAGTGAGGACTAGCACCTGGACTTCCCAAGTCCCAGTCTAGTACTCTTTCTGGGAAGAAGATTTTACTGTGGGATGAGTGGCACGGAAGTGTCTACTCCCTCCCAGTCTTAGCAACATGCTGCCATCCATGACAAATTGTTGATGAAATTCTGAGTGTGTGTGTGTGTTTGTGTATTAACCCTCCTTTTTGGTGACATTTTAGCCAAGCCCTTAAATTCTGAGCTAATGTATGTTACGCTGGTTTTTAAAGTCTGAAAATAATTTTTAAACAAGGAGCTATTTGTCGTACAATTTGACATGTTACAAAAACAACCCACTCTCCTCTACCCTGTATTCCTCATCCCCTCTCTTTCATACTTCTTGTATTGGTTCTAATAAATGTTTACTTTTCAATACAGGCTGTTGTCCTTTTTCCCCTCTCTCTTTTAAAACCTTTCCAATATCTGCATTTGAATCTGCTTGCCACATAGATCTAGAATCTGTTCCAGAGAGAGACCAGTCACTGGCAGCAGAAGAAAGCGGTGCTAATGCAAGCAATGTTGGTTCTTTCTCTACCATAACTGGCCACCATAGGGCAACCTTTTTCTAAACTAAAACCTACTCTTAGTCCCGAACTGCATTTTTTTCTAAAAAGAATTTTCCTTCCTTTTCTATGAAGCTTGGTTCCTTTCTTCTTTCTGGAGCACAACCAGGGCTTTAGTATTGAATGATATATTGTAGTCCTGTAGAGTCTATATAGATTCCATATTTTCCACCCATCCTCTCAATCAAGCACAAAGAGGCGGGAGAGGAAACTGATAGTGCTGACATTAGGATAACCTACCTGAGTTCATACCTTGGCTACATTCTGCAGGACGATAAAAAAAAAAGCTGGAAACCCTAGCCATAAAGAATCCAGGCACCTTTCTGCATAGTCTGTTCTGCACGTCTGGGCCATATCTGGGTGTATTATAATAGTGGTGAAATGGGATGGCATAGTGGGAATTTGTCTTTTAGGGAGAGGAGCATTTTATGCCTCACGCTTCACAAGCTTATGGAAAACAGCAAGAACTATGAAATTGGGTATGGAATGTTGAGAATAAGAAAGAGAAGTGATAAAGACCCACAACAGGCACAATCTATGTAGTTAGGCATATTTGCTGATTCAATTGCAATGGTTTGCAAAGACTAACAGTACAGCTGGTAGTGTCTTCCAGAAGACTTTGCCAGCCTTAGGAACTCTCTTGAGATAGCTTGGTTGTATGAAGACAAATTACACAAATAGTGTAATTCCTGGTACAAATATATTATAACTGATGCCCTTTACTCCAGCTGATCATGCCCCAGCGGCAGCAATTAACCAGTCAATACTTGGTTTTTTTAAAGAACAAACTGGTTTCATGACATGTTTTAATAATGCTTGTGATTATTACCTTATGGGAATATGGTGGTTACTGTGAACCACCTCCTTAAACTGTTAGTTCCCAAGCAATCTTAAGTAACACTCCAGAACAGTTCCATCTGCTGAAACATGAGATTTTCCATAAGATGGCCCCTTTCATAAGATGGCTGAAGTCATGTTCAGGTTCATGCAAGCAGACTGGCAGTGGCTTGCATTGTGGAAAAGCTCACTTGTTCTTCACTGCAGTCCACTATTCTAAAATTGGCAATATGACTCTCAGTGAAGCTCCCCTGCCTAATACACATCTGCCGAAGTGCCCATCATTGTGACAGACAGACTAGGACGGTGATGGCGAACCTATGACACGCGTGTCAGCACTGACACACGTAGCCATTTGTGCTGACACGCGGCGGTAAGGCCTCCTTCCGCCCCCACCCACAACCTCACCCCCCCTAAAGTGGCAATCCAGGCTTCAAAGCCTCACTTTAGGGAGGGGGGAAGGAAAGTTGCAGGCACGGCTACGAAGCCCCGATCGCCACTTTAGGGAGGGTGGAGGAAAGTGGCAGGCAGGGCTACAAAGCCCCAATAGCCACTTTAGGGAGGAGTGGAGCCTTCCCCCACCTGGCCACTACCACCCCTGAGACCTGCCGTGGTTCCCCGGAGCTGCCTCAGAAAGGCCGCGTAATGTGGCCGGCGGGTGAGCCTGGCCTCTCCCCAGCCTTCCCAAGGTGGCTCTGAGGCTTCAAAGCCTTGGAGCCGCCTCGGAAAGGCCAGGGAAGATGGTGGGCAAGCGGGAGGGTAGCCACCCGGCCTCTCCCTGGCCTTCCCGAGGGGGCTCCGTGGCTTTGAAGTCATGGAGCCGCCTCGGGGAAGGCAGCGGGGCGAGCGGGAGGGTGGCCGCCCAGCTTTCCCGAGGGGGCTCTGTGGCTTCGAAGCCTCGGAGCTACCTCAGAAAGGCCGGGGAAAGCAGTGGGTAGGTGGGCCTCTTGTTTGAACCCAGGGCACCACGCGCAGCTTCTCCAAGGGAGCCTTCCTAAATAGCTCTGCACAGGGGAGCTGCCAAAAGAGGGAGGGAGGAGAATGCTTGTGTGTGTGCCATGGCATTGTGGGAAGGGGGAGTAAGTGCTGTGAAAGGAAGAAGCCGAGGGTCTGGGAACCAAGGAGCTGCCCGCGTAATCGTTGCCAACTTCACCTTGCTCCCACACTTCCTACTGTGCCCCCCAGCCTTCCTCTACCTCCAGCAGGTAAGTCCACCTCTTTTATATCTTTCCCTGCTGCACTCGTGGGTGAGATATGCCCCCCAAAATAAACCATGAGTCATGGGGAGACCGGGGGAAAGTAGGGACACGGCCTCCAAAGGCCCCGTTGCCACTTTCGGGAGGTTGGGGGGGCTGTTTCTTATTTGCGGATTTTTCACATTTGCAGGGGTCTTTGAAGCCTAACCCCCACGAATGTGAAGGGACGACTGTACATTTTGATTACTCAGTTGTCACATGAGTTGTGATGACTCATTATTAATAAACAATAATATTGTCGATTAAACAATAAATATAGCAAAATAATGTTTTTTCCTCAAAGTGACACACCACGCAAGTTATGCTCAGTTTTTTGACGACGTTTGACACACCAAGCTCAAAAGGTTGCCCATCACTGGCTAGGACAAGGACATATGAGGGATGCTTAATATGCTATGACATGCCTGTCATGGGAGGGCTAAGTCATCCAGTGTTGTGTTTGGAGTCCAGTTTCAATCCTCTGCACAACTCTCCCCAAAACAACACATTCCTTTTTGTCACAGAAGAAAATGATAACTATATTCAGTGACAAAAGATAAAATTAAGGCCCGAAGGATGCCAATGAATAGACCTTTGTGATCGCAGCTGTTAAAGAGTCAAACCTGTTTTATACACACAGCCACAACCTAGGAGTCCTCCCCCGCCCCCCAGTTACCTAGAGTTTGCCAGTGTGGTGACAAATGTGACCTTCAACCAAGTACTGTACTTAAACTCTCCTTGCTCTGTTCATGATTTTAGCCAGCCTTTTTCCTCCATGAAGGGTGTTCCACTGTTTCCCAGCTATCACTCTACAGTTCATGACTGCTGAGAATGTTCAGTCATCTTTGAGCAGTTGTGGGGGGAAACAGGGAACCTTTAGAAATTCTTAAAGAGAAGCATACTTTTGCAGACCTCAACTTTCCTGTAAGCATGCTGATACCACTCCTTTGGTTCCCAATGGCCCTGTTTTGGTTACAATCCTGACAGCATTCACCACCGTGTTGTGTGCCTTCCAGCCATTTCTGAGTTATGGTGACCTTATCATGTAGTTTTCTTGGCAGAATTTGTTCAGAGGGGGTTTGCCCATACCTTCCTCTGAGGCTGAGAGTGACTTGCCCAATGTCACCCAGTAAGTTTCCCTTGCTGAGCAGGGATTATGAGCCCTGGCCTCTCAGTGTCCTAGTTAAACACTTAAACTGCTATGCCACACTGGCTCTCATTCACCATTTGTGAGATGGGATAAAGACAGAAACATTGCACATTTCCCCCTCTAGAGGAGTGGTTCTTGGTCCTCCAGATGTTTTGGATTTCCAAAATTTCTGATCCTTGGCCAGGTTGCCCAGGGCTTCAAGGAGCTGGTCCAAAACATATGGATGGCAAAGGTTCATAATTATTTCTCTAAAAGCAGGGGTGGTAAAGTGAGCCCCTGGGCTACATGTGGCCACTCCCACTCATTTTTAGCCCCTCCTGCACTCCCTCTACTTATTTATTTGCTAAAAATGTCTTCCATATTCCCAAAGGACTGTGGGGGCAATTTTGCTACACCCTTCCACCCAAACATTTTAGTGTGTATTTCTTGCCCAGTTGATTTGGGAAATATGTTTTTAAAAAAGAGCTTGGAAAAGTTACTTCTTAGACTATAATTCCTGGAATTTTTCAGCCGGCTTCGGGATTTGTAGTCCAAAAAGTAACTTTTCCAAACTGAAAAAAATATATCTTCACAGAGCACATTCATTTATAGGATTCAGTGCTAAACAACATGATGGTGGCCAGTCACAGATGGCTTG
Organism: Gambelia wislizenii; assembly: GCA_030847615.1. Classification (NCBI taxonomy): domain Eukaryota; kingdom Metazoa; phylum Chordata; class Lepidosauria; order Squamata; family Crotaphytidae; genus Gambelia; species Gambelia wislizenii. The sequence goes on along the minus strand of JAUMIR010000002.1, from coordinate 240,356,352 downwards.
AAAAGGGAAATTGATTATATTTATGAGACACGTCCATCAAGAGTTGCTAATCACAATAGTTAAAGCCTTCATAGTCATGGGTGGTATATCTCCCAGATCATGGCAACTACTCTTGCCTTTCTGTTTTGCATTGGGGCTTTCCAGAAGCATTCAATTAGTTGCTGCTGGACTAGCTTACTCTGGTTTGGGTCCTTCCACATGTTTTAGAGTCCAACTCCCATCAGCCCCCACCAGCTTTGTCAGCGGTGAGAGATGATACGTGCTGTAGTTCAAAATGCTTGGAGAATTGGGAAAGGCTGCATTCAACTAATCTAGCAGGGCTTTTCTGTTGATAGATACTCAGATGTTCTGACCTGTTAACATATGTTTTGGTTTTGACACAGAGACCATTGCAAAGAAAAATGTCTCTCTCTGGCTTTTCTTCGCAAACGAAGATTCAGGAAGGACTCATCCCGTGCTTTCTGCAAGCGCACTGATGACTAAAAAGGCCAATCCGAGATAAACAAGTCCGGTTGCAAAAAGCACAGCAGAAGCTCTCCTTGGGTGATGTTTTTGGGTTGTGATTCTTTCTGCGTTGTCGTTTCTCACAGTGGTCCGCCCTGGCCTCACATCGGGAGGCATGGAGACGCACTATCCACAATGCTGCAGCCTTATTTGAGAACTCACGACGAACAAGTCTTGAAGAGAAACGACGAAAGAAAGAAAAATGTGGTGCTGTCTCATTCCAACTCCCTAAGTAGATAAGTATATAGTTCCAGCAAAAGTGTTTCTAATCTATAGTCTTAATTATCTGCAGGGAAGATTGGCATAGAACCGGTAGCACTGAGTCAGCCTTCAGAATGGGTATTCTTTGCATAAGGCACAGAATAAACATGGGTGAACTTTTTATTAAAAAATTAGTGCCAAATCTGACTTAAGGTTTGTACAGTAGTTTGTATTATGAAGAAGACTGCAAAAGAAATCCAGATAAGTGTTCATGAAGGAAGCTTTGTTTGCTGTTGATGATGTGAGCCTCTGAATACTTGTCACTGACAGCAACCCATCCTGCTTGTGAGCATCCTATGAATTGTCTGATTGGGCTTCATGAGAAACAGGATGTTTCTCAAAATCAAATATCTGCTAGCCGGGGAATTCTGAGCATAGCAATTCTCCCCAAAAAGTTATTTTTGCTAGGTAGATTTCTGGTCTGATTGTGGAGCACGAGATGAACAGGTCACAAACACACACCCCATATCTGTGGCTATGTGAAACCATGGATAATAGTGAACCTTATTGAAATGAATGACTTCTGGCCCAACTTCCAGCAGAAGCATACCATAGAATCACACTGGAGAACTTAGAAAATGCCTGAAGAGGACATACTTTTTCCCCCCCAGACATTGATACGGTAAGTGAAACTGCAGATGCCGGTCCCATGGATATGGGGCTTGACCGCTATTGCCAAAATGAAGATGACCAACAATAATTAGACCCTTTTTTGGCTGCTTTCATGCTACCTGTTTCATTCATTATGGCTATTACTTGTTCAGTCAGCTTTACTGGAGATCCCAGATGAACCAGAATCATTGCTAACCTGTTACATTACAGTGATTTTTACATTGTCCTCTATTCATTTTGAGGGTCAGTGTGGTGTAGTGGTTTGAGCATTAGACTATGATTCTGGAAACCAGGGTTAGAACCCCGCTCGGCCATAGAAACCCTCCGGGTGACCTTGGGCAAGTCATACCCTCTCAGCCCCAGAGGAAGGCATTGGTAAACCCTCCTTGGAACATGTTGCCAAGAAATCCCATGATAAATTCACTTTAGGGGCACCATAAGTCAGAAACAACGTGAAGGTACACATCAACCACCTATTCTTTTTAAAGACATACTTGGTTTTGGCTTAAAAAGTCAACTGAAGCCATAGCCAGTTTAAAGTGGAGAGGTATATGTTTACTAGGAAATGTGTGAATTCATGACCCAGGATACATACAAGTGTTGAAGCAGCATTTAGCATTCCAAGGAAATATGAGCTGCATCTGCAAAACTGTCTCAAGGGGAACAATAGCAGCTTGTACCATAGTGTGGCATACTATGCATGTCATATTAGCAGTAAAATAGTAATAATTCCAGTGGTCCAGGTCACAGTAGTGAATGTCCAAAGAGAAGAGGGAAGAGCAGGCCTTGGGTGAGCCTGATAGAGCCAGGCCAGTCTTTCTTCATTGGTCACAGCTTCTTCTGTTCTGATGGTGGGACTGTTTCTCCAAGTCTAGGGGGTCCCTTGAAGATGCTCTCTGTGGTGGTCACTGGTACATCCAGCCTTTCTCTTGTCATTGTGGGCTAAGGTGAATAGGCATTGCACATAAAATGGTTCCTGAAGATAGTCTAATTGAAAAGTAGAGAAAAAGTGCTGTGTTGTGTGAAAGTATGGGTAGGTTGCTCTGGGAGCATAGATTCTTAAATATTTTTTTCAGGAATTACCTATTGGGTAAATGGAGGAGAATTTTTCCTTCTCCATTTTAGAACAGTGGCTGCTTAGTTGCTTCCTGTTCCATCTCTAAGGCCAAGAGCAGTCCCGACTTGTTGCCCATAATCAGGTAGTTCCTGTCCCCTGCTGGGGCACCAGCAGGAGAGGATAGTTACTGGCATTCTCTTTGTAGCTGGAACAATTACTTGCTATATATGTGTGTGTGTGTGTGTGTGTGTGTGTGTGTTTCGCATATTTTTATGAGCGCAATTTGCAATTCTGTTTACAATACAATAAAATCAAGTAATTTATGAGCAACTGTTCTCTCCTTCCAGAGGGGAAAGGAGTAATTAAAGCACCCAACCCAGCCAGAGACAAGAGCAGACTAATTCAGGAAAGTTTAGGACTGGCACAACTTATTTGAATTTATTAGCTGCTTTAAAATAAAGAGGTATGAAAGAAATAATTGCTTAAGGGATAATAGTACAGAAAAGTGTGGCTTCTGCTGAACATAACTTACTGAGAGTAAATGTTAAAAAGGATGCCTTTCATAGACAAATGACACTTGGATGTTGTTATCCTCCTTTTCAGACAATTATTATCTCCCAAAGCAGCTCACATAAGAGAGTGTAAATCTAACAACAAGGCTTATCTAACTGAAAAGACAAAACACAAAAAGAAAAGGGAGTGTGGGAAAGACACAAGAGAAGGCAGGAGATAGGTCTTCAAGGCCAGAACTGAGTGGTGAGCTTCTAAGTGGGCATTTATATCCAATTAAGACTAGGCAGATCTTACTTGGCTGGTCTTCTTGCTTGAATAACAACTGGTTCCTAGAGATCTGACTGGAAGGATGCCATCATACCCCTTGATAGTCCCAGGGTAGTATATGGCACTTGGAACTCAGCATTCTTTCTGGGCAGAAAGTGGGAAAGTGAGCTACTCCTTTCTTGGCCAATGAAGGGGCCAGGCTGGTCTTCCTCTTGCCTTGATGTTTCTGGGGGAATTGTGTGTGCACACGTGTAAATGCATATGCTTGCATAGCCTTCCAGAGTGGTTCTTCATCATGTGCATGGTAGCAGAAACCAGTGTGCTTCTGTTCTGCTCTCCAGTCCTAGGGTGAACCCTCATCTCTCAGTTGGTGATTAAGGTTCTCTTTAATGCTGTATTAAGTTCGATGGGGAAACCTCTGTTTTAATTCCACTTCTTACCAGCTGAGGGGAAAGAGACGCTTATAGACATCTTTGGAGCTAGATGAGTACTGTTAACCAGTAATCACATACATTGGTTTGTCTAAATGGCGAAAATAATTCTCATGGAATGCGAGGAGAATACAACCTGTCTTGATGGCATCCCATGTTGTATCGCCGTATTCAGAAGGAGGGGGGCTAAATATGCCATAGAAAAGTGACCAAATTGATTTGCCTTCCCAAAGGAGCAGAAGCTGAAAGTTGATTGGCTGGATGAGGGGGGGGAGCTTACTAACAAGGCAAGTGCCCGGAACTGCCATGTTGTTTTTTTCACCTTAGAGAACAAGTGTTTAAATGCAATAAAACTTTTTTTTTTTTGGCTTTTCTGCTAAGGCGAAATATACTTTTGCACCTTAAATATGTTTTTTTAAAAAAAAATATTAAAAAAACCTGTTCGGCGGTGGCCACTGGTGAGAATAAAAACACGGGTAATTCACTTGTGGCCACCGTTTTGATTCACAGGCACGCCCATTTGCACACCAAACACAGCTTTGCATGCTTGCAATCTGCCAACCCCCCCCAAAAAAAACTATTAATACAAATCGCAGCTGCTGTGAGTTGCCTTTACTGTGGAGCAATCTGCTTCTTTTTGCCTCATAGAGACAACCTCAATGTCTTACAACTTCTTCCCAGAAGTAGCAGGAGACAGTGTGCGTGTGTGTGTGTAAACTTGAACAAACACACCTACACACAGAGATACAGTGCACATGCAGATAAACAGTCATGTATGCACGCACACACAGATGTATATGTGCACACAGCTACATACCCACACACATGGGTGTGAACACACACAGTGACACAAGCAAGCTGCCAATGGGGAGTGGATAAATGCTGTGGACAGAGACAAAATGGAAAGGAGAGATAAATATACCCAGCACCTGTGACAGCACACTGGCCCTGACTCATAGTGATCATCACAGCCTGTTGGGTGCACATACAAATCACACACACAGCCTCTACCATCTGTACCTGACTTCCCTCTTCATGCAACTTGTATATTATCACATTGGGCATTTTGCTGATAAATGTAAGATGTAGTCACATGTCACGTTTTCAAAGCATTTTGAACTACTGTTTCAGCAATGGTTACAACAGCACTGTAAGGTAGACCTATACTCTTATAGCATGGCCTAAAGGCTCATGATCCAACAAGCCTGTGAAAGGGAAGTTCTGGGTCTCTTAGTACCTGGATAGATGAGACTGCTTGCTTTAGAAACTCCTGGCCCTAATCTAAAGAGCTCTAAAGAAGAAAATGGATGGGCTATAAATGCAACAAATAGTGAGTTCAGTAAGAGTAGAATGATAATTTCCCTGCATGGGTCAGAAGAATTAGGGAGGAGGCGAGTGCAGGAAGATCAATCAGTTCCTGGCTGCTTCAGTTTTGGAGAGTGTAGCAAACAACTGCTGGCTATGCACTATAGCTCCCTTATCAGCTAGGCTTAAACGCTTAGCTCAGTACACTGATAAAATCTCTTTCTTTAGATATTGGAAAGAGAATTGGGAGCAAACTCAGAGCTTTGTAAAATACAGTACTGTATAAATCCGGCACTGCTCTTTTGAGCTTTTCTTCTAGTGCCTCCTGGTGGCTGAGATGGTATCTGCAATGCAGAGAGCGAGGGGTGCATGCTGTGGTCAGTCCTATTGTTATGCAGAGTGGGTCATTCTTCAGCCATTATGAAACAAAAGACGATGATGGGAAGGCGTTGTGAGAAGAAAACATGTAACACCATTCAGTCTGTATTTATATCTTTGTCCTGAAACTCTACAAAGCGGACACAAATACAAGTATCTCAGAGAGAGGAATAAATACAGTACAGTGCAATCCTTCTAAATATCTGAATCTCTTTTTTGGTGAAAAAATTCAAATTCAAACCAGGAGACTTTCACAAAAATCTCCAAAACACAGATAAAGAGTAAAAGTAAATTAGAAATAATGGCTATATCTTAAATAGTTATCTAAAATGGTCTGTAAGTAATGTTCGTCCAGATTCTATGCATGCAAATTAAATGACTGAAAGTTTTGTGCCAGTTTCATTCACCGGTTACTGTATTTATTTGAAGTATGGAGAGCCAGCATGGTGTAGTGGTTTGACTGTTGAACTAGGATTCCAGGCGGCAAAGCTTAAAATTCCTGCTTGGCAATGGAAACCTAGTGGTGACCTTGGGCAAGTCACATTCTCTCAGCCTTAGGGAAAGGCAGTTGCAAATCCCTTCTGAACAGCTCTTGCTAAGAAAACCCCGTAATAAGTTCACCTTAGAGTTGTCATAAGTCAGAAACAATTTGAAGACACACAACAACAATTTATATGGTGCCAATAATAAAATTCAGGGGGCAGATTCCTATAAGAAAATGATTGAACTTAATATGTATAATGGCAGCATAACAATAGTGGCAAAAACCTAGTTAAAGCTGATACTGATTAAAAATCTGGGGGAAAAAAAAAAAGGCCCTACCCAGCATTAACATTACATCAAAAGCAAGCACCAGTCAAGCTTCTTTGGGGAGAGCATCTCACAGCCAGGGTGCCACCACTGTGAAGGCACTTTCTGTGCAGGAGCCACTTATCATACCCAGAATCAAGAATATCTTAAAATCTGAACAGATTCATGGAGACAGGTAATCCAAATTTAGATAAGTAGGTCCCAAGCTGCGAAGGGCTTTAAACACCAAAATCAGCACTTTAAATTGTGTGAATCAGCAAAATTGGTAAAGCACTGAGTGTGATACATACTTATCACCTATCAGGGCTTGCCCAACATATTTTGCTGCCTGAAGTAGAGTAGCAAAGTTCACCTTTCACCCAACCAAACTGAAGTGAATAGTACACCTAAGCCAGACAAGTTATTTTGCCACCTGAAGCAGAAAAATCCATCAAGTATCTCTCCTATTCTCTACTGGTATAAGTACATTACCACAATAAGATACATGTTTCTCCTTCATGCCACCCAAAATCTGCTCTGTGGCAACCACCTTGTTTTGCCTAATGATAGGACCATTCTTGCAGTCCCAGTTAGCAATCTTGCAGCTATACCTATTAACTAAAGTTTCTGCACCATCTTCTAAGGCAGTGTCACATGACATCAATAGGGAGACATGGAAGCACCTTATAATGACATCAATTAACAGTGGGGTTTCTGGATTAAGGGAACAGACTAAATGCTCCTGTGTGGGACTGCCAAGCAAAAAATAGGGCAGGGCTCCTGTATCTTTAATGGTTGTGTGGAAGAGGACATTTCAGCACGTGGGGTGGGTTACAAGCAATGCCTGCTGAAATTCCCTCTTCTACACAACTATTAAAGGTACAGGAGCCCTGCCCTGTTTTTCCACCCAGCAACCCTACTCCCATTACATCTGCAGAAACTATAGAGTTCCCATATTAGAAGAACCCAAGTCTTTTCTTCCCTCAGTGGGTTTTGAACTCATGACCCAAGAAGGGCTATACTGTTTCCTCTTTGCACAGGTCCTGCTGAGGGACCTATATGGGTACTATTCAAACTGCCTTAGGAATACTGTTTGCTTTTAAAACTAGGAAAAGCAAGAAACCTCTGAAGATTTCAGAACAATTTCTGAACGATTTCAGGGGAGGAAAACAGTGGGAAAGTCCTCTGCTTGGAGGCAACTCCTTTTTTTCCTGCCCAGACACACCTTTCTGCCCCTTCTGTTTCTGAGGAGAGCTTGTAGGAATCTGTTACTTTCCTACCCAGAGTTTACTGCTCTTTGAATTTCTGAGCAGGAAAAAAATCTATTATGGTCCAGGAATCTCAAGCTGTACCAACATGGAATATTTCAGAAAGACAGGCAATGTTGCAGGGAAGTGATGGGCTAACAATAAGAATAAAAAGAGTAAGAATAAAAAGAAAAGGAGAAAAAAGAAAACAGGAGGAAAGAGTTCCCACTTTTTCTCTTGTCAGATCTGAATGGGGCTCTTCTATTCATTACTACAGGGAGACACCACCTGCTTTCCCCCTAGACTACACTTCAGAAATACTGAGCAGGGCCGGTTTAAGGACCCTGCAGCACCTGCAGCCGCGGGGGGGGGGCATCATTGTGGAGGGCCTGTCATAACCCTCCTCCTGCAAAAACAATTTTAGTAATGATCTGAGTATCCTGTACTGTAAATAGGTTAGGTTAGGTTATATTGACCTAAGACAAACATATGGGCCCCCCAAAATAAAGCATTGCAGGGCCCCCCAAAATTCCTTAAACCAACCCTGATGCTGAGGACCTTTTGCCTTGCCCCTCACTAGGCTCTTTGTCACAATTTGGCAGATCTAATAATAAAGAAGTCTAAATTAGGAGCTTGCCCATTGATGAGGGTAAAGGGAGCAAGGCCCCTAATGTTCATAGTCAACTCTGCCACCTCAGCTGCTGGTACTCTTTCTTCCTCATCCTGATGGCAGATTGGCACCTGCCCATTATGACCAGATCTCTAGAATATCACACTACACTGTTATAGCGCTATTGTTCTACCTTAACTGCTAAGGCTGCCTCCTGTTGAATCCTGGGATTTGCAGTTTAGGGAGGGGCATTTACAACTCTCAGCCAGAGAGCTCTTAGGCCTCATTAAACTGCAAATCCCAGGATTCCACAGGAGGCAGCCAGAGCAATTAAGTGGAATAATAACACTATAACAGTGTAGTGTGATAAAGTTTAAGTACTTTAGGGTTCAGTGCCACATCAGCTTGTCTCCTGAAAATTACCCAGGTTCTGTGACACTGAAGAGGCCTCTGTGGGTGAATTCTGCTTTTCAGGCCCCAAGCCTTGGGATATGGGGTATTGGATGTGGATGAGCACCATTGTATTCAAGCAGGCAGGGGCTGCTGTGAGACAGGGGGGAGATGGCCAGCAGCGTGGTGTTCATTCTGCCTTGAGGGGCACTGAAACATGGTGGCTACAACAGAGGGGGGACATAATGCTCTCAAAATGGCTGCTGCCAGGAGAGCTTTCAAAATGTTGGGCACCTGAGGTAACTGTGCTCCTTCCTGCCACTTGTCTAACCTTATCCATTTTGTCTGAAGGGCTCCATGACCACAGGACTCTCCATGCAGTCTAGTAGAGTTTTTCTGTCACTGTCACTGCCCACCTTCTCCAAATCCCTCAGACGTTGAGGGGATGCCTGTTTCCATATAATTCTTGCCACTTTTAAAGCAACTGGGATGACTACATAGGCATGGAAGTAACCAGCTGCTATGCACAGGCTACAGATTCAAAATGGCGGGAAGAATGCACGTCCAGTGGTGCCCCCAAAGCAGCAGTCACATTTTGTATGGAGTGACAGGAATTCGTGAAGGTGATGGGAACTGGATGTTAACACACACCACAACCATTCTGGCTAGCTTCTTCCATGACCTTACCAGGATGAGGGGAACTTTCTGCAATGTTAAGAAGTTCCTGAGGAGATTGGACACTCCTCTACTGATTCTGTCCTGGAGGCCTAAGCAGACCATTTGGGCTGTATTTGAACAGGCGGTCTCCTCCCGTGGCTCAGCTTGAGAAGCAGAAAGGTAGACTCCTGCTCAGCAAGGCTAGCAATGCATTCAGAAGTGCCTTGCTCTGAGGGAAATTTTGCTTTATAGCCAACTGTCCTTCCTTGTTGAACCCAGGAGGAAAAGAGAGAGAAGAAATATAGAAGAAACTGAGGTATTTTTTTAAAATCTAAAAATGGAAATGAATAAATGAAGACGTTTTTCGTGTGTAGACCGAGAACAGAGACCTAACTTCAAGAATTTTCTCTATTTTGGGTGAGGCAGGGAAAGAGAATCAGTATGGTGTAGTGGTTTGCATGTTGGAGTAGGACAGTGGGAGACCACGGTTCTAATTCCCACTTGGCGAAGGAAACCGTCTAGGTGACCTTGGGCAAGTCACATTCTCTCAGCCTCAGAGGAAGGCAAAGGCAAACCTTCTCTGAAACACTTCTGCCAAGAAATCCCTGCAATAAGATTTGCCTGAGGGTCACCATAAGTCAGAAATGACTTGAAGGCACAGAACAACAAGAAGGGAAGGAAACAGGAATGAAGGACCAAAGGGAGCACTTGTCAGGGGTATAGGAGGGTTAAAATGAGAGCATGACCTCTCTGACTAAGAATTCTGTCCCCCCCCCCATTATTATTTTTTTGTTGGCGCCTCAGATTTCTAGCATTGCAGTAACTTAAAACTTTAGTTGAGCATTAAAAAATTCATTTGATGAAATAGACTTAAGTCTGTGAAATCATATGCTACCAACTTCTTTCTTTCAGTTAGTCTTAAAGGTGCAGGTAGATCCCTTTGCATTAAGAGATACAGTTAGGCATCCAGATAAAAGGGACAGGCAAAGTTGTCAAGGGAATGTGTACACAGCAAATAGATGAGTTCTAGGAATGAATGATTTTCATTGTCTCCTTGTCTGCAATGCTAGAAATTTTAGAAAGGAAGTAAAATTTTATGTGGGGGGGCAGAATTCTTATTTGTGAAGGCAAAGGCCTCAGTTTGCCCCCAGGCCCATAGCTGGAACCCCTGAGTAAAATCCTGTGATTCCTTTACCCTCTCTGTGTGGTAAAGACATCATCCCTCTCTGTGGATTCTTCCTCATACTAACCAAAGAACAGAGTATTGCTGTTCAGTAGCTTAGTAAAAGGATGGGAGCAGTTTTTTTTCCATATGACTGCAAAGTTATAAAGTCAGCACCAGCAGCATGAAGAATACTGCTTGAGCTGCCACTGGACAACAACAACTTGTCCTGCAGAGTAATTTACCGATGCAGAAACAAATAGCCATGACATAGCCCACACCACTAGTTCAGAGCTGTTTCAAAATGTGATGTGTTTCTAGGTATCATGGCTCCCTGTGCTGTTGGTTCAGTGAAGCCTTTGAAAGGCCTTTTTGTCTTGTGTACAGAGCTCCCCAAAGAGATTTTGCTGCCTCAGCTACAATAGCAAAGTAACTGAACTGAACCAGCTTATTTTGGCAACTGAGGCAGGAAATCCCACCAATTTCTCCTTTCCTGGGAATATACAGTATTGCATTATTTTATTTGTTTATGCATTTAAAACACTTGTTTGCCACCTTTAAAAGAAAAGCTCTCATCAAAGCACCTTCAAGAACATCATATAAACACAGTAGCAAAACAAACTTACCATGCAAAATTGACCATTATTAAATGAGCAAACAACTGAAAAATAGACAGTAAAATAAAAAGCACTAATAAATATGTAACTAAAATTACAATGGGCCCTATTGTTGGTCCTTACTGCAAAACACTTAATGACATCACTGAGGCCACCCCAGGTCTCTCCTTATGGCCAAGAAACCTCAAGGCCTAGGACAATCCTGAACTGGCAACCCTAGGCTTGAGACACCCAGTTAGTAATCTACTCCACAACTGTAGTTAAGGCCAGCCCAAGACATTTTGCTACCTGAGGCAAAGCAAGAAATAGCGTACCATATATCTGCGCAAGTCAAGGTACATTGTATTTAAAAGCAGCCACAGTTATTTTAGCACACAAGGTAAGATATAACACAGGACATAAAGTAGATGCTTTTCCTTGCAGTGAAAGTATAATAATGACAAATTAAATAGCTGGCAATTTGCTATCATTCCATGATACTCAAAATCAGCTGCCTGAAGTTAATGCCTCAGTCTGTCTTATAGCAGGGTTGACTCTTGACTGTGATAAAATGCAAACCAGCTGCCTGAGCCAAGGTAATCATAAGGCCAATTTGGCTGTATGCCTTGGCAATCCTTGCAGCTGGCACTCTTGTGGCGACTTAACAATGCAATCCTACACATGTCTTGTCAAAAGTTCTAATTGCAACAGGACAGCAGGTGAGTAGATATAAATGAGATAGGAGCTCTTTCTGTACTTTTCTTGGTACTATAAAATAAGGCATTTTTAGCAGCAAGTGCAACTTGTCACACAGGGCTCAGACATCCCAAGAAGGTAACTAAAGCCTGAGGAATTACCACTCTGGCAGGTCACACTAACGTGACAACTAACAGCACTAACAACTAACACATACAATGAGGGAGCTTCCCCTCACCCCCACTCACACACAAAAGGCAAAATTAGGGACACTCAGGTTGGTGAAAGGAAGGCCTCTCTCCATTTATAGAACAGACTGGACAGACACAAAAGTGGTTTACAAGCATATAAAATGCAGTATGTTTTGAACACTAAAACTCATGTTAAAATCAATAGTTGAAAAATGCATCTCATTCCTAAAACAGATCTTAGAATCATAGAGTTGGAAGAGACCATAAGGGTCATCCAGTCTAACCCCCTGCCATGCAGGAATAAACAAAGCATTCCCTACAGATGGCCATCCAGCCTCTGCTTAAAAACCTCCAAAGAAGGAGATTCCACCACACTCTGAGGCAGCAAATCCCACTTCCGAACAGCTCTTACTGTCAGGAAGTTCTTCCTAATGTTTAGGTGGAATCTCTTTTCCTGTAGTTTGAACCCATTGCTCCATGTCCTAGTCTCTGGAGCAGCAGAAAACAAGCTTGCTCCATCCTCAGTATGACATCCTTCACACATTTAAACATGGCTATCATGTCCCCTCTCAACCTTCTCTTCTCCAGACTAAACATGCCCAGTTCCCTAAGCCTCTCCTCATAGGGCATAATGGCTTCCAGACCTCCCACCATCTTAAAGCAAAGCAGATTAAACAGGCAGCAATAAGGACCTAACCGCCAGAAATGTAAGATTTAAAACTTCAGTCCTATTCTGAAAAGGCAAACTGAAACAAAAAGACCTTGTCTGGTCACATGATAACAGGAGGAGGGAAGGTATGCTGTTTTAATATGAGATGTACGCCAATATTCACTGCATTTATTTTACCAAAGGCCATGAAAATGTAGCCGCTGCAGTAGCAAAGTGAGATTTAGAATGGGGTCTTGATGTAAGGCAGCTTCCTGTGTTTCTAAAATGTTGTCCCTGATATATTTCTGTCTCTTACACAGCTTTTAAAAGCACCAGACTTGTATCTGCAAAGATGGTAAATCTCTTTGCTCCTGGAGAACAGCAGGAATCCTATGCCCTCTTACATGGGCATCATTATAAGAGAACTCTCTTGGAATGATTCCCAAGGAAACAGGCATGGGACTGGGATAAAGTATCATTTGTGTGTATTGTGGCAGTGACAATTTTATTAATCAAACAAACATCAAGCTTTAATGTGACGTTAAAAACGAGTGTAAGGAAAGCACTGTCATTTAAAATGACTGAAATCTTTTGGAAGCTGGCTTTATTTTACCCCATTCAGTGATAACCTATAACAACATATATATATATCTGTATGTAATGAAAAGTGAAAGTAGAACACATAATTACAATATAACAAACTCTTTTACTGTCGGTCATATTTTACATCCTCGGTATTTATACACTGCCAATCTACACCAAAGAGGTTTGGCATTTATTGCTACTTTATAGTATGCGGAAACTTTATGAATTTACCATGCATATTTATTAATTGTCAGGTATTAATCAATTTGACGTGCCTTTGTTGGCAGAATTAACATGCTGCTTCCTAAATGGCCACCAGGTGGCGCAGTGCGTAGAGGAAACCCGGGATTCCCACAGTTTGTAGGTTGCTGTAGGGCGCTGTGCAGCCTGAGCTCTTCGTTGAAGGAGAGGCTTGCTCGCAAAGCGGTTTTCAGCCGCGGCCATTGTGAAGCTGTCAGTCAAGGGGTTCACCTAGCTAATACTGCAGCTTTTGCAGTACGTGAATAAACCCCGCGTGGGAGACGTGGAAGTTAGAGACAATCTATTGCTCGAACTACAATTGCTAGTGTGGGACAGTCAACATTCATGACATGCGGGGTTGACAATTTTGTGTCTTCATGAAAATCCATACATACATGGTTTCTTTTCTTTCTTTTTCTTTCTTTTTTGGCATGCACCAACAGTCCTGAATCCATTTTAATCATATACAGTAATTATCTGTATTGTCAGTGAGTTCTTGCAGTTTAGCCTCCTCAGTCTATATAAAAAGACATGCTTTCCAGCCATCAGATAAGGAGTAACTCTTACCATAAGGGACACCCACCAGTCTGATAAGAGACAAGCTTTCCAACCCCCAAATAAGGGACATCCCTTAAAATAAGGAACATCTGGCAAACCTAGCCTGAACCCTCTTATGGGGTGGGGTGGGCTTGAAATCTTCCTAAAAGATCCCCTCATTCATGGGCAACCTGCTGTGATACTCTGCCCAACTGTGTCTTACAGGGCGACTGTTGGTGGAGTTGGCATACCTTCTTGGGCACTAAGATCCAGAAGAATGGTGATACAGGCTCATTTCCATGCAGACTAGGTAGGCAAGGCTGGCCTAGATGGACAAAGAATCAGACTTGATATTAGGCAGTTTCCAATGCTGTCTTTGAAAACTTGTTTTCTTCGTTGTTGTTGTTGTTGAGTGCCTTCAAGTCGTTTTTGACTTATGGCCACCCCATAAGGTGAACCTACCACAGGGTTTTCTTAGCAAGATATATTCAGAAGGGGTTAGCCGTTGCCTTCCTCTGAGACTGAGAGAGTGTGACTTGCCCAAGGTCACCCAGTGGGTTTCCATAGCTGAGCAGGGATTCCAACCCTGGTCTCCAGAGTTGTAGTCCAATGCTGAAACCACTACATCACATTCTTATGTTGTGGTTAAAAAAAGAAGAAGTAAAAACTTTGTCTACTTCATGTCCCTGCCACATCAACCAGAATCAGGGAATGTTTGTCCTGATAAAATGGTTGAAACTAATCTGAATTAATTACAGATCAGTTAGGACCTCTAGACCATGACATGAATTGGGTCTTCCCTGCCATTGTGGTCTACTTAGCCCTTTGCTGTCTTTTCTAGCAGTTACTTTCCAAGGCTTTGGTTAGATGTATTTTCCAGCCCTGCTTCCTGAGACTGGAGACTAAATCGGGGCATTTTTAAAAAATAGTACAAACTGCATACTCTATGCCTAGTTTTTCCATCTCACATCTGTCTCTGCCACACCACACCACAGGTGTCAGCAAATGCAGGACTGTTATGGACTGAGCAATTTGAAATCTTGCTTTGAACTCACCCCTCCCAACTATCGTGTCCAGAGGAGGGCGACCAGGATGGTGGGAGGTCTGGGAGCCATGCCCTATGAGGAGTGGCATAGGGAAATGGGCATGTTTAGTCAGGAGAAAAGAAGGTTGACAGGGGACATGATAGCCATGTTTAAATATTTGAAGGGATGTCATACTGAGGATGGGGCAAGCTTGTTTTCTGCTGCTCCAGAGACTAGGACACAGAGCAATGAGTTCAAACTACAGGAAAAGAGATTCCACCTAAACATTAGGAAGAACTTCCTGTCAGTAAGAACTGTTCAGCAGTGGAGCATGCTGCCTCAGAGTGTGGTGGACTCTCCTTTGGAGGTTTTTAAGTAGAGGCTGGATGGCCATCTATAGGGAATTATTTGATTGTGTATTCCTGCATGGCATAATGGGGTTGGACTGGATGGCCCTTGAGGTCTCTTCCAACTCTATGATTCTATGATCTACAAAGATACAGCTTTGTTTGACTTTCTGCATCCCCTGCTTCGTTTGTGGATGCCAAACCGTGGCTGTGGAAAGCTATTGCTGCATTTACTTGTCTTGAGACTGAATTTAAGTGTGGCTATATCTGTTTGGAAAAAGATAAGACAAAAGGAGAGAAGGAAACAAAGTTGGAAGGGAGATGTGGTGCATGTCAGGAAATGTGTTTTGGCAATTCCATCTCCCCCCACCCGCTTCACTTTGATGCCATCCCAATTTTACTTTAAAATAATTAAATCTAACTCATCTTAATTCTCTCCATGTCCATCTGTGGACTCCGCACAAACGTTTCCTCCTCAACCATCCCTTTTCTTACTGTTCTCTCACACTCCCAGTTGAATTATGGGTAATGCTGCACACAGCCTTGTAAAATGTTATGAAGACATCTGTAGCACTGCCTGGGTTTATGATACGTGACCCTTGGTTGCTTGCTGTAAATGCACCGGCTGTAGTGGGGCAGCATCTGGGAGCTGTCAGCCCTGTGGCTTCAGGCACATTCCTCAGGTGTTGGTCAGAGAGAGAGAGAGAGAGAGAGAGAGAGGGATTTCCCTCTTAGGCTGATTGATTTGGTTAAGAGAACTGGATGGAGGTGGCTCCTTACCAGCTTGGCCACATGCCTGTCGTTTGTTCGTTTTGGTCTGTTGCTTCATCAGCAGGCAGTGTAACAACATCTCAGTGTGAGGGGGAAAGGGCTTCACTTGCAGGCTGCCACTCACTTGGTGTGCTAACCCTACACACCAATGGGCCAAAGCACATGGTAAGTGCATCTAAACGTGATGATGGAGCATGCATGAAACACTTTCAAGGATTAGTGCTTTACCCATGAACCATGGCACATATAAAATAGGATAAAATTGAATTAGGTCTCATCAGGAAGCAACCGCAGGACATGTTTTTCATGCTTAAGCATTTGCAGAGTAGCTTTCCTCTACCCCAGCCAGCAGGGAAAGACCATAGCTCAGTGGTAATGACGTACTTTGCATTCATAGAATCATAGAATTGCAGAGTCAAAAGGTTCTAGAACCATTCCCTAATATCTCTAAATAAAAAAACTGCAGGACCTTTGTGGCAATTTTCTCAAGGCTATAGAAAGACTTTCCTGATAAGGTTTGGAACTATTTTGCCCTCTGACTTGTTAAAGGGGATAAAAGGGATGGGATGGAGGGTTTTGTATGTATTTTAAGTGCTATAAGCCACCCCAATTGCATTTTGTAGAGGGGCGGGATACTATTATTATTATTATTATTATTGTTATATTGTTCTTGATTTGGCTTTATCCCACCCCAGGCCCCACTGCAGACTCTTAGGCCAAATCCACGCTACACAAATAATCCAGTCTAAAGTCCTTCCTATTGGAACCTGGGATTTGTAGTTTTACAAGGTCTTTAGCCTTCTCTGCCAGAGAGTGATCATGCCTCACCAAACTACAAATCCCAGGATTCCATAGGAAAGAGCCATGACAAATAATCCAGTTTCAAACTGGATTATTTGTGTAGAATCATAGAATCATAGAGTTGGAAGAGACCACAAGGGCCATCCAGTCCAACCCCTGCCATGCAAGGATACACAATCAAATCATTCCTGACAGATGGCCATCCAGTCTCTGTTTAAAAACAGTGTGGATGTAGTGTGGATCTGGCCTTATTGTTGGTATTTTGTTGGATTTTTCTTTCTTATTGCATGATGATACAGATCTCCTTGAGCTTTGGAGGTATAGCATATAAATATTTCTCCATGCTTTTATCTTGAGCATTTCTTTGAAGGGCCTCTTCCAAATGCTCATTGCCATCAAAGGTGAGCAGGGCAGTGATACACGAAAGGGCCTTCTCAGTGGTGGCATTATAGTCATTGAGCCTTTCTCTAAGATGGGTGCAGTTAAGTAATTTTAGACTGGACTTAATGGCTTTATGGCAAGGGAGTAGGCAGAATTCAGTGGTAATGATGGTTACTTCACTTACTCCAAAATGAGGTAAGCTTGCTTTGTTGCATTTGGGGCTCCACCTATTGCTTCTGTTGAGCAGAGGCCTGGACTTCTATCCCTAACCTCTACTTGGATAGTTCCACTACTGCAGAGAGGTACCTTCTAGATCTCACTTTGTCATTTTCTATTTTTAAAAATAACCTTTTAGACATTTTTTACTCCTCAGAAGTAGTCTCTTGCTGTTTTTATATGCCATGTCTATGTTCTGTTTAAAGTTTTTGTATCTTTCTTTGGAGTGGTTTCAGTTTTGATGGGTGGGATCTAAATCTGATACTAAACAAATGAAGTGCATGTCTTAGATCAGCCATGATTTCCCCCTTGCATGAACTGTGTGCCCTACTTCCAGTAATGCAGTCTAGAGATCCACTCCTCTACTGTGATCTGTCTTGGGTTCTTCAGTGCCTGAGATCTCAAGGAACTGCTTCAGGTCACAGTAGAAGAGTGGATCTCTAGACTGCATTACTGGAAGTAGGGCACACAGTTCATGCAGTGTGTGTACGTGTGTGTTGGGGTGGGTGGAGAATAGGATCCTAAAGCAGATTGTACTTTTTCTTCCCTTGTCTGCTGGGTGGATTAAATGAATGTGACCCCTGGCAGAGGAACTTCAGTGTTCTTCATTGGATTACTTGGGGGCAACTGTGATTCTTTTTATTCCCTCATCCCAATGTGATCTAGCAAGAAGGTAGCTCAGAAAGGAGTTCTTGTCCTCTATTTTTTGTGCCTGGCTTTATGATTCTTTAAGAGAGTAGTTGGAGAGATTTGATTCTAGCCTGCATTAGGAAGGGGAGGTGAACTAGTGGCCTGCTGGCCAGATGTGGCTTTCAGGGCCTTCAGTCCCAGCTGGCTTGCTTGCCTGGGCCCCTGTCAGCCCACCTCCTCCCTCCTCCCCAAGTTCCACAGCAGATAAACCTGAAGAGGTATATTTTATTGTTATTGGTGTTACCTTGGAAACCACCTCATTATCTTTTATGATTAAAGGTGGTCCATAAATAATTGTAATAAATAAATCATTAGCAGGGATTTGCACCTGAGCTTTTCAATATTCAGTGCCCTAGCCTGTGTACCATGCTGGCCACAATCCAAGCACACCGACATATAATGCTGGGGCCATTAGAAGGGAACTGGAGCATATTTATTATGTACGCTAGGAAAAAACGCTAGATGTGATGCACCTCTTCTTTAGTTATTTCAGGAGTGGAAGTCACACAGACCTTCAGATGTCAAACTGCAGCTCCCAGCATTCCTCACAACTGCCTATACTGGCTAGGGAGTTGCCAGTATAGTTGGGAGTTGCAATCCACCATCTGGAGAGCTGTACATTTTCTGCCCTTAAGCTGTTGCCTACCTTTTAATCATTTTACATTTAAAAGCACAAAGGATGAGCAACTCAAGGCAGCCAGCACTGCTACCCTTCTGATACAACACAGCTACTCCATTGCTCATTATTACAACCTCATTTGCAATCAAATCCCTGTGTGTAGCAGTACTGATCTCCAGCATCGGTTGTGGCTTGCAGCTGTGACCTGCCAATTTACATTGGGGCCAGCAAATAGCAGGATGGCATATGGCACAAGCACAGGGACCCTGCAGCTGGATGGATCACACCCCACTTGTTTTTTGTGTGTGTGAAGAAAACCTCTTTGACAGTGTCCCCATCAGCCACAAGGTGGCGCTGCTCGTTGAAGCAGACTGCTGAGAGAAGACAAAGGGATGATACATCTGCAAACGTGCAATGTGTGTGTGATAGAGGGGGGCTGGGAGGGAGGGAAGGAGAGAATTGTGACAGATAATGGAGATTTTTAGATACTGAAGCAACCTATGGAGGAAATCCAATAGCGCTCAGAAACTCTTAAAACGAGCCAATGGCTAACTGGACCTCTATGCTAATAGAACACATTCTTGGTGCCTCAAAGAGATCTAATATAGAGAGTAGCAGAATGCCTCTAGTCTAGAGGAGCATGTCTTCCCTTCTCTGCCGAACAACATAAGAATTGCTATTGTGGATCAAGACAGGGAAGCCTCTAACCCAGCATTATGCTTCCAACACAGGATAGCCAGATCCCCTTGTGAGCTCTTGGCCATGAGCACACCCTGATGGGTGAGTTCCACAGGTAGAGTACTATTGCTTGAAGCAGCCATTCCTTTTGTTACCATTTTCTCTGCTGTCAGTCAGTTCCACTGGGTGATTTGTCATCAGATTATAGTATGTCTCTCTCTCTCTCTGGCTTTTCTTCGCAAACGAAGATTCAGGAAGGACTCATCCTGCGCTTTCTGCATGCGCGCAGATGACCAAAAAGGCCAATCCGAGATAAACAAGTCCGGTTGCAGAAAGCACAGCCGAAGGTCTTCTTGGGTGATGTTTCCGGCTTGTGATTCTTTCTGCGTTGTCGTTTCTCTTCAAGACTTGTTCGGCGTGAGTTCTCAAATAAGGCTGCAGCGTTGTGGATAGTGCGTCTCCATGCCTCCCAATGTGTGTGAGAGAGATAGTATGTATTATTGAGAGGAGGCAACCTCCCACTTTCCACATTTGATATTCAGCTTCTAGAGCAACAGGCACAATTTACAGGCAATTTTGGGCCCTTGAGCCTCTCACTTTTTAGGAATTACGGGTGTGGCCCAATTTATACATCACACAGGCCACAGTTGAAGTTTCTGCCCATGTCAGTCTGTGTGGATGGTCCCCCTCACATATGAAAGGACTTTGCTTGTGCATTTTGGCCCTTTCGGGGTGCATCATGAGCATACCAATGATGCAGCCAGCCGTGCTACCAGCTCCTGTTGAACTGGCACTGCATGCTAACAAACCAATGGAGTTCACAAGCTGAGTGCAATTTTTTCAATGCAATGAAGCAAGCCATTTTCAAAGGTAAATATGACTTTACCCAAGTCTCACATAATTTAGGGTCATGGAAAGAATTAGGTGGGCACTACTTGATGTTGCTGCCATGTGAGACTTCTCTGTGAGTGCAATGGCCAGTCTTCTCCCCCTGCCACTGCTGCTCCATTGTAAAAACCTGCTATCTCTCCTCTGTACTTGGAGAGACTTGCTTGTGCACAAACACACATCTCTCCAGCACCAATTGCAGATTGCTCATAGGAAATGGATTCCAGGTTTCTTGTGCTCATCCACTTCATCAGAGAGCAGGATGATGAATTCTTCTCCTGATAACAGATCCTGCACTGTTTATACAGCAAAGGTGAACATCTGTTGTTAGATTACAGATCCTATTAGTGTTAGTGTAAACAATGGTGCAGGATTATGAGTGCTACAGTTGAACAATATCTTGAGGGCCACAAGATGCCAACCCCCATATACAGGTAGTATTTTTTTAATGTAACCTGTATCCAATTTTCCATGCACACAAAAAGGCAAAAAAGTGTTTTTAGGGCCAGATCTAGTATTAGACAGAGTGAAATGGGTGTCTCAGCAGCAGATTTTGGGTACCATGAAAGGTCAGGAAATGATTTTTATTTGGGTTTTAAAAATTGTTTTATTTTTATTGCAAGGAATGGGGAAAATGTTTGGTGGATCCTTTGCCTTGTGGGCCAAAATAACTTGGCTAGCTTGATTTGGATAGGAAGAGAGACACCATTTGCTGCTTCACCTTGTGTAGTAAAATATCTTTAGCTGGATACCAGTGCTGGTCTAGAGAAAAGCTTACTCAAGGACAGGATACCAGGGAGCTATCAGTCCTTTGTGAGCTAACATGGGGTAGTGGTTTGAACACTGGACTATGACTCTGGAGAACAGGGTTCAAGTCCCCACTTAGCCATGGAAACCCACTGGTGACCCTGGACATGTTGCACTCTCAGCCTCAGAGAAAGACAAACTCCCTCAGAACACATCTTGCCAAGAAAATCCCGTGATAGGTTTGACCTCAGGGTGGCCATAAGTCAGAAATTACTTGAAGACACACAAATAAAACCAAACCAGTCCTTTGTCAATCTTTATTGTCGAAGCCGCTTTCCAGGGGGAATTGACAACAAACAAACCAATATCCAGATAAATGTAGATATAACAGTGGGGCTGTGCAGCTACTGATTTCATGGCTTAGTTCTCAGTGGCTCCCAGTGTGTTTTAAGAGCCTGTGACTTCCACTGTGACATGCGGAGCAGCCACAAGCTGGAGGGGACTGTAGGCTTGCAGACTGGGAAAGAGGATCCACCGGTTACCTCTCTCCAGCCCTCTCTGCTTAGCAGCTCATTCCCCATTCTCTTCCTCCTCCCAGCTACTAGAGGAAGATTAGTTGCTAAAGAGAAAGAAACCTGCCCAGCAGTTAAAAGAAAATGGAAGAAAAAAGGTGTCCAGGAACATGTGCTTCCCTCTGTCTGCCTTCAAGCTTCCTCCAGCTTCCTCAGCTCATCTTTTTAGACAGTGAGAGGCAATACAGGGCTGAGGAATCTTTGGCCCTATGGACTGCAACTCCCAGCAGCCCCAGCCATGGCCGGTGGTAAGGGATTTTGCGAGTTGTAAGCCAGGGTTACCATATTTTGAAAAGCAAAAAAAAGAAGACACATTTACTGATTGACTACTTCAAACCATTTATCGCTATGATAGTTCTCACCCTAAAGGCCCCTACTATATAAGCTGCAACAGTGGTGTACCTAGCATATTTGACACCCTGTGCAGATCAATTTTTAACACCCCTCCCCAACAAAAAATATTTTCAGTAATAATGATAAAATGAAACAGACAAGAAACACAGTGGTAATTCTTTTCTATTGAACTTTGTATACATAATCATGCTAGTAAAAATTAATTCATATGTGTGTGTATATATGTGCCTTCAAGTCACCCATTGATTTATGACAACCCCATGAATTCCATAGGGTTTTCTTAGGCAAGGAATACTCAAGGTGGTTCTGCCAGTTCCTTCCTCCAAAATATAACCTACAGCACCTGGTATTTGTTGGTGATCTCCCATCCAAGTACTAACCAGGGCTGACCCTGCTTAGCTTCCAAGATCAGATGGGATCTGGTGCCTTTAGGGTATTTAGGCTGGCTAAAATAAATAAAAAATAAAAGAAACATTACAGTACAAAAAAGAAAAAAAGTGAATAATAATAATAATAAATTATTTCTATCCCGCCCCTTTGCAATGCAATCAAGGCGGCTTACAATATAAAAGCTCCATAATTACAGTACCCTAGCCCACCTACCCCTTAAAATAATATTAAATTATAAAGGATTAAAAACATGCAATAATTAAAAATATATTAAATTAGAAAAAAATTAAAACATACAATAATTGTATTAATACATTTAAGTTACATTAATATATTTTTTGAAAAATGGGCGGGGGAACCTATCCAATGTATGTTTGCAACACAATCCTTAGTGCCTCTTTTTTTTCTGAACCCAGCTTGGATATCTGGTATTTCTTGTTCCATATTTGGTAAAAGTCTTTGTTTTAAAATTCTGAGCATCACTTTCCTTGAATGGAAGATTAATCCAATGGTAATGGCTACTGCTGGTGTCCTGTTTCCTGGGGATTAGAATGTATATTGAACATTTCCAATCTGTATATTAAGCAAATTATTTTGTTTTCTATATTTATTGGCAGATTTTAGTTAGAATTTGAGCGGATTCTATCTCTATAACATGAAACATATCTATTGGTATGCCATTTGTTCCTGGTGATTTATTTCTCCCAAGTGCTCTGAATGCAGATTCCACTTCACTTTCTAAAATTCTGGGTTCATCTTCAAATGGTTCTTCCTTGAATTAATCTGTCATCATTTCATTTCTTGTATTATAGTTCTTCAGTGTATTGTTTCCATCTTGTTATTTCTTCTTGACTATGTAGTGTTTTTCCTGCTGGTCATATAGCATCCCCACTCTTGGTTTAAATTTCCCTTTGCTTTCTCAGATCTTGCAGATGAGGTCTCTTGTTTTACTTTTTTTGTTGTCATCTTCTGTTTCTCTGCATTGATTCTTATAGTAGTTCTCTTTGTCCCTGTGCACAAGTAGATGAACAGTTACGTCCAGAATTCTGACCCTATTTCTGACCCTTTTTCTTTCTCCTCTGGCCTGTCCTTTTTGAAGTGTTTTATTTGTTATCCATTGAGGCTTCTTTTTCTTTTGGGCTGTAGACAGTGTCTTTTTAAATTCTTCCTTGACAAAGACCCTAGCTTCAGCCCAGAGTTTTTCTGGCTCATAGTCAGTTAGGTTTTGCAGTGCAAATCTATTTTTACATGGTCTTTAAATTCTACAGGGATGTTCTTCAGGTTGCATTTTGACACAGTGATTGATTTAGTATTCTTTAGCTTTACTCTAACTTTTGATGTTAACGGTTCATGGTCTGTTGCCACAATTTGATTCTGGTCTTGTTTTTGCAGACGGAATGGAGCTTCTCCATCTTCAACTTCCAATTATGTAGTCTATCTGTAATTTTTGCAACTCTGAATGTTATTACCTTATCAGTTTAATTTATACACAACATAATAATAATAAAATTTATTTATATACCGCCCTTTGGTAATCCAATCAGGGTGGTTCACAACATAAAAAACCATACAGTAAAATAATATATTCCCTTCCCCCCCTTAAAAAGTTTTTTTTTACATGTGTAGTCTGTAAAACATTGGAGAGATGTAACAAGTCACACCTACCAATTCAAAACATACACACACACACACAACTTTAGATGGGTGTGATACAAAAAATCCACAGGAACCACCACCTTGTGCCCATTCGGACTTGGTTTCCTGGTGAATTGACATTTTGGGCCATGTTCTAGAATAGTTTTGGCCCTGTTCCTACAATTTTTTTTCTGGCTTGTTGCATCACTCTCTCATTTCTTTTTCCTCAACTGGTGAATTTGGTAAGCACGGCTATCTGAAATGTTAGAATTGTTGGCTGTTTTCCAGAACACAGACATTTTGCCTGGAATGAGTAGCAGAAAGTGATTCATGAATCCTGAGCAATTGATGTCACTTGCAGTATCACTCCCCTCTAGTTTTGTTCACCGGCTGGATCTGGTGTCCTTGGATTCCTGAAAAGTTGTCACCCCTAGCTATTTTCTGAATGTTTTGCCTGAAATGGGTTGAAAAAGGTAGTTTCTGTGGAATTTTTATGGCTTGTGGCATGCATCTCTCTCATCTAGTCTTGTGTGGCTGGTGAATCTGCTGGGCATAGCACCTCTGCTCCCACATCAAGCAGTTGGATAGCTGGGGGCAATGTCATCAATGAAAGATAATGTCAAATGAAATATGTTAATCTTTAAACTACTACAAGACTATCTTGTCATTTTCCCTCCAAAAGACTAATGACAAAACTCCTGAAACGTCCATTTACCATTGTGTAAGAATACATATACACTCAAAGCAAATAATCCAGTGTGGCACACCTGTTTCCCCATTATCACCACCTGATAAATACAAATATATAATTCATATTTACTTACTTAGGGGTTCATGTGTCTGAGTAAAGGGTTTAAAAAACCATACCATACACCAAAACAAGGAAATTTGGAATTAACCCTTTCCAAAGAACATTTATTATTTGAAACTACAAGTTGACCCTCATATCCACAGATTCCGTATCCATGGTTTCACTTAATTATGTCCAAAAAAAATATGTTCTTTCTAGGCATTTCTAGGTCCTCCAATGTGATTTTATGGTCAACTTCCAGTGTTGCAAATAATAGGGTTCCCTATTATCCAATGGTTTCCAGTATCCACAGTGTCTTGGAATGTATCCCCTGCGGATACAGGAGTTGACTCCTACTTAAAAGAAATCTAAAGCCCACATCTACCTTTTCTCAATGAACATCTGTCTCTTTCTCTCTGCCTTCTCATCTCCTTTCCATATGGGAACATCCAGTTAAGCTTTCAAGAAGCTTGGGAAAAATACAATAGAGCTTGCATTTTTCTGGAAACCCTGTAATGATTGCACTGTCTTTGCACTGTGTGATAGTATGCTTATACAGTAGTTCTGTAAAAAAAACCAAAAAACAAAAAAACAAAAAAAAACCCAGCGCCGCTCTTTACAGCAAAAGCAAGCTCTTTCCCCCCAGATTAGAATGCTCATTTTCTGCAGTCTCTCTCCACTTCCAGATAGGTCAGAGACTCGCTTTTCAAAATGTAATCTTAGCATCTGGGCCAGCTAATGATGCTAACAGGTACTGGGTACAATGCCTAGAATCTGGATTTAATTTGGCCAAACTTTACAATATGCGCCACCCCACTCTGCAAAATCTCCACTGGACTCACCATTCTGCAGAGAAGAAAAGGCACCGAAGGAAAATTATATCCCTTCATATTCGCTGGGGTTTGGTTCCAGGACCTCCGTGGATACCAAAATCCATGAATACTCAGATCCCATTATATGCAATGGCATAACAAAACGGTGTCCCTTATATAAGAGGGCAAAATCAAGGTTTGCTTTTTGGATTATTATTTTTTAAAGAATATTTTCAAGCTATGAATACTTAAATCCGTGGATACGGAGGGACAACTGTAATTCACATTCGAGGATGAATGCAAAGAACAAAAGACAGGAAGAGCAGGGAATTGTCTACAGCCTTTTTATGACTGACTAACTGATTTATATTTTAGGATGACCTTTTGTGCTATCAATCCACTGCACCTGAGGAAGTGGACTGATATCCACAAACGTTCATGCTAAAATATAAATAAGTCAATCTTTAAAAGGTCTGCTAGATATCTGCTTTTCTCCACTCCTTTCCTCCTTTGGTTTCCTTTTCAAAAGAGAGCAGCACCTTTCTTTTCGCTCTACCCCATCTCCCCCCTGCTTGCCTGCCCTACTCAAGGAGATTCCCAGGGGAGGAGGGAGGCGACAGGCTGGACTTGATCCAGATTGGGAGCGCTTCCTGCCCAGCTCGCCTTCCTGGCAGCCGATCCCTGCTGCCCTTTTCTGGTGCCTCAGTGAGAGAGGGGTGAGGAGAGCCCCCCTTGCACCCTGTTATTTTGTGCACCAGGGGCAGAGTGCCCCCTTGCCCACCCCACCCCATTAGGACGCCAGTCAGCTGTGATAATTGCTAAAAGGAAATAGTCCTCACCTTCATTGCATTTAAATAACCATTTGTTTATTTAGTGGTATTTAATAATACCAACAGTTGAGCTGGTTATCTCAGCAATATCCCAACATAACCTGGGATTAGAGGCCCGTCCCTAGCGCTTGTTCAATTGCTGCTCCAGCACTGTGGGTTCCCACAACAACCCTGAGAGGTAGGGCAGCAGCAGGGAAAACTGTTAAGGGGAACAAAAAGTATAGCTATGGATGGCAAAAGAGACAACAGATGGTGGGTCTTGAGAAGGAGAAGGTTCGATAAACATCCTAGTATTCCAGAGGAGGGGGAAGAAGCCCACAGCCCCTCCACACCATGCAGTAGCTCCTTTCTTGCCAGAGCCACTGTTGGTGCCATTCTGCTGTCCCCCTCCTCCTCTTTCCATGAGTCCCATCAGCACAGGTTGATGATGTTAAATTGACAAGCTATAATCTTGGACATCCTTAGTGATAGGATATTCTCTCTAAGGCACTTTGTTTTGTCCCATATATTCACAATAAAGTAAACCTAGCTTGTGATTCCAAATTTCAGAGTTAGAAGGGGACCTTGTAAGAAAACCTTGACATAAAAAAAAAAAGAAGCCCCTGGACAGAAATTTTAGCTCCAAAAAAGAGGATGTGTCTGAGAAAAGGATGTATTGGTGACCTTGTGTAACCTCAAACACTTTGATGCGCTACAGGTTTACCACTCTGATTAAGTGTATAGCCTAAAAGTAAGACAATGGGATAAAATGTATAGCCTAAAATTAAAACAATGCAATACAATCTATCAATTTAGTACATATGTGAAAATAGATTAAACCCTTAGCACAGCCACTGGGAGTCAAAAATGTCAGGTTTAATCATACCCCAATCAGGTCTCCAATTGTATGTCTTTCCTACTTTTACTCTAAGAGTGAAAACTGCCTCATAACTGTGGGAGTGGGTGTTTATCCAGCCTCCAAATGAAAGGCACGTGTATGTATATACAGTATATGTATGATATGATATAATAATAATAATAATAATAATAATAAATTTTATATCTGTCCCACCCCTCTGCAATGCAATCGGGGCGGCTTACAATATAAAAACTCCATAATTACAATACCCCAGCCCACCCACCCCTTAAAATAATATTAAATTATAAAGGATTAAAAACATACAGTAATTAAAAATATATTAAATTAGGGGGGAAATTAAAACATACAATAATTTTTAAAAAATTCCGTTGCAGCTCAGAGGGAAAGGACAGTCTTTTTAAAAATCAGATATTATATATATAATCATACAATTAAATATTCTTCTCATTGCCAAAAGTTACATTTTTTGTTCTCCTAAAAGAAATAAACAGAAGTTGAAATAAGCACACATCATTTTTATGCAATTTATATATAATTAGTACAGTCTTAAACTATGTTTGCAGACTACTCCCTTGCAACCTTCTCATGCTGCATTTATGCTTTTGGTTGCAGTTTTCAAAGTCAGTAGCAATACAGGTCAACCCTTGTATCCATGGATCCAGTATCCACAGTTTCACTTATCCACGTCTGAAAACATATGTTCTTTCTAGGCATTTCTGGGTCCTCCAATGTGATTCTACGGTCAACGTCTGGTGTTTGTCTCCTTGAAAATAATAGGGTTCTCTATTACAGTAGGACCCCTGTATCCAATGGGGATTGGTTCTGTGGGGCCCATGGATACTGAAAACCGTGGGTAATAGCAAATGCCATTGAAAATCATGGGGCTTCTGGTTTAAAATACAGTACCATAGTGTTGCCTTGGAGGACCTAGAAAATGGCTAGAGCGGACACATTTTCTAGGAAGACTCTATGGTAGGTGTGTTGTTTTGTGCCCCGTGGATAATTGAATCACTGGATAATGAATCAGTGGATATGGGGGTCCTACTGTATCCACGGTTTCAGGTATCCATGGTGTGTGTGTCTTGGAATGTATCCCCCATGGATAAGGGGGGTCGACTTGTACTATGTATCCTCCAGGTTCAACACCACATGGTATGCACACTGAATCTTGCCGCTTGAATGAAGAATGTAACTGAAGGAAACCTGCACTGATTTTTGGTGCATTAAAAAAAATCTCCTGTTAGCACTAGTGCAGTTAGGTAATAGACTGGACTGAATAGTCTTATAGGACTCCTTCCCATCTTTAGATGGTAGTATTTTGCTGGTTCGAAATGTGGTAAGCTAGTTCTGTCCTGTTTGACAACCTTTCTAATAGGGAGGGGGTGAGCTTGACTCCTGCCCTCCAATCCTACCTTCATAGCATCCCTATCTACACTCTATATAGCAAAGAAGAAGGAACTGTGCAGATGACTGATGTCCCCGTCCCTTGACCATGGAAATGCTGTTGAAAGTCATTTCCTCCTCCCCAAATACTGCCTTTTCCTGAGGTATCACCATCATACATTTTTGAAAGATACATTATTTTTTTGCAGCTGAGATAAACTTGCTTTGCCTTTTGGTGAAAAAATGCACCAAGCTTATCAGAAAGCTGAATTTGAGATTCTGGTGCCAAATTCCTAGCTTGCGCAGCGTGATAACACAGAGTGTGTGCGTTATAGAACAGACATACAGCAGCCCTTCTTAAATGATGCAAACCACTGCACTGCAGGAGCTAGTCTGCTTATCTAGTTCTCTTCTTGATTTCAAATGGAGGAAACGTCTGCATTTCCCTGAAGCCAACATAACCAAGAGAACCTCTTCTCTCCTGAAGTCTGACTCTATCTCTGATCTCCCTAGGCGCAAGGCTCTGAATCTACAAACATCTGAGAATTTTCTTCCATTCCTTTCTCCATACAAAAGAGTCTCCTCAAAATCTGTAACCAAAACCATACATTCTGAAAGATTGCCTGGATCCTGACCCAGTCTGAAAATCATTCGGATGCTAGGAACCTCAAGGCCAACCTCTCTGTTCCCCCTTGCCATAAATTTGTTGCTACCCGTTTGTTTAGGCAAAATAAGGAACATCCCAAACAATCCCAGCAGAATAGAGTATATTTATTAGTTAACACTAGGGGACATTAATCAAAGTATATTTATTAGGGATGAGCAAGGACATTAATTTAATAGAGTGCAGTGCTGCACAGAGCAGTCGGTACTAGACCCAGGCTTGATCTGTTATTAAGTTATTATTATTGTTAATTATTATTAACCCTGGGTAATGGTATCCAACTTAAGGCCTGATTCATGGCATGTAACATGCCTGCATCCTTCCATTTGCTTGAATAGTGAAAACACTGTACATGCAGAAGGTCCCAGGTTGAATCACTAGCATCTTTTGTTAAACTAGAGCTCAGTTCTATGCAGTTTCTCATGTTTTAAATAGGCTCTTCTCTTCAGTCACAGATTACATGTAATAGTGTATAGTGTTTGCTTGAGGGCCTAGTGGAGACCTCCTGTATGTTGGAGATTTGGGCAACCTAGCATGCTGGATGTTTATATGATAGTTAGAGAGTTAGGTTGACATTCTGTGCTTAAGTCCGTTCAGCAGTTCACCTACCTGGGAAGCATCATCTCCTCAGATGCCAAGATTGACAAAGAGATCGATCACAGATTAGCAAAGGCACAGAGTGCATTTGGAAGACTTTACAAAAGAGTCTGAAGTAATAAACACCTGAGGCGAAGCACAAAATCAGTGTGTATAGAGCCATTGTACTGTCTATTCTCCTTTATGGGTCTGAAACATGGGTCACCTACCGCCACCACCTACGACTCCTCGAACGCTTTCATCAGCGCTGTATACACACAATCCTAAATATACACTGGACTGACTATGTGACAAATGTTGCTGTCCTTGAGCAAGCAGGGATCACCAGCATTGAGGCCATGATATTGAGAACACAGCTGCGCTGGGCAGGGCACGTTTCTAGGATGGAGGACCATCGCCTCCCCAAAATAGTACTCTACGGTGAACTCACCACGGGTCAGCGTAAGAGGGGCGCTCCAAAAAAGTGATACAAGGACTCCATGAAACAACATCTCAGGCTTGGCCAAATTGATCACCAACAATGGTCCGCCCTGGCCTCACATCGGGAGGCATGGAGACACACTATCCACAATGCTGCAGCCTTATTTGAGAACTCACGCCGAACAAGTCTTGAAGATAAACGACAAGGCAGAAAGAATCACAACCCGGAAACATCACCCAAGGAGACCTTCTGCTGTGCTTTCTGCAACTGGACTTGTTTATCTCGGATTGGCCTTTTTAGTCATCAGCGCGCTTGCAGTAAGCACAGGATGAGTCCTTCCTGAATCTTCGTTTGCGAAGAAAAGCCAGAGAGAGAGAGGTTGACACCAGATATTTTGTTCTCTAATACTGTAGGCTCCATCTGGCCCACAGCTGAAAGGTTTTCAGTCCTTTGGTTAAAAACAAAGCTTGAAAATGCTGTTCTTGTGACCTCTATAGTCCTCAGGCTAGAATGGCCATGGATACCGAGAGATGCCCATTTTTTCCCAAGCTCTGGTTAAAAGGATAAAGGCAGAAGCCTGTGAAAAATACCTTTTTGTTTGCTTGCCTCAGACTCTGGAAAGCTTCTGCCAGTCAGAACAGACAATACAGGCTCAGAGAGGAACAAAAATATGGAAGGCAGCTTTCTAAGGTATGGGTATAAAGTGTGGCCCTCCAGATGTTGGGCTGCAAATCCCAGCATTCTTAACCATTGTCTATGCTGGCTGGGTCTGATGGAGTTGCAAAGGGCTCCATTTTGCCCACTCTTGGTGTACAGCAAAAATACTGGCAAAGTTGGCCATCCTATGCATCCAATCTGGAGATGCACTGAAACATGCAAAAGACCAAATCCACAAAGACTGACTCTTTTTGAATAAACAAATAAACAAAAATAAATAAATAAATAAATAAATAAATAAATAAATAAATAGTGGCTGAGGTTCTTATTCCCAAGAGCTGGCAAGGAGAGAGGTGGCAGGAATCTCAGTCCTGTCAGCAGATGCCTCTGGCATCTGTCACAGGCATGTGCTGTTCTTGGACAAGCCAGTCAGGAGCTGGCATGGCCCCAGCCTTGTTTACGATGTGCCACTGCTTAAAGTGCCTGTTTAAAGCACTGGAATTATTAGGTATTGGCCTGCAGGGAGCTGGCCAAAGGCACTTGAGGGCTTTAACTGGATGAAACAAAGAGATCTGTCAAGGGGGGAGCTGTGCCAAAGGAGGCCATTACACAGTCATTGCCTCCCTTGCGCACTGCTGCGCAACATCCATTTCAATTAAAAAGCAATGGGATGCTTCCCCCATTTACACAGCAGCAGCAGTTTTCTCCGGGACTGGTGCATGGAGAGAAACAGCAATATAGGCCACAAGGTTGACTGTCAGACTGAGAGAGAAGCACTGATGACCTGTGTGTTGGCTTGCCACATTTTTAATTGGCCTGGCTCCTATGTCTTTAGCAGAGATCTTAAGTGGGCAAAGCTTTTCCTGACATGAAAGCAACTAGGAGAAAAAGCTTTGCCTGCCACATTCTTGTGTGTCAGACATTGTGTTGCCAGGTTTTCAAAATAGCAATAAGAGACGGTCAAAATTTACAACAGCTAGGGTTGGCAACTCGGAAGTAGCTATTAACAAGTTTGTGCTCTACTAAATGCCATATGAAAGTATTGATTTCTATTAGTTTAGCCATGTATTTCCCTGTAAAAATAACATACTGCCCTCTGTAACCCAAATTGCAATTCTAAAATTATGATATTAAATTGGGGGATTTTAAAGTAGCTCAAAGGTATGGCTGCGAAATCTGTGAGACCTTTGCACCTGTGTATACCAGTACTCACTGATAAGATTCCAAGTTAAAGTGAAAGAAAAATGCTTTTTTATTGGAAAATAAGCACAGAAGCACTCACACACATGCTCATGCTCACACAAGGCTAACAAAGAATTAAGGAAGAAAGATATGGATAGAGGAGTAGCTTTGGGAAAGTTCGGGCTACAATTACCAGTCCTGAAGAGCAGAGATTTGTGCAGCAAAGATGACTCATACAAGAATCTGAGGGCGCCACAGCAGTCCAACAGAGTGATGGTGTATGAAGAACTGTGCACACTTGGCTATTATTTAGGACTAATATTTATACCCGATTTCATATCCTTATGGGGTGTTTGAATGTAAAACAATACTTAGATGTGTTTCCCACAGTTAAACAAAGGAAATCACAACTTCGTTAATTGCTGCTAATGGCAGAGATACTAAGGTTGATGGGTTTATGGCAGCCTCCTTATTGTGAGATAGGAAAAGTTCTGAGGGAAGACATTTGTGGGGATAATGGGTGTTCTGGTCACCATTTGTTTTGGGGTATGACTCACTGCCAAGAGTGTCCAAGAGGGAATTGGCGCATTCCACCTTGATGACTCTGATCCTAAGGGGCTGTACTTAATTCCATCTTGGGTGTGTTTGTTGGGAATTTCCAAGACATCTATATTATGTCCTGGGTGACCTTCACTTGAACCCACTTTTGGTTTGCCCTGGTCTACCTAGACCTCGTGAGAATGTCCAATATTGCCAAATTATGAATTATTGGAGGGGATGTAAGGCCAGGTAATGCCTCATCCATGTATCACATGATGCACATTTCTGTCTTTATGAAGGAACCACACCCAAAAATATGAGATTTTTTGGGCACCTTGTTCACTCTATATAAAAAGAAATGCATTACCAACCCTGAAATAGGTGACTTCCCTTATAATAAGAGACACCTTCTGCCAGTGCTATAAGGGACAAGCTTTTCTCTTCTCAAATAAGAGACATCCCTTACAATAAAGGACACCTGGCAACCTTATTCAACCAGTTGTTCAAAACAGCTTTCTTCCTCTTGGATTGTTGGTGGCTCCTTCCCTGCCCCCAGAGAGGTACTGTGCCATTGCATTCTGGGTCCTACTTAGGAGAAAGAGGGATATAAATAAAATAAACCCAGTATAGGAGTTGGAAAAGTGCTATATAAAAGATTAGAGCACCTATCCAAGCATAGTGTTTATGGAGTGTATGGCCATTCATCAGAATGCTACAGGATCCTGGCAAAGGCTGAAACCAGCTCTTTAAACCCATGGGTGGAGACTAATATACCTTTAAAGAGAAGCCAGTGTGGTGTAATGGTTAGATTGTTAGACTGGGGCCTGCAAGGTCAAGACTGAAGTCCCCACTAGGCCATGAGACTCACTGGGTGATGTTGAACTAATCACTGTATCTCACCCTGACCTACCTTACAGGGTTGTTGCGAGCATAAAATGGGGAAGGGGAGAGCCATGGTATGACACCTTTAACTCATTCGAGGAAAGGTGGTCAATAGATGTAATGAATACATGAGTAGATGGATGTGGGTTTTTTGTGCTGCAAGGTGACGTGTGCTTCCCTGTCTTCTTTCCTCAGCCTGCACATGTGCAGCCCATAGACTGAAAGTCATGCTCTCCCCTCAGACTTCAAGATGTTTGTTTTAATTTTGTTTTCCACAAATGTTCCCTGTTTTTTTCTTACTCCAGTATTATGTCTAGCCTTTTGTTCACTCCTTAAACGTTGACAGCGATCCCTGCGAGAGTGAAAGAGGCTTCCTTACTGATACATGGAGCAGCTAAGTGATGATGTGCACAGCCTGGTTCTTAATGAGGTAGTTTAATGACTGACCCAAGGACTGGCCAATCAGTACTGCACAAATCCAGTTTCTGCTCTAAACTTCTTCTGGAATCTGGCCCTCAGAGGAAGAATGTGCCTATGTCAGAGAGGGAGGGAGCATCCAACCTGAACTTACTGTTAGACATATGCTTGGCTTCAGTTGTTGAGGAACTAGGTATATGAGACTCTTACATTACAGCTGGCTTCTAACAAAGTTTTACTGACCCACTAAAATAATTTTATCCTTTGGTGTAGTTGTCAGAACAACATGACAGATATCCAAGGCTCATCTTTTGCCATTAATCTAGAATTCAAAGACATAACCGTGTTAGTCTGAAATATCAGTATGCGAAAGAATCTTGTAACTCCTTTGAGACTACACTACACTCTTATAGCACTATTATTCCATTTTAACTGTTCTGGCTGCCTCCTATGGAATCCTGGGATTTGTAGTTTAGGGAGGGGCATTTAGCATTCTCAGCCAGAGAGCAATTAGGCCTCACAAAACTACAAACCCCAGAATTCCATGGGAGGCAGTCATAGCAGTTAAAGTGGAATAATAGTGCTATAATAGTCTAGTGTGATAGTAACTTAACTGAGAGAAAGAAGCTGTAGCACGAGCTTTTGTAGTTTTAGTCTGCTTCCTCAGATGCATCAAGATTTGTACACTTTTGCCATTAAACTTGCCTGGATTTTGTGAACTTTAGAAGAGGTGCTTTTTTCTTCTACCAGCATCTGAAGTGTATTTGAGGCAGGGGCTTTTCAGTGTCAGCACCCAGATTCTGGAACTCTCTTCTTTGGAGTGTTGTTGGTGTCTGTTTATATGGTCTCAAATGGTTTAAAATGACTACTGTTCGGGGTTTATTTGATGACTTTTATGTATTGTTATGTATCTAATATGACAATTTAGTCTATTTTATCACATGTTGTTAGCCTTCCTTGATGTTTCATGTGGAATGTAAATTAAACACACACACACTCACACAAATATAGATTCACCCAGGTCCAAGCCTGTGGATAGGAAAGTTAGTGGAAAGATGCTACTATGTTATATTTACACTGAAAAACTTTAAAACCCCACATTACTTATGTTTACATTGTAAATGGGAGGTTTATTTTGTTGTTTGTTGTTGTATCCCTTCAAGTCATTTCTGACTTATAGTGACCCCAAGGCAAACCTATCTAAACTTACGTTAATTCTAAATTGTTCTTAAAATTTATCATCTTTTACAGCACTAAAAAGCTTATCAGAATGCAAGTTTAAAAGTCCACCCATAATTTTCTTCCTTGCCTCCATTTTGAATTTGGAGGCAGCATGTATTTTGGAAAACTTTTATCTCTTACCCAGACAGCTGGCCACTGAAAGGGCATAAGTGAACTTTAAAAGAAACACACACAGGAAGGATGCAGGATACAAAACTTTTGCTATAAATAAAAATGGTAAGCATGACTCAGACCACCTTCTACCCCCTCGACTGTTGGAAGTGAAGAAGCATCAACACTTGTTTACAATTGTGTGTGTGTGTTTCTGACCTGTATTTACTTCCTGTTCACATGCAGAGGTCACTTCCCCTTCTTCCTTCCCCCAAGTAGTTTTAGTGTTTTACAACCCTTTGTCTGAGAAGCTAGAAGCTAGCAACATGAGGCAGACCAGCCTCAAGATCTCTTACATGCACGCATGAGAGTCAGCTTTAGGGACTCTTGTATCTAAGTTAGGTAACTCTCTTCTATCTATCTACTTTTCTTACCAAAGATGTATTCTCTGCCATAATAAACATAAGTTCTACTTTATAACTTTACTGAGCATCCGGAATGTTTTATGTCCTGTCTTGTACGAGAAGCTCAAGAAGCACTGGGGGTCTGCTGCAATCTGTTTAATATAAATACCAAAATGAATCCAACATTGACAGTACCTGGGCACAGCTCAACTTCCATCAATAATACCTCACAAGACAATTCACATACTTTTTTAAAGAAGCAGATAGTTGGAGTCCTCTTCTGAAAGCTAAATCTTTGATTCCACCAGAGGCCATTTCTGCCTGAATATAACTGGGAGATACTGCAGGATCTCAGCTCCTGAGCATCCAGTGGTACAGGAGCACACAGTGGTGATGGGATCATTAGCCCTGTCCCTAGACATCCTGTAGCAGGATGAGAGCATGCCCATGGGATATATAATGCTTCTTCTGCATCTTCTGGAAAACAAGTTACAGATGCTGGAAAAATGTTGCTATTTTACCCCCAGCCACTGTCTAGGGAGTATTGGGGGCATCTTTTATAACAGGAAGTGAGTGGAAGTCACTTCCTGTTTACGTCCTGTTTCAAAAAAGGACTCTCCTGGGCCTAAATTGTCCCAATTCCTCCCCCATGTTGCAAAAATATCTTGAAGGCATGCACGCGCACAGACACACACACAACCCCAACACACATTGCATTACAGATGTCAGCTTGTAATTATAATAGCCATAGCCTTTCCAGGTGAATGTGACTTTGCAACTACATATACAGGTGAATATTATTTTTGCAGTCCAGCTATGCCCTCTGTGCATGTCTCTCTTTCTCTCTCTGACCTGCCACCTTTGATTCTTTTATACTAAATGGCTTCCGTCTGCTAACACTGCGTAATTGCTGATAATTGGGTTTAGCAAGGATGATGAGATGCAAAGCTGTGTTCTCTGGAAATTGTTTGGGGATTGGAGGATTCCAGACAGCTAGAGGCCCCATCTCTGGGTCTTGCCAGGGGAGATCCCTGCATGTTTTTTGGGATGGGAGATGTTGTTACTGCGATGCTTTGGAAGAGCTTGGAAACATAGCTTTTATTTGTTGGACTACAGTTCCCATCATTCCATATTCAGCACTTTCCCAAGTTTGTTATACAATATTTGACATGGTATTTTAAAGCTAGTCCTACAAATCTTCATTAATATTCACTTGCCCGGTCCTAGAGATTGTCAGGTTGGGGAATTAGGAGTAAACTATGATCATAAGAGAGCTGCTTTGACTTAATGTTGCACTTGAAGCTTGTAATCATAATCAGCATGTGAATGGGTAAGAATCTTGTTGTGTCCATAATTTTAATGGTGGCACCCATTTCTCATTCTCCTCAACCCTAGACTGATTGTGAGACAAAGTGTACTCTGGCTCTGAAATACACATGTGGTAGGCTTGCAGTGTGTTTTGGCGAAATAAAATATGCACAAAATTATGCCTACATTTTAACAGTGTGAATGGCTAAAAGACATGCATACATTTAGAAAAAGATGTACAAACATGCTTTAGTCAGGAAGGAAAGTCTATATATTAAAAATGTGTATAAGAGTAAGTACAAACATAACCGGGTAACCTGATAAGAAACAAGAACAGGGTGAGAATGCAGGTGGCATTTGAAGAACAACAACAATGTGATTTTAGGGATTTCACATTTCTAATGTAGCACCTTCTTTCTTGTCACAATGGCAGATCAAAAGTTACCTGCCAAGATTCCTGAAGCACCTGGTTGAGCTGGAATAATCAACTTTCATAATGCTGGGAGCACACCCTCCTATATGTCACTGAGGGAAACAAGGTTATTATCCTGTGAACTTTTACACTCCTCTGCTCTCCAAATGACAATCACTGCAGGAATACCTGCCCTTACACCAGAGATGTAGAACCCACGCCCTCCCAGATGTTGTTGGACTTGGTCTCCCATCAGTCTTAGAAAGCATGCCTAATGGTCAAGGATAGTAGGAGCAACACCACTTGTAGCACTACATGTTCCCCCACAACTCCAGTATTTATTTTATGCTGTTCTTATTTGATTTCATGCGTTCAACCTCACTGAAAATATATCTGACTAGGCAGTGGCAAAGATGGAAGAAGGGAAGCTGCTATATACAAGCTGGAGCATGGTGTCCATTTTAATAGTGATAATAATGATTTAAAAAGTCATTTCCTCAATAGAGATAAAGTAGGGAAAATGATTTATCAAGGACAGAACGCTGGGAACAGAGAGACTCACAGCATATGGAGGAGGTAAGGTTATGTTCCATTGTTTGATCTATGTGAGTACATCAAGTTGTGAGAGTCATCTGCGTTGGCGATTGTGGGTGCAGTGAGCATTCTGTATTGATTTGAATGGGACTACAGAGGTCTTCTGTCATTAGTTTACAACTCCATGCCCCTGCATCAAGGTACTCCTTGGACATTTACTGAACAACGTGACAGTCCTGGGAGTCCCAATACCTTTTCATCCCATTATACCACATGCCAGCAAAGTCAATGGTCATGGATTCAGTAAGTGTAGCTAACATTGGATTAGAAGGGGCATTTCCCTTTAACCAAGGGAATGGCGTGAAATGCTGGAGGGTATGAAAATGGTGGTGGGGCATTAGCACTTTTTTCAGGCAGTAAGTTATACCCCTGGCTGTACTCCAGCAACATCTGAGGACCCAAGTGTGAGAACCATTCTTTTGTTTCCCTTCCTCTAGTACATGCAGATATAGTACTGAGTGGCCTCATAGGTGGCTTATTGCAAATACTCCACCTTTTAATGCATTGTAATGCATTGTAAACAATGATTGCTACAGTCACACCCAAATGAAACATACTGAATTACACTGTTTACTTATTGATTACTGTAGTTAATTTTATTTCTTCCAATGAGCAAGTGGTGGTAATATGCAGAAGAATCTAAATGGAAGACAATGACATATGAACTCCCTCTAAAAATTCAATGAAAGAGCCAGGGTGAGAAAAGCCTCATCCGGAAGCACCCATTGTTCCTTTTTTCTCTATATTTTTCCCATGGGGAATGTCTCTGGCTGAATCCACAATATACAAATAACCCAGTTTGAAACCAGACTATTTGCCATGGCTCCTTCCTATGGAATCCTGGGATTTGTAGCTTGGTGAGGCATCAGCACTCTCTGGCAGAGAAGGCTCTCTCTCTCTCTTTCTCTGGCTTTTCTTCACAAACGAAGATTCAGGAAGGACTCATCCCGCGCTTTCTTCAAGCACGCTGATGACTAAAAAGGCCAATCTGAGATAAACAAGTCCGGTTGCAGAAAGCACAGCAGAAGGTCTCCTTGGGTGATGTTTCCGGGTTGTGATTCTTTCTGTGTTGTTGTTTCTCTTCAAGACTTGTTCGGCGAGAGTTCTCAAGGCTGCAGCATTGTGGATAGTGTGTCTCCATGCCTCCCAATGTGAGGCCAGGGCAGACCATTGTTGGTGATCAATTTGGCCGAGCCTGAGATGTTGTTTCAGGGAGTCCTTGTATCGATTTTTTGGAGTGCTCCTCTTACACTGACCCATGGTGAGTTCATTGTAGAGTACTATTTTGGGGAGCTGATGGTCCTCCATCCTAGAAACATGCCCTGCCCAGCGCAGCTGTGTTCTCAATATCATTGCCTCAGTGCTGGCGGTCTTTGCTTGCTCAAGGCCAGTAACATTCGTCACATAGTCAGTCCAGTGTATATTTAGGATTGTGCGTATACAGCACTGATGAAAGCATTCGAGGAGTCGTAGGTGGTGGCAATAGGTGACCCATGTTTCAGATCCATAAAGGAGGATAGACAGTACAATGGCTCTATACACACTGATTTTTGTGCTTCGCCTCAGGTGTTTATTACTCCAGACTCTTTTGTAAAGTCTTCCAAATGTGCTATGTGCTTTTGCTAATCTCTGATTGATCTCTTTGTCAATCTTGGCATCTGAGGAGATGATGCTTCCCAGGTAGGTGAACTGCCGAACAGACTTGAGCACAGATTTGCCAACGGCAATGTGAGGATGGTGGTGTTCGTCCTGTGGTGCAGGCTGGTAAAGAACTTCCGTTTTCTTCAGGTTGACTTCCAGCCCAAACAGCTCTGCAGCTGTTGCAAAGCAGGATGTTAGCTGCTGCAGAGCTGCTTCTGTGTGGGCAACAAGGGCAGCATCGTCAGCGAAGAGCAGCTCATGGACTAGATAGTTTAGAGTCTTAGTGCAAGCCCTCAGACGGCTTAAGTTAAGCAAGCTACCATCAGTACGGTAACGTATATAGGTGCCGTCATCTTCTTTGAGCTCTGCCATAGCCCTTTGGAGCATCATGCTGAAGAAGATTGTAAATAAAGTTGGCGCAAAAACACAACCTTGCTTCACTCCATTAGTTATCAGAAAGGGCTCTGAAAGAACATCGCCATATCTAACTTGACTGCGCTGCCCCTCGTGTAGCAAGATAATCATTTTAAGGAATTTGGCGGGACATCCTAGTCTTTCCAGGATCTGCCACAGACCTTTCCTACTCACGGTGTCAAAGGCTTTGGTGAGGTCAACAAATGTTACATAGAGACCCTTGTTCTGCTCTCTACATTTCTCTTGCAGTTGTCTAAGGGCAAATACCATATCTGTACTACTCCTATTGGCTCTGAAGCCACATTGGCTTTCAGGAATAAGTTCTTCTGCAATGGCAGGAACTAATCTATTCAGGAGTATCCTTGCAAGGATTTTTCCAGCAATAGAGAT
This sequence comes from Gambelia wislizenii, assembly GCA_030847615.1. Taxonomy (NCBI): domain Eukaryota; kingdom Metazoa; phylum Chordata; class Lepidosauria; order Squamata; family Crotaphytidae; genus Gambelia; species Gambelia wislizenii. The sequence continues at coordinate 240,316,032 of JAUMIR010000002.1, read as the reverse complement.
CAGTGTTATGCCTTGATAGTTTGAGCAATTGGATTTTGCTCCTTTTTTCTTGTACAGGGTGATGATGACTGCATCTCGGAGATCTGATGGCAGTTCCCCCTTTTCCCAGCAATTCACAAGGAGTTCGTGGAATTTATCATGGAGCACATGACCTCCGTGTTTCCAAACTTCAGGTGGGATTCCATCAATCCCAGCTGCCTTGCCATTTTTCAACTTCTGTATGGCCTTAAGGGTCTCTTCCAAAGTGGGAGCTATGTCCAATTCATTTTTCATTGGTTTTTGTATCATATGTTGGATAGCTGAGCCTTGGACTACTCGGTTGGCACTAAAGAGACTTTGAAAGTGTTCAGCCCATCAGTTCAGGATGGAGGTTTTATCAGTAATTAATGTTTGACCATCTGTGCTGTATAATGAGCTTTGGACCTGATAAGTAGGTCCAAACACTGCCTTAAGAGCTTCATAAAATCTTCTAGAATCCCCCAGATCTGCACAGCGTTGTGTCTTTTCTGCTATATTGATCCACCACTTGTTCTGCATGTCTTGGAGTTTTTGTTGAAGTTTACTACATGTGAGACGGAAAGCTGCTTTTCTTACATGGCAAGTTGGCTGGGCGAGGTATGCCTGGTGAGCAGTTCTCTTCTTTGACAATAGCTCCTGGATCTCTTGCTTGTTTTCATCAAACCAGTCTTGATTTTTCTTGTGGGAGAACCCAAGGGATTCTTCCGCAGACTGGAGGATACTGTTTTTGATATGTTGCCAAAGCACTGTAGGAGAAGGATCTATAGGATGGTCTTCAAGTTTTGATTGCAGGTTTGCCTGGAAATTGTCTCTCATGGTAGCTTGTTGAAGATTGTTGACTTGGAGTCTCTTCTTTAAGATGCCACCCCTCTTAGGTTTGAACTTAAGATGGGGATTTAGTTTACATCTGACGAGGTGATGATCTGTCTGGCATTCTGCACTGGGCATCACTCGAGTATGACGGACATCGCGAATGTTTTTCTGGCAGACTAGAACATAGTCAATGAGGTGCCAGTGTTTGCATCGAGGATGCATCCAGGTTGTCTTCAAGCTATCTTTCTGCTGAAAGATTGTGTTTGTAATAGTCAGCTGTTGTTCTGCACAGAACTCTAGCAGGAGGCGTCCATTATCATTGCAATGTCCAACACCATGTTTGCCTAAGACACCTTTCCAGGCTTCAGAGTTCTGTCCTACTCTGGCATTGAAGTCACCAAGGATAATAATTTTATCTTCTACAGGGACTTTTTGTATGAGGTGGCGTAGCTCTGTGTAGAATTTGTCTTTCTCTACAGGGTCGGCTTGCATAGTTGGGGCATATATACTAAAGAGAACAACATGTGGGAGGTGTAAGGAAACAATGTGATCAGAGTGTCCTGTTGGCAAGGTTTTGCGTTTGGAGGCAATGGAGTTTTTAATCATGAAGCCTACCCCTGAAAGATGTTTTTCAGTTTTGGATTTGCCAGTCCAGTAAAGTGTGTAGCCGGTGCCATGTTCTTTAAGGCTGCCTTCCTCATGGAGACGAACTTCACTAAGAGCAGTGATGTCAATATTAAGTCGTGATAGTTCATGGGCTATTAGAGCAGAATGACGCTCAGGCCGTCCACTGTCTTCAGAGTCTCGAATGGTTCTGATGTTCCAGCATGCAAGCATCAGTTTGGAGGCCGGTGTGCGCCTTTGTTTCTTTGCCTTGGTTTGACTGCATCAGAAGATGCCCGTTTGCCACGGCTAGCCAACCAGGTAGTTGGGGATGAGCTTTCGTTAGGCCACCTTTCTAGGCCCCTCTCCATATGGAGCAATCAGTGCTCTCCTTAAAAAAGGCTGCTTGGTCGTTCAGGATGATGCCGAACAAGACTGTCATCTCCCGCCCGGGTCAGCCTCGAGCGACTAAACTCCTGAACCGCCTGCATGCAGGGTTGGGTCTGCGGCTTCCAGTGCATCTTTACACCTGCCGTTTCATCCCTCGCCTATCGCTACAGGGCTTTTTTTTTTTTTTTGGAAGTGGATTTGTCCTTCGAGCCTGTGCAATGGATTTTTCTGGTGGAGCGCAGCGTGCACAGAACTGGCCTCACCCTTTAAGCCAAAGGTTCATCTGCTGGCCTTGCAAGCATGGATGGTAGCAGCGAGGTCCTCGGGCCGTAGGTTTGATTAGAGTTTCCTTCTCTTAGATGGTTGAGCTTACAGGGTTGGACGAGCACCATCTGCCTGGGTTTGGGATTAGAGTTTTCCATAAGGCTAGAGAGCCCATCCTGACTTTGAGGGTCACTGAAAGCCTACATGCAGGAGAGGCACAAGAAGGAAGGCTCATCTGACTGGACACGGCACCAGGGATATTCATACACACACACACACACACACACACACATATATATACACACACTTATACACATTTCTGCTGAAACACTGCAAATTTTTAAATAGATTTTGGTGGCACCCCCTGTGATGGTGTCACCTGGTGCAGTACACATCTTCCATACCCCTGTAGTGATGTCACTGTTTCTTGGGCATGAAAATAAGGGCAATGTTCTAGGATTTATTTCTGAGAAGTTGCTGGGTATAGCTTTTGGTTTTAATTTGCTTATCTATGGTGCTTTCATATAGATTTCTGAAATTTGAGCCACATTGTTATGAAGCACTTTACTGCCACTTTCTTATTGTGTTGTCATGCACTGTGTACTCATGTGCATTTGCGGCTCAACGTAATTTGGAATTATAAGGAGCAGAGCACACAGTGATTCTGCCAGGAGAAGTGGTGGTGGTGGAGGAGGAGGATATGGATGTATGGTAGGCTTGCTAGATCTTAATTAAGGCTTTCCCCTAAACCTCCAGTTTTTATGTGTCACTTCCAGGCAGGAAAAAATATATATATTCAGGGATACAGCAAAATCATAGAATCATAGAATTGCAGAGTTGGAAGAGACCATGAGGGCCATCCAGTCCAACCCCCTGCCATGCAGGAAATCACGATCAAAGCATCCCCGACAGATGGCCATCCAGCCTCTGTTTAAAGACCTACAAGGAAGGAGACCCCACCATGCTCCGAGGGAGTGTGTTCCACTGCCAAACAGCTCTTACTGTCAGAAAGTTCCTCCTAATGTTGAGGTGGAACCTCTGTTCCTGGAGCTTGCATCCATTGCTCCATGTTCCAGTCTCTGGAGCAGCAGAAAACAAACCTGCTCCATCCTCAACGTGACACCCCTTCAAGTACTTAAACAGGGCTATCATATCGCCTCTAAACCATCTTTTTTCCAGGCTAAACATACCCAGCTCCCTAAGTCTCTCCTCATAAGGCATGGTTTCCAGACCTTTCACCATTTTAGTCGCCCTTCTTTGGACACGCTCCAATTTGTCCATATCCTTTTTGAATTGTGGTGCCCAGAACTGGACACAGTATTCTAGGTGAGGTCTGACCAAGGCAGAATAGAGCGGCACTATTACTTCCCTTGATCTGGACACTGTACTTCTATTGATGCAGCCCAAAATCGCATTGGCCTTTTTAGCTGCCGCATCACACTGTTGACTGCGGCAAAATATAACAAAATCCAAAATCCTTTTTTGGGCCAACTCCAAACATAAAGTACATTATGCAGGCTTTCAAAGCGTTACTGGATTCTTATTACCTGTCTTTTATGGCTCTTTGCCTCAAGGCCTCACATGACCAAAAGGGTGAGTGGCCTCTGCCTGCACTGAAATCCCTCAATACCATCTTAACTGACAACATCCCAGACAGAATATATAATGTTGTGACTCTAACATCATCACCATTTTAGTCTTGCATGATTTGAACATCTTGCCTGATGAAGAAGCCAGTGACACTTCAAAAGCTCATATAATGTATTCTATGCTTTGAAGTCTGCTCCCAAAAGGCTCCAGGTAGGAGATTAGGATGGAGATTCTCCTGTTTTGGTGGGCTTAGTTCTGGGCAAGAAGAAAGGGCTATGTGCAAATCTACAACTCAGCAATTAGAGCAGCAGCTTGGTACAGTTTGCAAGGCCAACAGCTTGTTCATTGCAAACACACTCTTCAGGCAACCAAAGAGGTGACTGTATACATGGACCCACCTGATAGCCAATATAGAAATCAAATAGACTACATAATTGGAAGCAGAAAATGGAGAAGCTCTGTTCTTTCTGCAAAAACAAGATTATGACACAGATCATGAACTACTAATGTCGAAAATTAGAGGAAAGCTAAATAAGAACACTAAACCAATCGTCATGCCAAAATACAACTCTAGAATTTAGAGATAATGTAAAAAATAGATTTGTACTATTAAGTCTAATTGACTGGGAACCAGAAGAACTCTGGACTGAAACAAGGGAAATTATCAGGGATGAATGAAAAAAAAAAAAACTATCTGCAGCCAAAAAGAATGAGAAGCTGCAAAAGATGGCAGATGAAACTTTGTGCAGTTAAGGACAAAGAACAAGTAAAATGAGACATAAATAGAGTCAAAACCCTGAATACAAATGTTCAACGATTTGTGCACAGGGACAAGGAGAACTACTGCAGAGAAAAAGAAGATGACAACAAAAAGGAAGAACAAGAGACCTCAGGGCTGGTTTAAGGAATTTTGGGGCCCCCTGCAACACTTTATTGGGGGGGCATATGTTTATCTCAGGTCAGTGTAACCTAACCTAACCTAACCTAACCTATTCACAGTACAGGATATTCAGATTATTACTAATAATGTTTTTGCCGGAGGAGTGTTACGACAGGGCCACCCACAATGATGGGGCCCCCTGCGGCTGCAGGTGCTGCTGGGCCCATAAACCAGCCCTGAGAGACCTCTTCCACAAGATCCAAGAAATCAAAGGAAATTTAAACCAAGAGTGGGAATGCTCTATGACTAACGGGGACACATTACATGACCAAGCAGAAATAAAAAGATGATTAAAACAATATACTGAAGTATTATATAAAAGAGATGAAAAGATGACAGCTTCATTGAAGGAATAGCCATATGAAGATGAACCTACAATTTTAGAAAGTGAAGTGGAAGCTGCACTCAGAGCAATTGGGAGAAATGAATCACCAGGAACAGATGGCATACCAATAGAGTTGCTTCAGGCTACAGAGACAGAATCTACTCTAGTTTTAACTAGTCTGTCAACAAATATTGAACACAAAAGAATGGCCCACAGATTGGAAATGCTCAATATACATCCCAATCCCCAAGAAAGGGGACATCAGGGATTGCAGTAACCACAGGGCTATTGCATTAATTTCCCATGCAAGGAAAGTGATGCTCAAAGTTCTACAACAAAGACTTTCATCATATATGCAGTGAGAAATGCCAGATGTCCAAGCTGGGTTCAGGAAAGGAAGAGGCATTAGGGATGATATTGCAAACATACATTGGATAATGGAGCACACCAAAGAATTTCAAAAGAAAATCACCCTGCATTTTCTAGGTTATAGTAGGCCCTTGGTAACTACTGGGATTTGGTTCCAGGACCCCCCCACACCCCCTATGGACACCAAAATCAATGGATGTTCAAGTCCCATTATATACAATGGTGTAGTAAAATAGTGTCTCTTATATAAAATGGCAAAATCAAAGTTTGCTTTTTGGAATTTCTTTTTTGAGAAATATTTTCAAGCCATGGATGGTTGAATCCATGGATACAGAATCTGTGGATATGGAAAAATGACTATAAAGCAAAGCCTTTGATTGTGTAGATCATGAAAAACTTTGGCTTACTCTTAAAGAAATGGATGTGCTACAACATTTGATTGTTCTGATGTGTAACCTCTACACAATATTGAGAGAGAATAGTTTCTAACTGGCAAGGGGGTCAGGCAAGGCTGCATTTTATCAGTGTCTGTATAACTTTGTACACTGAACATTTATGTAAAGCAGGATTAGACTTGGAGGAAGGAGGTGTGAAAACTGGAGGAAGAAACATAAACAATTTAAGATATGCAGATGACACCATACAGTAGGACCCCTGTATCCACTGATTCATTATCCACTGATACAATTATCCATGGGACACAAAACAGCACACCTACCATAGAGTCTTCCTAGAAAATATGTCCTCCCTAGCCATTTTCTAGGTCCTCCAAGGCAACTCTATGGTATTTTAAACCAGAAGTCCCATTAATTTCAATGGCGTTTGCTATTATCCATGGTTTTCAGTATCCATGCCCCCTCCCAAACCAATCCCCAGTGGATACAGGAGTCCTACTGTACAACTAGCAAAAAATAGCAAAGACTTGAACAATTACTGAAGAAAGACAAGGAAGAAAGTGCAAAAGCAGGTTCACAGTTGAACATTAAGAAAAAAATAATAATAACCACAGATGATTCATTTAACTTTAAAATAGACAATGATGACATTGAAATAGTTCAAGATTATCCGTACCTTGGCTCAGTGATTAAAAAAGTATGGAGACTGCACTCAAGAAATCAGACGAAGGCTAGGACTTGGAAGGGCAGCTATGATGAAACTAGAAAAGATCCCGAAGTGTAAAGATATATCATTGAATACTAACGTCAGGATTATCCATACTATTGTATTTCCAATTGCTATGTATGGTTGTGAAAGCTGGACAGTGAAGAAAGCTGAAAAGAAGAAAATCAACTCATTTGAAATATGGTGCTGGAGAAGGGATCTACAGATACTCTGGACTGTTAAAAAGGAAAATAAATGGGTCCTAGAGCAACAACCCTGAACTCTCCCGTGTTGTACTTTGCCATACCATGAGAAGACATGACTCACTAGAAAAGACAACAATGCCTGAGAAGGTAGTAGGCAGTAGGAAAAGAAGAAGACTACATAACAGAGGGATAGTTATAGAATTCAAGTCAGGTATAGAATTCAAGTCAGAAAAATGCTGACTTTTCTGATCAAGGAATCAAGGAAGCCACAGCCCTGAGTCTGCAAAACACCTGAGCAGAGCTGTTGATGATGGGGTGACGTGGAGGTCTCTCACTGATAGAGAAGTCACAAGTTGAAGTCGACTTGATGGCAGTTAACAACAAGCCAATGATTCATTCCCACTTTGAAAGGAAAGGATAACTGAAGTCAAATAAATATTCAATATGGCATTAGAAATTCTTCATTTCCACCTGGCTCTAACTGTTCCAGGAAAGAGCAGCGCTTTCTCCTTTCCCCTCCCCACCTTCCCTAATACATATGCAGATAGCGTATTATATTCAGCTAGGAGCCTAAGACGCCATGCTGGCACGTCCCCAGCCAGCCTGACTGGTTGGAGTCTGTATGCCTCTTTGCTTTGCCTGCCATTCATTGCAGAAGGCACTAAACATCAGTGAGCAGTTTTTAATAAGCAATTGGTATTTAACTGGCTAAAAGGTACTAAATGTCAGATCAGGGAACTCCAAATCCATCGCAGGTTTAATGGACTAGGAATGCAATCCATTAATTGCTTCTGCTTTATGTTAATTACACTGCACCAAGATTGATGGCCTGATTGCTCTGCCAGGCTCAGCCATGCTGGCAAACTTTGCTGTGCTGGGAGGTTTGGGGTTGGGAAATGAGTTTGCCAGCTTGATAAAGTACCCCTTTTCTGTACTGGAGAATTTTGGGTGTTTGTTGCTATCACTGTTTGTTGCTCTCCCAATTCTGCTAGTGACAGGAAGTTTCAGGGAGCCAAGCTTTTACAGAAGCAGTCTCTTTTTAAAAGAGAGAGTATTGGAGGTTTGAGGTATGTTTTTTGTAATATCCACCAGCAAATTTTACAGGCTGAGCATTAGGGAGTCTGCAGGAGCTGAGACATGACAATGAAGGGCTTAAATCCAATTGCTGGTCTCAACTAAAGTAGAACCATTCAATCAATGGGAATTACTAATTCATTCTATTGATTAGATTTAGCCCTAGTCTTTGAAGCAGCATCCTTTGCTGCTTCATGACCAAACTGTGTACAGAAAATTAGTGGTTTCCCTCTCCCCAGCACCTGCCTCTTCCTGGCCACTTGCTGAACTCTTAACGTGTTTCTTCTCTGCTGGCTACATTCCACCTAACAAGCTTTCTCTCTCCAGAGTTGAGTTCACACCTAAGCAGGTGCGTACAATGCTTGTGTGAGTTCTAGTAGCCACCAGCTATTGAAAGCCACTGATGTCTATGCAGGACATCCCAATGACCTGAGAATAAGCCCCAGCTGAGCTCAGTAGATATACTTTGCAGCAGACGTCTGTAGTACTGTACTGTGCTACTAGCAAGTATAAGAAACATATTTTATCTATTAATTATACAGAAGCCAAGAGAGGATGATTTCTCTTCACATGTCACAACATAACAGGGTTCTCATTGCAAGCTGGTTCCTTCATCCGTAACTCATTTTAATGGCCCACCCACTGGATGAACTAGAAACATTTGTCCTGGCTACCCTGAAGTGGTAGGTTTGATCTGTTCCATCTGGGGCAAGGCTTCCATCTGAAGAAGGCAAACATTTCGAAATTGTTGCAGGAGGAAACAGCAATGACTTTTACAGAGATGGTGCCTTGTATCCCAGCCAACACTGAGAAGGAAAGCTGCCTCAAGGCATTTTATTGCTTGAGGCAAAGGATAAGATGGTGTCCCCTTTCATTTCACAGCTGGTGTCTAGATGGGCAGTTCAATCACATTTTAGTATGTGCAACATGATAGCATGCTCTACCACTGCACGTGAGGGCAACATGCAAGCTTAAGGGTGCCAGATACACTGCTAGGATGGCTGCATGAAAAAAGAGGACAGTCTTCCTTTGTGCAGAAGGAGACATTTCAGCAGGTGCCACTTGTCTCTTAAGTGAACCCTACTGAAATTCCCTCTTGTACACAACTATTAAAGGTACAGAAATCTCATCTTCTTTTCCATCTGGTCGTCTATACACAGCTACATCTCCTAAGATTGTAAAATGACCAAGGGTCTCAAGAGGTACAGCAGGGGGAAGGTGGTGCCACTCTTGCCCACCCCACCCCTCAGTTCTCCTACCTTACTTGGTTTCTTTACTCTGCCTAATGATAGAAACAGCCTTGCTGAGGAGAGAGGTCTGAGCAATGTGCTCCTGGATATTATGATTGACACTTAAACACAGTATCTGGTCAGATTGTGGAATTTGTTGTTACAAGATGGATTGATGGACTAGAGAGGCTTTGGTCTGATCCAGTGTGGCTGTTAATGTTCTTGGGGAGAATGGGAACATTAATGTTCTGTTAATGTTCCTGTTCCTATACCTCTAAAACAGAAATATAGAAGGGGAAACTGTTCCTGATGTGAAGGGATGGGAAAATGACATCCGTTCTGTATCTCTTTGTCCTAGGATGGTCAGCACTTTTCTGACTTGAATTCTATACCTGCCAACATTGTATGGCAGGCATAATTTTAACTGGTGAAGCTTTTCCACATTCCAACATTGGCATACCAAGAGAATCCACTTCACTGTTTAATTTCTGAGTTTAAAAAAAGCCTGTGGAGGACTACTTCTGAGCTAATACAGAGTATTGATTACTGAGGATCAATGGGTGGGTGAGATGGGGAGAGGCTCTAAAACAGGGACCTCTCAAAATCTGTGAAAATTTTTTATAAAAGGTGCTTTTAATATCCTAATTTTTAATTGGAAGATAAACAATACGTTTGTGCATGCACAGAGCACTATATTTTAACGGCTGATTAACCACTATCATCATTCAAAATCTGAAGTTTAAAAACTTTCAAGAATATATATTGTGTCTTGATGAAATTAATTCTTCCCCTTGCAAAGGTCCTGCATTGCAGATAGGATAGGATATTCAGCAGCTAAAACTTTTTGTGGGTTAGAAATGCAGTAAGCAAAATTCCACCTGCCAAAATTCTGCTTTATGTGGGTGATGAACACAGAGGACCCACCTCTACTTGGCCAGAAAGAGTCAGGCCTAGCCAGAAAGAGTCAGTCTAGAGTACTGTGTTCAGTTCTGAGTGCCTCATTTTAAGAAGGATGTAGACAAGTTGGAGCAGGTTCAGAGAAGGGCAACAAGGATGATAAGAGAACAAAACATATGAGAAAAGATTGAAGGAGCTGGGCAAGTTCAACTTGGTAAAGAGAAGACTGAGGGGGGATTGCACTCTTTAAATCCTTCAAGGGCTGTCACAGAGAGGAGGGGGAAGGCCTATTCATTGCTGCCCCAGAGGGGAGGACCAGGTCCAATGGTTTGAAGTTACAGGAGGGTAGGTTTAGAATGAAAGTTAGAAGGAACTAATGTTGCTTCTAATCTTGACAGAAAGAGTGGTTTGGCAATGGAACCAATTGCTTAGATAAGTGGTGGGATCTTCTCTGGGTGTCTTTTAAAAGAGACTGGAGTGTTACCTGCTGGGGATGCTTTAGCTGAATACCCTCACTGAGTGGGGTTGGGGGGTTGGATTCATGGCCCATGAGGCCCCTTCCAACTCTATTATTGTATGAGCCAAAAGAAAGGAGCAAGGAACCTAACTTTCAGTTTCCAGCTTATTATATTTTTAAAGGCTTCTTACTGAATGCAGCTGTGCAGTTATTGTGAAAAGGTGGACAGATGGAGCCAAAGAGAAGTCTGAGAAACCGCAGTGGTGCCAGCCCAATACAACTTGCTGTCTGAGGCAGAGATGCAAATTGCACCTTCCCCTCACCCAATTCAAGGTGTATACTATAACACCCAAGGCCAGCTAGCTATATTATATTGGCACCTGAGTCAGAAGTTCCCACAACTGGCTCTCTTCTTCTCTGGAAGAAATCAAATCACTCACATTGTGTGTTGCCATTCATGCCACTCCAAATCAGCTGCCTGGAGCCACCTAATGTAGGGCTATCCCTATGACTGCTGTTGATTTTTTGACTACAGCTTGATCTGAAGACATATGGTCCTTCAAAGTAATTTTGCTGAAGTAGTTGGCTCAGTGCCTGAATGGAGGGTCACATATACCATCTGTACCTCATGATCTCCATGATGGAAGAAGGGTGGGATGTAAATATACTGGAAAAAATAATATTGCTGGTGGATATGGACATGCCTGGTAGCAGAGATGAGTGAATCAGAGGGGTTGGGTTAATAGAAACAAAATGTAATGTATCCTCCTTCTACATTTCAAAATGCTTGGGCTATTCAATAAAATACCTGATGCACAACCTGATCACACAAACCACCACAAAAGCAGCCATCTGGGCAGATAGCAGAGCATACCTATACACATCTATACTTGTACATAACTATTAAGAAGGAAGTTTCCTTTAAAATCAATGGGGCTTATTCTCAGCATATTCTCAGTTTAATGTGCATTGGACTTCAGCCTAAAACACTCAGTGGGGGCAACCAACTTCTACACAGGGTTGTGGCCTGACATCTCATTTTAGAAAAGCCTGAGAAAGTTACTTTTTGGACTACAAAACCCAGAAGCCCCCATCAGCATGGACATGCTGGCCTGGGGATTCTGGGGACTGTAGTTTCCCTTGGGAACATTTCCAAGCTCTTGAGCTTTAGGGACTCAGCACTATTCCCTTCCTTTCACTTTGATTGCTTTTTCCTGATGTTGGTTTCCCTTTGTTCCGCTTATCCGGTCCCTGCCAGCTGGGGCCTGCTCCCCCTCCCCTGCGGCTGCTGTTTGCAACCACACTCCCGCTTTAATCGTCATGCAGTCGAGCTCTACATATTTAACTCCCTTAATCTGCTTCCATAACTCAGTCCCACCAGCCTCCTTCATCATTTTTGTAGCCGTTCTCCCAACTGCTTCCAGTTTGTCAATATCTTTTGGGTAATGAGTTGCCTTTGCAAAGCGGAGAAGGGGAAGGAAGCAGCCGCCTGTAGTGGTGAGTAAAAGGACAAAGAAAGTGTGATGAGTTCACAACTTGATAAATGGAAGGTTTTGGAACTTTGAAGGGAAATGATTGCACAAAGTTATGGGTACTTCCTAGCAGAGTTTTTATCCCACAGTGCCCCTGCCTCTTTCTCATGCCTTCTAGGCTCTCTCCTGTCTTGGAACCAGAAAGCATGGGAGAAGGCATGGTATAGTGGTTTGAATGCTGGACTGGGACTTTAGAGGCCAGGGTTCAAATTTCTGCTCAGCCATGGAAACCCATTGGGTGACCTTGGGCAAGTCACACTCTCTCAGCCTCAGAGGAAGGCAAAGGGAAACACCCTCTCAACATATCTTGCCAATAAAATCCTGTGACAGGTTCAACTTAGGATCACCATAAGTCAGAAACAACTTGAAGGCACACAACAACCACCACCAGAAGTCATTGTCTTTCATTTGTAGCCCTCTTGTATTTTCCTAGCACTTCGCCTTCCCTTTTTTCCTTACTACAGAAAATATATTATGAAAGAAAAGACAGAATAGCTGCACTATGTCTTTTGACTGATAGCACTATAGGGGCCCACCATCTGGAAGTGCCCACTGTATCCCTCTCCTACTTTTTGTGGCAATTTAATTAATTTGGGACAGCTATACAGACAGACACATGCATGTTTGCATGTGTGGCTCTATTTGTTGCAGGACTTTCTGGGTCTGTTTTCTGTAACAAGTAACAATCCTAGAAAGTATCTACAGTTGTCCCTCCGTATCCATGGATTTGGTATCCATGGATTTAAGTATTCATGGCTTGAAAATATTATTTAAAAAATAATAATCCAAAAAGCAAACCTTGATTTTGCCATCTTATATAAGGGACACCCTTTGCTGTGCCATTGCATATAATGGGACTTATGGATTTTGGTATCTACGGGGCTCCTGGAACCAAGCCCCAGTGGATATGAAGGGACAACTGTACTAAGAGTACAGTGGCACCCCTGTATCTGCTGATTTGCCAACCGCGGATTCAATTATCCATGGTTGGCAATGGCGGGGGTGGAGGGAGGGGGGAGGAGGGATATTGTCTGCCCCATCCCTTCCCCTGGAGAGCTCCTGTCACGTGGATGAAGGGGGGAGGAGGGATCTTGCCTGCCCTGTCTGTCACCTCAGCAGCGATTGCAGGGGTGAAGGGAGAAGCGGGGGGAGGGATCTTGCTGCCCCCCTTCCTCCGGGAGGTCTCCTACAGTGGTGGTGGGGTGGTGGATGGCATTTGCTATTATCCGTGGATTTCACCATCTGTGGTGGGGCCTGGAACCAATCCCCCATGGATACAGGGGTCCTACTGTAGATGAAAGCATTGCAAGGCATATGCAGAATGCATTTTTCTCACTGCTAAGGAATCTGTAAAGGACAAAGATTAGGAGATGGAATTAGGAGTGAAATTTCCAGCCAGGGAGGACTGTGCTCTGGTACCACTTTTCTAGAGATGAAGCCTGGAGAGGACAAAGTGCAGCCCTCCAGGTGTTGCTGAACTGCAACTAGCAGTGCTCCTTAGCTTTAGTTGTGCTGCAGCTCAGCAACATCTGGAGGGCTGTGCTTTGGTCTCTCCTGGACTAAGTGTTGCTTTCTCTCCTGACCCCCCCCCCATATCAAGGCTTTTTAACACTAACCCTCTGCTACTCTATTACTCAGAGGTCCTTCCTTGAAACAGACTGTGTGAATTTATCTCCATGCCATCTTGGCTGTAACACTGTAGAACGTGATAGATGGAGTGCAGCAGCTATAAGCCAGAATGCCCCTGGTTCAAATCTCACTTTTACCATAAATTCACTAGGCACCACCCTCCCCTTGTAATATGAGAATAAAATAACCTAACACATTATAAGGTTGATGTATTATCTTGAGTACACCATCTTTCACAGCCTGGCACCAGTCAGATCTGTTGGATTACAGGTCCCATCATCCCTCCCACAGCCAGCAATTATGAGAAGTGTTTCAGACACTCCTAAGGTCTGAAATACACATTATGGGTAGAAACACAGAAGTGGTTCTCCCCTGTTAAAAGGTGGTTGAAAAACAGAAGCTTCAAGCTGAACTTGCTTGAAGATATGAAGCTGCCTTCCTGGTTCTGAGTGAGAATGCTGGTTGAATTACCCCAGGATTCTCTGCTCTCACATCAGTGGCAGCTGGTGACTCCAATATCAGTGGGGTGGCAAATCTGTTCTGGCTTTAGTGTGACTTTGAAAGGAGCTATCAAAAGGTGATGAATCCCAATAATTTTAGCACTTTGGACAGCTCCTTTAAAAGTTTGAAGTACAGTAGAAATGTTTTGCTTTACCACCTCACTGAGAAGAGAGCCAGCACTCACCACTCGCTCAGACTACTGCCAGCTCTCTTGGATCTAAGGCAGAGTTATTTCACCTTCAGCTGCTACCTGAGTGATTAGTGATGCAGCAGGCATTGGAAACAGGACTTCCTTCTTGCAAAGCAGATGATCTAAGGCTGAGCCATGGCTCTTGCTTAAAATGTTTGAATACATTGGAGCCTTTCTTGGATGGACCATCTCTGCGCTGTACCCACTGCTTGTAGCATTCCAAGGTCTGGATTGGACAGGCTGAACTGTGCGGGCCTTGGTGGCAGGATAATCTAGTGGCCTAATGGCATGAAATTGGATTAGACAGATTTTTGCTATCTCCAAAATCTGTTTATTGGACAAGGGAAGTGAGTCCTCCAGGTTAACATATATTTCTTCTTGCATTCTTTTGAGGCATGGCATTTGCCTGCCTTGAAGACAGAGATGTAACAGAAGCTGACATGTACGTTTAATTCAGTTCAAACAACAATTTCCCCCTTTCTTTCATGTTTTAAGAGTCCAGGGCATAGTCGAACGCTATGTATGTGGTCATCTGCTTTATGCTATAAGACCCCCTTCACACTCCACAATTACAGCACTTTGATGCCACTTTAATGATGGCACATCGTTCTAGTGCCTCATCAAACTATACATCCCGGATTTTGTAGCATGCAGGCATGGCTATTAAGGTGGTACAAACTATAAGTCGACCCCTGTATCCACAGGGTATATGTTTCTTGATTTATCATGTATAAGTGAAACTGTGGATAATAGCAAACTCTATTAAAGTAAAGCACTTCCGGTATAAACATTGGAAGACCTAGCAATTCCTAGAGAGGATGCCTCTCTAGACATTTTCCAGTGCAACTCTAAAGTATGTGTCCCCTATTTTGTGTTCCTGGGATTACTGAAACTGCAGATATTGGTTCTGCTGATACTAGGGCAACCTGTATTATAATTCACAGTATGAAATGAGCCCTAGGTTAAATTATTGGTCCATCTAGCCCATTAATGAACAACTGGAAAATAGTATGTTTAAAGGAATGTAGTTTCTCATTATTTGGGGTTGGGGGAGGTAACAAGGGCCAATTTCATTGCTTTTAAGTGTTACAGTCACAACAAGGTGAATACTAAGGGTTTTTTTATGTATGTGTATGTGTGTGTGTGTGTTTGTGCTTCAAATCACCTGTTGACTTATGGCAACCCAATGAATTTCATAGAGTTTTCTTAGATAAGGAATACTCATAGGTGGTTCTGCCAGTTCTTTTCTCTGAAATATAGCCTAAACCTCTTGGTATTCATTTGACATAACAAGTAACAATTACTGTGTCTAAACAATACTTTTGGTTGTTTGGGGGGCACTTTAACTTTTTTTTTTTTGAATACATTTTAGTTTTTTAAAAAAGCAGTTCAAAGCTAATGTATTAGTAACACATTCCTAATGAGTAATAGTCAACAAACTACTTTTTTAAAAATCAAAGGTAATGCTAATGTGCTAGCTTTTCCAGTAACATTTTCAAAGCTTTGCCATAATGTTTCTTCTGACTGGCAGCAGTTCTGCATGGTCTTAAACAGTGGTCTTTCCAGTTAGCCTGCTACCTGACCCTTTTTTAAACTGGAGGTGCCAGGGACTGAACCTGAGACCTTCTGCATGCAAAGCATGTGCTTTATCATTGAGTTGTGGTCCCTCTCCATAATACTGCATCCATTTGTAACATAACTGAATACCAGCACACACACATCCAATGCGCCTGTGCCGGAGGGTGAAGAGGAGACCGATGATGCAAAATCCATTGCAAAGCAGTACAGGAGGCAAGGCCTCTTTGTGATTTACTAGTTTCATTTTGATTTCTCTCCCACCCTCTTCCCAAGGGCTCAGGGATGGGAAGGGACCATCACTCCTGCTTTACATGCAGAAGGCCCCGGGTGTCAATCTCTGACATCTTTCATTCAGGGGAGTGAGGACTGGAAAAGGCCAACACCCTGGACAGCTTCTGGCAGCCAGTCACCAGTACTGGGCTTGGAAGACCAGTGTTCTGAGCCAGTGAGAAAAGTTCCTGATGTAAAATGTTAAATGGGAAATACATGGTTAAAATGCAATCCTTAGCTACATGAAAATCACCCTGTTATCACTTAAGTCTGGCCCTTGAATGCCAGCCCAAAGATGAAAGTTTTATACCTCATCTTCTGGAGGATGTGCAGGATTGGAAATGGACAGATATTTGTTGTTATTTCTTGTGGAGCTGACTTCAACTTACAGTGACCCTATGAACAGGGGACCTTCAAGAGCTCTTATCATCAACAGCCCGGCTCAGATCTCGCAAACTAAGGACCTTGATTGAATTTATCTGCCTATGATGCAGTCTCGCTCTCTTGTCTTAGAATCATAGAATTGTAGAATTGGAAGAGACCACGAGGGCCATCCAGTCCAACCCCCTGCCATGCAGGAAATCACGATCAAAGCATCTCCGACAGATGGCCATCCAGCCTCTGTTTAAAGACCTCCAAGGAAGGAGACCCCACCACGCTCCGAGGGAGTGTGTTCCACTGCCAAACAGCTCTTACTGTCAGAAAGTTCCTCCTAATGTTGAGGTGGAATCTCTGTTCCTGGAGCTTGCATCCATTGCTCCGTGTTCCAGTCTCTGGAGCAGCAGAAAACAAGCCTGCTCCATCCTCAGCGTGACATCCCTTCAAATACTTAAACAGGGCTATCATATTGCCCCTTAACTGTCTTTTTTCCAGGCTAAACATACCCAGCTCCCTAAGCCTCTCCTCATAAGGCATGGTTTCCAGACCTTTCACCATTTTAGTTGCCCTCCTCTGGACACGCTCCAATTTGTCCATATCCTTTTTGAATTGTGGTGCCCAGAACCGGACACAGTATTCTAGGTGAGGCCTGATCAAGGCAGAATAGAGTGGCACTATTACTTCCCTTGATCTAGACCAATGATGGCGAACCTATGTCACGCGTGTCAGCACTGACACGCAGCCATCTTACTGCCTTTTACCTTCCCAAACATCATTGCCTTTTCTGAGTCATGTCTTCTCAAGACATATCTCATGATATGGATGGACATAATACCAGGGAAAGGCTGGATGTTCAGCTCTGGCAAGGAAGCAAGCCTTGCCTTGTGGTTTATCTTGGCAGTTGTAATAGTACAGAGGGACTTATGTAGCATATGGGGGTGGGAGCAGTCAATAAAGAGAAGAGGGGAAGGAGAGGAAAGGAAAGGAAAAATGAGAGAGACAGATGCTTTTTTTTGGGGGGGGGAGGTTTACACCCCAGAGGGGATTTGCACCCGAAGAGAGCTTGGCCAGGCTGCCTGAAAGCATGTTGCATCCTTGTGAGAAACTTCTCTGCCCATAGTCTCTCCCTTTGCCCTTCTTAATGTTTGCTTTGCCTGCAGTCTCTTTAATAAATGGCTTCGCTTGCCAAGCACCCGAGCTGCGGTTTATGGCGCCGTCACCTGCGCCTGAACTCGCTGCTGTAATAAAGCAGCATTGGAGGCGGGGGGGGGGAGAGAAGAAGGGGGTGGCACGAGGCCGTTTGTTATTCCAGCCCACCCTCCCCTGTGCGCTCGCTGCGGAGGGAGGGAAGGAAAGGAAAGGAGCGAAGGGGCCGGTGAGCTCGCTGCGCAGCCTCAGCATCCTGATGGAAGCCTGGGAGACCGCTGTAGCAATGAGCTTCCCCGTCGGCCTCTCCGTGGCCCTAAAAGGGAGGCAGTGCCACGGTGCCACGGCGGGAGCCATGATGTCATTGCAGTGTTGCTGCAGCGGGTTTCGGATAGCCGTCCTCGTTGCATCAGGTTGCCCCCCTCCCCTCCCGCCTGGTCCCCACCCTGCTTATACTGTATTTGTCTCGCTGGTGGGGATGTTTCCCTTCTTCCCCAGCCAACGTTCATCCCACCTACTTGCCTGTCTTGTTCACACACGCTGGCTTTGAACAGACATTTGTAGGGATGCTCTCTTACTTCCTCCCCCGCCCCAACTCTGAAACCTCCTAACTTTCTGCTGATTTGTTTTGTGTATGCTGAGTCTTCTGTCAAGCTGCTCCTGACATTAGGCAGAAGGAGCCATCTGCCTCAGGTGGTAGATGTGGGTGGACAGCAGTCACACCTCTGCTGCCCATTGTTCCAGAGCCCCTCAGTTGCCTCTCTCCTGCTGTGGAATATAGTCAGCCCTCCGTATCCATGGATTCAACCAATCATGGCTCAAAAATATCCCACCCCTTCAAAATCTAAAAAGTAATATTTGATTTTGCTGTTTTACATACGGGAGGCCATTTTACTACATCATTGTATACAATGGGACTTGAGCATCCACAGATTTTGGTATCCACAGAAGGGTCCTGGAACCAAACCCCAGCAGATATTGAGGACTCGCTGTCCAAAGCTGTGTGTTGTTGTTATGTGCCTTCAAGACAGTTTCAGACTTATGGCAATCCAAAAGCCATGTATTTTTCTTGGCAGAATTTGTTCAAAGGGGGGTTATCTTTGCCTTCCTCTGAGACTGAGAGAGTGTGACTTGCCCAAGATCACCCGGTGTATTTCCATGGCTGAGTGGGGATTTGAACCTTGGTCTCTCAGGGTCCTAGTCCAATAATCAAACCACAACACCATGCTGTCTCTTGGGGAAAGGTGTATGTGCCACCATCTAAAGTATCCCACTGCCCACATGTTCAGCAGAGGACACTACCTTATTGCAAGTGTTTAGGTAAGATTCAACTGCTGACCCAGTTCACTTCTGGATCTAGAAGAGCCATCTTATTCTTTGTCACAAGTGTCAAAATACCTTGGACCAGTCTTGACTTGAAGCTGATGAACAGAGTGACAGTTGAAATGAGTTTGCCCAGAACTGTCTCAAAAAGATTTCCTTGGAAAAGTCTGATTGTGAATAGTCTCTGTGATGTGTTAATATTTGGCAAATATTTGATATGCAACATCATCATTAAGTAATATATGCAATTTTGCAATATTTGACTTGGACATAGAGGACACCGCTAGTGAGGCTCTTCAAAAAAGTAAAATGCATGATAGAATACAATGTCTAGAGGAAATAAATGAGTCTCTACTTAATAAAATGGAAGATTTGGAAAACCGGGAGACATCTTAACATTTGTTTTAGGGGGGACTCGGAGGATGCAGAGAGATATATCATATTTCATGGTCTCTCTGCTAAACGGCCTATGCCCCGAGCTTGAGCTGGATATCTCTGATATCAAACTTGTGCATAGAGTCAACTCCAATGTGCAATCTGGCAATAAGTTGCGAAGAGATATTCTACTCTGCTTTGCCCGATACCCTAAGAAACCCTTGGTTCTCACTAAACTAAATACGATAAAAGACCTGACATATGGGGACAACAACATATTGGTCTTTCAAGACCTGGCAGTAGAAATGCTAAAGAAGAGGTGGTCATTTAAGCTCATAACTTTGATCATTAAAAAGGGAGGAATTAAATATCAATGGGGCTTTCCGTTTAAACTGATTGTCATGAAGGATGACAGAGCCATGGTAGCAACTACAAAGATGTGATGATGGCTCTGTTATGGCATTAGATATCTCTGTACTGAGGGAGCTGGAAGAAGAAATCAGGAGAAACAACTCCCCCCCCCCACTTCATCAGAGATCCCAACCCTCAAGCATCAGATGGGAAATTGTTTAAAAGAAAGAAAGACAGGAAGAATAATTCCACTCCACTGACACAGCATTGAATCTGGCCTTTTCCCACCTAACAATACAAGAGTAAACTTTACTTACCACGAGCTGAAGGCACAATGCAACCACTCAACAATCTCCATAGTAAAGATGAGGACTCCATCTTGAAGAGGTCCATCCCAGCTGGTGAATGGTGACAACTAATCCACCATTACCAAGGAGAGACTCTATACATGACCTTTCCTAAGGCTTCTCAAAGAAGGGAGGGAATCATAACTACATGCATCTGGTTTGCTTTGCATTATCTGGAGACCTGAATTCATTTAGAGTAGCCAGGCATTGCTGCACTATCTCTTTACCTATTCTGTGTTGCATTTCCCCTACTGCCCCCCCAACTGCTTCACATTGTTTCTATAAGACGTTCATCAGCAATCTAGCGTTCGCTGCAGCTTCTGAGAGCAATCCCTTTAGAGTATATTACACTCTAATATTATTGCAGGAATCTAGTGGGAAGTTCCCAATGTGTGAACTCCTATCCAGGAAAGACCATAGCTGGCAGACCAGTCAAAGCTGGGCCCAGGAACTGCAAACTGCACAGTCCATGTGTGCTTTCAACAACAGAGACCCAGAGATGGGAAACGTGTTGCTCTGTAGATGTTGTGGGACACTCATCATTTTTAGCTTTGGCACAACCCGTGTTGAGAAATGTTACAATTTATCAGTTATGCGACCCTCGAGCATCGTGATTTCCTGCATGGCAGGGGGTTGGACTGGATGGCCCTTGTGGTCTCTTCCAACTCTACAATTCTATGATTCTATGATTCTATGATTCTATGACTGGGAAGTGCTTAACAATTCTTAGCACCTGGTGTGCACTACCAGCTACTGACTGTTAACATGCAATAGTGGTCACTAGCGTTTGAAAGTCCACTTTGAGTTGTGTTTTGTAAATTTTGTGAAAAGGTCATTCATCCACTCAGCCACTTATGAGGGCATGAAATATTTTTCTGGTGCTCTGTATGTCTCCAGTGACCATTTTTCATCCATCTAAAACTCTACAAGAAACATTCCAGGCAGGCCTTAATGAATTCTTCCTCAGGGATCATGTCTTCCAAATCTTTTTAAACAATTTATTTTCCTTTTCTCTGCAGTAAGATGTTGGGGTTATCATGGTTTAAGACAGCCTCTTCCAACTGGATGTTCTCCTGATGTAATGGACTACAGTCATCAGACAAAAGGCCATTGCATATCTTGATTGGGAATGAAGAGAGTTACAGTCCAACACAACTGGAGGATGGCCAGTGTGGGAAGCCCATTATCTGAGACCAAGGCTGCATCTGCACTGCATAAACATAACCCAATGCTATAGAATCATGGGATTTGTAGTTTGTTGTGGCAACAGAGCTCTCTGACAGAGAAGGCTAAATATCTCACAAAGCTACAAATCCCAGAATTCCATAGCATCGAGCCATGGCAGTTAAAGCAGTGTCAAACTGGATTATTTCTACAGTGTAGATGCAGCCTTAGGCAGTGCTGAACAGCTTAGTGGTAAAGCTTCCTAAGGTATGGTGATTATGATTGATTGTGGGCAAAAGATAAGGGAAGAAAAGGAGAGGATCTTATCACTCCAAAGCTAGGAAACAGTTTGCAAGGCTTCAGAATTTAGAATGCTTTGTACTCGCTGAACACCTTCAGGGCAAGCAACCACAACACAAAGCTTTTGACTTATGTTTTGAAGCAATATCAGCGCATCCTCCAAGCAGTCTCAATTTCCCTCTTCCAACCCCTCTTTGTTTGCCATGCTCTATCAGCCCACATTGGGCTCATAAGGCAAGGAGAAAGAGGCATAAGGCAAATCAGACATACTCTCTCATCTTTGTAAATGTCCCTTAGAAAATGATTGGTTAAAGAAGTCCATAGACCAACATCTGGCACATATGTATTTATGTGCGTCCAATTCTATGTCTATGTCTGATTCTTGAGTAGCACATGGGCAGCAAAAATATCATTCCTATGTAAAATGCACAGGTGTGGAAAAACATTAAATGGATATGAAGTGAGCTTGAGTTAAAGCTGTTCCCGAGAGCACTGGGAATTGCTGTTTTGCAAATGGACTGAGAAGTTTGGACATACCTCTACACATCAAATCTGTGTTGCTTCTTTCCCAGTTTAACTGATGTGGCTTTCTCACAAGGAATCCTGGGAAGTGTGGTTTGCTGAGAATTCTGTGCAAGATACTTCCAAATAGAACTACACTTCCTAGTGCACCTCCAATAGAAGTGACTTAAATCTGTGGTGTAGATATGTGCTTTTTAACATAGGGATGGTCAACTCCTAGGGATCAAGGATTCCATGTGGAATCTTTCAAAACCTACTTCTGCACTACCACAAACATTCAGCAGCAACTGCAACCATCTTCTATAGTTCAGGGAATGGGGTGCAGCCTGCAGCATACATCCCTGCTAGCATGCCAAGCAAAGTGTCTCCCTCATGTCCAGAAGCGGGGAGAAGGGCAAATATTGTGTGTTGTTATATTTTGAGGCAGTGGCATTGCTACTGATTTTTTTGGCAGTGCAGTCTGTCAGGGGTGGCTGCAGTGGCAAAGGAGGGCATTGGGGGTAGGATGCACTCCACACAAAAACACTGCCTATTCCTTCTTTAACAGCTCACAGTATCCCATGGGTAGAAGCCATGACAACTGTGAAGCTAGTATAATTTAGTAGTGCTGGATATCCATTTTGGGTGAAGGGATGCCCCCAAACTACTACGTTGGCTTATTAAGAGGCCTTGTCAAAATGTTTAATTGATATGCTTATAGCTTCATTGGTGATTTGCTCCCAAAGAGGCTGTGATCTCATTTTTTCCCCTGCAGAAGGTACCCAAGCCCGTTTCTCCTCATGGAATGTGTCAGGGTGTTCTTTGTAGTCATCTGTAGAGTCCTGCTTTCCTGGCACATGTTGCTCATTTCCTCTCCTCCCCATGTAGCGTGTTCAGCTGAAGTCTGCCCTGCAACCTGTGGCAACATTAGCATTGTTTAAGTCCAGCATTACTGACAGCTGATGGCAATTTCTCATATCACCCCTTTTGTTAGAAATCACATCCACACTCTATTTTTGTTTGCATTATGAGAGTGTAAGAATGCTGGGTTCCAAAGGATGCCCCATTCTGTCGTTTGACAGGTCAACTGGACTTGATGACTCTTTGATGGTATCTAGCCAGGTTCTTCATACATTCCAGTGTTGACAGCCTGGCAGTGGTACAGTTAAATAACTTCAGACTCTGGACTCCCCCACTAGTGGTGGACAGTGGCTTTCATATCAGTGGGGCAACAAATTCGCTCTGGGATTTAATTCTGAACTTTAAAAGAGTATCCAAGGTACTGAACCTGCTTTAGGAATAGGATTCAGCACCCTTGAAAGTTCAGACTAAATGCCAGAACGGACTCACCATCCCTCTGACATGGGGCCACCAGCCAACACTTCCTCCTCCCCACTTTAAATTATAACTTGATTACCCTTAACAATTCAGCAAGCTAGCCTTGTGGTCCATTTGAGTTACAGCTTCTTGCTCATGCTGCTGAGCAGAGACCTAGACTTACAACCTAGAACCCTACTCTGTTGGTAATACTGGGGCCAAGGAGATGGTGCATCAGGGAAGTTCCAAAGCAGGGGGTATGGATAATGTATGAGTTGCCACTTCTTGCCCTTGACACCCAGCACTGCCTTTTAAATCTCCAGCTGAAGGTGGAGAAAAAAAAAGACTCATTCCTTCTCACAGACCTGTCATCTATTACTTTCTGTGCCTAGAAGTTCCCAAGTGTGTTGTTCAGCAGATGAAAAAGAGACTGGGGAAGGCAGTGAAAGGAGGCCGATAACAGGCTTGGGAAGGAACTAGCAGGAGAAACACTGACTCCATTTTGTTTGCTTCAACTGAAGTTTTAAGACACAACTTATGGAGTAAAATGTGTGGAGCTGAATTACACCTATCTCTTTGCTTAGTCCTCCCATTCCTTCTAGTCAAAAGGTGCACTGTTTTGAAACTTCAGGGTGAATTTCTGGCTACTATCCCCCAATCTTTCACTTCACTGTCTTCCTTCAAATGTTGTTTTAAAAGCCCCACCTTTTCTGTGAAATCTTTGGCTGCCTTATCCATACTGATTACAGGGGTGGGCAAAATCTGGCCCTCCAGATGCACTAGCTGATGGTGAGGGATGCTGGAAGTTGCAGTCCAACAGTCCTGGAAAAGATGTCCTTTGCCCACCCTCACCTGACTTCAACTAAACTTGAAAGTTATGAAGCCTGCAAACAGGAACCGTGTTGTTCACAACTGTATTGGTGTAGCAGGCCAGCCTCTTGCCTTTCTGGGTCAGAGAAATGAGGAAGCAGAATCCCCGTGAGTATCCAAGAATAGAGTCCAAGTGCCACTTGGATATGGAGTTTGGACATATGATGTCCAAAACTGCTTTAGAGGTGGTATGGCCCACCAAGTCATAGGAACAGGGCAAACTGCCCCATTCCAGCCTAGTTTTGTTGACTGGCTATAGCACTTCCCAGTGCTTTCCTATTACTTGCTACCTGGTTCCTTTAACTGAGGTTGTGAATCTAGGGCAATCTGGGTGTAGAGCAGATCTTTCACCTCTGAGTTATGGTCGCTCCCCACATTTATACTTGAGAGTCATACACTGACCAGGTGCCTTTAGACAAGCTACTGTCTCTTAGTCTCAGCCCTCCATTGGAAGCAGTGTGATAATGATAATATACTGTCTTACCTTGGAGGGTTGTTGTATGGTTTCTGAAAAGTAATGCCTATGAAGTGCTTTGAATTCTAATGTGTTAGAGATAAAATATATTATCATTAATTAACTCATTTTTACACTCAACTAGTCCAAAATACACCCATTGAGCTTTTCTGCAGAAAGAAGATTGTTTATTTATTAGTTACATTTATATCCACTTTCTTTCCAAAAAAGCTCAAGGCAGCATACATGGTTTCCCTCCTCCCCACTTTTATCTTCATAACACCCCTGTAAGGTAAGTTAGGCTGAGAGAAAGAGAGAGTGAGATTGGCCCAAAGCCTCTCAGTATGTTTTGTAACTACAAGTTGGTTTCTCCAAGAGTTTGTCTATATTAGTGGAAAACCCCAAATCCCCCCTGAATCCGGCTCGATAATGCCACATGATGTGTGGCCTTTCCCCCTGAATCTGGTGTGATAATGCCACATGATGTATGACCCTATCTGCCATATTTGGGGAATATCCCCTGAATCTGGGTTTTAAAAAACTTGCAATTTTCTCCAGAGTATGTTTGAAAGTCCAGAGAATACTGTTGTGTGAACAATCTATCCACACTGGATTCAGAGGTTGAGGAGGATGGGAAAGACAAGGGCTGCCTGAGTACTACCTGAGCACTGTCATTTCCCCCTTTCTGGGCACCATTTCCTCATTACAAAGGTAGAGCCACAGCACTAGTCGCTCTCTCTGAAGTTAGAATGGGCAGCCACCCGGCCATCTCCAGGCTGACCACCCATTTGAACTTCAGAGAGAGTGACTAGCTCTGGGGCTTTGCTTTCATGGAGCTCAGAGTCAAGCCCTAAGTCTGAGTAACAGTTTTGAATAGAAGCCAAATACTTCACTGGGAGTAAACATCTGAATGCAGATTTGGGCTTTGACAGCTACAGTGCTTAAATCCGGGCCAGAGTAGTCTGAATTTCATGCACTGCAGCTCCAGACAAAGTAGTCCAAATTTCATCAGGATTTTTACTCCCTGTGTAGTCAAGCCCCAAGTCTCAATCTCACTTCCTAACCACTACAGCACACAGATCTGGTTTTGTAGTAGGAAATCAACAAGCTGGATTGCCTGCTATTGCTGACTGCTTTGCGTACCTCTGTGCAAATAGGAAAAAGTCATTGACATCCTGGTATTGTAGCAGCTGCTTCCTGTTCTGGATCAGGACAGCAATGCAAAGCAGCACCTCAAACGTGATCTCATCCCGGTCCAAAGAACTGAACGGAGCTGGTACCTCCTCACCTATGAGCAGAGAATATTGAATGATTTCCCTGCAGCTTTCTTTTGGACCATGGCTCTGATACCAGAATCAATAACTCTGAAAGCTATCTTGATGACAGTCATGGGAGACCAAGGGATAGGATGGGCACAAGTTGCAGAGTTAGAGTGGTGGGAGAGATTTTCCTTTGATTGTGTCTCCTCTGAGGAAATCTACAGCTTCTCTGCTCTGCTGCTAGAGCAAACATATGATTTTACATAGATTCAAATTCTGCAAGATTGTCAAATATGACTCCACCATCACTACCCCTCATTTAGAAGATTTTTAAAATTTTAACACTAAAATTGTACTGTGGGGTGCATCCTGAATGCATTTTTAAAATGCCAAGATGATAGTGTCAGAATGGTAGCATAATTTTATATTCTTAATGATTGAACGCTTTAAATATTAAATGTTTTATTTGAAAAAACTGTTCATCACCTTATGAGGACATTTATGTCCTGAAAAACTGTGACAACTTTGCTACGTGTGTGTGTGTGTGTGTGTGTGTGCACATGCACTCTCACATACCCTGATTCTTTCCAGAAATGGCACTGGAGAAAGGATGTGGCATCAATGGCTCAGCCTTTTGTTAAATTAAATACCAGTATATATAGTACTCATGAAAGACACATTGGGTAACTCATGAAAGTCATGAGAGGCTATTAATTGGTCCATTTGGATTTTCTTCCCTAGGAGTGGCCCCATACTCCCAATGACTTCCTATATAATCTGAACCCTTAAATCTGTTCTCCAAAGAAGAAGGTTCTTACCTTCTCTGCGACTCTGCCATATCCAAGCCCCCAAATTCATCTTTTCACTCTCCAAGGCACTGATCTCTAGGACCCTCACAGCATCCTGGTGGCCTAAGTCCTTCTGGAAAAGCAGCAGCAGCCACCTGTACAGAAGTCCAAGGTACAAGTGTGTGAAAGACGGTCAATAAGAAGTCCTTCTCCCCCACCACTGGCACAAACCTGCTTCCTTACAGACAACCCTGTAGCCCATTTGTGGGCATTTTCTCTTTTGCCAGGCTTACGTAGATCTTATACAAACCACCCCACTGGAGGCTCAGCCCATGCATCTGTTTTGAAAACTTGCCATGGATCAGATAAGGTACAGAGTATGTCTCTCAGCACTTAGTATTCAGAGCTGCCCTCCCCTCTAAATTTGAAACAGAAAAGAAATTTGATGGCAGAGGTTTCCAGTTCAAGGGCTTATTAATTTTAGGCAGGTTGGGTTGCTATCAATTTCCTTTTAGGTCTTTGATTCCTAGCATCTTCCTTAAGAGTCTGCAAAAGAAATGTATCCTTGGACAGTCCAGAAAAATACTGAAAAAATAATTAGTTATAGTCATGGTTCCATTTAGTTCCTCAAGCCCCTTTTATTTAATTGCTGATTTAAAGGGCAACTCTCCTCTGCTTCTTAAAAATAACCAATAGAGAGACTTTTCATTACTTTTAAAACAGTGTTTAATGGAACTCCCTGCTCCATGTAACTGGAAAGTTCCAAAATTATTAATGTCATTTTTTTTTTTTACAAGCACACTTCAAACTACTGTATACAGGAAACAGTCAGTGCCATATTTGTGTCTGCCGGCTACCTCTGTTTCGTTCTTTCCTGGAATCTCTTTGCAGGCTGATTGCTGATAGCTTTCTGACTGGCACTGGTACACAGCCCATCACTTTGAATAGCACTGCCCTAAATGTTCTGGACTGCAGCTCCTAGCATTTTTGACCATTTGGCATGCTGGATGAGGCTGGTGGGAGTTGGGGAACTGAGCAACTGGGGTGCATCAAATTGAGGAATGCTTATATACAGCATATAGTAAATAGACATGTACATTTATACACAAAGCAGGGGGAACCCACCTGAATGCTACATGCCACTGGCCTATGATGCAAAACACATTCTCCTCCCTTCATTGTGACCTCAACGCCCATAGCAGAACAAGAGACAGCAGCACCAGTCAGCACTTGAAATAGTCCTTCTCTACCACTTAGTGAACCCACACACCCATGACTATACAAGTAAGTGAAAATTTAAGTTACATCTCAAGAGGAGTGAAGTTATCCTTCTTTGTTACAACTCTAAGGTAAGGTAGATATGCCCTCATTCTTGGAAAAATGAATTCATTACAAATAAATTATTATCTGTAACTGGTTTCTTCCAAACTCTTAACTTTGGAAATATGGAAGGTCAAATTTATTATAAGAAAAAGAGCAAAGGTTTTTATATGGTTTCTGTATGGCTACTTTTTCTTAATATCTACAACATATATAGATGCTGACTGTGCAGAGTAATCTTGCATGAGAAATTATTCAAAATGTGCTTCATTTGCATGATTTGATTTATACAGGTCACAAAATTCAGTTTTTTTCTGAAGAATTTGGTTAACTCTAGAAGCAGTATCCCCCAACTTTGGGTCCTCAGATATTTTTCAGCTACAGCTCCCATCATGCCAAGCAAGTATTGTCAGTGGTTGTGGGTGATGGGAACTGGAGTCCAATTGCATCTGAAGACCCAAGATTGAGAAAAGCTGTTCTGGTTTATGACTGAAAATGATGCTGTGTTGGGATCAGAGCTTAGAAATGATTAAAGATGAATTCATGACCCCTAATTTATTAATGTTTTCAGCAATGCTTATAACAGGTATTATTTAAATACTTACATGGAACAATTCATGTTATTTCGATTTCTTTACTTTTGGAGCATATTTGCAGATGGGCTGGCCATTTTTGGTCCTCTAAATCTTTTATATATTTTAAACTTACTTAAAACAAATGTGTCACTAGTGCAGAATTAGTGATTAAAGCAACCATCTAACTCTAAGTTTCCCATTAAAATTATCACTGTCAATGGATTAAATTCAAAATTAAGAGCAATGAATTAAGTTAATGCCAATGGTTTAAAGTTCTGGTCGACATCACTTCTGTGGGCAGCAGCAACTTCGCTCCTCCCTGTCCTCCTCCCTCTTCCCTCCTCCCTCTTGGGTGGGCAGATGGATTTTTACCTGAGGCAGAAGATCAGCTTTTCCTTGGACACACTCTCTATGTGGCTGTACAGTTCTGGGTCCACATGTCTCAGAACCTCCTCGCAGATCTCTGCATGGACATAGCAGGAGAGGATGAGGGCATTGTGGTTCACCTGCTGCCCCCTCCCAGCACCCCTTCTCCTGCTATCACCTACACCCTTCTCTCTTGGAGAAAGGCCAACATGGGTAGGGGGTGATGCTGGGTGACAAAAGAATCAGTTCATTATGCAACATTGTTCACATGTTAAAAAAAGAAGCAGCAAAAGCCAGGTTGCCTTGAAGCCAAATGAATCTTCACATGAAAAATTAGACACAGGCCATCACTTGCCAAAATGTTCCCAAAACCAATGGAGGACCCTTAGGGTCTTCAGGAGTCAGTGGGTGGATCTCCTTGTCATCTTCATGATTATCAGAAGCTGAATAAATTCAAAGCTCGGAAACATTACTTTTTTTGGGGGGGCGGCTACAACTCCCAGAACCCTAGTGTCTGTTCTGGCTGGGACATTCTGGCAGTTATAGTCCTAAAGTTAACTTTTCCAAGCCCCAATTACACCTTGGTATCTATGTATAATTTGGCTTCTTTGTATCATTAATACAGGCTGAAGAATTTAGCTTTTCTTGGCACTATAGATATAACGGTGTACAGTCATTTCATACAGCTTTCTTCTCACCTTCCCATACCTAATATATTCAGTGCAGCCAGTAGAAGCCTGGAGACATTGCACCTACATGTACTAGTTTAATATCCCTTTCCCCCCCTGACTTTCTGTCCTGTTGCTTAGTAACTGCCCACTCCCATCTCTTTTTTGCTCCCTAGCTGGAGACAGCTATAATATTTCAAAAGAAGCCACAGTGGGTTTTTCAGCCTCATTATGAGTGCAGTTTTCTCCTCATTTTCCAATCTGCATGAGAGATGTTCATTTTAACAAGGTGAAACCCAGGTTACCTGCCAATAATGCTTTTTCCCCCATGTTCCAGGTGGGCTGCCCACTCACCTTCATTTTATATTTAAATGTGCCACATATATACTTAAACATTTATAGGCTCACCCTTTCCCTTATTCTTTTTTTAAAAGGCAAATTTATATACTGTATACCTATATTTGAAAGGTGTAAAACTGCTCTGATAATTGGATGAGATATCTGAGTGACATTGTAGGCATCAAGCAGCTGGTGCTTTCCACAATTCAGTTTCATTGAAAACTTGTAGAACTGTCCTCCCACTGCCATCAATCATCTCCAAGCTTGATCTTGGAGAGGATAAGTTACTTTTGCATCAAATGCAGTCTTGTGCTTCCAAACTAGTGCCACCACTCAATGAATGTTACATCTGTCTTCAACCCTCTTTTTCTCTCCTTCCCCACTCACGTATCTTGCGGCGCACACCCATGGTTGTGAACCTCCATGCTGAACGTCGCATGTATCCCACAAAGCACCAGAAGGCTTCTGTCTCATTGTCCAAGGTCTCCAAAAAGCGACTGGCAAAATCATTCATGCCATGGCAGTAGCCAATGTCTGCAGTGAAGACAAAGGAATGAGAAGCAGAGAAGCAGCAGTGCCAGAAGTGTCAACCAAAATTTCAGCTGTTTGAGCAAAGCATGGCAAGCACTAAAATGAGGTCTAGGTGACCTAGTTAGAAGTAGAATCAAAATAGCTAGAAAAATGGTAGAGTTACAGAATCAAGAAATAAGATCATCCCCTCCAACATATCATGGGCCTTGTGTAATCATATGCCCCTGTATTTTCACACAAGGACAGCAATCTGAGCACACCCCCATAATTACGCATTGCAGATGACTTCTCTGCCTCCTGTATGCTGTGTGTATTCATTTACTCTGCAATAGCTGGTCCTTCTCTACTTTAAAAGCAAATACTCATTCTTTTGGTTCAAAACACACTTAAAAATGAATAATAAATGCCCTGTAACATAAAATGTCCTCTGCATATTGAATTAGATGTAAGTCCTGCTCTGTTTAAGGGGCTTCTGCTAAGGTAAGTATGCACAGGAATGCAGCCTTAAAAGATCAAAATTAGCCTGGCCACTGTGTAAAATGGCAGTTGGGCACGTACAAACCAACATGATTTTTCATTCATATGCTTAGATTTATAGGGTGTTTCTATCCGCAATTAGAGTGAGATATATAAGGAATTAGGGGGTACTAGGTACAAGTCTGAACTGAATGAACTGCAACTTCCTAAGCTTTGCAGATTTGCAATGGACAGAATGGAAGGCGGAGGATGGCTTTTGTCCTTCGCCCTGTTCCTCACCACCACCCTGTTAATTGTTTTGTTTCAAAAGGTTTTCA
Organism: Gambelia wislizenii; assembly: GCA_030847615.1. NCBI lineage: Eukaryota > Metazoa > Chordata > Lepidosauria > Squamata > Crotaphytidae > Gambelia > Gambelia wislizenii. The sequence goes on along the minus strand of JAUMIR010000002.1, from coordinate 240,284,890 downwards.
TTCCATTGACTTCAATGGAGGTGAAAAGAACGTCTGTGGTTCCAGGGCTGGAGTTAATCTTTGCCATTTGGAGGTATATGTGTCAGAGAGCCAGCATGGGGCAGTGAGTGTTCGACTAGGACACTGGGAGACCAGGGTTCAAATCCCTGCTTCACCATAGAATCCTACTGGGTGACCTTGGGCAAGTCCCATTTTCTCAGCCTCAGAAGGCAAACCCTTTCTGAACAAATTCTGCCAAGAAAACCCTGTGATAGGTTTGCCTTACAGTTTCCATGAGTCAGAAATGATCTGACAGCACACAACAACAAGAAGCCAAGGGAACAATGGGGGAATGGGTATTTTTTAGTAGAATGGTCTTACTCCAATAAAAAATTCCCTATAAAAAAAAAATTCCCAACCACCTTCTGATATTCCACCACCACCCAGTCCCAGTTGTCAGAGCTGTAGCAGCAGGGCAGGCAATGGTAGTGTAGTTTTCCACTGTCCCAACAAAGAGGCAGTAGGCCTCCTTCTCCACCTGCAAAGAAGAAGATCCACCAGATGAGAGGGAGTTTTGCAGTGTCCATTGGCCCCCCCAGGGGCTTAGGATTGCTCCCTTAAGCTGCAACCCTTTACACGGCTACCTGGGGACATTGAACTCAGTAGGACTTGTTTTTGGCTAGACACAGTCTAATGCTATAAGTTTTAAAGACATACACGGGAGGGCTGAAATCTATTGGTGTCTATGAACATTTTTAAAAGGTGTTTCCCAAATCAAGGAAAATATAGGAATAGCGATTTATCAGGAACATATTTCAGAAAAACAAGAGGGTAGTCCCTGATAAATGGAAATACACAATTGAAAATAAATGAAATTACTCTCAATTGTTGTTGTGTGTTCAAGTTGTTTCCAATTTATGGCAACCCTGAACTGAGCTATCACAAAGTTTTCCTGACTTTGCTCTCCTTTGCCTTTGCTTTCATTTGAGGCTGAGAGAGTGTGACTTGCCCAAGGTCACCCAGGGGGTTTCCATGGCTGAAGGGGGATTTGAACCCTAATCTCCAGAGTTGTAGCCCAACACTCAAACCATTACACCATGCTAGGGGGTGATTATTTGTGATGAAGATTTTGAAGTGCAGGCAATTCAACATGATGGTCTCCATATCTTTGCCCCCTTGAAAAATCCAAAATTCAAATTGCTGTATTGCTCCATCTCAACAAATCAAATCATTTCTAGCAGTTTTCATCTTCATGAAGAGCTAAAGGATCTTCTTCGTGGTCTCTGTGAATCACACAGCTGGGTTACTCCTGCGCCTGCGCAGAGCATCGGAACCTTCTAGAAATGCTAGGCAGAATAGGCTTTGATACATTTTTGGCGGTAACTCCGCCCACCCTAACGGTCCCTTATAAGGGCTTCCTGCCTAAATCCCCTCAGTTCCTTTCTTTCCGCCGCGTTAGCAGCTTGAAGGAACCTCTGTGCGCTAGGTGTTTTTCTCTCTCACGCTGTTTTTTGACCTGTTTCTGGCTTTTGACTACGATTTTGCCTTACTCCCTCAGCTTTGGCATTCACCTCAGATACTGTTATCAACCTTGGACTGTCTTTGACTACGATTTTTTCTGCACTGCAATTATTACTGTACTTATTGTGAATAAAATGCCTGGGAAAGGAGCCTTTAAACGCTGCGTGATTTGTCAGGCGAAACTCCCGAGTGCGGATGGGCATTCCCGCTGTTTAATATGCCTGGGAGAAACTCATAACGTCGACACTTGCATCCATTGCAAGGCCTTTATGCCGCAGGCTCGAAAACAACGTCTGTCACGCTTAAAATCCTTCTTTTATGAGAAGGCTTTATTCCCTGGTACAACTTCAGCCTCTACTTCTGTTTCGGGCCCAGCTTCAGCTCCTTCCTCTGAGTCACGAGGTCGTGGATGCTCCCAGTCTCCTCCTCCTAAGGGCCAAAAGCGTCATCAGTCCTGAAGCCCATCGAGGTGCTGCTCCACTGCTTCTGACCCGGGGGCTCTCCATTCCTCTCTTCAGCGTGCGTCCTCGGATTCGGCTCGGGATTGCTCAACACCAACTCGAGAGCCGATCCCATCGACATCATAGAATCATAGAATCATAAAATTGTAGAGTTGGAAGAGACCACGAGGGCCATCCAGTCCAACTCCCTGCCACGCAGGAAATCTTGATCAAAGCATCCCCGACAGATGGCAATCCAGCCTCTGTTTAAAGACCTCCAAGGAAGGAGACCCCACCACGTTCCGAGGGAGTGTGTTCCACTGCCGAACAGCTCTTACTGTCAAAAAGTTCCTCCTAATGTCGGGATGGGGCCTCTGCCACTACCGAGAACACTCCCAGTACCTCTTCTCAGTCTATGAAGAAGAAGAGAAAAGAGAAACATCTCTCTAAGCATGACTCCACAAAGTCCAAGTCTAAAACAAAGGACGGTTCCAAGAAGCCCAAGGCCATGGAACTTGCGGCTCCAGACGTCCCCCCTCCCCAATCAACGGATGCTGAGGTACGTTTGCTAGACCCTTGCCTGTTCCCATTCTGACGGAACCCAAGGCTCATCGGACACGTACCCCATCGGAATCGGTGGAGATTGTAGTGGTCGAGGTCCCGTTGGGCATCGGTGCTGAGAGGTCCCCTAGGCGACTTGAAACATCTCCTGCTCTGGTCGTGTCGAGAGCTCAATTACTGGAACGCCACTCTTCGGATGAAGAGGTGGAGGTTGTCGAGTCAGAAATAGTGCCTCAAAGCCGCACACCTTCTGCAATCCGGGACGATATTCCGGCCTATTCCACCTATGATCTTGCCCGATCCATCTGCAAGGTGGGCTTCGGGTCACCCACGGGCTCGCAGATCTTCACACCAAGAGGTGAGGTCCTTGAAACTACCATTACGGGATGCTCGCTTGCTCGATCCCCACGTCTGACCACCTTGGATGCTGTGAAACCTATTTTGAAGAGGGATGCTGTGATCCAGGTGTCCCCTCCTGAACATCACCCTCTATCTCGGACCCCTCCAACTCCGCAGCCTCGATCGCCTACACCACCACGGGACTGTAGTCCTTCCTCAGACGGATTGTCCTCATCTTCCGCCACGTCTTGGGACCTGTACCGACCATATATGCCATCACCTAAGACTGAGTTGATGGAGGATGATTCTGCCTCTCCAACTGATGATGTGCGCGCCTTTGGAGTGCAAATGGTCCAGATGTCCCATGCGCTAGATCTCAAATTGGAGGAACGAGCGACTGACTCCGTGGACCCAATTTTCCAATGGATCCAGTCGAAGGCACCCCCGACAGCTTCCATTCCGGTACTGCCCTCTCTATTGAAAATCGCACAAGGGTCTTGGGAGAACCCCTCATCTATCCAGTCGACATCTAAAAAGATTGATCGACTGTACCGTGTTGGTGGCGATCATGTGGATTGGCTCCAGAACCATCTGAGACCAAACTCTGTGGTCGTTGAGGTTGCACAGAACAAGAAGCAACGTCAGCCTTTGTCATCCCCACCAGACCCAGAGGGCTGGAAGCTTGATATTGTCAGGAAGAAAATTTACTCGGCAGCTGCCCTGAGCTTCCGTGTGACAAACTATTCCGCTTGCATGGGAGCTTACCAGCAGGTCCTGTAGGAAAGAATGAGCCATCTCATCCAGGACCTTCCTGAAGAATGGTGTCGGATGGCAGAGGCCATACAGTCTGAGGCCCAGTCCCTTGCGGGACTACAGATGAATTTGGCCCGTCATGTGGCAGACTGCGCAGTGAAAACCATCACTGGTTCCATTGCGCTGCATCGGTATGCATGGTTGCGTTCCTCGGGCCTTACACTTCAAGCCTTGGCCACCATAGAGGATCTCCCCTTCGATGAATCGGGCTTGTTTTATGGGTCAACCAATGAGAAACTCAAGTTCACCCAAAAGATGAGGACCACTGCCAGGAAATATGGTATGGGCTTCACCTCCACCTCTCAATACCATCCTAGAGGCAGATATTCCTGGCAAGCCCCGTCGTATGGCCAACAGTTCCGTTGAGGGTACTCTGGCCAATCCTACCATCGGTCCCATTATGTTCCCTCTCCCTCTCCGGCCTCATTGGTGAGGAGCCAGGGCTCGGGTTCAAGATACCGCCAACCATCGCGGTAGAGATCCAGGGATCAGGCCAGAAAGAAGTTTTGATTGACTTCCTGATGCTTTTTCTGTTCTTTCTTAGACGCCTCTCTTCAGAGATCGACTGTCCAACTTCCAGGAAGCCTGGTCTTCTATAACATCAGACCGTTGGGTGCTTCAAATCATCCGGACATGTTATTGGATAGAGTTCGACACTATGCCTCCGACGGGACTGGTTCGATCAACACCGTCCTCCCCTCCCCTCCTCGAGGAGGTGCAGACCCTGTTGCAGAAAGGTGCCATCGAACCTGTCGACCCCAACCTTCATCACCTCTGCTTCTTCTCGAGGTACTTTCTGGTGACCATGAAGGACGGCGGTCTGCGCCCGATTCTCGACCTCCTTGGGGTGAACAAATACATAGCCCCAAAGTAATTCAGAATGGTCACCTTGGCCTCCATCCTTCTGCTCCTGAAACGGAATGACTGGTTTGTCTCCATAGACCTGAAGGACGCCTATTTCCACATAGGGATCCATCCAGAGCACAGGCGCTTCCTTGCGTTTCAGATCGGAACCGAGACCTTCCAATTCAGAGTGCTTCCCTTTGGCCTCTCGACTGCTCCTCGAGTTTTTACGAAGTGCATGGCAGTAGTGGCGGCTTTCCTTCGGCAGCAGGGTGTGGTGGTCTTCCCCTACACCGACGACTGGCTGATTGTGGTGGAGTCTCGACATCCACTCGAACTCGATGTTGGCCTCACCTTAGATGCCTTAGACTACCTGGGTCTTGTTGTCAACATTGAAAAGTCTCAGCTCCAGCCGACTCAAGTGATCCAATTTATTGGGGCTCGTCTAGACTTGGTAACTGCAGCGGCATACTTACCTCAAGACCGCTTCAGCACCCTTCGGTCCCTGATCCATACCTGCCGTCGGTCCCGAAGGCTTCCCGCTCACTCCTTTCAGGTTCTTCTCGGTCACATGGTGGCCACGACTTATGTGACCCGCCTCGCCAAACTTCGGTTCTGTCCGCTCCAGCACTGGTGCCTGCAAGTATTCAACCCACTCCTCGACTCTCCAAACAAGTTGCTTACAATGCCACGAGCGGTCCACCGCTCCCTGGACTGGTGGCTGGTACCAGACATTGTCCTGTTGGGCATGCCGTTCGATCTTCCTCAGCCGAACATATCCCTGACAACGGATGCCTCGATGCAAGGATGGGGAACACACATCGAGTCGTACGAGATTCGGGGCTCTTGGAGCAATGAGGAGCGAGCTCTCTATATCAACGTCCTGGAACTGCTCGCCATCCAGAAAGCGTTACGAGCCTTCGAATCCTTGGTGAGGAGCAGGACCGTGTTAGTACTGACAGACAACACCTCTGTCATGTACTACCTGAACAAGCAGGGAGGTACGAGGTCCCCCCAACTTCTGCAGCTCACACTGGACATCTGGGATTGGTGCGTCTGCAGAAATGTGTTTCTCCAATCCATCCATCTCCCCGGGGAGGAGAACACTCTTGCAGACGGACTCAGCCGTTCGAGTCTCTCCATCCACGAGTGGCATCTACACAGGTCGGTCACCTTAGACCTCTTTCGGAGCTGGGGTTTTCCTCAAGTAGACCTCTTCGCATCTCCCAAGAACGCTCAGTGTCCCCAGTTCTGCTCTAGGCGACGCGCTCCGGGATCGAGGGGAGATGCATTCATGTTCCAATGGTTGGGTCCGCTACTATACCTGTTCCCTCCATTCCCACTACTGACAAGAGTGATTGCCAAGCTTTGTCGGGATCGAGCGAACGCCATTCTCATCACCCCGTGGTGGCCTCAACAACCGTGGTTTGTGACTCTGCTACACATGTCCAGGCGTCGCTTCATCCGTCTGCCATCCCATCCAGATCTGCTCACCACTCACGAGGGCATGGTCAGACATCCCGACCTAGACACTCTCTATCTGATGGCATGGAGGCTGATTCTGTGATTCAACCTTTGGATTCGAGACTCTCGGATTTGTCCTGGGTACTGAGGCAACCTGCGTCCTTCCATCCAGACGTGCAGGCTATCATCGATGCTGCACGAAGGCCGTCTACTCGAAAGTCATACCACTATAAATGGAAGAAGTATGAAACCTTTCTTGCCTCATGGGGCCAAATCCTGAACTGTTCTCCATTCCAACTGTACTGGAGTTTCTTCTTCAATTGTCTTCGGCAGGCCTATCGCTTTCGTCAATCCGCTGCTACCTGGCAGCTATATCTGTCGAGTTCCAGGTGAGAGGACGTCTGTCCCCCTTTATTGATGTGACGGTAAAGAAATTTTTGAAAGGCTTTGCCAACCTGCACCCTCCGGTGACTGAACCGGCCCCGGCTTGGAGCCTCGAACTGGTCCTTTCACAGCTGGTTCGTCGACCATCTACTGATCTACTGATCTACTGATCTATCCTGGAAGACTGCTTTCCTTGTGGCCATCACTTCGGCGCGTTGGGCTGGTGAGCTCTGTGCCTTGAGGTCTGATACTCCATACACTGCTTTCCACAAATACAAAGTTGTGCTCCGTCCTGACATCTCCTTTCTTCCGCAGGTGGTGTCCAGCTTCCATCTCAACCAATCCATCACTCTCCCTGCTCTGATGCAGGACCCGAAGGAAGAATTCGAACGCACCCTCCATCTCATGGACGTCAGGAGGGCTCTAGCTTTCTATATTCAATGGACTGCATCCCACAGGAAGTCACCCAGATTGTTTGTGTCTTATGCTGACTCGAAACTTGGACAGCCCATTTCCTCTCAACGGCTATCGAAGTGGGTGACGTCGACCATTGCTCTCTGCTACGAACTGGCAAAGAAACCTCTGCCATCACGGATTCGAGGACACTCTACGAGAGCTGTCTCTACTTCGACAGCTTTTCTCTCTGGAGTGCCTTTAGAGAACATTTGCAGAGCTGCAACCTGGTCATCACCTTTGACTTTTATTTCTCACTATAGACTTGGCTCTCGTTCTAGGAACGAGGCTGCCTTTGGGAAGGCTGTACTGTTATCCTCTATTCAATGAGTGAGTGTTCATGTTGCCAAGTCACTGTTGTTATATGTGCTTTGATCAGTTTACTTAACAATGTGCTCTTAATGTTTCAATCTCAGGTGTCTGTATATATGGTATACTTGGTGTAGGACATACCCGCCTCCAAGAGTGAAGCTTGCTAGTCTACACCCAGCTGTGTGATTCACAGAGACCACCAAGAAGATGGACAGGCTGCTTACCTGTAACCATAGATCTTCGAGTGGTCTTCTGTGAATTCACACAGACCCGCCCATCCTCCCCTCGATGTCCTACTACATCATATAAACATGCTTAATGTTCCTGATGCTGCAGATTGCGGCATCATTCAAGGAACTGAGGGGATTTAGGCAGGAAGCCCTTATAAGGGACCATTAGGTGTAACTCCAAAAATGTATCAAAGCATATTCTGCCTAGCGTTTCTAAAAGGTTCCGATGCTCTGCGCAGGTGCAGGAGTAACCCAGCTGTGTGAATTCACAGAAGACCACTCTAGGATCTATGGTTACAGGTAAGCAACCTGTCCTTCTTAATTTTCCACTCAAGACCAAGCCACCCCCAAATACTTTGTGTTAAAACAGTGCTATCTCACAATAGTAGGTTGTTGCTCACACACAGAGAGCGAGAGCGAGAGAGAGCACAGCATTACTGTGAGGAATGCAGCTAAGCTCTGAGAAAATAGAGAAACCTGAAAAAGGTGGCAGATGATGCCATGGCCCTTGATAATTGAACACCTCAGTGCTTCAACCCCGAGAGCCCTGATTGTCCTACAATATGACCAATTGCAGCACGGATGTTCAGTAGATACCCATGAAAGTAAAGCTGTTTCAGTTCTGAAACTTTCTTCAGAAAAGCTCTAAACTTCTTTGACAAACAGTTTGGATTGAAAAGGACTTGGCAAATTAAAAGCACTATATAAGTGATGAATGGTAGAGCTGTAAGATGTCAGAAAAGGAGGTGAACGGAGCAGGGAAACTGGCAGACACAGAACTGATGCCATCAGACAGGATTCCTGGAAGCAGGTTCTGTACAGCACTTTCCTCACCTTGGTGGAAGGTCACATATGTGATGAGAATGTCTCGGAGATAAAGTAGGTTCACTAGTCCCTCACATCTGTAAAAAAGAAAGAAAAGCCACAGGTTGGTACAGCCAAGTTTGATTTGATAAAGAGAGATGCCTAGCCTTGTGGATAATAGGACCTCTCCTCCTCTAAACGATAAACTGCTCCTAAATTGAGATGAATGGAGGCTGAGTGAGATTATTCAGCGATGAGAGAAAGTTAAAAGTTCTTTCTTGTCCCTCTTGATATTCAAAATGTACACAAAGCCTCTGAATGAAGTCAAGGGGAGTGGGGTTAGAGTGTTTTGCAATCAGTATGTCCATGACAAGCTGCTTTGATACTCCTACAGCTTGGAAATGTTACTTTTTAAGACTATCTAGATTTTCAGACAACACTTTTATAGTGTTACTATTCCACTATATTTGCTATGGCTGCCTCCTGTTGAATTCTGGGATTTGCAGTTTAGGGAGGGGCATTTGCAACTCTCAGCCAGAGAGGTCTTAGGCCTCACTAAACTACAAACCCCAGGATTCCACAGGAGGAAGCCAGAGCAGTTAAAGTGGAATAGCAACACTACACTGACACAGTGTAGTCTGAAAATCTCTTATAACTCCAAGAATCCTCTAGCCACTGTGGCCACAGGATGAAGGTTTCTAGGAACAGTGGTCCAAAGGTGCCCCTTTTTGAACTCTGATTTCTTCTTGCCTTCAGAGATGATGGACGTGTGTGGGTGTGGACAAGTGTCTTGCCAAAGTAATGGGACTGGATCAGGCCTAACAAACTGACGTTCATTCCAGACAAACTGGAGATATTACTAGTAGGTTGTTACTCAGGAGTTGCCTAGATGGTGACAATAATACTAATAGAATTTGCAGGGAATACCTTTTGTCCCAACAAGATCCCATGGTGATTCACCTTATTCAGGAGGGGGCCTCAAAAACTACGGGGGAAAAGCCTTCATGGCTTTTCCTGAAGTTTTCAAAATAATGTGTGGAAATGTGCATAACCACTCATTTAGACAACCTATTCACACTGCAGTGCAGGGTGGAAGTGAAAAGCTGATAGGTTGGATGTAGGGGGGGCTGGGCTTGTCAGCAATGAAGTGACTGGAAACGCCAATTTGGAGTTTTGTGTTGCCGATAGCACACTTTTTTGCTGTGCTGAGGTGACCAAACAGCTTTTTTAAGTTGAAGGTTGCACTTGTGCACCTTTGATTTGTAGTTAAAAATATATTGTGCAGTGGTGACAACTTGTGGATAATAATGTGAGTAATTCAGTCTTGGCCACCATGTTGATTCACAGGCATGGCTGTGTGTGAACTTCAAACACGGATAGCTTTGCATGCCAATGATTTTGCCAAAGGACCATGGAGACAAAAGAACACTGCTGTGATTTTGTGTTAATACATAGTAATCAGCATTATATCTTCTCGTCCAGACAAGCCCTCAGACAAGATGATGTGGGTTCATACTGATCTAGAGAGGGTTGCACTCCCTTTGAAAGATGAGGTCTGTAGCTTGGGGATGCTCCTGGATCCCTCACTGCCATTAGAGAGTCAAATGGCTTCTCTGGCAGAGTTCCTTTCCCCCAGAGTTGATTATTATGGCCTATCTAGACACAGATAATCTGGCTGTAGTGAGCCTTGCTCTGGCAACCTCCTATAATCTATTTTATGCACATCTGTCTTTGCAGTTGGCCCAGAAACTACCGATAGTGAAAAATATGACTGTGATTGTTTTAACAGAGACCCAGACATTGAAATCATATTATTCTAGTCCTTCACTGGCTTCCAGTGAAGTAGTTGGCCCAATTCAATGTGCAAATTTTGACCAGAGTTGGAAATACTTTCTGGACTGCAACTCCCAGACTCTCCCAGCCAGTCTGACCTTATATTTATGCTGTCTGGGAGATTCTGAAAGCTGTAGTCACCAAAAGTAACCTTTTCAGTTCTCATTTTGACCAATAAATCATTACACAGATCAGGATCACAGTATCTGATGGAATGCCTTCTCCCACATGTGGCTTCAGATAATCTACAAAAGCCTTTCTTTGAGTATTCCCCTGAATCCAAAATTTGGCAAGAAGATATGAGAGAGGAGGATGTCTTGGTGGCAGCCTATCTTGCTTTAGTATACTCCCCGGGCAAGCTCACCTGGCACTTCACACAATCATCTTTTCAACACCAGGCTGAAGATTTCTTTGTTGTTCTGGGCATTTAAAGTATTTTTGATCTATTACTTTAGAATTTTGAAGGTAGCTTTAGCTCTTGATGGTTTGTTCTAGCATTGCATTTTGTATTTTTTGTGGTGCTCTATTGGTACATGCTTCCTAGATTTTTATCCTATGCTGGATTTCAATGTTTTATTGTGATTTCCTTTGGTTTATTATGTCTTTAGTTGTTGTACTATGCCCAAAGAACTAGTTTTATGAGGCATATCATAAATGTAATAATTTTTCCTCCTCCTCCTTCCAAAAAACAATAGCAACACCCTCTGAAGCACAGGGCAGGGTCTCCAGTCTGAGCAGAACAGTGGTTCTAGGGAAGGAAAGAAGTAAGCTTTGTCTTGAATTGTTCTCCTGCTTTAATCCACTCCGTCACTGCTCCTTGCCCCCAGCAATAAGGCTAAGGTGGATGTTTACCAAGGGCCCGTCTAAATGGCGAAAATACCCCTGATGGATTTTGCTGGGAATGCTACCTGTCTAAATAGGATGCAGTGCCAATCCACACTGTTCGGAAGGAGGGGGGCCCAAAACGGCAAAAACAAAGCACTAAAAGCCTTCGCAGATTTCCTTGTACTTTTTCAAAAACTGTGAGGGGTGTGTGCATTCCTGCTTGTTTGGACTATTGAACGACAGGAAATCTGAAGGGAAGCACAAAGCTGATTGGCTGGGTGAGAGCAGGGGTGGGGCTTGCTAGTAGGACAAGCGCCTGCTGCTACCATGTTGGATATTGGCCTTAGCAATCCCTTGCTAAGGTGATAAAACAGGATCCATATTTTCTGCTTTGCTTTCCTATAACATTGGAAAATCATTCTATCACACCAGCACACCTTGGGACAACTTTTTTTTAAAAAAAAAACTGGCGGTGGTGAAGAACTAACGTGAGTAAATCACTCACGGCTGCCATCCAGAATGCGAGGCTTATGGGGGATCCCGAGGCCAGAAAAAACCATTTAGACACATCGCAGCTGCTGTGAGATACCAATACTATGAGGTACTTTGGATTTTTTCCCCTCCTGGAGATGGGCCCCAAGAAAGCAGCTCAGTGGGAAGCTAAAACACCCCTTTATCCAGTGCTACTACTCTGAGTAGTGTGATCATGTGTCTTGTTTTACAGCAGACAGTCCTCTAAAAGATGTCCTCTATCTGAATGGCTGTTCAGTCCAAGTGCAGTTTCAATATAAAGAGACTTAAGAAGGAAGAGTAGTGGTCCTGAACTTGTGAATTAAGAGTACCTGAAAAGTCAACTGAGCTGGGAGGTTCCCTAGTCATCAGATCATAGTTTTACACTCCAGGGTGAGAGGTGCTGTATTTGTATTTCCATTTAAATTATAGTACTGTAATCATTTGTAGATTTGATTCTATAGTGGGCCCACAGTATCTGGTGAGGTTTGGTTCCAGGACCCCCGTGGATTCCAAAATCCATGGATGCTCAAGTCCCATTATATACAATGGTGTAGTAAAATGATGTCACATTTCTAAAACAGCAAAATCAAGGTTTGCTTTTTGCAGTTAAAAAAAATAATTCAAACTGTGGTTGGTTGAATCCTTGGATGAAAAATCCATGGATAGGGAGAGCCGACTACACATTATTTGCAAAACGTAAGCAAATCTCTGTCTTCTTTTGTCTTTTGTTGGTGATGCCTAAGTGGCCACTGTAGCTCTGAACAATACTGGAGTTCTCTTGGCTGCTTTTAAACATTAAAATAGAAATTGTCAGGAGACACAATGGCAGATGCCACATCTGTCTTTGCCTTAAGGTTTTGGTTTTGAATGGCTTCTTTTTTGCATATTGCAGGCTGAGGAATGAGGAGAGGGGGGAATTTCAGCTGGTGAACACTCAGAGGTTCATAATAAGACTTGGGAGTTTTAAAAATAATCATATTTCAAGCTAAGTGCTATAAAAAGCCAGATAGTCCCAGGATGTAACATCTTATGATTTCCTTCTTGGAGAAGAATACAGCCATATCCAAATTGGATAGAATCTGTCAGATATTCCAGTACGTCAAATGAGGACTGGACAACCTTAATCCCTTCAGGTCAAAAACAACATATTTCTTATGGGTGGAGTTTAACAGAAAGATTACTGTTTTGGACTATCATTTCCCCTAATCCCCCAATCAGCATGGCCAGCCACCATATTGACTGGGATATTCTGGGGACTGCAGTCCAAAAAGATAACCATTTTACTTGTACGCTGCCCTGAGAGCTCATTATATGGGGTGAAATATGCATATTTTAATAAGTCAGTAAGTAAATAAATAAACTGTTCCAAGCTTTAGTTATGGAGCATAGCTCGCCAGGGATTTGTTGAACATCTGCCTTTCTTACCCGTCCTTGGACTAGGGAAAAGAAAAACAGGAAGCCAGGTAAGTCTGCTGGATTCCTCTCAACCTCTTTGTGGGCAAGGCTGAAAGTTGGGCTGGCCTGCATATCAACAAGCAACTTCTCCATCTGCATTAGCAAGCCCTGGTTTTGCAATTTTTTTAAAAAAAAAATTTCTGGGTGTCCAGTTCTTTGTTTCAGCATGGTTAGGACTGAGGAAGTATGTGTGTGTGGCAGGGGGTGGGGGTGGGGAGCAGAGTCTCACTGGAAGAAGGTTCTGTGCCGGTCCGTTTGGGGAATGTCAACGTCAATGTCTTTCAGTGCCTGTTGGAACTGCCGTTCGTCGATGTACTGGAAAGGCTGGCTATGCTGGCAAAAGACAGAATTGTATGAATGTTACTGTAAGGACTAAGAAAACCTTATCAGATTCATGGGGCCACCATAAGTTGACAGGCAACTTGAAGGCACACACTCACACACACACAGGGTCTATACCCTAAAAGCACCAGATTCCATCTGATCTTGGAAGCTAAGCAGGGTCAGCCCTGGTTAGGGCTTGCATGGAAGACTGCCAACCAATACTAGGTGCTGTAGGTTATATTTCAAAAGAAAGAAATGGCAAAGCCAACTCTAAGTATCCTTGCCTAAGAGAACCCTGTGAAATTCATGGGGTTGCCATAAGTCGAAGGTGACTTGAAGGCACACACTCAAAGTGCTGTTTGGGAAAACCATTTTCAGCCCAATCATAGTTATAAGTACTGGTGGCAGACATATCCTCTGCAGACAATTTTAACACCTGGGGAGCAACACTGTGATATCCACAATCAAGATTTCCTGCAGTTTTAACAGAATGTAAAAGTAGCCATGGGGAGTGAGAGCTAGACTGGATTTGACCCACAACCCTGGGTTAATTCTGTTTCCTGATACTGTTTCCCCACTCTATACTGCTTGCCCTGTCTAGCTGTCCAGTGCTTTTGGTGATTGGCCTAAACTCAACTGCTTGTCCTGAGCAGAGTAAAAATATTTAACCAGTGCAATTTGTATAAGTGTTGACTTATCAAGTTCCCATTGCTGCAGTGGATCTATTCTAGTTGGCACTAGCAATTGGACTTAGGCTGTGGTTCACTTTTGTAAAGGCCCTCCCTCATGTCTACACGTACAACTCCAAGGCTTCTGAGTATGGCTTTATTACTCACTTCGTTGTAAATATCAGTAGGTGGCTTGGCAGCTTCAATTTCCCTTTGTTGTTCATCATGCTTTTGGACAGCCAAGGAAAGCTCCACTATAGGGGGAAAGTGAGGAGTAAGCACCATAGCATCTGCTAGCTGTGGTCACTTTAAAAGGTGCAAGGGAGGTCTCTGTTGCTCCACCCAGTGAGAGGAGCCTAGATATACAGACCAAAGGCACTGGCAGCACTTACAGTCAGAGTGAACTCGCAGGGTGGCAGCCCAGGGGAAGCGCTCTTTCCATGACTGTTTCATCCAGTGATACTGAGAAGCCATTTGCTGGTCCAGCTCCCTCCTTTCTTCAGTTGTGGATTTTTCAGGGTACACACCAAAGAGGTACTTCCAGGTGATCTTTCTCTCACTTGGATGGGTGCCTTAGAAAAAGAAAAAAACCCACATCCAGCCATGGTGGGTAACAATCATTCAACAGATATAATCATGCCCTGCTCATTCTCTCATAGCAGTGTGGTATTGGTGGGATGGAATCAGAGTTGGTCCACTCACTTAACCTTCCAAACATATTGTTTAGGACCTTGGTTAGGGGGACTTTGTTCTGGGGCAGAGCAGAAGGTAACTGTCTGGGAAAGGGTTAAGCACTTCTTCCCACTGCCATCTTTCTATTTGACATTGCTGTCTCCTGAAACTGCTCCCCCACCCCATCTGGCTCCTTTCTTTCCAAAAAGATGCTGTTTGGGCTTTGGTACACAGAGGAGTAATTAAACACTGTGGAAGCTGTCTTTAGCATCCATTATTCTGGTTCCCCCCCCATGTTTTGTGAAGAATCACAAAATAGATACTTGAGCATGGAATATACCCCAGACTTGATTAGTACTACTCCAGACTACTGAACACCAGTACAGTATTGTCCATTGGATGAGATACACAAGGCATATGTCCACGTTTTCACTTACCATAGGAAATGTAACAAATGGATATTTTTTCTTGGAACAGCAGTGGTGAATGGGCATCATTCTGGTCGTTGTGTGACAACCTCTCCCCAATAACTAACTTCCATCCTTTCGTAGGTCGGTAAATTGAGTACCCAGCTTGTGGGGGGCAATTAGCTAACACACATTGGAAACTGTTTAATGCAGTGTAGATGTGTAAATAGCTATTGCTTAAAACAATTTGTAAGCCGCTCTGATAGCCTTGTGGCTGAAGAGCGGGGTATAAATAAATAAATAAATAAATAATAAATAAAAAACTTCAAATTTGGAAGAAATGTTGGGGTAGTTTGCCCACTTTGTGACTTAGGTGTGTGGGGACACCGGGACAGTAGAGTAGCCAAACCAGAGGCGAGGCTGATGGTGTGCCCACCTTTTGGTGTGGCCCAGCCCTGCATGCTCATAATCGTTGTTTTGGCTTGTTAGTCAAGACTAAAAATTATGGGCCCCTGAGAATACATGATAACAGGACAGAACTGGTCCCAACCTTTGTCTGGTCTGCCTTTTCTTTTCCTATTTTAAAATGTGAATCTCTGCTGAGATGCCTTCTGAATTACAAAACAAGAGGGCACAAGGTCTTTCAGAAGTCAAGGCATTTGTGTGAAGCTGTGTAGAGTATGGCCTCTTGTTTTAAGACTTTAAGAAGTATCTGGTGGATCTGATCCAGAGTTTGGAATCATTACTTTTTGGGCTACAACTCTCACAATCTCCCAACCAGCATGGGCATATTCTTCCTTCATGATTAGTATGTTGCCTTACTTCAGGCCTGGGGGACTTCCTGGTGCAGCAGGACTGCACTGAACTCCCCCAAGCCAGTAGTGGGCAGCACCATCCCTACTGCTGACGTTCAGTTGCTGTTACCAGGGCTCCTGCTGCCACTGCATTTGCCACCAAAATTAGGCGGCTTGATGGTACAGGAAGGTTCAAGAATTCCTACAGAGCTCTGCAGACTGGTAAAGGAGTACTTCTCCTTATCTTCTACAAGGAAAGGGAAGGAGAAAAAAAGACTTTATTTTCACAGCAGTGCCAGATTTGGGTAGTATGTTTAATTGAAATGGTGGAGGCATGTGTCAAGCAATTTTGGCAGCTGGAAACAGGATGGGAAAGGCCCACAGAACCAGTTGGGTGGGGTGTGTTCATGGTTCCCCAGCTTTGCCTTTGTGATTCGCCACATCAGGAAGTTGCCTATTTTGCAGCC
This sequence comes from Gambelia wislizenii, assembly GCA_030847615.1. Taxonomy (NCBI): domain Eukaryota; kingdom Metazoa; phylum Chordata; class Lepidosauria; order Squamata; family Crotaphytidae; genus Gambelia; species Gambelia wislizenii. Next base: position 240,268,789 of record JAUMIR010000002.1, on the reverse strand, counting down.
AGTTCTCAACCCACATGGTCTGCAACCAGTAGTATGGTGTCTGGTGAAAGAGGCAAGATGGACAGTGCAGAGTTTGCACAAGAGCATCTACAGGTGGTTGGGGGAAAGAAAACTGATCAGCCCAACATCTGTAAGGTTTCTGTTCAGCACTGGACTTGTTTTTCCCCACTGCCTCCTTGGTAATCGGCCCACCTTTTGGTGTAGCCCAATCTGCCCACTTGAGAGGTGAAGGATACTAAAACCAGGCCATGAAATCCCCAGGAAGATTCCCATCATGTAGATTGTTTTGATAGTACCTCTCTCGTAGACAAGTTTGCGCATGGAGAAGACATCCAGCCGCCCGTCCCCATCAAATAGGCTGTAGATGGACTGGAAGGGAAGGGAGCCAGAAGAAGTTGCACCATCTTCATTGTGTTGGTCCTTGGGATTCTTCTCTCGACTGTTTGCTGTTTCTTCTTCCTTTCTGGGGTTTGTCATGAGCTGAGCATTCATGCTGTGTTGGTCCGATGAAGGTTTTAAAAAAGCAAAATATATCAGACTTTTAAAAAAGAAGTCCCACAGACACCTTACTTAGGATGAAACTCCTACTTAAGATGAAATTAGCAGCAATAGAAAACCAGAATCAAAACAAAGTTCTATATAAATTTGAAACTCGGCTAGTTATTCAGACACAAAATAACATTTTTGATCATAGAATCATAGAGTTAGAAGATACCACAAGGGTCATCTAGTCCAACCCTCTGCCATGCAGGAATACACAATCAAAGCATTCCGACAGATGGCCATCGGGCCTCTGTTCAAAAACCTCCAAAGAAGGAGACTCCACCACACTACGAGGCAGTGCATTCCACTGCCAAACAGCTCTTACTGTCAGGAAGTTCTTCCTAATGTTTACGTGGAATCTGTTTTCCTGTAGTTTGAGTCCATTACTCTGTGTCCTAATCTCTGGAGCAGCAGAAAACAAGCTTGCTCCATCTTCAATATGACATCCCTTCAAATATTTATACATGGCTATCATGTCCCCCCTTGACCTTCTCTTCTCCAGGCTAAGCATACCCAGCTCCCTAAGCCACTCCTCATAGGGCATGGCTTCCAGATCTCCCACCATTTTGGTCACCCTCTTCTGGATATATTCCAGCTTTTCAATATCCTTCTTGAATGGTGGTGCCCAGAACTGGACACAGTATTCCGAGTGAGGTCTGACCAAAGCAGAATACAGTGGCACTATTACTTCCCTTGATCTAGACACTATACTCCTATTGATGCAGTCTAGAATCACATTTGCTTTTTTAGCTGCTGTATCACACTGCTGGCTCATGTTCAGCTTGTGGGCCACAAAGACTCCTAGATCCCTTTTGCGTATACAACCACCAAGTCGTATTTGTCACTTTCAAAATTTCCTTATAAATTTTTGATTTGGAAAGATTTTTGAATATAATACTCATGGTTTATGGCAGGTGGGTTCTACACAGAAGACTTCTTCAGTGTCCCTCTTTTTCCAGGATGCAGGACACAAAGTCTGTCATGCTGCATGTTTTAACACTGCTGTGTGTACCTTCAAATTGTTTCCTATTTGCAGGGACCATAAGGTGAACCTGCCACAGGGTTTTCTTGGCAAGGTTTGATCTGAGGTTTGCCATTGCCTTCTTCTGAGGCTGAGAGAGTGTGACTTGCCAAAGGTCACTCGGTGAGTTTCCATGGCTGATCAGGGATTCAAACCCCAGTCTCCTGGAGTCCTAGTCCAACACTCAAACACTATACCACACTGCCTATCTTCTTTTAATTATGTTTAAGTTCATTTTACAGGGCTTAAATACCCTAAAGGTACCAGATCCCACCTGATCTTGGAAGCTAAGTGGGGTCTGCCCTGGTTAGTACATGGATGGGAAACCAACAAACCCCAGGTCTGGTAGGCTGTATTTCAGAAGAAGGAACTGGTAAAACCAGCTCTGAATATTCCTTGCCTAAGAACATGTTCTGAAATTCATGGGGCCACCAGGTGCGTACATATTCATGACCAGGCTCCCAAAGAAACAGAGTACTATTCAGAGCTGTACCTGTGCAGAATGCATCACAGTAGTCCAGCCCAGATATATCCCAAATCTGAATAATTATGGCAAAGTCTGCTCATTCTAGTTAAGAGTATAATTAGTGAATTGATTGTCCTCTGTTCCATCCAATACCACACCAGCTAAACAATTTGTTCTCTAGTGGATGCTCTGACCTTATAAAGGATCCCAGACATGGACACAGAGTCTGCAGCAGACGATTACTGGAAACCTGTTGGAGTAGCCACTGGGCCTGGTGCTCAGCAAACTGTGACAGCAATGAGATGGTTTCTCTGTGCAGGACAGAAATGAGTAACAGTGTGGGAGACAGCAACAGCAGTAATGGGGTGAACTTTTTTTCTGGTTTTATGAGAATAGAACCATAGAATCTTAGAGCTGAAAGGGATTAGATGAGGGCCATCCAGTCAAACCCCTTGCTATGCAGGAATATACAACATAGAATTACAGGATCATAGAGTTAGAAGGGACCACAAGGTTCACCAGCTAAAGTCAGGTGAAAAATAAAGTGAGGTCTTTGCATCTGTACAGAAACAAGCAAACAGAAAAACAAAACAGAAAACCCACAGGCAAGCAATACTTTTTATCAGGGCTGTCCACATAGGCACAAAATTTGGTGAAAGTTTTGAAATCCCAGCATTTCTTAGGCAAAGTCTTAAAGAGGTTGGGGATGAGGAAGATAAATTGATGGAGAGGGAGGCTGTCAAAGTTGTAAAAAGTCTCATTATAAGAGTCTCAAGATGTGGGGCCGGTAGACTAGGGTGGCCAAGCCATTGGGAAATAGAGGGAATTCATCACAGGAACAAAACAAAAAAAAGAGAGAGAGAGAGAGAGAGGACACAGATCTGCATAGATACCAATTTAGGAACAATTATAGCAATTTAAAAAGAAATGCAATCCATTTCCACACAGTGAAGGAAACTGTGGTGAGTGTCACCTGTATGCCTGCTCAGCCTGCTTCTCCTAATGCTCACAGTGCAAGGCCACTTCAAGGCTCCTCCCAGGTCTCCTCTCTTCACAGTTCTTTATCTTTAAACTGGACTTGGACTGAAGGACTGTCCTCTGACAGCTTTTCAAACAGAGGACTGTCTTCTGTAAATTATAACATACAGCTAGCCCAGTGCAGACCTAATTTGATTAAGGCCAGGTGTTGTTGTTGTGTGCCTTCAAGTTGTTTCCAAATTATGGTGGCCCTAAGGCAAACCTATCATGGGGTTTTCTTGATAAGATTTCTTCAATTAAGGCTGTCCATTCCCTTTCTTTGAGGCTGAGAGAGCATGATGTGCCCAAGGCCACCCAGTGGGTTTCCATGGATGAGTGGGGATTGGAACCCTTGTCTCCTCGAGTCCTAGTCCAACACTCAAACCATTACACCACACTGGCTCAAGGTCAGGTATACTAAGTATAGAATTAAATGGCACAATGCCACACAACAACACATGACTGAAAAAACTGTGTTCAGCAATAGAAATGAGCTTTGGGTTCTTTCATATGAAAATCTACTCCTGGCATTGCCCTATAACATTTCAGCAGGCTGATTAGAACAGAGGAAGGGTGGGGGGCTAAACACCTCCCCTTTTGACTACTCTTGTAGATTTAGTGCAAATCATAAACAAAAGAGATCTATCAGTAGATCTAAATCTATCCTTTGCACTTCTTGGGCTTATAGGGGTTTGTAAATAGTTCATGGGAGCAGCCCGAGGGGTGAAAGCAAATTTTATAATCTCTACAAGTACCTGATGACTTGGGAAGGGCCCTTCAAAGTTGGACCCACCTAACAGCATCTCTGTTTCCCGGCAGTAGTCAGGTGGGATGCTTTTGGAATGCCCACAGTGAGAAGCTGTGTTCCCTGGTGTTATAACTTACCGGATTGCTCTTAACCAGCTCCACAGGAGCTGATACACCAGGCCTCTGGGCTCTGTGGCCTTCATCCCCCACCTGGTGGTGCCATAGGTACGGGGGTTATGCATGGATGTAAATGGACATGGCCCACAATCCCCTCTTCCTCTTTGGCTAGCTGCTGCCTGCCTTCCTTGCTTGTCACTGCTGCCTGCTGAGAACACTCCATGGAATCATCCCTCCACATGACCTCATAATGGCCCTTTCAGCCATGGGGACCCATTATGGGCACCAAGGTTTTCTGTCTGTTTAGTTTCATTGCAGTTTAGCTAGTTTCTCTCCTTTCAAATTTTTGTTTTGTTTTGTTTTAAAAGAAAGGCAGAAGGATTAGGAAGAGAGAGAAAGTGAAAATAGGCATGCTCTGGGGCAAAGTGGGGCAGTGAAAAAAGGGGAACCTAGGAATTGGCTTGGGTGAAACTGCGTGTATCATAGAATCATAGAATGATAGAGTTGGAAGAGACCACAAGGGTCATCCAGTCCAGCACTCTTCCATGCAGTAATAAACAATCAAATCATTCCCGACAGATGGTTATCAAGCCTCTGCTTAAAAACTTCCAAAGAAGAAGTCTTCACCACACCCTGAGGCAGTGCATTCCACTGCCGAACAGCTCTATGTAGGACAAAGATTCCCCTGTCATGGTAGAACCACTACAGATGGAAGATATTTCACATTGGGAGCCCTGGTGGCACAGTGGTTAAATGCCAGTACTGCAAGCCACAACGTTATGAGTTTGATCCCAGTAGGGCTCCAAGGTTGACTCAGCCTTCCATCCTCCTGTAGGTCAGTAAAATGAGTACCCAGCTTGTGGGGACAATTAGCTAACACATTGTAAACCACTTAGGGAGTGCTTTGCACGGATAAGTGGTATAGAAATATAAATGCTATTGTTATTGCCGTAGGTGTCCTCTCTTTGGATTGCATTGCCATTATCTACACTACTGGTGCTCAGCCCCTAGTAGAATATTTTGGTGAATCAAACAATGGAGCATCCATCCTACAAGCCAGATACATCCTGCAGGTGTTCACGATCTAGTCCTCAAGCTTCTTCCAATCTGCTACCTCCCCCAACAATGATCAAAGAGCAGTGGCAGTGGTGACTCCCATGTTACTGGGGTTGTGGATCTTTTCTGAACTTTCGAGGAGCTATCCAAGATGCCAAACCAATTTGAGGCACAGCATTTAGCACCTTGGATAGCTCCTCTAAAGTTCAGACTAAAATCCAGAGTAGATTCACCAGCCCACTATCATCAGAGCCACCAATTGGCACTGGTTAAGGGGGTATTTAAAGACATCAGAGCTGTTGCATAGAAGGGTAGTGTGTTGTGTGTTACAGTCCAGGAAGTCATTACACTGGCCCTTAGTCCTCTTGAGTGTGTGTGTGCGCACACGTGCATGCGTGTGTTTCTTTATATAGCCTCTTATCCAATGCCAGTTGGTGGCTCTGATAATCAGAAACATACATATAGATTTGGACAGTGTTCTGAATACCTTCTGGGAAAATGTCCAAATTGGTAAGAATTATATGTGCCTAATTTGTTTTGGCCTTACTGCTCCCCCATACCAACAATAATAGTGCAATTCCCCAAGAACTGCCCCCCCACACAAAAAAAGAAGGGAAAAAAGAGAGTTCCCCAATTCTGAACTTCACTGTGCTCATTGCAGGCCCCTGTTCCTGGTGAACACTATGAGCAGAATGCACATTCTTGAAATGTTGCCATTGTGGTCCTCAGTATAGTTGAGTGAGTGGCAAGCATGACATGTTCCCCCCCCCCAACAGAAAATGATTACTAGGGCAGAATTCCCTTTAAAATGGTTGTGCAAGCGGCCTGCAAGTGGAGGGAATGAGTTTTCTGTATAGATTTTTTTTTTTTTTTGCCTGTGGCAGTTGTGTGTTTGAGAGGCCTTTGTGCAAAATACTTACGGTGCTCCCTCTTGAATGCACCCACCTTTTTCTCTCCCACAGTTGTCATTGCTTCTTCACTTGTCTTTTTCTGTCTGGGTCTACCAGCTCCTAGCAATAACTGATAAGTCATCTAGAGGTGGCTTCTCCTTTTCCTTGTTCACTTGGTGAGGGTGGGTGAACAGGCAAACTACAAACAGCAAAGGATAGGAAATGCTGGAACCAGCAATTTCCAATGGGTTTCCACTTTGGCAGCTGCCCAATAGTGCAAATTCTGATACAGGCCTTGGGCTTGGCCAACAGAAGGTTCCAGATTCTGTCCCTGGTGCCTCCAGTTCCAGGATTACTCAGATGGGGTATGTGTTCCTGAGACTTTGGAGAGAGGCTGTCAGCTACAGTGGCTAGATGGATGGGCATTCTACTAGTCTTCAGTAGTAAAGTTTCATCACATTTAGGAAGTGAAGGGGAAATCTCTCATTATCTTATCTTTGGGACTGTAGGGCAGAAACCATACAGTTTCTCTCTTTGATTGCACCACTTCTCTTTCCAGGATTATTTGCAAAGTTCCATTTTGTTTTCAGCCCTGTTTTTTAGTCATTTGCTTGATATTTGGAGAGAGAATGCCCCAGTTAATTTGGCATTAATCTTGTTAATCTTGAGTGCTGGCTGGATTCATTAGTGCTCTTTGCCTGGAGCAAGGGAGAGAATGTTTCAGTGAATGCAAGGGGGAGAAAATCCAGCCAGCAGTTTCCTTTCTTCCTTGGTGGGGTGGGGGGTTTGCTGCCAGAGCTTGTGAGACTGAAGAAGAGAAGTAGTTGTGTGTAAGGCAGAATTATCTGTAAAGCCAATCTTCTACCCTGAGCTACACAGACCAGTGGGTCTGAGTGGGTATAAGGATGTATCCTCTGTGTTTCTGCTACATTTTACATGACATCATAATCAAGACCATTAGTTCCAGGGGATCCATAGGCTCTAGTTTGGAAGGGTCCCTCATCCTTTGACCTGTGTATACCAGATCTTCTAGAACAGAGTGAAGATCAATGAACCCAGAATGGGAATAATCAATTTCTTACAGCAGTTGGGCACATGCCCTAGTTGATATATCAGGTTTGGCAATAAAATTGGATCTTCTGGTTCCTTTTGCTGGAAGGTGAGCACCAAAAGTTTATGTCAAGTTACCTGAATCAGTAGTGAGTGTGGGGATAGCCAGAAACATATTCAGGACTCTCTCCCTTCCTGCTTTTCTAAGTGACTACTTGTTGAGATGTAGCTTGCTGTTGTTAAGCTCTCCTTCCCTTCTGCCTCTCCAAGAAGTTATTTCTTTCTCCTAGAAAGAGGCAGCTATGTGTCTCCATAATACAGTTGGCTCTCCACATTTGTTGGAGTTAGGGGCACAGGACCCCTGCAAAAATGGAAAACCCACAAATATCTGTATGTCTCCCAAACCATATTTAACATACAAAAAAGAGTGACTCACAAAGTCAACCCACTGCAGATGCCTTCAAGATGGTGCGGTTCCTTTGAAAAGAAGAAGTGGGCAGCTGGTAGGGCTTGCTGCCACCTTGGCTGCTGCCTTATGCCATTTTCTTTAGGGACTTCCAAGCCTTGCTGCACATTCACAGTGGCTCAGTCCTGCAAGGCTCGCAGTCCCTATTATAATTGCATAGGGCAGCAGCGGAGACAGCAGCAAATAATCCACAAATAATCAAATCATCTAAAGTTAAACCTGCAAATGTGGAGGGCTGACTGTACTTGCAAGCATACATCCACAGTTATAAAAGCAAGTTTTAAGGGTTTTTGTAAACTAAATTAGGATTTCTCTTCTCATCTAGTCCTGCTTTAAGATTAACAAATTAATTACAACACACACTTTCATAGATCACTGTCCACTTGTCAGAGGCATGAAGTTTAATATTAGAGGATCAGATACTTGTACAGTTCCAGACTAAGCAGCTATTGTGGAAGCAACCTCAGTTTAGTTGGGAGAGATGACGAGTGTATCTGGTGGCACTACAGGATAAAATCAGAAGGGAAAATTGATGAGTGGTGTGGTAGTGATATGCTTCCAAGGTATCTTGAAGTAAAGAAGGCTGTAGATTGAGGCTCGATTCCTTAGAGCTTGATTTCCAGGCTTAAAACAATAGCAATAGCAATAGCAATTCTATTTCTATACTGCTTATCAGTGCCAAAGCACTCCCTCAGCGGTTTACAATGTGTTAGCTAATTGCCCCCGACAAACTCGGTACTCATTTTACCAACCTATGGAAGGATGGAAGGCTGAGTCAACCTTGTCTCTCTCTAGGATTGAACTTACAACATTGTGGCTGCAGTACTGGCATTTAACCACTGCGCCACCTGGGCTGGGAAGGAGGATAATGAGAGGGACTCAGAGATTGTTTCCTTCTCCAAGGTTGGATCTTTGTCGCTGCTTGCAAAGGTGGTGGTACAACTCTTCTTTTGCTGTTGTATCCCACCAGTGATAAAGTAAGAGGCTTATTTTTGGCAGGGACAGTCCTGATTAATCCTCTGCAGTCCCACTTTTTCAGTTGTTTTTAAAATGTCCCAATTTCTCTCTGCTCCCACCTTCTTCCTTTGTCCTCAGCTTATTTCAAATGCTGCAAAGTGAGTTCAAAGTGCAAAAGTAGATTGCACTCAATTAATTTAGTAGGGGTGGGGAGAGGAGAGCCCTTCCCAGTAGTCTTAGGCAAAAGCTATCAGGAGTTGGTTACTGAACTCTAAGTTTTAAAATGGCCAAACAACTGCAGAAATCATGCTGAGTCATGATAACTGACTCCATGACTCCATGAACTGCCAGTCATGCCTAATCATGCCACAGCTGCATGAGAAGGGTTACTAGAGTGCAAAGCTATGTAGTATGGAAATCTGATGCAATGTAACCATGTGCTTGGATAAGCCAATGCCATACTGATGTGTATATAAGCAAGCTAGAACAGAGATCATTCTCTTCCTCTGACTCTGTGATGCCTGGCGTAGCACTTTGACTGTACGTATTGTGAATAGCTGAAACTACTTTGAAGATTAAAGCACCTCCTATTTTCTGGACGCCAAACACTCTGTGTGTGAGTGTTCTTGGGAAAGGGTTGCTACCAAGTCTGCTGAGACAGTTTTTGGCTTCTGCCGGGGACTGAATGACCTATCATTCCCTGACAAAAGCAAACTGATGCAGCCTCTCCTAGCTTGTGTGTTCTTCTTCACTGGTAACATTTGCCATTTTGACCACACTCTGATATTACTTGGCTATACATCCTAGTTTTCATCTTTGAAATATTGGAGAATATGGCAAGGAGAAGGTGAAGTGAATGCACTAGCCAATGCTTCTTAAACTGATGTGGTGGACGGGCATATCTCTCCTTGTGTGGTAGGGACTACAACTATTATTTGGGCCATATTATGATCAAAAAAGGAGACACAAAGATTGCAGCAATCACAGGACCATTGCATTCATTTCCTACGCAAACAAAATCATGCTCAAAATACTGCAGCAAAGACTCTTACCATACATGGAAAGCGTAATTCCAGAAATGCAAGCCAGGTTCAGAAAAGGCAGAGGCACTAGGGATCACACAGCAAACATTCGTTGGATAATGGAATGCAGCAAGGAATTTCAGAAGAAAATCAGCATGTGCTTTATAGACTAGAGCAAAGCATTTGACTGCATAGATCATGAGAAACTGTGTGATGCATAACTTGTACTTAGGACAGGAAGCCACCGTAAGAACAGAATACAGAGAAAAGGAATGGTTCCCAATAGGAAAGGGAATCAGACAAGGCTGCATTCTGTCACCCTACTTGTTCAACTTGTATGCATAATGTATCATACATAGAGCAGGCTTAGATTCATAGGAAAAAGAAAAGAAGATTGGAGAAAAGAACATCAACAATCTAAGATATGCAAATGATATATGCTACTAGCAGAAAACAAAGACTTAGAGCAACTACTAAGGAAAGTCAAAGAAGAAAGCACAAAAGCAGGATGAATGCTGAATTTAAGAAAACAAAAATAATGACCACAGAAGATCCACACAAATTCAAACCAGACAATGAGGAAATTGAAATAGTGAAAGAATTCTCATTCCTTGCATCAATCATAGCCCAGAATGGAGACTGCAGCCAAGAAATCAGAAGAAGACTGGGATTGGGAAGGACAACTATGAAAGAACTGGATAAGATCATAAAATGCAAAGATACAAAATGAAGCACTAAAGTCAGGATCATTCAAACCATGGTATTTCCCATCACCATGTACACATGTGAGAGCTGGACAGTGAAGGATGGTGATAGGAAGAAAGTCAACTCCTTTGAGATGTGGTGTTGGAGAAGAGTGCTGAAAATCCCATGGACGGCCAAAAAGACAAATAAATGGGTCTTAGCACAGATCTAGCCTGAACTCTCCTTAGAAGCCAAGATAACCAAGTTGAGGCTGTCATACTTTGGACACATCTTGAGAAGGAATGGCTCACTAGAAAAGTCAATAATGCTAAGAAAGGCAGAGGGAAAAAGAAAGAAAGGAAGACTGCACACTAGGTGGATGGACTCAACCAAGGAAGACCCAGGCCTGAACCTGCAGGACCTAAGTAAGATGGTTGAGGACAGAGGGTCTTGGAGAGGTCTCATCCATGAGGTCGCCATGAGTTGAAGTTGACTTGAGGGCAGATAACAACAACTTCTAGCACTTGCAGATGGGAAGAATATTTTCTAAAGTGAGGAACACTCTGTGGAAAAGGGGGCAGAAAAAATAGTAAAGCCCCAACCACAGTCCTGGCAAGTAGGGGTGCCAGGCTGAAAACTGGAGAGGGCTCCTGCACCTTCAATGGTTGCAGAGAAGAGGTATGACAGGCAGGTGTTTGCTTGCCACATAATCAGATAGCAAACAATATCTGCCAAAATGCCCTCTTTTACACAACCTTAAAGGTAGAGAAGCCCTTTCAATTTTTTTTTTATTTTTTTTTAGTCTGGCAACCCTAGGGCAGTGGTGGTACTATGGTGGTGCAGAGAAGCCAAACCTTACCAGGTGACACTGTCGGAGAGAGGGTAACACCAGCCTTAGTAATGCCAGAACCCTAGGGTGAAAACTTGGTAGGGCTTGGGAAGTCGACCAGAGGCTCCAGTGGGGCAGGTGCCAACCCCCTCAGGTAGCCTTAATGGTGGTATTAGGGCAGGTGGGGAGGGCGGCTCTTTAGACGGTACTCTCCATTACTTCACTTCCTGCAAAACATGGCAAAGCATCTTTGCTGTGTCAGAGGAGGGAGCCTCTTGCTAGCACCTTCTTCTAATCAGGGCTCTGGGCATCTGCCCTGAAGTCCTGCCCCACCCGCTGGACCAGAAGGTCTGAATTCTTGCTTGCCTGTGAAGATTTTCTCCTCCATGCCTCTTGGGAGGCCGGGACACAGGTTCTGCCGGAAACATGCTGGCTCAGTGGTTCTTAACCTGGGGTCCGTAATGTCCTCACTGGGGGTCTGCAAAGGCTTGAAGGCTGTTTGCCCCCCCTCCTCCCTGCAGTGGAGTGGCCACATGACAGGAGCCAAGGCAAAGGCTGGCTTGGCCTGCACATTGCCATTCAATCCACTCCAGCCACAAACATGCAGGAAGAAGCAGGAGAAAAGCCTTCCCTCCCCCTCCAGTGTCTCTGAGGGAAGGATTCATGGATGTTGTTGTTGCTATCTGGTATTATTATCAGGTGTTGTTGTTGTTGTCTTAAAGCTTGAGTTTTTATTAGGATTTTTAAAAATTGAAATAAGTACAGAAAAATACACCCAACTGCAAAAGGCCATAACAATAAAGCAAAAAAATAAAATAAAATAAATGTTTTCCTCTTTTCTTACTAATACAAAAATAAAACTATCTTTCCTAACACTAATACATTTTTCCTCTTAATCTAAACACACTATAATCACTCTTTTTTTTCTTTTCCAATGAACATTCTATTTACACCTTTATACTAAAATTAGAAGTTACACATTACAACAAAAGCTATTTAAAGGGGGTCCCTGGTAAAGAAAAGGTGAAGAGCCACTGTGGTGGCTTGTTGAGGCACTGAATCAGTTTAAAAAAATTTAAAAACAGCCCCTCTTTCCTCCTCCTCCTGCTCCAGCCCTCTTGAAACTGACGCCAGTCTCTCTAGCCGCGGGCAGGTTCATTTAGGGGGGCGAGCGCCGCGCTAATTGCGCTAATTAATATTGGAGCAGATGCAGCAGGAAGTCGGGAACGGGTGTGCGGGGAGGCAGCGGGGTTTAGGAGGGAGGTCCTTCCCGGCTTCGTTGGCTGGGCAGAGCCCGAGGGGAAGGGAGCTGCCAGGTGGGGAGCCAGTGGAAGGCGTTTGCGGGATGCCGAGGATTGCGGGGATGGGGAGGCAAGGCGGGTGGCGGGAGCAGCAGCAGCAGCAGCAATCCGATAGTCTAAGATGGTGGTTTTAAAATGGCATCCTGGGAGAGTCTGAGATGCTCATTACAAAGGTTGGTCATTCATATATATATATATCTGAGACCAATGTGTAAAGGATGTGTAATGTAAAGAATGTGTAATGTGTAAAGAAAAAATGTGTAAAGGAATTCTTTTCATATATACTGTATATATATATATATATATATATATATGAAAAGAATTCCTTTACACATTTTTTTAATTAAAATGCACCAAGGCATTACAATAAGTCATTACAATAATTCCACAAAGCAATAGGACACTAATATATATCTATTGAAAATTGTAATCATAAACACTTTCTCTGGCTTTTCTTCGCAAACGAAGATTCAGGAAGGACTCATCCCCCGCTTACTGCAAGCCTGCTGATGACTAAGAAGGCCATATAACAGATCACATCTGATATTCTCCTCCCTTATTTCAGCTTCCCAACCACCAGTTACTAGGATGATATATATATATATATATATGTATGAATTTACCATTGATCCAAAAACATATTATGAAAAATGTTCCACAGTATTGAAAAGATCAAATCATAACCAAGTTATTTTTTCCCCCCAGTTTAAACTTCAAGCTTTCTATGTGTACAATAGACCTCTCCTCCACATTGGACCTCAATATCTCATTTATTTATTTACTGTACAGTTGTCCCTTCATATTCGCTGGGGTTTGGTTCCAGGACCCCCGTGGATACCAAAATCTGTGAATACTCAAGTCCCATTATATGCAATGGCATAGCAAAATGGTGTCCCTTATATCAGATGGCAAAATCAAGGTTTGCTATTTGGATTGTTATTTTTTAAAGAATATTTTCAAGCCATAAATACTTAAATCCGTGGATACCAAATCTGTGGATATTGGAAGGACAACTGTATTTCCTTCGCTTAAACCCCCCACCCCATTCCTGGAGACTCTTTGCCTACCACCGTTTTCCTTACAAAGGTTGGGTGGAAGCGAGCGCTGGCGCGTTCTAGCTTTGGCACTTAATGGCAGCACTAAGCTAAGGTCTGGCTGGCCTGGCCAGCACCCTGTGTGTGTGTGTATGTGAACCTGCTCTTTACTGAAATAAGGGTTTCTCATAGGTAGACTTCTCAGTTTCCTATAGGAACCACAACCACCTCCCCACATCTTCCCAGCACAGAAGGGAGGGCTGCTTTGAAAACAACCAAAAAATTCATGATTTTAGTGTAAAGCTGTGGTTGGGCTAGTGGTGTAGTAGAGTCAGGGGTTGCAGGGCGTTCATACTCTGACTTTACCTGCTGTCCTGCTGACTGGAGGTGAGGATGGATTTTCCCAGCAGCAGTGTGCTGGTGGTGGGAACTTTCTCTATTCCAGTGCAAAGGATTTGGGGTGGCTTGGTCTCAAATGGGCAATGAAGATCCATTAGACCTGCAAAACATCTGTAATTCTCTCTCTCTCTCTCTCTCTCTCTCTCTCACACACACACACACACACACACACACACAGATAGCTCAGTACTGCTGTTGTTTTTGTTCCCTCCTTGGTGGTGTGTTATGACTGTTATAATGAATGTGCAAACTTCAAAATTTACTATGTACGTAGTAGTAGAATGGGCACTGGGTTAGATTAAAATATAGGTTGCATGTGTATATATGTGTGTGTGTGTGTAGGATTTTGTTGTATGGTCAACATGGCTGCCCTCATTTTTAAAAAATTAGCTTAGCGTTCCATCTAACACAGGAGTAGTCAACTAACAGTCCTCTGGATGTTGTTTGGACTACATCTCCCATCAGATTTATTGGAAGTATAATAATATACTGTTTAAAATAGCAGGGTATGTTGTCCCTGTTTAAACATCCACACTGTATTTCACACGTTAGTGGAGAATACAGCCTATTTAGCAGAGTTTAAAACAAACGCAGCAGCATGTAGCGTTAGATTGTTAGCATACATATAAAACCACAGCTTAGTAAATAACCAAACACCCTTTGCCTAGCCCAAGTTGTTTAACTAGTAAAATAACCACTTAAGACTCAAAAGTTAGTTTAAAAGGTACAAAAACTTCTTTACTTACAGTTAGGGAGCTCATTCTTGGCAGGAATAAGAAACTCCATCAAAATAAACTAAAACCAATTAAAAATGCTTAAAAACTACATTGTTATTACAAAACTATGTTCAGGACTCCACTGGCTGAGTCCTCTCAGTTCAAAGGTCATGTGGTTTGTTAAAGGATCATGGCTACTGGAACAAAGAAGGAAACTCAGACACTCCCCTTCATCCCAGATTCACCAATAGCAAAACTATAGGAAATTACATCAGCTCATCTTATATGACTTCTTAGTTAACCCTTCAATAGCAAAACCATTTCCACTTATTGGACTGCAAACTATATTTTCCAACAAGATTTAGGCAACACAGCTAATGGTGAGGGATACTGGGAACTGATAATATGTAGAGACATACAAGTTGACCAGCCCTGATCTGGTCTATGACTGTGTGCTAGAGTGTTTCAAAAGTAACAAGAGCAATTTAAAATCTTGGTATCAAGAACTGCCATGTTATGGAAATGAGATGATTGCAGTCAATAAAATTGAAACTTGTTCACTCTTGCTGGTTCCTGGTACATAGTATGCTTTATGGTGAGTATCTTTACATATGGAAGCTCTGCTTCTGATAATCATGAGTTCTGACAAGCAGACCTGTCCTTTAAGTAGTCATCTAAAACAGCTTGGAAAAGTTACTGTGGGGACTATAATTCCCAGTATTCTTGGAGTTATAGTCAAAAAAAGAACTTTTCTATGCTCTGGTCTAAAAAAAGGCCCTCAGAAATTGCACTAGTGGCAATTTCACAGCATCCTGCTGCAGTGAGTTCCAAAGATTGATGATAAATGATATGAGGAAGTACTTGTTTATTTTAAGTCTACTGCCTGACAATTTTGATGGCTGACCCAAACGTTTTTACTTTGCAACAGGATCCCACCCCCATTTATTTGTTTCATAATATGTAACAAGATTATGAAAATTCCCTCTTTCAGACAAGCAAGCAAGCAAACCAACAAGAACACACACATGCTGTAGTCCTTTGCCTTTAGTATAAATATGACACAAAAATATACCTCTATATCAGGCATATCATCATCAGCCTAACTATGGCAGACTGTTAAAAACAGGCCAATTAGAATAATACAGTGGCAACCCTGTGTATCCTCTCCCTTTAAACTTGTTTTTGTTCTAAGTTTTAAGAAGGGATCAAACTGCATAAACCATTTGCTGCAAATGAATGAGGAAACAATGACTGTTCAAAATAATAAAGGAACAGTCATCCCTGATCTTATGTAAGAGAATTGGGATAGGTACCACCTCCCTCCTTCCCTCCCTCCCTCTCTCTCTGAGGTTTTCCAAACACACAAGTCTGTTGTCCCACTCCCTTCTCTCTTTGCCATGTATTTATTCTTGTTCCTGTTGCCATCTTCTGAACTTGGGGTTGTACTTAATGATCCTCCAAGGTTGGGAACTTCAGACAGCAGCTGCTGTTCCCCATTCCAAAGGCACAGGCATTTCTTCTTGGACCCCCCACCCTGGAGGGAACATGAGCCCAAAAGTTTTATATTACAGCAGCTGGAGATTCATATAGAGTCACAGCCCACCTGCCCTACTGATCCCTAGTCTGGAACATGGGTGGGCTTGTGGGAGGTGCAGAGGAAGATAAAATTTAGCATCGGCCAATGGCCGGTGTGAGCTCCTTGAACTGCCTATCTTGAGCGCTTCCCCTGCTTCCTGTTGTCAAATCATGTGGACATTCACATGGTGCTGGGTTATTGTGCCTTTTGCTGCTACCTGGAATTCTGATGTAAGGACACTATGTGGAATCTTGGGTTTTCTTCCTGTGGCTATATATGCTTCCCACTCCAGGCTCAAGGTCTTTGGGCAGACTGTTCTTCTGTCCAGTAACAGCAGTCACCTTGTCTCTGTGAGGATTTCAATCCTGAAAGAAGCACACACACACACACACACACACACACAGGCACACATATATGCAAAGCCTGGGAAAGTTATTTTGTGGAGTCCAAGAAACCTCCCTCCAGCATGGCCTCTGGTAGGAAGGAAGGAAGGAAGGAAGGAAGGAAGGAAGGAAAGAAGGAAAGAAAGAAAGAAAGAAAGAAAGAAAGAAAGAAAGAGGATTATTCCCGTGTTGGAGATACTCCAAACTTTTTCCTTGCTCTGCATATCAGGAACCATCACCAATGGTGTATTATAAGTGCAGCTCAACTGGATGTAAAACTTCAGTTTATTCCAGTGCCTTTTCCCCCAAACACTGGGCTACTCTGCTGCCTCTGGGAAATCCAGTTGTCTCCAGGCATGAAGGTAAAGGCTCTCTCCCATGATTGCTACCCAGCAATTGATACTCAGTGGCATACAACAGCCTGGGACTACATTTCAGATTGGTTCCAGTGAACAGCTTCCTTCCTGGGCTATATGTAGTATGCAGGGAAATCATTATTGTAATGCAATACAATCTTGTGTATCCCATATTGAGCTCAGTTTAGGAATTTTCCCTGCATGCATCAGTTTCTTCCCCTTCCCCTTCCCTTTTCACTAGGCAATTTCAGCCAACTGGAGCAATGGGTCATTCATCACATGACGTAATTTAAATATTATGACACTTTGTTTAAGTTCCTTTTAAGTTAAGGCTCCATGTGTCTGCAGCCATGTTGTTATTGTTTGTTTTTTGAGTCCTTTCAAGTCACCATGTAGCCCACACCGCTCAAGGCTGGGTGAGTCTTATCCTACCCTAAATCCTCTTAGTCAGTTAGGAACCTTTTAAGTTTGTTTTAATATGTAGATTAAGATTGATATACCTTCAGTAAACTTTTGATATGCATTTTTAAACTGACTTCTTTGTTGTTTTTAATGAGTCTAATTGATTGGGTGATCAGACCACACATTTAAATGTTAATTGAGCTGTGTCTGCATTCCAATGCGTTACTCTGTCTGAATTTGAAAGAAAAGGTTTTCACTTTTAAAGAAGATATTTTTATTTTTAAAAAGGGCTAGATCCCTGGAATTTTTAATACATTTTTAATTTTAGACTCATACCTCCCAACACTATATCTATAAAGAACCCTCCCCTATCTTTGCAGCCTCTAGAACTGTTGAACTGCAACACTCATAATCTCCAACCAGTGAAGCCAATTGTCAGGGATTATGGGAGTTGTAGTTCAGCAATTTGGAGGGCACCAGGCTTCGTTTGGAAGGGGGCAGTCAGATTTAGGCTATACCTAAATAGCGATATGCCAGGGACATTTTACAAGAGGTTGTTGTTAAACAAGGGCTTTATGCAGCTCTCCTTCAGTTCTTCCCTTCAACACATGGCCTTCCAGGTACTCTTTGTCTTCTTCAGGTGGCAGAGGCAATCTTGGGCATCCCAATACCCCTGCAAGCTTTGCCCCAGAGTTTCCAGTTCCCATGTCAATGGAGTGTTGAATCCACTCTGGGTTTTAGTCTTAACTTTAGTGGAGCAAAACCTGTTGTGGTAGATAGGGTTCAGCACCTTGGATAGATCCTTTAAAGTTTACATTAAAACTCAGAAGTTATCAGCTGCAACCAGTCATGACTGAATTTCTAACTACATGTTTCAGCATGACTATGAAGCTTGACTTTCAGAAGGATGGTGAATTTAATCAACAGAACCTAGGTTTTGTTAATAGCCATTTGATTTTTCTGCACTGATGCAAAGGCCCCTCTTGCGATCCTTCAGTTGGCCACAGGGGGGCACCTTAGTGATACTAATTTTTAAAAAAGCTTTCTCTTGTCTACTGTGAGAATGCTGTTCACCTGTAACCAGAAAGCCAGTACAGCTAGATATGGAAGGAAACCAAATTTGCAAATCATTCTTCCCTTGATGTTGGAATTTCACCCAGGAAAGAGGATTTTGTTTCCTTTTTCAGAACATGATTTGCATCAAGTCTGATAAGCCAGCAGATTGTTCTGGGCCCAACAAGGAAAATAGAAACTGGGACAAAAATGAACAGAACAAGCTAGAGGGTATATGCAAGTACTATGGGCAGTTTAGCACTCTGCACATTTCCTGCATGGAAAATCCTTCTGTGTAGCAACTAGCATGCAAACTCAATCATAAGCTTTCTGAACTGGTATATGTATATGAATGGCTGATGCTTCCCAGTGCTCATGTATTTTTGATAATAACCTGCAATTAACTCCCCCCCCAACAACTGTGATAATGACTTGCAGTTTAAAAATCATTAAAATGACCATCACGTTATGGTCTGTGTGCACGTTTTCTTTTGTGCCTTCTGTGTAGGAGTTGTATAATCTTCTACCACCACATTCCTATACACACTAATTTACATTAAGCTCAGTGGAATTAATTCTGAAAAAAAAACATATGTAGATTTGTTCTGTTCTGAATTGGTTCAATAGCAGGATGCAACTATAGCTGGAGTTGAAGGTTTTCCAAGTTTCATGTTGTTGTTGTTTTTATGTACCTTCAAGTCAGTCTGACTTTTGGTATTTCAGGGGAAGGAGCTAGCAATACCAATACCACCTCTCCATATTCCTTGCCTAAGAAAGCCCTATGAAATCCATGGGTTTGCCAATAAGTCGACAGGTGACTTGAAGGCAGGCAGGCAGGCAGGCACACACACACACACACAGACAGGAATGAGAGACCTCCAAGGGACCCTGTTATTAACTTCCTCAGCCAGGCCTTGCAGACCTGGGGCTGCGTCTTCCTTTACTGAATCTGCCCACCTCTTTTCCTACTACCTTCAACTTTACTGAGCATTATTGTCTTTTCCAGTGAATCATGTCTCATGGTATATCAAAAGTACAATAGCTTCAGTTTAGTCATTTTGGCTTTTGATGAGAGTTCAGGCTTGATTTGCTCTCAGACCCATTTATTAATCTTTTTAGCAGTCCGTTGTATCTGGAGAACTCTCTTTCAGTACCACATTTTAAATGAGTTGATTTTCTTCCTGTCAGCTTTTTTCACTGTCCAGCTTTCACACAGAAATTGGAAATACTGTGGCATGGACTTTGGTGTTCAATGATACATCTTTACACTTGAGAATCTTATGTAGTTCATAGCTGCCCTTCCAAGTATTTGTCTTCTGATTTCTTGACTACAGTCTTCATTTTGATTAATGACTGAACTAGGGTATAGAAAATCCTTAACAATTTTGGTGTTTTCATCATCCTCTTTAAAGACGTGGATCTGGTGTGGTCATTATTTTATTTTGTAATACTCATTAACATTGCAAAATTCTGCATGGCAGAAATACCTACCAGAGAATGTGTGTGTGTGTGTGTATGAGTTTACGTATGTATGTGTGATAGGATAGCCAGCATGGTATAGTGGTTTGAGCATTGGACTATGACTCTGAAGAGTCTGAATAGGGTTTGAATCCCCATTCAGCCATGGAAACCCAATGGGTGACCTTGGGCAAGTCACACACTCTCAGCCTCAGAGGGAGGCAAAGGTAAACCCCTCTGAATAAATTTTGCCAAGAAACCCCCATTTGTCTTAGGGTCACCATAAGTTGGAAATGACTTGAAGGCACACAATAACAACCACCATGTGTGATCGCATGGTCTTATAATGTTCAGCCTTCCAACCAAGCTGGGCTGTGAATGGAAGACAGTGTGGTGTAGTGGTTACGGTTCTGGAAACTCACTGAACAATTTTGGGCCAGTCACTGTCTCTCAGCCTGACCTGCCCCACAGGTTTATTGTGAGGATAATGTGGGGAGGAGGAAAGCATGTATGGCATCTTGAGATCATTAAAAGAAGGGAGGGATCTAATACAAAAAAACCAAAATTTAGAGAGGGGGAAGAGAAGAATGGTAGCTGGATAAGACATGACAATCCAGGGACATCTCTGTGCAGGAGTAATGTGGGGAGATGAACTTCAGGCTTACCTCATGGCCTGAGTGAAGAGGAATATTACAAGATTTAACTCTGGGACCAGACTTGAAGACTGTAACATCTTAGCAAAAAAGGGCTGGGGGTCTAGAAGAAGACTTGTGGTAGTGTCTAGAGAATTGGGGGAAAAAACCAGACTACAGATAAACAGACAACCAGAAACAAGGTCCAAAAACAAGACAGCACCACAGATATATTTCAAATACTGCTTTAAGCAGGAGGCCTTAAGCAGACTGTGGGAAGAGACCCAGACAGCAAAGAGATTCAGGCAGACTACAGTATGGTTAGAAGAAGGCCAAACGGCGGTCTCTTTTACAGTCCTAGGATTCATGTTTGCTCTAAGGCTCATGAACTGTCTTAGTAGCACTAGAGATCAGATCTGGAGTCTGTTTCGAGAGCTAGAACTTGGCCTCGGATGAATGAAATAAAAGGAGAGAGCATGTGTAAGACACATTATTCTTTCTTCTGCAGTGAACACAGGCAGCTTGAGGGAGGTTGACTAGGTCACAGATTGTGGGTTCCTTGCTTCAGCTTTCCCCAGCCCAATGCCTTCCATCTGTGCTAGACTGCAATTCCCATCATCCCTCTCTAGCATGTCTATTGGCCACTGTGACTGGGATTGATGAGGAATTGCTATCCAACACATCTAGAGAGCACTGGACTGGAGAAGACTGTCTTAGTGCCTATCCTTTTTGGAAATTAATCGCTAGCATAAAGAGCTCAGCCCTGCCATGAAACATCCACTTAATCTTATTGAATTTCCTTCAGAGATTGGTGAGCTTGAAACCCAGGGGATACACTATGCAGCTTATTAAAAACAGATCTAATTCTAACTCTGGCAAAAGGAAGTGGGGAGTAAGTGGCTTGATTGACTTTGTTGCCTTAAAAACCATATGCTAAGGTAACCCAAATACTTAAACCTATTTAGATTATGAAAATTAAACAACACATTTAATTTTGGCATCGCTATGGAATGTCTTTGGCTTTACATAATTTATTCAGCTTTTGATAGCTATGCCCTCTGAAATTTTAGCCAGCTCACAAATCCTTAAGACATCAAGGATTCCTGCAGGCATTGCCCATACACTTTCATGTATAGTATCCTCACCACAAGGTGTAGAAACTTGCTTCTTTTTAAAAATGAAAGGTAAAATTCCCCCAAGCCTGTCTTTTGCTATTGCCTCATCCTGTAGTTTTTGTATTCCTCTGGAATTGTGGAATATCTGCAAGCTTCTACTATACCACTTGGCCATGACAGAATCTCCCAGTGGCATCATGTTCTTAGTCTGTCTCTGGCAGCCACAGGTGCAGTGAAATCTCTTTGGCCCACAGTGGAAGGAAGCGCCTCCTCAGCAGGTGATTCCCCTTGGTTAATTTCATGGCATTTAACAAGCTTGGCATTAGACTCAGCTCATCCATCGGGCACTGATTGCTCCCTGACTGCTAATGATCTGCTTCCATTCACTGGAAAATTTGCCAAGAGGAGGAGGAGGAGAAGAAGAAAACAAGAAAGCATGCCAGGGAAGCCCTGTTTGTAAAGGCTCACAACAGGGAGTTGCTACTGGTGTTAGCATCTGCCTCAGTGCTGATGTAGGTGCTCCAGTTCCTCAGTCCTCACAGAGCAGACGCACATCCAGAGTCAGGGTGATGGGATGAGGCCCTTGGGGCTTTATTAAGGGACTGTGAAAAGAGACAGAGGAAACCAGAGAGGGCTGTAGCACAGGGGTCTGTGTGGGGGTTTCTTTTGGGATCAGAATGCCTTTGAGTATTGGATTGGCCTTTAGCTAATACTGTGCCACATTCAGCCTGAGTGCAGTGGCTAGGCTACTAGGGACTTGGGAGACTAGGATCTAGTCCCCATTGAGCCATGAAACTCACTGGCTCACCTTGGGCCAGAATTCAAAGACATAGGCATGGTAGTTTGGAATATCAGTATGCAAGGGGATCTTGTAGCACCTTTGAGATGGAGAGAAAAAAGTTGTAGTGTAAGCTTTATAGACTTGGTCATGCATCTGAGGAAGTAGATCAAATCTGTGGAGGTTTCTGCTACAACATCTTTCTCTCAGTCTCAAAGAGGCTACAAGATCCCTTTACGCACCTTGGGCCAGTTATTCTCTCTGAACCTAACCTACTTCACTGTGTTCTTGTTAGCATAAAGTGGGAAGGAGGAGAGACATGTACACTGATGCCTTGAGCATTGAAGGAAAGGTGGAATATAAAAGGAAATCACATTTCTTTATTTCTCCCCTTCCCTTCCCCCTTTTAAAACTTTTAAACAAATAAAGGGTTTTTAAAAAAATACCAGTCAACAAATGGATTCATAGGATGGATTATTATTTTAGCCAGAAAGACTAGGCATAGAGGCTCCATGTTCAGAGGCAGTATACCCCTCTGACTCCCAGATGTTAGAAATAATCAATCCCTTTGTGTCCTGCTTGTTGGCTTTTTAAGGACATCTGATCAGCAACTACCGGTGGCAGCAAGAGATTAACTTTTGGGTTGATCCAGCTTGATGCAGCCATACCCCAAACCTCTCTAGAAACCTCCCTCTTCCCTTTTGTCCCAGGTCTGTGTAACTATACCAGGTAGAATGGGATGAATTCTGCACATGCTCAAGGGTATCCATTCCTTATTATAGCTAAGGTTGTCATTGCAAACTGCTATGATGATATCATGGGATGCATTGTGAGTTGGAAAACATTTGTGTAGTGCCAGGATGGGTATCCTTTGGCCTGCCAGGTGTTTTCCACATCAGGTCCCCAAAGTCCCAAGACAGGAAGCCCCACCTGGCTAGTTTGGGGATTCTGGGGTTTGTAATCCCCATAGTAGTTTTTGTAAGCTCTGGGAGAAAGTGTCCCACATCATATGCAAATCTTACAAGATTATTCCATACAATTTTTCATAGTAATTCAGTGTGCATATGTGTGTGCATGGCAGTGAAGGAGAGAGAATTATTGAATGTTACCTACTGAATTTCTGCCTGGCATGCCATTGTTAAAAGCTCAGAGGTTTTCCCCAAAAAACATGGAAATCTGTTCCTCCTCCTTCTACTTCCCCCTGCCCCCACTTGGCATTTCTCTGTTTTTGATGGCTCTACACCCGTGTGGGGCTGTGGGATGAGAGAAAAGGCTCCTTTGCCCCCAGGGCAAAGACTCCCCTTCCGTTTTATATATATGTTATTGGTTTCTCTTCCTAGCATGCCTCTGAGTTTTGCATTGGCCTAGGAGATTGCATTCAGTGATGCCTTCTGTGGAGAAGAGAATGCCCCATCTCTGCAGCACTGCATCCCTCTGTATTTTGGTGTGGCACTGAGGTTTAACAAGGACTAACTGACCCAAGAAGAGAGAACTTCCCTTTTTATGATCCTGCTGCTATCATAGCAACAGTGGCTCAACTCCAGCACTCTCTGATGGCCCCCCATTCCTGACTGAGTTCAACTCTGTGTGCTGGGTGATCTTGGAGGCATTTGGTGCTGAGGTGTAATAGCTTCTGCTTCTTCTACCAGCTGTCTCCATGGCTCTCAGATCAAAAGCAACACTTGGTCTCCTCTAGCTTCATTCAAAGCCATTCCACCCAACAACAGCATCCTCTCCATTCTGCCCCACTGTTTTGTTCCCCCCTCACCACTTCCTCCTTCAGAAATTTCACTGAAGTGATCATATCCTGTAAAACACCAAAGAGAAAGCTGTCTTTTTTGCCATGATGGAAAAACCAACAGGATGCATGTAAGCCCCTGAGCATCCAGCAAAGGGGGAAGATAAGGATTCTATCTCTCATGATGCCGATACTACCCCCCCCCATGCAAAAAATGTCCTCTTGGTTGTACATGCTTGGCTATGTACCTCCTGGGTGGTGAGAGCGACTGAAGTACTAGTGGTTGGTTTTTCTCTAATGGGTGTGGATCATGCATCTCCTTTTGTGAGCCTCATAATTATTGGGATCACAGCAATTGAGGAGGGGTTTAATGTGTTCCTCCTCTGCTGCAGTCCTGTTGAATATTAAAGTTGCTATTCTCCTTGGGAAAAAAATCCCCACTGGTGCTAATAGAAACCTTTCTTTCAGTGGAATGAACAGCTTCAAAGGAAGGATTTAAACCTCACTCCATTGAATGAATCTGATAATTACCCCCACAACATTTCAAGGGAGCCTGCTATTTGCATTTAGCCTGCACATTTTTAAAAAAGCAAAATCTATTTACCATGACAGCTAATTGGCCGATAAAACCTGCATAGAAATGACCTGTGTGACTGCTAACTTTGTGATCTCTAAATTGTACATGAGCCTCATTCAACTCAGTAAGACTTGTTGTTAACTGTCATCAAGTTGACTTCAACTTGTGACTTCCCTATCAATGAGAGACCTCCAAGTCACCCTGTCATCAACAGTCCTGCTCATGTCTTCTAGAGTCAGGGCATCCCTGTCTTCTTTGACTGAGCCTATCCTATAATGCGGTTTTCCTCTTTTCTTCCTGCCTTTTGTCTTACCATGCCTTATCGTATTGATTTCTGAATAAACGTGCATAGGTTCAGGTTGTAGCACATCTAGGCACATATGCAGCTGCCTTGTATTGAGTTGTTGTGTTAGTTTTATCCAAGTACTGCTGTGACTAAAGGTATTTTAATACATAAGATAGTGTCTGTCCCATTCAGTTTGCACATTTTAATGTTTGTTTCAGTGCTTCTGTGTTCATTTACTTTGTTAATTAAGGGTTTTTAGAGTGTTAAGCATGCTCACATCTTCTTCTAAGAACCATCAAATCTCATCCATGCCAAATCACAGAAGTAAAATCTCATTCTTAAAGCGCTGCTAGTGGTCGTGCAATAATTTCATGGTGTTTTTTTTGCATGATTACAACTATGTGCAATAGTAAGTGTTATAATGCCATGATGTTCCAGCTGAGCTCATTCGCAGTATCACAGTGGTTTAGACGTTAGTCTGATAATGTCCTGCATCTTTTTCTTTTACATGAAGAGTATTGCAGTAGTGGCTGCCGACTCCCATGTCAGTGGAATGGTGAATCCTCCCTAGGCTTTCATCAGAGCTTCAAATGAACTTTTCCAAGGCGCTGAACCTATCCTGAGGATAGTGTTCAGCACCTTGGATAGCTTCTTTAAGATTTGGATGAAAACCCAAAGCAGATTCACTGTGTAACTGATATGGAAGCCCCCAATTTCCACTAAGAAGGTGGTTTTAAGTGCTGGGATGGTGTGGCACAGCAGTTTGGCTATGCTGGGAGAGGAAGGTTTTTGTTTTTGTTTTTGTTAGAAATAAGCTCTTTAATGTGCTATTTCCCTACTATTCATGTAGTTTATAAGACTGACACCTTTTGCTGTTGGTTTCTAAGTATTTTGTTTCTTTTTTTTTTTTAATATGATTTTTATTTGGTTTACACAATTACATAACATATTTCCCCGGTCATCCTTGCGAATTTTTCGTTATGTATTACATTGTACATATATGCAACAAGGAAAATTATATTGTATTATACAACAAACAAATTTGCCACCTAATACAAACTATTTGCCCAGTTTCCTAATAAAATTAAATGTATATGCACGTTAATCCATTCATCATAAATTACCCATCTTAATGACTTCCTTACTGGCAATCTCCGGAGGTTTCTTATTAACTATATTTTTAACATCCACATTCCCCCTATCTAGGGGCTCTTCCTTATATATCTAGGCTCCTATATTCCTGTACAATCAATTACTATAAAATTTTCTACCATTATTTCTAATGCAGTCTTGTTTGTTTGTTTGTTTGCTTGTTTGTTTTACTTACCTGGCAGGGGAGACACCATGATCAGGAGAGGAAGGTTTAACTCTTTTCCTGTCTAAGGATAGTACTTGAAGGGGTGACTTTTGCATTGGAAAATAATAGACAAGGAAAGGATTAATCAACCTCTGCTGCCACCAGCCTCTCAGCCTCAGAGGAAGGCCATGGCAAACCCTCTCTGAACAAATCTTGCCAAGAAAACCCCATGATAGATTCCTCTTATGGTTGCCTTAAGTCAGAAACGACTTGAAGGCACACAATGACAACAATGCCCTCATTTTGCACACACACCCCATAGCTAACCCTTTAGGATGAAGGGTGTTACAGCCAACATACCTGGAGAGAACCAGGCTGGTAAAGGTTGGATTGACTACAAAGAGAAGGAAAAGAAACAGCAGCTGTTTGGGAAAATGTAATGCCATTTGCTACTATGTGATTTCATTATCTTCAGTAGTTAATACTAACCTGACTTGGAGCCTAATCCTGAACATGTGTTTCTAGAAGAAAATTCCACTGATTCTAAGCTGTGTGCATTTAAGTACTGTAAGCTAAGGCTGCTGTCCTACATGTATCTCTGTCTCTGAGTATGCTCTGCTGAATACAATGGGGATTGCTTTTGAGTAGACATTTATACCCTTGTGCTCTTAAGAAGGTTAGAAGGAGGATTGCTTGCTTCTTGTCTAACATTTATCAAAAGATTTGAAGGAAAAACTGAGGAGTAATATTTACTTAAACAAACACGCACAAAATAATCAGGGCAGGCTTCTTTCTCTAAACAATGGGGAATCTTTCTTTTTTTTAATGTGATGTTAAAGAGAGATAATCATTTTCACCATCTCCATTCAGGTTCCTCCAAAAAAGGGAAATTTGAGGCATTGCAACCTGCAAATTATGTAAATGGAATCAATTAACATTCTTGGTTTGAGTATGAGAATGCTATTTTAAACCTGACAAAGAAACACCAGTGTGTTGATTTTCTGAAGGGAGCCTATGCAATAGCACCTGCACAACACTAGAGGACAGTGAAGTGCTTCATCTGTGAACCACTGGCCCTTTGCTGTGCCAGACTCCAAAATGCCTAATAAATAAGCAAAGAATGGGACTTTGCGTCTAATGTCCTCATTAATGAGGATAATTGGCATAGTTTAGAGAGTGGATCCTCACTTACAGGCCTGGGTGGGGGCAAGTGAGCTGTCTGTCTCCTGTGCAACTGCCTTCTCTTTCTCTGTATGTATGTGTGTGGCCTATTGTGTGTGTGAGTCACTATTGTCATCTTGATAGATTCTGATGACAGATTCGATTTCAAGCAGTTGTTTAAAAGGCACACATTCAACAGGTGAAGCACGGACCATTGTGGATGGGTTTTGAATGTTGTTACAGGCATTGGAGACTTGCCAGGAAAAAAAAGGTGTGTGCATGTAGGTGCCCAGCATCACCAGCTACATCCTCAGAAAGGAAAACATTGCCTAGAATGCTCTCCACTAAGGTTGCCAACTGTTCAGACAGTCTCTATAACTGTGCCTTTATCTGTGTTTTGTTGTGCAGACATTAGCAAGTGATGTTTCATTTTCAAAGCTTAATCTACTGGTCTCTGCATATCACCCTGCTGGTAAAGGCAAAAGAGTAGCTGGGCCAGGTTATCTTTTCCTGATCAGTTGGCAACTCTTGCTTTCGCCATTACAGTATAATGCAGAATTCCATCCTTCTGTCGGTTCTGACATACATCCGTAACACTTCGTGCACATGGAATAATACTCAGGGAAGCGAGGATAGCTCATCCCTTACTCTCCTTCTGCTGGCAAGTAAAAACATTTGTATACTGTCAGGCTATTAGAAATGGACTGTGATGGGCTTTTAATGGTGTGTTGTGCTGTTTTATTCATTTTTATATGGTCTTTTAATGCACTTTAAAAGGTTTTATCCCTACAGATTGTTTATTTGTTTTTAAAATAACACACACACATACAATATTTCCTATGGTTTTTCATCTGTACTGGCTTTAATTATTTGTAAACTGCCTTGAGTCCCATCATTGGGGAAAAGACAGGATATAAATAAAATAACAACAACAACACATTGAAAATAAATCTGGACCATGAGATTAAGAGTTTGAGGAGAGACTGGAGACATTGCAAGACAGTGGAAATAACTCTGGACCATGTGTGGAGATGTGCCAGGATGCTGGAAGCAAACAGATGTTTTGCAGGGCTTAATGTCTACAAGTGGAGTGGGGGGGGGAACCACAGCCATCTTTGGCCAGGAAATCATACTTTCTCATGCCATGAACTCTTCTGAAGAGACAGAAAAACACTCTGCATGTGCTCAGGTAAACATTTATTTCTGCTGTGTGTTCCCAGGCTCAATTTTTCTGGCATTCAATGTGGTTTCAAAAGTTTGAACTCCCTTCTCTTCAAATTAAGTGGCAATCCAACAGAATTGGGGAAGGAAGGAGAGACTGAAAGAGAGAATAAAATTATGACTGTGAGACCAGGCACATGTTGCATGGCAGTTAGCAGGGAGCAGTGGAAATTACTTCCTGACCCACTTTGAGGCTGGATGAGGGACACCACAATTCCCTCCCTTCCCCCTTCAGATCCTTCCTCCAAGCTACATTTATCTGAAACCCCTGTTCTTAATTCCCAGTTTAAAAGCAGCAGCTTCTAGACAAACAGACAGACAGCTATCTGCATTGACTCATATGAGGTCTGTCTATTAGATAATGAGACTGAGTTTCTGTCTTTCAGGCAAATCAGGGAGAACTGATTGTAAACATTTGAGCGGTGACTGTCTGAACCTGTATGACAAACATCATCACTCTCTGCCCTTCAGTTAATTGTCCATCATTGTTTAAAGCAGCTGTGTTGTCTGTTGTGTGCTGGAAAAATGCTAAGTTTAAAAGTTGAGCAATGTGACATTCTGCAGCAACCTGAGGCGGACTCAAACCTTTTCCAAACAATAATCACTTGTGATGAAACCTGGATCTTCCAGTATGATCCTGAGACAAAATTACAGTCAATGCACTGGAAAACACCATTATCACCAATAATAATAAGAATAATATAAGAATAAGAATAAGTCAAAGCAAGTCCACATTCAAAGCCATGCTCATTGGGTGGTTTTTTGTTTTTGTTTTTTACATCAAGGGCATAAAGAAAGGGTTCCAGAAGGAAGAACAGTGGACCAGCATTATTATAAGGAAGTTTTGACAAAGCTGAGAGAAAGAGTCAGGGGGGGGAAAGGCCAGAATTGTGGGGGAAATGTTTCATTCTTCATCAAGACGATGTGCCTGGTCATACAGCACTTTCTATGAAGCAGTTTTTGTCCGATAAATGCATTACTATACTTGAACATCCTCCGTATTCACTTAGATTTGGCACCATGCAATTTTTTTCTTTTCCCTAAAGTGAAATTGGTGCTTAAAGGAACACGTTTTGAGTCATTTGATACAGTAAAGAAGAAAACGGCAGATGTGTTGAAACAGCTGAAAGAAACTGATCTGCTCCATGCATTTGACCAGTGGAAAACAAGATTGCATCGGTGTGTGAGTATGAATGGGGAGTATATTGAAGGGGCCAAGCATTAGAATTGTAATACATATAAATAAAGATAAGTTATTGTATCAGTCTCGTTATTTAATAGATAGACCTCATATTCATTTCTTGCTACAGAGACAATACCCTACATGGCTTGGGTCCAACTTATCTCCGGGACTGCCTCCTTCCGTACGACCCTCCCCGTGCACTTCGGTCCTCTGGGAGGAATCTGTTACAGCCTATGAAAACAAGGCTGTCGGTGACCTCCCAGAGGGCCTTCTCTGCTGCCGCTCCCAGATTATGGAATGGCCTGCCGGACGAGATCCGTCTTATAACCACCTTAGACAGCTGTAAAAAAGCTGTCAAGACGGATCTTTTCCAGCAGGCCTTTCCTGAATAACTATCCTAACCCAAGACTCGGCTGTCCTTTCTGAGCTGCAATCAGATATTTTTAAACTATTGTATGTTTTAATTTTTTTTCTTTCTAATTTATATATTTTTAATTATTGTATGTTTTTAATCTTTTATAATTTAATACTATTTTAAGGGGTGGGTGGGCTAGGGTACTGTGACTATGGAGTTTTTATATTCTAAGCCGCCCCAATTGTGTTGCAGAGGGGCGAGATAGAAATAAAATTTTATTATTATTATTATTATTATTAGTAGTAGTAGTAGTAGTATGTTTCCTGTTCAAACTGACTTACCGGTATCTTGTAATTAGAGAAGAATACTGCCAATTGTCCTCAGCCCTGCTGAGGATACTGAGAGAAAAGTTGGGAGATTGCTTCTCAAAGAAGCTGGAGTAGAGGCAACATTTGCTGTTTGAAAGGATAGGAGCAGGTCTGCACATTCACATATGCATCCTCCTCCAGGGAAAGCCATATAGGTCAGTGGCCAAGTATGCGCTTTGTGTGGAGAAGGCCCTTGGCTCCATCCCCGGCATCTCCAGTGAGTTGCCCTCCCTGACTGAGACTCTGAATTCCCATTGCCAGTCTGCAACACTGAGCAGGAGGGATCTGTATGGCGGGTGGGTGGGTAAGGCTATAGGGAACCTCTATACGCTGCTCCTCCCCCAGTTTTTAGTGCAGGCTCAAAAATCAAGAAAAGGGGAAAACCAACTGCAAACCAAAAAAGTTTCAGAGACCCTGGAACTGTTTGTAAGGCAGGTGGGTACCTCAAGACGAGCAGGCAGGTCATTATGAATTTTGTGTACTTGCATGTTTTTAATGAAACACAACGCAGAAAGAATCACAACCCGGAATCATCACCCAAGGAGACCTTCTGCTCTGCTTTCTGCAACCAGACTTGTTTATCTCAGATTGGCCTTTTCAGTCATCAGCGCGCTTGCAGAAAGCATGGGATGAGTCCTTCCTGAATCTTTGTTTGCGAAGAAAAGCCAGAGAGAGAAAAAACCTAGAATGCAGTGATTAATAATAATAACAACTATACCACCACCAAGTAATACAGTTAACAAGGTGACTACGAGAAAGAACATGACAAAATAATACATGAAATATTTATAAAATTGTTTAAAGCATAAAATTAATATATCAAGGAGAGAGGAAAATATGTAAGGCCTAATTAAGCAAATTAAGATGGCTGTAAACTAGGATACTTCTGACTTGTACTTCCTCAGGGGGCTTAGGCACATATGAATATTGGTGGTCTTGATCATTGGTGTCTGATCATTGGGGAGAGGGGGCTGTCAGCCTCCTGTGTAACCTTCTGGGGGTGGGGGTGGCTCAAACCTTCCTGCCCTCTGTTCCAGAGTCCATGAGAGATCTTGCTCTCCACATCCTGCCTGACCCCCGCAAACTGAACCGATCCCCCCCAGCACCCTCTAAAAAGCTTAAAACTAAGGAAGTGGCATCACATCCCTTCTGGTTTGGTGATTTTTGTATAGGTGCAGCTCACTGGAAGCTCAGGGGAAGAGAATAGGATTCCACCTCTAACGCAATTGCCCATCCCTGATCTATATGATCTCTAGCCTAATATACAGCAGCTTAATGCATCCATTCTGTGGTTTCTCATGATGCTGAGCCTGGTCCAGGCAAGCTAGCAGCATGTAGGGGACCAGTTAGGATGAGACTGTGCTGCAGATTCTGGGCTTAATGGGCTCACAGAGACAATACTCATTCTTTAAAAAGCACAAGTCCGTTGGAGAGACAGATGTCAGAATTGTTCATCCATGTTTTAATTCTCTCTGGCATAACTTTGAACATTCTGTGATTAATAGTTCACCTCTGGAATTATATGTAATAACCCAGGGAGATGCTAGTGAAGAATTGGTCTGTGGCATTTAATCTCCAGTGACTCATTCACAGGTGGAAGGCACAGCTTGATGATGCCAGCATCAAGCAACAAAAGTGCATGTGTGTATGATCCCTTTCAGCATTATCCAGAATCTCTTTCCCTCCTTCACACACGCACACCACTTTCACACAAAACATCTCAGAGAAAAGGTTAACAGGGACGATAGAACAGAGTGGGAGATAGTGGGCTGGAATGAAGTGGAATGAGGCTAGCATGTTCTGCCTTAAGGTGAAAGGAAACCTCTAGAATTATTGAATGGTACTCTCAAGATTGCACTTACTGTTGTGAAAGGAAGGGCACCCCTCTTTGCCAGTCTTCTTCTCTATGTACTCTAGCCCTCTGTGCCACATCCTGTGTTACTCCCCAAATTCTAAGCATAAGCTTTGACTGAAGGGGCTTAGTCAAAACTGGATGCTCCACTGAGTGGAAGCATTTTTCATTAGCAAAGTGCTACCACTGAGTGCAACTGATCTTATTTTAACTGGACTACATATGTCAACCATATTTAGGGCTTCCTTAGTTGGGCCTCAAGTACTAGGAAATCCTAAGCATGCACTTCTTGCTCAAGAATATTAAGGAGTGTGACTTGGCTGGGTGAGAGCAGGGTTTCAGGATTAGCTGAGAATAGTTGGCAAGCATCCCAGCAACTAGCAGATGCCTTTATTAGGTGGTCCAGCAGAGACTGACCACCATGGCCCAGTGGCTGTGATCTACAGTCTCTGCTGAAAAGAAAAGAGATTCTGTCTGTGTGTGTGGTGGGGCAAGCTTCCAGGTGCAAGTGCTGGAACACACACACACCAGCCAACTGGCTTCAAGTGGAACATATAATAAAGGGAGGACTTGTCCTCCTTTTAACCCTCTGTGGAGGATAATAGATGTTTATCTTGGAGGGGAAACCCAACATGTCTGTCGCTGGTGATCCTGCCACATTCCATCGTAATTTCTCCTCTCCCCCACATTGCCAGTCACTCCTGCTACCCAGCCCAGGTCATCCACATATTTAGCTGCTTTCCCAAAGCCAGAGAGCATTGCAAATTCCCTGCAATCATAAATCAAATCTCTTTCCTGGGTAGAGTGAGATTAGGGAGGCCAATGGGAGATCCTACAAGGAAAGAACTCTCTACCTTGGCCTATGTGTGTCTTGCTTAAGAACGCTTAAAGAGTGTGTGCCTGGCTTGTATTAAAGCAGGAACTCAGGAATAGTTTGAAATAACTGTACTTGGCAAGGGTCTCAGCAGCCAGCCTCAAGATGCTTCCTCACCTTGGGCCGGCCTTTTCCTTTACCACTTCTGAGTGTTTTTGTTACCTGAATTGCTTGGTTACCCAAATTGCTTGGGGCCCATAGGGACCCTCTAATATCCTAATATTAACTTGGGGAATTTAATTAGCTCAACTTGGCATGTGAGAGGTTGGGCAGTGGTGGGATCTTTTAAGCCAAAAGGAGGAGACTCTAAGCCAAAAGGTACAATTAAATTATCTTTATTGGACATTAATGTAAGCAGCATTCACACAAACGCACAGGCTTCAAGCACTCACACAAGGCTATCAAAAATAGTAGGAAGTATTTGGATAGAGGAACAGAGTAAGGGGATGGCGGATTATACTATACTGATCCTGCAGAGCTGAGATCATGAAGTACACCAACAGTGAAGCGGTCCAAATGACAGAATGGCTACACAGTCTGATGGGAAGTCAAAGTGGAACTATGTGCCTGGCTATACAGACTGATGTGGAGTTGATAGAAAGGGAATCTGTGCGCACTTGGGTGGTGTTTTGTGGTGATACTTACTGGTATATGGAATAATTCTCCTGAAGGGATAGGATTTTGAATGGATTACAATGTTTCTTGGAGGTTCCCAGGACTAGACAATGGATGCTCTGGAAGAGTTAACGATTGTTAATGGGTGCTGTATTTAGAATTGAATAGGAGCAGGTAAGGTCTTTTGTTGGAAGAGGATGAGGGAAGGAAGGACCCATTTTACAAACATCAAGGACTCTGCTATCTGAGTGGATTAGTGAATGACTCACCTTCAAGTGTTAATCTCTGACCTGAGTATTTGGTTTTGGGGAATTTCAAGGCCCCTCCCTTGGTTATCCAGCCTTGGTATTAGGGGGTCCCTGGTTTACCTGCTAACCACATGGATGGTGGCATTAAGCCAAATTATTAAATATAGCTAATTATTAGATATTCCAAGATGGGGGCTATCAGGGTAGGTAACATTTTCTTCCTTCTGTCTTGAGTACCCTAGGAGTAATTCCCTTCTCTAGATTTCTATCTTGATTTATTTTAACATACATGTCCTGGTTTTCAATACAGTTTTACAGAAAAGTAGTAATGTGCAATGCAAAAGTTGGAGAGTACATAATGATACCAATTACAGTGTCTTTTAGAGGGAGTGTGGCTCATGGACAGAGCACATTTCTTTTCATGCACAAGGTCTAGGAACACCCCTTCCACAAGGCAATGAGGCAGCTTCAGACAGCAGAGTTGGGTATCATGAAAGACATACCCTTTGACATTTCACAAGTGAAAACTGGAATACAAGTGGCCAAACAGCATTAGGATGTGATCATGATGGCAAAAGTTATGAATATGGAAGAACACACAAACTAGGAGAAGCTGCAGCAGTTTGCTTTTGCCTAAGCCTACGGGGAAGGCAAAGATTCCCTGCTGCTACCTTGAGTGGAATGCAAACTACTGGCACTTTGAAGTCAGTTTGCAGCAACTGAAGTAAGCTGAGGACCAGAGGGGGATGGGAGGAGGAAAGAGAAATAGACATTTTAAAACACAGGTGAAAAAGTGTGATGGATAAGGATGAATTGGGACTGGCCCTGCAAAATTGGGATGGTTGGAGGGTATGGAAAGAGCAGCAAATCATTATTTAATGTCTTCATATTGTATTTTGCTTCCAGGTGCAGGATTTTTTTGCCTCAATTGCCAAAGTATGAGTAACTTAGCTGACTGTGGCTATTATGCACCTGGACTTGGATGGGTGAGGGTGGTGGTGGTGGGTTGCCATTTACTGTGGCGTGCCAGTCATCTAAATCTCTTGGTTAAATCTCTTGACTAAATCTCCTGAATAACTATCCAGGCCCAAGACTCGGCTGTCCTTCTGAGCTGCAATTAGATTTTTTAAACTATTGTATGTTTTAATTTTTTTCTTCTAATTTATATATTTTAATTACTTTATGTTTTTAATATTTTATAATTTAATATTATTTTAAGGGGTAGGTGTGTCTATGGAGTTTTATATTGTAAGCCGCCCCGATTGCGTTGCAGAGGGGTGGGATAGAAATAAAATTTTATTATTATTATTATATTATTATTGGTTTGGCATTGAGAAGGCCCCAGTTTCAGTCCCTGGCATTTCCAGTTTAAAAAGGAAAAGGTAGCTCCTATTAGCCCCATGGCAGAGCCCTGAGAGGTGTACCTGTATCAACTTTGTGTCTCACCCTCTCCCAGCTAAAGTGAAGACTGGAAAGGGCTCCTGTTCCTTTAATGGTTGTGTGGAAGAGGGAATTTCAGCAGGTGTTGCTTCTTACCTGGTTGTATAAGAAGCAGTAGCAATTGAAATTCTCTCTTCTACAGAACTACTAAAGGTATAGGAACCATCTCCAGTTTCCATTCTGGCATCCCTGCCCCTAGATCTCCTGCATATTTGTAGCTTTGGGAGTGATTTTGATGGGGACAATGATTGTGATAGGAGAGGTCTTCAGTGTTGCTGCTCCAGTCAAATTCAGGGGACCCTGTATTGTTTTGTTGTTGTTGTTGTTGCTTTTTTTGTTTATAAGTTGGTAGGTGTGATCACGGATTGTCCAGGTCTGGCTTTTGATTAGCATTCTTGAACAGGCTGAGCTGTGGATGGCTTGACTCTGTCTCTTTGACCTTACCCATGCTCAAGATGTTTCCCAGATTCACTAGTGTTGCCAAGTTGTTGTTTTTAAACAGGACCTTATGAGGACTCTTATAGTCAGAAGAATATCTGGTCAAGCTTTCTCTGGCATGAAGACAAAAGCATGTTTCATATAAGCGCACCAGATGGCTTTTAAAGGCGCAGGAATAGGGCCAGTGGAAAAAGACTGGCAACCCACGGCTCAGATTCGTTTCTCCTGTCTTCCCCAAACTGATGCCCTCTGGATGTGTTGGACTGCAAGCACTATCTTACCCAGTCAGCAGTGGCCTTGTGGGTTGTGAATTATAGGAGTTGTAGTACAACATTTCTGGAGAGAAGGCTGTTCTGTGCAGTACTTATCTCCTAAAGTGGGGCTGGGCAGCTTATTGCTTGCCAGATGTGTTTGGACTGTAGTTCATACGTTACTATGAGCCATGCTGGCTGGGGCTGATGGAAGTTGGAGTCCAACAATATCTGGAGGGCCACGAATTACCCATCCCTGCCCTAAGGAGAGGTGATGCAATCATTGGTTTGCCTGGAAGTTTTGTTGCCTAATCTCAGATACTAATCTGGGTTTGCTAAATCTTCCTTTTATACAACACTGGCTCTTAAAATATGTGAAAAAGGTGAGTTGTGAGAAAAGGGCTTCCTGCACATGACTGGAGTTCTCCTCCTCCCTGTTGTAGTTGTTGCGCATCTGTGGATCCTCTATCCTGATATTTACAAGATGTTTTGGGAGTGGGGAATCTGAACTCTGGTAATTCCCCCCACCTCCCCATATTAGACTCTTCCTAAGCAAGTGGCTTCCACCTTGGTCTTGTAACTCATGGGATCTGGTTTCTGGCTGCCATGTCAGGGCTGGCAATGCCCATGGATTTGTAATGACAATTAAGCCCTGTTTCCTTCCTTAGCCAGCCAGCAAGCCAGCTAGGCGGCCAGAGTAGCTCATGCTGGATGAGTGTTTGGAATCCTCAGAGGAGGTCAGAGGTCAGGTGGTGAGAGCCATCTGTAGGAGATCAGGGGCTGTGTTTACACAGGAGGCTTTGGGGAAGATGTCTGGCAGCCCAAGAGAGATTGGGGATGGCAGACTCCCCCAGCCAGCCATCCGGCCAAGGTAGGAATGTGCTGCTGCCACCTCCATCAGTCTGTCTGTCTGAGCTGGGCCGGCCATAAATTGGCAGTGAGACAGCGGGAAGGGAAGAGGCATCCCAGCTGGTGCCTGGTTTTAAGGCCACTCTTCCTATGCCAGAGGACACAGTGGGGTGCTGCATTTGGGGAAAATATTTTTGGAATGGACTCCAACCCCCAGAATCCTCCTGGCAATGGTGGTTGAGTGATTATGTGAGTTACAGTCCAAAAAGCTATTTTTTTCAAGCTCTGCCTTTCCTAAAAAGGCAATAAAATGGCTGCTCTCTTTGTCCTTCTGTTGAGCTGGACCATGTAATTTGCCATTAAGATTGACTTTCTCCATGCATTCCACTCACACTCCACTACTGAGCCTTTGACACCAAAGTGTTGTGAATTCCACCCTTGCTTCCCTGCTGCGCAATCCTTTACTCATCTTATTAAGTCCATGTAGGTTCAGTGACAGCCAGTGTGGTGTAGTGGTTAGAGCACTGGACTAGCAACTTTGAGATGCAGGTTCAAGTCCATACTGAGCCACAAAGCTAAATGTGTTGACCTTGGGTTGGTCATTTTTAGTCTCAGCCTCACCTAGTTCACAGGGTTGTTGTAACCAAGAAAGTGGCAAGGAGGAGACGAAGGAACACCATGTTGTTGTTAACTGTCATCAAGTCAGCTTCGACTTGTGGTTATCCCATGAATGAGAGACCTCCAAGCCACCCTATCATCAACAGCCCTGCTCAGGTCTTGCAGACTTAGGGCTGCGGCTTCCTTGATTGAGTCTATCTATCTGGAATGCAGTCTTTCTCTTTTCCTGCTACCTTCTACCTTACCAAGGATTAATGTCCTTTCTAGTGAAACAGGACAAAAGGAAAGCATAAGACCTACTCACTGAAATAATTAAGAATAAACAGAAAGAGTTAGGATATGAATGTAAAATGTGTGTGTGTGTGTAAAGTATATAACAAATATAATAAATCACTAAAATAATCAGTTATTCAAATTAACACTACACAGTCCACGCTACAAATAGCAATATGGAAGAAGGTCCATAGGACATAAATCATTTGCTGAAGGAAAAAAGATGGCCCAAATCTCATCCGATTTTTCATTTAAACAGAAGCCAGACACATTTCACCTAGCAGACTTCATCAGTGGCCAATTATAAATCTTATGCTGTCCAATATTTCCTCCAGACAAAAGGCAGCACTAGAGTATAGATTTATACAAAATAAAAATGTATCTTCACTCCCCATAGCCAGTGAGTCATGTCTTCTCATGATATGGCCAAAGTATGACAGTCTCAGCTTAGTCATCTTGGTTTCTAGGGAGAGTTGAGGCTTGATTTGCTCTAGGATTCATTTATTAGTCCACACCTGAAGAACAACTTTCTAAGGACTTTATCAGACAGGCCCCTTAAAAATGTTCTTTTGCTGGCATTAAAAAAAATATCAATTTCTATGCTGGCAAAAGAACACTCTCCCTTGCACTTACTTCCTCTCCCAGCAAAGGCAGCTCCAGCAATAAAGAGGAAGTGAACGGAGCTCCGTTCACTTCCTCATTTGAAATCCTGTGCAATGAAATTGTGCGGGAAATTCAAAAGTAAAAAAAGAAATAAACATCTAGAAGTTACACTAAGTACCTAAACACACTAAAAAACTTCCAAGTAACCCAGGGAGGGTCATAAAAAGTTCGTCACTTACCTGGATGTTGCGATCTCACTTGGAAGTGTTCTGGCCAGTCTGGCCATTACAGGGTAAGTAAGAGAGTTAAGTGACCTGATGTTTTGCACACCGGCAATGCTGGCACAAAAGCAGCACAAGGGATCTATTGATTGCTTAAGCTGTCAATTAAAAAGTATATGATTTTGACAGAACATAAACACAAAA
The DNA here is from genome assembly GCA_030847615.1 of Gambelia wislizenii. Classification (NCBI taxonomy): domain Eukaryota; kingdom Metazoa; phylum Chordata; class Lepidosauria; order Squamata; family Crotaphytidae; genus Gambelia; species Gambelia wislizenii. The sequence continues at coordinate 240,230,049 of JAUMIR010000002.1, read as the reverse complement.
GGGCAACATTATCTGATCTGTGTGCCTTTTCACGTTTATGTGGCATCATTATGATACCATATTTAGTCTGCCTGATAAAGTCCTAAAAAGGAGAGCCTCCTCTGTCTATGGAAGCTCTCCACACAAACCTAGAAAATGAGAGTTAACAATTGTATGGAGAGCCTTCCTGGATAAAGGAGGTTCTCCACTTCAATAAGGCACCATCAGGATAGAAATGGGGATGAAGAGGAGTGGAGAGAGCACATTCCCTTTCCACACCCAGTGAGAATGCTTAAATAGCAGCATGTATTTATTGGAGTGGCTAATGAAACTGAGGACATTTTCAGACAATCCTTGCAGTGCAAGGATCGAGCGGGAGAGGTTCGTAGCAGCAGCGCGTCAGCGGGTCATGTGGCGAAATCGTCCATCTCTGTTCCGTTTAGAGTTGGAGCCTGCCGCGCCATATTCGGCCAGATTTTATTCATGGACAACCTCCGTGAATAAAATCTGGCCGAATATAGCACGGCAGGCTCCAACCCTAAAGGAACAGAGATGGACAATTTTGCTGCAGGGACGGCGTTGTCCGAAATCGACCCCCTGCCGTGCTGCTGCTACGAACCTCTCCCGCTCGATCCTTGCAGCGCAAGGATCTGAAAATGTCTGAAAATGTCCTGAAATATGAAAATGCTTCCACATTCTTCCCATGCTTTGAATCAAATAAGGTCTTTCTCTTTTCCTACTGCCTTCTACCTTACCAAGGATTATTGTCCTTTCTAGTGAAACAGGACAATACATATACGTGACATACTTATACATACACATACAGACAAAAATGTACACTTCCTTGTGCACAGTGATAGCCATATCACTGTATGCAATGGAGTAATTCTGGAATGATAATATTTTAGCCTTAGGGGTCACCTAGAGATGAACTTCTGGACCAACCCTCTCCTCATTCTGAGATAGAATTACTTGCACATAAACTACCCTTGACAGATGTTTATCCAGTCTGTTTACAAAGCTTCCAACCTTGGGGTCTTCTCAGCAGTTGATTGCCTGAGTTTTTAATAGCATCCTTTGAATGCATCCTGCCCATTCTAAATCTTTTCTTACTGTGAGTAAACATGCCCAAGCCCTTCCACTTTCTTTCCACCTAATGCCCTCTCAATCCCCCCATACCTTTTTTATTTTCCACTGCTGCCCTCTGATCCCTGTCCAGTGTTTCTTTCTTTTCTTTTCTTTTTTTTTTTTGAAGCACCCAATGTGTATCCAGCATGCCCACTGGGATATCACCGATGTCTGTTATTAAAAAAAAGAAGATTCAATTTAAAAAAAACAACAGTGAACATGCTGCCTTAAAAAAAACAACTATTAGTTTACTTTCATCTGTTTTACAGACCCTGCCATTATAAGTTTAATACAGATTAACATAAGAAGACAAATGTATTTCAGCAAATCATTAAAAAGTGGGTCAAGGCCATCTCAAAGAACTGGGTTGAAAGAGGTCTGTTGTATGGCATTAGAAAAGACAGCACACAAGGAATGTTCTTCATCCAAATCTCAACAAAGTTGTTCTTTCCCAAATGATTGATGTTGGGTGCTTGAAAGAGGTGCCTTGATCAAGATGGGTGCTTGTCCATTTTGATTCACAGACGTATTAAAAAAAAAAGATTCCAAGGCGATTCTCTGTTGAACAAGTTTCATCACCAAACCAATTGTTTCTGTTTTTCCATCATGCTATGGAGATTTTCAGACAGCATTTTAGAGAGCCTACTGCGGGATGAGGTCCCGGGAGAGGAATGGCGGTCTTGCGCGGCAGGGGGTTGTTTTTGGACGCCGCCGTCCCTCTCCTGAAATCATCAGTGTCACTTCTGTGAAGCTTCGGAAGCCGCAGAGCCATATTTTAAGCACGGGCAACTTCCGTGCTTAAAATATGGTGCAGCCGCTTCCGAAGCTTCACGGAAGTGACACTGATGATTTCGGGAGAGGGACGGCGGTGTCTGAAAATGACCCCCTGCCGCGCAAGACCGCCGTTCCTCTCCTGGGACCTCATCCCGCAGTAGGGTCTCTAAAACGCTGTCTGAAAATCTCCTAAGATGCACACTAGAGATGTCAAGGGATGAGTGGGGGTTGGAGAAACAGATTTTCTAGCAGCATACTGGGTGAGAAGGAAGAGGGAGAGAAAGAAAAGGCGGATAGCAGATAGAAGAAGAAATAAAGGAGTGACTCAACCACTTTTGTAGATCTGTCTGTGCTCACTGCTAGCACTGGCCCCACCCTCACCAGCATGGGGTCCTCAACCAGTGGTTGGAAATAATGTATGTTACCATGTTACATGTATTGGTTTACTTTTTGGTTAACAAAGGGGCTGTCTAGATGATGAAAATACTCCTTATAGAATTTGATTAGAATACCTTTTGTCCCAACACATTGCAAATGACATTCACAGTATTTGGAAGGGGGGGGCAAAAACTCCATCTACTGCGAGGGAAAAGACTTTGCCATTTTCCACAAGGTTTTTTTGAATAATGAGTGGGCTTGAGCATTTTCACATGTCAGGACATCCAATTCAGGATGTTGTGCATTCTTGGTCAGGGCGGAAGTGGAGAGTGGATTGACTGGCCATGTGGGCGGTGGGTGGGCTTGCTGGCAAGAAAGTAGCCAGAAGTGCCATTTGTGTGTTTTGTGTTATTGAGTGTGTGCTTTTTTGCTGCGCTGAGGTGACCAAAGAGCTTTTTATAAGCGGAATGCCGCACATGTGCACCTTTGATTTACAAGTACCCCCCCAAAAAAAAAATTACTGTGCAGCAGCTACAACATGTGTGGAGAATAATAACACACTGTACTCTCAGCCACCATCTTGATTCACAGGCATGGCTGTCTGTGCACTTCAAACATGGATAGCTTTGCGTACAATCGATTTTGCCAAAAGACCAGAGAGACAAATGAGCGCTATTGCAAATTTGAAATAATGTGCACCAATCTGCTTTATATCTTCTCGTCTAGATAACCCCAAAGGCATAGCAATCTGATTTTTTGAAAGGAAAAAAAAACCAGTGTGTCAATTAGTAACTTTTTAAAAATCTCTGTGTAATGAGAGCTATTAGTTAATCAAAAAACCTTGCTTTTGAGAAAGTCATTTGGAAAAAATTGGAGGTGTTTTTCTATTTTAAGTATGTTTGGTTTTTTTTTTAATTGTGTGTGTGTGTGTGTGTGTTAATTGGCTTCAATTCAGCTTCAACTTATGGCCACCCATGAATGACAGACTCCCCAAGCCACCCTATCCCCAACAGCTCTCTTTGGGTCTTGCAGACTTAGGGCTTCCTTGACTGAGTCGATCCATCTGAAATGGGGTCTTCCTCTTTTCCTATTGCCTCCTACCTTCCCAAGCATTATTGTCTTTTCTAATGAATCATGCCTTCTCACGATGTGGTCTCAGTTTAGTTATTTTGGCTTCTAGGGAGAGTTCAAGCTTGATTTGTTCTAGGACATATTTAAGAAAGGATCAAAATAATGACTACAGTATTGACTATCAAATTACCCTTAAGAAGACAACACCACTTAAGTTCTGCCTTCAACAGAAAAGTGGTTGCCTATCACGGTTCCAAAAGAATTAAAACATTGCATAGTTAGTGATACAGAGGTGAAAGCAACACACTCTCAGGCAGAGAATCTTTCCAACGATTTGCTACCAAAGGGCACGGGCTAGTGCGGCCCTTTAGGTATTGTTGGACCCAGAATTCCTATCCTGTCTCACCATGGGCCATCATGCTAAGTAGGACTAATGGAAGTTGTACTCCAACATCATCTGGAGGACGATATTCACCCCCTACTACCAGAGCATTATAGCTGGAGATGTCTGTGAACTGAACTTGAGCCATTCTGTATGCCAAACATGTGCTCTGCACTGTGATTCTTGTTAGAGGTGGGTCACCATTTGGTGAGCATAGCTGTTCTTCCACTGCCTACACATGCATTGTCTAATGATTCATTCTGTTCAGGATTTTTTACTCAGTAACTCTTAATGAGGTGAGAGGAAGATAAGCTGATAGAGACAAATTGTGTGGGGTAGTGGTTGTGGTGGTGTGCTTTCAAGCCATTTCTGACTTATGGCAACCCTATCACTTTTCTTGGCAAGATTTGTTCAGAGAGGGTTTGCTATTGCCTTTCTCTGAGGCTGAGAGAGTGCAACTTGCCCAAGATCACCCAGTGGGCTTTGGTGGCTGAGTGGGGATTAACACCCTTGTCTCCAGAGTCACAGTCCAACACTCAAATCACTACACCATGCTGGCTTTGATGTGGTGGTTGTGGTGGTGATAAAAACTTTTAGTGCTTGTAACAATGCGGGAGGGGGAGCTAGAGGAGGAAATTCCTGTGCATTCACACTAGACTTGAAGACAGTCAGTACTATAGGTTTTCCGTGGTTTTTTTCCAGGCTGTGAGGCTGTGTTCTGGAAGAGTTTATTCCTGATATTTCGCCTGCATCTGTGGCTGGCATCTTCAAAGAATGGTGGCAGTGTGGGTGTGTGGGGTTTATATACTGTGAGTCCCTGTTGGAGAGGATATGTACATTTGTATATTTGAATGGTTAGTTCCTAGGGTGGGAGGATATGCAAGGAGGATTAGTGTCTGTTTGGCTAATGGTCCATTATCTGCTAGAAATCCCCCTGTCCCTGGGTGGAGTTCATTTGCATGTGTTGAGTTTTGATTTTGGTGTTTTTCAGGTCTGGTAGCCAAACTTTGTTTACTTTAAGGGTTTCTTCTTTCCTGTCGAAGTTGTCCAGGTGTTTGTGGATTTCAATAGCTTCTCTGTGCATTCTGACATGATAGTTGTTGGCCTGGTATATAACCACACACTCCTACCCAACCGTTCTCTTAAGATGCCAGCCACAGATGCAGGTGAAATGTCAAGAATAAACTCTTCCAGAACACATCCTCACAGCCTGGAAAAAAAGCCAGGGAAAACCTATGGATGCCGGCCATGAAAGCCTTTGACTTCACAGTCAGTACTCTTTGTGAACAGTTGCCTAATGTCTTCTCCTCATCCTTTGCAAACAGAGAGATGCTGGTGTGCCTGTCTGCCTCAGAGATATTAGGAGCAGACCTTCTGTCATCCATGTCTGACCAACAATGTTACAGCTGTCACTTTATTAAGGAAGTCTGGAGAAGATGGAGAGCTACCTGCTGGGGTTGCTTTAGTTGTCAATCCTGCATTGAGCTGGGGGTTTGGACTAGATAGCTCATGAGACCCCTTCCAACTCTGATTCTGACTCTGATTCTATTATATATATTCCAAAGAGCTGTTTTTCTTGACTTCTGGCTTGTAGACTGGGCAGACCTGCTTTTGGTGAATGTAAGCAGAAGCCTGGTGCAATGAACATACACAGTGTTTCTCCCTGCAGCTGGGATTGTGATTGGCCCTAGGTTTCCTTGTGCTATGGAGTCAACTTTATATGGGTGAGCAGATTGTGTTACTTTGTATCCCCACCAAACATTTCGGATTGTGATGGAGAGGGGGGATGGCTGGCAGGTGCACAAACTGAGAATGGGGCTAGTCCAGGTGGCCCTGCAACAAACAACCCATGTGGCCCTGCAACCGTGCATGACTTCAGTGCATTCATCTGGATCCTCCTCAAACATCATATGTTGACTGGAAACAAACAACTAAGGAGATTTTCAGACGCAATTTTCGGCAGGATATATTGCAAAACAGCTCTGTTGCTGCCGCGCGGCAGGGGAGCTGTTTCAAACGACGCCGTCCCTCTGCCGAAACCCTCCGTGTCACTTCCGTGACAGAATGGAGGAAACCGCGTCGTATTTCACTCACGGGCAACAATCGTAAATGAAATATGATGCAGTTTCCTCCATTCTGTCACGGAAGTGACACGGAGGGTTTCAGCAGAGGGACGTCGTCGTCCGAAACAGCTCCCCTGCTGCGCAGCAGCAACGGAGCTGTTTTGCAATATATCCTGCCGAAAATCGCGTCTGAAAATCTCCTAAATCTTGTGACTCAGGTCTCTCTCTTATCAGCGTACAACAGTGGTTCTTAACCTGTGGTCCAGGGACCCCTAGGGGTCTGCAGTGTTGTCACAGGGGGTCCACGAAAGCTTGAAGGCTGCTTGGCCCACCTCCTCCCTGTAGTGGAGTGGCTGTGCGGCAGGAGCCAAGGTAAAGGCTGTCTGGCTGGCTTGGGCTGCACATTACCAGCCACAAACTTGCAGGAAAAAGCAGGACAGAAATCTTCTCTCCCCCTCCAGTGCCTCTGAGGGAATGTTGAATGGATGGTTTAATTGTATTGTTGTTGTTGTTTTAAATCTGGAGTTAAGTCTTGGGGGAACCATGGCAACAAAAGATATTTAAAGGGAGTCCCTGGTAAAGAAAAGATTAAAAGCCACTGGTGTCGAATAAAATAATGGCATAGGCAGAAGATTATTCTAGTCTCCATCTTTCACATGAGTGGCTGTACAGGCACACATTGCCCATTGACAGCAACAGCCATCAGGAAAGTGTCACAGATACGACTGGCAAGGCGGCCTGCCTGGCTACACTCTTCACAATGTCCACTAGAGGGCCCTGTCTTTCATGCCAGGGTGTGGCATGTAAGAAAAAGGAGTAGATAGGAAGCTATCTCTCTCTCTTTCTGTAAGGGGTGCGGAGGGGGCAGTCCTTATGTTTGCCTTCATGGTGGCACCTACAAATCTTTCGCTTTAAAACAAATCACCAGTGTATCGATCCAGTTTTATCGGGGCACATCTCTCCCAGTTTGCATTCCTCTTGGTAAAACGAGTGCCTGCCCCATTAACAAATTTAACATAACCCTTATCAGACTCTGACGTATTGCTCTGCTACCTCAGAGAATGCTCTTATATATTCATCATTTGCTGGATCAGGCCATCATCTGGCCAATTTGGAATCACATACTTCTCTCCAAAGATATAATAAGAGGAGGTGGCAGTGGTTTGGGAAGATTGAGGGGGGGGGTTGAGGACACAAATATCCCTCTAAGGAAAGCAGATGTGATAATTGCCTTGGTTCAAAGGATCTGAGGGCTAGAGGGGGAGCTCTGTCCCAATGAGGCCTAGGAGGGACAATTCTGTGTGAACAGCACTGGTGCAGATGGGTTGAGCACAGCGAGACAACAGGCTCACAACCAAGTGCAATAAAAGGCCAGCAGTGGGCAGCCATAAATACCTTAGCATGAGGCCTGGCGGCGGAATGCAGCTCCAGAGCTGGCTGTGTCTCGCTGCAGGGCTCAGCCAGTCAGCATTTCCCCTCCACATCCTGGGCCTCTCCGGAGTAGTTTGGGTGAGGTGCACAGAAGGAGCCTGGGGAGGGGGGAAGAGGCCAGACACTTTTTGTTACTCTTCCCTCTTCAACAACAAAGCAGCAGGCCCTGAGATGTTTATCTGCTGTGACTGGGCTTTGGGGGGCCTCTGGGGAGCTTTGAGAATGAGGCAATTATGAGGGAGACTGTGATGGGTTTATGGCCTACTTGGGAAAGAGGCGGGTGGTGGGATGGAGGCAGGACAGAGGTCTTGTTGCATCTCACACCATAAACATCTGAAGAAAAAATAGACATTCCCACCTCCCCACCCATTTCAGGTGTAGGCATCTACAGCTGCAGCAGTGTGCTACTGTCTCCAAGGCGGCAAAGGTTTTCAAGGCCAGGAGGACCTGACTTTGGCCTGAGAGCATACCTGGAGTTTTTTTAAGGCCACAGGCACCAAGTTGACTGCATAGCCAATCTAACATTTAGCACACCATCAGAGGTGGGGAGGAAAAACCCTGAGAAAGGCACAATGTGGTGACTTTTCCTCATTTACATTTGTTGTGGGAAATCAGCTATACAGAGTGTATAGTCTACACACATAATTTATTTTGCTCACTATCAGCATGACTGGTAAGGCAGGGGAGCTCTTCTGAAGAAAGAGTTGGCAAATCTTTCCCCCATGTCTGCATTTTGTGGCTGACGGTCATGTGGAACAGAGTGTGGATAAACTTTGTTTAACTCTAACAAGGAGCAAAGGGCCAAATTCCTATGTCTTGTGATGAGGGAACAAAAATATCACACACAGGCACATACAAATAGCAGTTAGTGATGAAGAGGAGCCTTGGTTCACAGGGCAGGACACTGGGATTAGTTTAGCTGCAATCTTCATGGTAGACTGGAGGGGAGAAATTTCTCTCAGCAAGCATATACTATTGCAAGCTACTCCTACTATATTGCAGTCCAAAGTCTCTTTGTTACCTTGATCTTAAATGAGCAATTAAGGCCCATTAGTGCATCAGAAAACCTGTCCCTGATGGAGCTAAAATTGCCAGAACTGGCTTGTTAATACGGATTAACACAACTGTCTATATTTTTAGAATACCTTACATGGCTAGGGGGACTGTCATGATAACACATACACCTCAAATTTTACTACTGCTCTACTACAGCTGCTGTTCCCAACTGAGCAAAAGGGTGGGGGATACATTTTTCTTTAGGGGAGGAAAAATAACCACTTTAATTGTAGAAAGTCAGCCATTTAGGACTCCACAACTACTACTGATACTGTACCACTCCATAACCTCTGGAAACCAAGATATGCAACAATTACACCTTTCCCTACCCTCTGTGTGTGTGTGCGTGCTTGTACATGCATGCATGTGCCTTCAAGTCACCTGTCGACTTATGGTGACCCCATGAATTTCCTAGGGTTTTCTTAGGCAAGGAATATTCTGAGGTGGTTTTGCCAGTTCCTTCCTCTGAAATGTAGCCTACAGCACCTGTTTGTTGGTGGTCTCCCATCCAAGTAATAATCATGGCTAACCCTGCTTAGCTTCCAAGATCAGATGGGATCTGGTACCTTTAGTGCCCTCCAAGTGGGATGAACTACAGTTCCCACCAACCCCTAGCTAGCCAACATGGCCATTGGAAGAAGGTTAATCAAATGTGTACAAAAGAGGTTGTGTTTGTGTAACTGTCACCTTTGAGGCAGGCCACAGCTTAGTGGTAAAGCACAAGCTTTTGAATGAAGAAGGTCATTGTGAAAGAGTCAGTTAGAAGCACATGCTACAAACTGGCTGAGAGGTTGCCCAAGAACTTGGACAGTGGCTGATAGAACAGAACACACTGGACTTAACAGGCCAACAGTCTGGCCCAGTAACTTATTGGTGAGGGACATGTGGTACTCTAGATGTTGCTTGACAGCAACAGCTATCATTCCTAGTTGACATAACCAATGGTGAGGGATAATGGGAGCTTGCAGACTAAAATCTGCAGGGCCACATGTTGCCCACCTGTGCAGTATTTATTTATGTATTTATTTTTAAAAAATCTGTATCACTTCCCAACCCACAAGGGTGTGGTCATTGAATATACAGTATTCATATGTACCAGCAGTGGGCAAAGTACTGTTTTTGTTCCCTTTCCCCCCTTCAGATTCCCCAGACCAGAAAAGAAAAAAGGGTGCATTGCCTCTTCTGACAGCCTTCATAAATGGCAATTCAACGTTTTAAAAAAGAAGCCCCCCTCCCCGTTCTGCATAATAAAAGCCTCCCATTTTGCATCAAGAAAGTTTGCTGTGTTGGTGATACTGAAACATGAAAGGTCCCACCTGCCAGTATTCTAGCATTCCCACACAAAGCTAATGCCATAGAGAAATATCATCATGTAATGCTGCTACAGCCCAGGCTGTGATTTGGCTTGGATAGATTAAAGATAATCCAACTCTGGATAGAAGTAATCAAAGATCGGTGGTGGGACCTTGTTGCAGAGAAGGTGAAGGCACCTCTGCGATTGAGGCGCTTAGATGCAGAAGTGGCCAGTGAGGGGCGATCAGGATTATGTCACACACTTCCTGTCTTTTTGTCAGGACGATTAAAAAAAATTGATGTAGGTTCCCAGCCGATCATATATCTGCCAGGCAAAGCGGGCTGGCTATTTGCTCTCGTCCCTGGGTTACCTTCAGTCTCGTCACTGAAAGGACTCTGTGCTCTGCTTTTTAACCTACAGAAGATATGCCTGCCTGCCTGTGGCAGCATCTCAAAGTCAGTGAGTTTCTGAGTGGAGTCAATGACCCTTTGGAACTACTGTAGAACAGCAAGAAGAAAAGAAGCTAGACATTTCTTCCAATGATCTTTATGTTGGATCTTCTTTATATTTTTCTTTTTTTATTTATTTTGTCCTGGATGGAAAAGTTAATTAGACCAACTGTCATAGATTGCATACATTTCATTTTGTCACAAATGTAGCATTGTTGTATGTTTTCAAGTTGTTTCTGACTTATGGCGATCCTAAGGAAACCCTATCATGGGGTTTTCTTGGCAAGATTTGTTCAGAGGCTGTTTGCCTTTACCTTTCTCTGAGGCTGAGAGAATGTTGACTGGCCCACTGGGTTTCTACAGCTGAGCGAGGATTCAAACCCTAGTCTCCACAGTCATAGTCCAACGCTCACCCTGTATACTACTACCCTGTATACAGGCAACTTAATATCCCAGATCACATGCACATCGAAGATACTGTATGTCAGTCAGTGTGTAGACAGGATTAGATGACCTTGGAGGACTTGGTGGAAAGAATCTTTCCTAAAGTGAGTGAATCCTCATGCTGTGGTTTTCAGCCAGATGTTGCACACATCTGGACATTCTGATCCAGAAAACATCTGGATGCTCTTGGAGTTTCACACAAATAGCCAGCAACCTCCCAAGCCACAAACATCTGGGAAATAGAATGTTGCAAACATCTGAAGGTGGTACCCATTGGTTCTGGTAGCTTTGATTCCATACTATAAAGCACAGATGTAACACTCTGTAGGGCCCATCTGTGGGTTAGAAGGACAAAAAGCCATATGTCCATGCAGCCCTCTTTCTGCAGATAAGAAAAGCAAAGCAACACTGTGTCTTTCACATTAATGCTGGATAGAGTCCCTGGGTGCTTCTGCCCACCAGCTCAAAATTCATTCTTTTAAATTATATCTGACCTTTCCATGTGTCTGTTAATTTTCCTATGCGGATAATGTGAAATGCTTAAAATAAAAATGCAACCAATAAACCATGGATGGTAAATGTTTGACCCTCTAGAGCAGGTTTAGGAATCCTAAGGTCCTCAGATGTGATTGGATTGCATTCTCCAAAGTTCCTTACTACTGGCTGTCTGGACTAAGACTGCTCAGAGTTGCAGTCTGACACATCTGGAGGGCCACATGATTCCCACCTCAGCTCTAGATATTTTGGACTATAACTCCCAGGTTCCGTTCCCATTGACCATGTTAGGTGGGGCTGACAGGAATCATAGGCCAAAAATCTAGCAGGCAAAGGTTTTCATCCCTGAAACAAATATTAATTTGAACAAACACCCAATTAAAAATGCTCAAGCCACAGTACAGGATTCATTGTACTAGCTAGCCACAAAGTCTTGTTGAAATAAAACTACTTTCACCCACCACTGTGATTGTGCAAAGCTGGTTGTGAGCGGCTCTCATTCAATCATTAGGAGTTTTGTTCTGGGCAGGGCTAACCTGCTCAACACATGAGTGCTGACTCTCTTTATCTCATTAGAGTGGGCACTCAGTATCCGCTGGTATTTGGTTCCAGGACACCCCCATGGATACTAAAATCCATGGATGCTCAAGTCCCATTATATACAATGGCATTGTAAAATGGTGTTCCTTATATAAAATGGCAAAATCAAGGCTTGCTCTTTGGATTTAAAAAATATTTTTTTCCCAAGCTGTAAATGGTTAAATCCATGCATGTGGAGGGCCAGCTGTAATTGTATAGCATGTTCTCTTGAAATAATAAATATCCAAACAGATGCAATTCACTCCCACGGGGAAAGCTAATTGGGAATTATTTGTTTCCAGCCCTCATCCTTGCAAATATTTGAGAGACCCAACAAAGTAAATTTGAGGCTACAGTCTTATACAGTTACTGTACTTGACAATAAATCTTGTTTAGTTTCCTGGGGGCTTTTGAACATATGTGTATACAAATGTATTTTGTGGCTCTTTCTCCTGCCTTGATCCATTGGCCGATATTAGAAATCAAGCCAGTGAAACAAGGATACATGCTCTAAGACTTTGCATGCAAACTATATTTCCTGAGTCCAGTGAGATCTTGGCACACATCATGGGGCTTCCTTCCCTTTCTCTTTTCTTGTAGCTCTGGGAGCTGCTTGACCACTAGAGGGTTCCCCAGTCCTCTGGAGCAGGCTTTGGAATTCAGGGGAGTGCAGCGGGAAGGGAAGGTTGCCACTCCTCTGTGCAGCATGGAAAGAATATTAAAAAATAATGATGCGGGCTTTCTCCCAACAGCTGTGATTATGTGGCCTAAAACTGGGTTAAGCACACTTCAGGCTTACAGGTGGTGGCAGCAGCATGACAACTGTGTGTGTGCGTGCTGGCTTGCCTGCTTGCTTGCCAGGCCCCCCAAATCCCCTGACCAGAGCCTGGTGCAAAAGACATACACTTAGGATTAAAGATCTGTGAGCCCAGGAATTTGTTCTGAGTGGCAGAACTTAATGGTACACACAGACCTTCCTACAAAAAAACCCCAAACATTCCTGGGTGCTTCAAGCTTTCTTCATTTCAGCAATACAACTGAAGACGGGAGGGGATATGATAAGTCATTTTGTTGCTGCTATTTGTAAACAACTGGAAGTCAGAAATCCTTGCTAATCTTCTGGAAATCACCACCAGTAGTTCCAGATTTACCATCTACCCTTCCTTGGCCTAGTAAACACTTTCCTGCTATCAGGTGGCTGCACAGTCCATGTGAGCAAGCTGTTGTTTTGGGAAAGCATTCTGCCCTTTCTCCTCCCTTTGAGGAATCCTGGCCAAGCTCCCAACATACCACAGTTGTTCCCCAGGGCACAGCCTGGTGTGCAAGGTCAGCCCTCTTGTTCCAGTCCCCACAAACCCTCCCCCCCCTTTATAGACCCTTGCAACAGGGGTTGGCTACAAAAGGTTTTAACCTGGGTTTCTGCAGGGAAGTCTGGATCTGTAAGATTTGCGGTTTGCTCCGCATTTTTAAGTAGAAATCTTAGATTTTTTGGCTATGTGGCAGCCCAGGATAGCTTCGAAGCAAAGTCGGGGCAGACTTCAGTTGACAGGACTCTGTTCTAGCATTTATTTTATTTATTTTTTGATTGTGCGCCTATCTGGAGTGTATCTCTGCTTATCCAGTAATACAATATGCTGGGACCACATATACTTACTTGTTCGCATGCACAAGGGAACAGGGGTAAAAAACTGGAACAGCCCTGGCAGTGTGGCCAGAAATAGCAAAACCTATAGGACACAAAATCAGCATAGGATTGCCCTTTTACTCTGAAATGGATTACAGTGTGGCGGGATATCCAATTTACAATTGGGCAAGCCTGGTGGGTGTGGCATTTATGGGGCCTGTGTGAATTGAAGAAATCCAGCATGATTATAAGATAAGTACAGGGTTTCCTGCCAGTATAGACAAGCCCAATGTCTAAATAAAATAAATCCCACCCAAGATGAGATGGTGAAGCAAACATAGCAATGGAAGGGGGCTCTGCAATTGGAATGCCAACACCCCAATAAGATCCCTCCTTGACCCTGAATCTCCATGCTTTGAATATTTATTTTAAATTCTGCCTATATAGTAGGACTCCTGTATCCACTGATTTATTATCCATGGGACACAAAACAGCACACTTACCATAGAGTCTTCCTAGAAAATGTGTCCTCTCTAGCCATCTTCTAGGTCCTCCAAGGCAACTGTGGTATTTTAAACCTGAAGTCCCATTAGTTTCAATGGTGTTCACTATTATCCATGGTTTTCGGTATCCACAGCCCGCCAGAACCCATCTTCAGTGGATAAAAGGGTCCTATTCAGCATGTATGTATATATATATATATGAGTGTGTATGTGTGTATGTGCAATTGTGTATATGTATGTATGTGTGTATATATAAATACATACATGCACACAATTGTACACAATATCCAGAAGGCAGATTGCAATCAAAGTAGAAATAATGAAACCTGTATATTAACATATATGTATACACACAAATATAAATAATATAAAACACTGGTTCTTAACCTGTGGTCTAGGGACTCCCAGGGGGCCGCAATGTCCTCACAGGGAGTCCAGGAAGGCTTGAAGGCTGCTCGGCCCACCTTCTGTCTGCAGTAGAGCAGCCATGTGACAGCAGCAAAGTCTGGCTGGCTTGGCCTGTGCATTGCCATTCAATCTACTCCAGCCACAAACTTGCAGGAAGAAGGAGGAGAAAAATCTCTCCTCCTCCAGTATTTCCAATCGAGCAGGACCTTTTCTGAAGGAAGGTTTCATGGGTGCTGTAATTGTATTATCACTATTACTATTATTTGGTATTATTGTTATTGTTGTTTTAAATCTTGAGTGAAATCTTGGGGGTCGGCAGCAACAAAAGATATTTAAAGGGGGTCCCTGTTAAAGAGAAGATGAAGAGCCACTAAGATAACCGTAAGAAAACAAAGGCAGCAAGCGCATAAATCCACGTTTCAGTCTCTTCCCCAAATGCCAAAAGATACAATGATAAACTTAGCATCCTTTTCTGTGTCACCATTGCCTCTTTGCACCCCAGCCCAGCTAAGCTCCAGCCTTCCCTACCCAAACATGTGAAGGGGAAAAGCAGCTTTGGTCTGGAGACAACCGACATCCCTGTCGGCTCACTCTCCCCCCCCCTCCTTGATGTAGGGCCAAGAGAGGCTCTAATGGGAAGGGCTTAAATTTTACAGTCCCATAAACTATAATGGAAAGGCACTAAACGCCCGTTTATGGCTGGGGAGCGAAGCCGGCCTGGGAGCTGTGGCTTCTTTGGGCTGGATTCCCTTGAGCTTGTGACCAAAGCTCAGAGCCTAGGAAATTCCTCTAGTGTAGTCGCCCCAGGTTTCCAAGCGGTGGAGGGTGAACCATTAGCACACTCTTGATTTTTTACAAGCCAGATCAGAGCCCGGTTTCTCCATCACAGCGCATCCGACTGGCCGCGTAACATCTGGACCCCATCGGGAAAAATATATATCCCATCCTCCTGTTTGCAAGATCAGGGCTGGGTATTAATGATAAATAATACAGGCGCTAGAAAGGAGGTGGCCTTTCCAGCTGTTACGGAAATTAACCAGCAGGGGGCAGCAAACGCCTGGCGTGAAAGGAACTCATTGGGATTTTGCACTACAATGTTATAGCACTACAGTATTAGGCCACTTCAACTGCTAAAGCTGCCTCCTGTGGAATTCTGGGGTTTGTAGTTTAGTGAAGCCTAGGAGCCCTCTGGCTGATGATGCTAAATGCCTCCTCCCTAAACTGCAAATCCCAGGATTCCACAGGAGGCAGAGGGAGCAGTCAAAGTGGAAAAATAGTGCTATAACAGTGTGGTGTGATAAGGCCTTGAAGATTGCAAAATCAGGGCTTGGAGGGCCCACCTGGGTTGAGGAGTGCATGTTTGCCTGGCAGTCTTTCTCTCTGTCTCTCTCTTCACATGTGCTGTGCTTTACTGTGTTTGGAAAAATGCAGGCCAAGGTTTTTAAACACACATGGATTTTTCTCCTATGCCTTTCTTTTTCAAGGGGCGGCGGGGGGGGGGGTAACCCTGTTCGATTGGAAATGCAGAAGGAGAAAAACAGCAGGAAAGGTGGCAAGTTTGCAGGTTGGGGAGATTATTGCTTTTGCTGGGGTGCAATCGTGTGAAAAATAAAACTTTTTAAAAATTGCTGTTAATTTGAAAAGCCTCATTTCTAAAACATCTCTCTAGGAGAACTTTAGGTTTAGGTTTGTTGGCCCTGAGGAGGACTACCCAATGCCAACACTGTGCCTTAAACACAAAAGCAGAAGTGATGAGCAGTCAGCTTCTGGTGTTGAGAAATGGATTTTTAAAAATAATAACAATATTAAAACAGTGCAGCTCTTGGAGGCATCTGTGAGAGGCAATTCACCCTTTTTTGCCAAGAGAGAGAGAGAGAGTTCAGGGACTGAATTTTTCCCACCCATCCTGTTAAAGGTACAGGAGCCCTTTCCTGCTCTGTATCTGGCCACCCTATTAAGAACGTAGGAAGTTGCCTTCTACCACCCGTTCACAGATGGTTTCTCTGTAGCCCACTGTTGTCATGGCCAGAGGCAAAAAAGAGCAGGGCTCTGGTGCCTTTGACATGACAGGCAAGCATCTACTGAAGCTCTCTCTTCTACAGAACTCAACTGCTTTTTTTCCCCCCTTAACCTGGTAATTGCTAACACATACGAGGTGCTTTAGGCTATATTTCAGAGGAAGGAACTGGCAAAACCACCTCTGAGTATTCCTTGCCTATGACATTTATGGGGTTGCTATAGGTTGACAAGAGATTTGAAGGCACATACACCCTCATGTGCCTTCCTGGGTTGACCTGAAACATTTTGCTGCCTGAGGCAAAAGCCAATATGGCACCCTTCCTCTTCTGTTCCATGTTCAGCAGCTGACTGGACTGGAATGGCAGTGGAATCTCGCTTCTGCAGTGGCAGACAGGACGCTATCTTCCATCACCCATAAGGGAGGGCAGCAGGCTTCCTTGGGGGATGCAGCAGGACAGGTTGTGTCCTCTGACAGAAGGCAATGGCTGAGGGACTCAAGGGGAATGAATGCTCAAAGGGCTGCCCCTGCTGCTCCAAAGTATCTGCCACTTGAGATGCTTGTCTCACTTTGTCCAATGGTAGGGTTGGCCCTGAGTCCAGCAAGGTTTGGCTTATCACAACTGAAATAAAAATGTTGAAAACTTCAGTAAATTTGCCCCAAGAATAATTGTTGTTGTTGTTGTGTGCCTTCAAGTCATTTCTGACTTACGACTACCCTAAGGTGGACCTATCACAGGTTTTTCTTGGCAGAATTTGTTCAGAGCAGGTTTGTTTTTGCCTTCCTCTGAGAGTGAATGACTTGCCTAAGATCCCCACTGTGTTTCCATGGCTGAGCGGGGATTCCAACCCTGGTCTCCCAGTGTCCTAATCCAACACACAAACCCCAAGAATTATCTTCTGCCAATTTTGTTGGTAATTTAGAATATATTTCCTGACTATGCCAAAATCTGTCAGAACTCCATCATATACTTCTTCTCTGCAAGACATTCTGTCAGAGGGAAGGGAGGGGATATGTATGTCTACCTACATCTTTGGAGAACTCTGGGTATATGCATCTGGGGACATATGCATTTTTGCTAACAGCTTGTGCATGTGCTTAGGAATGTAGAAGTATTGAACACATGAAACCTTGTGTTTGCCATGCACACCCAGCCCGCCCCTTTTGTCTGTGAATGAATGTGTGCATGCGTGGGCACCCATTGATCCTGGATCCCCAAGGTTTTCTTCTTTCCCCACCCCTTGGGTCAATTTCTTTTGGAATGTCTTCCCTGTAAAGTTCGTTCTTTGCAGCTCACCTTTAGGTGATCTTCACCTTTTACAGAACTTGGGGACAGCCATGTGATGCTGATGATCAATTGCTCCATTCACCTCTTTCGTGAGAACCCCCACGGCACTGAAATGAGCAATTTTCCTCGTTGAATCAAGGGGAGAAAGGATACCTCCGGTCACCAGGGGAGCTCAGTGGATGTGACTGCAGGCACGGGTATGGGACTCTGAATGATCTCTGCCGGGACATGCCAAAGGAGGGGATCGCTCTGGGCTATAGCCTTGTTCTCTGGCTCTGATGAATGACAAGGCACTTGCTATTGACGGAGCAAGGACACCTGGTAGCAGCCACTGCTGACGCCTAAGAGGAACAGCCTGATTCTTGGTTTGACTGCTGGTGCTTTGACCAGAGAAAGAATGCAATGTACTGCAGACTCCCCACCCCCTGACCGCTGAACGCCCTCCCAGCTCTTTGGCTCCAGGTGACTTTGTGAACACCACTGTTACAGCACCTGGAGAGTCAAGCTTTCAAAGTTCAGCTTCCAAGGGTGCAGGGAGATGGTGTTTGTGTTCTCTGCAAGAGGCTGAGTAGTGAGAGGACTGGGTCAGTGACAAGAGCAGGTAGTCATGAGAGGGAGGGGATGCTCATTGTTTGTTCTTAAAAAACAACAACACTATTCAAGGTATTATGCAAAGTGAAAATTATATTATAAGGGCTGTCAGTTACATATTGTGATGTTCTAACATTATAGCAACAAGGAATAAGGAGATTAAAAAAGAGAGAAATCATTACTCATAAATGTCATTAAAAGTAGACCTGAACATACACCCATTTGTAAATTGCATTGATTTATCATTCTTTCAAATGTTGCAAGCATTGTTATATCTTCTGTCCACTGGATCACAGATGGGGGTGTGTTATCTTTCCAATAGTGGAGTATCAGTCTTTCAGCAGTCAATGTTTGTGACCTCCATGGGGGCTTGGATCCTTTTTCTTCCAGGCATAAGAATGAGAGTGTGGAAATGTTTGTATTTTGCGGACTACAGCTCTTGGAATTCCCAAGTCAGCACTAATAGAACTTATCTTTGTTCATGCCAGGTTCAGTCCTTTTTGTTTTTCCTGATTACAAAAACAGAGTTTGGAATTTTTTTTACATTTTTGGACTGAAACTCTCAGAATCCCTTAGCCAACATGGCCAGATTCTGGGGGTTCCATTCCAAAAAAGTACAATTTCCCAAGCTTTATGGAATAAATGTTCAGTTATGGCAGGCCAAAGCAAGAGATGGCTCAGTGGCAAAACATGTGCTTTACAGGCTAAAAAGGACAGATTCAGTGCCTAACAGCTTCACTGAAAGGATTCTAGGATGGAACAGTGATAGCTGGTGGATTCCATATCAGTGAGACTGTGAATCCACTCTGGGTTTTAGTCTGAACTTTAAAGAAGCTATCCAGGCTTCTCACCCCTTACCTGAAAATAGGTTCCTATACTTTGAATAGTTCTTTTACATTTCAGACTAAAACCCAGAGTGGATTCAACATTTTGTTAACATGGAAGCCACCAGCTTCCGCTGGGTTGGGGGTAGATCTGCGAAAGTCTTCTCTATGCTTGAGGGCCTCAGAAAACTGGTACCAAGCTAAAGATGGACCGAAAAACCAATTTGGGACAAAGCAACTTCACATATTATTAAGTGGTGGTTTGATCTTTCCTCTAAAACAGGGGCAGGGAACCTTTGGGCCTCCATATGATTTGGCCTACAGCTTGCCCATCATAACCAATGGTAAGGGACTGTGGAATTTGCCATCTGAAATATCTGGACAGCCAAAGGATCCCCCTGCCTGCTCCAGGACTAGGGCAATTAGGATGAGCAGTTTGTTTTTCTCTAGATTAAGGGTGGGGAAAGTGCAGCCTCCAAGATCTTCCTGGACTAGAGTTTCCATCATCCCTAACCATTGGCTATGCCAGCTACAGCTGATGGGAACTTCAACCCAATGATATCTTGGGGGGGGCACCCACAAGTGTGCCACCCCTTCTTTAGATCTTTGTACAGCTGCTAGTGAAAGAAGTTGCATTAATGAGCATTGAAATTTAGTAGGTGGTTACTTAAATTAGCATGGGTGGTGAGTGGCTGCTAGCTATCAGACAGACAGGAATTGCATGCTTCGATGGGGACTAGAAATAAACTTTTTGAATCCAGTAGCTGAGGAATCAGAACTCTCTCTCTCTCACTCTCTATCTCTTTCACCTTGGGAGGTTCCAAGATTGTGCTGTTTCTTATGGAAATGTCATGCTGCTCTAAAGGCAAATGGGTACATAATAATAATAATAATAATAATAATAATAACAACAACAATAAAAAAATAATTATATCCCGCCCCTGTACAAAATGCAGTCAGGGCAGCTTACAACATTAAAATCTACATACAACCCCTCCATCCTACCCCCCCTTTTAAAATACAGTTAAATAATTAAACATTTAAAACACAATAAATACCAAAAATACTAAAAACAACACAATAAAAAGCTGGATGGGATCGGACTAATTAAGATGGCCGGCTGTCTATTCAGGAAAGCCCTGCTGGAAGAGATCCTTGCTTGTTTTGCTGCTGGTTCATCATGTATATTGGAGTGAGGAACATGTAGTTTCCTTGAGGTTGTTGGACTATAAGGCTTCAAACCAATGTAGCCTATAAAGAGGAATGATGGGAGCTGTGGGCAAATTGGCTTCCTAGAATTTCAGTGTTTTGTTTTTGTTTTGTCACCTTTTTGCTTTATTTTTTAAAAGAAAATCATTTTTATTAATTTTTTTTGGAAATACACAAAGAATTACAAATGTTGAGAAAGAAAAAATAAAACTAAAAGTTAATAAAATATAAATGAACAGTAAAGAAAAAAAGAAAAGAAGGAAAGAAGAAGAAAAAAGTTACTTCTGATCTTCCTTTCGGTGGTTATATATGCATATACTGTACAGTCATCCCTTCACATTCACGGGGGTTAGGTTCCACAGGCCCCCATGAATGTAAAAATTCAGCGAATAAAGACTGCCCTCCCCCTCCCGCCCAAAGCGACCACGGGGGCTCCGGAGGCCCCATAGTAGCTACCCCCCTCTCTCCCCGGGCAACCACAGGGCCTCTGGAGGCCCTCCGGAGGCCCCTTCCTTGCCTCCCTGCGCCTTCCCACTCACTCCTCAGGCGACCATGGGTCCTCCGGAGACCCTCCAGAGGCCCTGTGCTCGCCTCCCACGCCTCCCCACTCACTCCCCAGGTGACCACAGCCCTCTGGAGGCCCCGTGGTCACCTGGGGAGGAAGTGGGGAGGCTTGGGAGGTGAGCACAGGGCCTCCGGAGGGCTCCTGGAGGTCCCATGCTTGCCTCCCAAGCCTCCCCACTCACTCCCCAGGTGACCACGGGGCCTCTGGAGGCCCCGAGGTCACTTCCCCTGCCTCCCCACTCCCCCCTGAAATTGGCGATGGGGCCTCAGAGGGCCCGTCACCACTTTCCTTGGCCTCCCCTTGCTGGCAAACCGTCAATATGTGGAACCGCGACTGTGGAGGCCGTGAATGTTGAGGGACGACTGTACAGTAGGACCCCCTATCCACTGATTCATTATCCATTGATTCAATTATCCACGGGACCCAAAACAGCACACCTACCATAGAGTTCCTAGAAAATGTGTCCTCTCTAGCCATTTTCTAGGTCCCCCAAGGCAACTCTATGGTATTTTAAACCGAAAGTCCCATTATTTTCAATGGTGTTTGCTATTATCCATGGTTTTTGGTATCCACATTTCCTGAGAACCAATCCCCAGCGGATACGGGGGTCCTACTGTATATTAGTACATCTCTCTCCAAAATTACAGCAAATTCCCTTCTTCCAATAGCTTTTTCTTTCTAATCATCAAAACCAAAAGTTGCCAAGTCATTTCTGCAGTGCGAAAAATCCATAAAGGTTTTCCAGTCTTTGAGAAATGTCACTAATGACCTTTCTCTAATCAAACCAGATAATTTGTCCATTTTTGCTAAATCTTTCAATCTCATCAACCATTCCTCCATAGTGGGCAGTGTTGAATTCTTCCATCTTTGCACATAGAAATCATCTGGAGCAATGTGTATATTTGAATCCCACCCTTTTTTGCTTTTTCACACATCCACCACACATGATGAAATATCCCTTCATGTTGTTCACATTTCCAACATACATTAGATACACCTTTATACATTCTAGACAATTTCTCTGGTGTCATACCAATGATACATCATTTTATTTAAAAAAGGGTCACCTTTTGACTTTAAAAGTGCTCCATGTTAAATACAGTCGTCCCTTCACATTCGCAGGGGTTAGGTTCCACAGGCCCCCGCAAATGTGAAAATTCCGCGAATAAAGACTGCCCTCCCCCTCCCTCCCGAAGTGACCATGGGGGCTCCAGAGGCCCTCCGGAGGCCCCGTGCTCACCTCCCCATGCTCCCCACTCACTCCCCGTGCTCGCCTCCCGATGCCTCCTCGCTCACTCCCCAGGTGACCACGGGGTCTCCAGAGGCCTCCCATGCCTCCCCACTCCCTCCCCAGGCGACCATGGGGCCTCCGGAGGCCCCGAGGTTGCTTCCCCCGCCTCCCCACTCCCTCCTGAAATTGGCAACGGGGCCTCCCTCGGCTTTCCCTCGCTGGCAAACCGCGAATATGCGGAACCGCGAGTGTGGAGACTGCAAATGTTGAGGGAGGACTGTATAGCAATTTACCAAACTAAAACAGAGCATCAGTTGCACCATTACAGTAAAATTATCCAACTACAGCATCAACACTGGAAAGCTATAATCTTAAAAAGCTTTACCATGATCAAGATGCAACCGCTTGTACACTTACTGGAGCATAAACTCCACTGAATGTACACCTGAGTAAACGTGCCTGGGATTTCAGTGTGATTCAGATTGCCTTCTCAAGGCAGCTGGCCAGTAACAAAAGAAATTGGATCAAAAGCCCTG
Source organism: Gambelia wislizenii (assembly GCA_030847615.1). Taxonomy (NCBI): domain Eukaryota; kingdom Metazoa; phylum Chordata; class Lepidosauria; order Squamata; family Crotaphytidae; genus Gambelia; species Gambelia wislizenii. The sequence goes on along the minus strand of JAUMIR010000002.1, from coordinate 240,207,730 downwards.
GAAAATGAAAAAAAAAATTTTTTTTAAAGGCTCAAATGGTTTATAGGGATTTAAAACTGGTGGTCTCCTGGACGTGTCTTCTAACTGCACAGCTCAAGAAAGTTACTTCTGGAGGGCTACAAATCCCATAATCCCACAGGACATGCTAGGAAGTGAAGTCCAAAAATGTAAAGTTTCCAAGCTGTGTCTAATAGCAGTGAGGATAAATTTTGAATCATTTAGCACAATGGTTCTTAACCTGTGGTCTGCAGACACCCAGGGAGCCTCAATGTCCTCACAGGGGGTCTGCAAAGACTTGAAGGCTGTTTAGTCTACATTACAGGAGCCAAGGCAAAGGCCAGCTGGCTGGCTTGGCCTGCCCATTCAATCCACTCCAGCCACAAACTTGCAGGAAGAAGGAGAAAAGTCTTCCCTCTCCCTCCAGTGCCTCTGAGAGAAGGTTTCATGGGTGCTGTAATTGTGTTGTTGTTGTTGTTAGGATTTTAAATATTGAGTTAAGTCTTGGAGGCCAACAAAATGTCTAGAGTGGTAAGAATTACATTCATGTGCATGCATGGGTATGCCTGCCTAGTTTTGCCGTCACAGTTTTGTTCAGGAGAAATAAGCTATGGTATTTTTCTACCTTTCTTTTAAAAGCTCATTAGTAATAATTACATGCTATTCTCTCTGACTGATAAAACCAGGGCTGACCCACGACACTTTGCTGCTTGAAGCAAAGGGCAATGATGCCCTCCACCCCGCCAACATTCCACATACAAAAGCCAGTTGGACTGGTATTTTAGCACTGATAAATGAATGGGAAATGAGGTCAACAGGGTTGGTAGGCTTGTAAGGACAAAGACAGACCATACAGGCCACACAGTTCCGTAGTCTAACATCTCACTGCCAGTCCACAGCAACTCCTGTCTGAGGTCGCTATCTCACTTTACTTGATGGTAGGGATATTGTTTGTATGTCTACCATTAGACATACAACTTTGTTTGTCCTTTTGTAACCTGGAAAATCCATCCTGTTCTGGTGCACCTGAAAACCTTTAACTCTCTGAAGAGTCTCAGAAACAATACTAGAGGATCCAGCTTTGAAGTGCTAACAAAAAACAATGCTGGCAGAACAAGATGGGAATGTGAGTTAGTGCAGAGGTGTTATATAAAGCAACAGGGAGAAATACAGAGGGCAGAAGTGCATGTGTGCATGGGCAAAGTGTGTATGATGTGCTTAAACTTTTCCCCAACTGGCTTCCCCGCATAACTCTTCTCCTTCTGAAGGTTTTTCTCATGTTGGGGTTTGAGATGAACAGCAAGCCCCATCGGGAGAAAAATCAGACAAGGAGAGGTGGCATTGTGCCTGGGGTAGATGATGAATGTAGGCATGGCTCAGCACGCCTTCTCACCTGCTGTTCCTACACTATAAGGCCTAAATGCAGTTACTGGTCCCAACTAAAGCAAATCCACTGAACTAGTAGAACTTGCCTTACCTAGTTTCCACTGATCTAATTGCTGCATTGTCATTGGGACTAGCAATTAGATTTAGGCCTAAATTTTCCTTGGTTTTTGTTTATAATGACTTTGGCAGCAATCTGTATTCTAACACAAAAGGCTCCAATGGTGTATCTCATGAGGCCTTGGATGCCTTTTAAAAAATCCCATACAGTTACAAAGAGAGTGTAATTTGTATGATATCACATTCCAGCCTTCTCCACTAGATGGCACCTTGGACCATCAGCCAAAGCAGTGCTGGCAGACAGGTGTTGAACACTGGCAGAGGTGCGTGATCAGATTTTTGGAATGATAAAGGGAGCTTACCTGCTTTCTGGTGGCCACCAAGAAATGCTTCAGGGATGAGGTGGGTAAAATATTTCTCACTCATCTTGAAAGAATTATGTTCATAATTCACCGATACATCCTGCAGAAATGTAGAGGCCTGGCTTATAAATCAAGGAAAGTTATGGATGACCATTCTGTCTCTTGTTTTGTGTTCCTTTTCTGGCTCCCAACACAGAAGCCCAAATTCTTATCAAACAGAAGTGAAAGCAGAGATCTCTGAGTGTATAAAATATTCTGTGATAATGGAGTCCTGAAGAAGAAACCAGAAAGCACATGATCCAAACGCTGGTGATCTCTTTGTGTATATATGTGCCCTCAAGCCACTTATTAACTTATGGCAACCCCATGAATTCCATAGGGTTTTCTTAGGCAAGACATACTTAGGTGGTTTCTGCCAGTCCCTTCCTTTGAAATATGGCCTACAGCACCTGTTATTTATTGGTGGTCTCCCATCCAAGTCCTTAATTTCACTGAAATAAAGGCGGAAAACTGGTGAGAGGCTTACTTTTCAGTAGAACATTCAGAAATTGGTTAAGAAGACATAGCGCTTAGTTGTGTCCTTTTTATGGTTGGCCTTTTGCTGCAGCTCACTTACAGAGTAGGACTGTGGGGTTAGAGGAGGGAAGATCCATGGAGAAAAACCTTGCGTGTGTATGTGCCTTCAAGTTGCCTGTTGACATATTGCAACCCCATGAACTTCATAGGGTTTTCTTAGGCAAGGGATACTCAGAGGTAGTTTTGTCAGTTCCTTCCTTTTCCTAAATTCTGTGTCAGTCTTGATAACCTGGACAGTAGTGTGTGTGTGTGTGTGTGTGAGAGAGAGAGAGAGAGAGAGAGAGAATTGCCCTCTTCTCCTTTTTGGTGACAGATTTTCCTTATGTTTTGTCCCCCCACCCCAATTGGTTTTAGTGGGAAGGAAAATCATATCCTCTCTAAAGGCTGTTCTAGGGGTATATTTGCCTCTCTCAACCAGTCCCTGACACTACCACCCCAGGGCCTGCTCTGCTCCCCTTTTACCCTTGCTGGAAGTGAAACATTGCCCGTGGAGCAGCCACAACAGCAGAAGTCTCCACTGCCATCTAGGAAAGGCCCAGAGCTTGGGAAAGTTCCCCTTTGGATCTAAACTTCCAGAATCCTCTAGCCATGCTGTCTGAGCTTTATAGGAAACCATAGCTGGAAAAAGCAACCTCTGCAAACTTTGGTCTGTAGCATTCTACTTTCCTGGGGTGTATCCCACATCCAGGACCATAAGACTCTACCCTCAAGTGTCCCTTACAGTGGAAAGGGCAGGCCTCCTCCCTGAAATGCCTTGTCCAATTCCTTTCATTTCTTTTAATCCCACCCAAATGTGACTAACATACCAATGAAAACACCAAAGCAAGTTCAAATGTTAAAATGCATGCGAATTTAAAATACCATTTGAAACATGTTGATAAAGGATATAGCCAGTAGCTTTAACATGTATGTACATGCTTTCAGATTTTCATGTATATAGGACCAGAGAAACAAGTAAGATTCATGGCCAGCTTTTCCCAACATAGAGTTACAGAGGTGGATTTAACTGTTAAGTGTGAAAATGTGTACATATAAGTCATTATCACTGCAGAATGATGGGCTGGCTGCTCTAACTTGCACATATTAATTCTGTATCAACAGGAGCTTTCTTAAACCTGGGCCCCTCCTGATATTTTGACCCAGCCAGCATGCCCAGTGGTCATGAATGATGGGAGTTATAGTCCACCAATCTACAGAGGGACATCTGGACAATATCAACAAGGGAAGGCTGGCCTGTGCCCCTTGTAACATCTGCTCAACCCTGTTTACTACATAACACCCCTCCACTGTTAATAAACCTCTTTTGCCCTCTTCTTCACAGGAAGCTTGACTGCCCTAAACCATCCACCACTCAGGAAAGTTTGAAAGTGAAGTAATGCAATTTTATGTTTCTCCATCTCCCAGAGAAGTAGGAAGTATAATAATAATAATAATAATAATAATAATAATAATAATAAAATTTATTTATACCCCGCCCCTCTGCTAAAAACAATCGGGGCGGCTTCCAACAATTAAAACATTATAATAATGACTAAAAACACCACCCACCCCCACCCTCCCACATAAAAAGACATTAAACACAATAAGATTAAAACCTTCTAGCTAAAAAAACACATTAAAAACAAATATATACATAATTTTTAAAAAGCCAGGAGACTGAGTTCCTGAGGCCGGGATCTAATCAGGAAAGGCCTGCCGAAAGAGATCCGTCTTTAGTGCTTTTTTAAAGCTACTCAAGCTCGTCAACTGACGGATCTCATTCGGCAGGCCATTCCACAATTTGGGGGCGATTACTGAAAAGGCCCTCTGGTATGAAGGTGGGGGTGGCCTTTTGTGGTTTTAGTTTCCTTGTGATCTTGGAGATTTACAAGAATTTTCTTATCAGTGACTATTACAGAATCTTAGTATGTTTAGAAGTGCATAGACTGAGCATATGAGAGTAGAAAAATGCTTGGGCAGATGGACTTGGCTTTATAATTGCATCACTTCCACCCGAAGCTACATGGCACACCACTAGGGTCCTCAAACCAACTGCAAAACCTGCAGACACCTGCCTCTTTTGTGGCTGCCTAAGACACTGTCATGCTACTGTTGTTCTCCCACCCAAGCAGACAGAATGTGTTTGGTTGTTAGCAGCCACCACCATCAATGCTGCCTCCATTAAGCTTCATTCAGCCATCAGAACCAATCTGAGAATCACCCCAAAGTCTAAATAGATTTATCTTTTCATCTGGTACAAACAGGGAGGGGGGGAGAGAGACAGAGAGAGACTCTGTTTGGCTGGGTTATTTGGGAGTTAGAGAGACCAGTTGTCTTCTGTGAACACTCTTGCTGGACTTGGGGCCATGCTGGCTTCCTAATTAAGGAGCCTGACACCTGCCTGTGAAAGCCAGCTTCCCCTCCAGCTGAGAGGTGGTATTTTATGATGTTCTCCACTTGCTTTATGGGTTTTCTGCCTTGCGGTGGTGAGCAAAAGCAGTAAAACACAGGAAGGAACCAGCCTTTGGGGAGAGAGTTTGCCTTACATGGGCTCCCATAACTAAACAAGCAAGCAAAGCGCAGAAGCACGCAGGCTGTGAAATGGGGGCCATGGTATGCTCAGCCATACGGTTGACATGCCAGTTGTTCAGGAGGTGGGGGGTGGGAGGAAATGGAGAATGTGTTGGCTCAAGCCTGTGGGGCGGCTGGGGCTGCGCAGCCTGGTTGCTGAAAGATGCAGATGGACAAGGGGGCCAAGGAAGGCTGTGTTCTGGGTTTTTTTTTTTGCAAGTTTATATGTTAATGGACTGGCAAAGCGATAATCCAAGTGGGAGTGCTGGAGTGATAAGTGGAGGGGAGAACTTGAAGAAGGCCTCAACAAATGGTTCAGTCTCCAAAGAGGGTTATGTTGGAGTGGAACAATCCTAACTTGATTGTGGGGTGGTGTATAATCTTGGGCCAGCAAAACTACCCCCCACCACACACACTCCAAACTCTGTTCCTGAGCCACCCACAATGATTGTGGCAAACTCAAACAATGTGCAAGCTGGGAGTAACAGTTGTGTTCTCCCAGGAAATGACTTGGTTGTTCCCTCCCCCATATGTGTGGAGGAGATTGGTAGATGGAGCTTCCTCACTTCTTTCCCCCCATTATGAGCACTACATTTAAAAATAAAAATCCAAAAGGCATCTCCAAGCTGCATTGTCAGTTTGGTGCTCTTTGAGAAGCTTCAGTCATTTCATCATTTTCTACTGAAACCTGGTTTGGATAGGCACAAGGCTCATGCTTTTCTTTTAAAACTCATGAGGACTAGATGCTCCACTTCTTAAGTACCAAGATTCTGTGAGACATAGACCTCCTGTTCCATACTGCCATGTATTCTGCTCTGGTTTCCAGCAGCACATAAGTAACCCCCGCCCCTTTTGAAGCGAAGGGTGGTCTCTTAACCATTTTGCAAGAAGACAGACTGGACTAGACAGAGTGGCTCCATATCTCTCAGATTTTGCCCTTTTGAAGAAAAAAGAAAAGCCTAGAAACCCTAAAGCCATATATGTGGAGAAAGAGAGATGGGGGATATGCAACAGCCTGTTTTCTTGGCAACTCCCAGCTGCTGTTCATCTCCTGGACACATTATTACTTGCAGTGGCATCAGGGATCAGGGCAGGGAATGTGGGTCTGTCATGTGGGATTGATGTGTTGTTGAAGAGAAAATACTGGTTTCTCTAGGGAGGCAGGGGGAGAACATCCTTTGCTTCTGGAGCCTCAGAGTGTGGAAGAAGGCAAGAGGACTGTGCTCAGTTTGTATTTTAAGAACTCATCAGATGTATGCCCCTCCAATCAGTATGTGAGCCACAGGGCAGCTTTCCTTTGGTGTATTTGTACTTTTCAAAATGTTGTGAGTGAGTCCTCCAAACAACAACAACAAAAATATATATGGAATGGTATATATGTGAGAAATATGTGCACATGTGCCCAGGGAAAAGATACCAACAGAGCATCGTGTAAGAGAAAAGCGTTCACAAAACTGGTCAAAATTATGTACAAAAATGCATATATTAGGAGCAAGGTACACAAATGTGGTTACAAGTTTGCACTTTTTAAAAAAGTTGCAAAATGATATGGAAATGGAAGGGAAGAACAAATGGACTGGGGCTAAAATGAGTATACGAGAGAAAATGTAACTGACAGATGTATCCATCCCTATTGAAATGTAGATCCATTCTCTCAGGGCAATGAGGAGCAGGATCCATAGTGCTGGCCCACTATTGTGCCAAACTAAACAGTTTATCTGGGCAATCCTGCTACAGCTCTGCAAATCCTACTGTAATCTAAAGCTGCAATCTTATGCAAGAGCCAGTGTGGTGGTGTAGTGGTTTGAGTGACTCTGGAGCCTGGAGTTTGAATCCCCATTCAGTCATGGAAACCCATTGGGCAACCCTGGGCAAGTCACATTCTCTCAGCCTCAGAGGAAGGCAAAGGCAAACCCTCTCTGAACAAATCTTGCCAAGAAAACCCTATAATAGGGTTGTCATAAATCAGAAACATCTTGAAGGCACACAACAACAACAGATCTTATGCAGAGCTTGGGAGAGTTAGCTTTTTGGACTACTTTTCCCATAGTCTCCCAATTTGTGTATACTTACTCTCAAGTATGTCCAGATAAACCCTTTTATCCTTTTCCTTCTTTGCAAGCAAGTTTGCAGGGGAGCAGAATGCGAAGTCTGCCAGATGTACAACATCTGCACCAGAAGGCGGGGGGAGCCAAAGAGAACCGAAGGCAGTGGAAAGTGGTGCTACTCTACAAGCTGCCCTGAAATGAACAAGACTTTAGCCAAGTGAGCTGTGTGGTAAAATTTCCAGTGGATTTTGCCAAAACACATCTAGAAATTGGATGAGATGAGATAATCTGTAGCTGCCATTCCAACTTGGATGCCCCAAGGGCCATGTTTTCACCCCAAAATGGATTTTGAAATGCAAAGGACTTTCTTCCTCCTGACCTGTGTTGCTGCTTTCCAAAGCTGGCTAGCTGGCAGGATATGCCAGTCTTTGTATATAATCTGGAGTTGCATTTACTTGAACCATAATTTACCGTAGTGGAAATATGTCCGCACTCCACTATACATGAGATATCATTAGGCAATCTATCCATTCAGCAAAAGCATGTGGTACAGCTTGTTTGTGGACTTTATAATTTCAAGAAATGGTATAATTTCATTTCAGGTGGAGGTGGCGTTCTTTAAAACTCTTGTATTAATAAAAAGGTTTTTTACCTGGCACCACAGAGTAAAGAAAGAAGGTGCCAGGGAAATTATTCCAGAGTTAGGGTGCCATCAACAAGAAGTCCATCTCATTGATATCCACCTGTATCACTTCACCTTTGGGGGAAGCAGGAACTCTCAAGAGAATGTTAAGATCTGAATGGAACAAGTAAGGCTACATTATCAATGGTACAATTGGAGCAAATGCATGGGACTTCTGGAAAGCAGCCATACTCCCATAGGCCCACTTGGCAGCCCTTCCACATTATGCTGGGTCATGCTATTAAGAAGAGGCTTTGGAGCCCAAGGTCGCTGAATCATGATTGGATCATAGGCAGGTGTTCAGGTGAGGTCTCTGTAGCTTTTCCGCCTCTAGCCAGATGTTGCCTGTCCCATCTGTGTTCTCTGGGTTTTTGTACCAACAGCTCAGGACTTAGAATCAATCCATTAACTGTAACATTGTTACTTGCTACTTTTTAATTTTTAGTAACAATATCACTACTTTTAAAGTCTTTATTGAGAATCATTAGGGTTTTTTTTTCCATAACAAGTAATGCTTACTCAGGTAATGTTTCAAGCTCAAGCATACTGCTGCAACCCCAAAACTGATGGTCTATGTTTCTCCAGCCCTCCTTTATTACCCTATGAATGCTGATGCTGCTAAAAAAAACTTCCAGCTAGAAAAAGGATGAGGAAGAAAAGTGGGAACTGGAGAGGTGTAATATGACTTTGCAAACCAGAGTTTCACTGTCAGAGGCTTTGTTAACTGAAGTATGTCTGTACTAGGTAATGTGACCAATTTATTGATTTTTTTTAAAGTAACACAAATGTATTAGCCTTTCCAGTTATGCTTCCATACTTTGTAAAAGCCTCACCTCTGCCTGCCTCTGAGCAAGGCTAACTCCAAGCATGAGTGGACTATTCTTTTCTGTGGGAGCAAAGCCTGCCTGAGCCATGCTTTGGCACTGGGTCTAATTGTTTTTCTAATTTTTCACAGCGCCCCCTTCAGTCTCATGTTGGGGCATTGCAACTAATTTAAAATGGCAGTAGACCGAGCCCACCTGGCTTAGGATGACCAGCTGCAGAAGAGGATGGTGCTCCTGCACCTTTGAACAGTTATGTCAAAGATTCTGTCTGGGGGAACTTGTATACACAACTCTTGAAAGTGCAGAAACCCTGCCACGTTTTCCACCTGGCCACCCTATGTGTGGTGGTACTTCTTGGAGCTCCAGATTGGAAAGAACTGTTTAAAATGAGGCTCAGGGCAGGTATCAGCAGTGGTCCCCTACCATTGACCTGCCAAGGATGCTGGGTGCTGCCATCGGAGTCCAATGATGACAAAGACCTCTCTTGCCACAATGGACCTGCCCTTCCCTGTCCCTCCTCATTGTCTATGTAATGCCCCCTTTCCCAGTCTCATTCATCTCCTGCCACATCCATCACCCACATCAGCTCAACTCCCAGATCCTTCATTTATTTGACTTCCTGGCTGTGAGCCCTTGTGTTTACAAGGGGAACAACATGGGGTGGTCTTTTTGGCAATGAGACTTCATACAGAGTAAACAAGGGTTAGTAGCTAGAGACAAGTAGGGAGAATGAGCGATAGTCTCCCATGTCATAGCAGGACATATAGTCTGATGGATCAGCATCAAAGGGGAAAGCAATGAGCAGTAGCTGGATGTCTGCATATCCACAGCATTAGATATTTGGTATTTGGGGGTGTTTGTTCATTCTCAGGGTAATGAAGATGAGAATGTGTGTTTGGGTTTCTTTTCCTTTCATTGCGAGCAAGGTCAAACAATTATTGGCTCTCTGGATGTTTTGTGATGTCAATGGGGGACAGAATCTCAAGAAGTTTTTAAAAAAGTTTTTGTTTTTTTTAAAGTAGCCACTCACATTTTGGCCAAGAAATATTTGCTTTGCCCTCTTTAGGGGAAATCAATTTGAAAATCTCTATGCAAGGATTTCAAAACAGTGTGTCTCTAATCTTGTGAATGGCAACTAGTGTTTCCAGTCTCCTGGTTTTGCGTTCTTTCCTCCAGATGTTTGGACTTCAGTTCTCAGAAGCCCCAGTTAGCCTGGCCAATGGTAAGAGACTATCTGTGAACTGTAGTCACAGGGCAAAAGGTCCCCTAGTCCCGATTTAAAGCTTTGTTTTCCAAACTTTTGATACCTGGAGTGCAGCCTATTAATTTAATGTCAGAGGCACATTTTGTTTGACCTCCAACAACTAGGTGAGGAATCAATAGTTACCCCCGAGGGCACTTTGTGGTAGATACATCCAGTGTAGTGTTTTATTATCATCCCCCCTGCCTGAGCATACTTCAGTTCCTCTTTTTAACATGTAGGTTGTGGGATATAACAGTTTAAAAAGAAACTTAACATTCCAGCAAAACTGGGGAGGGACCATAACTCAGAGTGTTAGAGTACATGGGTGTAAGAGATTACGGTGGTTCCCAAACTTTGTTCTTCTGTGTGTTTTGGACTTCATCTCCCAGAAGCCCTAGACACCTTGGCCAATAGTCAGGAATTCTGGAAGAGGAAGTCCAAAACATCTGGAGGACCAAAGTTTGGGAACCACTAAGTAAGGTGAGCTAGTGCTGTGAACTTATGACTATAAAGCAGGGGTAGCTACTCTGGAAAGGTAAAAAAGAAAACTGGACATTTATTATTTCTGGAAATTTATTCATGGAGAGAAAAGGATAAAACAGAAAGAATCTAAACTTAGCTACAGAAGCCCCTAATGATGGCTTCCATGCATGGAGGGTATGCTGGTAGATAAAGTCCCACATTTGAGTAGCCTGAAAACAAAGACTGACTGAGTGACTGACTGACTTCCTTGAAGAAGAAAGAAATCCACCTGATAGTAGCAATCTGCAAAGTCAAGGGGAGAACAGATGCCCAAACCTACCTGGCTCTCTGCCTTCCTCAATGGTCACTTGCCACATGTGTTGATGTGGTTTGCTTCTAATACCAGGTTCAGCCCTAGGCATGTGGAATGAAAAGGTTCTGGTAGGAGGGGTTGGGAAAGACCTCTGTCTAAGGAGAACCACTACCAGTCAACGTAGAGTAGACAATGCTGGGCAAAAGCAGGACCTATGGGCTGGGCTAGACGAAGGCAGCTCCCTATGTTAGAACTCTAGCTGAGGTGCTGGGTGTTTGTTTTTTGAATGGAGAATAGATTATAGGGTAAGTGAGAGACAGAATACTATATTACATACCACAGCAAATCAAGGGAGTGAGGTGAGAAGTTTGCAGTTCAAAGCTCATCTTGACCACAAGTTTATGAAACAACCAAAGGGAAAACACTAATTTTCAGAGCATTGTTGTTAACTGTCATCAAATCAGCTTTGACTTATGGTGACCCCTATGAATGAGAGACTTCCAAGTCACCCTATAATCTACAACCCTGCTCAGGTCCTGCAGACTCAGGGTCATGGCTTCCTTGATAGAGTCTATTCATATAGAAAGTGGTCTTCCTCTTTTCTTCCTGTCTTCTACCTTATCAAGCATTATTGTGTTTTCTAGGGAGTCGTGTCTTCTCGTGATATGGCCCAAGTATGGCAGTCTCAACTTAGTTTCTAGGGAGAGTTCAGACTTGATTTGCTCTATGACCCATTTATTAATCATTTTGGCAGTCTATGGTATCTGTAGAACTCTTCTCCAGTGCCACGTTTCAAATGAGTTGATTTTCTTCTTTTCAGCTTTCTTCACTATCCAGCTTTTACAACTATACATAGACATTGGAAATACAATGGCATGGAAAGTCTTAACTTTAGTATTCAATGATATGTCTTTACACTTCAGCATCTTGTCTAGTTCAGAGCTTACTTGTTTGCTCAATTTATATCTTGCATCTGGAGCTTTGTGGTTATTAGTATTACTAAATGCTCTCTGGTTGTCCTAGTAATATTAGTAAAAATACATTTATGCATAAATATATATACAAACACTGTAATATGAAGTAAAAGAGTAGCAGCAAGTGCAAGCAAAAGAAAAACCAGATAACCAATACAGAACCCCCATCTTTAAATAAGAAACTCTTCACTTGTCAGCAAAAAGATATGGAACCTGAGTCAGGGCACTGCAACAAAAAATGGTGTCTTATAGCTTAGCACCTCCATGATTTGATAGATGTGTGTGTGGGTGTGTGGGTGGGGTTAATAGAAGAAGTCAGTCTGAGAAAGAGCTTAATAGTCAGCCAGGTTTTAAAGTAGCCTGATCCCAAGCCACGTGTAGAGTTCTAAAGTAAAGAAACCCAGAACCTTGAACTGAGCTCTTCCAAAATGAACTGATGGCTTTTTTTTAAAAAAAAAAGGCAAAAAAAAAAAAAAAGCAGTACAGCATTCCAAACAAAGGGCAAAATAAAAAAATCCATGAAGATTTGCCTGAAATGGGCATGTGGTAATTTATATGTATAGGTGCAAATTTGGTTTAACGTCATTACTATAATTTAAATAGAAATACCCTCATATACTCATTTGCAATGCGGTGCTAGAGAAGTGTTCTATAGATACCCTGGACTACTAAAAAGATAAATGAATGGGTCTTAGTGCAAAACAAGCCTGAGCTCTCATTAGAAGCATAGATGACTAAATTGAGGCTGTTGTACTTTTGATACCACATGACTCATTGGAAAAGGCGATAATGCTTGATAAAATGGAAGGCAATAGAAAAAGAGGGAGACCGTACTACAGCTAGATGGATTCAATCAACAAAGCCACAGCCAGGGCCGGTTTAAGGAATTTTGGGGCCCCCTGCAATGCTTATTTTGGGGCCCCCATATGTTTATCTCAGATCAGTGTAACCTAACCTATTCACCGTACAGGATGTTCAGATTACAGTAGGCTCCCCGTATCCATGGATTCATTATCCATGGGACACAAAACAGCACACCTACCATAGAGTCTTCCTAGAAAATGTGTCATCCCTAGCCATTTTCTAGGCCCTCCAAGGCAACTCTATGGTATTTTAAACCAGAAGTCCCATTATTTTCAATGGCATTCACTATTATTCATGGTTTTCAGAATCCACGCCTCCCCCCCGAACCAATCCCCAGTGGATAACAGGGGCCTACTGTATTACATAATTTGCCACCAATAATTTAGTTTAAAAACTATATTATAGGCAGTAACATAATAGTTTTTGTTTATTAGCAATTAACGTAATGGTGTAGATTTCCTCAAAGAAAAGAAAGAGTGGACTACAAGCTGAACATAAGTTAGCACTGTGATGCAGCAGCAAAAAATGCCAATGCAATTCTAGGCTGCATTAATAGGAGTAGTGTCTAGATCAAGGGAACTAATAATATCACTCCATTCTGCTTTGGTCAGACCTCACCTGGAATACTGTTTCCAGTTCTGGGCACAACAATTCAAGAAAGATACTGAGAAGGATGGTGGGAGGTCTGGAAGCCATTACGCCCTATGTGGAACGGCTTAGGGAACTGGGCATGCTTAGCCTGGAGAAGAGAAGGTTGAGAGGTGACGTGATAGCCATGTTTAAATATCTGAAGGGATGTCATACTGAGGAAGGAGCAAGCTTGTTTTCTGCTGCTCCTAGGACACGGAGCCATGGGTTCAAACCACAGGAAAAGAGATTCCATCTGAATATTAGGAAGAACTTCCTGACAGTAAGAGCTGTTCGGAAGTGGAATACACTGCCTTGGAGTGTGGTGGAGTTTCCTTCTTTGGCTTTTTTTAAACATAGTTTGGATAGCCATCTGTCAGGAATGCTTGGATTGTGTATTCCTGCAGGGCAGAAGCTGATCGGATGGGATGGCTGTTGGGATCCCATCCAGCCCTATGATTCTAGGCTGCATTCAGAGCCTGGGAAAGTTACTCTTGGATTACACCTCCCAGAATCCCCCTGCCAGCACCCTTCTCAAGGTCTGGTTGCATTGTTCCTTTTCTAGCATTCTCCAGCCTAGTGGTTCTTAACTTGGGGTCTGCAATGTCCTCACAGGGGGTCCACAAAGGCTTGAAGGCCGCTTGGCCCACCTCCTCCCTGTAGTGGAGTAGCCACATGACAGGAACCAAGGCAAAGGCTGGCTGGCTTGGCCTGCACATTGCCATTCAATCCACTCCAGCCACAAACTTGCAGAAAGAAGCAAGAGTGCCTCTGAGGGAAAGTTTAATGGATGGTGTAATTGTATTGTTGTTGTTGTTAGCTATTATTATTAGCTATTATTATTAGGGTTTTAAATCTTGAGTTAAGTCTTGAGGCAACAAAAGATATTTAAAGGGGGTCCCTGGTAAAGAAAAGGTTAAGAACCACTGCTCTAGGCCAATGCCTCTCACATAACACTAATGGGATACTGGTGTTTAGTGACAACAATAAAACCATTGTCCCAGTAATATTACTCCAAATTTTAATTTACATTCTTTATATTCTTCTGTTAAAAGAGCTAGAGTGTTGTAGAAGTTTCAGCATTGCACTATGACTATGGAGACCAGGGTCTGAATCCTTACTCAGCCATGAATACCCACTGGCTGACCTTGGGTAAGTCACACTCTCTCAGCCTCAAAGGAAGGCAAAGGCAGACCCCCTTTGAACAAACCTTCCCTAGAAAACCCCATGGTAGGTTGGCCTTACTCAGAAATGATCTTGAAGGCACATGGGCAAACACACACAAATTCCTTTTGCAGGCTGAACTCAGTTGCAGCAAGGGGAGGAAGCTGAAGAAGACCAAGGGGGAAAGGGAGGGAGGGAAGGGAGAGAAACCAGGATATGTTAAGAGCAGCTGGAAAGATGGGCTGGAAGGGGATCTATGTGGAAGGAAGGAAAGGAAAGGAAAGGAAAGGAAAGGAAAGGAAAGGAAAGGAAAGGAGCCCTTTCTGAGGGAAAGAGACAACCCTCAAATTCCCTCTCTCACACACACACACACACTCACACACTCACCCTTCTCTGACATGACTGACTGGCTTGCATTTTGCAGCAGCAAACTCCCTCCAGTTTCTGCCATGGAGGGCTGCTGCTTCTTTCTCTTTCTCTTTCTAGTCTTTGAGATGCTGTTTTTTTTAAAAAAAGGCAGCAGGAGGTTTTTGGAGGAGGAGGGTAGGAGGGGGCTACAAAGCAGTGGCTCCTCCCGGCTGTTTCCTGGCTGTCTCTTTTGTCAGATAAGGAGGTCAGCAGGGGCCCCCCCTTGACCTTGGGGCCCCCTGCCAATGCTGATTTGGCAGACTGGTTAAACCGGCCCTGGCCACAGCCCTGAGTTTGCAAGGCCTGAGTAGGGTAGCTGATGACCAGGACTCTTGGGAGGTCTCTCTTTCCTAGGGTTCTCATGAGTCAAAACCAACTTGATGGCAATTAACAACAATCTCACCATATTGGGGAAGATGGTGACTACCTATCATTGTATTTATTTATATTCCATCATTTCCCCAAAGCTGGGACTCAAGGTGGCTTTCAAGATAAAAAGACATAGAGTGTCCCTCTTCACCTGCTCAGCCTGCTATCCAGGTGCTCACTGTGGATGGGCAACTCCAACTGCTCACCCTTGTCAGAGTTCTGTGTCTTTAAAAAGAACTTGGATGGGAGAGTCCATCAAATTGAGGATACCTTCAAGCTGAGGACTGTCCTCTGTAAAGCAGAACAGACAGACAGCCTAGTTCCATATGCTTGGTCACAGATAGCAGTCTGGCAGCAGTGGATAACACTGTCCTGTCTCACATTTGTCATTGAGAGCAGAAGGGCATGAAAGACATAAGATCTGTGGAGGATCAAGCTTGTCTAGTTCCAGCACTGTGTTCATACAAAATGGCTGACCTTATTCATACAAAATGGCCCCAACAGGAAGCACACATAGGGTAGAAGCTCTATAGCACCTATCCTCTCATGTCCCCACAGCAACTAGTATACAGATTCAGACTATATATGAGATCCGTCAGATGACAAGCCTGAGTAGCTTTAAAAAAGCACTAAAGACGGATCTCTTTCGGCAGGCCTTTCCAAATTAGATCCCGGCCTCAGGGGATCCTGGCTTCTTTTAATCCGCTGGCTATTTATTGTATTTATTGTTTTTAAAGGTGATTTTAGACCGTTGCTTTTAATTTAGAATCATAGAATCATAGAATCATAGAATTGCAGAGTTGGAAGAGACCACGAGGGCCATCCAGTCCAACCCCCCTGCCACGCAGGAAATCACAATCAAAGCATCCCCGACAGATGGCCATCCAGCCTCTGTTTAAAGACCTCCAAGGAAGGAGACCCCACCACGCTCCGAGGGAGTGTGTTCCACTGCCGAACAGCTCTTACTGTCAAAAAGTTCCTCCTCATGTTGAGGTGGAATCTCTGTTCCTGGAGCTTGCACCCATTGCTCCGTGTTCCAGTCTCTGGAGCAGCAGAAAACAAGCCTGCTCCATCCTCAGCGTGACATCCCTTCAAATACTTAAACAGGGCTATCATATTGCCTCTAAACATTTGTTTAATATTTTTTATGGGGGAGGGTGGGGGTGGGGACTGTTTAGGGATTTTTATCTGTATTGTATCTTAATTTTTGTAAGCTGCCCCGATTGTTTTAACAGAGGGGCGGGGTATAAATAAATATTATTATTATTATTATTATACAGCCATCATGACCAATAGCCATTGATAGCTTTCTCCTCTATGAATTTGTCTGATCCCTTTTTAAGGTCATACAAGGTGGTGGCCACAACTGCATCTTGTGGTAGCAAATCTTACAGTTTATCTATGCGCTGTGTGAAGAAGTTCTTCCTTTTATCTGTCTAGAATCTCCTAGCTTTCAGCTTCAATGGATAATCCTGAGTTCTGTTAGTAGAAAAGAGAAAAAGGGAAAGGAAAAAACAACAACCTTGCACATCTACTTTCTCCACACCATGCATAATTCCATGCATCTCTGTCAAGTCCCCGCTTCCCTTTTCTAGCTAAAAAGTCCCCAAAGGCTGCAACCTTTCCTCTGAGCGGTATTCTTCAAGTCTCTTGATCATCTTGCATGCCCTTTCCTGTAACTTTTCCAGCTCCTATGATGGTAAGAATTACTCTGCCCTTTTCATGCAGCGTCTTCTGTCTGGGCCTTACTGGGCATTCCCTTCTTGTGATTGTGTCTGCTGATTCTAGAGATCCTTACTGCCTGCTCACCAAATAAGACACCTTCTTCTCATCTTCAAAGGAACCTCAGAACTATGTGGCATGGAGAGTGGAGGACGGGGGTGGGGGTGGGGGGTTGTAGGAGAACTCAGGCTCTGAGGAAGAGAAATAAAACTGAGGTTCTCCTGAAATCCTTTGAAATGCTTTCCCAGCAAAACTGGTTACAATACTTTTGTTGCTCTGAAATCACCATCTCCCATGCTCCCCTGGCCCACAGCTGCAGTTGACAAAGGATCTGTCTTCGCTTCCCCTCCTAAATTGTGCATGACTGCTGTTAAGCAGGTGTCGAATTCCACTCCAGGGGCTGCAGCGCTGCAGGAGTGATGCTCTTTACTGGGCTGTAGTGATTTCAGGACTCCTTGGCCTGATCCACAATCCAGTTCAGCTGAAGTGCTTGGATTTTATACCAATTTACACCTCTATAGAGCTGCAGTTTATTAAGCCATGTGTTTATGTAGTTGTGCAGCAGGAGCAGGGAAAATGTGGCCCTACAGATGTTGTTGAACTGCAACTCCTATGATGCCACACCATTGACCAAGCTGGCAAGGGCTGATGGGACATGTAGTCTGAAAAAATCTTCAGAGTCACATGTTTTTCCTGCCCTGTTGTACAGAGGGCTGAATAGGAGCTGACACCTCTTCAAGCCAGTTTTTGGCAAATTGGCTCTTACCCGACACCTGTGATGTCACATACAAAGATTTTTTCCCCCAGAGTTGCTTTCTTCTGTGATCATAGCCAATATCCAGACTTTGGAAAATAAGAGGAAAGAGACTTCAGGTCATAGAGGCAGCAGCAGAAAAAAGGTAGTTGTGGGCAGGGCACAAAGTGGGGGGCGAGGGATAATGTTAATTTCTGAGGTTGAGGTAATCTTTGTCATATGGCTTAGAATTCTGCAAGAGAAATAATGATGCATTTCACATAAACAGCTCCATCCTGAGTATTTTCTTTACGACTCAGTGTGTGATTCCAGGTGATCTCAGGAATGCTTACTTCCTGTCAGTAGGAATTATATGACCAATTTCTACTGATCAAGCATTTTAGAATTTAGAACATGCTCACAGGCACTCCCAGGAGGAGAACTGCCCCTGCTGTACACTCTCCTTACTGTCTGGAAACTGTGCAACCCCTGAGTAAGGGAAATTATAAGATTTTGCATTAGCATTGACCCTTTCTTCGTTAACTGCATCTTCAGACATTTGTAAGAGTTCAGATGCTACAGATGGTCTTGGATGTGACCATCTTGGATACTACAGCACTTGGAAAATTCTTTTTTTGGCTACAAATTCCAGAATTCTTTCATGCTAGCTAGTGGATTGTGGGAGCTGTAGTCCAAGAAAGGCTCTGGCTATCACACTGTTTCACACTACACCATTATAGCAGAATGATTTCACTTTAAGTGTATCACTTTAAGTGTTTCACTTTAGTATGAATGACAAGGAATTCATTAACAATTACTGAGGGAGATCAGGCCTTCCCCTACCATTAGGAACAGTGAGCTACTTACCTGGTGCAGCAGCTGTAGGCCCAATTATTCCTGTCTGTTACAAGTTATAGGATGAGAAAGCATTACAAAACCTCAGAAGAAAAGCATGCAGCTGGTGCTCCTCTTGCAGAAATATCAGTCCAAGCCTCCCACTCAAAACACCACCGATGGTTAGCCAAAGAAAATCCAGATTTTTTTGGCAGATCTTAGGCAGGATGACACTGTCAGGAGTTTCTGCCCAGCCCCTTCTCCTTGCAAGCATGTCTGGCTTCCAAGTACATTGACATTTCCTTGGCCTGGGAAAGAGGTCACTTCTACCTGGATGACTCCCAATGCTATGTGGACACACCAGCATTTATACTGCACAGAAACTGCAACAGATGAAAGCCTGAGAAACCTGTTTCCCAGTCATTAAAAAGTGTCTGAATAAATTAGGAGAGAAGGTCTAAATACCTGAAAGACACCAGATCCCATCTGATCTTGGAAGCTAAGCACAGTCAACCCAGGTTAGCACTTGGATGGGAGACCACCAATGAATACAAAGTACTGTAGGCTATATCTCCGAGGAAGGCATTGGAAAAACCACCTCTGAATATTTCTTGCCTAGAAAACCCTATGAAATTTATGGGGTCACCATAAATCTGTCAGGAGTTGGAACTCCATTTTAAAATGGCCAAACAAACTGCAGAGTCATGCCTAGTCAAAATGGCTGATTCCATGAACTGCCTAGTCATGCCACAGCTACAGAAGGAGAGTTTCTTATTGGTGTGTAAGATCATGTGACTGAGTAAGCCAATGCCCTGTAACTGTGTATATGGGAAGGCTCAGAGCAGAGCTAACTTCTCTTTTTCCTGAGAATGCTGAGGCCTGGTGAAACAGTTTCTCTCTGAATTGTAAATATTTGTATAGATTGCAACTGAGTTTGAAGATAAAAGTGCCTCATGCTTATTTGGATGTCAAAATCTCTGTGTGTGAGTATTCTTGGGAGCGGCTGCTACTAAGTCTACTGAGACAGGCTTTGGGGGCTTCTGCTGGGGATTGAGTGGCCTATCATCCCCTGACAAAATCAACAGGTGACTTGAAGGCACACACACACACACCCATCCATAACTCATTATTATCATTTTGAGAGACCCTATATGATAGTATAAAATGTCACAGTTTAACAAATTAATCAATGAATTAACTATAAATTCTTTTTCTTAACAGTTTCAGATCAACAAATTAGAGTTCTTGAATAATTTAAAACATCAATACAGCAGTGTTCCCACTGCCATTCCAAGGTCTGATGTGATTAGAACTGCCCCATTTGACTCCTTTTGGGAAGCAATTCGTTGCATTTTCAGGTAGCAAAATGGCTCACCAGCATCATTCACACGGTGCTTCCAGATGAGGCTTCTTACTGTACAATCTCAGTGGCCTCATTCATGGAAGATGCTCTCTTCCGCTGGCAATCTCTTTGTCTTTTCTCATTGTTTCTTCTATGTGTGTGTGTCTTTATGTATGTATGTATTTCCAGGAAAAATCTGTTAAAGACAGAAGATGGAATAGTGGCCCCAGCTCCAGTCTGTAGTGTGTATTATGTCTGGAAATAACCCGCAGAGATAAAACACACAGTATTGGTACTTTCATGTATAGAAGGGCAGGGTAGGAGAGAAAATGGCTAATTCTTGAGCTTTTACCCTAACATGGAAAATCCCAGTTGTCACCACATGATGGCGCATTTATAGAAAATATTGCTGCCTGAAATTGTCAAATTAAAGGCCAATTTAAACTGTCAGTAGTCCCTGGTGTTTCCCCCCACACACCTCAGATTTAACATTTAGTACTGAAGGTTTGAAAATCCCAGTGCCAAAACTCCTCCTCGTCTGAAAATGTACTATTTCTCTTTCTTGCATGTGTGTGCTTGTGTTTGTGTTTGTGTGTGTGGAGGAGTGGGTGGGTGGGTGGGTGGTGGTCTGCTTTCAAACCAGCATTCCCTTTATTTGAAAATTTGGATGAGGGAGGTGTACCATACCCATTCTGAGTTGGCATTCCAGCATTTTTGGGGTCAGGTGGCTGTTTGGTTAAATAGAACATGAAACCTAATGCACTCTCTTGCATTTACTCCTTCACTCTTCCCATTCCTACACACACTTATCTAACTATGCCCTATCCTTCTTCACTAACAGAAATGGTAGATAATTGCGCTGTCATATTCTCCCCCTTCTCATCCCCAAGTAGATAAAAATCTAGTTTTCTACTCTGCCCCAGTTCCATACTATATTCCTTCATCAGTAGGAGACATGTTTAATCCCCATAAGGCAGCTGCTTGAAAAAGCAACCTCTCAGCCCCCCTACTGAAGCAAGCTCTGCTTCTAACTCCACAGGAAATGCTTTTGATGAAGGCTCTCTCCATATTGTTTGGGCCCAATAATGAATCACAACTCCCATTATCCCTAAACAATGGCCATGCTGACGTGTAGTAAGTTGTCTGCATACATCCAAAGTATATGAAGTTGCCTCCCTTGACTGACACAAGCAACCCATGGATATAGAAGGTTTGAGGTAGAATACCCATGTAGGAATATGTTATTTTTGTTGTTGCTTTTGCATTTATCCTCTGCCTTAAAAAAACACACAAAAGTACACAACATAAAACTAATGCAAAGCGAGATAAAATATTATTTGTCTGTGTATACAGACAAATGTATACAGTATATACAGTCTGTTTATACTATATACAGTCTGTGCATATATACAAACACATTTTATTAATGCTCTCAGCGAGAACCAAAAAAAAAACCATTGGGAAAAGTGGAGTGGCTTCTAGGCCTGGTATAGCGCCCTTCCATAGCACTTAAGAAGTTTCATATTTGGGGAAGGATCTGAGGAGAGCAGTAGAAGCTAGATAAGGAAGGAACTTCTGTCAGGGTTTTCCCCACTTTGACTTGAAATAATAATCCAGAGGACCTCTGAACATGTGCAGTGTAATTTTCATCACCAAGTCATCCATCTGGGACAAGAGATTTTCCATGTTGCAGTGCATGGCTAAATTGGATGCACAATCACACAGCACACTGTGAAAGACACACACCCCAAGGCACATTTGTTCAACTTTATTCAGAAGTAGAGTTTAGCAATGGAACTCGAAAGGGGACTAGCATGAAAACCTACCTGTCTACATTTTGCCCGTGGTAAACTTTAGTGCTTACCACCTCTCCATGCTTCATCTGCATGTGTGGGAAAACAGTAAAGTTAATCACTATTTAGATTTCCCAATAGATATGAATAGGAGAAGCAGCAATCAAGATCTCCCAATTGTAATCTGGATTCAGATTCTGGATAACGCTGGCTCTGGATTGATCAGAAGTGGATCTGGGCATAATCCAAATTGTTGGATTGGGTTCCAAATCTAATCAGGCTCATGAAGGGACCCATTCTGTATTGTACAGAATCACACTAATCTGCTCCAGAATTTGAGCTTTGGCCAACCTCTAAGCTGACCCCTAACATTTTGTTGTGTTCATTCTATAGTGCTTTACTATACCTCTTACTATACAAATGCAAAGAAAGAAAAAGGGACAGGTGCCTCCCCCAAGGAGTTTACCAGTCTAAAATTTGACAGCAAGGATGGGAGAGTCAAGGCATGAATGTGTGTGAGGGCAGTTGAAGACAGAGGTAAAACATGCAAGCTCCAGGAACAGAGATTCCACCTCAACATTGGGAGGAACTTTTTGACAATAAGAGCTGTTCGGCAGTGGAACACACTCCCTTGGAGCGTGGTGGGGTCTCCTTCCTTGGAGGACTTTAAACAGAGGCTGGATGGCCATCAGTCGGGGATGCTTTGATCGTGATTTCCTGCATGGTAGGGGGTTGGACTGGATGGCCCTCATGGTCTCTTCCAACTCTGCAATTCTATGATTCTATGAACATGAAGCCAAAGTCTTCAAGGAATACTTGAACAACCTTGGGAAAATTACTTTTTGGACTACGGAGATATTCAGATGGCTAAAATCAGCCTCTTGCCGCACAAGCAGCCTCCGGAGCAGTAACGAGGCTGCTGCGCGGCAAGGGTCCATTTTGGATGATGCCGTTTGTCTCTCGGCGTCGTCCATGAGTATTGCGGCTAGCACTGGAGGCAGCCGCGCTGTTTTTTACTCATGGACAACTTCCATGAGTGAAAAACAGCGCGGCCGCTTCCAATGCTAGCCGCAACACTCACGGACGACGCCAAGAGAGAAATGGCGTCGTCCAAAATGGACCCTTGCTGCGCAGCAGCCTCGTTACTGCTCCGGAGGCTGCTTGCGTGGCAAGAGGCTGATTTTAGCCGTCTGAAAATCTCCTACAGCTCCCTGGATCCCCCAGGCTATGAGGCCAGTAACTATCATGGCAGGGGGATTCTGGGAGTTGTTGTCCAAAACAATGAACTTTCCAGGCTCTAGTATGTGGAGGAAGAGAGCTAACACACATTGGAAACTGCTTAATGCAGTGTAGATGTGTAAATTGCTATTGCTTAAAATGATTTCTCTCTCTCTCTCTCTGGCTTTTCTTCACAAACAAAGATTCAGGAAGGACTCATCCCGTGCTTTCTGCAAGCGCGCTGATGACTAAAAAGGCCAATCCGAGATAGACAAGTCCGGTTGCAGAAAGCACAGCAGAAGGTCTCCTTGGATGATGCTTCCGGGTTGTGATTCTTTCTGCGTTGCCATTTCTCTTCCAGACTTGTTTGGCGTGAGTTCTCAAATAAGGCTGCAGCATTGTGGATAGTGTGTCTCCATGCCTCCCGATGAGAGGCCAGGGCAGACCATTGTTTGGCCGAGACTGAGATGTTGTTTCAGGGAGTCCTTGTATCGCTTTTTTGGAGCGCCCTCTTACGCTGACCCATGGCGAGTTTACTGTAGAGTACTATTTTGGGGAGGCGATGGTCCTCCATCCTAGAAACGTGCCCTGCCCAGCACAGCTGTGTTCTCAGTATCATGGCCTCAATGCTGGTGATCCCTGCTTGCTCAAGGACAGCAACATTCGTCACATAGTCAGTGTTTATTTAGGATTGTGCGTATACAACTTACAATGGTGTAGTAAAATGGTGTCCCTTATATAAAATGGCAAAATCAAGGTTTGCTTTTTGGATTTTTTTTTGTTTTGTTTTGAATGTTTTCAAGCCCTGGTGGCGCAGTGGTTAAATGCCAATACTGCAAGCCACCACATTGCAAGTTCGATTCCAGCAGGCTCCAAGGTTCACTCAGCCTTCCATCCTTTCGTAGGTCAGTAAAATGAGTACTCAGCTTGTGGGGGCAATTAGCTAACACACATTGGAAACTGTTTAATGCAGTGTAGATGTGTTAATAGCTATTGTTTGGCCGAGACTGAGATGTTGTTTCAGGGAGTCCTTGTATCGCTTTTTTGGAGCGCCCTCTTACGCTGACCCATGGTGAGTTTATTGTAGAGTACTATTTTGGGGAGGCGATGGTCCTCCATCCTAGAAACATGCCCTGCCCAGCGCAGCTGTGTTATCAATATCATGGCCTCAACGCTGGTGATCCCTGCTTGCTCAAGGACAGCAACATTCGTCACATAGTCAGTCCAGTGTATATTTAGGATTGTGCGTAAACAGCGCTGATGGAAGCGTTCGAGGAGTCGTAAGTGGTAGTGATAGGTGACCCATGTTTCAGACCCATAAAGGAGAATTAACAATTTCTAAGCTGCTCTGATAGCCTTGTGGCTGAAGAGCGGGGTATAAATAACTAATACTGTATAATATAAATAAATAAATATAAGTGGTATGGCACAGTTGTGCTGGATAGGAGTCGTATCCACTCATCAGCTGCATTTTGCTGATACCTCTTGGGGATATTAGATGATGCCTCATTCGGTTTGAATGTGGTTGCAGCCACACTCCTTTAGCATTGGACAAGACTGTTACATGCAACTAGTTATCTTCTAAAAAGATGCATGCTAGAGCTCTTGTATGCCTCTAATCCTGCCCCTTAAGTCCAGAAATCTGTATTGTTCAATATAGAGTCACTCTGCATAAGTTCAATAAGGTTTTGCTCTTTATTTAAATACCCAGAGGCTGAACTTTCCAACTCTGACTCCATTTAAACCTTGAGAAGTAGACCAGGAGGGTGGGTGATTCCTAGTTTCCATTGAAACCAGAAATTCTGTCTTTCTGTCGCTGCTGTCTTGGCATGTTAAAAATTAGCATAGTTGCCCCCCACACTTCTGCTGTGTTTTAAACATAATTTATTAAGTTTTTACAGGAGTGGCTATGTTAGCACTTTTGGAGGATGAATTGTTCTAAGCTAGAACACAACCTATTTTCAAAAAGGGATGCTGTAGTGCAGGGCCATGCTGTTCTACGGCGTGCTTTCCAAGTGCTGACACTGCAGCTGATGCAAGCTGACTGTATGGCCTGCAGCATGAACTTGTCCACGTTCAGAGTGTATTGGAACCTGTGATATGCATAAGCAAGCCAGGTTAGTCTAAAGCAATAAGGAGTCCTCCAGCATCTTAAAGAGAAACACATTTGTTATATCATAATCTTTTGTGGATGCATGCAAAGCTTGTACAGATCTGAAAGCATATTCCTGCCTTTATGCTCTGATTTTCTTTCTTCTCCATGTTTCTGCTGCCGCTTCAATTATCTTGCCAGCAGATAATATTTTTTATAATGAGAACTTGCATACTGCAAAGGTCTGTGTGCATATGTGTGTGACTGTGTGCCAGTGTGTACAGGACAGTACCTATGCACAACCCCTGTAGTGCAACCCCTGTCCATCAGGGCCAGGCCATCCAGCATTCTGCTCTGGAGAACAGAATCTGTCCTCACTGCAACCAGTGCCTGGCTAAGCAGGGTCAGACCTGGTTAGTAACTGGAAGGGAGATTGCCAAGGAATACCAGGGGCTTTAGGGTATATTCCATAGGAAGGAACTGGCAAACTACCTCTGGTTATTCCTTGCCTAACAAAACCCTATGAAATTCATAGAGCCTCTCAACGTTGACAGTCAACTTGGAGGCACATACAGTATAGCTGCTATTACTACTGTTAATAAGTTATATTTAGGAACATCATGTCATGAGATGCCTTTAAATCCTTTTTGTATTATGTTGTGTTGTTTCGTATTGATACAGAGTTGTTAGAATAACAACACTTTTTTGGGAAGGGTTATGAGAGTTCTTAAATGTCATATGGTTTAGGGCCTCAGCAGGTCTTAATTTGGGGCTGGCTGGAACAATAATAGCAACAGCAGTTATTGCATGGAAAAAATATATAAAGGCTATACTTTGGCTTGGGGAAACCGGTGTCTGGGCTGAGGGGTAAGTTTAGTTCCCTCCTAATGGTATTCCAGATTGTAGCAAGTCAGAGCTGGCAGTGGCTTCCATGTCTATGGTGCAGTGAACTGGCTCTGTCCCCCCCCCCAACAACCCAGACTTTAAAAGCACTGTCCAAGGTGCTGAACCTCGACCTCACTAATAACTCCAGTACTATGGATAGTTCCTTTAGAATTCAGACTAAAACCAGTTTGGTTAAAAGTCATCAGCTTCCACTGAGTGCCTGGTTGAAATAAACAGGCAATGTGTGGCAACCAATGACTCCCATGTTTAGGGTGTGGTGAATCTGCTCTAGGTTTTGGTCTGAATTTTAAAGGAGATATCTAAGGTGCTGGACTTATTTAGCTAATCCTTAAAGACAAATAACAGACTGATTGCTGCAGTCCTACCCTCAGTTACAAGTCCCAACTCACTTCCGAAGTGCATGTGCATAAGACTGAGAATGAAGGTTAAGCTAATATCCTGCTATTGAATTCGCCTTGGTTGGATATCCAAAATAAAATTGGTTTGTACAGGAACAAAACAGTTTAAAAAAATTATTTAGTAAATTTTAACACTAACACTCATTCACAAACAAAGTACTGTAATATAAGGAAATTATATACATTCAGAAAGTAAAGAAACAGAGAGAGAGAGAAGGAGAAGGAGGACAGCAACAATAACGTACTTTATATCTAAAACACAATAGGGCTCTGACTCCATCCCCAATCCTAACTGTAATGAAAAGAAAAATAAAAAGAGAAAAAATATGTATTATTCTACCATGACAGATTCAACTAAATAGTCTTACTAATAATCATAACCACAGATTATTGCACTGTTAGATCTTATTGCTCAAAAAGTTGATAAGGAACAAAACAAAATTTGAAGGACCGTACCTTCCCCTATGAACCTGCCCAAGCTTTAAGATCTGCAGGGGAGGCACTTCTCTGTGTGACAGACTTGGGGAAGTTAGGATGGCTCCTCTTTGTTTTCCTTTTGGTGGTACATTAAGACCTTTCTTTTCCAGCAAGACTTTAGAAACAGATTTTAACAAGAAAATGGCTTTTTATGGTGCTGACCTGTTTTGAATCTGCTTTAAAGTATGGTTTTAATTGTGTCAGAAGCGCCCTAGGCCTCAGGAGCTTGTTCCACCCGGCGTCTCCACTGCTCCTGCTGCTGAGGATTTTTCCTCCGTGACTCCATCCTCGGCTGCAGTAGCTGCGGTGGCGCTGGGCAGAGTGAGCTCCCAAGGCCTAGGGTGCTTCCGAGTGTCAAAAGCACCCTAGGCCTTGGGAGCTCATTCCACCCAGCTCCTCCATTGCTCCTGCTGCTCCCGCTGCCAAGGATGCTTCCTTCGTGACTCCGTCCTTGGCCGCAGTGGCTGCAGTGGCTCTGGGCGGAATGAGTTCCCAAGGCCTAGGGCACTTCCAAGTGTCAGAAGCACCCTAGACCTCGGGAGCTCGTTCCACCTGGCACCCTCACTGCTCCCGCTGCCAAGGATGCTTCCTTTGTGACTGACCGTTATGGAGGAAGCGCCCAAACATCTTCAGCAGTGGGAGCAGTGGGGGCGCTGGGCCAAACAGGCTAGGCGAGGGGGGACGTCTGGCCTGCTTGGCCCTTGCCCGCTTTGCCGCTGACTATGACGGCTTCTATCACTGAGAGAACGGTCCCTCGGTGGAAGAAGTCTCCACAGCCGGTGGGGAGATGGGAGAAAGGGCAGGCTGGGGAGGGGGGGTGTTTTCCCCACTTGGCTCTCGCCTGCCTCACAGCTGACTGCTATGGATTCTGTCACTGAAGGAATGGTCCTTCGGTGGAAGAAGCCTCCGAAAGAGGTCTGGGCTGCTCGGCCCTCACCTAGCTCTCAGCTGGCTGCAGCTTCTGTCAGCCGGGCTTTGGAGGCTGCCGAGAACCCTGCCCATACAAAAATGGCAGATCAAGAATTGGAAGGTTTCCCTTGCAAGCCCACCTCCTCCAAAGTCCAACCAATCCAAATTCAGCTCTGCTGTGTGCCCCTTTCCTGAGATGGAGGTACATGTAAACAACAAATCCAAAAAACTGAGACTTTTGCTACCTGTGACAAATCATAGGTACAGTGGGTGACAGATTCGAGTTCTCTGTTTCTTGCTTCTTCCCAGAATAAAAAATACTGTGTAGCTGGCCCCCAGGTTTTGCTATTCAATTTTATTACATCTCAAGCCAGTACAGTTTTCTGCACAGCAAGACTGGACAAGTGTCAAATCCCAATAGTTTCAGAACAGACAGGGAGCAGAATTCAAAGGGATATTTAATAAACAGACTAAAAATGAAACTCACTGTCTTTGATACAATTAGGTCAACTCTAGATGTGTGAGCCCTTCTATTTAGATGGCCTGTCTGAATTTGTTCTCTTCAAACTGTGGTGAGCCTATCTTGTTGTACATGGAGGTTCACCTGCTCATCCTGCTGAACCCCCCACCCCAATCTTCCACAAGGTCATATACTGTTGGCATGGGATATAGAATATAGTGTTGGATTTTGGCTGGTGATTTGATTCCCAGATCAGCCATGAAGCTGGCTGGATGCTCTTGGGCTAGTCACTCTGTGTCTTGTAGCCTAATGTACCTTATAGGATCATTGTGAAAACACAATGAGTTTATTCTCACACACACTACCCATAGCTTCTTGAAGGAAGAGTGAGACAAAAATATGTTAAATTGGCAAGAATAGACTAGTAAGGTCTCTTTCTCTGTGTGCGTGCATACTTGTGTGTATGCACCTGTATATATGGGTCTTTGGAAAGAAGGTCAGCTGCTGAAATCAATGGGCATGCACCCAAACAGAAATCTGTTTTAAGATGAGGGTGTGGTTTTTCCATTGTTCTTGCCAGGATCAGCATCAGATCTTGCAACTTCAGAGGCTCCCTCCCTTTTTATATATATTACAAAAGTTTTCACACCATAAAGCGTTCTCTTGGCCTTTAGGAATTTCACTTGTCTTATAGGATTTGATAAAAATTAAAATCAACAGAGCAAACATCTCCTCAGCCAGCTCTTTTCTGAACTCTTGGGTGCAATTTATCCCAGCCTGCTGATTTTAAAATGTTTATTCCTGGTAGATGCTGTTTAACATCCTCCCTAGGTGCAGTTTGCAATGGAAGATGGTTCATCATCATTATACGATATGGATGTATCACTCGGCTTCTTCTCAAATACAGAACAGAAATATTTATTGAACACTTCTGCCTTCTCTGTGTCATTAATAACAATTTTTTGCCCATCAACGTCTAGTAATGCCTTTGCTTCATTGTTAGGGTTTCGTTTGTTTTTGATAAAAACTTTTTAAAGATCCCTTCTTATTGTCCTTAGCCCTGTCAGCTGTGAGCCTTTCTCCAATTGTTGTGGTTTCTCTTATTAACTTTTGTACATTTCTTAATTGATAATTTATATCAATTCCTTGCTCCTTCCTTTCTCCATCTGCTACATTGCTTTTTAACTTTCTTTCTGAGGTTTAATATCCAGAGATAACAGTCCAGCTTTTTCTGTAGCGGAAAAGTATTTTGATCACAGAGTTGATTGCAATAACAATCTACTTACCTACCCATCCCACCATGTGGATTTTTTTTTTCAATTTGATCATAAAGTTTCTCATGAATATCCTTCAGCATAGGTGGAAAAACCCCATGATATTGGTATCTAGTAACAGCTAGACATCACCATTCATACCCTCCCCTTTTTATATACTATTATATCTTTCTGCATGTCTATTTCACTCATCCACTTCCCCCCTTATTACATCCACCCCATAAACAGCAGTACATACTCAAGTTTACCCCATTTTATTCCCCAGTTAATTATAATATGGGATGTCTCCACTGTTCCGCATTCCATACTTCCCCATGAGGACTGTCCAATTCATCCATAAGCACTGAGTGGAAAATCAGCCCTTGTCATCATGATTTCAAATCTGCTATGAAAGATATAGGCAACCTGGTGTGAGTATATGTATGAGTGAATGTGCCTTCAAGTCACCTATCTCCTCCTGATATTTTGCACTGTTAACTCCCACTGGCTCCAGCTAGCATGGCTATTGTTCAGGAATGACAGCAGTTGTAGTTGACAATTTTTGGAGGGTTCCAGGTTGCCTAATGCTGGGCTAACAAGTAGTTTATCTGTGACCAGTGCTCTTGAGGTATGATCTAAGGCTCCAGCATTGTTGAAAACTCCACATGCTCCTGCGGATGACTATAAAACCAGCCCATCCAGGTTGGAAATGTTCTTTTAAGGCTGAATTTCTGCATTGTCATAGATTGGCAATATACCAATTCTATTTATCCACCATTCTATTTATCATTGTGGGTAGAAATTGCATCCTTTTGCCCATGTATGTATGTATGTATGATGTACATGCAATTTCCATCCCATTGGACTAGAGGTGGCATGTAAGCCCTCCACGAACAAGTTCTACCACCCGCACCAACAGTGTCTTAGCCTATGGGAAATGATGGGGTGGGTGGAAGCATTATCTCTGAGTACTTGTTTCCAGTCCTATTACTACTAGCCTAAGCTCATGTGGCACCTCTTAAGAGCATGCCTTGCAAGTGCTGAACATTTGGAAAGGATATTACTTCAGGAAGTGTAAAGCATCCACATGTCTGGCTCCGATAGTTCTGTGAAAACTATGATGATAGCTTTTTTAGGAATTGCGGCAGCACATATTGGAAGGTGTTCTTAGCTATAAAATAGCTTCTCAGTTTTATTTTTAAAGTTCTATTAAACTATTTCACATGACCAGCTTTGACTTTGTTACTGGTGATAAAGTGATGAACCCCATGTTGTGTTAACAGCCTGGCTTAGGAACTTACCCATAAACACAGTCTGTTGCTTGCCAGGTGTTCTGCCTTGCCTGAAATTCCTTTTAAAGGCCATCAAGATTTCTCTAGCTGTCTTGCTTTGTAGAACACAAGCTTATTTAGATAGCAGGTCTATCATAGTTAAATTGTACTTATGCCCCTGGCTTATTTATTTTACACAGATATCCTGCCTTTCCTCCAGTGAGTTCTAAGTGATCTACATAAAATCATAGAGCTGGAAGAGACCATGAGGGCCGTCCAGTCCAACCCCCTGTCTTGCAGGAATATACAATCAAAGCACTCCCGACAGATGGTCATCCAACCTGTTTAAAAACCTCCAAAGAAGGAGATTCCATCATACTCCAAGGTAACCTATTCCATTGTCGAACAGCTCTTAACGTCAGGAAGTGCTTCCTAATAGCTCCCCCCCCTCCTTCTCACTTGATCCTCACGTGGGTCCTGTGAGGTAGGTCAAGCTGAACTGGAGCAGGGGGAGAGTGAGTGTAAGTATCACCCCAGGTTACCCAAAGATGTTACCTGCACTGACTCCTCCCTCATTTAATAATCATCAATTGGCTAAATATCATATATTGGCTTATTATTGGCACTTCATATGGTTTGGCAGTAGACCATGGACTCCCAAGTAGAAGGAATCAAGGTTTGCTCAGAAAACCTAAGGAAGTTGCCAGCTAAAATTCCAAAGGACATGCCCGGGAAAGGACTATGTGAGCCCCCCCTGGAACTGATTAGATAGGGAGGAAATGGGCTAATTCTCCTGAACGTTCACAGAAATGAGCCATTCAATAATCTCATCAAGGTAGCTGGACACTCTTTGCCTACAAAACTAGTTTTATCTTGCACCTTTTCCTAAAACAATACAGGTTTGCCTGAGACCCATCAGTTTTAATGTCCCAACCATTAGTGATCTTTAACACATCCGGAGAAATCATTGTTTAATCCTGGGAAACTCCAGAAGACATTGTATTCCACTCAAACTCACCCCTGGGGGGTGGTGGAATCGAATATAACTATCATCCCAAAACACAGCCAAAGTGTGCACAGATCTCCTTCCCTCCATCTCCACATCAGTCTTTGTTACCACTCTTCCCTCCCAGACTCCACATTGTCAGTTTTCTGCATGATCCGCTCTTTGGATTTGTACAGTATAACCCACCATCCCCTTAATCTGTTCCTCTATCCAAATATTTCCTACTTTCTTTGTTAGCCTTGTGTGACTGCTTGAAGCCTGAGTGTGTGCATTCCCCTGATTATTTTTCAATAAAAACCATTTTATTGAATCCCCTGGCTTGGAGTCTCGTCAGTGAGTACCGGTATACATAGGTCAAAAGGTCCAGTCTCTTGCTGCCATATTGAGCTAATTAAAATTTCCCATATTAGAATTTGGACAGTAGTGGGATCCCCACAGACCCCACACAATTGGGTAACAATGAGCTTTGTGGCTTCCTGGAAATAACTATCTAGTTACATTAAAAAATAAATAAATCTGTAAATGGGCCAACTTAATTAAATTTAATTCTGAATGTAAATTGAATTACTTATGTTGTATTTTGAGTATCAGCAGTTTCTGGTATTTTGCTATCATTTTATGGTGATTGGAATTCTCTTTCAGAGCTACTTGGAAGTAAGCAAAGTTGGACCACACCTTTTCCCTACTGCCTGCTCACTGCCCAGGTAGCACTAGGGGGGCTGGGAACAGCAGCCAGTGAGAAAGGAAGTGGGTGGCAAAGCGAGTGTGCACCCACAGGAAGTGAGGGTCTTCTCTGTTCCAGCAGTACTGTTGCACAGTTGCCCTCATACTTTTTCAAACGCCACAGATAGAAATCTCTGAAAGGAGGAGGAAGGTTTCAATGACAGAGAACAGGGAGGAGAGCATGGTGGAGGAGCAAGAGGAAGAGAGAGAGAGAGACTTCCAGGGAGAGGAGGGGAGGACATGGTTAAAAACAAGAAGAAAGAGAAGAAAAAAGAAAGGGGGGAAATGTTTACAGGTCCTCAAGATGTGTTTAGATTGGAGAAGACTTGAGAGGTGACATGCTTGGCATATTCAAATATCTGAAGGGCTGTCACATGCACAATGGAGGAAGCTTGTTTTTGGATGCTTTGGAGGGGAGAAGTTATACTAGGGGATTCAAACTATCCAAAACATGATTCTGTCTAAACATTAGGAGGAACTTCCTGATGATAAGAGCTGTTTTGGTAGTGGAATGCATTACCTTAGAACATGGTAAACTCAGCTTCCGTTGGAGGATTTTAAGCCGAAGCTGGATGGCTCCCTGACAGAGATGCTTTGGCAATGGATTCCTATACTTGTGGTGGTGGACTAGATGACACTCATGATCTCTTCCAACTCTAAAACCCCTTTGTTCCAAGACTGGAGGAACACTTGTCTATCACATGAGACAAGTGGTTCAGTGTGGTTCATGACAGCAGCAGCTCATGCATTATGTAATGTTTAAGCATCCTGATTTACTAGCCATACTCTCAAATCAGGGAAGGCGGTCTTCACAAATAATTCCCAACTTTCTGTATCTACACTGTAGATTCTTTAGGGGTCCCCCCCGCCACGATCTGTCATGTTGTTGATACAGCATGACATTAAAACAAATTGTCATTGTAAAAATAATAAACTCTTCCTTTATTCCCCACCTGTTCTTTCTTTTACCCAGGATGCAAGAACAAAAACATGAAACCAAGGGCATGTTTACAGCCAAGCCTTAGGTGAGTATTCAGTCCATGAGGACTAAACTTGGGGGAAGGGATGAACTTGTGCACATGAGCCTTGCCTCCAAAAAAGGGCTTGGGAATGTTGCTGTTTTGTACTACAACTCCCAGGCCCCCCAACCAACATTTCAAGTGGTTGGGGATTATGGTATCTGTAGTCAAAAGGTAACATTTCCATGCTCTGCCTCAACTTTGCCTCTCTAACTGTTCCCTCTTCCACCTTCTCAGGTTGAGTGGAATGTCTGGGAAGGGGCTTCAACTAAAAATTGCTCAAACATGAGTCTCCAGATGACTGAAAGAACTCTGCTTAATCAATACAGAAAGGTTGGGGACTGAGAAGGCAGGGGTGTTCAGATCAGCAGCTCACATCCTTTTAACCCTTCAGTGCTGGGACCCACATACCCTAAAGGCACCAAATCCTGTCTGATCTAGGAAGCTAAGCAGGGTCAGCCCTGGTTAGTACTTGGATGGGAGATGCCAACAAATACTAGGTACTGTAGTGTAGGCTATATTTCAGATGAATGAACTGGCAAAACCACCTCTGAGGATTTCTTGTTTAAGAAAACCCTGTGAAATTCATGGGATTGCCATGAAGTCAACAGAAGACTTGAAGGCACACAAGCTGTCCAGATGGCACATTATTCCACATGGCCTGAGGTTATGAGGCACATTCTTGAGAAATTCATATTACCCACCTCACCTTAGCCAATGGCTCTGATGGATTCCATTTCCACCCATGCCATTGTCAGGCCCTGTTCAGGATGGTCCATATTCATGGAGTGGTCATATGCCCTACTAGTCCAATCAGAAAAGGATGGAATTTTCCAGCTACATGTCACACCTGTATCCGCAGAACCAATGTCCATGGTTTCAGTTATCCATGGCTGAAAAAATAGGGGCATGTACCATAGAGTCACACTGGAAAAATGCCTAGAGAGGTGCCCTCTCTAGGAATGGCTAGGTCCTCCAATACAACTCTATGATATGTTTGTACCAGAAGTCCTTTATTTTAATAGGGCTCACTATTATCTGTGGTTTTATTTATAAATGGTAAGTCTGGCACAGTCAATCCTATGATTGTGTGGGAATTCCACCTCAAAAGAGGCTGAGATATCTAGCCCTAGTGTGTGGAGTTTATGGATGCAGTGCCCAAGGGGAGGCATTCTGGTGATGTAGGTGTGAGAAATCACTCATCACCCAAAGACTGCAACTCTCCTTTCTGAGCTGTCATTCTGACATTAAGTAGCTGTTCCAAGAATGTTTGAGGGGATGGCATAAATTGCATACATACCCTAACTCCTAATTTGGGGTTAGTTTTCAGAAAGCAGCTTCTACAGTCCTTGTGGAAAGGTGCTCAGCAGGCTACTTGAGTAGGTGTAGACCTAGCCCCATGCATCACACACACACACACACACACACACAGAGCTCTGTCCTTTGTGGAGGTCAAGAGGAAGGGAGGGAAGGCTATCCCCATAGCTCAGCATCTGCTACCTAAGGCTAGTCTTGCTCTTCCTTAATGGTAGGGCCAGCCCTACCACCAAAGGAGATATAAAGGAAGCAAAGCACAGTTTGGTGGACAGAACAGAGATGGCTGGATGTTGGGAGAGAACCACACTCTTCCTCCAGCCCCGTTTTATTACCCCAAATGGCTTTTTAAAGGCCATTTTGCCTGCAGGCATTACTTCTGGTCATGAAGCCCCACCAGGCAGAAAACTCATTTACAGAAATGGTGATGCTGAATCAGCTCCTCCTGATCTCTGGAGAGGGACTTGTGGGCTGGGTCTGGATTTTGGGCTGCATCAATAGAAGTATAGTGTCTAGATCAAGGGAAGTAATAGTGCCACTCTATTCTGCCTTGGTCAGGCCTCATCTAGAATATGGTGTCCAGTTCTGGGCACCACAATTCAAAAAGGATATTGACAAATTGGAGCATGTCCAGAGGGGGTGACTAAAATGGTGAAAGGTCTGGAAACCATGCCTTATGAGGAGAGACTTAGGGAGCTGGGTATGTTTAGCCTGGAAAAATGACGGTTAAGAGGCGATATGATAGCCCTGTTTAAGTATTTGAAGGGGTGTCATGCTGAGGATGGAGCAAGCTTGTTTTCTGCTGCTCCAGAGACTGGAACACGGAGCAATGGATGCAAGCTCCAGGAACAGAGATTCCACCTCAACATTAGGAGGAACGTTTTGACAGTAAGAGCTGTTTGGCAGTGGAAGGCACTCCCTCGGAGCGTGGTGGGGTCTTCTTCCTCTACAGTTCTATGATTCTAAGTTTCTGTCTTTCTCTTTTGGCCTTCAAAGGCACACTGAACCAAAGGGGCAGAGAAACTACCTCAAAGTCAGCTTTTGGGTCTTTGCAGCCAGCCTTTAGAGCCCCACCTAATTTGAGGTAGATGAGGGTAGCCTTGTTGTGATTTTTACCCCCCCCCCCTGCTGTATTCCCTAGCTGTATGGGATGCTGAAACCCTGGGCTACTAGAGGCATGTTAGAAACTGAAATGTCTTGTAAAGAGAGGGAGGGGTATTATTTGTATTTAATCACCCCCCCTCCCAATGTAGCAGGTGGGAATGGGCAGAAAGGTGCCTTCCTCTCTCTCTCCATCTGCAGGGTGTCCCCCTCTGCAGCCAGGCCTCCTCCTTGCATGCCAGGGGTGGCTGTTGCTCCCCTCTTTTTCCTCTCCAAAGCCAGGCGTTGGCAGCCTCCCCTCCCCTCCTTGCCCCTGCCTCCCTTCTCCCTTTGTCTCTCACAGACAGACAGACAGACAGACACCGGGCCGCCTGGCGGAACAGCAGCAGCCCCCCCCCCCCGTCGCGCGCTCTCTCTCTCTGGGCTCTTCCTTCCCCCTGCTCGCTCCCCCCCCCTGATGCCTGAGCTGCGGAGGGAACTGTCAGGGCGGATGCTAAATGGGACACGAGCGGCTGCGCGGGAGGAGGGAGGGGAGATGGGGAGGGCCCCCCGCCCGATTCTAGGGGTGGCCCCCCTTCCTCGGTGGAAAGAGAGAGAGGGGGGGAGGGTGGTTATGGGGGGGAGGGGAGGAGGGTGTGGGGGTAACCCTCCTCCAGCAAGGGGGTGCCAAGCCAAGGGAGAGAGCGGGGCTGGGGGGGGTTGGGATTTTTCCGGCGGGGGAGGCGAGGCGCCGCCGCCCCGGGCCGCCAGCGAGGGAGGGAGGGAGGGAGGCGGGAGGAGCGAGGGAGCGCCCGCCGCTGATGGATGGCGCTTTCATAACTTCCTCTGTATTAAAGCGCGGGTTCATCGCGAGGGCAAGGCCATCCATCACGCCGCTGAATGGGCCTTTGATTTGCTCAGAGCGCCCGGCGCGGCGCGGGGAATAGCTATCGCGGCAGCCGGGGCGGGCGGGAGGATGATGAGGATGATGACGCGGGGTGCGAGAGAGAGAGGGGGGTGGCTGGTTGGGGGGAGGAAGGAAGACGCCCAGGGAAAGACGCGTGTCGGGGCTGTCCAGATTTATATATATACACACACACACACCTATGTGCACGTTGCAGGGCGGCTTCACACGGCTGGCTCTCCTTGGCGGCCACCGCGGCTCCGGCGCTCGCCGCCCCTCTCTGTGGTGCACGTGTGAACGCACAAAGCTTGGAGACGTAATAAACGCGCCTCTCTCCCTCCCCCCCCCCCAGTTTATGGCCGCCGCCGCCATGGACGGGCGTGTTTGGCAAACAAAGGCTGGCCCCGGCGTCCTTGGCAGAGGAAGCCCACAGAGGCTCCGCTGGCCACGACGGCCCCTTGGTCTACCTTGCCAGCCCCCCCCCCCGCCGGCCTTCCCGCTCAGAGCCCCTTCCCTCTCCGCCTGCCTTGGAGGCCACGGGGTTGGCCATGGCCTGGCCCCCGCCTCCCGAAGCATGGGACCCCTGGCCAGGCTCTATGGCCGCCCCCCCCTACCAATTGCTAAGGTTAAAGGCAACCAGGTGCTCCCTCTTCACCTTCTCTTTACCAGGGGCTCCCTTTAAATATATTTTGTTGCCCTCCACCCCCAAGACTTAACTCCAGATTTAAAACAATAATAATAATGCAATTACACCACCCATGAAACCTTTCCTCAGAGGCACTGGAGCAGGAGAGAAGACTTTTCTCCTGCTTCTTCCTGCAAATTTGTAGCTAGAGCAGATTGAATGGCAATGTGCAAGCCAAGCCAGCCAGCCAGCCTTTCCCTTGGCTCCTGTCATGTGGCCACTCTGCTGCATGGAGGAAGAGGGCCAAGCAGCCTTCAAGCCTTCATGGACCCCTTGTAAGGACATTGCAGACCACAGGTTAAAAACCACTGCTCTACAGGATCTAGGATAAAAATTAAAATAAGTAAGTTTAAATGATAACACCAAATAATACTGTACTTGTTTTTTTAAAACAAAAAATAGTATTTGTTTTTTTTTAAAAAACTAAATGGTTTTACATAATAAAAACTTACAATAATATCATGTAGGGGCCCCCTCCTAATCCCAGGCCCCCAGACTAGAGCCCTGTCAGCCCCCCCCCGTCTTGTTGGGGCCATGGTCATTGAAATCCCATGTCAAGGCGGACCACGCATTTTGAATGTAATGTCTCCTCTCTTGTGTCATGCCCTTCATGTTGAGGGCATTCCCCCATCCCCATGTGGCATTTCACCTTACCAGAGCCTTCATGGAAGGCACAGCCCAAGAGCTAGGAATGTTTGCATACAGGTTACCTTTTTGCCTGGTCATTGGAGATGCATGCAATTTCTGCCACAGATGTGCCAATCACAGTTTTCTAGCACATATCTGTGCAGGGGAAAGAAAAACATGCAGTTTTTGTATGATAAGTGGGCTTCTCATTTCTCCATGCAACTGTA
Organism: Gambelia wislizenii; assembly: GCA_030847615.1. Lineage (NCBI taxonomy): Eukaryota > Metazoa > Chordata > Lepidosauria > Squamata > Crotaphytidae > Gambelia > Gambelia wislizenii. The sequence continues at coordinate 240,169,831 of JAUMIR010000002.1, read as the reverse complement.
CAATGCTTAGTGATGGTGATTAGAGAAAGTTTAGGAGGGTGGAAATCACATGGCAAGTGGGAATCATAGTGATGCAGGTGTCTTAATAGGAGAACCAGAATGGTATAATGGTTTGAGTGTTGGATTACAACTTTGGAGACCAGGGTTTGAATCCCTACTCAGCCATGGAAATCCACAGGGTGACCTTGGGCAAGTCACACACTTTCAACCTCAGGAAGGCAAGGGCAAACCCCCTCTGAACAAATATTGACAAGAAAACCCATGATAGTGTCACCTTAGGGTTACTATAAATTGGAAAGGACTTGAAGGCACACAACAACTTGAGAATACATTTCCATGGCCAAGTGGGGTTTTGAATCCTGGCTTCTCAGAGTCCTGGTCCAACATTCAAACCATTGCTCCACACTGCCCTTTATGTACTTGCACGGGTGAAATCTATTCAAAAGTGACTTTGGTAATACATGTTGACCCCTGTATCCATGGGCCTGGTATCTGCAGTTTCACTTATCCATGTCCAAAAAAAGAGTCCTCTCTAGGTCCTCCAGCGTGATTCTGTGGTATGCATCTGTCAGAAGTCATTCATTATAATAGGGTTCACAATATTCACAGTTTCATCTATCCATGGTAAGTCTGGAAACATATCCCCTGCAGATATGGGGGAGGGGGACACCTGTATAAATATTGTATCAGTTCTGTTTCATACATGACTCATGCCTGCCTGATAACCATCAAGGGAAATATGCTCTTAACAAGTTTCTAGCCCTTGTGGAGGTTTGTGGGTAGTGATGGTGGGAGGAATTCTGTGGAAATGACTGGTCTTCAACAAGAAATATTGTAATCTATATTATAATGGTCAGATGGTTTCAGTGCTAGTCTATGATGGGTCAAACAAATGTGTGCATCTACCCAGCCATCGTGAAATGTGGGGGTGGGTGTGAAATGCTTTCTGAGTGTTCATGAATGAGTCCTTGCAGCTTCACAGTCCAAAACATAAGTGGACTGAAGATGAAATGACTGAAAAAGAAAGGCCACATGTATGTACTAACAGAGAGAGTGTTGGCCTTCCTCGTGGATTCCCATGCCTGCATATTCTGAGATACATCCCTCCTTAGACACAGAGAGTGAGCAAGGGTGAGACAGGGAAACTTGTGCATGTGTGTACTTGCTGTCTGCACAAACAGTTCACATATCTATCCAGAGGTTCAGCTGAATTTTGGTAGTTTCTAACAGGGTAGTAGCCATATTTGTTGCAACATGCACATGCATAGCGAGTTCAAGGGCACCCTCAAGATAAAGCAATTAATTATAAAGTGAATTTTTGGCACTGTTCCTATTTGGCAGTGTCCCTTTTGAAATCTGGGTTTTCTGGAATGCAGATTTTTTCATTCCCTCCCATCAGTCAATTTTCTTGTTTTACAGTGTTCATTTCACAGTGTGGATTTTGCTCTTCTTTCCTTTTTTTCTTTCTTTTTTCTTTTTTTTGCACCAGGAATTTCCATGCACCACGATTCCAATGAATTCCATGTTCATAATGACATGGAGTTTGTGAGGAAGGGGCTGGCCTGAAGGCTGAGCAGCATCACAAAATTCTAAAGAGTCTATGTCCTGAATGTGTGTAGAACTGTCAGTGAACTAAGAATGCCATTTCAGATCTCAGTGGGGTTTTCATTTGAGGAGGTGGGCATGTCTTTCACCAAGATTCAGTAAAGTTTCAAAGATTGGTTATTGGATATATCTAATCTTAGATTGCAAATGGCCACTTATTTCAGTAAATAAATAAATTCAGTAAACGCTTCAGTAAAGCTAGAACAGCAATGTAGCACAATTATCCTATATCCAACCTTTGTTTTTACACAAAGAAAAGTATGGTTCTGGCACGGGTACCTAGTGCATAGCTCTCCTCCCCAGTGTTTCTAACAGTGTGTCTCTGTATACCAATTGCTGGGGGGGACGGGACACACATGACTGGAGAGGGGTGCTACTTCCCATATGCCCTGCTTTTGGGTTTCCCAAGAGGGATCCATTGGTCACTGCAGAACTATAAAGTTAGATTAGTCAGGCCTCTGGTCTGATCCAGCAAGTCCCTCTATGTTCTCAGCAGTGCCTCCTCAGTATGTAGAATTGCTGAGACAGCCAGTAATTTAGAATGCAACCCTAAACATGCCTACTGAGCAATAAGGCCCATTGAGTTCAATAGGATTTAATCCTGGTTGTATAGAGAGCTGCCCCTTTCGATACTCTCAAGGAATAACAATATAGGTGTCATGTTCACGCTATAGAATTCTCTCTCTCTCTGGTTTTTCTTCACAAATGAAGATTCAGGAAGGACTCATCCCACGCTTTCTGCAAGCGCGCTGATGACCGGTTGCAGAAAGCACAGCAGAAGATCTCCTTGGGTGATGTTTCTGGGTTGTGATTCTTTCTGCATTGTCGTTTCTCTTCAAGACTTGTTCGTCGTGAGTTCCCAAATAAGGCTGCAGCATTGTGGATAGTGCGTCTCCATGCCTCCTGATGTGAGGCTAGGTTGGACCATTGTTGGTGATCAATTTGGCCGAGCCTGAGATGTTGTTTCAGGGAGTCCTTGTATTGCTTTTTTGGAGCGCAAATTATAGCACTGTTATTCAACTTCAGTGGCCATGGTTCTGTCATATGGAATGTGGGATTGGTAGTCTGGTGAGGCACTGGTGCTATGGCTAAGAATTCTAAATGCCCCTCCTTAAACTCCAGTCCCAGGATTCCATAGATGGAACACTGGCAGTTAAAGTGGAATCATAATGCTATAATTCTTTAGTGTGAATGGGCCCGAGGTTTCAAACATTGTGTATGTGTGAAAAGAGAGAGAGACCCAAATAATCCCTAAATGATGCTCCTAACCCCTACAGTGTGTATGATTATGAAGTCTTGTAATCTTATGATGCTGGATGGTAGGTCTTCCCTGGTGAATCTGTACATCAGGTGGAAGGGCCTTACAAGAGCTGTGGGGCACTGGTGAACTGAGAGGAACAGGTCGTGGGTAGGAAGAAGGGGCAGCCTGAAATATCCAAGAGAGGCATGTTCTAGGGATGGGTGAGGAAGCAGGAGGCAGCGGCGAGGGGCTTCAACGCCTTTGGACCTGATGGGAAAACAATAAGTCAGAACAGGTCTGTAAGGGGTCTATGTAGGCAGTCCCACACTGCTAAACAAATGGGCTGGCGCTTCTTTGTCAAAGTGCTGTAATGTCACAGTGCCTCTGGGACTTAAGAAACTGGACCGCATTGGTAAATGCAGCCAATAAGACCTCACGCAGCACGGAGAATGGCATTACATGATGATGATGCACAATGTCAAGCTGTCATTGAGAGTCAAGTGCTGCCTGCAATTCAGATCACTCGCAATTTTGGGGCAGGGGTGGGGAATTATTTTTATTCAGGGACACTAAATCTGAGTTGAACAAGTCGGGCAATTTTTGAGAAAACGGAAAGTGACATTGGAAACGGGACATTTGGTTCAGGCCTATTACATGATATATGTGCCTATGCATATAGAAACCAAAGCACGCTATGAGCTAGCTATGCATTAGATGCCAGTGCACCTAATACAGCCCTGATGCCGATCTTTGTTCTTTTCAAAATGAATTCCTTCTGGTGGCAATGCTCTGCTTTAAATTCCTTACTCCTTGTACAGCTTTTCTTTATAACAACCCCACCCCAGCAGCCAGGGCTCAGTTAACCAGGAAACTGTAACATTCCCCTAGACTCTGAGACAGAGTCAGATGTGAAAAGTGTGACTGACTAAAAAAATAAGCTCAACATTCTTGGTATAACTTATTCACAAATAAATGTAATGTTTTACCCTGCATGCACATTCCACCCACATCCAGAATGTTCTTGGGCACGTTTATGCTTCTACTACTCAGAGTTCCAGCACTGTGTGGCCCTTTAGAGGTGGCTAGACAACAACTCCCAGCATTCTTCTGCATTGGCTGTGGTGGAGCTTTACTGTGGGAACATCTGGAGGCTGGAGGATTTCTCCTCCTGCCTTAGAGGTTTGGTTGTTTGTCTCCAGGGAGAGGGAGGAATGGGCACCCCCTGGCAGATTGTCTGTTGGCATGAGAAAGGGCTTGGAGGTGGTCAAGGCAGCATACTCCTACGGATATCTGAGTGACTCCCTCACTCTTGTTCCAGAGGGGAAGAAAGCCTTCATAACTCCTCTTATGTGGGGATGCTGCTGTTTTGCCTACACAAAGATCCATACTTGGATAATGAGTTCACTATTTGTCAGAGTTTGGGAAAGTTACTTCTGGATTACAACTTTCAGAATCCTCCCAGCTAGCATGGAGGTGGATTTTGGATGATCTCAGAATTTGCTGCCTATTGTTGTTAACTGCCCTCAAGTCAGCTTTGACTCATGGTGACCGCATGGCTGAGACCTCTCCAAGGTCCCCTGTTCTCAACCACCCTACTTAGGTCCTGCAGCTTCAGTCCTATGTCTTGATTGAATCTATCCACCTAGCATGCAGTCTTCCTCTCTTTCTTTTTCTCTCCACCTTTCCTAGCATTATTGACTTTTCTAGTGAGTTGTTCCTTCTCATGGTGTGTCTGAAGTACAACAGCCTCATTTTAGTTATCTTGGCTTCTAAGGAGAGTTCAGGCTTGATCTGTTTTAAGACCCATTTGCTGGTCTTTTTGGCCATCCACAGGATCCTCAGCACTCTTTTCTTACACCACATCTCAAAAGAATTGATTTTCTTCCTATGAGTTTTCTTCATTGTCCAGCTCTCACGTCTATGCATGGTGATGGGGAAAATGATGCTTTGGACGATCCTGACTTTAGTGCTCAGTTTTATGATCTTATCCAGTTCTTTCATAGCTGCCCTTCCCAGACCCAGTCTTCTGCTGATTCTCTTTTCTGGGCTGTGACTGATCTGAAGAATAGGAATTCTTTCACTATTTCAATTTCCTTGTTGTCTGTTTTGAATTTGTGCATGCTTACGGTACTTCTTTTTACTTCCCAGTAGCTATACACAAGCTGGACTTCTGTGCTGTGCTGGGTACAGTAGACCTGCAGAGAAGTTATTGTGAAAATGCTTTGTTGATGTATCTTTGTGGAATTGCTTACTATTGAGTGAAATGCACAGGATTGCAAAAAATGTGGGTCTGTTATGGTTTTCTTTATTATTGCTGTTTATTATGTTTCCAAAATTAATCCTATGGATTTTTAATTTGTGTTCTCTCTGTGAATATTTATTTTTTATGTTTATTATACAGGCTACTTGGACAAATGGTTTTATGAAGAATTGTTACATGAAAGCTGCAACATCTGCTGTATCGGTTTGTCCACACTATATTGGTCGGTACAGCAGCTGTCTGTGGCCTTATTTATGAACAAAAAATATTGTATGTAACAACTTTACATCTAACAGTTTATTCAATTAACATTTACAATTGTATATGGTGTTATTGTTGTACTTTTCTGTGTGAATTATTTTTGTCCTTTTCTGTGTGATTTATTTTGAATCTTATCTTAGGCTATATAAAATTGTCATGTGTGTTACAGTGCAGCAGCTTCGGTATTCAGATGTATGTGTTTTTTAAAGTAACTAAAATGTAACTGTTTTAATTATCTCTCGATAGTGAAAAAGTAAAGACATCATTTTTGAATTTAAAAAAGATTTTAAAACATTTACATTGTAACTGTGATGGTATCTTATTGATTAGGGTGGCTCTTGTAACTATAACTTTAGCAAACTACTTTTATAAAGTAACTTTGAGAGCTCTAGGATGGATGATAACAACCAGCATAGGAGTCAGTGCTGCTGCTCTGTGGTTTGTAGTAATGAGCAGGATAAAACAACATGTCCAGGCACTGCGCTTCTGCACAAAAGTGGAGTTTAGGCAGTTAATTTTAAAAATAATTAGTTACAGCTATAGTTCTAAGATCCCCAAACTAGTTGGTTACTGTTACAGTTGCCATTTTTGAAAAGTAATTCTTTACGTTCCCCATTTCTCAAAAGTGACTAAAACAGATACCTTTTTCCTTACATTTAAAAATGCACCTGAATGCTTCAAGCAGCTGGCCTGTGGTACAACGGTAAAACATACTCTCTTTTCACCATATTGTTTCCTCAACACCACACAAGAGAGCATAAGGCAGTGTCAGAAAAAGGCACAGCATGAACCACCACTTGAATATACATAATATTCCTCCTCCAACATTTAGTGAGGCTACACCCTTGTAGCTAAACAACTAATAACAAGGTAGCTGTTACACCACAAAAGAAGTGAAATTATCAGCCACTAAGTTACAGCCACAATGTAACTTAGTTATACCTTTGTTATGGAGGAAAAAGGGCTGATTACAAGTAACTAGTTACTGTACTTCCAAGTTCTGCATAAAACTCCAGATGAACATACCAGATTGACAGAGACCATAATAGCAATACATAGCATTATATAGCAGGATTTTCAAATATTCAAAATGCTTCCTCCTCCATCATCATCATCATCATCATTATTTTGGTAATCCATCAACCATTGAGTAAGTCCACTGTAAGGCAAGTATTATTACCCCTTATTGTAGATTGTGGGAATGTGGCTTGCATAAGACCCCTTAGGGAACTTATGCCTTAGGAGACTCAAATCGGGACCACCTCCTGATTCACAGCTCAAATTCCTAGCTCCAATGTATCACACAAAAATTTCAGAACTTAAGGGCTGCCTTATGTACTAACTTTTTGGTTTGTGCTACTGTAGGGTCAGGAGGAAATTAGAAGCCCTTTGTGTAATCCTTTCCAATAGGCATTGTCTACGTAAGGCCAACTAGAGATTTCCATCAAAAGCTTGCTGGGTTATCTTTGATTCCTCATCCATCCCTGCCCCTCACACACTCTTTTCAACAGCACAAACCCCCTCTTCTCTCTTTGCCTTCTGGGAGGATTTTCCCCACCTGTCAATTCCTTGCTCCACATTCCTTTGCTTCTCTAAACATGGGGCATATAACCTGTGGTCTGTGACATGTGACCCTCCAATAAAATTTAATAAGGCCGCTGCAAGAGGTCAGTTTAGAGGCCCTTTCACCCTGTAGTGCTATATACAGCGCCATATATACAGTCAGCCTTCCACATCCATGGGTTCTGCATACACAGATTCAACCAACTGCGGTTTGAAAATATTCAGGAAATAAAAATTACAAAAAGCAAACCTTGCTGTTTGACATTTTATATAAGGAATACCATTTTTCTGCACCACTGTGAATTTGAGCATCTGCAGATTTTGATATCTACGGGGGTCCTGGAACCAAACTCCCGGTGGTTTTCCAGCAGACTGGGGAGGGACTCCTTTTCCTGGGTATTGGCTCTGCCTCCTATCAATCATAGGCAGGGCAACCTGTAAGAATAGAGAAGAGACCATCCCACCCGGAGGTGGAGCCAACCCCAACCTCCCCAGCCTCGGCAAGAGTAGGCAGGGCTTTTCTTGTTCTCCGGACGATCTCCAAGAACAAAGGATCCAAGATGGCGGACCCCATGCACAAACATGTGCGAAGGGGGATCTTTCCTCGGAAGAGGAAGAAGATTCAGTCTTGGATCCAGCTGGGAAAGGTGCCCAGCTGCTGGAAGAGGAGCTCCATGGTCCCTTTTTGGGATGCACATTGAGCCTGGCAGCCAGAGGCAAAACGCTGCCCGAGCATGATTGGGCCTCCGATCAGGGGGTGGACCATGCCACGGAGGATGGTGCTGGGCCACATGGCACCCTGGAGGGTGACCCCGTGCCAGGCAGACCCAGGGACGAGGATGGCCTTGGCGGCAACAATTTTCCCCCAGTCATCCTCAGAGGTAAGACCCTGCCGCCAGAGCTCACCTCCTGGCTTGCACTGGTTGCGCAACAGAACTTGGCAGCAGGGGTGAGCATCGGGGGGAACAGTGGGGCAAGCCGTGCAATCGTCCCCGGGGGGAGAGATTCCCCTGTAGTGCCATTCACCATTGGGAAAGCAGGCCACAAGGGCAGAGCCCCCAAACGTGGCACGGAATTGCCAGCGCGAGTGCCCTAGCCAACAAGGAACCACAATCGGGGGGAGTCCCCCCCTGCCGTGGAAGAAAACAAAGAAGACAAAACATACCCTGGTCCCTGAATGGGAAGGGACACCCAGGGAGGAGGAGGAGGAGGAGGAGGACCCTCATGGCAAGGAGGAGGGGGAGTTCTCCTCCAAGGGAGAGAATGAAGATGGGGAGGAACATGTGTCTCCTAGGCTCTTTGAGTCTACCTTTTTCTCCCTCTTGTTAAAGAAGGTCCTGAGGGCCTTGGCTCTGGAACCCTTGGGACAATCGCTAGGGGGAAACCAGTCAAAGGGTTCCAGAGCTTAGGCCTTCGGGGAAGGGCTCTGGTAATTTGCTGCCCTTCCCAGAAATCCTGAGGGACACCATGGTGGATGAATGGAAACACCCTGGGGGTTCTAGAACCCAATCTTCTTATGCAAAACAGTAGTACTCCTTCTCAAGTGAGGTAATGGAATTGTTTAAACGGCCTACCTGCCATTGATGCTCCGGTGGCGGGGCTGGTTTCTGGTTCGTTATTTCCTCAGAACGGTGATGAAGACCTTAAAGGGCCAGATGACAAATGCATTGAAGTTTTCCTGCGCAGGTCTCACGAGGTGCCTGCTCTGGCCATTAGGGCGACAGCTGCAGCCTACATATTTTCCAGGGCCATCATCAGATGGTCCAAGCATCTGCTGACTAATGTACCTGAGGATGAGGTCAAATTTAGACAAGGCATGAATAAGATAGCAAAAGCTGCCACCTTTGTGGTAGATGCCAGCCTGGACGTGCTGCGATTTTCTTCCAGGGCAATAGGGGCGAATGTGGAGGCAAGGCGACAATTATGGTTGAGAAACTGGAATGCAGACAACAAGGCTAAGGCCAACCTGTCATCTTTTTCCTACAAAGGTGGAATATTGTTTGGTGACACCTTGGAGGAGGTCCTGGTTGAAACCAAGGATAAGAAAAAGGCGTTGCCTTCCTTACCTAAGAAGAAGGGTCGCAAGAATTTTTGTTCCAATTTTTGTGAATTCAGAGGTTTCAGGAGCAGTAACCAAGGACAGTTTAAACATTTCAAGAACAACTGGGGGGGGCCCTAAGTCCTTTTCGAGGTCAAGGCCTTCCCATTTTAACAATGTGTCTGCTTCTCAAGGCTCCAAGCAGGGAGGCAAGGGAGGTCAATCACTCTGACTATATGGACCTCCCGGTAGGCGGCAAGCTGGCCAGTTTCATGGGGATCTGGGGGGGGGGTTACCTCCTCAGATGTCTGGGTCATCAAAATGGTCAGTCTAGGCTACACCATAGATTTTCTAGAGAAGCCCCCCAACTCATTTGTACAGTCCCTGTCAATAGCCTCCAAGGAAAAACATCTACAGATGCAAACAGCCATCAAACACCTGATTCAGATCCAGGCCGTTGAACCGGTCCCAGAAGAGGAGAGGTTCCTGGGGGTTTATTCCCATCTGTTTCTAGTACCGAAGAAGAACAAGGACTGGAGAGCCATACAGAATCTGCAGGGGGTCAACTGCTGGGTAGTGCGACGCAAGTTCCGGATGGAGACTCTGTGCTTGATTCTGGAAAGGATTGAAGAAGGTGACTTCCTGGTGTCTTTGGATCTACAGGAAGCCTATCTCCACATTATGATACACCCAGCCCACAGACGGTTCCTTCGGTTCGCCTATGGGAAGGAGCACTACCAATACAGGGCCCTTTTGTTTGGTCTTTCGTCATCTCCCAGAGTCTTTACCAAGGTTCTGGTGGCCTTGGTGTCACATCTGCAGATGCAGGGAGTATGGTTGTTTCCTTATCTGGACGACATCTTGATAAGGGCTCCAAATCACCTCCAGGCGGCTCAAGATGTAAACAGGACTATCCAGTGCCTGGAATTACACAGCTTCATGGTGAACAGAGAGAAGAGTCAGGTGGAGCTGGTACAGAGTCTCCAGCATCTAGGAAGCGTGTTGGATACCAAGTGCTTTTGGGTGTTTCTCCCAGAGGACAAAAGACAGAGAATTCAGGAATTGGTGCAGATGGTTCTGGACCAGAGCAAGGTTCCCTTAATGTTGTTAGCACGGTTGCTGGGTCTGATGATAGCTTGCATAGACTCAGTTCCTTGGACCAGGTTCCATCTCAGGGAGTTGCAATGGTTCCTACTTCCCTTTCAGGATCTCATTGTATGGAAGGCTTGCATGTTCATCAAGGTACTACCATAGGTGAAGAAGTCATTGAAGTGGTGGCTCTCGGATCGTCTGCTGAAAGGGGTATCGATAGGGGAGCCATGGAGGATAGTCATAACCACGGATGCATCCCTGACAGGATGGGGAGCCCGCTGCGAGGATCAGATGGCTCAGGGGCTGTGGTTGCAGCAGGAACAGCAGTGCAGCATAAACCTCCTGGAGCTGCGTGCAGTGAGACTAGCCTTGATCAAGTTCTTTCAGTTGGTGAAAGGGAAGCATGTGTTAATTCAAACAGACAACATATCGACCAAATCCCATATGAACAAACAAGGGGGGACTCAGTCACAGGCACTCATGCAGGAGGCCAAGTTGTTGTTTCTCTGGGTGGAGGAACACACACTGTCGCTCAGGGGACAATACCTACAAGGGAAGTTGAATTCTCAGGCAGATTGGCTGAGCAGACACACAATGGCTCACAGTGAATGGAGCCTCAACAGTCTGGTTTTTCAGACGATCATGTTCCGGTTTGGGGAACCATTGGTGGATCTATTTGCCTCAGAAGTGAATCACAAACTACCGCGATACGTGTCCAGGTTTTGGACTCAGGGAGCCTCAGCATTTGACGCGTTGATAACATGGCCTCAGGGTTTGTGTTATGCATTTCCCTGATAGTGCTATTAGCATGGGTGTTGAGGAAGATAAAGTGGGACAGCAGAAGTGATTCTAGTTGCTCCCAAATGGCCAAGAAGGCCCTGGTTCCCGGAGTTAATCCATCTTCAGGTTCAGGAGCCATGGCCTTTGTCCCCGTGGCCAGATCTTCTGTTACTGGAGGGTCTGCTTCACCCAGATCCAGGCTGGTTACGACTCCACGCTTGGAGGTTGAGCGGAAGCACCTGTTAAAGAAGGGTTATGATGCAGGGGTAGTTGACACCATGTTAGCTGTGAGGCGCCCATCCACAATTCGTTTATATGAGGTCACGTGGTAGGCTTTCTGTAGGTGGTGCAAGAGTAAAGGGGTTAAACCTTTGCAGGCATCTGTAGGTTCTGTCTTGGCCTTTCTGCAGGCAGGTTTGAAGAAGGGTTTAGCAGCTAGCACACTGAAGAGTCATGTGGCTGCGTTAGGCTCCATTCTGAAGGGTAGTTGAGGGCAGACTTTGGCCTCTCATCCACATGTATGTAGTTTTTTAAAGGGTGTCTCTTCATTGCGTCCGCCGGCGGTTCACAGATTTCCTTCATAGAAGTTAAATGTGGTTTTGAAGGTGTTGATGCAGACTCCTTTCGAGCCTCTCAAGTCAGTAGATCTCAGTTTCTTATCTTGGAAGGTGGCCTTTCTGATAGCAGTAACTTCAGCGAGAAGGGTATCAGAGATAGGTGCTTTATCAGTTCATCAGGAATTGTAAGTATTTTCAAAGGATGTCGTCAGGTTGAGGTTGGATCCATCTTTTGTACCTAAAGTGAATTCAGTGTTTCATAGATCGCAGGAATTAGTGTTACCAACCTTCTGTCCTAAACCGGTGACAGAATTGGAGAGATTATGGCACATACTGGACGTTCATAGAGCATTGAAGATTTATTTAAAGAGATCTGAGGACTTTCGCAAGACGGATTCTCTCTTTGTGGCCTATTCAGGATCTGCTAAGGGGAGTAAGGTGTCTTCTTCCACAATAGCTAGATGGTTGAAACATTGTATAGAGCTGGCCTACATTGCTAGTAAGCTGTTGGTGCCAGCGGGCATTCAGGTGCATTCAACATGTAGTGCTTCGACGTCGGCTGTTCTGGGGAGTTCACAATCCATCACGGATATCTGTAGAGCTGCCACATGGGTGTCTTCATCGACCTTTACCAGGCATTACCGAATTGACGAGTATGCTTCTGCGGAGGCAGCGTTTGGTAGAAGGGTGCTGCAGCAAGTCATTTCGTAGGATTGGTTTCAGACAAGCATGTATATAGTTGTGTAGTTACAGTGATCCCGCCCCATGTGGACCGCTTGTTTAGGTCCCAGGAAAAGGAATCCCTCCCCAGTCTGCTGGAAAACGGAACATTGGAACTTATCATGAAGGTTCCTTTTCAGCAGACATGGGGAGGGAGTCCTTACCCACCCAAATATATATTTAAAAAAATTATTATACATACATATATGTGTGTGTGTGTGCGCGCGCTAGTTGTATCGGTTGTGGTTATTCTTTATTTTTTGTCTGGAGCTGTTGGATCATTCCTAGGGAGGTTGGGGTTGGCTCCACCTCTGGGTGGGATGGTCTCTTCTCTATTCTTACAGGTTGCCCTGCCTATGATTGATAGGAGGCGGAGCCAATACCCAGGTAAAGGACTCCCTCCCCATGTCTGCTGAAAACGAACCTTCATGGTAAGTTCCAATGTTCTGATACCGAGGGCCAACTTTAGTGCTATATTCTATTTTAACTGCCATGGCTGCATCCCATGGAATCCTGGGATTTATAGTTTGATCAGAGGCACCAGGAGAGCTCTCAGGCCAAGAATTCTATAGTCCCTTCCCTCGACCGCAAATCCCAGGATTGCATAGGAATACAGCCATGGAATGGAATAATAGAGCAATAATTGCATACTGTGAATGGGCCCCAGATCTTTGGTTAGAGAGATCCGTCTCCTGCCAGAAAAGAAAAAATAAAAGAGAGAGAAAATGTAGGAGGAAGAAGAGTTCAAAGAAATGGAATAGCCATGCCTACTTTTGAATCAAGCTCCACCCAGTTACCCACTGCCTGCGGTGTTACTAAAGCTGGTGTCACCCTTTCCTCTGATGGTGTCACCTGTTGCAGTTTGGCCTCTCCACACGTCCCTAGTGCCCACTACCATTCTGTTGCCCTGAACAGACTGCCTCCAAGAGAATCAGCCTTGAACAGAAAAAACCTTCTGCACCCCTGCTTTAAATGCTCTACACATTGCACTTTGGGGCAGCTGCTTGGATAATCAAGCCCCCATCCTACACTCCCCAATGTTATACTCTCCAACATTTCACAGATGAAAACTGGGACACATGGCCAAGCAACATTCAATTGAGCTCAAGATGGCAAAAGCTGTTAATGAGGGCAAACAGACCAGCTAGAAGAGGCTGCAGCGGTCTGCTTTTGCCTCAGCCTAAAGGGAAAGGCAAGATTCTGCCCCCTCCTCTCCTTTCCCCCCTGCCGAGTTAATTGAGTGCAAACTGCTTTTGCATGTGGAATTCAGCTTGCAGCAATAGAAGTAAGCTGAAGAAAAAGGGGAAAGTAGGAGAAGCAGAGAGAAACTGGGACATTTTAAAAGCAGCTGAAAAAGTGAGGCAACAGAGGATTAGCTGGGACTGTACCAGCCAAATAAATCAGGACGGTGGTATGGTTTGCAACCTGCTTGAAAGAGTCTCAGTTTGAGGAAACTGTCCATCACTTAAGATCCTTAGCTCTCAATCCACAAATTCTTCCATATCTTTGGTGCTTATAATAATTGCTATTGGCAATTAGAATTGTGGGAAGAGGGGATCAGACTGAATAAATGTTTGAATAAAACATAGAGCAAACTTTTATGAAAGCACAAAATAAGATGCAAACAAGAAAAAGAAAGCAAAGGTTCATCTAGACAAGGTGATATAATGTGGATTGCTGCACATTAATGCAAAATTGCAGCAGTGTTCTTTTGTCTCCACTTTTTTTTGGCAAGTTTGTTGGTATGCAAAGTTAAGCATGCTTGTGAATCAAAATGGTGTCTGTGAGTAAATTACTCACATTATTATTGTCCATAAGTTGCTGCCACTGCAAAGTTTTTTTAAAAAAACTTTAAGGTGTGGAAGTGTGACCTTCCACTTAAAAAAAGCTGTTTAGTTGCCTTACTGCTGCAAAAATGTTCATGATCACTACCATGAAACTCAAAAATCATGGTCCTGGCCCCTTTGTTGCCGGCAAGCCAACCCCCCCACGCATGTCCGACCAATCAGCTATTGACTTCTGGAATGCACTGTACTGTGAATTGGTTGTCCAAACTAGTGGTAATGCACATTTCTGTGTATTTTAAAATGAAACTTTGGCAAAAGCTGTGAAGGCTTTTCTCACCTTCTGAAAATGGCGAATCACCATGGGATTTCATTGGGACAAAAGGTATTCTCCTTGAATTCTATGAAGAGTTTTTTCACCATCTTAGACAACCCCCAAGAAAGACTTCAGCATAGCTAAATACAGTCAAGAAGGCTAAAAGTCACATAGAATGTATTTGGAACTTTGTACCATAGCAGCATTTGGTATGGTTCTTTAAGGAAAGATTTTATAACATCCTATTTTGAATAGTATTTGGCAACTAACCATAGGCTTAAAAATGTATCCTGATTTAATGATAAGTGCTGACGATGTAATCTTCTTAGGGCAGACATATTCCGTAATTTGGAGATGTGCTCTAACAATATATTGGAGTGTTATTATAAAGGAACTTGAAAATGTAACAAGATATATATATATAGCCAGAGTGATCTTGTTTTGTTCTGTTAAAAATATAGTCCCATTTGAAAATACTGAAATGATGGTCCACTTACTGAGAGCTCATTTAGCCATAGTTCAAAATCGGGCTGGGGTGGGGGGAGATTAATGCTCCTCCTCCGAACAAGTGGCCCTTGTGTGTTTGGGATATAGTTTACATGGCCAAATTAATTAATATTATTACTGCAAGAGAAGGGAGATCACGGAACAATCATTTCATTGAAAGATGATGTTTATGTTTCCATGTCATGTACTGAAATAATAAAGTACAAGCTACTAAGCCATATACAGTAGCAGAAATGTTATAAAGAGACATGATGATAAGTATTTAGTAGTTATAGAATATACAGCTTTATGTCGACAAGAGGAAATTGAGAAAGGTGTTGGATATAATTCTTAATACAAGTAACCTGTGTTCTCTTTTTTCCCCACTTTTGGCAACATCTTTATAATTTTTAAAAAGATGATCTGAGTACCTTTGTTAGAAATATTTGCATTGTGAAATAAAAATGAAAAACATTTAACAGAGGGGGCAGGGAACAAAGTAGACTTCCTTTGGGGAAAAAAACCCAGACTCCTCCAAATACAGAGTGTGAACTTTTGTTGGTCTTCATTGCATTTCCCAGAATTGTTCTGGCGTTTTCATCCCAATTCAGTATTATGTGGCAAGACTTGGGAGCCAGAATGCTCTATCATGGTCTACATTACATAACTTTATGAATGCTTAGCTATGTAGCAAAGGCGCTAAGAACTCATGTGAGTGAATTGCAAAGATGCGTAGCAGGACACTGGAAAGAGTGTCTCCATATGCACTGGGCTCTACCAATGTGTGTCAGCATGCCATAGCTGGTATCCCAATGCACAGATGCGCATTGATCACTTCACTGGCTCCCCTGTGTAGTAATGTAACAGCAGCTCCTTACTAGATACAGACATTACGGAACTGCCCTGTTCTAATTCCAGCAGACATAAGTCCACTTAGGAAGATGCAAGTCACCAGCAGGATTCCAGCCTTTTTTTCCTTTCACACAGAAATCAGTGTCCATCCTTCTGCCTTTTTTCTTCAAAACATATGCATTTTACCTAATGCATGCCTTTGTCCCATCAACTAAAATATGCTTGTGTGCATTCCCCCCCTCCAAAAAATATTAAAATGGGCAGGGAGTCCCAGGTTCATCACACCTTTGCCTAAAAGGATCTTAGGTCCTTGAGCTGGACACGCTTCCATATGAAGCTGTGAAGAATTGCTCCCAGCCAGTATAGATTAAGGAAAAATAGAGCTCATAGACTGCATGCAGCAGAGAAATTCTACATATGTAGCCCCCAAGGTCTCCTGGCAGATCTCTAGAGCTTCCTTAACCCCCACCCCATTTTTTAAAAATGTATTTTCAGGTGAATATTCACCTGAAAACAGCCCCCAAAGCATGAAAAAGTCTTGTGTTCTTGTTTTCCCATCCACCCCAGAAACCCCAACCCCTCAAGCATACTTATTTAGTCATAAACTGGATGAAAAGTTCAACTGGAAGTGGTGTAATGTCACTTCCAAAGCGCTGATGATGTTCTGGTGCAGCCGAAAGGCTGGTGGAGGTCATGGGGTGAAAATTGTCCCTGTCCCTGTGCAGTTCCCTGTTCCAGTGTAGGCAGTCCTTGGCTGGCCTTCTGGTACTATCAAGGTGGGACTTTGGGAGCAAAGGTCCAGGGTCCCACTCAACAGAATTAAGGGGTTGACTCCAGTGGGGTCCTCAGATCTCAGGGTCTGGTCCCAATTCTGTGTTCCTTATGTCAAGGGAAGAAATCTCAGGGTGAGAAAGCTGTTTTGAAAATGTATGTCTGTGCATGTGTGTTTTCCTCATTTTTTATACTTAAGTGTTTGTTTATTTGAAAGGCATGCTCTGTGCAGTTGTGGTTTGATGCTTAAAGACATTATCCGGGGGCTGCTCCTTATAACATCGCTTTTGTAATATCATTAGGGCCCATCTCCTGTGACATCATCTGGGCCCCAGGATAGTCCTGACCTGGCAAACTTAGCCTCCAGACATAGCAGGGCAGGGTTGGCTAACCATACTTTGAAATGAATATATCTTATTGCTTATAGGGCCGCCTTCTATAAAGGGGTTGAATCCACAAGCTAAATTACCAAACTGAATCACTAGACTGACCAGTGGCGTAAATGGAAGCCACATTAGGTGTGATGGTGAGTTAGGAATTGTGTCACGAGTCTTCTTAATGCATAGTATCTTAATGCATAGGGAGAGAGGAAAAGAGGGGCTGAGATCTTGCCCCAGTAGGCTCAGGCAAAATCAAGCTGCTGCAGGAACTCCTAGCTTGTGTGTCCTTCTTCACTAGCAACTTTTGCCCACTTGACCAAACTCTGATGTTGCTTGGCCACATGTATCTCAGTTTTCATCTGTGAAATGTTGGAGGGTATGAGTTAACCATTCACTTCCCTAAAGCAGCCTTGAAATTTTTCAATCCACCCAGCCTGCTATTAATTGGAGGGTGGGGCTGCCCTCTGCCTGCCTGCTAGTCTGCCACCCTTAGGTGCATTACAGGTTACTGTCCCATTACCTGTGTTGAAGTAAGACTCAACAGACAGTCTTGTCAACTTTGTACACTGACAGGGAGAGGATGTATGTGCCCTTCCATCCTTTGCTTTAGCCATCACAAAGTCTGGCTCTGACACCAGTGCTGAGATTCAGCAGCCAGTCTGATTGGCTTGAGTAGATGCAGTGGAGGGCAGAGGCATCTTTTCTTTTGCTCGAGGCAAGAATTTGACTTGGTCCAGTCTTGGCACCACAGTTGCCAGTGTGAAAACTGGAGATTGCTCCCATCCCTTTAATGGTTGTGTAGAAGAGGGAATTTCAGCAAGTGTTGCTTGTTGCCACACAACCAGGTAACAAGCAGCACCTGCAGAAATACCCTCTTCTATTAAACCATTAAAGGTACAGGAGCTGCCTCCAGTTTTCACTCTGGCAACCCTAGCTAGCACCTTGTTGAGAAGGCCACCATAAGGGAACCTTGAACAGAAGATGGCTAGTCCAGTCTGAAGAAATCAGACTGACAATAAGAATGAATGAAGAGAGGCGCAGCCACACACTGGCTGAAACAGAGTAGCTGGCCTAATTCTGCAGTGTTGAGTTGGAACAGAACAGAAACAACAGTAACAGTATGAACAAAGCAGGCAGGTAGGGAAGCACAGAGTCTTCTTGCCTGAGCTGTTCATTCTGCTGAGCATGGATGTATTGGGGGGCGGGGGGGCCCAGAAGTGACTTGAATGTTCGAAACATCCCCACAAGGAGGAGATTCATGGCAGCAGGGGTTACCATAATTCAGCACAGATAGGATTCAGCTGGTAGGAAACAGATGCTGGGTTCATTCCGGTTAGAAATAAGGTTGTAAATGTTAGCACTGAGGCCAATTAACCATCACAGCAGCCCATCTAATGTGAGGTTAGAGGCTTGGTTTGGGGCCCTGGGACGTTCAACTGTGCAAAACCTAATGAAATGAATGGCAGCTACACAAGGGCACAAATACAGAGCGAGAGAGATGCACACACACACAAACACACTGTGCACACACACAGCCCAGCACAGTACGGGGGGCAGGGGGAATGCACAAACCTCAAAAAGGAAAAAAAAAGTTTACAATATTCCCGAGTTAAGGGTAGCAACCCTTCTAATTTTCAATGTCTCCACCAAAAAGGCAGCCTGAGCACTCCAAACACACACACACACACACCAGTGAAGCAATAAGGGCAATTACTTCTACTGCTGCTGCTGTCAACTGCCACTACTTCTACAACCTCTGCTGCAGTTCACACAAACATATGCAAGGTAAATCCACTATGTTGTCATAGTGCTGTAGTGTGGAATGATGACTGGCGTTCAAATCCTTTCACAATCATAAAGTTCACATGGGCCAGCTGTTCCCTATCAGCCTAAGGAAATGCACATGGTTGTTGTGAGCAGGGCTGGGCCTGCCATTAGGCTGAATGTGGCAATCCCCTCAGGTGGCAGATGCCAAGAGGCACCTTCTGACTTTTCTGTTCATGAACTCCCCAGCTGTCATGGGTGGTGGATGCAATTCTGTTGCCAGTGCCAAAATTAGATTTGGCTGCCAGTCTTGCCAGCTTCTGTGGATAGGCTGAATGGATAAGAAACTCTGACAGGTCCAGGGGCTAGTCTCCTCCAGGACCTTTCTGGGGCTACACAGAGTGCCAAAAATACTTCCAAATGAAAAATAAATATAAATATAAAGCACAACCAGATGGGGCTGGATGTCCTCTTCCGGTTTTGAAAAATGGGCATTTGAAAATGTCAAAACAGTACGCAATAGACTCCTTTGTAAAGGAGAATTCTGTTCTTGGAGGATTCTAGGACTGCTGCTGCACTGCAGAAATAATCCACTTTGACACCACTTTTAACTATCATGGCTCCATCCTATGGAATCCTGGGATTGGTAGTTTGTTATGGCACCAGAGCTCTCTGACAGAGAAGGCTAAATATCTCACAAAACTACAAATCCCAGAATTCCACAGCATTGAGCCAATGGCTCAAACTGCATTATTTCTGCAGTGTATCGGCAGGCCAAGAGAGGTAGCTCACCCTGTTTTCCCCCAGAAAAAGGGCAGTCTAGGAAAAGGGAAGGGAAAGCAAAAATAGACTTAGCATGACAGACTCAGGGCTGAACTTTATTCACTCTGACCCCCCCTTTTTTTTTTTTAGTGTGCTGAGGCAACTATTGCTAAGAAGGTAAGAATGGAATCTAGCTTCTTGGAGGGAATCCCTTGCATTTATTGGGATTCAGAAAGTCTAAAACATCAGCATCTGTGATGGTGGAGATATGTTTTCAAAGGTGATTGTTCTCCAGTTCTTGGCATTCTGAACACCCTCTCAAGGCCACTTAGGTGAGAATTGTCCTCTGGCAAGTCAACACCACTCTCCTCATCTTCCTGTATTTGCTGCATGGCCTGGCTGCCTCCCTTCCCTTAGCATCACTTCCCATTGCTTGGTTATGGGATAACCTTTTAAAAATCATGAGCATGCATTCTTGCTTTGTAAACTGAAAACAAACGAAGGAATAAATAAATAAATCAGGATAATTAAATATATATTTTAAAGGAACAAACCACCCCAAACCCCATAGTGAACTCAGATGGTATATTTTAGCAGATAAAAAGCCAAAATGAGGGAACCGGATCAGTCCTAAGATATTTAAACCCTAAGATACTTTAAAAGAAAACAGAAAACTCTTAGGGGGCAAAATGCTAAACCACAATCCCCCCCCCAACTCAAAGAAGACAGTGGCTGTCTAAATGGTGAAAATAACCCTCATGGAATTCACTAGGAATACAATATGTCTAAATGGGATCCTGCATCATTTTGCTGTATTCAGAAGCAGGGGAGCCCAAAATGGCAAAAACTCCACAGGAAAAGCCTTTGTGGCTTTTTCTGGAGTTTTTAACAAACAGCGATGGGAGTGTGCATTCCTGCTATCCTTAGGATAAGCGATTCAATATGAATTGCTTTCCCATTCAAGAGGAAGTGCAAAGCTGATTGACCAGGCGAGTGTGGGGGCGGGGCTTGCTAACAGGGCAAGTGCCTGCTGCCGCCATGTTGAATTTTCGCCTTAGTGAGCAATCGCTAAGGCGGTAAAACAAGGTTTGTTTTTTTTTTGTTTTGCTGTCCTGTTAAATAAAAAAATTGCTCTAGCGCTCTAGTGCACTGTAGACATTGGGTTTTTTTTAAAAAAAGTTTGGCAGCAGCTAAGTACTAACACGAGTAAAACACTTGCATCTGCCACCTTGCATGCGAAGCTTATGGGAGCAAAAACACCGTTAAAACAAGTCGTATGTGCTCAGTAGCCACTGGATATTGAGGATCAGTTGGAAAAGAAACCTGGAAGACTGGGGCAGGACGGGAACAATGGAATGGATTATCCTGGATATGGGCATGGCTAGCTGAGACCCTGAACAGGAGGGCAGAAGATGATTCCAAAAACTGAAGCACACCGAATAGAGGGTAAGAATATACTGCAACACTTTGTTGCAGTTTTTCAGCTGTGTTCTTAAGGCCACCTGTCCTCTTAAACAACTCTGTCCATGCTTACTTGTTGTCCATTTGCCCACCATTCTTCCAGAGCAATGATGTGGTGCCATCCCTTTTCCTCCTTCACCCCCCTGGCACATAACCCCCCTTCTAAGTGAAGCCCAAGTGCTTGTCCTGGTGTCTATGTAAAATATACTGCTTGTTCTTTTTGCCTGTTCCATTCCATTCTTTCCTCTGGGTCTCAATCTGGGAGAAAGGAGGCATAGAAAGCAAACAAAATAATAATAATAATAATAATAATAATAATAAAAAAATATAAACTGCCTGGGGCAGGGATCTCTTTTTTTAAAAAAATATTAATTTGTGTTATTCTTCCAAGCACTGTATGTGCAATGACAGCAACGTTTCCCAAATATCACTTTGTCATTCATGAACTATTCGGGGCAATTGTAAAGGCCTGGCAATACCACCCCATCTCACCAAAAAAATCGATGCATCTTTTTGTAGAAAACGTAAAATTTGTGGGGGGGAAATGCTTCTATTCTACCCAGTGCACATTTTTCGAGCTCTTCCACTCGTGTTGTTTCATGCATCGGATATACAAAGGTGTATGCAGCATGCATATACCCACGTCACAAACATGCACCCTCCATCTTTACCATATTTGCTGCTGAGAGCCAGTCGGCTGGAATGTGTGGCTGGGTTGCATTATGGCTCGCGGATACTACGCGTTCTTCCTCTCTTTACCTCCTCAGGCCAATAGATGGCGCCCTTTACACAAGGCAGCTCTTTGGAGCCGGCAAGGTTGGGGGGAGTGACTTCCATTACAGCAACTGGAGGAAAAAACCTTAACCCTTCCTAAACTACTGGGAGCATCCTCCACGACTTTTCAGGGCTGGGAGAATGAATTGTACTAGATGCAAATGAGATGTAGCCCCTGTATTGACTGAGTGATTGCATTTATATCCTACCTTTCCTTCAGGGAACTAATACAGTATAAATGTCTTTTTAAATATAAAATATAAATATAAAATATAAATATAAAAAAAAGTATACATGTCCTCTTCTCCATGTTATCCTCAGGCTGCATCTGCACTGCAGAAACAATCCACTCTGACACTGCTTCAACTGCCGTGGCTCAATGCTATGGAATTCTGGGATCTCTAGTTTGTTGTGGCACCAGCACTTTCTGACAGAGAAGGCTAAATATCTCACAAAACTACAAGTCCCAGAATTTCATAGCATTGAGCCGCCATGGCAGTTAAAGTGGTGTCAAACTGGATTGTTTCTCCAGTGCAGATGCAGCCTCAGAATCAGTGAGAGATAGTGGTTCCCATGTTAGTGGAGCAGTGCATCCGCTCTGCTCCCCCAGTGTATTATTACTTCGGCTCTCACATTTCTAGCATTGCAGAAGGTAAGATAATAGAAAATTATTCACACCTAGAACTCATATTGGCTGTATCCAGGTACCGTTGGTAACTTTGTTTGCCTCCTTTCTCTGTATATATTTCTAAATTCACAACTGAGGTTTTAAGGGGTTGTCTAGACAGCGAAAATACTCACAGAATTTGAGGAGAATGAGACTTGTCTAAATGCCATCCTGCATCAATCCACTGCAGGGGGGATCCACCAAAAACTCCACAGGAAAAACCTTTGCAGCTTTTCAAGTATTTTTTAAAAAGCTCTATGGACAATATGTGCATTCCGCTCATTGGGACAACTGATTCATATTCATTCGTATTCCTGATAAGAGCAGAAGTGGAAAGCTGATTGGTCGGATGTGCGCAGTGGGTGGAGCTTGCTAATAAAGCAAGCACCCAGAACTGCCATAGCGATCATGTCCCGAGGTGACTAAACAGCCTTTTTTCTTTTTTCTATTAATTTAGGTGGAATATCACACTTCCACACCTAAGGTATGCTTTTTTAAAAAAATACTGTTCAGTAGCAGCAACTGGTGACAATAAAAACACGAGTAATTCACTTGTGCCCACCATCTTGATTCATAGGCATGTCTGTCGGAACAGCGAAAGCAGATAGCTTTGCATGCCTGCGATCTTGCCAAAAACCCGTTAAGACAAATTGAAGCTGTTTTGAATTGGTGTTAGTGCACATCAATACACATTTCCCCCCTGGTACAGACATGGCACCAGTCACTGCAATGGTAGCGGTGTTAGTGCCTTCAAGTTGTTTCCATATCGGGGCAAGATTCATTTAGCGGCAGTTAGCCTTTGCCTTCCTTTGAGGCTGAGGTCATCTAGTGGGTTTCCACGGCTGAGTGGGGATTCAAAGCCTGAGGGTTGTCCACACAGTGAAAATATTCCTCACAGAATTTGCTCAGAAAATGAGCTGTCTTAATGGGATCCCGCATTGTCTCATTGTATTGTGAAGGAGGGGGACCAAAAAGAGGAAAAATTACTCCAGAAAAACCTTCGCGGCTTTTCCCAACTTTTAAAAAAAGCTCCAGTGATATGTGCACTTTTGCTCATTAAGACAAGCAATTCGACATGAATCGCTTCCCCATGCAGGACAAAGTGCAAACCTGATTGGCTGGATGAGCGCAGGGGGCGGGGCAGGGTTACAGGCCAACTCCCTGCTGCCACCATGTTGGATTTTCAGCTTAGTGAGTGATTGCTAAGGTGATAAAATGGGGATTTGTGCTATCTTTTCTCTCTCTCTCTCTTTTTTTTTTTTGAAAGGTGGAATAAACTTGAGTGCACCATAGAAGTTTTTTTTTTTTAAAGTTTATGGGGTCTGTAAAACCATTAAGACAGGTCACAGCTGCTGCCACTTGCTATTACTGAGGAGCAGTCTGGTTTTTTGTTTTTGTTTTTCTCTTCCTGTAGACAAGCCCCTGGTCTCCAGAGTCACAATCCAACGCTCAAACCACTATGCCATGCTGGCTCTACTACAATGCTAGACTGAAGGAAAATGGGAGAATTTCATTGGAAGGGCAGAATTCTTATGAGGCCAGGGCCCCAAGCCTTCATTTTCCCTCCCCATAGCTACATCCTGGACACCCTCCAAAGTTCCTTCTTCTGACCAACAATAAAAGATATACTGCATGACTCCTTTTGTTTCTGGGACTGATGTGGTTCCACCTTGGAAATTAAATTGATTTGGAAGCTGCTGACTGAATGGGTTGCTTGGGCACCTGGATGAAAGGCATGGGCAGAATAACCAA
Organism: Gambelia wislizenii; assembly: GCA_030847615.1. NCBI lineage: Eukaryota > Metazoa > Chordata > Lepidosauria > Squamata > Crotaphytidae > Gambelia > Gambelia wislizenii. The sequence continues at coordinate 240,145,946 of JAUMIR010000002.1, read as the reverse complement.
TGCTCTAACCAGGCTGCAGCCTCTATCTACAGCTCAGTAAGTTACTTTTAAGATACATTTAAGGAGACATACTGAAGCCCCCTGTAACTGAGCAATGGGTGACGCTCTATAAGGACTTTATCACACTACACTGTTATACTGCTATTATTCCACTTTTACTGTGATGGCTGCCTCCTGTGGAATTTTGGGGTTTGTACTTTAGTGAGGCCTCAGAGCTCTGTGAGCTATAGTGCTGCTATTCCACTTTAACTGCCATGGCTGCATTTCTATGGAATCCTGGGATTTGCAGTTCAGGAAGGGGCCTTTAAAATTCTCAGCCAGGGAGCTCCAGTGCCTCACCAAACTGCAAACCCCAGGATGCCATAGGATGGAGCCATAGGATGGAACCATGGAAGTTAAAATGGAACCATAGTGCTATAATTATGTAGTGTGAATGGGCCCCTTGTGTTACTTTCACATCTGCTGAAATGGAGATGAGGGACTATGAAGGGTTATACAGTAACAAAAAGGGATGAAGGAGAGAAGAGGAAAGTCTGGGCTGCAATTCTATGTGGAGCTGCAGAAGATGGAGACCTATGCAAAAGACACAGGATTATGGAGATTTTCAGACAACACTGTTACAGTGTTACTATTCCACTTTATTTGCTATGGCTACCTCCTCTTGAATCCTAGGATTTGCAGTTTAGGGAGGGACATTTACAACTCTCAGCCAGAGAGGTCTTAAGCCTCACTAAACTACAAACCCCAGAATTCCACAGGAGGAAGCCAGAGCAGTTAAAGTGGAATAGTAACACTATAACAGTGTAGTCTAAAAATCTCATTTCACACATGTTTATTCTTCAGTATGAGTCTGAAGAAGGAGTGCCATCCTTCAGGATTTCACTTCCTCTGCAGAGTTTCTGTAAATACAATTTCCCAGTGGGATACTTGCCTGGGGGTGTGTGTTCGAAACCTGTGGGTCTCCAGATGCTTTTGGACTACAGCTTCCAGAATCCCTCACCACTGGTTATACTTGCCTAGGGCTTTTGGGAGTTAAAAGTCCAACAACTGGGGATATAAGATTGGGAACATTACTTTGGAGCTCCAGCTTGGGGGAATATACAATACAGTTGCCCCTCCACATTCGCAAGCTCGGCATTCGTGGTTTTGATTATTCGCGGTTTTGGGAGGGCCCCCCTGCCCTCCCAAAACTGTGACACAGGGCCTCCGGAGGCTCCGTGAAGGCCCTGGGAGGGAGCGGGGAGGCCCCGTGAAGGCCCTGGGAGGGAGTGGGGAGGCCCCGTGAGGTCCCGTGGAGGTCCCGTGGAGGTCCCGTGAAGGCCCTGGGAGGGAGTGGGGAGGCCTCCACGGGGCCTTTGGAGACCCTCCGGAGGCCCCGTGAAGGCCCAGGGGGGGAGGGCCGCGGAGGCCTCCACGGAGCCTTGCGAGGCCCTGTGAAGGCCTTGGGGGGGGAGTGGGGAGGGCTGCGGAGGCCTCCATGGGGCCTCATGAGGCCCCGTGAAGGCCTTGGGGGGGAATGGGGAGGGCTGTGGAGGCCTCCATGGGGCCTAGTGAGGCGCCGTGAAGGCCCTGGGAGGGAGGGGGGAGAGCCGGGGAGGCATCCATGGGGCCTCCCGAGACGCTCCGTAGGCCCCATGAAGGCCCTAGGGGGGGAGGGCCGGGGAGGCATCCACGGGGCCTCGGGAGGGTCTCCGGAGGCCCCGTGAAGGCCTTGGGTGGGAGTGGGGAGTCTGGGGAAAGTGAACATGGGGCCTCCAGAGGCCCTGTGGTCGCTTTGGCGGGGGGGGGGGCAACCAATATTCACGTTTTTTTCACATTCGCGGGGGTCCATGGAACCTAACCCCCACGAATGTGAAGGGACGACTGTATATATATTTTCCAAACACAGAGATTTGAAGAATAAAAGGGGTGTTTGTGTGCATTCATTAATACAAAGAAGAAGGATCTCCAGCCTGGCAAGTTGTATTTGGCCAGCTGGCCTGGGTTTGTTCTAATCCATGGGGTGTCCTAATGAGCCATTTCTAACTCCTCCTAAGAAGGAGTGCAACTTTAGGGAAGGGAGATGGAGACTGAAGTGACTGAATCGAAACCATGTCCATGGCTTATTCCCAGGAAGGTAAGGAAGGAGCAAAAGCTGCTCCACACCCAGATAGCATTTTTATACCCTTCAACATTCCACAGCTGAAAACTGAGACACATGTGGCCAAGCAATATTTGAGAGTGGTCAAGATGGCAAAAGTTTTTTTAATGAGGAAGAACACACAAGCTAGGAGAGACTGCAGCAGTTTGCTTTTGCCTGAGTCTACTGGGAAGGGCAAGATCATGCCCCCTCATCTCCTCCCACTGCTCTTGTCAATTGAGTCAAACTCCTTTTGCACTTTGAACTTCATTTAAAGCAGTTGAAATAAGGTGAGGACAAACGGGGAGACGGGGAACATTTTAAAAGTAGCTGGAAAAGTGGGGTGGCAGAGGATTAAGGATCAATTAAGATATAGCCGCTGCCAAATTGGGATAGTTGAGGATATGCAGTTTGATGAACCAGTTAAGTCCTCGGCATGGAACTCAAGCCAAGTTCTCGAAAAGCTAGCTGAGAGTGCTTCTTTGCTCCTCTGTTTTCCCTATATGGAAAAGGCAAAACAACAACAAACCAGGTCCCTGAATGAAGCACTTGCTGGAGAAGCTTTAGTCAGTGCTTGCTTTGGATGGAGACCACGTGACAACATTAGTGGTAAGCCTCCATCCCTGTGCTGCCTTGTTTGGTCCATTAGGAGTTTCGGGTATGGCATCTGACCTCCATCTGCCCCCCCCCCCCCAAATATTCCCTACCCCTGCATTAATAGTACTGCTCTCTAGCATTGATATAGCTCTTCGGAACCCTTTCCACCTATAGGTTAGTTCAGCATTCTTTTCAATAACCCTGCAAGGTAGGTCAGTATTATATTGTTTCCCCATCAGCAAATGGGGGTGGGAAGTAGGGTAGCATAAATCCTGTAGGCAACACCATGTATCATTCGGAGCTTCTGTCCTTTCCTACAGCTATACAGTTGGATTGGCGTCAGCTGCTCTCGGGATACTGTATTGATTTTTGGAAGCAGTTCATTTATAACCATTGGGTAGTTGAACTTTCACCCTGTCGTTTCCTCCTGACATTTCTGGGAATTGCTGGAGAGAGGGCTTTGGGGCTTATTTTAAAGGAGTTTACAGGAGGCAAGTGATAACAGACAAGGCACACGGGTGGTTTAATACACACTTGACTTCCTGCCGAGCACTTGGTGAAGGCAACCTGCCCAGGAAGAAAGTGGCATGAGTCACAGGTGATTCCTTTGAGTGGGTGATGCCTGACCAGGAGGCAGTTTAGTTTTATTGTCTTTGGCCAGTTTAGAAAAGGATCTTGTAGCACCTTTGAGACTGAAAAAACTGAGACTAACTAGCCCCCATATCACATTACACTGTTATAGTGCTATTATTCTAGTTTAACTGCTCTGGCTGCCTCCTGTGGAATTCTGGGGTTTGTAGTTTAGTGAGGCCTAAGAGCTCTCTGACTGATAATTCTAAATGCCCCTCCCTAAACTGCAAATCCCAGGATTCCACAGGAGGCAGTTAAAGTGGAATGATAGCGTTATAACAGTGTAGTGTGATAACCTGCTAGGATGACATCTGATGAAGTAGACTTAAGTCTACGGAAGCTTATGCTACCAACTTGTTACTCTCAGTCTCAAAGGTGCTACAAGATCCCTTTGCATACTGATCCAGACTAACACGGTTGTGTCTTTGACTTGGGCCAGTTTAGTCACCCCTGGATGGGCTTAGTTAGCAGCAGAGATTTGCCTTGAATCAATATTGGCCAAATAAATGGGGAGCTTAAAGCTCTTGCTTGCGAAACTCCAAAATACCTTTTTTCCAGCCTGAGTTCTCAAAAATTAGAGGTGTTAGAAGAAATGACTGCAAAATTCATTGACATTGATTGATGAATGAGGAAGACGACTAGGCAGGGAGCTGTCCAGGAAGTAGGGAAAGGGCTCCCCATATTCTAGAGCACATGACTCTGGAACCTATGGCCTTTCTGATATTGTTGAACTCCAGTTCCCCTGAGCTGTAACTAGCCTGGCCCATGGTGAGGCATGATGGGAGGAGCAGTTCATCAATATCTAGAGCAGCCTTTTCCAATCTTTTTACTCTGAAGAAACCTTTGAAATACTTTTCAGTCTCAGGAAAACCCTGCATAAAAATTATTACATCTGCAGCTCAAAAAATATTTTTCCCTCTTGCGAGAGCCTGCCCTGGAAGGCTGAAGTTTCTGCATCCCTGTTCTAGAGAATATAGTGGAACAACTGTCCCAAAATGTGATGCACAGGGCCACAACTCCATCATCTCTAGCCAACTGTGTCCAATGGAGCCAGCTGGGGACAGCTATGGCAGAATACACAATACAAACATAAAGGCAAAGGGCGTGTCTCCATTAGCTCTGTTCAGATTCTGTGATTCCAACTTTCAGCTGCCTTGCATCCAGTGTGGCTTACAGAGCATCTGTTTTCCCACTGCTGAGCTGTCCTTCAGCTAAACAGCTACTCTTCTGCTCTCCAGGCCTGCCTGTCATTTACCTTTGGACAAGCACAAGCTAGGAGGAGCTGCTTTTGAGAGGCCAGGAGGGTATCTGTGCTTTCCAAATATTTGTGTCTCAAAGTGAGCCATACCTCTGATCCTTATAAATGCCCACTTATGGCTAGCAGAACCCCCACGCACAAGGGCCTGTGTCTGGGGAAGAGGGAGCGCAGATGGAGTCTGTTATGACAGCCCTGATAAGGCACGAGTGTTGACAGAAGCAATAATGAGATCCATTCACTTCTGCTCACTATCAGGTAGCGGCAGGGATGATTCTGGAATGCAAGGGTGAGAAAGATGGTATGCACCGATCCACACGCTCTCATGCTCTGGATTCTCTCCATTATGAGGTCCTTTATTTAACAGTGAGAGAGAGCATTCTTCACATGGGAACAACTTCTGTCTCTTAAAATTATGCCGCCCCTTCCCAGATTTCCTAATCATTTCCTATTTTGTAGTTTCAGACCATCTGCAACCAATATTTATTTTTAATGTCTATTTCATCCTATCCCAAGAATGTAGGCTTGGGCTCTGGCGCCAAAGAATTTACAGTAGAGATAGGGATTCCGTGCACATATTGCCGCCGTTTAATAATATGGGGTGCAACCGTTCCCATTTTTTGCCATCTGTGGGAGGTCCCAGAACTGAACCCCTGCAGTTCTGGAGGGACCACTATACAGTTAACTAGGATCCAGTCTCATTTAATATGGCACAACTTCCCAGCTTCAGTGGAGGAGGATTGAGAAATGTCAAGGTTAGACAGTGAGTGTGCCATTGAGACCCCTGCAAACACAGATAGTACCGTTCCCTTGGTCTACCATGTGTAATTAAAGCCCCATGACTATTTTTGGGAAAGTGAAAAGCAGCTGTAAGAAGGGGCAGTTCTGAGCAATGGAGCTTCAAGTTGGGAAACTCTTGTGCCCTCACCAGCCTTATTTCTGTGTCACAGGGTTCCAGATAATAATAATAAAATAATAATAATATTTATTTCTCACTCACCTCTCCCTAGGGATCAAGGTGGGGAACAACAGAATTACACATAACTCATAGCAGTTAAAATCTCTCTCTCTGGCTTTTGGCTTTTCTTCGCAAATGAAGATTCAGGAAGGACTCATCCCTTGCTTTCTGCAAGCGCGCTGATGACTAAAAAGGCCAATCAGATAAACAAATCCAGTTGCAGAAAGCACAGCAGAGAGTCTCCTTTGGGGATATTTCTGCGTTGTGATTCTTTCTGCGTTGTTGTTTCTCTTCAAGACTTGTTCGGCGTGAGTTCTCAAATAAGGCTGCAGCATTGTGGATAGTGCGTCTCCAAGCCTCCCGATGTGAGGCCAGGCCAGACCATTGGTGGTGATCAATTTGGCTGAGCCTGAGATGTTGCTTCAGGGAGTCTTTGTATCGCTTTTTGGGAGCGCCCCTCTTATGCTGACCCGTGGCGAGTTCACCGTAGAGTACAGTTGCCCCTCCACATTCACGAACTTAGCATTCGCGGTTTTGAATATTTGCGGGTTTTGGGAGGGCCCACTGCCCTCCCAAAAGCAGCAACACGGGGCCTCTGGAGGCCCCGTTAAGGCCTTGGGTGAGAGGGGGGAGGGCCGGGGAGGCCTTCACGGAGCCCAAGGAGATGCTCTGGAGGCCCCATGAAGGCCTTGGGAGGGAGGGGGGAGGCCATCACGGAGCCCAAGGAGATGCTCCGGAGGCCCCATGAAGGCTTTGGGCGGGAGGGGGGAGGCCTTCACGGAGTCCCTGGAGACGCTCCGGAGGCCCCATGAAGGCCTTGGGAGGGAGCGGGAGGGCCAGGGAGGCCTTCACGGAGCCCCCGGAGATGCTCCGGAGGCCCCATGATGGCCTTGGGAAGGAGGGGGGAGGGCCGGAGAGGCCTTCACGGAGCCCCCGGAGATGCTCCGGAGGCCCCATGAAGGCTTTGGGCGGGAGGGGGGAGGCCTTCACGGAGCCCCCGGAGATGCTCCGGAGGCCCCATGAAGACCTTGGGAGGGAGGGGGGGAGGCCTTCACGGAGCCCAAGGAGACGCTTCGGAGGCCCCATGAAGGCTTTGGGCGGGGGGGGAGCCGTTCCCGGAGCCCCCGGAGACGCTCTGGAGGCCCCATGATGGCCTTGGGAGGGAGGGGGGAGGCTTTCACGGAGCCCAAGGAGATGCTCCGGAGGCCCCATAAAGGCTTTGGGCGGGAGGGGGGAGGCCTTCACGGAGCCCAAGGAGACGCTCCGGAGGCCCCATGAAGGCTTTGGGCAGGGGGGCCTTCCCGGAGCCCCCGGAGACGCTCCGGAGGCCCCATGAAGGCCTTGGGAGGGAGGGGGGAGGGCCAGGGAGGCCTTCACGGAGCCCCTGGAAAAGCTCCGGAGGCCCCATGAAGGCTTTGGGAGGGAGGGGGGAGGCGGGGGAAAGCGACTATGGGGCCTCCGGAAGCCCCGTGGTCGCTTTTGCAGGGGAGGGGGAGGGCAGTTCTTATTCATGGATTTTTTGCATTTGCGGGGGTCTGGGGAACTTAACTCCCACGAATGTGAAGGGATGACTGTACTATTTTTGGGAGGCGATGGTCCTCCATCCTAGAAACATGCCCTGTCCAGTGCAGCAGTGTTCTCAATATCATGGCCTCAATGCTGGTGATCCCTGCTTGCTCAAGGACAGCAACATTCATCACATAGTCAGTCCAGTGTATATTTAGGATTGTACATATACAGTGGTGATGAAAGCGTTTGAGGAGTTGTAAGTGGTGGCGATAGATGACCCATGTTTCAGACCCATAAGGGAGAATAGACAGTACAATGGCTCCATACACACTGAAATTTGTGCTTCGCCTCAGGTGTTTATTACTCCAGACTCTTTTGTAAAGTCTTCCAAATGCACTATGTGCCTTTGCTAATCTGTGATCGATCTCTTTGTCAATCTTGGCATCTGAGGAGATGATGCTTCCCAGGTAGGTGAACTGCTGAACAGACTTAAGCACAGATTTGCCGACAGCAATGTGGGGATGATGGTTTTCATCTTGTGGTGCAGGCTGGTAGAGAACTTCTGTTTTCTTAAGGTTGACTTCAGCCAAATACATATTGATTAAAATACAATGACCCATTAAAACATATAATATTAATTTTAAAAAGAAACAAAACCAATAAATATTAAAACAATTAAAAATTCACAGTTTAAAAATCATCTGGATAGGCCTGCCTATGTAAATATAGATATGTATTTACTCTCAAAGACAGATTTTAAAAATCCTGTACAGGGCAGAGTTTTTGGTTTTTGCTAGAGGAACTTGTAGTAGAAAAAAAAATAGGCATGTCTCCTCCATCTCTTCTTGGCTGAAAACATGTCTGTCCTCCATCTGTTTTTCTTTACAAAAAGTGACATTTGGGGCTTTTCCCACATGCTTTTGTATATAATATGTAATCTGCTATGTAGTTTGGGTCTGACTGTCGTAAACAAATGAAGGGACCATTTTCTGTGGGAAGGAATACATATTCATGGCCGCATTGCTAGCATGATTGGCCATGTTATGTGCATTAAACATGTTATCGTTATCATCAAATATACAAACAAGAACAAATAAGTATCACTTAGTGAAACCCATAATCCAAACTGACTATGAGATTTTTGTAGCTTTTTGGAGGACCTATATTCCTATGTTTTATTTTATGACCTACATTTATATTCTTCCTTTCCTCCAGTTAACTAATGTGTAGTGTGCAGATCTTTCCTCTTCCCTATTTTATCCTCCCAACAACCATGTGGAGTAGGTCAGCCAGACAGAATGAGAGAGACTGGCCCACACTCACCCAGTCTGTTTCATGGTGTGTGTGTGTGAAAGAGAGAGAGAGAGAGAGAGAGGGTGGTGGTGATGGTACTTTAATCTGGGTCTTTGCAGTCAAGCATCCTAACCTTGTTATCATCCTAGCAACTTGCCTGCTTTATCCTTGTTGTTGTTATATGTTTTCAAGTCCTTGCCGCCTTATGGCAACCCTATTGCAGGTTTTCTTGGCAAGATTTGTTCAGATGGGGTTTGCCTTTGCCTTCATTTAAGGCTGAGAGGGTGTGACCTACTCAAAGTTGCCCAGTGGGTTTCCATGGCCAAGCAGGGATTCAAACTGTAGTCTCCAGAATTGTAGTCCAATGCTCAAACCACTACACCATGCTGGCTCTCATTCTTACACACTTTGCACAGGGGAAGGAAAAAGGTCAAGAGAAGACAGATGTGAACACAGTTATAACCAGCCCATAATAAGCCACAACTATTTTATTTATTTATTTATTTATTTATACCCCGCTCTTTAGCCACAAGGCTATCGGAGTGGCTTACAAATTGTTTTAAGCAATAGCAATTTACACATCTACACTGCATTAAGCAGTTTCCAATGTGTGTTAGCTAATTGTCCCCACAAGCCGGGTACTCATTTTACCGACCTAGGAAAGGATGGAAGGCTCAGAAGTCAATCAGGGAGTCCCATGTTCAACTCAATGAAAGCTCAGACCAATCCAGATGGCATCAGACTACGGTATGTCTGTAACCCTACACACCTTCCTTTTGGGAGTTAAGGTATCCCAAGGTTGTTTTGTAGGATTTGCTGATAATTCTTAGCCAAAACTGAAATATTTTACAATAGGAACCTCTTATCCACTGGGGATTGGTTCTGGGGGGCCTCGTGGATACCAAAAACCGTGGATAATAGCAAATACCATTGAGAACAATGGGACTTCTGGTTTAAAATACCATAAAGTTGCCTTGGAATACCTAGAAAATGGCTAGAGAGGACACATTTTCTAGGAAGACTCTATGGTAAGTGTGCTGTTTTGTGTCCCGTTGATAATTGAATCAATGGATAATGAATCGGCGGATACAGGGGTCCTACTGTATTCCTTTCTCCCATACCCATACTTTTCTTCACAAAGCACTCACATTGATCAATAGCTGGCTTTATTTCTTAAGATCCCAATGAAATCAATGGGATTCATGATAGGTGGCAGGCCTGGTGAACTTAAATTGTGATGAATCTCTTCAGTCAATTTTAATGGATTTCAATCGGTCTACTCTAATCATGATTAAATTTGGATTTACTATACTATATAAGTACTGTACGGTATATGGTAAGGAATATCAAGAGGTGGTTTTGCCTTCCTCTCAAATATTCTCCGCAGCAGCACCTGGTATCCATTGGTGGTCTCCCATCCAAGTACTAACCAGGGCTGACCCTACTTAGCTCCCAAGATCAGTGGTCTAATCAGCAGTGGTTCTTAACCTGTGGACCAGGGACCCCCAGGGGTCTGCAATGTCCTCACAGGCGGTCCACGAAGGTTTGAAGTCTGCTTGGCCCACCTCCTCCCTGCAGTGGTGTGGCCAGGTGACAGGAGGTAAGGCAAAGGCTGGCTGGCTTGGCCTGCCCATTGCCATTCAATCTGCTCACAGCCATAAACTTGCAGGAAGAGGCAAGATGAGGAAAGAAGAACCAGTGCCTCTGAGGGAAGGGTTAATGGATGGTGTAATTGTATTAGTATCGTTTTTATTATTAGGGTTTTAAATCTTGAGTTAAGTCTTGGAGGTCTGCGGCAAGAAAAGATATTTAAAGGGGGTCCCTGGTAAAGAAAAGGTTAAGAGCCACTGGTCTAGTGACTTTAGGGCTGCCTTGCTCAACCTTTTTCTCCTGGAGGAACCCTTGAAATAATGTTCAGGGCCCAGGGAACCCCTGCGTAAACATTATTCTATATACTGCTATTGCTTTCCCCCCACAATCTCAATATCTCGGGGAACCCTGGTTGAGAAACACTGCTTTAAGATATTTAGATTTAGTGAATTAAGAAGTGGATTTAATCCCAGATGAGGGATCACAGTTTAAAAAGCAGCAAGTTGCGGGCTGGCTTCCCCATTGCAGCAAGCTCAAAAGAAAAGCAAGGGGTGGAAAAGAAAAGGCGAGAAGCTGCTTCTGGTTACACAGTACAGTATTATTATTATTATTATTATTATTATTATTATAGTTTATTTCTAGAGTGCTGTCGGTGTACACGGTGCTGTACAAAAACAATCAAGGATAAAACAGAATGAAACCTGCCAAAGGCATACAATCTAAATAAAACAATACCCCCCCACTTGAGAGCCCTTTGGGAGGAGACGGCGCTTTGCACGTGCTCAGAGGCGCTTTGCTCTTCCTCCTCCCTTCCTTTCCAAATGCAAGAGCCGCCCAGCCCAGCCCGACAATCGCCGGGGGAGCCAGATGTTTGCCAGCTGCAGCCCAAACCCCAGCCAGCACCTTGGAAGACTCGCTTTTCTCATCAAAGCAGGAACCACCATACCCAGCGATCTCGCCAGTTTCCCACTAGGTGGATACTGGGAATTGCAGCTGCAAGCGGTTGGGGGTGGGGTGGACACACACGCACACACCACTTCGGAGGACTTTGCAGGGTAAAAAAAAAAACAACTACAGCTCCCAGAAGCCCATGCACAGGAAATGATGGAAGAGGGTGACCTGAACCCGGGCTTGCTGGTAAGTGTATGTTGGAGGAGGAGAGCATGCATGCTTGGGTGGGAGGGGGTGCAAACTGGAGAAATAAAGGGGGTGGGTGGGGAGTCGGGGGACGGATCTCCATTGTAACCAGCATCGTTGTTGCAAAGCTGGCACTGCTGCCCCGAAATAGTCACTTTTCCCCTGCGCTGGGCATAGAAAGCGGCCCTAAGAAGGGCAGGTCGAGAAGTCCATGGCCAAGGCAGGGATGGAGAGCTTGGGAGTGACTTTTGGGGGGTCTCAGCTCTATGGGTTGCCCCAGGGGAGAGCGGCCCCATTGAAACCAAGGGCATTAGGTAACCCAGCCCTTGGTGAATTTTCATTATCCAGTGCATCTCTTCTACTTGAAATAAGCAGTTGGGATGAGGTCTTTTTGTCTTCTGCTCCCAATCAGCAGGGAGTTGTAGTTCCCCCCTCCAAATCGCTTTTGCAAACTCTGGATCTGAAGTATATTGCCTCTGGATGTGAAGGTTGCTTTGGGGCATCCACACTAGAGAAATAATCCAGTTTCAAACTGGATTATTTGCCACATGGTTCTTTCCTATGGAATCTTCCTATGGGATTTGGAGTTTGGTGAGGCACCAGCACTCTTGGGCAGAGAAGGCTAAAGACCCGGCAAAACTATAAATCCCAGGAGTCCATAGGAAGGAGCTTTGAAAATAATCCAGTTTCAAACAGGATTATTTGTGTCGTATGTATTCCTCTATAACCCCCTTACTATGGCAGTGGCTCTTAACTTTTCCTTTACCAGGGACTGCCTTTAAATCTCTTTTTTGCCACGGACCCCCAAGACTTAAGATTTAAAACAACAACACAGTTAGGTGGATTTTAATTTGATACTACTGTAGTTTAATATCTTTTTGTGGGACCCCCAAGACTTAAGATTTAAAACAACAACACAACTAGGTGGATTTTAATTTGATACTACTGTAGTTTAATATCTTTTTGTGGGGGTGGGTGGGGCTTAGGGATTTTAGTCTGTATTGTTGTATTTTAACTGTTGTAAGCCACCCCAGTTGTTTTTAACAGAGAGGTGGGGTAAAAATTATTATTATTATTACACCATCCATTAAACCTTTCCTCAGAGGCACTGGAGGGAGAGGGAAGACTTTTCTGCTACTGCTTCCTGCCAGCTTGTGGCTGGAAGTGGATTAAATGGCAATGTGCAGGCCAAGCCAGCCAGCCTTTTCCTTGGCTCCTATCATGTGTCTGCTCCACTGAAGGGAGGAGGTGGACCAAGCAGCCTTCAAGCCTTCACGGACCCCCCTGTGAGGACATAATGGCCCCCTGGGGGTTCCCAGACCACAGGTTAAGAAGCACTGCACTGTTTTTTGATTACAGAGTCCTCAGGTCATTCTCCCCAGCACCTCTCCCTGAGTGACTGAAGCTCAGCTGCCTTGTAATATTTTCTTATGGTCAGAACATCTCATTTTCCCACCTCCTTTTCTGTCACCAGTGTGGGTTTTAGCTAGGCATCAGTGCAGGCTCTTTTGTTAAAGTTTCAGGAATGGGAGGTAGAAAGCCAAACAGACCAGAGCACAGGGGTGGGGTGGGGTAATTGTCTGTCCAGATATTATGGATGTTAAAACTGAGCCAAAGTAAACAGTTTCCAAAGGAAGCCAGTACTTCTGTCTCTTTAAAATTGCACTTGAACTCATAGCCTTTCTCAGAATTTGCTGGAAAGAAAAGAGAATTTTGGCAGGACAGTTTACCAGGGGTTGAAAAAGATGCACCAGGCAAATACCATATTTTATTCTGAACAACTATAAAAAGTCCAGGAGGGGCCCTAATCTGCCTTATTTTATTCATTTATATGTTTAATTTATATCCCACCTTTCTTCCAGTATGGGATCCACCTTTGCACTTGGTCACCCTAAAGCAATTTGACCAACACAGTTCCATGCATCCCTATCATAAAATGGTCAATCTGTAACCTGGATTGTGTATATGTAGTGCTTAAAACAATAAAAATTATCTGCCAAGGTAACCCAGATTGTGTAAGAAGAAAACATTGTGTTCTGTGCCTTGAATAAATTATGGACATATGCCTGGTTGATCTTATTTTGCTAAGAAAAGCAGAAGAAAAATTATGCTGTTTATACTGTTTTGCATACCTCATTTTGCCTGTGCCACTCATTTGGAGAGGCAAAGCCATGAAGCAATGGTGTCCTGTCCCCTGGCTTGGCATCTGTTACGGCTTCAGAGAGATCACCAAATATTGCCCATACATTTTAAGTTTATATTTGCAGCCAGGAGCATTAGAATATTTTTTTTAAAGGAATGCTAGATTCTCAGCCAGAATAATGTTTTGTCTAATAAGTTAGTAGCAGATGGTGTACCGCTGCTTGTCTTGAAATAAAATTCTGTGGTCAGTCTAGTTGGCTTATGTACATGGAATGAGAGACTGGGTTCTCTCTTGTCCAGTACCTTGGGTGCCAAAATGTCCTGGGCATCCTTGTGTTGCCTTCACCACCAGAATCATAGAGGTATGTCCTTACACCCCACCCAGAAATCAGAATTGACCATTTTCAGCCTCCAAAAATATATATGCAGCAGCCATTGGGGAAACTAAATAATAGCCAGCGGGATTGGGCTTCTTCATAGTAGCTGCCCATAAGCACTGCAGTGGCCATACATGCAAATCAGATGAAATCTGGAGATATATCAATCCTGGCTTCATCACCAGTTCTCTAGCATAACCTCCTGGATTTGTAAGCTGGTGGCAGTTGCTCTAAATTATGTGAGAGCATTTGAGCAAAAAAGCAAGTGTGGGCAAGCCAGTCCTGTGAGGCTAGGTAGCTGACAAGCCTCACTGAGGAATTTTGAACTCTTTAATTTCTACATTTCTTTTCCCTATCACCTACTTGAAAGAAATATGTTCTTGCTTTTAAGCCAAAACCACATGCACGTTTTCATTCCCTTTCACAATGGGTTGGGAATATTACCCAGTGTCAGTAAATGTGCCTTCCTCACTCCCTGCCAGTCATGCTTTTTTTTCTTCTTTGAAATGGTCACATCACCCCGTTCAACTTGTGCAGAAGACACTTGCCTACCTAGGATGCTGACCCAGACGGCTCAAAGTGAGTAGGCTTGAATGTACTGTATTAAGAAATGGTTGATGATAATCTGGCAGTGTGAAACCCCAATTTTTGCATTACTTTGTTCTTGCCTTTGTGGTCCCCTCTTGTCTGTTCCACGGGATGAAAGAAGTACAGCAGAGACCCTTTCCGATTTTATCAGTGCCCCTGTCTTGTTAGCCTTCGGGTGAAACAAATGGTCAAGGAAAGCATGTCAGTTTCACCAACACCCATTGCCTTTTAACTGGAACTTCACCAGTTTCATTGAACAACAGCTTCTGCTGTTTCTTCCTCTTCCTGTAGCTGAACGATCAACTTTGGTGAACAGAAAGGAAAAAGGAAATGGGATGGAGGACAGCATAGTGATTATAAATCCACTTTCCTATATGGCCCTCAGTCAATTAAAAAAACAACAACACCCAGTTTTATGCACACATAATGCCTAATATTTGCCTTTCACACATGCATACCAGCAGAGTGAAAGAGGCTCCATAGTGCTTTGAGGCATGTGTGGAATTGGTCACGGATATCACGCATCTGTGCATTTTTTGTTATATTACATAAATCTAAGTCTCTACTGTTCTAGTTTTCAAATTTCAGAGGAATTAAATTACCTCGGTGGATGCTCTGGCTAGGATAATGTTTAGGCCTAGTTGCAAAGGTACAAAGTTGGCATTCCAGCAGTTAGATGTAACTAGATGGTGCTCCAGTGCTACAGCTGCTACTTTCTTTATGGATAAATGCCCTGTGCTTTTAACAATGACATTGCTCACAGAAATTTATCAGGTGAAGCTTTGCATGTCTCTGTCCCTTAGACCACCCTAAGTCCAATTCCCTTCTGGTTAGACTATGTGACATTTGGAGGACAGGGTGTGTATCACGGTGACTTCAGTTCTCCATTTAAATAAATGGCCAAATTGCTTCATCATAATGCTTTCTCTTCCTTCTCATCTTGCAGACTGAGTCTGTCAGTGCTGCCCTGGGATGGGTAGAGAAGGGTGGATGAAGTTCTGCAGCAGAAACCCAAGACCAGAACAAGCTTGCTCACCTGCTGAGGAAATTTAACTCCCAGAATGACCCTTTGTAGGGAAATACCTTCCTTCCCCCCTTCCTCTTCCCCCAGTCGCTTGTTAAATGCTCAGGCATGCTAGGATTCCACTGCCAACGAATGGGATGTTGTTAATTTGCGCTCTGGGAGCATGGAGTTCCCAGGCTGTTAACGTCCAGGGCTTCCTAGATTTACGCCCTGTGCAGTTGGCAAGGCAATTAAATCTCCAAGCAGCCATGGCCTTTTATGAGATGAAGTTCCTTCAGAGGATTTTGAAATAGACCTAGGCGTGGGAGGCCCCATTTTTCACACCCCTTCCCTCTGGGGAAAAGATGGCTTGAGTGAGTTGGGCTTTCCCCTTCCATCCAGGTCTCTCAACAAATAATTTTGGACCCCCCCACACACAACAAAACCCTTTTCTACAAGCTTTATTTTGTCATCTGAATTATTTAAAATTGTTGTAGTGGGATTTCAAGTAGTTTCTGACTTATGGTGACCCTAAGGCAAACCTATCACAGGGTTTTCTGAGGCTGAGCGTGTATGACTTGCTCAAGGTTACCCTGTGGGTTTTCATGGCTGAGCGGGGATTCAAACCCTTGTCTCCACAGTCGTAATCCAGCATTCAAACCACTATGCCATGGCTATTAGTTACCTTTATATCCCACTTTTCTACCAATGAGTAGGGTAGGGTAGATGGCTGTCTTCCTCCTCTATTTATCCTTACAACAACAACCCTGTGAGGTCAGTCAAGTCACCATTCGATGGTGTGTTCTACACAAGGTAGCTGCTTCGTGCCAATACTAGGCATAGTTCCATGCCTCCCCAAAACTTCATTTGGTGCTGAACAGTGATTTTATTGATGGGAAATGATGCAGCAGATGGTATACTGCAGCAGAGAAATATCCCAGTCCTTTCACTGATGCATCTCCTCAAAGCCTATGGTAGAACTGAGCCCCCAAGCAACTAATTCTACTCAAACTATCCCTAGTTGGCAGTTCATTTCCCTGGCTGGCTAAAGGCCCCGGAGTGAAGCTGTTGCACATTGAGTACCCAAGGATTATATAGCGCAGAAGCAAACAAAATCAAGGGCTGTGACTGTGAACCATCTCCCTCCCTTCATAGCTACGAGAACCATGGAGAAGACTGGTTGGTAACAGGAAAATTCACTCCCCCGGTCCATTCTCAGCCTTCATATCTTTACAGAGCCTCAAACTGCCAAGCTAATGCAAAAATTATAAAGCAAGGTAACTAATAGAAGTTAACCCTTTCTGTACACTGGACAGCTGTTGACATTTGGCTATGATGCTAATTTGTTGTTGTGTTCCCTCAAGTTGTTTTCAACTTACAGCAATGCTAAGGTGAACCTATCATGGGGTTTTCTTGGCAAGATTTGTTCAAAGGGGTTTTTCCTTTGCTGCCTTCTGAGGCTGAGAGAGTAGGGCTTGCCCAAAGTCACTCAGTAGGTTTCCATGGCTGAATGGGGATTCAAACCTTGGTCTTCAGAGTCCTAGTCCAACACTCAAACCACTGCAGCATGATGGCTGTCATAAGGAATATTTGAAAGCCTATCTGGTTAGGGGCAGAGGCTCAGCTTGCTATAGCTGCACTTTGGAGCCAGAGAAAATGGTGGACATGACTTCCATTGCTGCAGCTGGAGGGCTTCTTACTCTTAACCTTCCCTGTCTCTCTGCTGCTGGGATGAACTACAATAGAAACTCTACAACTTTTCAGGGCACGGAGAGTGAATTCCAGTTCAGAATTCGAGTAGCAGATGCACATGAGATGTAGCCCCTGTAGGTTGACATTGATAGATGACATTTATTTCTACATTTCCTTCAGTGAGCTGAATGTGGCTTATACAAATTTCCTCTTCTTATCTTCCCCAACAACCCTGGAAGGTAAGCCAAGTTGAGAAAGAGTGACTGGCCCGTATGAGCCTACCTGTAGTTGCTCTG
This sequence comes from Gambelia wislizenii, assembly GCA_030847615.1. Taxonomy (NCBI): domain Eukaryota; kingdom Metazoa; phylum Chordata; class Lepidosauria; order Squamata; family Crotaphytidae; genus Gambelia; species Gambelia wislizenii. The sequence goes on along the minus strand of JAUMIR010000002.1, from coordinate 240,128,760 downwards.
TAATGCTCTAACAATTGTCCCACCACTAAGTCGGTGTAGGCAGATGGGGACAAAGGGCAGGGCCCTTTTGATGATAGCACCCTGATTAGGACAAAAAAAAAAAAGATGCAGTACAAGATCAGTGTGGGGTCCTCTGGGTGTTATTGAACTGCAGCTTCTTTTACTCTTCACCTTTGGCTCTGTTGGCTAGGACTGATGGGAGCTGCAGCCCAACAACACCTGGGGGGATCCCAAGCTGCCTATCTCTGCTTTAAGATAACACTGAAAACAGTGTGGCAGGACGTGTTAGGATCCAGAAATACTCTTATTCAGAGATTATGGTAAAACCACAATTTATAAAAGTTTGCAGTGCTAAACTTTTTTTGACATCACATTAATAATTTTTGTTTGCATGTTTGTGTGTTGCCACTAGTGTTTGTTGATTGTGGATTATTTCTTTGTCTCTGGCAAATGTGTTTCTTTGTAAGCCATTGAACAGAATGCAACCTGTAATGTGTAACCTTTGTCAACCTGATGCGCTCTAAGATGTCTTTTGAGTTACACCTCCCATCATCCCCAGGCAGCCGGGCTGTTTGCCATAAGAAGAGCCATGCAGGATCAGATCAAAGGCCTATCTAGTCTAACTTCCATTATGTTGGCTGAGAATCCCCTCCCTCTCTCTGTGTGCATCAAGGGGTTCCCAAAGGGCTCAAGCAGTCAATGGGCCACGCTTTGTCCATTCCTGGTTTGTTGTTCTATACAGTAGTGGCTAAATCTGGAGTGTACCATGTGTGGGAAGGCTCTATAACCCATCTCTTGAAATAGCCTAGAGAGAGGACTTTTCATTAAATGGAAACTAAAAATGATCAGAGATGAAGCATGGAGGAGGCCCCTACAGAATCCATCTCTGAGGGATGGGGGGAAATGTGAATTGATTCATACTCATGCAAATTTGAAGCAGAATTGCCTTGTCCTAACAGCGTTCGTCAAAATCACAGGCATGCGAGGTTATCCGCTTTTGCTGTTCCAATGGGCATACTGTGATTCAAGATGGCCGCAAGGGTTTTTTTTTTTATTTTTGTCAGTCACTGCCACCAAATGTTTTTTTTTTTAAAGGCATATCTATGGTGCAAAAGTGTGATAGTGCAATATTCTGCCAAAATAAATTTTAAAAAGAAAAGAAAAAGGCTATTTCGCCACATGATCACTTGCTCGCTAAGGCGAAAATCAAGATGGCGGTTCTGGGGCACTTGCCTTCTGAGCAAGCCCCATCCCTCTGCTCCTGTCTAGTCAATCAGCTTTCTACTTCCCCCTTTCTGGGGTATGTGAATAAATGCGATCGCCTGTCCTAATGATCGACAATATGCACTCTCAATGGTGTTTTTAAAAAACTTTTGAGGAAAGCCTTTCCCCAAGGAGTTTTGGGTGGTTTTAGCCCCCTCCTTCCGAATATGGTAGAATTATGCAGGATCCAATTAAGACAGATCACATTCTCCTGGAATTCTATAGGGAGTATTTTCACCATTTAGACAGGCCCTGAGTGGCTCTCAGATTGTCCTTGCCACCTCATAATGTAGCACCTCTGAAAATACCCACCCCAAACCAGCCAATTGGATTGCTAGCCCGGTCTGGCCGACTCCTTTGCTAGCCCATGCCTCCTTGCCAAATAATCTTAGAATAGATTCTAGAAACTTTAATGTACTCCAAAGAAAGGCAGTAAAGCAGCATTAACGTTGCAAAAAGATACAGTTTTACCTTGGTTCCCCATGGGACGGGAACAAAAGAACGCTGGAAGAATGCCAACAGCATGCAGTAAGGCAGCAGGAAAGACAGAACGTTACCGCTGCTTTGCCTCTTTTTTTTTTGGAGTGTGGTAAGGCTCTAGGCCTAAACCTGAATCTTGAGTTTAGTGTGGAATCCAATTTTTATGTAGAATGGTTACCTAATTGCAGATGAATTGCTGTCCATTAGCCTGCATGTTGAATTGGGAGCCCCCCAGGTGCAATTTTGGAATTATTTGGAGGGGAAGTTGACCCCTACAATCAAGGGGGGCAAGTTATTCTCCCACTCCCCAAACCCTGCAGCCCATGGACACTCCTAGCAGTCACCTTCCAACAAGCCTTTTGTGAGTTAATAATCCCTGCACCGAAGTGTGGCTCTCAAGTTTTATTCTTTTTCTCCTCTCCAGGATTGCAAGTGAGCACACGTGTGGAGGTGGTTGTCTTTCTTTAATCACAGCACAGAGCATTTATAGGTTATTTACAGTAATGTTTTGTATCTTGAGTGAATGCTTTACTAATTATGGTAATAAAAACAGCAATAAAAGGAACATTCCCCGTGGAGGAATATATTTGGAGGCCCTGCCTGGTTCACTTGTAAGCAGAGCTGTGATAGAAATCGCTCATCCGCTCAGTGGTATAAGAAATAAGGTGGTTATGAAATGGGCTGCCATGGATCAGAGGCATGACAATATAGAGCTCCTCACCTGTTGGGGAGGGGGCACTACTGCTGAAAGAAGGGAGAAAGACAGAGCTTTGGCCCATTTAGTATTGATTTTGGGGTGCATTGGGTTAGCACTGTTAGCCCATCTAGAGTTGCCACCTCCTGCCTCTCTGAATGTGTGTCATAGGAAACTATTCTGCTTTTGTGAGACCTCTCCTTGAATACTGTGTTCAGTTCTGGGCACCACAATTCAAGAAGGATGTTGACAAGCTGGAACGTGTCCAGAGGAGGGTGACCAAAATGGTAAAGATCTGGAAGCCATGCACTGTGAGGAACGGCTTAGGGAGCTGGGTATGTTTAGCCTGGAGAAGAGAAGGTCAAGAAGGGAAATGATAGCTATGTTTAAATATTTGAAGGGATGTCATATTGAAGAGAGAGCAAGCTTGTTTGCTGCTGCTCCAGAGACTAGGACATGGAGCAATGGATTCAAACAACAGGAAAAGAGATTCCACCTAAACATTAGGAAGAACTTCCTGACAGTGAGAGCTGTTCAGAAGTGGAATGTACTGCCTGGGAGTGTGGTGGTCTCCTTCTTTGGAAATTTTTAAACAGAGGCTGGATGGCCATCTGTCGGGCAAGCTTTAATTGTGTATTCCTGCAGGGCATGTCTTCCAACTCTATGATTCTATAAATGCCAGGAGGCCTAGCCAGCTTGGGGCACTAATAAGGGAGTGTGGGAGATAACACCCAAAACAAATGGAAGAATAGAAGTCCCCTAACCATGCTCTCAAAGGCATAGCTGTGAGGAGCACTTCTATTTTTTCCTTCTGAAAAAAGGGGACTCTGAACAGGACATGCAACATACGGTCAACGTACATGTATGAAGGGTATGCGTAGGCCCTATAACCATCTGAAGTGGAGGACTTGAAAGATAAGGGCTAGAAGATTGATGTTGAGGTGAATTGAGATATGATAAGAAGGAAGATTTACTTTATCTTTCTCCAAGGAACTACCTGCTGTAGATTATCTTAGAATCTTTCTGTGCTGGGGACAGCATAAATGGCCATCTTCCAATAGGTCAAACCTGAGTTCTTTGCAGAGCTTGGAAAAGTTCTTTTTTTTTTTTTTTTTTTTAGTACAGCTTCAAGAATCTTCAGCCAGTGGTTGATTATACCCACCGGTCATGCTGGCTGGGGGATTCTGGGAGTTGTACTCCACAATGTAAAAATTTGAAGCTCTGGTTCTTTGAGACAAACACTGTTGCTGCTTTTCTTACTTGCCAGGTGGAGGTGCTCTGATGGACTCCTCAGAGGCTCCCGTGAGCTTTTTGGAAGGTAGCAGCTTGGCTGAAGAGTTTCTCCGCATCGAGCGAGAGCAGATGGTCCGCCTGGGGGATCTTGCCTTCCCAGACTCTGTCCGATATGTTTACAAGCCTCTGGATTATGCCTGGGAGCCCCATCAAGATTATGTGCGTCGGTACTGCCAGTCTCCCAAGGAGGTGCTTTTTCTTGGTATGAACCCTGGGCCTTTTGGCATGGCACAGACTGGGGTAAGGAAACACAAGCCAAGGTATGGAGAGTAAATTAAACTTGATGGGTCTGGGATTTAATCTGCAGCAAGGCTTTATCTCTCAAGCTTTTCTTAAGGCCTGGAGTCAGGCCTGGAACAAGTGTTATGGGTGCAAGGAAGAGAGGGGCTTTGACCATGATCCAAGTGCCATTTCTGAGAAGGTTGGAATCTTAAGAGCTGAATGTTGCCTCAGAGGTCATCTAGTACACCTCCCTGTTCAGGCATAAGATCTAATGGTTCGGTTCCTTCATTCCTAGAGCATCAGAAAACAGATTTTCCCTCTCAGCTATGTGCCAGTTCTTCCTATATTTTAAGTTAGAGAAACAGTGTGTTTTAAGTTAGAGAAACAGTGGAACCTGTCAAAGATTTGGGAAACATTGCTCTATGACAGGTTTAGGGAACTTGTGGTCCTCCAGATGTGGTTGAGCTACAGCTCCCATCATCCCTGACTATTGACTATGCTGGCTGGGATCAATGGGAGTTGGAATCCAACAGTAGCTGGCAGTAACATAACCCTGCTATTTTAATGTTAAAAAATATGCCTAGCGTATCAGTAATATAAAAAGGACAACCATTCTTTTAACTTGTTTCTGCTGTGATCTGCCTAAAAAGTCACTTGATGATTATGGGTGGTTGGGGAAAAAAATCCAGGTAAGAGCAAGGCTGTTTGGCTAATTTTTATTATTAGTGAACTATATAACCCCAATTTATGTGCATTTCTGGACTGTAGGACTCCTCTTATTATCTGTGTGGTTTCCTGCACGTGGCATGTACCATGTGGGTGGAAATGGTGTTCCTTGTCTTCTTCCATTGTAGCTAAGTCAACAACACCCTGACAGATAGCTCCATTTTTCCTTTGATGCTGTGCCAAGAAAGGGAAGGAGTAGGGAACTGATAGTGCGTGCAGCAAAGTGCTTGCTGAGATATTGTGAAGAGCTCACTTAACCATGTGTGGGTGTATATGTGTAAACTGACTGATTTTCCTCTGGGTGCCAGAAGCACTTAGCCCTCCAAGGTGTGTGAGAATTAAGCTGCAATGACTGCAGGAACTAGGTTTCACCTTGCAAGAAAGTAACAGCTTCTGTTTCCTACTGTCTGCCTGCACTTCAGACAAGCTAGTTTAATATCCATTCCATCTTCCAAGGGGATTCCTAGAAATTAAAATCCTGTGAAGGGAGCCTAGGAGTCTCTAACAAAATTCTCTGTACTCTTCGCTTGTGTTGAGTTCAGAACATGAGTCTGTCTTGGACCAACTGGACTTATCAGTTTTGTTTTCTCTTTTCCCCATCAGTCTAATAATGCCCTAAAGGCATCAGATCTCATTTGATATTGGAAGCTAAGCAGGGTCAGCCCTGATTGTTACTTGGATGGGAGATCACCAACAAATAGCATCTGCTGTAGGCTTTATTTTGAAGGAAGGAATGGGTGGGCAAAACCTCTGAATATTCCTTGCCTAAGGCTATATTTCAGAGGAAGGAACCATCTCTGAGGATCCCTTACCTAAGAAAACTGCATGAAATTCATGGGGTCACCATAAATCAACAGACAACTTGAAGGCACATAAACACACACAATGCTTGTCTCCTCCTGTTTCTGTATCAGATTACTTTTTTAAAAAAATTGTCAGCTTAGAAATTTATCCTGAAAATATCAGTTTTTGTATTTTTTCCCTAACATCTCTCTCTCTTTTTGCAATTAGTTTCCCTCAATTAATGTTTTTTGTATGTTGCTTTCACTAATGCGTTTTTATGTATGCTATTTTTAGCAGGAAGCTTGCTGTTTCGTGTGTGTTTAGGGTAACTTGTTATCCAGACAGCCTGTGGTTCTCTTCTTAGGTGAGGGTGAAGGATGGGTACCCTCATGGGAGATGGGACTCCTAGTGGAGGCTTGAACACAAAGGTCTCTTCTTTCTTGGCCATGATCTGCTCAGGACTCTTAGGAAAGGAGGTTGTCTGTTTGAGTTGTCTGCTTCCTTCCTCCTAGAATCTGATTACCTTGTGGGGCTCTTCACAAAATGGCTTAGATTCACTGCAGAAGCAAGGAAGACCTGCCAAATCCCCCTTTCCTCACCCCATTCCCTAGTACGACTGTTTCCCCATCTGACTGTGGTTTCTAGGTCATGATTCTTGGTCCCCCCACCCCCTTTCAGGTGCCATTTGGAGCAGTGCAGCTTGTCCGAGACTGGCTTCAGGTAGACGGGGAGGTTTCCAGGCCAGTTTGTGAGCACCCCAAGAGACCCATCCAGGGCCTGGAGTGCCCCCAGACAGAGGTGAGTGGTGCCCGCTTCTGGGGTTTCTTCCGTTCCCTCTGTACCCGGCCTGATGTCTTCTTCCGCCACTGCTTTGTCCACAACCACTGCCCATTGCTTTTCGTCAGCGAGAGTGGGCGCAACCTGACTCCGGCAGACCTGCCAGCAGCCCAGCGGGAACAGCTCTTACAGGTCTGTGATGATGCTCTGTGTGAAGCTGTGAAGCTGCTGGGCGTCATGATGGTCATCGGTGTGGGACGCTTTGCGGAACAGCGGGCCCGCAAGGCCCTGTCAGCTGCTGGTATTGCCGTGAGAGTGGAGGGGGTGATGCACCCATCACCTCGCAACCCCCAGGCGAATAAGGGCTGGGATGCCATCATGAGAGCAAAACTAGAGGAGCTTGGTGTGATGCCTCTCATCACAAGCTGATCTACTGACAGGACCAAGATGCAGAAAAGAAAAGATCCCTGTACTATATCTTCCTTGTCTTTGGGTGTCATGGCTTCTGGATATGCCAGTAACAGAGAAGCTGGTAGGCTTGGGTTAAGAAAGTACACACAGAGTTGGGCAAAGTTATGTCCTTGGACTACAACTGGCTTGGGGATTCTGGGGACTGTAGTCCAAAGAAGGAACTTTTCCAAGCTCTGCATACAGACTGTTCTATGGTTAACACTACCACCATTTTCTGCATACACTACTCTTGTTTGCAGTCCTGAGACTGACTCATGATCCATTTTTTCAGATCCTTCTGGAGCCCAATGGCTGGACTTTTCCTGGAACTGGGGCTCTGTGCCCACCTCCAAGTGTTTTGGTGCTAAATCTTATACAGGGCATGATCTATAGCAGCTGCTGCTCAGTTGAATGTCTCTGCCTATTGCCCCATTCTCCATGGTCAATGCATAGCCATGCAGAAATGTTGATGTTTCAACAATGTTTGCCAACACCTTTTTCTTTTGGGGGCTTTTGAACACATGAGGCAGCCTGACACTGTCAGGCCGTTGGTTCCTCTGGCCCAGTATTGTCTGCTCTGATTGCCAATAGGTCCTTAAGCCCCTCCAAGGCCTGTTCCATGAGATTCTTTTCTGTGGGAGCTTCTATGTGAAGACCACGTGTTTTGTCCCTGAGCTGTGGTCCTCACTGAATTCAGTTATATCAAGGGGAGCAGGGGCAATGGGGGACCTCGAGGCTCTGTTGCAGCATCATGGGAACTGCTTCCCCAGGGCTGCTTCTCATGTTGCTCCAAGTAATGTGGTTCCTGCCAAGCTGTTGTACTAGGACAAGGCTCCTAGAGTATGTGTCCGCTTGCCAGGTTCTTCCTGGGATGAAGAGGGATGAGCTGCCTTGAGTCTGCATCTTCTGGTAAGTTCCTATCCTCCTCTTTGCACATGGGCAGTCCACATCCCTTGGCAATCAGGTCTTTGGACAGGGAGGGTGGTAGAAGCACCACCACATGAACAGGGAAGGGAGAGCGGAAAGGAGGCATCCCTCTCTCTCCTTTCTTCAGGGGCTTTTCATCAGAGGAAATAAATCAGGTTGCTATTGCGGCAGCTCCAACTATCCATTAACTGGGAAGGACCAACATTTCTCAAGATGCCTGTTAGATAATCTGAACCAACACGTGAGTATTTGTCAGTTCTTTTTCAGTATAGGAGCTTGGCTTCCCCTGAAATCTAATGGGCCTCTGTTTTGATCCTCTGCATGTTTTTGACTTTAACTCCCAGGAGCCCCAACTAGCATAACTAATCATCAGGAAGGTTGGAAGGTGAAATTCCACACATCTGGAGAACCAAAGATTGAGAACCACTACTGTAGTTGATTCAGAGGTAGATCACTAAACAGTGGCTGTATCCAGGATTCCTGCCTACGTTCTAGGGAAAGAGCTGTTATACGTACACTTGTATATGCACAGTATTGGAACAGTTATGGGCCAGATGCTGGATCTCATTATAGTGACCCCAGTGCTCCTTGACAGGGCCAGTTGACTCTACTACTGAATCTCAATTTGTGCAAAGTGGGGACACGGAGAATGTGGGTGGCATTAACCCATGTAAACTTTGTCATGTTCAGAAGGAGTCCAGGCCTCCATTTCCCAGACAGATCTAGTTTTTAAGCAAGAGCTGGGAACCTTTGACCTTTCAGATGTTTTGGACTTTAACTCCCAAAAGTCCCAGCCAGCATGGCCACCCTAAGGGTATTTACGTGGTAAATTACATTTACAGACAGATCAATGTAAGGGATTTATGTTCAACACTGACTGGCTAGGGTTTCCCTGCCAGTGGTTTAAAGACATTGCCTGATGCTATAAGAGAATTTTGTTCTTCCTTGGATAACACAGATGGGAGAGGCATTTATTTTCCTTGAGATTTAGAAAGATGCTCCTAGTTACAATGGAGAAAAATGGATTAATTGACCAGACTAGTGGTTTTACCAAGAATAAAATAGCTTAATCTGTTGACAGATGTAACTACTGGTCAATTGTAGCTACTTCAATTGAGACTACTGTAATTTGTTTCATTAACTGGGCATTCGTTTTGGCTCTCACACCACTGTGCTCACTTTAATTATGAAAAATGAATTCAAGACTTGAAAAGTTGGGACCTTTACTTAAAAATCTCTTTCCTTCTAGGAATAAAAATCCTAGCCAACCTGCATTTTAAGAGGAGAATTCTGTCTTGAAATCAATATTTGGATGTTTTACAGAACTGAAGCAATTTGCTTACTTTTTGGCTCAATGTTGTTCTAGTGTGTCCCTGTGACAGAGAATATTTGTGTGTTACTCTGATAGAGATTTTTCTGTATTACCCCCTTTCCCCCCTCCTGCCATGATGGAAAAAAAAGATAAACTATAACCATTTTGAACAATGAGTGACATCGTTTTGTTTATTAAATTGTTGGCCATCACACATTCAAGTAAAGAAAAACTATGCCTGTTCTTTTGTGTTCTAAAAAAAAAGTGCTAATAAAGAATAGATTTTTCTTTGCTTATTTCATTCTTATACATTAGAATGAAAACATTCAAAAGTTTTCTCCCCATTAGGTGAAATTACAATTATTTGAGGGTATTTTTTATTATTTTGTTTGCCTTTCAGGAGATTTTTTGGTGAAAATTTCATTTGCAAACAAAATGTATGCTGTAGTAACACATTTTTGTGTGTGCAAAAACATTCATCTTGAACAAGATACAGTGTTTTTGTGCAAATGAAAATTTTGCAAAAAGTCACCGAGAAACACACAGAAACTCCTGTGATGTGTCGAGGTGTGTAAAGGTTCACTTTCTTGTCAAGGACGACAAAATTTGCTGATAGTTTTCACATCCCTTGTTGATAATGCACACATTTTATTTAAACATCATTGTATTTTTGAGGGATCTTTTGATCAGGGTTGTTCTCATTTTATGCACTTGGCACATACTAGAGTTAAGTTAAAAAGAAAACAAATGTAGATTGGGATGCCCAACCACCTTGATATCAGGAAACAACTCACAGGAATAAGGATGAGGCTGATAATTCTGTGGCTATGACTGGTGTCCTGACCAGGAGTGGAGCTGAATTTCCAGCCCTTGTTAAACAAAAAGAATCCAATCATTTCTATGAGTGAAAGCATAAAGAGATCATGACATACGGGTGCCCCCCCACCCCTGAACCTGCAGGGGATATGTTCCTGGACTTACTGTTTATAAGTGAAACTGTGGATAATAGCAAACCCAATTAAATAAAGGACTTCCTGTACAAGCATACCATAGAATTGCATTGGAGGACCTAGCGATTCCTAGAAAGGATGCCTTTCTACGCATCTTCCAGCATGACTCTATGGTATATGTCCCTCTTTTTTCATCCATGGATGACTGGAATCACAGATATTGGTTCCGCAAATAGGAGAGACGACCTTTCGTTACACATCTCTGTATACACAGAGCAAGAGCTTGTTACATCCTAAACAAAAGAAGATTCTGCCCTCACTTATCCACTTGAGAAGTGGTGTAATGGAGCAGTTTGGGAAAGACTTGAATCTCAAAGGGCCAGAAGGCCATGATCAAGGACTGCACTCTGGTAGATTTGGGGTGGGGTGAAGATTTCATTTGTTCTATACATCCAAATATCATGAACTGGGTGCAACTGGAATCTGCATGTTAAGAAACAGCAGTGGACATATGTGGAATATGCACATTGAAAAGTGAATGAAACACTACTTTAGTCTTGGGAGGTGGGGAGGAACGTCTTCAGGCGATATGTAAATTAAACACACACACACCTTTGGCAGGGGGGATAGCAAAACAATGCTGATCCCATCCCATAACCCATGCCCCAGTGAAACTGCAACAGTGGAACCTGGCATGGATGAAACTGTCTTTCTCACTACACAATTATAGTACTACGATTCCATTTTAACTGCCATGGCTGCCTCCTATGGAATCCTGGGTTTTGCATTTTGATGAGAGGATCTCCCTGGCTGAGGATTCTAAAGACCCCTTCCTAAACGACAAACCCCAGCATTTTACAGGATAGAGCTGTGGTAGGTGAAGCAGGATCATAGCACTGTAACTGTGATCTTTGAAAGAGGCCCAGATGTGACGGGAAAGGGAGAGTGGAAACCTATGCAGATTAGAAAGAAGCACACCTCCCTTCTCAGCTCTGTAAACATGGACAGCTTGTTTTTTTCTGTGAAGAATTTCCATACCCAGGGCAGAAAAGTGCTTCTGACTATTCAAGCCAATGACGCTAGGGCTAGTGTCAGAGCTGAGGGTCTCAGCACAATGGGCCCCCTCTGCCACACAGGCTAGCAGGTCCCAACATGGACTCAAATTCCAGCCTGCTATTGCTTAGCAACAGTAATACTGTACTCTCATGCAACCCTCTTCACCTGTCCTATTTAAATCAAGCTATGTGGCTGCTGCAAACAGAAATACAATTGCAGATGAGAGCAGTGAGCTTGCAGCTAAAACTTTCCTGGTTCCACCAGAATTTTATCCAGGTTGACAATAAATTGGTGAGGGAAAAAAGATAACTCAGCCATTCATGCTGTTGGTCAGTATACCTGATGACACCACTCAGTCTTGTGGGCTAAGGAGCCCTGTTTAGGTATTGGATACCTTTGAAGCCTAGTACAGTGGTTCTTAACCTGTGGTCTTGGTACCTTGAGGGGTCTGTGATGTCCTCACAGAGGGTCCACAAATGCTTGAAGTCTGCTTGGTCCACCTCCTCCCTGAAGTGGAGTGGCCATGTGACAGGAGCCAAGGCAAAGGCTGGCTGGCTTGGCCTGCACATTGCCATTCAATCCACTCCAGCCACAAACTTGCAGGGTGAAGCAGGAGAAGACTTCCCACCCCTCCAGTGCCTCTGAGGGAAGGTTTAATGGATGGTGTAATTGTATCGTCATCATGTATTATTATTATTATTATTAGTAGTAGTAGTAGTAGTAGTGTTGGTGGTGTTTTAAATCTTGAGTTAAGTCTTGGTTCCATGGCAAAAAAGATATTTAAAGGGGGTCCCTGGTAAAGAAAAGGTTAAGAGCCACTGCTGTAGTAATTAGTTTAGTCATTGCCTGATGTTGCTTCCCAGACAATTACCTGTGGAGGTACAGCCAGCTGAAGAACGGGAGACAAGTTTCCATAGTACAGTTACCAGACAGGTAAGGAATCTTAGGGGTAAAGGAAATAAAACACTGTGTGTGTGTGTGTGTAGGGTGGAAATGGGCAAGCAGAAGGGAAGTAACTCAGCACATGCATAGAAGCTTTCAGTCCTTGGCATGTGAAAATATGTAAGTAAAGGTCATTGCCGTAGCAGCAGAATAAAGCGGCATTCCACTGACAGCTTTGGTGTGCCTGCACCTGCATCTAGGACAACTGTCCCACAGTGGGCCATGCATGAAATTCCTTCCTAATCTATTAGCTAAATGCTTCAATTTTTCCTCATGACAGAAGCTGCAAAGGCACTTTAGACCTTTCTCCTCCATGTTAATGTAACCTGCGTTCAGGGATCCAGGCCTGGAAGATTTGTAGCTTGCTTCCTTGATGCTGATGTGTCTTGGTGGTAGAAGGAGGTGTCAAGGATCCCCTCCTGGTTCCTTTGCACCTTTGAAGTCTTTGGCCTCAAGACGTGTGCCTGATATCATGCGCCCTTTTCCAATTTAGGGGCATAAACATCTCTCTGCCTTAATCCTCTATCTTGAGAGGTACTGTCGCTGATAACCCAGTGCTGAGAGCTGCTGTACTTGTATTCCTGTGCTGCTAAGTGCTGTCAGATCAGGTGATGGATGGTCCAGAGTAGACTGGACAAAAGCAGTCTGCACTCCCTTGTAACTTAATCCACAGTTTCAAGAGCAGCTGTAGCTGCAGCCACTTATCGGTCTGCTCCACTTTGGGATGCCTGGGGAGACCAAATCACAAGGAGCCTATTTGCTTGTAGGAAAGACTCTCCAGGGAGCCCAGTAGGGAAAGACCCCTCCTCACTCCCCCCACCACCACCATACACCAGTGCCTCTCAAAATTTACCTTGTTGCAATTTATCACAGTGGAGTGAATACTGTGACTCCAATGTAGCATCTGAAACTTTGGCTACAGATTCCCCACAGTGGAGTTTTTATTTAATCACAAGAACAAGTTCATAGTCCTCATAGTTTTGGAGAGAAAGGTTGATAACTGTGGAGGAAAATCCAGTGGCATGTAAGCAGTTCCTACAGGGAGTTGGAGAGAAAAGGCTATATATACTCCCTTGCATGTTTCCTTGGTCCTTTATGAGAGAAAACACATTCCAGCATAGTGGGAGATCTACATATAAACGGCTGACACTCTAAGTGTATTAATATTGCATAGATGCAATGTGAATGACCTCTCTTGTACGAACAGTGCTTTCCTCCTCATGACATAGCTTAGTAATAAAAGTTGACTGGAAAACATTTTTTCACTCTAGGAAAAAGCCCAACAAATTTAGACCTTCTCTGGTTCTCATGGGCAGGCCTTGTCTTGGTTCCTTCTGGGACCTTGGTTTCATGGGCTTAAATGCAATGCAGAGTTAAGCATGCTTGAGTCCATTGATTTCAACAGGCTCTTGCATTTAGGTGAAGGTGTGAAGAAATATGCTCCAGAGACATCCAGCTCTATCCAATTAATTTACTCCTTGGCTGCTTACACACTACAGAAATAATGCAGTTTGACACAGCTTTAACTATCATGGCTCCATCCTACTGAATCCTGGGATTTGTAGTTTGTTGTGGCACCAGAGCTCTCTGACAGAGAAAGACAAATATTTTGCAAAACTACAAACCCCAGAATCCCATAGTGTTACCCGAAGAGGTGGGGGGTCCATGGGGAGCCCACCTGTGATCAATTATTAGTTGGGGAATTATTATAGTTCAGATGGAAGGCTGCAAGAGGTGGGTAACTTTAGAACCTTTTCACATATGTATACTAGTAGTAACTGCAGAGGACTCCAGTTTAAAGTGAAATAAATGTTTTTTATTGGAAAATAACACAAAATCATTCACACCCGTAACACATACTCACAAGAACCACACAAGGCTATCAAAGAGTTTAAGGCAGAAAGGTTGGACAGAGGAATAGATTTGGGAAGTGAGACTATAGTTAACAGTTTTGAAGAGGGGAGTGAAGAAGCTCAGACAAAAGTCTGGGCGTGCCACTGGCGTCCGATCTGGGGGCCCGCCAACAAAGTGTCTGGCTGTTGTCTACAGTGGCACACCTTGCTATTGTTTGGGAACTAATATTTACACTGTATTTCATGTCCTGAAGGGTTTTTTGGGCTTAGAACAAAGCTTAAGATGGGTTTCCCACCATTTAAACAAAGGAAACCAAAACTCTGCTGATTGCTGCTTGTGGCTGAGAGATAGGAATTGATGGGTTTATGACAACCTCTGTATTGTGGGATAAGAGAGATATGAAGGGATATTTCCGAGGCATGAGGGGCGTGTACGTCACTTGTTTGTGCTGTATGACTCATTGCCAAGGGTGTCAAAAGGGGATTAGCACATACCTCCATAATGGTGTTGTTTACTAGGGCTTTGCTTAATCCTGTCTTGGATGTGTCTGCTAGTATTTTTCCAAGACACCTTCCTAGGTCCTTGTAACCTCCCTCTGACCTCATTTTTGGTCCACCCTCGTCTACTAGACCCTTGAAGCATCTAATATTGCCAAATTATACGGTATTATAGGGAGGGTGTGCAGGGCATGGTAACAGTAGCATTGAGCCATGACAGTTAAAGTGGTGTCAATCTGCATTATTTCTGCAGTATGTCAGCAGACCTTCTTTAGGTGCGTGTGGGAATTGACACAAAGGAAGGTTTAATATCTCATGGGTCTCATGGATATATTTGTTGTTAAAACATTTACATCCTAATATTCCCATAGAGATTCTTCTCAGCTGATCATAGGAAGATTCCATGATTTGTGGTTAGATACTAATCTTATCTGGCCTGACCTCTTCCAGAATACCAACTACCGGTAGTCATGGGTGTTCCTTGACTAGGACTCAATCTGAGGTAAGACTGAATTATGTGATTTAAAAGTATCGTCTTGAAAACGTGGGAAAGTGAAGGTTCTCAATTTTTATCCTTGCCCCATGAACCTGTTAGCAGTTCATCCCTTGTTGTTATTTTATATAGTAAACATTTGGTGTCTTGTTTGGATTTGTCCAGTGTTGACCTCTAGCTGTGGGTGCTCAATAATCCAAACTTCAGAAGGATTGTGAGCTTCAACCCTCCTAAAACTTCTACTACAGAATGGAGATGGGGATTTTGCTGAAAGGTGGCCAATCAGGTTTATGTTTGAGGGGAAACTAAAATCCATTTAACAGACTTCTTACTGTGCTACAATATCTGCTGTATAGTACAGATAATAAATTCTGGATTCCCAGAAGCCTTAGCTAACATAGCTAAGAGTGATGGGTGATGAGAACTACAGTCCAACAGCACAAGGGAGGACCACAAATGGCCACTGATGCTTTAGCCGGGGCCTTATCACACTACATAATTATAGCCCTATTATTCCACTAGTTGCCATGGTTCCATCCTATGTCTGGTGAGGCATTAGTGGAGCTGTCTGGCAGAAAATTCTAAATACCAGACCATAAACAGCCAATCCTAGGATTCCCTAGGATGTTTCCATGGCAGTTAAAGTGGAATAATAATGCTGTAATTGTGTTGTGTGAATGGGCCCCTAATGTTTCATATTTTAATTAATTAAATCTGGATACATTTCCACAGGAATGAGACAATGATTCACGGTCTCAGTTTCTTGGTATGTTTTTGTTTACTCCATTTCTATATCACTCTTAAGTAAAAATGCACAAAGCAGTTTACTTGAAATCATGAAAATGCCTGGAAATTGTGGTGTTTACCTTTCTCCCGCCTCCAAAAATGGCATTCCTATCCATAACCATTCACCTGCTCCCAAAATGGCTGCCAAAGAAGGCTGCACCAGGTAATAGGAGGCATGGCTAGATCAAGACATTTTGCTGCCTGAGGCAAAAGATGCTCTCCCCCCCCCATTCCATTTATGGAAGCTGACTGGATGGTCAGTTCAATCTTACTGCAACATGGGCCACAGAACAGCATCCTTCACAGAACCTGCTGGTGGGAGACTTGCATAGATCTGTGGGATGGGAGTGAGGGCATGTGGAACGCTGGCCATGTAGAATACTCGACTCTCTCCTCACACACTTTGTTATTCCTGGCTGCTCCTCGGCAGGTGCTGCTTAAAGCAGCTACTTCATTTTGCTCAATGGCAGGGCCAAGATGAAGCCTTTTCCCCACTTGCCTATGAATGTAAATGTAGTTTCTGGTTGATGTGTTTTCCTTGGTGCTTTGGCTTCATGTGGCAGAAGGGGCTGAGGGAATGGGATGACTATAGGGTAAATGTTGGGGAACCTCAGGCCATGATGTCCTGTCTGGCTTTCCTGGAGTCCCACTCCAGCCTTTTGGGTTTCCTCAGAGGATGGCATCCCTTTTCTCATGAACTCCTTGTTCAGTGGTTTACCATGTTTTAAGAGTGCACCCCCATTCTTCTAAATGGTTAAAATGTCTCTCATATGGCATAATCTCCACAAGTAAGAACTGCTGCTATTTTGGCCACAATTTTTTCCCCTTGGCCTCACTCAATGGGTTCTCTGAGAACTTCTCTGAGATTACAGTTTGCCCCCAGGCTGAAAAGGGTTACCCACTGTTGCCATAGTCCTAGTCCAGCCCCGCTCTCTCAACATTTGTTGCTGGCTCATAAAGCTCCAACAGGCCTGATGTAAATATACCCTCCCCCCAATTGACTATGAGAATGAGGGAAGTCTTAAAGACATGCTGCTAACGTTAGTGGGAACTGCTGCTGCTTGAAAGAACAGAACTATTTTTCTGGGTGTCTGCCTACTCCCCCATGCTGAGGTTGTCTATTTGCAAATGAACAGGTGTTGAAAGAACATATGTCTACATGCCCTCCAACATTTCATATAGGAAAACTGGGATGTATGTAGCCAAGCAATATCAGATTGTGCTCGAGATGGCAAAAATTATTAATGAGGAAGAACACACAAGCTAGGAGAAGCTGCAGCAGTTTGCTTTTGCCTGAGCCTACTGCGAGGGGCAAGATTCCTTTAACTCCTCTTCCCTCCCACCTGCTGAATTAACAGACTGCAAACTACTTTGGCAGTTTGAACTCAGTTTGCAGCAATGGAAGTAAGCTGAGGACAAAAGGGAAAGTGGTAAGAGGAGAGAGAAACTGGGACATTTAAAAGCAGCTGAAAAAAGTGAGACGACAGTGAATTTATTGGGAGTGTTCCTGCCAAATTGACAGCAGGGTGTGTAACTATTTTCTCCTCACAAGAAAATGACTCTGTACAAGGCTGCCCCAACAACCTCCTACTTCTAGAAAGCAGTAATACTTCTTGAATCTTGGCTATATCCTGCTGTTCCTCTGAATCCCAGGGGAGTCTCTCCTCTGAATTTGAGGTCATTACCTCATCCTTACTACTCCCAACACCCCACCTGCCTCACAGAGTTTTTGATCTCCTGTGACATTAACCTGAAATTTGAGATTTCACTTTGGAATGAACAGATGGGGCTGAGGGCTAGAGGGGAAACCACAGGATTGTGGATGGTGGTGGGTGGGAAGAAATCAAAGGGATCTGCTACGCCTCATGGGAGCCTATATCAAAGATCAGTTGTATCGGATTGTCTCTCTTTCCCAGCATCTGGCGAGAATCACTTTGTGGACCAGCCAAAAAACCTGAGTTCTTAGTGTCAAGGTGATGAAACCTTCCAGTTTTCCAAGTAATTCACTTATAATACAGAGATATGAGCCGTTTGCAGTGGGTGAACCTTTCATTCAGTGGCTGAGATGTCGCAAAAGGCACGTACAAAAAGGGTTGAGTGTGACTTTTGGGAGGCAAAGTTGCTTTATTTGTAGAATAGAGTAGAAGATGTATGTACTGCAGGTTGCATATGACCCTTTTAGGAGTGCAGTGTAACCTTTGAGACCCCTTCTAACCTTCCAGAACCCGTTGTTATTATGTGCCGTTAAGTTGACATCAGGCTGTAGTGACCCTATGAATGAGAGACCTCCAAAAGCCCTAATCATCAACAGCCCTGCTCAGGTCTTGTAGACTTAAGGCTTGATCAAGTCTGTCCACTTGCAATGTGATCTTTCTCTTTTTCTACTGCCTTCGACTTTCTTTTCCAATGAGTCTCTTATGATATCTCTAAAGTGTGAATAAATAGCCTTTAAATACCCATGAGATATCTAAATAAATACTCTTGAGGTATTTAAAGAGTGCGATTATATCACCCCTCAGTTTTCTCATCACCATGGTGAACAAGCCCAGCTCCTTCAACCTTTCCTCCTGTGTTTTGGAGGAGCTGGGCGTAGTCAGCTGGGTGAAGAGAAGAGTGACATGACTGAACTCTTTAAATGCCTCAAGGGCTGTCACAGAGACAACAGGGGAGGCCTGTTCTCTGCTGCCCCAAGGGGTAGGAGGGCCAGGTCTAATGGTTTTCAGTTACAGGAGGGCAGATTTAGTTTGAACATTAGAAGGAACTTCTTGACAGTAAGAGCAGTTTGGCAATGGAACCTATTGCCTAAAGAAGTGGTGGGGTCTCCTCCTTTGGACGTCTTCAAAAAGATGATGGGCAGCTACCTGCTGGGGATGCTCTAGCTGGAGACCCTGCGTTGAGCAGGAGGTTGGATTTGATGGTCCATGAGGCCCCTTCCAACTCTATGATAGCTTCAATGTAGGCATTTTGACTTTCCCTGAGAGTTCAGGACTAATTTGCTCTCGTAAAGGGCAAAACAAAATAAAAAAAAATCCACAACCCTTTGTGAAGTCATTACAGGTGGCTTCCAACTCTGATAAAGCCAACAGTTGCCCAGGAAGTGATTGGAAGGGATACTTCCAGTCACTCAAAATGGTGGCTGTGACTCTGCTCTGTGGTGCTCCAGAACTCCAAAGGAGCTGAAAATTGGGCAGTGTGTTCCTCCAGGCTCAAGAGTGTGCTATCCCTGCTTTAGAACAAAGATGCTTTGTGTTAGGAGGGGAAATCATATGAACCTCCAGATGCAGTTCAACTTCATCTTCCACCAGACCTAGACTACATAGCCAATGGTGAGGAATGCTAGGAGTTGCAGTTCAACAACAACTTCTCCTCCTCCTCCTCCTCCGCCTCCTTCTTCCTGCTGCTGCTGTGTGCCTTCAAGTCATTTTTGACTTATGGCAACCCTAAGACCAACCCATCATGGGGTTTTCTGAGGCGGAGAGTGTGTGACTTGTCCAAGGTCACCAAGTCATGGCCAAGTGAGGATTCGAACTCTGGTCTCCAGAGTCATAGTCCAACAAGGAGGGCCACCTAAATTTTGAATAACACCATTTCTGGGATTCTGCCCCTCACTTTTAAATTTTTTTCCAACACATGTCTATCTTTCTCTTTTTCTTTATTTCTCTTCCTTTCTGGCTTTAATCTTATCTTTCATTTTACTACTTTTTTGGAAATCAAGGCCAAAAAGAAAGAAAGCGAGAAAGAGAGAGGTGGGGAAAAACAGTGGCTTTGTGGCAACCTGCTGATAGAAGATCTGTGCTTTGAACTTATGGATGGCTAACCTCAAGTAACACTTTGTAATTCCTTGCCAAAAGAAGCCTATTGAATTCCAAGCCTACCAATATTCAGAAAGCACTGTAAACCATTCGTTTTTATGCAGACCTTCAGAGGTGTGTAGTTGTAAATGGTAATTGTTACAGATGGTTTTGTTGGCTTTACTGGTTTAAGGTTTTATTGATTCATACTGTTATGATTTTATTTAACTGTATATTTTCACTGTTGAATTTTTTATTAGGGATGTTGTAAGCCACTCAGAACTGCCTGGAATTAATAATCATAATAACAAGGAGTCTTGTGGCACATTAAAAACTGATGCGTTTATCGTTATTGTTAGTTTTTAAGATGTCACAGGATTCGCTGTTATTTTTATTGCAAGAGACTGAATGTAGCTACCCTTCTGTTGCACCAGCTATGATAATGATGTCTGAGCAGAAATAGGGAAACTGTGTGAATGCTTTTAACCCCTTTTAATGATTGTTCACTCATCTGCGAACAGTGATCAGGACATCACTCATTCAGAGTGAGGGCAGGAAGCTATGTCCCCCACCGAACTGACTTTGTGATATTGAGAACAGACAGTGTGGTGTAGTGGTTGAAGTGTTGGACTATGACTCTGGAGACCAGGGTTTGAATCCTCACTCAGCCATGAAAACTCACTGGGTGAACTTGGGCAAGTCAACACTCTCAGACTCAGAAAACCCCTTGATAGGTTGCCTTAGGGTCACAAAACAAAAATAACAATGGTGTAGTAGCTAGAAGTCTGAACTTGAGAGGGATTAAGGTACTAGGCCCCTCTGAGTTGTCAAATTCACTGAGTGACTTTAGGACAGCCACTCTCTGTCTGCCTGACCTATTTCATAGAATTGCTGTGGGGGTAAAGTGGGGGAGAAGAAGAGCCAGGTATACCATCTTGACCTCAATGGAAGCACATTGGTCCTGAAAGCGTGCAAATGAATAGGAAAAAATACATTTGAAAAAGATAAACATTGGGGAAAAGGCATCAGGCTTCCAAAAGCCTACCCTCCATCTTGCATATAACACATCTCCAAAAATAACATAGTAAGTGTGTGGAGGAGCCAATTATTTTCATTTTACACTTGGGAAACTGAGTCTGATAGTTGCTTTAATAAGAACAATCAATGAGTTTTGGTAGGTGTTGGAGTTGTACTTTGGTCTTCCAAAGAGGACCAACACTTAAACCTACTGGGATGAAGAAAAACAGAACTGCTGCTTCCTCTTCCTACAGTTTGGTGGCCTCCTTGTTCCAAATTTAATGAGAACTATAAAAGGGAAATGACACGTTTTGTGAAAAGCAGGGAAGGGATTCATGGTTATGGTCTTTTCTGAGGATTATAAGCACCCAGTGAGACATTTGGTAGCTTCTATACAGTGCAGATATTGTCATTTATACAGTATTTTTATCTCATCCTTCCTCCAAAGAGCTCAGGGTGGCATATATTTGTTGTTGTTAACTGCCATCAAGTCGACTTGATGGTGACCCCATGAATGAGAGACCTCCAAGTCACTAGATAAAAATCCAATGAATTTACCGGTAATGAGAATAATTAACATGATGAATTGCAATACATGTGATTTCCCAAATAAAGAACAAACATCACACAGTGAGATAGTAAATATAGAACAATCTAGAGAATGACAAGTCTGTTTAAAAAAAAAAAAGGAAGATAGGTACAAGACCTGAGGTAAATGACACTTGGGAAGAAGACAGACCTTAGAAATGTGCAAGGAAAACTAATGATGTTGATACAGTAGGACCCCCGTATCCACTGGGAATTGGTTCTGGAGGGCCCCATGGGTACCAAAAACCATGGATAATAGCAAACACCATTGAAAACAATAGGACTTCTGGTTTAAAATACCATAGAGTTGCCTTAGCGGGCCTAGAAAATGGCTGGAGAGGACACATTTTCTAGGAAGACTCTATGGTAGTTGTGCTGTTTTGTGTCCCGTGGATAATTGAATCAGTGGATAATGAATCAGTGGATGGGGGTTCCTACTGTATATCAGATGTAGAAATGGAAACCGAGGATTGACATCATCATCCCTGCTCAGCTCTTGCAGACTCAAGGGAGTAGCTTCTCTGACTGAGCCCTTCCATCAGGAATGCGATGGTCTTCTTTTCCTGCTTCCCTCCACCTTACCAAGCATTATTGTCTTTTCTAGTGAGTCATGTCTTCTCATGAAATGGCCAAAGTACTCTCAGTTTAGTCATCTTGGCTTCTAGGGAGAGTTCAGGCTTCATCTGCACTAGGACCTATTTATTTGTCTTTTTACCAGTCCATGGTATCTGTGGAAGTCTTCTCCAGTACCACATTTCAAACGTGTTGATTTTCTTCATATCAGCTTTTTCACTGTCCAGCTTTCTCAACCATACGTAGACATGGGAAATATGATGGCATGGACAATCCTAACTTTACTATTCAATGATATATCTGTACACTTGAAGATCTTATCTAGTTCCTTCATAGCTGCCCTTCCAAGTCCTTGTCTTCTTCTGATTTCTTGATGTAGTCTCCATTCTGATTAATGACCGGACCGAGCCAAAGTATGGAAAAGCTTGAACTATTTCAATGTCTTCATCACCTACTTTAAAGTTATGTAAATCATTAGTGGTCATTATTTTTATTTTTTAATATTCTACCGTAAACCTGACTTTGCACTTTCTTCCTTGACTTTCTTTAGTAATTATTCCAAGTCTTTGTTATTTACTGCTAGTAGTATGATGTCATCTGCATATCTTAAAATTATTAATGGTCCTACTTCTAATTTTCATGCCTCCTTCCTCTCTAATCCTGCTTTACGTATGATATGCTGAGCATACAAGCTAAACAGATAGTGTGATTGCACCCTTGCCTGACCCTCTTGCCTATTGGAAACAATTCTGTTTCTTCATATTCTTTCCTAATAATAGCCTCTTGTTCTGAGTACAGGTTACACATCAGGACAATCAAATGTTGTGGCACACCCATTTCTTTAAGAGCGATCCATAGTGTTGATGATCTATACAATCAAAGGAGTTGCTATAATCAATAAAGCAGAGGCTGAGGTCCCGTCTACACAAAGCGTAAAAAATCTGTACAGGGGGTAAAAAATTCGAAAAGGCAGCCATTCAAACACGTACGATCTGCCTACATGGCTAAACTCCCCCCTAAACTCTGTACGACACCCTAGCCAGCTGGCCACAGTGAGCAATCTACCCGGCAGTTTTAAATCTCACGCCTTTTTAAATTTTTTTTAAAAAAGCTCTCTGTGATGCTGACAGTCATTATTACGGCTTTACAACATAAAATAAAAACATTAAAATCGCCATTTGATGGACTTACCAGATCCTTGTGTAGCCGGGAATTTAACATGGCGGCTGCTGCCGATTCCCCTCTTTGCTAGCCCCCCCCCTCTGCTTGGCCAGCCAATCAGATTACATTGCCTGTTATTATCTGTTCGAAAGGGGGTGTACAAACGATTGCTCATTTGATAATCATACAGATTTTTCTGCGAGATCCGGATGAAGCCCTGAATCTGCCACTCATCGACTTTAGGGTGAGTTTTGCCGTCCCCCTTCTGAATGACTTGTGTGTGTTTGAACGGCCTTGTGTACAGATCATTGATCTATCAAACGCCATTTGGATTTTGTTGTTGTTGTATAGACAGCATGTGATTTTTTTTTTTAATTCTTGGGTGCACTCCATTATCTAATGTATGTTTGCAGTATGATCCCTAGTGCCTTTTCCTTTCTTGAACCCACTTTGGATATCTGGAATTTCTTTCTTCATATATGATAAAAGTCATATTGTAGAATTTTGAGCAGTACTTTGCTTGTTTGGGAAATTAATGCAGTGGCCCAGTGGTTACTGTAATCCCTGATGTCCCCTTTCTTGGGGACTGGAATGTACATTGAGTGTTTCGAATCTGTGGGCCATTGTTTTGTTTTCTATATTTGTTGACATTTACTTAGAACTAAAATATTCTCTCTGTGTAGCTTGAAACAGCTCTATTGGTATGCCATTTGTTCCTGGTGATTTATTTCTCCCAAGTGCTCTGAATGCAGATTCCACTTCACTTTCTAAAATTGGAGGTTTGTCTTCATATAGTTCTTCCTTGAACCATTTCATCTCTTTCATATAGTTCTTCAGTGAATTGTTTCCATTGTCTTTTTATTTCTACTTGGTCATGTAATGTGTTCCCCTGCTGGTCATATAGCATCCCCACTCTTGGTTTAAATTTCCCTTTGCTTTTTCAGATCTTGTAGAAGAGGTCTCATCCACGTATATAGTTCCCTGCTTTATCTTCACAACAATCCTATGAGGTAGGTTACACTGAAGAGAGAATGAAACTGGTCTAAGGAATCCAGTGAGGTTCACTGGCTTTGGGACAATAGTTGCCTATTCCTGTTAGGCTATGGCTTAAAATAAAATCTAAATGGCTGTGTGACCTCAGCATTACCTCTGAGAGCAGCATAAACAGCTCAGAAAGAGAGTTTAGAGCCTACTGGGGCAAATGTGTTGGGATTAGTCAGGGCATCCTTCCTGGGGAATGTGTTATCCCATCTTGTAGCTGCCCACTTTGGTTTTCAAAATGGAGTTTACAAGAAGATGACCCATTTATTTAGGCACTGGCATGCTTCCACCCTCAAAGAACTCATTGGTTCTCCTTGTCCAGGCCTAGGTGGCTCACTGTTTCCCAAGATCAATACAGTACTACTCAAAGTGGTGGTCCCTGGACCAGTGCTGGTCTGCAAGCCATTAGCTGCTTGCCTGTGATGAGTTTTTAGGAAAAACAAAACAGTTGCAACCAATGGATGCAAGTATAGTGCCATTCCCTGAAATGGAAAAGCAAAGTCTGCTGGTCCCCCACATGAGATAGCCTGAGGATTAAAGTCCTAGACCACCTAGTAAGTGTTTCTGCACTGCAGCCTGTTCTTTGCCTATTGGCTGTATCACTGCATCCTGCTCCCTTTAGTTTTCATCAGCCTCAGTCAGTGAACTACTTTAAAAAACGTGGCTGGAATCCTATTGGGGACTTAATATCTTTGTAAGTGGATTTATGTCTATGGGAATTAGAACTGGGCAGTTCTGTAGCATCCATATCCAGTAAAGGGCTGCTGTTATGTTACTAAGCAGAGGAACCAGCAAAGTGACCGATGTACATTGGGACTAATGCATAATGGGACCGATGCTCTCTGGCTTTTCTTCGCAAACAAAGATTCAAGAAGGACTCATCCCACATTTTCTGCAAGCGCGCTGATGACTAAAAAGGCCAATCCGAGATAAACAAGTCTGGTTGCAAAAAGCACAGCAGAAGGTCTCCTTGGGTGATGTTTTTGGGTTGTGATTCTTTCTGCGTTGTCGTTTCTCTTCAAGACTTGTTCGTCATGAGTTCTCAAATAAGGCTGCAGCATTGTGGATAGTGTGTCTCCATGCCTCCCAATGTGAGGCCAGGGCGGACCACTGTTGGTGATCAATTTGGCCAATCCTGAGATGTTTTTTCAGGGAGTCCTTGTATCGCTTTTTTGGAGCACCCCTCTTATGCTGACCTGTGGCGACTTCACCGTAGAGTACTATTTTTGGGAGGTGATGGTCCTCCATCCTAGAAACGTGCCCTGCCCAGTGCAGCTGTGTTCTCAATATCATGGCCTCAATGCTGGTGATCCCTGCTTGCTCAAGGACAGCAACATTCATCACATAGTCAGTCCAGTGTATATTTAGCGTTGAAGGAGTCGTAGGTGGTGGCGATAGGTGACCCATGTTTCAGATCCATAAAGGGGAATAGACAGTACAATGGCTCTATACACACTGATTTTTGTGCTTCACCTCAGGTGTTTATTACTCCAGACTCTTTTGTGAAGTCTTCCAAATGCGCTATATGCCTTTGCTAATCTGTGATCAATCTCTTTGTCAATCTTGGCATTTGAAGAGATGATGCTTCCCAGGTAGGTGAACTGCTGAACGGACTTAAGCACAGAGTTGCCGACGGCAATGTGGGGATGATGGTGTTTGTCCTGTGGTGCAGGCTGGTAAAGAACTTCTGTTTTCTTCAGGTTGACTTCCAGCCCAAACAGCTCTGCAGCTGTTGTGAAGCAGGATGTTAGGTGCTGCAGAGCTGCTTCTGTGTGGGCAACAAGGGCAGCATCGTCAGCGAAGAGCAGCTCACGGACTAGATAGTTTAGAGTCTTAGTGTAAGCTCTTAGATGGCTTAAGTTAAACAAGCTACCATCAGTATGGTAACGTATATAGATGCCGTCTTCTTCAAGCTCTGCCATAGCCCTTTGGAGCATCATGCTGAAGAAGATTGTAAATAAAGTTGGAGCAAGAACACAACCTTGCTTCACTCCATTAGTTATTAGAAAGGGCTCTGAAAGAGCATCACCATATCTGACTTGACCACACTGGCCCTCGTGTAGCAAGATAATCATTTTAAGGAATTTTGGGGGGACATCCTAGTCTTTCCAGGATCTGCCACAGACCCTTTCTACTCACAGTGTTGAAGGCTTTGGTGAGGTCGACAAATGTTACATAGAGACCCTTGTTCTGCTCCCTACATTTCTCTTGCAGTTGTCTAAGGGCAAATACCATGTCTGTAGTACTCCTATTGGCTCTGAAGCCACATTGGCTTTCAGGGAGAAATTCTTCTGCAATAGCAGGAACTAATTTGTTCAAGAGTATCCTTGCAAGGATTTTTCCAGCAATAGAGAGCAGTGTTATGACTCGATAGTTTGAGCAATCGGATTTTGCTCCTTTTTTCTTGTACAGGGTGATGATGACTGCATCTCGGAGATCTGATGGCAGTTCCCCTTTTTCCCAGCAATTCACAAGGAGTTCGTGGTGGACTTATGTCTATGGGTATTAGAACTGGGCAATTCTGTAGCATCTATATCCAGTAAATGGCTGCTGTTATGTTACTAAGCAGAGGAACCAGCAAAGTGACCGATGTACATTCGGACCAATGCATAATGGGACCGATGCACACTGGCACCAACACACATTAGTCCTGGTGTGCATTACGACACCGACTAGGGAGTTCCTACTTTTGCAGAAGTCCTGCTATGCCCTTCGCAATTCATGAACATGGCATCTCTGCTACGTAGCTAAATATACATAAAGTTATGCAACATAGACTGTGATAGAGGACTCTGCAGCAAAACCTCTTTGTCAAAGCTCCATGATAATGCTAGCCTTTGTCCACTTCCAGTTTAGCTCTGCCTTGGCTTATATCCCAGCAATGATAGGCAAACTTCACATACGACAACAGAACACCAGGTTATCGCAGGCCCCTAAGGTATGCTTAATATGTGAGACATTAAAAGGCAGTAAGGAGATGTTTTAGAAAGAATAACTCATTGCAGTGGTATAATGGAACCCCAGATAATCATCTGATGATGGAGTATAGTTGGAATAATCTGAACCGGACAGATTATTATGAAATCATAAATCTGTGCAGTCCTCCCACCTTTATCAACTCTTTTGTGCATTATAACTGGAACATGGGGAGATTCAAAGTGCCACCTGGATTTTCTGTAGAACGTGGAGGTGAAAATCAGAATTCCTTGAGGAATTTCCACAGATGGGTCTAAATCAAACCTCTCCATTTTGGTTTTATTTTTGATGAATAAATCATGACATGGTATAATATGTCATGTGTTGTTCATCTGAGGTTGTATCTACTTAATTTTAAGACCTGCTAAGGAACAGATGATTGTTATTTTGTCCTGATATGTAAAACCATAGAATTCAAAGAGGGTGTACTTTCTTTTTTCTCATGACTGTACATGAGCATTGAGCTCCAATACTCCAAACCTTGTATCGCTATACTTCCCCCCACCACTTTTTTTGGACACACCACAGCTGAACACTTTCTGGGATAAATTAACCATTGTTTTTTGTTTCATCTCAATCTGATAATAACAATAACAATAACAATAACAAAAAAATTATTTATATCCTGCCCCTCTACAAAATGCAATCGGGGCGGCTTACAACATTAAAATCTACATACAACCCCTCCATCCTACCCATCCCTTAAAATACAATTAAATAATTAAACATTTAAAACACAATAAATACTAAAAATACTAAGAACAACACAATAAAAAGCTGGATGGGATCGGACTAATTAAGATGGCCGGGTATCTATTCAGTTAACTATGATGACAGGACTGGTAGAAAGTGGAATCAAACCATGGTTTCAAATCCTGGTTTATTATAATTCTGGTAACCCGTAGCTTTCAGTGGGATACAGTAATCATCCCATAAAATGTTTATTTGTGGCACACTGAGAAGGGGAGATGGAAAGGGTGGCATGAGTACAGTGTTCAGTCGCAAGGTTTGTTTTAGTTTAATAAGCCCAGATATTTACATTCAAACCAAGCTTACACAAGCATGCTGCTAGGTACAGAGGGTAGGAAGATGTGTTATGTGTGAGAGCTTGTGTTGCTATAACCTATAGAAATAACAAATTATGGATCTGTTACTGATCCTGATTCTGTGCAGTGTCAGAAACGTTTGACCTAAACACAATTGCTATTCAGATTAGGGAGATTATCAGATGTAAGAAAAATGGCGTTATGACAACACCATGAGATTGCAAAAGGGCTTCCTTATCAGATGTCATTGTCCCCCAATGTCTCCCAAGCATTCTGCTTCTGTTACGGGGGCATTCGTTTTTATTGTCAGGGAGAAGCTGGCAATTAATATCCTGTAGTGTTTCTGTCCCGGATTTGCCTGTGTGGGACAATGTGCCCTATTTTGCTGGCGAGATTCCAGCGTCAATGGGTGCTCCTGCCAGAACACTTCGGGGTGAGATCGGGACATCCAGGTAAGCAACTCTTTTGTTTTTTTGTACCCTCCCCAGATGCTTTCAGTGTGTTTAGGGTGCTTGGTGTCACTTTTTTGTGTTTATTTTTATTTTTGAATTTCCCGTGCTTGCATCTTCTTAAGAGAACAGGTGGGATTTTACTCCAGGAAGTGAACGGAGTTCTGTTAGAGCTCTTTTCACTCCTGGGCTGCCTGAACAACGGGAGAGAAGGTAGTGAGGTGGGGGGGTTATTGTGCTCGGACAAGTGTGAGATTGGTGATTGTGGGACAGGAATGTTTTTTGCATTTCTGTCTGATAATCTCCTAGGTGCACTGAACCACTTGCTGAATCATACATATATCAACACTTCCTATATCTAAATCCTATCAGTTCAGTAGGTGTATTCCAGTTGGGACAAATAACTGGACTTAGGTCAGGGGTGGGTAAATCACAGAATCATAGAGTTGGAAGAGACCACAAGGGCCATCTAGTCCAACTCCTGTCATGCAGGAACACAATCAAAGCTTGCCTGACAGATGTTCATCCAGCCTCTGTTTAAAAATTTCCAAAGAAGGAGACTCCACCACACTACGAGGCACTGCATTCCAATGCTGAACAGCTCTTACGGTCAGGAAGTTCTTCCTAATGTTTAGGTGGAATCTCTTTTCCTGTAATTTGAACCCATTGCTCCATGCCCTAGTCTCTGGAGCTTCAAAAAACAAGCTTGCCCCATCCTCAGTATGACATCCCTTCAAATATTTAAACATGGCTATCATGTCCCCTCTTAACCTTCTCTTCTCCAGGCTAAACATGCCCAGCTCCCTAAGCCGCTCTTCATAGGGCATGGCTTCCAGACCTCCCACCATTTTGGTCACCCTCCTCTGGACATGTTCCAGCTTATCTATATCCTTCTGGAATTGTGGTGCCCAGTCCCACAGAGACAAGGGTTGTACTGCATTATGCATTAAGTACCAATCACAGGGGATCACAGCTTGTAAATCACACACGGATACAGAAAGAGAGAGAGAGAGAGAGAGAATATTCTCCTATATGAAAACTGAGACAGAGTTTAGCTAAGGGTGCAGTTTCCAGATCAAGGTGAAATTACAGGATTATTCCTTCTCAGTTACTTAGATAAGACAGAATAAGGAATATTTAGTCTAGCCTACTTGCGTTTAGCCAGAAGGTGGATGCAGAGAAGAGTAGAGAGTGAACTCTGGCAACGCAACAACTGGGATGGAAGGAAGAAGCTAGTGAAGTAAATACATGGACTCCCAGGACTCCTTTTGCAAGTTGCAGCACAGATCAATGAACCCTTGCAAATGAACCCTTGCAGATTGTAGTCAGCTGCTGCTTTACTAGATTAGCTGGATAACTGCACACCACCCTTTCTTTTTGTCCAGAGCTGAGCCTCCCAAAACTGAATAATTTGCACCCTTGTCTCCCACCTGGAGTTGACTCAGAAAAACTGGCTCCTCAGGGCCAGGCCACGCGATATGGCAATCCTACTCATCTCCTAACTACCTTGCCTCCCCAATAGCTCCTGTCTTTCTAAGTAAAGGTAGAGGTGAAAATCTAGAGGGGGTTGGTTGTCTTTAGTTTACACTACGTCTGAGGCGCTATTGGGGCACATTACATTGTACTGTACCAAGTACAAGGAGAGGAAATATAATAGACAATGATTCTGTTTTATCAGTGGTATCTTCACCCCATGTATATAACTAGCAGCAAAAGATGATGATGATGATTGATGATGATGATGATATGATATGGACCCAGTTTAAAGAAAACGTTTTGTTATTGCTCTTGACAGAATTTTCTTCTTTCACACTGAGTTGCTTTCACACTTCAGAAAGAATATGCAATTAATTTTTAATGAGTAAAGTATGCCTTTGTATTATCATTCAGATGCTTTTGTACTACAACTCACATCAACACTTACTATTGGCTATGCTGGGCAGGATGAGGGGAGTTGCAATCCAACAACGTCTGGAGGGCACATCACACAGCTTTGACAACCTCCAATTTAGGCCTTTGTTTCTGGATGGTTGAATGGTTTCTTCCTCAAAGGTGAGTGTGCCTTTCTGTTGGAAAGTACATAGGTGCTTATAAATGAGGTGTACACCAAAATGATGCCTGTGAACGTTTTGATCTAACAAGCCATGGCCTTTTCCAGAATTCTCCTTTCACTTCTCCCAAGGTTTTATTTTTCTTCCATGCTCAGTTTTCACTGGGCTGTGTGTTGTGTGTGTAGGTTCTTGTGTGTGTGTGTTTTTTTAACATTGGGATACCACTGTTTGCTAATACCTTTCTCTTGTGTTGTTATAGCTGTAAAATGATAATTCAGTGGATGATTTTCCCATTAGTATATAGGATGCAACCCCATTTACCATTTAAAATCCACCTAGTGATAGTAGACAATGATTCATTGTTTGGACGACACAGATAAGTACAGACTTGAAGAGGGTTGCTGGCAAATAATCTCTTTTAATCAGCTTTATGAAAGTGTATAGATACTCACATACACATATAATGAATTAGGATGGCAATTTGGATGCCTCCTGTTTTTTTGATTAGTTGTTATTGCTCATTTTAAAAATATTTCTAATAGGTGTATATGTCTATATATAAAGTTCTCAACCATTTTTAAGGATGAGAGATTAGTTGATATAGATGTATGTGTGAATGGACCTTAAGTGGAATATTCCTATGCCTACAGGGCTTCCCTCCCCATCTGCCTGTTCCCGGGATTTTGCTATAATGGTTATTCCACTTGGGCCGAAGAAACTTCATAGTTTTACAGTGTTAACCACCAGGTGGTTTGTGGCTTATTTATTCTTTTAATTGCGAGGGAGACATTGGCAATGAAAGATTTTCCACTTAGCTGCGCAGTGAAAATCACATATCCATTCTTTGAAAACAGCTTGTAGAGCCTCATTAGCTGGCAGTGGTCCCCACAGGCTCTGGCTAGGGCAAACATCTCCTGCTCCAGAATGCGGCTAGACTTAGGGGGTGAATTTGCTAAACCAACTGGGAGTTTGTGCCCATAAATAGCTTTTTAAATAGGTTGTTTTACCCTGGTAGAATTCTCATTGATCTCCGTATTACCCTAGACTAGGGGTAGGCCACACCAAGGCCATATGTGGCTCTTCACATTTATTGTTGTTGTAGCAAGCCCCCCCCCCATTTCTCTTTAGAAGAAAGCATGTGCATACTTTGTATTCAAGCCAAATCACACTCTTAGATGCCTTCTGGAAATGCATTCTACCTTAAAAACAAGGCCCACACTATAGGTTTTTCGTGTTTTTTTCCCGGGCTGTGAGGCTGTGTTCTGGAAGAGTTTATGGAACACACACACTCTCTGCACACCTTGTCTTAAAAGGCAATAGTGTGCATATGGGGAGGTGGTGTTGTTGCCTCTGCCATATCATTGAGATTTGGTAGCCTGGCAACATCAGGATGCAGCCCCTGGTGAGTTGGGCCACCTGGTTGGTCCCTTGAAGACTTCCTACCTCACAAGAGTTACAAGGCAGTTTCTTGTGCTGAAATGTCTGCAGCATCCTCCAGCCCAGGGAGGTTGACTACAGGCTTGTCTACATGAAGGAACAAAATTCTGGACTGCTCCACAGTAATAGCAAGTCACAGCAGCTGTGACCTGTCTTAATGGTTGTACAGCCCCCATAAACTTCGCATGCCTGTAGCTGAGACCGTGGCTGCGAATGGATTGCTTGCATTTTTAAATCTGCCGCCACTGAACTTTTTTTTTTAAAAAAAACCCTCCTATTTCTATGGTGCACGCAAGCGATATTTCAGCTTTCAAAAAAAAGAGAAAAAAAGATAGCACAAATCCCCATTTTATCACCTTAACAATCACTCACTAAGGCGAAAATCCAACATGGCAGCAGCAGGCACTTGCCCTGTAACCAAGCCGCCCCCCTGCACTTGTCCAGCCAATCAGGTTTGCACTTTGCCTTGTATGGGGAAGCAATTCATGTTGCTTGTCTTAACGAGTGAAAACGTGCATATCACTGGAGCTTTTTTAAAAAGTCACAAAAAGCCGTGAATGCTTTTCTTTTGTAGTTTTCCTTCTTTTTGGCCCCCTTCCTTCACAATACGACAAGACAATGAGGGATCCCATTAAGACAGCTCGTATTCCAAGCATATTCTATGAGAGGTATTTTCACCATATAGACAACTGTCATGTAACTCCTATCACCCCAACCAGCACTTGCAGTGGGCTAAAAAATGATGTACTCTTCAGATGATCTGGGAATCCAGGTTTGGGAACCACTGCTCTAGAAGACAAGTGTTGCATTACATGGAGATAACAATGAAGTGATCAGTGTGTGGGGGGTGGGTAGGCAAAAGTAAGGCGACTTTCAGAGTACTGTAAATGCTATAAAAAGGGCTTTTACGCCACAAAACTCTCCCCCACCAGTGAAATTAAATGGATTGAAATATCCTCTATATCCATGGATTCTGTATCCATGGATTCAACTATACATGGCTTGATAATATTCAAAATAAAAAAAATTCCAAAAAGCAAACCTTGATTTTGCCATTTTATATAAGGGACACCATTTTACTACACCATTGTAAGTTGTATACACACAATCCTAAATATACACTGGACTGACTATGTGACAAATGTTGCTGTCCTTGAGCAAGCAGGGATCACCAGTATTGAGGCCATGATACTGAGAACACAGCTGCGCTGGGCAGGGCACGTTTCCAGGATGGAGGACCATCGCCTCCCCAAATTAGTACTCTACGGTGAACTCGCCACGGGTCAGCATAAGAGGGGCTCTCCAAAAAAACGATACAAGGACTCCCTGAAACAACATCTCTGGCTCGGCCAAATTGATCACCAACAATGGTCTGCCCTGGCCTCACATCGGGAGGCATGGAGACGCACTATCCACAATGCTGCAGCCTTGTTTGAGAACTCACGTCGAGCAAGTCTTGAAGAGAAACGACAACGCAGAAAGAATCACAACCCAGAAACATCACCCAAGGAGACCTTCTGCTGTGCTTTCTGCAACCGGACTTGTTTATCTCGGATTGGCCTTTTCAGTCATCAGTGCGCTTGCAGAAAGCGCGGGATGAGTCCTTCCTGAATCTTTGTTTGCAAAGAAAAGCCAGAGTATGTAACGGGACTTGAACATCCATAGATTTTGGTATCCATGGGGGGTTCTGGAACCAAACAGGAGCAGATACCCCACTGTATTAAGATGATTTTCTGTCACATGGGACAAAAGAGGTTAAGTTACTATCTGACATGAAAACATAATGAGTGATTTAAATCAAGTCAAGGAAACAATGATAGATGTTGGATGATCAAAGATCAAAAATGTTATATTTATTTGCATTCAATATAATGGTCCCAATTCTTGGTTGAAAGCAAAAACAGGAATTTAATTCACATTGCATTTTGTTTCTTTTCATTGTTGTATTTACTGCCAGGTCTGCCTGCAAAACCTTAGATCTGAGCTGTAAAGCAGCTCTGTTTTAACAAATTTTAAAGTTTTGCAATACATAACTGCCAATGTTTCACAGATAAAACCTGGACATGTATAGCTAAGCAATATCAGAGTGTGGTTGAAATGGCAAGTTATTAATGAAGAAGAATAGACAAGCTAGTAGAGGCTGTTTGCTTTTGCCTGAACCTATTGGAAAGGGCTACATTCTGCCTCCTCCTACCCTCTCCCCCATTAAATTAATTGTATACAGACTAGTTTTGCACTTTGAATTCTGCAGCAATTGAAATCAGCTGAGGACAAATGGAGGAAGTGGGAAGAGAAGAGAGAAATTGGGACAGTGTAAAAGCAGCTGAAAAAGTGGGATAACAGAGGATTAATCAGGACTGTTTCTTCCAGACTGGGACAATGCGTGGCCATGGCATAATGTTTTGATTTTGGCAGTGTGTGCTCTACAAGTTTAATTAAGGCAGAAGAGCTGGATAAATCAAACCACTTGCCATACACTTAAAGGGATGGCTTGAGGAATATCTAATATGAACACATAGAAGCTATATTAAATATAGGGTTTTATGAGGGACCAATGTGCAGCGATAAGCCAGTTGATGGACATATTATGGCCCCGATTAAAAAAAATCCATTTGGGGGATAAAAAATCCAAAAAGGCAACCGTTCGTATGCGTAGAATCCACCTACACAATTTTTTACCCCATCTAAGCTCCATATGGCCCCCCTTGCCCAGCTGGCTGGAGTGAGTGATCCAAGCGGCAGTTTTAAATATCCCACTGCTTTTTTAAAAAAATTTTAAAAAGGTGCCTGTTATGTGGACAGTTGGTTTTCCATATTTACAATATAAAATAAAAAGGAATAAATCTAAAAATCATGGACTTACCTGACTCTCACTTAGCCAGGAATCCAGCATGGTGGCCGCTCCCAATTCCCCTCTTTGCTAGCCCCACACCCTGTGCTCAGCCAGCCAATCAGATTACACTGCCTGTTTGTATGTGTGCGAATGGGGTGTACAGACCATTGACAATATGAGTGGCTGTACGTAGGTCAAGATTCACTAATCCTCCCGAACGCCGAATCCACGGAGTTTATGGGGGATGTGCTAGCCCCCTTCTGAATGACACGGGTGCATCCGAACGGCCGTGTGTACGGATGATGGATCTTCTGAACGCCATATGTATTTTATTTTTTTTACCATGTGGACAGGCCCTCTGTCAGAAGGTGTCAGCATTTGAACTAAACTGCAAACACTAGTTAATTTGCAGTGTTATCAGGCTGCTTGGCAAAGTGAAACAAAGGAGATTACCAGACGGGGGAACAAAAACACTTCCTGTCTTGCAATTTCCTCTCCTGCCCCAGTAACGGAATAAAAAAGTTTTCAGACCTACCTTAATCATACATTGTTCCCTCTTCAGGGCAGCCCAGGAGTGAACAGAGCTCGAATGGAGCTCCTTTCTCTTCCTGGTTTCAAATCCTGGCTGTTCTCGTGAGAATACAAGAGCGTCGGAAATTCAAACATAAAAAGTAAAATAAAAGACAATGTGAAGACACACCCAACTAAAGGTGGTGGCAGGTTTGGGTGTGCAACGCCAGTACCCTGGTGAGATCAAACTCCTTTACCCAAAAAGGCTCTGATGCTGAATATCCAGTTCAAAAAAGGGGGAAGTTTATTTTAAAGAACAAAAGAAAAGGGCTTTCTCCTCTCCAGCTCTAAAAGGCTTGAAATGAAAGGTACTTTACAGTTGGAGTTTCAGCAGTCTTCAGGGTGACATCTCTCTGGGATTGATCTCCTCACTCAATGAAGCTGGCGCAGGGTCTTTCAGCTCCTGATTCCTTTGTTATTGGCAACTAATTTGGCTGATGGTGTTGGTAACTAATTTGGTTGATGGTGTTGGTAACTAATTTGGCTGATGGTGTAAGAAATGCCCTTCCCGGCTGTCTGGGCCTGTTTGCCACCAGAACTGCTCTCTGCAAGCTCACAGCAAAAACTGCCCAAAGGAACAAAAGGCTTCTAGGTGAACAGAGCTTGCTGGGAAGGAACAAACCAAAATCTAGAAAAATGCAGGGGAATTCTTAGCTCCTCCCACAAGTCTAATACAATGGAGTATTCCTATACTCAGACATGCTAAGGCCTTGAAAAGAAAACAAAGGAAAATGCAGGGGAGATTTAAACAGTCCTGGCTGGACATCACAGACAAAAAGTTACACCAAGCACCTAAACATACTTAAAACAGAACAAGTAACCTGGGGAGGGTACAAAAAGGTGTGTCACTTACCTTGATGTCCTGATCTTACCCGGAAGTGTTCAGGCACAGACCTCCCATTGACGCTGGCATTGCACCAGCATAACGAGGCACCCTTTCAGATGCAGGACATTCTGTTACAGAAACGGAACAGGGGATCTATTGATGGCTTAGCCTGTCAATAAAAAGCAGCACCGGCAGAATGGCAGCAGCATGGGTGCATGATGAGATGGGAATGACATCTGAAAAGGAAGCCCATTAGTGATCTCCTGGCGTCATGATAATGCCATATTTAGTGCGTCTGATAATCTCCAAACTGTGGCAAGCTGCAGTTAAGTTAGAGAGGAGCTGAGCCTGTTGCCAAATGCTTTACTGTGCATTAACAAGTTCTGCTCCTGAGTCACTTCATTGCCACAGATTCTGGGAGGCCTGCACAGTTATAGCACTGCGGTTTGCCTTTAATTGCCATTGTTCCAGCCTATGGAATCTTAATCTGTCAGCCAGAGAGCTCTGGTGTTTCCCTAAACTACAAACCCCAGGATTCCATAGGTGACATCTAATGCCCAGCTCATGCAAGCCCTCTGCTGATTTTCCCCAGCTCCTCTTCCCCTGCAGTCCCCTTCCTACACCCCAAGCCTTTCCTGAGTTCCCCTTGAATCACAGGATAAATTTGTCTCTAAGGGCTGTGGTGGACAGGAGAAAAAGTAGGGAATTCTCCTTGTGCAACAAGCATAGTATTAGATGCAAAATGATTAGAAAGCAGTCAGTAGAAATGGAATTGGCTAGAAAGACAGACAGTCAGGTGTTCAGGATTCAAAGTGATCCTTCCCAAAGTCACAAGTCTCTCTTCAGAGCAGGGCAGGTGGCCAGGTATGAAGTACGTATTCTGATTTTGGCAAATGAGGTATCCTGCTTGCCTCAAGTTCCAGCTGCTGGCAAGCTACTGGAAATGACAGCTTGACATTAGCATGCATGGAAGGGACATGCTCAGTTGGTTTGTTTATTGCCACTACTCTACAAATCACTTTTTGACTGAAGAGTGTTTCTAGATAGAAGCCTAGGGTTCATCTATACATGCCAGGATATGCCAACTCCCTGCTGGCATATCCTGGATGCGGATCAGGCCTGCTCCTTCTCCATTACCTGGACAGAATGGGCCGGAGTCCAGACAGGCAAAACAGCCTGTCCCTGCAGCCGCTACTGGCACATCTCCCTTGCTCTCTCTGAAGGCAGGAAGGAAGCTGACCTGCAACATGTGGCCAAAGGCTGCTGGGCTGCTTCCTGCTGCAGAATAGTGAGGCAGACAGGCAGATGAAGCGATGAGACAGGGCTCCTGCAGTCACGTGGGGTCCAACCCGTTTTTCCTGACGGGAACTATTAAACCAGAGATGATCACTGTAACAGGCTCTATCCTGTCTTCACCCCCGTCGTAGCCCTGTCATTACCCCAGGTTCATAAGGACTGCGTGAGGGACAGAACAGGGCAAAAGCCCTGAGTCATCAGGACTACAGGGCTCCAAGACAGGGTAAATTGCTCGTGTAGGCAAGCCCTAAGAGAACTAGGAATTACACAATCCACAGAAAAGTGATACCTTTATTGGCCAACCAAAATGCAAAACATATGATGTAAGCTTTCCAAGCTCTACTGGCTTCTTCATCAGGCAAAAGATATTAAAAAAAAGTGACAATGTTGATTTCAGATGTTTCTTGTGTTGTTGTTCAGCTGAGGGGTCTGATGCAGGCAGAGGCTACTCCTGCTTCCTGGCTGTGTGGAGTTGAGCCAAAAGACAGTGAAATTTAACTCCTTTTGCAGCAAGGAGGCAACTGCTCTTGGTATCCAGGATGTCTCTGTCCCTTTGTGAAGCTAAGGGCTTCTTTGTTATGTAGAGATCATTGGATTTCTTGACAGATTACACAAGAGTGTGCAGCTAGTTTACCTTTTTCTGGATTTTCTATGGTAAGGAATAAGATGGAAGAAGTGGTGGAAAAACAAGGGAAGATTATGAGTGGAAGATTATTATTATTACTGCTTATACAAGGGCTGCCCCCACCTCAAATCAATTCTTAAAGGCCTGCCAGAATAAAAAGGTCATCGTCTGCTTGGGGAAAGATAGTAATGAGGGTACCAGTCTAGCCTATCTGGGAAGAGAGTTCAAGAGCCTGGGAGAAGCCACTAAGAAGGCTTTCTCCTTTATTGTCACCAGATGTACCTGTGAGTGTGGCGGTACTGAGAGAAGTGCCTCCTGAGGAGGTCTGAAAACACGGGCAGGTTCACATGGGAGAATAAAGCCATTCAAATAATCTGGACCTCAGCTGTACAGGATCATGGCTGTTAGTCAGGTGACACCCTCATAAAAGTCAGTGAATGAGGCCTGGACCTACCATGAGAAAAGCTGCCTCTGGAATCCCTGTTATGGTCAATTCTCTTATCTTCTGTAGAGTGTGTCTCAGGGACTCTAGATTCTTAAATCAGGAGTCTCCTGACCTGATGTTTCTAGGTCTATGTGGAGAACCTAGGGGTTGTCTAGATGGTGAAAAAACTCCCCATAGAATTTGAGAATACCTTTCGTCCCAATGAGATCCTGTGGTGATTCTCCATATTCAGAAGTAGGGGGGCCAAAAACTATGCAGGAAGGGCCTTCACGGCTTCTCCTAAGGTTTAAAAAAATGCGGAGGAAATGCACATTCCCTTTTCTTAGGACAACCAAATCACATGGCATCACATTTCTGGATAAGAGTGGAAGTGGAAACCTGACCAGTCAGACATACACAAGGGAGGACTTGCTGGCAACGAAGTGGCCGGAAGTGCCATTTTGGAGTTTCATGGTCACAATTGTGTGCTTTCCCCCCACTGCGCTGAGGTGACCAGCTTTTTAAATGGAAGGTTGAATTTAGCACCATAGTTTTACAGTAAAAATAAATAAATACTGTGTAGCATAGGCAACTTGTTGAGAATAATAACACGAGCGATTCACTTCCAGTCACCATCATATGGAGCAGGCATGGCTCCATACAGACATCAAACATGGATAGCTTTCCATACCAGCAGTCTTGCAAAAAACAAAACAAAAAACCATGGAGACAAATGAATGCTGCTGTGAATTTGCGTTAATGTGCAGCAATCAGCATTCTATCTCTTGGTCTAGGCAAGCCCCTAGGTTTCTTTTTCAGAGCCTTTTTACACTTCCCAATTATAGTACTATGATTCCTCTTTAACTGCTATAGTACCAGCTTGTGGAATCCTGGGTCTTGCAGTTCAGGGAGGGACATTTCCCATCAGGAAAGCTCTAGTGCCTCTGACCAAACGACAAAACCCATCATGCCATAGGATACAGGCATAGCTGTTCAAGTGGAATCATAGCTCTGTAACTAGTGTAGAGTGAATGGGCCCCTGGTCACAAAAGAACAAGGGAATGGAGAATTGTCTTCTGTGACTGGGAGGTAGTATGAAACAGCTTACTTGGCCAGGCTTGGTATAAATACAGGGAACCTGGCCTGTTGTCTTCCTGCTATACTCCAGCCTCAGCAGCTAAGCTCACCGCTTTCTGTATGGCCTGGCTTGGATTGTAGCAACCTCTTCTCACACTCTCCTCAATCCTCTCGATACCCTGCACTTTTCCTGAACTTCCCAGTCCTTGATGGGGAGAGGGAAACCTTTTCTCTCCTCTACGTCCTCCCTTTCCCTGAGGGTGGATGTTTAAGCAGACTGACAACCTCACCTGCGAAATGTACAAACTAGATAAATGATTGTTCTTAAGCGTTGCCTCCCATCTTTGGAAGATAATTAGAGCTTCCTGCAAAATAGAATGGTGAGGCCCGCTCACCGCAAGCTATGTTCTGTCCAGGGAAATTGCTTTCATGCAGGAGTAATTTTGCTCCAAGCTATGGGAGCCCGACAGTGATTAATCCTTGCACAGCTGGGATGCTCAGGAAGGGTCCATGTTGCTCTCTATGCACGAGGAAGGTTGTAATGTGGGAGGACAAGAGGGTTCCCATTAGCACCCATGAGAGCTGCTGGCACATTCTTATTGGTAATGATGGGAATTGGTTTTCCACACTGAAGTTGACCAATGTGATAAGCGTTTTTTGTGCACTACTTGGCCTTTGGCCTTTGTAAGGTTGTTTTTTTTTGGGTGGTGGTGGTTGCAGAGTGGAATAATTTAAAACACACACACACACACACACACACAATCATACAAAAGCTTAATGTCATTCGTAAGAATTCTCCGCAGAGCACAGGAAATCTGCATCAGAAATAATGGTTGAAAGCCATTTTTCTGTAAAGCACATTTGTTCAGATGTATCCAGGTGTTTCAAAGGGGATATCAGAGAGTTGGAAAAGGTGCAGAAAAGGGCAACCAAAGTGATTGAGGGGTAAATAACTCACCTATGAGGAAAGGTGCAACTTTTGAGGCATTTTTAACTTAGAAAAAGCTAAAGAAGTGGTTGGGAGGGACATGATGGGGACACATACAATTATTCATGTAATAACAGAAATTGAATACAGAGAGGTATCCCTGCCGCTCTTTCATAACTCAGGGGGCCTTTTAATAGTACACAGTGATAGCACAGGTCAACCCCCATATCCGCGGGGGATACGTTCCAAGATTTCCCCCTCTGTGGATACCTTAAACTGTGGATAATAGGGAACCCTATTATTTTCAATGAGACAAACGCCAGAAGTTGCGCATAGAATTGCATTGGAGGACCTAGAAATGCCTACAGAGAAGTGAAACTGTGGATACCAAGTCCATAGATACAGGGGTCAACCTGCACTACAATTCCACTTTAACTGCCATGGCAACATCCCATGGAGTCTTGGTATTAGCAGTTGAGGGAGCAGCCTTTAAAATCCTCAGCCAGGGAGCTCCTCTGTTGCTTCTGACCCAAATACAAACTATCCCAGGATTACATTGGATGCTACCATCTGCAGTACGGGTGTGAGGTTGACGACAAATAACCATAAAAGCAACAGACGTGGTTGGTAGTACTGCTGTACTGATTATTGGGAGAATGGCTATGAAGCACTGTGAAACCACTGCAGCAGACTTGTGAATAGCCCCTCATTCACCTGTGGCAAATATCAGTTGCCTTTAGGTGAGCAAGGAGTAGATTTATGTAAAACTGGAGCAGGTGGGATAGCAAAGATGGTTGTTAGCTAGTAGCTTCTGTCTACTGCTCTTAAGCTCTATATAAATGCTTATTATTATTTCTTCTTTGTGTGAATGATGTAGGCACAATGCTTATTCATCTAACAGATGAATGAGTGTTGTATCTACATCATTTGCACAAGCATATTGTGGGTCTCTGAGTAAATGCTTCCATCAGGCGGGGGAGAAAGCATCATAAGGGGGAGGGGAATTAACTCATAAGGCCTTGTGCGTCTCAATAAATCCACTTCCTAGGAGCAAGGAGAAAGGATGGCTGCCTGCCGCCGCCAGCTCTTGGAGAATTTTGATTACCCGTACGCGGCTTCCAGCGTTCCGGCTGGTGCGCTGGCCTGCAGCTACTCGTCAACCCAATTAAATAACATTTAAATGCATAACAATCCCGCCAACATCCAACGATGATGGAAATTGTCAGCTCGAAAAGTGGAATCTGCCACCGTCCCCCGTTTTGTGCACTCAGCAATTCTGGCAGCAATTTCGCGGCGAGCAAACGCATCGCTTTATTGTTGCACTTTTGTTCTTTGGAAAACTTTTGAAGATCATTCTGCCACGATGCTAATTAATTTGCAAAATGCTGGCACACCAGACGATCTCAGTCTGTGCATATATTCGCTTCCCTCCTACCCCCCCAAGTCTCCCTCCCTCCTTTCCTCCCTCCCTCTGTTGGATCTGCCAGCTCTTTTAATGCCTCTTGTAATTGCAGGCGAGCATCCAGAGGGCACCTCAGTCCTCTTACTGGTTTTGGATCATATGTACTACCTGGCAGTTACCTTTTATGTTCAGTTTAATCTGAAAATGAGCTACATTGTTAGTCTTTCTGTCACAATTTCCTAGGTCATATTACTGAGGACTTAAAATGACTGTTTTTCAAAGCAGAGCTATGTAAACAGTCCAGTGTCTTTGCAAGATGGTTAACTTAATGCAGGGTTGCCATTCTCTGTAGGTTTTCCTGGATGTAAGTCCCACTGAGTACAACTGCATTTGATTCTTGGTAAACATGCTTCGGTTCAGACTGCCCTACCTTAGATATTTTGCCAGTTTGTTCTTTCATTCACAAAACAGACAAAACCAAATGAAAGTTTCAACTTATGCTGAAGCCAAAAACCTCTTTCCATCTATTTGTACAAACACATACACATGATCTGGCTGTATCTGACCATTAGAAAACAAAGAGAATGGCCATTGGGTTAAGATGTGAAGAGGGTCTCTCAGGTGTATGCATTTTGATGAGCCTCCCTGCTCAGAAGGTGAAGGTGTTCATATACGGATTACCAGTTGGTGTAAATGGGAGTATGTGCCCTCCCAAGAATGACTATGTGACTATGAAGGGACTGTGAATATGGACCAGTTACAGATGCATAACTTATTGTTACACTTATGTAAATGTGATACTGAATTCCAGCCACTAATTTTTGAGAAGCAAAAATGGTTTATTTTTCATTTCTGCAAGTGGCTCTGGGGGGGTCTCAGGGAATAAAAGTATCCTTGAAATCTATCATGGTTGCCTGTCCCTAATGCAAACTAACACCTGATCTCTGATTATGTATGAGGTACAGAAAAAGTAATTAAAATGACTTCTAAAATGTTGTTGTTGTTGTATGCCTTCAAGTCATTTCTGATTTATGGCAACCCTTAAGGCGAATGTGTCACAAGGTTTTCTTGGCAAGAATTGTTCAGAGGAGGTTTGCCATGCCCTTCCTCTGAGGCAGAGAGAGTGTGACTTTCCCAAGGTCACCCAGTGGGTTTTCGTGTCCAAGTGGGGATTTGAACCCTGTTCTCCAGAGTCATAATCCAACACTCAAACCACTACACCACACTGGCTCTCCTAAAATACATCACACATATTCAAAATGACAAAATGATCAAGGGACTGGTGTGACTTCCCTATGAGGAAGGGTAACAAGGACAACAACGACGTCATGCCTGACAACATTGTTACAATGATTATTGAAAGAACAGTTGTGAAATTCTATGAAAATTCTTTAACAGACACTGTAATAGCCACTCACCTGTGCAGGCATGTCAGTTGACTTTAAGTGAGCAAAGCGTGAATTAATGTAAAAATGGAACTTACCTGTTCCATTAGTAAATTAGTAAATATGGTTGTCATCTAGTAGCATCTATCTAGTGCTCCTGAGCACTATATAAATGTGAATGATGATGATGCTTCTTATATTATTATTAATTTTCTCATGCAAATGATATAGGAGATTATCAGATGGGAACAAAAACAGCGTTCCCGTCTTGCAATCTCCTCTCCTGCCCCTCTTCAGTCCCTGTCCCAGCACAATAATGAAAAGTTACACACACACCTATCTTTTTTGTACTTGCCCAGTAGCCCAGGAGTGAATGGAGCCCTAACGGAGTTCCATTCACTTCCTGGTTTGAAATCACGGCCGTTCTTGCAAGAAGACAAGAGCAAACATAAAAAGCAAAGTTAAAGACAAAAAGTTACTAAAAGCACCTAAACAAACTAAAAACATTCCAAGTAACCCAGGGAGGGTACAAAAGTGTGTCACCTACCTGGATGTCCTGATCTCACCCAGAGGTGTTCTGGGATGGACCTCCCATTGACGTGGGGATTGTGCCACAGAAATGGGCACCTTTTCACTTGCTGTCAATTCTGTCACAGAAACGGAATGGGGGGGGGATCCATTCACAGCTTAGACTGTGAATAAAAAGAAGCACTGGCGTAACGACAGCCAAACAGGAGCATGACAAGTCAGCAACAACGTCATCTGAAAGGGAAGCCCTTTAGCGATCTCCTGGCATCGTGATAACGCCATATTTAGTGTGTCAGATATTCTCCATAGACACAATGCCTGTTTATATAACAAAAGAGTTACACATTTTGGGCCTTTAAAAAAAACGATGAATAAAAGGAGAAATGACTGAGGTGTATAAAATTATGGATGGTATGGAAAAGAGGATGAAGAGAGGTTTTCCGTTTGTCACCTAATACTGAAACTCAGAGGAACTATCCACTGATGCTATCCACTGAAGAGGAATGGCAGAAGACTCCGAGGAAATAAAAGGAAGTACGTCTTCACATAATACATCGTTAAACTGTGGTACTGTAAGTTACCAGAAGATGGGTGATGGCCAC
The DNA here is from genome assembly GCA_030847615.1 of Gambelia wislizenii. NCBI lineage: Eukaryota > Metazoa > Chordata > Lepidosauria > Squamata > Crotaphytidae > Gambelia > Gambelia wislizenii. The sequence goes on along the minus strand of JAUMIR010000002.1, from coordinate 240,084,629 downwards.
CTGCTTGGATGGCTTTAAAGGCGATTAGACAAATTCATGGGGGTTGGCTATCAGTTGCTACTAGTTGTGAAGGCTGACTCCAATACTGGCGAGCAGAATGGCAGCAATATTGGCATCAGTGTTGAGGGTGTTATTACACTCATGTCTTGCTTATGGGCTTCTCAAAACAGATCTAATTGGTTGCCATGGGAAATGGATACAGGCTAGAGAGGTTTTTGGTCTGGTACTGCTGGCCTCTTAAGTCCTTTTCCATGCTCCCCTGTAGTCCAGCTTGTGTTCATGAGGTCTGATCCATTCTAGAGCGTTTCCCCCTTATTTTGGATGAGTGAGTGAAGGTGGATACATCCATACCCTCCAACTGTCCTGATTCGGCAGAGAAAGTCTGGATTAATCCTCTGCTACCCCACTTTTTTGTCTCTTTTTAAAATGTCCCAGCTTTTCTCTCCTTGTCCCACTTTATCCCTTCATCTTGGCTTAATTCAATTGCTGCAAACTGAGTTCAAAGTGTGAAAGTAGGTTGTGCTCGGTTAACTTAGCAGGGCAGAGGGGAAACGAGGAGGCCCTTCCTAGTAGGCTTGGTTGAAAGCAAGCTGGGACAGACTCTATTAGCATGTCCGCTCTTCCTCATTAATAACTTCTACTTGATCACTCTTTGATGTTGTTTGGCCACGTGTCCTAGTTTTCATATGTGAAATGCTGGAGGGTATGAGTGTATTGCTATTACCAAATATAATTAATAGCAGCCAAATTTGGAGTAGCAAAACAAAACAAAACAAAACAAAAAACAAAACAAAAAAAAACAACTAAGCCCACCATGGTAGCCTAGCAGCCATACAGCATGCACCTGTCTGAATTCCGGAGTGGCCTGGAGGAGTGCGAAGATCATCTTCTACAGTTGTTCAGCATCTGTTCTCATACAGGTGCTCTCTTTACCTAAAGAAACATGGTGCTATTGATTACTGATCTGTGATAAATGTGCTCAGCAGAATGTCTGTATGACATGCTGCAAGACTAGTACTGTGGAAAAGATATCCTATCAGTCCAGCTGGTAGGCCCCTCCTAGCAGAGTTTGTATTCCTGGTAGCAGCCTAGGCTGTAAACCATGGTGTTGCTGGTTGTTCCCTTCTCATAAACCATCTTCAGACTCAAAACAAGGCCATTCAGTGATTATTTTCTTAATTTGAGAGAGAACTTTTTGGAGCAGTGGTTCTTAACCTCTGATCCACAGACTCACAGGTGGCCATAATGTACTCACAGGGGGTCTACAAGGGCTTGAAGGCTGCTCAGCCCACCTCCTCCCTGCATGGAGGCCACGTGACTGGAGCCAAGGCAAAGGCTGGCTGGTTGGCCTGTGCATTGCCATACAATCCGCTCCAGCCACAAACTTGCAGGAAAAAGAAGGAGAGAACCAGTGCCTCTGAGGAAAGGTTCAACGCAGGGGTCCCCAACCACCGGTCCCTGGCCTGGTACCAGTCCATGGTCTGTTACGGACTGGGCCATGTGTGAGATATCCAACTGGCAGTCAGCCTGAGCCTGGCTGCCTGGTTGCTGCTTTTTGCAAGCTCTGTTTGCTCCCCTTCAAGCAGCAATGCTTGAAAGGGAGTGAATAAAGCTTGCAAAAACCTTGCAAAAAGCCTATCATGCATGCACCATGAGGCTGGCTTGGTGGGAAGATGCAGCAGCCCCTCAGCCTAGCTGCCTGATTGCTGCTTGAAGGGGCGGAGAAGAGAAGACACAGCAAGCTACCTTCTCTTCTATGCTAGGCAGTAGTTGCTCACTCCAGCCTCCCTCCAGTAAATTACAGCAGTCTTTTTGTATGTAAAGATATTCCCACAGTTTTTATCTGAGAAGGACTCATTTGGATGTTAGGTTTGAAAAATCTTTATCTTTCCCAGAGGTGGCCTCCAGTTCCGATGCTAGCTGCAAAGGGAAGGCAGGAGCCAGCTAAGATTCCCCCCTCCCTTTTCCAAGCGGCTCCCCTGATGGTTGCTGCCTTCCTTTTGCTGTCTGTGGTGGATTTTAGCAAGCAAGTGGCTGGAAAGCCGCTTCGAAAAGGGAGAGGACGGGAAATTCCTCCTCTGCCCAACAGTGAAGTGCGGCACACAAGAAATTCCTTACAATTGAATTTTGCCTTAGGTTGAAAGAGGTTCCCTTGCAGGGAGTCTTCTTATGGCAGTGGTACTCTAGTTTTTTCAATTTTTTTCAATGATTTTATATTGTTCAATGTATGGTTTTGAAAATGGCAATATTTTAATTGTATTTTAATATTGCTATGCTTTAAAAATGCTTCATTGTTTGTGAGCCACCATGGGTCCCACACCAGGAGAAAGGTGACATATAAATGCAATAAACAAACAAATAAATAGTTCTAGAATCTATTCAGTATATGGTGGGTAAACTTTAACTGAGGTCCAAGAGAACAACTGGGATAGAAGGGTTTTTCATAAAAAGGAAAATACTCTTGGATTATTTTGAAGGGCCCACATTTTTTGATTCCCGCCCCCCTCGGTCTGTGGAAAAATGGTCTTCCACGAACTGGTCCCTGGAGTAAAAAAGGTTGGGGACCACTGGTTTAATGGATGATGTAATTGTGTTGTTTTAAATCTTGAGCTAAGTCTGGTGGAGGGGGGGCGTGGCAACAAAATATATTTAAAGGGGGTCTTTGGTAAGAAAAGGTTAAGAGCCACTTTTCTGGAGCTTAATTTTGGACTGCAGAACATAGTGTCAGGTGTTAGCACATACTGGGAACCTAAAAAGGTCCAGGCAGCAAAAATAAACAGCAGAGTGTTTGTTGTTCCTTCAGGCATCAGAATAAAGGCACAGACACAGGCTTGTGTCTAAAATAAACTTCTCTTTACTTGAGCACAATGAAGAGTATTTACAGATATATACAGCGTTCAAAAGAAAAACATCTTCTCTGTGTGAAATCCAACACAGAACTAACAAGCTTAACTCAGATCTGTACAGCCCAGCAATATTGATACATTTATCCAGCTAGCTCCTACAAACTGCTGCCAACTAGCTTTACAGATCTGTGCAGACTGTTTGCTACATCTCAGCTCTTTACAGAATAAATCTACTGTATGTCCCAATATCCTGACACATAGGAGGGATTTTATACCACATTAAACTATTGGTCCATTTAGCTCACCTTTGTCTGCTCTACACTGATGGCAGCAACTCTCCAGGGTTTCAGAAAGAGAGAATGAACCTGTCACTTTTTGGCATGTGCAAAGCATGTGTTTGCCACAGAGCCATGGCCATGTAAGTCTTTGATCAACATATAAGTCCCTGAGTTGGGACAGAGACAAAAGGAGAGAGACTGACTTGTTTGTGGTACTTGGTGTGAATACTGAATTAATGAACTAAGAATGAACAAAGTACACTTGTATATCATTTAGAGTGTACTTCTTTCACTTTCAAGGAGAGACAGCTAGCTTTGGAACATCACACACTGAGAGTGAAGATTTTGCATTGTATGATGCCAAGTGTTTGTGGGGGCTTGCCACCTCCCTTTCCCTTTCTTTGTGATTGGGATTTCTTTTTCTGGCTTCGCTGCTATGGCTTTTGGAGCAGTGACATGCTCCAGAAATAGACCAGAACTTTCCCTGGCATAGTAGTGCAGCTGCTGGGATCCCAGAGCCCATCATGAATGCCAGCTTTGGACCCCATGTTAAAATTTTCCCAATCCACCACTTGATGCTGGGTGATTGGGCCTTGTTGGCACTTTAATTACTCACAACACCCCAGAGCATCACTACCATGGGGCACTGGAAGAACTTAAAAAGCTAGCTGGGCCCACCAGGTCCCACTGGAGGGCTGGTTTGCTCAGCATTTTATTTAGTCCCCAGTCCTGCAGCTAGTCTGGGGAGAAGTGCCAAAGAATGTTTCATCTGTATAAATTTCTGTTTCAGAAATTAGCCACTATAATATATTTTCCCCCTGAAGAAGAAGCAAACAAGCAAATGCATATCCTGTCTGCCAGCCACCATCCTCTGACCTGCTTTTGGGGACCAGACAGTCACCCTTCTAGCTCTGCATGATGGTGCTCCATTCCTGTCACAGTTCTGGGTGCCTTTCATCTACTACCAGCCAGTCCCTGAGCCAAGAAGGGGACACAAGGGGAGATTGATAAACCCAAGCAAGACATCTGCAAGGATCATTGAGCTAATTAACAACCCGGTGGAAAGAAAAATGCACCTCGTTAGGGAGCAGCGTAGGCTTCCTTGTAAACAGGGTGTGTCGGTTAACAGAGGAGGGGAAGCAAGTGGGGTGGCATCGCCCACAATCGTCCTCTGGAACAAGATGCAGGGGCTCCGTGGCAGCAGGGGTCTTTGATGATGGGTTCAGCCTACTTGGAACTGGATGGTGAGATGAGGCTAACTTTATCATCATTGGCCTTTTCGCCTAATGAGTCTGTTTTCTGTAGTCTGCCAAGTCTGGCATCTCTTTTCTACCAAGGAACAGTTTCCAGCACATTTTAAGAGGGCAGCTAGGTTATAACTGATATTTATATGAATGATCTCTATTACTATGGCTTTAACAACAGCTTGATCAGTAGGCACTAGCAGGTGACAGTACAGTTGTCCCTTCATATTTGCTGGGGTTTGGTTCCAGGACCCCCCGTGGAGACCAAAATCCGTGAATACTCAAGCCTCATTATATGCAATGGCACAGCAAAATGGTGTCCCTTATGTAACATGGCAAAATCAAGGTTTGCTTTTTGGTTTATTATTTTTTAAAGATTTTCAAGCCGTGAATACTGTACTGTACTTAAATCCGTGGATACAGAGGGACAACTGTATTTAGCATACAGTAGCATACATTGCCTTGAAAACATTCATTTGTTGGTCCCTGCATAGGAACTGCTGGGATTGTGTTGTCCCCCCCCCCCCACATCCCATCAGCTTGCAGCTCTAATCATTCCTGCTTAAGTCAATGACTGGGGCCTGGGAGATCAAGCTTGTAGACTCCACTGTGCCATGCAAACTCACTGGGTGACCTTGGGCCAGTCACTCTTCTCAGCCAAGTCTGCAGTGCCTTGAGCTCACTGCAGGAAAGGGGGCATATAAATGTTACTAATAAATAAACAAACAAACTTCATACCCTCTAATTGTCCTGATTTCACAGGAACACTCCTGATTAATCCTGTGTCCCCCTATTCTTTCAGCTGCTTTTAAAATGTTCCATTTTCTCTTTCCTCCTCCTCCCCCTTTGTCCTCAGTATATTTTGGTTGCTGCAAACAGAGCTCAAAGTACAAAAATAGTTTGACTCAGGCTGCTGACACACTGCGGAAATAATGCAGCTTGACAACACTTTAACTATTATGGCTTCATCCTATGGAATCCTGGGATTTGTAGTTTGTTTTTGGCACCAGAGCTCTCTGACAGAGAAGGCTAAATAGCTCACAAAACTATAAATCCCAGAATTCCATAGCATTGAGCCATAGCAGTTAAAGTGGTGTCAAACTGCATTATTTCTGCAGTGTGTCAGCAGCCTCAATTAACTTGGGGGTGGGGGTGAGGAAGGACAGGAAAAGATGGAATCCTACCCTTACTGCTAGGCTCAGGCAAAAGGAAACTGCTGCTGCCTCTCCTAGCTTGTCTGTTCTTTCTCATTAATAACTTTTGCCATCTTGACCACACTCAAATGTTGCTTGGCCATCTGTGTTCCAGTTTGCAGCTATGAAATGTTGGAGGGTATGAAATTCTACAGATAGGAGATATCACATCTAGTCTGTTTTGGATTTAGCAAGGCACAGGGGTTGTTTAGATGATGGGGAAAAAATCCTCAAAGAATACAAGAAGAATACCTTTTGTCCAGATGAGCTCCTGCCGGGATTCGCCATATTGGGAAGGAGGGGGGCTGAAAACTACAAGTAGTTTGCGATCACAGCTTTCACTGTTCCTCATTCTCTTTTTTAAAAAGTACACAAAAATGCGCATAACAGCCTGTCTGAACAACCAATTCAAATTGGGGCACATCCAGCAAATAAAAACATGATTTGTCGGATGTGCACAGGGTAGGTTTGCTGGCGACAAAGTGGCCGGAATCTACAATTGTTGTATTTCGGGGACACGGCTGAGTGCTATTTTCGAGCAGCAGAGCAAAAAAAAAAAAAAAAAGCTTTTAAGCAGAAGGTCACTCTTCCGCATCTCTCATTTAACGGCAAAATAAAAGGGAAATGGAGGGAGCTTTTCGGCAGGTAATTCACTCACCACCACCATCTTTTCTCGTGGGCATGGGCATGCTCTGTGTGAACAGCAAACTCAGTAGCTTTCCATGGCAGCGATCTTTGAATGAAGTGTGGGGACAAATGAACACTGCTGAGATAGTGAGGTAATGCACTATTTTCTGCAATTAATTCTGTCATCTGACTGAACCCTAGGTGTGTGTGTGTGCATGTGCCTTCAAGTAACCTGTCGGTGTCTGATGACTCAGTGAATTTCATAGAGTTTTCTTAGGCAAGGAATACTCAGAGGTGGTATTCCTTGGCAGTTTCCCATACAGGTACTAACCAGGGTGGACCATGGTTAGCTTCCAAGATCAGATGGGATCTAGGGCCATCTGATAGCAAATCCCCCGTAAACTACGTGGATTCGGCGTTCGGGAGGATTAGTGGATCTCGACCTGAAATCCGTACAGCCGTTCGAATGGTTGATCGTCTGTAACCCCCGTTTGCACACATACGAATAGGCAGTGTAATCTGATTGGCTGGCTGAGCAGAGGGGGCGGGGCTAGCAAGGAGGGGAATTGGGAGCAGCCGCCATGTTGGATTCCCTGCTAAGTGAGAGTCTGGTAAGGCCATAAAATGGAGAATTTTTACATTTATTCATTTTTATTTTATATTGTAAATACAGAAAACTGACTGTCCGCATAACAGGCACCTTTTAAAATTAAATAAAAAGTGGCGGGAGATTTAAAACCGCCGCTTGGATCGCTCGCTCCAGCCAGCTGGGCAAGGGGAGGTCATATGGAGTTTTTGGGGGGTTAAAAAAATCATGTAGCAGATTGTACACATTCGTACGACTGCCTTTTCATATTTTTTTACACCCCAAACGAATTTTTTTAAAGTCGTGTAGACATGCCCTCAGTTCCCCTCCTTCTTCAGTGATTGACAGTGGTAGCAGTGGCAGCACAATAGTAATAATGGTCTTTGTTTTGTGCATGTTTTTTTTAAAAGTTTGTGAAATCTTGTATCCACTTACCAGCAAATAATAAACATAGAATTAATTGGGACTCACTCACTCCTGATTAAATATGCATAGAATTGTGCTGTCAAAGATCTTTAAAAAAAAAAAAGAGAGAGAGAGAGAGAGAGAGAGGATGAGGTCCCTGCAATGTTTCCAAAACAAGTGAACAAAGAAACATACAGGAAAATATTATTTTCCTGTTCGGAACTCAATGCTGCATCCGATTAGAAACATTAGGGATGGTAAGACAAAGGATGCTTCCTGTTATTAAAAGGGAATCTTTTTAAAATGTTATAAGGGTGACATTTAACTCCTGTGAATTGCCAATTATCAGGCAATAAATCTTGGACCTGGGTGAGGGCTAACAGCGTAAACCCAGATTAAATAAGTATGTGGAAGACCTGCAAGAAGGCTTGAAACAAAGAGTTAATCTCACTGAAATTTTTTGGGGGATATTTCATCTTTGAAATCTAGTGGTGATTTTCTTAGGTGAACTTTATTGTTGGCTGTTAAAGAGTTTATCGCAATTAAAAATTAAAGGAAACTAATCATCAGTTTCTTAAGAACTGTGAAAAATGTGGATAGATTTTAAAAGATGTTCTTGGCAGTTTGGGACCATTGAGACAAGAAGGATGTACAATGTTCAGTACCATATTTGGGATGCTGTATTATTCAATGGGACTTACTCCCAGGTAAAGGCGCATAGGAATTCAGCCTTTACATGTTCCTGAAGTAGTATTTAGAATATTGTGGAGTTAAAGTATATATAGGGCTTTCAAGTAATACATTAGAAGTAAGGACATTATCTGAAATACATTACTTTTGGGCACAATGAAGATGGGAGCTGTTCCTTTCGAAAATAATATAATGATGATTATATATTGTTAAATTTTCCCATACAATTAGAAATTGTTTACTTACTACTTTTACCTTTTACTTTTTTTGGAGGGGGATTCCTTTGTAGCTAATTGGTGGGATTTTCCTCACTCAAACACTAAGCCATTTTCTTACTGTTTTAGACTTTTTAAAAATAATAACAAAAAATCCCTAAGAATACAATGACCAACCGAAGAAAAACGTAACAAGCATCAGCAACAACTGCTTATAAAAACTCATTTTCCAAATTCGGAGTGCAGAAATTTTGACTTTATTGGAACAAAAAGGTGTTTTGTTTAAAAACAGGATTCTGATGTCTTGCTAAGATAATTGCTGTAGTATAGTGGGTTTGCTGAAGCAGTAAAGTTATTTATTAATGCAAATGTAGAACTTGGCCCATATAAAAAGTGTGGGGAAGGCAAAACAACAACAATGACATACCGACTCATTAAAATAGAATAAAAACCATATGCATTTTGAGCATCTCTGTTAAGCATCAGGCAGACTGAAATGTTATTTCCCTTTCTTCAGTTTAACCAAGTGTCCAAAAGTAAGTTTCCAACATTTGTACGTAGTTGCTTTTGTAATCTACCATCTCCAACTCTGGCTCCATCTGTTAAAAAACAGCTGATGAAAGTTTTTGCAAATATCTGCATGTATGTGTGTGTGTGTGCAGAGAGAGAGAGGGAGAGAGCATAAGAATTTCCGGTTACCTAAGATCTGGTCTTGAGACTATTTTGACATAATTTACAACTGTCCCAATTTGGTTGGGATAGTCCTGATTAATGCTCTGTTCTCCTATTTTTTCAGGTGGTTTTAAAATGTCAAAGATTCTCTCTCACTTTCCTCTTTTGTTTTTGGTTTACAGCTGTCCCTCCATATCCACAGATTTAAGAATTCACGGCTTGAAAATATTCTTTTAAAAATCATAATCCAAAAAGCAAACCTTGCTTTTGCCATCTTATATAAGGGACACCATTTTGCTATGCCATTGCATATAATGGGACTTGAGTATTCACGGATTTTGGTATCCATGGGGGTCCTGGAACCAAACCCCAGCGAATATGAAGGGACAACTGTACTTTAGTTGTTACAAAGTACAAAAGCAATTTGTACTCCATTAATTCAGCAGGTGGGAGGGGAGAGGAGCACACTCTGATATTGTTTGGCCATGCGTGTTCCAGATTTCATCTGTGAAATGTTGGAGACTGAAGGCCATAGGGTGTATGAGCTTTTGGGGTGATAGTGACTAGTTTCTACAAGGCTTTTGGGATGGCGGCACCAGCTTCCCAACATACAGGGCCGGTTTAACCTGTTTGCCAAATCAGCATTGGCAGGGGGCCCCAGCCACAGTGGGGGCCCCATGAGTCCTCCTCCCCATCCGCTCCTCCCTCCAAACCCAAAGCCCATCTCCCCGCCTCAGCTCGGCTGTGGTCCCGCCTCCTCCTCCTCCCTCCAGCATCCTGGCTCCCTCCTGCCAGGGTCGGGTGTCAGGGCGTCCCTCCAGCCAGCCACCTTCCTGCCACCTGCCTGGCTGTTCCCTCCCCCTTCTCTCCGTCTCCTTGCCCCGCCCTGGCTCCAGCGTTGGGGAGAAGTCCCAGGCTGAGCCTGGAAGAAGGGCCAGCCATGGAGTGGGGAGGGGGAGACAGCAGCGGCTCGAGCCGGGGCCCCCAAAGGAAGAGGAGGAGGAGGAGCGGGAGGCCCCCCACCGCTGCTTCTAACCCCTTCATCCTGTGGCTGAGCCGCCTGCAGGGAGCCAAGGTGAGGCACCTAGGGCCTCTGCCTGAGGGGTGTGTGGGAGGCTCTGGGGAGGCTTCTTTTGGGAATGTGGGGTGCCTCTGTGCAGACCTGGGGGGAAGTGGGATGATGCTGGGGGAAGAAGGGCATTTTATGTGGGGAGCTTGTGCGCTGGGGCTCCCAAAATCCCTTAAACTGGCCCATATGGGGCCCCCAAATAAAGTGTTGCAGGGGACCCCCAAATCCCTTAAACTGGCCCATATGGGGCCCCCAAAATCCCTTAACTGGCCCATATGGGGCCCCCAAAATAAAGTGTTGCAGGGGGCCCTAAAATTCCTTAAACCGGCCCTGCCAACATATTCTAATTTGTCCCTTTTAATTGGCTTTTAAAACTCCACTTTTAAAACTGGGTTTGTAATGGTTATTTTTTTATAGCAACAGTAAGGTTTTAATGTTATCTTACTCTGTTATATTTTATTGTTGTTTATCTCTCAGCGATAGTATTTTATATCTTGCCTAAATACCCTAAAGACACCAGATCCCATCTGATCTTGGAAGCTAAGTAGGGTCAGCCCTAGTAAGTACTTGGATGGGAGACTGTCAGCATAGAACTGCTGCTATAGGCTATATTTCAGAGGAAGGAACTGGCAAAAACACCTCCAAGTATTCCTTGCTTAAGAAAACCCAATGAAATTCGAGGAGTCATCATAAGTCAACGGGCAACATGGAGGCGTGCACACATACAATTTATTTTTACCATATGCATGCTATGTGCGTGTATTTTCAAAATCCAGACTGAAAGTAGGTTTTATATATAGTGTTTTAATTAATCCATAAACAAATCATTTATTACCTATTTTCTGCACATAAAATTGATGTACCTGCAATAATTGACACACATTCTCTCCCAGTTTATCCCATCTCATTTTTTTCCCTTCCTCTTTTTATTTCTCTCTGTGTCAGATTCTAGATCCTAAGCATCTTGGTCAAGGACTCCTTGACTTGTAGTTGCTAATGCATATTGATGGTGTAACTTAGGGATGGGGAATGTGCGAATACCCCTCAGCTTCCCCAATTTGGCAGGGAAGGTCCCAATTAATCCTCTGCTGTCCCACTTTTCAGCTTCTTTTAAAATGTCCTGGTTTCCCTTTCTTCCTCTTGCTTCCCACCTTTTATCCTCAGCATGTTTCTGTTGCTGCAATCTGAATTCAAGGTGCAAAAGTAGTTTACACTCAGTTAACTCTGTGGGGAGAGAGGAGAGAAGGGAGAAGAATATTGCCTTTCATTGTATGCTCAGGCAAAACTGCTGCAGCTTCTCCTAGCTTGCCTTTTCTTCCACATGAATAATTTTTGCCACCTTGACCACACTCTGATATTGCTGGGCCACATGTGTCCTGGTTGTCATCTATGAAATGTCAGAGCATATGCATGCAGTCCTCCAGTCAGACTTCAATGCCTATCAGCTCTAACTACCATGCCTAATAAAGAGGGATGATGGGAGGTGTCCAACTACACCTTGAGGGATTCCTGTTCCTCATTCTAGTTGCAACAACAAAAATAACTTGTGAAGTTGCCGAGATAGGTTTTGATGCCAGATAAGTCCTTCGGCCATCTGTACATCTATGGTTGTTGTGACAATCGTCTTGGACTGCTGTTGGACTGGAAGTCACAAAACCTTAGCTGACGCAGCCAATAACAGGGTGGGGGTGGGTTGATAGGAGTTGTAGTGTAGCAACATCCACAACTTTTTATTTAGGCAGGCCTTTGGCTATTCAGTTATTGTGACAGAAGGATTTTTTAATGTTGTTGTCTGTTTTACTATATTTGAATGTGTTTTAAAATGCTGTAATGTAGTGTTTATAACAGAACTGTTTATTTAATCATTCTTACTTTTGTATGAAATAGGTTTTAGTGTACTTTGTTTTTAATTTAATGTGAACCACCTTGGATGCAATGCCAGGATATAAATCACAGAAAGAAAAAAAGAAGGAAAGAAGGAAAGAAAGAAAGAAAGACGATACAATTTCCACCTCAATCTGTGGCAGGGGTGGGCACCGGTGGGAAGTTAGATGGCCTAGGAGATGCCCCACACCTCCTACCGCAACCCCCCACATTTTTGTCCTCAAGTATCCCCCAATGCCCTCTAAGGAGATTATCAGACATGGCAAATATGGCGTGATAATAATGACACGATAGCACAAAAGGGCTTCCCTATCACTCCTGTGAAAAAGGCATACTTTTTTATTAACAGGCCAAGCCATCATTTGATCACCGATGGCGTTTTTTTCACGATATTCCCAGTGTCTGAAACCACGTCCCATTATGCTCTCGTGAATATAGCGTCAATGGGCGGTCCCTGCCAGAACGTTTCCAGTTGAGAACACGAAAACTAAGTATGGGATGCTCTTTTTATGAGCCTCCCTGTTTTGCTGATAAATTTTAAAGTATGTTTCAGTGCTTGTGTGTTTGTCTTCTTTGTTAATTTTGGTGTTTTTAGACTTGTACTCGTGTCTTCTCGTGAGAATCGCCAAGATCATGCGCCCCGGCAAATGTGGATGTAAACTGTGCTAGTGGTTGTGCTCTGATAATTCTGGGACTGCTCTTTCTCATTATTACAGCAACATGTGATAAAAAGAGTTGTTATGCCCTTTTTATCATATGCTTTTAAATATAGTGGGACAAAAATATTTTAGATGCTTGTCTGATAGTCTCCTAAGTGTTGTGGGGAACATTTCTGCTATGTTTTTAGGCCTGTGGGGCTGTTTTAGACCCTGGATAAGGTTCTTTTATTTTCAAAACAGGAAGTGACCGGAAGTCACTTCTGGTTTACTTCTACTTTTTTAAAAGGCTTTTCTAGGCCTAAAAAGGCCCAAATATGTTCCCAAAACATGGCAAAATGCCCCCCATGCTGCCTAGAAGGCATTTGGGGCTAATTTTTTTTTAAACTTTGTCACAAAAATGGTCCTGGAGGACTGCATGCAGCCTGCAGGCTGCTCTTTGCTCACCCCAGTCTATGGGTATGGTAGGCAACCTAGCACCCTCCCAGTGTTCTAGTCTACAATCTCCATAATCCTCAAACAGCATGGTGAGTTGTTGGGGATATTGGTATTTGTAGTCCAAAAGCTCAAGGGAAGGGGCTGGGCTTCTACTGCCTCTTCCTGACTGCCACAACCCTCCCCCTCCCTGGTTAGACTGGCTCTCTGCTCCTGACCACAATGATTGGTGAGAATGTAAAGGCAGCAGCCGACTGGTTAGGACGCAGTGACAGCTTGTGTCCCACCATGTGCGCCTGCAATGTGCGATTTATCAGGGCATGGTGATTTATTCCCTGCTGTTGCTAGTGTCATAAATCCCCTGTGCAAGTGGCTGGCCCTGCATCACAGGGGATGACAGACACCATAATGAACTGGCACGCTGGGTACCGTGCTTGGAAGTGAGGTGGGGAAGTGCATGTGTGCATGGTTTTTCAGGCCATGCCACAGCTCAAGGCGGGACAGGTGGAGCAGAGGTGCCACTGCCAAAAAAATCTCCTTTGAGGAAACTTCAGTGATAGAGTTTGCTTCATGGTCCACGTGAAGTTTGTAATACAAGTCCAGCCTTTCCCAACCTATAGCCCTCCCAGTGGTTTGGACTATACCTCTTACTATCCCAGGCCATTAGTCATGCAGGCTTATGACTTACGGGAATGGTAGTACAAAACAATTGGTGGGCACATGATTGCCTACCCTGGCCACAGGCCTAGATGTTGGATGGTAAGGCATTGATTTCCTCATGGGGATTGATTGTTTAAGCCATGATTCTAAACAGCCTCCTGCAGCTTTAATACCCAGGTAGAGAGCAGGTAGAAGGAAGTGAAGTGGTTGTACATGAATATAGTAGGACTCCTGTATCTACTGGCGATTAGTTCGTGTGTGTGTGGATACCGAAAACCATGGATAATAGTGAACACCATTGAAAATAATGGGATGTCTTGTTTAAAATACCAGTTGCCTTGGAGGACCTAGAAAATGGCTAAAGAGGACACATTTTCTAGGAAGACTCTATGGTAGGTGTACTGTTTGTGTCCCATGGATAATTGAGTCAGTGGATAATGAATCAGTGGATACAGGTTCCTACTGAAATTTGTACAGCTGGAATTGTCTCTAGGGCAACAGCCCACAACTGGTTCTAGCTGTCTCTAGCTAGTCTTTTCTCCAAACTCATAGAGAATGTATCTAAGAAAAAAAGAATTTTCTTTTTCACTATACATTTTCCCACTTCTGTTTTGGAATTCCAAATTATTGGGAAAAGTTTGTCAAATTCAATAACCACATTCAAAAATTCCTCATGAGAAAGAGAGTGCACAAGTGATTGTTCAAGAACAATGAAACCAGCTTTGACTTATAGATTATATACTTCGTTTTGAGTTGCCCAATGTCTTAAGTGTGTGTTTCTCTGTGTACCTTTCTCTTTAATGAATATCTATTAACTTCAGCAGAGAGTCAGTGTGGTGTAGCAGTTTGAGCATTAGACAAGGACTCTAGCAGACCAGTTCAAATCCCTGCTCGGGCCTAGAAACCCCTTGGTTGACCTGGGGCAAGTCACAGTCTGAGCCTCAGAGGCAGGCTAGGTCAGACCTCTTCTGGGTTGACTTGAAGGCCCACACCTGCAGCAGAGATGGTGAATGGCTCTCCAGCTCTTGTGGGACTCCAACTACCATCATCCCTTGCTAGCATAGCCAGCAGTGAGGGTTTGCGGAAACTACATGTTTCCCCTGGCTGATGGAAAGCAGAGGAGGGTAAAGCATGTTCTGTGGACCTCATGATCTGACCCCAGCCATCAGAGTGGTCCACTACTTCCCCACTCCTTAATTTTTTGGGAAAGTGCCCTTGTATCCTCTGGAGGTAATTCATGTTGTTTTTGACCCCCCCCTGCTGATTTTAGCCCTAAGTGAAGCTTCCCCCCCAAAAAAAACCCCCCCAGAAGTGATTCCTGTTCACTTCCAGTTTTGAAGAAAAGGCCTCTCCTGTACATAATCTGTGGTGGGGGAATATTACAATTGCTTTTATGGCTCCTGGAAGGCAGGAGGAGACTTTTTCAGTTCAAAAAACTGGGGGGGGGGGGAGGAAGAGAGAGAAAAACTGCGGATTGTGGAGGAGACGTGATCCTCTAAAGCCTAGTGATTAGGGGCACATGAATTTTGGGGAAACTACTAGCTCCTGATCTACAGTAACATTTTGACTGGGAAAAACCTTACCCCCCCTTTTTTTTTTACTAGAACACAGAGGTTTTGGACTAGAAACAGGTATACAACAGTGGCTTCGGGGACAGTCAATTAGCTATTGCACTCCAGGAACCATACAGTAGGATATATATATATATATATATATATATATATATATATATGCCTGTGAATTGCCAGAGAAGAGGAGTCCAGAGCCACACTTGAAAACAGGCCAGCCCAGATGTGATCAAAAGCAACCAATTAGTCTTCATGTTCTACATAGGAGAAACACTGAGACTAAGAGATAAGTACAGGTGCTGTAATTAGCACAAGGCCAGCTATAAAGCAGAAGTTTTTACTTGCAATTTTACTTGCTTTTAAAAAGGGAGACAGAGACCACAGAAGAGCTAGTATAAATCACCCAAAGACCTACCAGTTGATCCCTGTGTATTTGCTCTGTATCCCTGTTCCCGTGCACCTTGACCCAAAATATACTTTTGGATTTTCTTCTGCCTCCCAATATAGGACTTTTTCAGACAGTGAAAAAAACTCCCGAGGAGGTTGGGAGAAGAACGGGGCTGTCACACTTACACAGCCCTGTTTCAAACAGCCCCGTCCTCCTCCCGACCTCCCTGTGCTGTGGGTCCCGCATTTTATTCGTGAAGGTTTTCTATCAATAAAAAGTGGCGCCTGCAGCACAGAGAAAGCACGAGGGACGGTCGGGAGGAGGACGGGGCTGTCTGAAACGTGGATGAGTAAGTGCGACAGCCCCGTTCTTCTCCCGACCTTGGATTCCCCCCCCCCCCCGTCTGAAAAAGTCCACTGTCAGCAATGATCTTTTGATTTTCCCCAGTGGCTACTAATCATTAAAAGATATTCTTCTTTTAAAAGGGGGATATTATTGTTTTTATTCAGTACCATGTATGTACACCGATTAACATAAGCTGACCCCCAAGAGCTCCTGCCCCAAGGAGTTTACAGTATAAATTTTAACACTAGAGTTAAGGAAGGAGGGGAGAGACAGCAGATGTTGTTAGTTCATTTTTTTTACACTGTAATGGTTTTACACAA
This sequence comes from Gambelia wislizenii, assembly GCA_030847615.1. Taxonomy (NCBI): domain Eukaryota; kingdom Metazoa; phylum Chordata; class Lepidosauria; order Squamata; family Crotaphytidae; genus Gambelia; species Gambelia wislizenii. The sequence continues at coordinate 240,068,548 of JAUMIR010000002.1, read as the reverse complement.
ACACTATATCTATCTATCTAGATATAGATATAGATACTGATATACTGAATTGAGTTGAATTGAATCGAATCACAAACAAGATGTTTCTTTGAATGAGCTAGGCCACACCCGTCAGCCACTGGCTAGGGTTGAGAACAGAGTGGTGGTTTGTTATTTCATGCATGACAGGCAGAAAATAGATGGGAGAAATGCCGAGGAGAAACAGACCTCAGGTCCAAATTGCATTTCTTATTAAATAAGTGCAAACATGATTAAATTTTAATGGGTGCCTTGAGACAAGGTTTTCATTGAGCAATCATCCTGCTGCATTCATGGGAGCTCCAGAAAATAGCCTCTTCCAGTAGAAGCCCTCCAATTCTCTAGTCTATGTTTTTTCTTTCTTTCCACACACTCTCCATCCATCATCCATCCATCCATCCATCCATCCATGATGAAAAGATGGAACCGCCTCAAAATGCTGTCTGGGTGGTAGCACTAGGAGCCCTTTGTTTGGGTATGCCTGTTGTGCATGTTTTACATTTTTAAAAACTTGAGTTGTGGAGCAGAATTAGTGTATAGGACAGCCTTTCTCAACCTTTTCACCCTGGAGGAACCCTTGTAATAATTTTCAGGTCTCAGGGAACCCCTGCCTACAAATTATTACATCTACAGCTAGAAAAATGTTTAAAAATCACATCTCCCAGGGAACCCTGGCTGAGAAATGCTGGTATAGGATGTGTGTGTGTGTTTTACCCATTTCCCTGCATTCCCCAGTCCCACCAACCTACTCACCTCTCAGAGCAGATGACAGTCTGAAGAAGGAAACTCCTCCGGGCACTGCTGAAGTTTTGAAGCTGCATGGGATCAGGAAGGGGGCAGAAGGGCTCCAAGTAGGATATTGCTGGTTTGTGGGAAAACTGATGCTGCTTGAGGTTTATTTCGGTAGATTTGTCTGAACCTTTGTCCTAGGGTTTCCAGAGTTCAGGGCCTGGCCTTGAATCTCAGGGCCTAGACCCTCTTCCCCAGTCCTCAGAGAAGGGGGAAGACTATCACACTTGAAATATAGGAATGAGGAAGTAGACTAAGGACTTTATCACATGTGGCAAATATGGTGTCATAACAACTAATGAACACAAAAGGGCCTGCACACCAGACAACGTTGTCCTTTTGTGAGCTTGTCTTGTTAAAAAATCATTCTATTTTATTGATGGGCCAAGCCGTCCATTGATCTCCCATGGTGCTTTGTTGCTGGTATTGCTGCCATTTGAAACTGCACACCATTGTGCTCACGTGAATACAGTGTCAATGACAGAACACTTCCACTCATGCCCCGTTACTGCCGGGGCTGCCTTTCTGACACTGCTGGAGGACAGTCTGGTAAAGGGGTTCTTTGGCCAGCATAAAAACATTTCAAAGTATGCCAGCAAAAGAACATTTCTGGAGGGTGGTCTGATAAAGTCCGAAGTTTATGAAAGCTTATGCTACAATTTTCTTTCTTGGTTAGTCTCAAAGGTATTACAAGATCCCTTTGCTTACTGATATTCCAGGCTGACATGGCTATGTCTTTGAATTCTACACTTGAAATGTGTTTGTTTCTGTCTATATACTCTTCATTATTTAGTGCTTTTTTAAAATTTGAATTGCATACAACTGTGGTTGATATGTAAGGTATTATGCTTAGTGGCGTTACCAGGGATTGCTCCCTGCAGCATTACTCAAGTAATATCACCAACCCCACTCCAATGGCATCATAAGGGATCATCCCTTGTTCTCAGCTTTTGACCCTGAAATCTCAGGGCCTGGAATGATCCTGACCTTAGCCACACCACCGGCTCCCACCTTCCTTACCATCTGTTTCCTCATCCTCTCCAGTTGGCTCCAGTCTGACTTATTTTGAAAGTGGTAAGCAGACACCTGCCTAAGCAGATACCTGAGCCTAGAAAGTTATTTTAATAATAATAATAATAATAATAATAATAATAATAAATTATTGTTATCCCACCCCTCTGTTAAAAACAATCGGGGCGGCTTACAAAAATTAAAATACCAATACAAGTTAAAATCCCCAAACACCACCCACCCCCACCCACCCCCATAAAAAGACATTAAACCAAATACATTAAAACAACTGATATAAAATCACATTAAAATAATAAATGATAAATAATAAACAGTCAGCAGACTAAAAAGGGCCAGGAGCCCCTGAGGCCGGGAATTAATTAGGAAAGGCCTGCCAAAAGAGATCCTTCTTTAAAAACAAACTAATTTCAGTAATACTTAAAAGTCTTCTCCTTCTGCCAGTTAATTGTCACTATAGGTAGAGAATTTTTAAAAGTAACTCTCTGCTTTCCAGTTTCTCCAAATTAACTAAAATAGTTCTTTCTAGTTACTTTGTTGCAAACAGCAACATGTGAATGATACTGTCATGCTTATCTGGAGGCTCCTTGCCTGGAACCCGCAGAGTTAGCTTCCCTGTAGAAGTAACCCTGAGTGGCCTCACTCAGTGGTGCCCCCTACAGGCCAAAATGCTGCCACCAGCCGCTGAGATATATGTCCAGTCCAGTGGGAGACTGGATAACCTGTGGAACTACTCATCACTGTGGAACCAATCAACCCCTCGTCCTTCCTATCCCCCGAGAGAGAAATGTAGCAATGACCAAAGGATAAGCACATGGGCATCAGTGAGAGTGTGCTCAGCAGTGGCTCCTCTTCGTCTTGGAAAGATGTGACCAGTGGGTGCCACAGGGTTCTGTCCTGGGCCCAGTGCTATTCAACACTTTTATCAATGACTTGGATGACGGAATTAGGGGCATACTTATCAAATTTGCAGATGACACCAAATTAGGAGGAGTAGCTAATACCCTAGAGGACAGGATCAAAATTCAAAATGACCTGGATAGACTGGAGAGCTGGGCCAAAGCTAACAAAATGAAATTCAATACGGAGAAATGTAAGGTACTGCACTTAGGGTGGAAAAATGAAATGCATGGATATAGGATGGGGGAGACCTGGCTGAATGAGACTACGTGCGAAAGGGATCCAGGAGTCCTAGTAGACCACAAGTTGAACATGAGTCAACAGTGTGATGCGGCAGCTAAAAAGGCCAATGCGATTTTGGGCTGCATCAATAGAAGTATAGTGTCTAGATCAAGGGAAGTAATAGTGCCACTCTATTCTGCCTTGGTCAGACCTCACTTGGAATACTATGTCCAGTTCTGGGCACCACAATTCAAAAAGGATATGGACAAATTGGAGCGTGTCCAAAGAAGGGCGACTAAAATGGTGAAAGGTCTGGAAACAATGCCTTATGAGGAGAGACTTAGGGAGCTGGGTATGTTTAGCCTGGAAAAAAGACGGTTAAGAGGCGATATGATAGCCCTGTTTAAGTATTTGAAGGGGTGTCACGCTGAGGATGGAGCAGGCTTGTTTTCTGCTGCTCCAGAGACTAGAACATGGAGCAATGGATGCAAGCTCCAGGAACAGAGATTCCACCTCAACATTAGGAGGAACTTTCTGACAGTAAGAACTGTTCAGCAGTGGAACACACTCCCTCGGAGCGTAGTGGGGTCTCCTTCCTTGGAGGTCTGTTTACAGAGGCTGGATGGCCATCTGTCAGGGATGTTTTTATCGTGATTTCCTGCGTGGCAGAATGGGGTTGGACTGGATGGCCCTTTTGGTCTCTTCCAACTGTACAATTCTATGATTCTATGATAGAAAAAGCTTATTTTATTCAAGCAAGGCTTAAAACATGCAAATCTCTCATGAAAAAAGCATCTCCTTCCTTCAGGTTCAGAGTAAAGTTACAGAGATACAGTAAAAAGTATGGAATTACATCCAGCCAAGGAAAATAAATAATAAAATCCTAACGCCATCTAACCAATACATTGTCCCCTAAGATTCTACTCACAAACTGTGAAGTCCAGTATGCAGGATTCAGTCTTTGGATTCCCAGGAGGTTGTGAGCTGGGCCATTTCAGACCTGGCTCAGCAGCTGCCTCCATTGTTCTGCTCTGGGCCTGGTGTCTGCATCCCAGACCCTCCTTTGTCTCTCCTCATGGTCTGACCAAGCCATGTGCTCAGAACAAAGAATTTATAGTCCTTCTTTCAAATTGACCCCCTGGCCTTCTGATTGGCCACTTACTGTCTCTGGTGTTCTTACATCATTGCTGATGCTGACCTGGAGGTGTTACCTTTCTTCCAGAGTGCGAATTAAGTATAAAGTGGTTAACCCTTTGTTTACCTGATTGTTGAGATTGCAGCTGCTTGTTCCCTGAATGGCAGGATAATGGGAGATGCAATCCCCCATTATCACAGATACAGACTGTTGGTACAAAACACACTCTCCTCCCATGCTCTGTGTCATCACAGCTAAGATCCACAACCGAGCACAAAGAAGCAGCAGCAGGGACAGAACTAGCTGGCAGTTGTACCATGATGTCAAATCCCTCCTCCACCATTTAGTGATGCCCTACCTCTACAAAAGTAATGAAACAGTTGTACTTTTACGACAAAAAGTTGTTGCTCATTATGTTACAATCAAAATGTAACTTGGGTTTTTTCCAGAAAGGAGAAAGGTCCCTAGAAGTATCAAGACTTACCAGTTCTTCTTGTTTTAACTTTACCTGTATGTTCACAGGTTTGCACCCAAATTCTTTCTTGAAATATCCCCTGTCCCCCTCCCTCTTCCCTTGTGTTCTTCCTCTTCCTCCTCTTCCCACAGGTTATGTGTCATATCTAGACTCTGGCAACAATTCAGAAACTGACTTTCACCAATGTCCTCTGAGCCCTTTTTAATTAGTGTTCAGGAGTTATAGTCAAAGGGGGCATTCACACCATTAACCCCCCTCAAATTCCCTCCGAATCTGAGCTGATCACACCACACGACATGTGGCCTTTTCCCTGAATCTGGTATGAAAAGGGCACACGATGTACAGTCTTATTCGCACCAGTTCCAGGGATACCCCCCCTGTAATCCAGGTTTTTAAAAAACGCTGTTTTCTCTGGAATTTGCTTTAAACTCTGGAGAAAACTGCCATGTGATCAATTCATCTACTTTGGATTTAGGGTGTGGGTGGCATGGGAAGGAGAGGAAAGACAAGGGCTGCCTGAGGTGCCACCATTTTTATTCCTCTCCTCAACACCACTTCTCATTCCAAAGAAGCCCCAGCAGTAGTCGCTTTCTGAGGTCAGAACGCCCAGCGAGCCTCACCATTGTGAGGCTAGCTGCTTGTTCTGGCTTCAGAGAGAGCGGCTACTGCTGGGCTTTTTCTTTTTTGGCACACAGTCACCTGCCTGAGCTCTGTGAAAGCAAAGATCCAGTGGTAGCGGTTCTCTTTGAAGCCAGAATGGGCAGCTAGTCTCACTCAATTGCCTAGCTGTCCATTCTGCCTTCAGAAAAAGCACCTACCACTGTGGCTTTGCTTTTCTGGCACAGAATTGCCCCTCTGAGCTCTGTGAAAAGCAAAGCCCCAGTGGTAGCCACTCTCCCTGAAACTGCTGAAAGCAAGTAAAAATCCAAATGCAGATTTGGGCTTTGGTTAGAGGTGTGGCACTTAAATCCAGACCAGAGTAGCCTGAATTTCATGCTCCATGGCTCTGGGCCAAAGTAATCTGAATTTCATCTGGATTTTTACCCCTGCACCCTGTGTGAATGACCCCCAAAGTGTTAACATGCTTTAGAAATATTACACTAGTTAAGCTAGGATAATTTTCTTTTATTGCTAGCAGTCCTCTTTCCTCTGTTGAATCTGATTCCTAGGAAAAAATGTGCTGTATCTTGGTAGTAGCCATCTTAGCTGGTTCTAGTATAACACAAACGACCATGGAGAGTGTGTTAATTCAAACTGACATGGGGAGTGGGAATGAACAGTCTTGATGATGCTGAGAGTCACCTGGGAATACTGTGGGATGGGAAAAACATCATGTAGATCTCCAAAATAAAATTGGTTTGTACATGAGCAAAACCTGGGAGAAATTTCAGAGAATTTTCTGGTTTGGGTAGGCTCTTAGTTGTTTTAGTTATTGCAAAAGCAAACAAACAAACAAGGAATTAGTGAGAGCCAGTATGGTGTAGTGGTTTGAGTGTTGGACTAGGACTCTGGAGTCCAAGGTTCAAATCCCCACTTAGCCATGGAAACCCACAGGTTGATCTTGGGCAACTCACACTGTCTCAGCCCCAGAGGAAGGCAAAGATACCCCCCCCCCGAACAAATCTTGCCAACAAAACCCTGTGATAAGTTCACCTTAGAGTGTCCATAAACCAGAAATGACTTGAAGGCACACAACAACAACAAAAACAACAACAACTAGTAGTTATTGGAACAAGTTACCTCCAAGCACTGGAATACAAGCATCAGAAGAAACTGCCTGCAAATCATCTTGACCATACTACAGCCTACCCCTGTCACCCAGCCTGTATCCTTCCCTCCCTCCCTCCCTCTGTTTCACAGAAACCCATGCAGTATGAAGGATTCCCTTGCTGCCAGCTGCTAGGTCACTCATGGGAGATGATACTATGCGCCATCTATTACCAGCAGAGATTTCCACCCCAATAACATTGATTCCTCAGTTCTCGGCTGCCATAACTCAGAGCTCATATTAAACCTCTTGCAGTACTAGGAGCCCTTGCTTTTTGGCTGATGCTGCTAGGAGTCTCGTGAACAGGGCTGTGTGTCCTCTGCACTCATAAAATCAAGTCACATAAAATCCCATACCCTCTCTCAGTCTAAACCCCTGTGCCAACAAAACTGAACTCTGCTTCCATTGTGCATGTAGTACATATGGTACAGAAATGGATTCTGTGTGCATAAATATATATAGTGAGTGAATGAGAGGGGCGGAACTGCAGCTAAGTTGTAGGAGAACCCCCCAATTTTTTTTAAAGTGCAAACTGGTGCAATTAAACCCTAGATTCCATTGTGTGTTCAAAATCATGGGCATGCTTTCTTACACATATCAAGTTGTATATCCTCACAATGGCTAAGAGATGTTAATTAATCTCATGTGATATCTATACTATGGTGAAACACAGAACAATGTATTTCTAAATAAATTGGTATTTTTTGTGGTTGTTAACTGCCCTCTGACAAAGCCCGCTGTTATTGAGCTCAATGGACAGGCAGCCCAGCCTGGGAAGGCAAGATGAAGCTGGAGCGGTAAAGAATTGCTCTCCTTTTCCTTCTCCGCAACCAGCGGCTGGCTGGGTGGCTCCTCCCATCCCTTTGCAGCTGGAATTGGAGGCCACTACCACCAGGATGGGTGAAGGGTGGGTGGCTCAGTCTCCCTTGCAGTGGCTGCCCTCTTTCTCATCTCCAGGCGCTGCCAGATTCCCTTCACCTTCATGCAAGTGTCTCCCCCGATTGTTCCCCCTGTGTAAAAAAGTCAACGGGCGCCATCTTGATTTGCGGCCATGTGAATGTCAAGAACAGAGAACCTCACAGCCTATCATCTTTGAGAAAACCATTGTCTATGCTAGCTAAGACTAGTGGGACAGGGAGTCCAACAATGTTCAGAGGAATGGGTTTTGCACACTCCTGTCCTAATGCCTCTTTCTTGTGTGAGGATGGTGTCTGTTTTGGGCCACATAAGGATCCATACAGGATAATGAGTTAATATTAGTTTATATTGTATCATGTCCAAATACAGCTCTTCCATGCTAGCAGTAACGAAGATCATGGCAGTTAAGCATCAGAAGCAAACCTCTCTTTCAGGAGTTGCACTGGTGGGTTCAGGGCTTTCTTTTCTGCCCCTGTGACCCCCTGGGAGCCATGGAGACTGCCAAAAATCCCCCCAAATGGGGAAAAAAACCAAATTGGAATTGGCCACAAGTCCACATCATTTTGTAGGACAGGTGTTGTATCTCCCACAAACAACTCCCTTTTCTATTCCTCTATCCCAATATTTCCTTCTTTATTTGCTAGACTTGCATGAATGCTTGAAGCCTGAATGTGTGTGTGAATGTCGTTATTATTGTTTTCTCAAATAAAGATCAATTATTGTACTAGCTAGCTTAACGTCTCCTCCTTAGTACTGGTACATAGATCAAAAGATTCTGCTATCTTTTGCCCCCTCTTGCATAGCCAGGCTGAGTATATTAATTCCCCAAATTCATATTGATATGTGGAGGGTCATTAAGACCCCTGAGCATTTAGGGTAACACTTCCTCCTTGATAACTTGACCACACTCTGATATTTGTTGGCCATACACGTCTTGGATTTTGTCAGTGAAATGTTGGAAGGTATGAATCTGCAGGGGGGTTCAGGGCCACGAAACCCACCTTGGTGACACACATGTGGCCCAGGACTCCACTTTGCCCACCCTGTTCTGTTCTTCATGTCAACCTATGGTTTTCCATAGGAAAATATTAAAACCTTTGAAGTTGATATGCTTCTGTGAACTCAAGGAAGGACAGGTAAAGATGGGAGAAGGGAGCAGGGAAGTTTGTAACCTTTTATAATCTCAACCCCCTTCCCAATTTTCTGGTCTATCAGCCACAAACCTTCTATAATAAGTGCTACAGTACAAATCAGGTTGAAGCATGGGACTTAGAGTTATGATACTAAAATAAATAATATATGATACAGTATAGAATTGGGCTGTACTTTGATGGATTGGAATTTGAATGGAATAATAAATTTTAATTTTAGACATTAATAAAATGATTATTTTTAAATAACCTCCAAAGAAGGATTATTGATTAAGTGGTAGATTAGAATAATTTTCTATACTTTTCATTGAAGTATAAAATATTATCCTCTTTCCTTCAAATAAACACCTATACTACCTTGATAGAACCCCCCCACCAATATGTCTGTTTCCCTTTAAAAGCTGCAAAACAAATGACTCCATGGTTATCTGTGATGTAATAAATGGTTATGTGTGTGGATAATTTCTAGCTAGTGGATGTGGTGTTGGACTAAAATATTGCAGTGTTTCTTCTAATGAATGAACTGCTGTTACATGTTACTCCTGACCTTCCTCCAACCTAGACACTCTTCAGGTGTGTTGGGTACAGCCCCCATAATTCCCAGCCAATATGCCCAATGGGTTTTGTAGCCTGACACAATGAGAGGGTGCCACATTGGGAAAGACCACCTTTGCCATGGTGCCTTCCTATGGAATCCTGGGATTTGTAGTTTTACAAGGCCTTTAACCTTCTCTGCCAAAGAATGCTGGTGCCTCACCAAACTGCAAATCCCAGGATTCCATAGGAAGGCGCCATGACAAATAATCCAGTTTCAAACTGGATTATTTGTGTAGTGCGGATAGAACCTTACTCAAAAGCGTACACTCTTGTGTCTTGCAGCAACAGAAACTCATCCAATGTGACTGTCAGGTTCACCTAGGACCCTTTCACACTACACAGCTGTAGTGGTGTGAGTCCACTTTAGCTGCCATGGCTGCATCCTATGGAATCCTGGGACTAGCAGTTTACAGAGAGGCATTTAGAATTCCTCTGGTGCTTCTGGCCAAACTATAAACCCCATGAATCCATAAGGTGCAGCCATGGCAGTTAAAGTGGAATATAACAAAAGTGGATTTTGTTATTGAACTTGAACTCCTAGCAGTACAAAACAAATATGATATAATAGGCATTACTGAAATCTGGTGGGATGAGTCACATGATTGGAATGTAGGAATAGAGGGGTATAACCTTTATAGGAGAAACAGGCCAAACAGGAAAGTAGGAGGAATAGCATTATGTGTCAGGGATATTTACACCAGTGAAGAGATCCATGACATCAAGACTGGAAGCCAGGTGGAGAGCATCTGGATAAAAATTAAAGGGGAGGGAAACAACAGGGATGTTATTGTGCGACTCTACTACAGACCCCCAAGTCAGATGGAGGAATTGGATGATGCCTTTCTAGAACAGATGAACACACATGCAGAAAGGAGAGATGTAGTAGTGATGGGTGACTTCAACTATCCTGATATTTGCTGGCAATCTAACTCAACCAAAACTTCAAGGTCTAGCAAATTCGTTACTTGCCTGGAAGACAATTTCATGGTCCAAAAGGTGGAAGAGGCAACAAGGGGGTCAGCTATTTTAGATCTGATCCTAACCAACAGAGATGACCTGGTTAATGGGGTGCAAGTGGTGGGATCCTTAGGTGAGAGTGATGATGTTCTCCTGGAGTTTGTTATAGAATGGAAAGGAGAAGTCAGGCACAGTCAGACACGCATTCTTGACCTTAGGAGAGCTGATTTCAATAAACTCAGGGAAATACTGGGGGTGATTCCATGGTCAGGAATACTAAAAGAGAAGAGACCTCAAGACAGATGGGACTTTCTCAAAAGGGAGATACCGAAAGCACAATTTCAAACAGTACCATTGAGGAAGAAAAATGGGAGGTGTCTCAAGAAACCAGGATGGATGACTAAAGAAATTTCAACGGAGCTAAGTTTTAAACGGAACATGTATAGGAAATGGAAAAAGGGGGAAATCACCAAAGAAGAATTCAGATAGTGAACACGTGTAGGAGTAAAGTCAGAAAAGCTAAAGCGCAGAATGAGCTGAGGCTTGCTAGGGAGGTTAAGAACAATAAAAAGGGTTTTTTGGGGTATGTCCACAGCAAAAGGAGGAGGAAGGAAATTATAGGGCCACTACGTGGAGAAGATGGCAAAATGCTAACAGGGGACAGAGAAAAGGCAGAATTACTCAACACCTTCTTTGCCTCAGTGTTTTCAGAAAAGGAAAAGGGAGTGGAACAGAGGACACAATAGGGGAAATCCAGCACAGAATAAGCAAAGAGGTAGTACAGGAATACCTTCTTAATTGAAATGAATTTAAATCTCCAGGACCAGATGAACTACATCCAAGAGTATTAAAAGAGCTGGCAAATGTGATCTCAGAGCCATTGGCAATAATCTTTGAGAACTCTTGGAGAACAGGAGAAGTCCCAGCAGACTGGAGGAGGGTAAATGTTGTCCCCAACTTCAAAAAGGGGAAAAAAGACAACAGTTATCGTCCAGTTAGTCTAACATCACTACCAGGGAAGATTCTAGAGCAGATCATTAAACAGAGAGTCTGTGAACATTTAGAAGGCAATGCCATAATCACAAAAAGTCAACATGGGTTTCAGAGAAACAAGTCATGCCAGACTAATCTGATCTCTTTTTTTTGATAAAGTTACCAGCTTGGTAGATGAAGGGAATGCTGTGGACATCACATACCTTGATTTCAGTAAGGCCTTTGACAAGGTTCCCCATGACATTCTTGCAAACAAGCTTGTAAAATGTGGGCTAGACAAGTTAACTGTTCAATGGATTTGTAATTGGTTGACTGGCCGAACCCAAAGGGTGCTCAGCAGTGGCTCCTCTTCGTCTTGGAAAGATGTGACCAGTGGGGTGCCAAAGGGTTCTGTCCTGGGCCCAGTGGTATTCAACATCTTTATCAATGACTTGGATGAGGGAATTAGGGGCATACTTATCAAATTTGCAGATGACACCACATTAGGAGGAGTAGCTAATACCCTAGAGGACAGGATCAAAATTCAAAATTACCTGAATAGACTAGAAAACTGGGCCAAAGCTAACAAAATGAAATTCAATACGGAGAAATGTAAGGTACTGCACTTAGGGCGGAAAAATGAAATGCATAGACATAGGATGGGAGAGACATGGCTGAACGAGACTACATGCGAAAGGGATCTAGGAGTCCTAGTAGACCACAAGTTGAACATGAGTCAACAGTGTGATGCAGCAGCTAAAAAGGCCAATGCGATTTTGGGCTGTATCAATAGAAGTATAGTGTCTAGATCAAGGGAAGTAATAGTGCCACTCTATTCTGTCCAGTTCTGGGCACCACAATTCAAAAAATATATTGACAAATTGGAGCATGTCCAGAGAAGGGTGACTAAAATGGTGAAAGGTCTGGAAACCATGCCTTATGAGGAGAGACTTAGGGAGCTGGGTATGTTTAGCCTGGAAAAAAGACGGTTAAGAGGCGATATGATAGCCCTGTTTAAGTATTTGAAGGGGTGTCACGCTGAGGATGGAGCAGGCTTGTTTTCTGCTGCTCCAGAGACTGGAACACTGAGCAATGGATGCAAGCTCCAGGAACAGAGATTCCACCTGAACATTAGGAGGAACCTTTTGACAGTAAGAGCTGTTTGGCAGTGGAACACACTCCCTCGGAGCGTGGTGGAGTCTCCTTCCTTGGAGGTCTTTAAACAGAGGCTGGATTGCCACCTGTTGGAGATGCTTTGATCAAGATTTCCTGCGTGGCAGGGGTTGGACTGGATGGCCCTCGTGGTCTCTTCCAACTCTGCAATTCTATGATTCTATGATAATTGCATCATGTGAGTTTGTGTCCTTTGTGCGGAGGGCTGGGCGATGTAAGGCTAAGCGCTTAGTGTTTCCATGTGACTATAGCACTTCATCTTTTTTTTTTTTTTTTTTGGAGAGCCCTTGGTCTTAATGAGCTGTGGGGTTACTTATAGTCTTGTGCTTGGAGGTTCACTATAGATTTAGTGTAGGGTTCTGCCAAAACCAAACCAAACCAAACCAAACCAAACTTCAAAGGTAAGGGCGGAGGAGAAGAGTGAAGGAGAAAAGAAGGGAGGTCGGAGCAGGTGCCACACAGAGGAACCAACTGGTGGAAGGAATGGCAGGCTGTCCTGTCCAGTTGCAGTTCCTTTGACAAGTTTGTAGCCTGTGCTCCTCCTCTGACTATGCATAATTTAATCATGTGTGCTACAGTCTGAGAGATGTACATTCTGTCTTGTAAGGTGTATGGCTAAACATGTCATGCAAGTGGCAGAATTTTACACAAATGGGTACACTTGTCATCCGGGTCTGGCTGGCCCCCTTATTGAGTTTCTTCTCTGCAGTGACATCTGGCTGTGTACTGTATTAAACTGCTGTCCTGAGCTGATGTAGTGAGGATCCAAGCAGAATGTCTTTGGTCTAATATTAACCTAGTCCTGAATGCACTAGAGTGTCTTAAAACTATTGTCTGGGAGAAGGTCTCCTGCTAGTGCTACACATTCTTCAGATCTGCTTCGCAGTTGTTTGGAGCAGGGTTTTTAGTGTGGTGGCACCCGCAATGAGGAATACCCTCACCATTTATATCAGATATTCTCAGACCATTCTTATTTTTAGATGCAAGACGTATTTATTTTTTGAAGCCTTCCCCATGTAGTTCAGCCTACCATGCATTCTATGGATAATATAGATACTGCATATTGATTTTGTTATTGCTTTCTCTTGCATGTTTTATAACTGTTGTACACTGCTTGGAAATCTTTAGATGTAGGTGGTTTATTAATATTGTAAAATACAGAAGTAATGTAAAGGAGGTGCTGCCTCTTAGCCTTAGCAGCCAACCCATCTGCTTTAATAATGCTGGGGATTATTACTGTCCAACTTTACCAGACTGTTTGGGGGATAATCTGTCAATTTCTTTGAACACTGAAACAGTGCTGTGTAAATGCAAAGTATTTTATATGCACACAAAGATCAGCTGCAGTACAGAAAGAAATCCAGTTTGACCTAGACTTTTTGGCACTCCCCCCCCCCCACAATCAGACTCTGAGCACAAACAAGAGTGTCCCCAAAATAAGTTTGCATTGGATGGGCTCAGGCAACTCTAGACCTCTAACACCTTTTGTATCTTCCACACTACACTAATAATCCAATTGAAACGGGATTATTTGCCATGGCTCCTTCCTATGGAATCCTGGGCTCTGTAGTTTTACAAGGTCTTTAGCTTTCTCTGCCAAAGAATGCTGGTGACTTACCAAACTACAAATCCCAGGATTCCATAGGCAGAGGTCATGGCAAGTCTTTCTCTCTGGGGGGTCGTTTACACGGGCAAATATTCCCCTAAATATACCGCTAAGATAGCTCATAGTTCCCACGGATCGCAGCACAGCATTGCCTCATTCAGAAGGGGGGAAGGTAAAACACCCAAATATAGCGTGACAGGGGATGTCGCTATTTTTGCAGGAATATTTGCAATGTAGTGCTTTATTGGCAGTGTAAACTAGCATTCCACTAAGGGTTAAAGCACAGCTGCATTGTGATTGGTTGATGATGCAGGGGTGGGCTTAAAAGAGGGGCAGGGAGGAGGCAAAGACAGTAGCCATTAGAGAAGAAACTTGCAAAAATCCTGTCTGCTATTTTGCGAGCCAGTTTGCAAAAAAAAAAAAAAAAAAAAAAAAAAAAGGATTCCCAGCAACTTTCATTCAGGGAGCATTCCTTCTCATCCTCTCTGCTGTTTTGAAAGTATTTAAAAGCTTGTTCGTCACTTTTATCCTGTGCACGGGGGAGGGAGAGAAACCATTTCACAAAGGGCTGTAGCAAACTGAACTGCTATTCCCCCCCCCTCTCTCTCTGCTTGGGGGAGGTAGGGAGGGGGAGATAGAGGGACAGACAGAGAGAGAGAGCAGCTGGAAAAACTTGTGATCCACAGCATGGCAGCAAGGTCTTTTAGCAGAGAGATTACTCTCTCTCTGCTTTATGGAGTGAGTTCATTTACAGGCAGATTTACAGAGACACACAGAGCCACACCACCCACACTTATTCAAGTCTGAACTTCAAAGCGACATAATTAGAAAAAAAACCTGACTGGCACAGCTGTGGAAAATAATTAAACCGCAAGTTGCCGCAATAAATCTGCTGTGTAAACCGGCCCTGGCTTTTCTTCGCAAACGAAGATTCAGGAAGGACTCATCCCACGCTTACTGCAAGCGCGCTGATGACTAAAAAAGGCCAATCCAAGATAAACAAGTCCGGTTGCAGAAAGCACAGCAGAAGATCTCCTTGGGTGATGTTTCTGGGTTGTGATTCTTTCTTCATTGTTGTTTCTCTTCAGGACTTGTTCAGCGTGAGTTCTCAAATAAGGTTGCAGCATTGTGGATAGTGTGTCTCCATGCCTCCCAATATGAGGCCAGGGCGGACCACTGTTGGTGATCAATTTGGCCAAGCCTGAGATGTTGTTTCAGGGAGTCTTTGTATCGCTTTTTTGGAGCGCCCCTCTTATGCTGACCCGTGGCGAGTTCACCGTAGAGTAGTATTTTTGGGAGTGATGGTCCTCCATCCTAGAAACGTGCCCTGCCCAGCGCAGCTGTGTTCTCAATATCATGGCCTCAATGCTGGTGATCCCTGCTTGTTCAAGGACAGCAACACTCGTCGCATAGTCAGTCCAGTGTATATTTAGGATTGTATGTACACAGCACTGATGAAAGCATTCGAGGAGCCGTAAGTGGTGGCGATAGGTGACCCATGTTTCAGATCTATAAAGGAGAATAGACAGTACAATGGCTCTATACACACTGATTTTTGTGCTTCGCCTCAGGTGTTTGTTACTCCAGACTCTTTTGTAAAGTCTTCCAAATGTGCTATATGCCTTCGCTAATCTGTGATCAATCTCTTTGTCAATCTTGGCATCTGAGGAGATGATGCTTCCCAGGTAGGTGAACTGCTGAATGGACTTAAGCACAGATTTGTGGACAGCAATGTAGGGATGATGGTGTTTGTCCTGTGGTGCAGGCTGGTAGAGAACTTCCATTTTCTTAAGGTTGACTCAAGTAATCCCATTTCAAACTGGATTATTTGTGTCGTGTGGATTTAGCCTTGGCAATTCCACATGCACCAGAGGAATGAGGACACCTTCTTTATCGACCTCATACAATATGCTGTTCTGCATTTGTGGTCGTAATTATTGCGATTTGTCTGCCACAGTTTTGCCTAAAACGATTCTCCAGTAGGCTGTGACAGAAAAGAACCCTAAGGCAAACATTGGAAACATCACTTTTCTTCAACACCATCTCCCAGCCACTGGCCACCATGGTGATTCTGAGAATTATAGTCCAAAATTAGGTTTTTTGAGCTTTGCCCTAAGGGGAAAGCCAGCATTACAGCTCTTTGCTTTCCTTTCTCCTTTGCTTCTAAGTCTCCCTAAAATGGAGACTTAGATAAAGAGGTGGGGGAAACTCCCAGTCTTTGACCTGATCCAGTCATGCTCTTTGTGTATTTAATACTTGTGATGGAAAAGTAGGAGCAAAAGCATTCCTTGGGGCACCACACAACGTGATGACTTCTTGACATAACCTTGGATCCCATTTGGACAAAGAGATTCTTTGTTCACTTCTAGTTACTTCCCAGAACTTTCTGAGAGGGGCATTTTAATTATGTGGGGGCCATGCAGCTTGGGCCCCTGGTTTCCTGGGGATGACCTGTGGCTTCCAGACAGCCTTTTGGCCTGAGACCATCTCAGTTTACCCTTGTTTTCCTGGGACAAGAGTGGAAACGGAACAGTTGCTCCATCTTTGCAGGTCACACAAAGCATGGCCTCTCAACTTTGAAGGTCACCGGGCTGCTCTGCCATCCCATCTGACAGATCAAGGCCGACCTGAAGTGGAGATCTGGGATGGGAATGCTCTCTCCACACATAAGGCTTAGGTAAGATGCTGAGATGCTGAGAAGGCTGGCCTTTCAAAGGTTCTCTTCACTCAACTGTGGTGATTTCCTCACCCACTCTTCAAGAACTCATGCATTTCTCCTGGTATCTCTCAGTGCCAGGTGGGGGCTGTGGGAAAACATGTGTACCACTTAGGTGGTTGGTTTCAAAGACATATCCATGTTAGCCTGGGACAGTACACAAAGGGATCTTGTAGCACCTTTGAGATTAACTGAGAGAAAGAGGTTTTGTAGACTGGGTCTACTTCATCAGATGTATGGTGAAGGTTTGTTAGCTTAGAATCTCTGAGATGAATGGCTTGGGTGAGTGAATGTGCTGGCTTTGTTGACCAAGCAAAACCCAGAAGGTCAGATTCCAAGGATTTATACCTTGCCTGGGCAATCCAGAGGCTCTGTAGGTCCTGCCAATCATTGTATATCATTCCCTAGTAGGCCTTCTGAGGCCTCTGCAGATTGGTGAAGGTTTCCTTTTTCTGAAGCCTACAGCCTGGTACCTTGCAGATAAGTCAGACTCCTAGTGTTTCCATACAATAACAAAGGTGAATAAAATCCATTTTAATAAAGTAAGCAAGAAAGCTTGATCCCTTTATCCTAGTAGCTTTGCACACTTTTGCTTGAATTATGTAGAGCAGGAGTGGCTTAGCCTCTTCCAGGCAATTTTGCCAGCAACACTACCCCCATGCCCATTTTGTGTGTGGGTGTGCATGCTGGGGTGATAGGCCTATTGCCACATCCAGAACAGTTCTGCTCATTGGGGTGTGAATATATGGCAGCTCACAAGAATGGGAAGAATATGAGTACTCCTTCTTGTGAGCAACGCTTTATGTGCACATCTAGCCATTCTTCTCTTCCCTAGACATCCTTCATAAATAACTCACACACCACATGTGTCTCCACTCTGCATGTCCCCATGCAGTGGAGGGAAATAGCTAGATCAATGGAATCCCAAGGTCCAGACTCTGCAGAAACAGGTACTAACTTTTTGTATTGCCTTCCCATGCAGAGTAGAAGCCTAGTCCAAAAAAGAACAGGTGAGTTGGCTGATCTCCTTGCTAGGAGAATTGCCTTGCAATAAAACAGAAGCTCTGAAACCTTGCAGAAGGCCTACCTCTCTTGAGTAATTGCATTGTCAGTTGAATGCCGAATAGTGGCATTCGGAGGGTGTTGCTTTCCGCTCATCATATAGCCTAGCCAGCACCATTTAAAGGGCAGGAAGCAAAGGTGGGTGTATATGTCAAACGTGCCAATATAGGTGATGTATGTGCCAAGCTAGAAAAGTGCATGAGAGGCAGGACTTTCTCTTTCCATCTCTCCGAGGCTGAAAGGTTGGTGATCAAACTGTGGCAATCCAAAATGGGTCTGAAGTTCAAAGATCTGATGAGGAAGAATGGAAGGAGGGGCGCAAAAAAGAAAAAAGAAAAAAAGAAACTATACATATTATCCTATGGCTCCAGTTTGCATATGCAAAAGGCAAATGTATATACCCAGCAAGGGTCAGCACCAAGAACCACACTGACCATCTAGAGCTTGGAAGTTGAAATTTTCAAAATAGTAATGTTATATGTTACTCAGGTAATTAAGAAGCAACCAAAATAAGTTACTAATATGTTAACTCTTCCTTTTAAGTCACTTTTTATTACTTTAAAATATCCCCCAAAGCCCAAAAAATTCCCCCAGATGACACCTCCTACAATATTTTAGGGTTAACAGTAGTCACTACACTAAAACGTAGCATTGTTACCAATTGTTATATTTATTTAGAAAATGTTTTTACTTAAAAAGATAACATTACAGATAACATTGTCATCTGTATTATGTTATTTTCAAACCTGGGGAAATCTTATTGTGTGACCTGCAGGGCTGTATATTTGAATTTACTTCCAATAGAATTAACAGAGTTCATAAAAGCTAAAGTTCCTCCCCTTTTACTTCACAGTCACTCGTAAGAAATATTACTTTTCTAACACTCTGGGCTAATATGGCTGTGGACTTCACAAAAGAGTCTGGAGCAATAAACACCTGAGGCAAAGCACAAAAATCAGTGTATAGAGCCATCGTACTGTCTATCCTCCTTTATGGATCTGAAACATGGGTCACCTATCGCCACCACCTACGACTCCTCGAGCGCTTTCATCAGCGCTGTCTACGCACAATCCTAAATATACACTGGACTGACTATGTGACGAATGTTGCTGTCCTTGAGCAAGCAGGGATCACCAGCATTGAGGCCATGATATTGAGAACACAGCTGCGCTGGGCAGGGCATGTTTCTAGGATGGAGGACCATCGCCTCCCAAAAATACTACTCTACGGTGAACTCGCCACGGGTCAGCGTAAGAGGGGTGCTCCAAAAAAGCGATACAAAGACTCCCTGAAACAACATCTCAGGCTTGGCCAAATTGATCACCAACAGTGGTCCGCCCTGGCCTCATATCGGGAGGCATGGAGACGCACTATCCACAATGCTGCAGCCTTATTTGAGAACTCACGACGAACAAGTCTTGAAGAGAAACGACAACACAGAAAAAATCACAACCCAAAAACATCACCCAAGGAGACCTTCTGCTGTGCTTTTTGCAACCGGACTTGTTTATCTCGGATTGGCCTTTTTAGTCATCAGCGCGCTTGCAGAAAGCGCGGGATGAGTCCTTCCTGAATCTTCGTTTGCGAAGAAAAGCCAGAGAGAGAGAGAGAGATGTTTAAATCAGCCACCACTATCCTGGCACCTTCCATCCAGATGGGTTGGGCTACAACTCTCATAATTTCCAGGAGGACAGAGGAAGCTGTAGGCTCAAGGCATGGACGTGTTATGGCTTGAGGCTGTAAACTGTTTTGCAGGTATAAATACCCTGAAAGGTTGGATGATAGTCTATAAAGTAAATGAAATACTGTGCTGTGATAAAACAACTAACTCCTTACCTGCTGAAATAGTATGTGAAGAAGCCATAAGAAACTATGAGGCACACCAACTCTTCATTGTTAATTGCCATCAAATTGACTTCAACTTATGGTGAGTCTGGACTTTATCAGACAAGCCCCTTAAAGCGTTCTTTTGCTGGCATTAAAAAATCAATTTTTATGCCAGCAAAAGAATGCCCCCCACTGCACTTACCTTGGGTGCTGTTTACACAATGAAAATGTCCCGGGAAGAATTCGTTTCGATCCCTGGCAGTTTACACGTACATCAGGTTGGGTATGTGATTTTCGGAAGGGGGGCACCTTTTATCCCTCAACCTGTGCGGTTTGTGCCGGTTTTTAAAAAAGTCACTGGAGGATTCGGAAAATCAGAAATGTAAACAGCCTGGGACAAAATATCTCGGTACTAGGGGATGACCGGAAATGGTGACTGGGGGCAGGCTTAGAGATCAGCGACGAGAAAAGGAGGGGTCAGTCACCCATTCAACAGAGCCAGCCTCACCAGCCGAAAACAAAGGCATCCCTTCCAGCTGCACGAAGGTTGATGTGTGTGTGCGCGCGTGTACTCAATCATCTTTTTAAATGGATTTCTACACTGCAAACCCTTCAGCGTTACCTTTTCCTCAACTGCATGTTACAAAGAGATCGTGGTGGGCAGAGGGTTGCCCATTCATCCCCTGCCTTGATCACCTCCCTGGGTCTGAACGGGCACAGTAAAATATTCCAGCCTCTGAGCGAATGAACACCCTTTAATTCCCCCGCTCTGTGTCTGTGTCTTTCAAAATGCCTGTCTGTTGCTGGCTTGAAATCATTCAATCAGCAAGTTCACTCTGCTGCTAAAACTCTGCTGTAAGGGTTAACATTTTAAAGAGGCAAGGGGAAACCCAAGCCTCCCCCCCCCACCTCACTCGGCTTGATTTCGAAAGGAAAGCACTCCCTGCGTCTGAGCAAAAGATCTCAGTCTGGGTCTTTCAAAATGCCTTCTGCCTCTGCTTAAAGGGTTAACATTTTTAAGAGACAGGATAAACACAAGCCCCTCTCTCCCCCCAGCCACCCAATAGCATCGCTCGTGGCGCGGAGCTCTAAAGGAAGTGCGTCACCGAGGTTGTGAAAACACGAGTAATCGCATCCTTGATTGACAGCCAAAAAAAAAAAAAAATCCCGGTAAGCTAAACATGTGTAAACAGCAAAAGCATGGGATATAACAGTGCGGGACCAATAAAGACTTTTGTCGTGTAAATATCAATCATGGGATCTTCCAGGATTTCCTAAAGAGTGACAAAAATCATATAAACAGTGAGGGACGGATATGGGATCAGGAAGTCACGGTAAGCCCCGCGACAATTTTTGTCGTGTAACTGGCACCTTGCTTTCCTGGCAATGAAAGAGGAAGTGAATGGAGCTCCGTTCACTTTCTCCTTTGAAATCCTGTGGATTATCATGAGACTTCATCGTGCAGGAAATTCAAAAACAAAAACAACACTAAAAAAGTTAAACAAAGCATAGAAACACACTTTAAAACTCCCACGTAACCCAGGGAGGGTCATAAAAAGTGTGTCACTTACCTGGATATCACAATCTCACCCAGAAGTGTTTGCACCAGACCAGCCATTGACGGGGTAAATACAAAGGAAAAAGAAACACCGGCAATGCCACAAAAGCGCCACAGGGAATCTATTGACAGATTCAGCCATCAATTAAAAAGTATGGGTTTTGGCAGGGACATAAATGCGAAAGGGCGATGTTGAGTGGTACAGGCGTCCTTTTGCGTTTATGTGGCGTCGCTATGACACCATATTTTGTGAATCTGATAAAGTCCTCCATGAATGAGAGACCTCAAAGAGCACTAGTCATTAGCTGACCTGCTCAGGCCTTCCTTCTTTGATTGACTCAGTCAATCTGTCATGTGGTCTTCCTTTTTTCCTACTGTCTTCTGTTTTGCTGAGCATTATCATCTTTTGCAGTGACTCATGTCATCTCCCAGATCCCATCTGATCTTGGAAGCCAAGCAGGGTCAGCCATAGTTAGCACTTGGGTGGGAGACCACCAATGAATACCAGGTGCTGTAGGCTATATTTCAGAGGAAGGAGCTGGCAAAATCACCTCTGAGTATTCCTTGCTAAGAAAACCCTATGAAATTCAAGGGGTCGCCATAGCCCAGCAGGTGAATTAAAGGTACATACACACATACATGTTGTCTCATTATATGTCCAAAGCCTGACAGCCTCAGTTTCATCAACTTGGGGGTGGTTTACACGGGCCAATATTCCCCTAAATATACCGCTAAGATAGCTCATAGTTCCCACGGATCGCAGCACAGCATCGCCTCATTCAGAAGGGGGGAAGGTAAAACACCCAAATATAGCGTGGCAGGGCATGTCGCTATTTTTGCCGGTATATTTGCAATGTAGTGCTTTATTTGCAGTGTAAACTAGCATTCCGCTAAGGGTTAAAGCAGAGCTGCATTGTGATTGGTTGATGATGCAGGGGTGGGCTCAAAAGAGGGGCAGGGAGGGAGGAAAGACTGTAGCGTTTAGAGGAAACTTGCAAAAATCCTGTCTGCTATTTTGCAAGCCAGTTTGCAAACAAAAAGGATTCCCAACTATTTTCATTCAGGGAGCATTCCTTCTCACCTTCTGTGCTGTTTCAAAAGTATGTAAAACCTCAGTTCCTCAACTTTTTTCCTGTGCATGGGGGAGGGAGAGAAACGATTTCACGAAGGGCTGTAGCAAGCTGAACTGCTCTCCCCCCCACTCTCTCTCTGGCTTTCCTGTATTTGGAAGCAAATGCTGTTTCAAGCAAGGAATAAAACTTTCTAAGCTGTTCAGCACGGAGTTGGGGCCAGGGCAGGCATTCCTATGGCATTCCTTTCCCTCTCCAATGCTTGGCCATGCCCCCACCACATTTGGCTGTGGGAACGCCACAAAATATAGCTGTGTAAACAATTACCGTATAAACTACCCACCACTGATGCGTGAAAGCACTACAGCGCAACTTAACGCAATAAAACCTTCCATGTAAACCAGCCCTTGGTTTCTAGTGAGAGTTCAGGCCTGATTTACTCTAGGACCTTTTCATTTGTCTTTTTAGAGGCCCATGGTGTCTGTAGACCTTTCCTCCATCACTGTGTTGATTTTCTTTGTATCAACTTTCTTCACTGTCCAGACATTATCTCTGGGTACGTATCGATTTGTAATAGGGTTTTCTGACTGAAAAGTACACCCTGGTAATGTATAAAGTGCTTGAGTCTCCTCTAAATTCTGCAGCTGCAGTGGACTAGAATCTCTCTGTCCTACAACAGTGGTTCTGTTACTCTATTTAAGAATCTGGGTCTCACTATGATAGAAATAAGAGACAGCTGTTTCTGAGAAGGACATTTATATGCTTACAGACAGTCTGTTATTATATTTATCATTCATTTTTAAGGACATAAAATTACAGTGGCATTACTGGGAATATACACAGATAAAAATAATAATTTCATTAATAGTTGAAAACTGTAAGAACACTGCTGAGTATACATTCTCCTGCTATGCTAATTGTAAAATACAAAGATAATGAATTTAAACATCCCAGTAGTATAATTGGCAATATATTTTATTACCATGACTAAAATAAAATTAATAATTCCATAGGTGTTATGAAAAGCTTGTATCCTATCCAGGGCTGTAGAGCTGGAGTTGGTAGAAATGTACTAACTCCTACTGTGGATTCAAAATAAAAACTTATAAGAATATATGGTAAATATATCATTTTATACTTGTGCTTTACCTTCCAAAATTTGTATTAAACACCTAGTTTGTTGTATATTTAGTTTCATAGGAATTTAGGAAAGTTTTCTCATTCAGACATGTTGATAAAATAAATTTGTTTTATATTTTATATTCTGTCAGTCTAAGTAGCCTGATGAATCACATGGTGGTAATGAAATACCTTGTCGTACCATTTTACTAGAGAGCTGGTGTGGTGTAGTGGTTTGAGCATTGGACTATGGTCTGGAGGCCAGGGTTGGACTATAGTCTGGAGACCTGGATCACCTTGGGCAAGTCACACTCTCTCAGTCTCAGAGGGAGGGAAACGCAAACCCCCTCTGAAAAATCTTGCCAAGAAAACCCTGTGATAGGTCCCCCTTAAGGTCACCATAAATTAGAAATGACTTGAAGGTGCACAACAACAACACAATAATTTTACTACAGTAATTTTGTTATTACTAACTAATATATGTTTACCATTTATGAAAATGTCAGAGATGGACAGTAGAAAATTAGAGGAGTTGGACTTGGAGGTGAAGGTTTGGTGTACTGACTCCACAACCCTGGTCCTACCTACATCTTTGTACCATTGATGGTTTTAGATGGATCTCTGGTTGAGAATCTGGGTCCCACAATATTCTTTGCATACACACACCCAACTAGTACAAGCAGTCTGAATAGTAAGCAAATCTGTACATGCTATGGTTTGCCTTACTGACATGGATCACAGAATCTCACATTTCTGAGCACATGGGCTATCATAACTTGGTTAGGTAATTAATCCATCTTGACCAGTAATGACTATTTTGATAGGTGATGACTATTGAAGGTAAGGTCTCAGGTACATCTTTCTGTTACTGTTACTTGATCCATTTAACTAAATGCCAGAGACTTGGGTGCCTCTGCATACAAAGCATATGCTGCCTGCCACTCAGTTCCGGTCTTTCCTGTGATATTTATTGTTGTATTTCCACTTGTATGGAAGATAAAAAGAGAAATGATATACAGTAATTGCTTTCTTCTCCCTATTTTCCTCTCCTTTCATTTTCAGTATGTGGGGGAGAGCAAAAAAAAAAAAAAGAAAAAAAGAAATGATCTTGAATTGTCAATAAATATAAATAAATAAATGTACAAAGAAAGGAGGTATAAAAAGACTAATAAAATATGCTGCCTATAAAAACCTAGTCACTCATCCAAGAATGCAAAAATGTTCATTGTCAGATATTTTTCTTGTTAACAAATGCTGAATGATCCTTTCACAGGTGTTGAGCACTTTGCAAATGCGATGCCCTTTAGGGAAGAGAAGCTAAATAGGAAACAACTTGCCTCCTCATAAATTATAGCTTTCTTTCTGACAGACATTTCTAGATCAGTTTCTTCATTCAGGGTAACAGCCACTTCTGGGGTAGGGCACTATTGCCTTTTAAAATATGTGATAGCACATCAGATTGAAATCTTATAACATAATCTTATGTTATAAACAGACGGAGAAGAGCTGAAATCCCCCACAGTGTGTGTTTGAATTGATTTTCTTTTTCTTTCCTATGAAATTCTATTTCCCTCAGAATTAGGATAGTGTGAGCGGTAAGTTTGCAAGTTGGCTTCTGGCTGTAGCATTCAAAGCACTGCCAGTCAAAAGACACCATGCTCCTATTTTGTCTTTTCTTCCTTAATGGATCCTCCCCTCTGGACCCCCTGTAAAAATCGGTGAATGAGGTAGGCTGATTGCATGATGAAAGCTGTGTCTGGAAGCCACTTGGGTAGCCACAGGAAAAGATGCCAGGCCTCCTGGACCTTTAGTAGTTGTGTAGAAGAGGAAATCTGCTGATATTCAGCTGCTGAAATTCCTCTTCTGTTCAGATATTAAATGTACATGAGAAGTCCTCTTTTGTCTGTGGCCATCCTAGAAACACCTTTCTTTATTCATTCTTAAGTGTGTAGCGTGACAAGTTCTAATGTTGTTTTGGCAGTGAAAAGGCCGTCTGTACATGTTCAGAGAGATGTTTCTCCACAGCTACTTGGATTGTCCACAGATAAGACAGGAGTGGTACTGGAAAGAGTGGCTAAAAGCAGAAGAGCGAGGAATAAGAGACCAACAGATTACATCCCTCCCCTTCTGACAGCATTAAGTCGAAGTCGGAACTGTCACATCCAAACATGTAGAAATCTTGCAATATGACAAAAACCGCAGTGGTACTTAATTCAGAATGTTGAGTGTGTGAGATAAATGTAATAGGAGCCTTTTTTTTCCTTTGGATATTGGGAACACTGCTGGGGCTCAGAGGCAGGAGAGAATTGAGCAAGAGACTTTAGCCTCATCAGGTGCTCAGGTGCTGGATGAAATAAAATTCAGCAGAGGAGAGCCCAACACACACATGCATACCCATTGCTCCTTCACATGGGTGAGTGGGTGGGTGGGTGGATCTTTTCTGGCTCTTTGGCAGTGTGTGTGCAGCAATTAGCAGCGCATTCTCGGCAACCCACTGCAAGGAAGAAGAGGCTGCCGAATTACTAAGGGCGTGCGGGTGCACAAGGCTAGAGATGGAGGCCTGGGAGGGATGCCACGAAATGCAGAGCAAGCAGGCAGATGCTGTTGCTGCTGCTGGCTGCTGGCGCGACTGGAACAAGGTCATCTGCAGGTCATTCTCCGCAGCATCCCACCGGGTACCACTTTGCCAGCAGCCTATCATTTTCCAGCCGCCCTCGGATTGGCTGAGTGGGAGCGTCTGAGCTCCCTTCGCTTTCCAGCATCTGTCAGATGAAGGGGTGATGGATGGAGCTGCCTCTACCTGCGCCCTGTGCCTGCCAGGCGCCTCTGATTGCCAGTCTTTTTCTCATCTCCTCGCTGAAATCTCAGCATCTCTCCCTCTCACCCAGCACATATCCCACTATTGCTCTTATGAGAATGAGGAGCATCCCAGTGGAAGAGACAGAAAGAGAGAGAGAGAGAATGAGGCTGCTGCCTTTTAGTCAGGGGAAGAACATTCTCCATCCCTCCCTGGTGAAATTCACCACCACCAATATTATTACTCCCCTCATAAGAATGTGATCATCTTAATTACGGTCAATGAACATTTTAACCATGTCGGACCTTTTCTAGCCTTAAAATATGTGATAGCACATCAGCAGCATACCCAGCTTTGTCACTGGGAGGCAGGGAGGTCTCTGAAGCGAATCCTTGCTAAAATGTGTCCCTATATATTTGCAGACATATGCTTGCCCTATTTACATACCACTCCCATTTGAAATGTCCACTTAAAGCAGTAAGAAGCTAGGCATGCCCCTAAAAAAATGCAGAAGTATGCAGCAGCCTCTAATGGGTCAAGAGACTACGGAAATATAGTATAGAGATGCTTTTTGGAAGCTTCTACTAATAAATGAACAATACCTAGGAACTGTCAGTCCAGAAGCTGTAATAGTGAGGGGATTACATCTTAGGGAGGCAGTGTAAACATGGTGATGATGGACAAAGAATTGGTAGAGAATAGATCATTGTATCCTATTTCTTTTTTATTTACACCCCATTTTACTATTACTATAAAATTTATAGTATACACTGTAAAAAACCTATCCATTCTGTCAGGCGTTTGGGAGATGCTGATGGCTGTTATATTGTTGTTTTATGTTGTATTTTAAGCTTTTGATGATTACATGATTTTATGTCTTTCCTTTGCTATATTTTCACATTGTTTCACACTGCTTTGGATGGTTGTCAGGAAAACAGTTTATAAATATTTGGAATAATAATAAAAAATGTATAAATACATTCACATTTGGGGATTTGGAGATTACAGTGGTAATAGTGACATTGTGCAATGTGAAGGGAGAAAGTATTTTATGAGCAGAAGTTTATGAAAGGACATTTGCCCATTACAGAGGAACTGGAAGCAGCGGGAGATTTAGGAGGATATGATTATTTTCTTTTTTTTAAAAAAAATGAAGGACAGGGTAGTTTTCCTCCTTCTCTCCCTCCCTCTCTCCTTTTCTCTCATTCTCCCTGCAATTCCCTTTAGGAGGGAAGACCATAGGATAAGTTCTCATTCCTTTTGGATCAGTCAAGGGACTTTGTAAAAACTATTTGTTGGTAATGTCAAAATCACATTTGAGGTCATTTTCTTACACATCAGTCTAGGGAATTCCCTTCTGTTATTCAATGAAACTGAAATAGTTCAGTGTTGCTGGACTGCAGAAAAGTATTTCCCATTAGGGTTCTCTATACTGCTTTGAGGACCACAAGTTTTGGTCACCTACGAAGGTGAAGAAGGGGTAATAAATGAGCAGTCTGGTTCATTCTGTCACTAGCTGCAGCACTAGTGATGGCAAAGTTACTTTTCACAGAATCTGCAGACCAGCATGGCTAGCGGCTATGATAGTTGTGGGTTCTGGGAGTTGTAGTCCAAAAGGTAACTTTTCTAAGCTTTGACTGGTGGTCAACTACTTGAGAGTTTGCTTTCCTGTGTGGGAAATGGGGGGCTCTTCCTAGCATTGTTACAAAGTATTTACATTATATCTGAGGCTGATAATGTATGAAAGAATCCAAAATTATTCTGCATAAGACCAGATTCCTACTCATCTCCTCTCATAGCTCTTGGTGGAAAAATAGATCCTACATGGCCAGGGATTGGTTAAAAGAAGCCAGATCCTGTTTATCTGTAGATTTTCCCGGGTAAAATATCCTGTCCACAAATGGGGCTGCGTAAACAGATGAGAAGAAAGCATCTTGAAAAGCACTATATTAATGTTGATGACAATGATAACTACTATATGTCAATATGTGGAGAGAGTAACTTCTCCTATTGCAATCCCCCAAATCCCCTCCCTATGCACCAATACCCTGAAAGCACCAGATCCTGTCTGATCTGGGAAGCTAAGCAGGGTCAGGCCTGGTTAGTACTTGGATGGGGAACTGCCAAGGAATACCAGGTGCTGTGTAGGCTATGTTTCAGAGATAACAAACTCCCTCTGAGTATTCCTACTTAAGAAAGCCCTATGAAAATCATAGGGTAGTCATAAGTTGACAGGCAACTTGAAAACACACACACACACACACAGCAATTAAGTATGCAAAAAGAAGAAGAACCTTTTCAAACCTAAATGCTTCATGGAGCAGGAAGGCAGGACAAGAAGGTGATGCTGCAAGTCAGATATGGCTGCCCTGTGGGTCACAAGTGTTGTTCAGGCTGGAGATTTCTTGACCTGAGCTATCTGCCCCTTTGTGTAATTATTAATATTGCTATTGCTATTTAGTATACTGTATTTTCATTGCTGAAAAATTAACAGTGCTGGCTTGTTTTAGCAGCCAGCGGCTATGTCCTAGGCAGAACATTGCATTACGTTGTCTTTCTAATTTGAGAGAGTAAATGGATGATGGTAGTGGGGATGATGGGTTAGTGTACTGTGTGGCTATGGGTATGCAGAGGCATCAGGCAAAGGGGGAGATTGTGGTGTTTGGGAAAGGGAAGGGGATGGTGGAGAAGGGGCTTGAAGAACAGAGGCATATCCTTGCCAGCTCTGTCAGATCAAGGGCCAGCTTTTGATGCATTTCCCCTCTCCTTACTTCTCTGTGCCGCTGGAAGCCATCAGGAAAATATGGTGACCAGAGCTTTAACAACCATCAAGCATGGTTAGCTTCCATGGACAGGCAGCTCTCACTTCCCCAACCATCTAAGCTAGTACCTGTCACCACCTCTGGTGGGAGTGACTAAGTTAATTATGTGTTGGTGAACTCGTACTTCCTTCTGTCATGAAGAATGAGAGATTTTGTGTGTGTATGTATTTGATGAATGGAGAATGGAAGCAAGCTAAGGAAGGGGAGGGATAGTGTTAGGGGATGAGTTTGGGTTTGCCCTTTGCATGCTCATGTGGGACTCAGAGAGAGACAAGAGAGGGCAAGGGTTTAAGTCGAAGTGTCTGAACCCTCATCACATTCATTTTGCTTTTAGGCAGCTTCATCAGGGATAGGTGCGCTGGGCTGTGCGATCTGTCTCTCTTTCCAGTAAGATTGCTGCTGTGCTTCAGTCAGGGGTATCTCAGGCAGAAGTCCAGTAGGTGAAGCATTTCCCAGCATGGAGATGCAGGGATGGAAAGAGCCACTCTTCCTGCATCCTGCTTTGCCCTGCAGTTATTAAAGGGACAGAAAACAAATGGACCATTTTATAATCCATCTGGAGCATGGTTGGGAAGAATTAACAACTGATGTGGGCTTGACAGGAAGATCTCTTCCCCCTCCCTGCCCCCCCCGTCTCCATAACCTGAACACGGTTTCTTAGTCCTCTTCTTTTCATGTGGAGTGCTGAGACATGAAAGTGTGTGAATGGGAGAGTGAAGGAGCATGTGTGTGTGTGTGTGTTCTTTTCTTTGCCGGGTGCTCTGTTCTGCTGAGAGAGACCCATCCCTGTTTCCTGGAGAGAGCCAAGCAGTTGGGGAAAAGGCTCCCTGGCTCACAGCTGTATGAAGGGAGGCAGACAGATGGGGCAGGCAGGAGCTCATCCATCACGCCACTGTCCCTAGAGTGAAATTGCCAGCGTGGGTACTGTGAGCCAACCTTGATACATGCACACATGACACAGCTGTGCAAATCTCAGAACAAGCTTTGTGCTAGCTTTCGCAACCAGGACATACATTTTGGTTTGTGTGTGTGTGTGTTTAAAGAATAATGGCATGGAATGGGGAACCTCATTATTTTTGTGTTGATTGCCTCAATACAAACCCATTGTTCAGGCTATTTTGTAATAGGCTCACTCCCCTCATCATCCACCCCCCATTATGAAATTTTAATCCAAAATAACAGGTCAGTCCTCCTTTCCCTTCTTCCTCCCCTCCCTTCCCTCTTATTCATGACAGTCCAATCTGTAATCAGGTTGTACTAAAGCACTTGGATTTAAGCTGAGAGGTGTAGTAAGATTGATTTTAGTCTGACAAACTGGTGGAATTGTGTGGTTTATGTTGTGTGTGTTTGGGAGGGTTGGGGGGTGGGGAGAGCTGGGTAGCTGCCATCTTGATTATGTTTTGAGCACATATGGAAATAAAGTATTTTTTATTCTGAATTGAAAAGAATGCCAATCCCTTTCTGTCCACAATCTTTTTAGTGGATGGGGAGCAGAGGGGAGATGATCAGTGGAAACACAAACCCAAAATCAAAATTAGAGATATTTTTTAGCATGCACCCATCAAAATTAACTGCCACACGGTGCCTTCCTACACATCATCTCAGAAGTAAGCCCTACTGAGTTTATTGAGTGTAGAGCAGGGCTGGGGAACCCCTGGCACTCCGGGTGTTGATGAATTGCAGCTCTCATTGTTTCTCATCATTGGCTAGGCTTGGTGGGGCTGCTAGGAACCAGAATCTAACAGCATCTGGATGGCCACAGGTTCACTTTACTTCAGTGTAGCACAAAACTACAGTTTCTGCTCCTGAAATCAGTGGATTTTACCAGTGCTTTATTTTGGTTTCATCTTGGGAATTTTATATAAAGCCACCACAACCCAGATATTGTTTTGTGCATAGAATAATTTTGTTTTATGCTGAATACAAAGAGTCTGATGTTAGTGGAAACAAATCCAAAACATACAACTTACATAGTTTCAGCTGACTTGTGACTAACAGTATGGCTTGTATGCTATGAAGTCTCACTGAAACCAATGGAACAAGTTAGTCATAGCTTGATCAGAGCTGTGATCTGAAGGTGTTTAACTTGGAGTAAATCTCACTGAATCTGGTGGGATGTGTTATGCCTACAGGGCTGAACTGTTAGTCCTTATGGAAAGCTTAGAGTGGAGAGGAATGGAAAACTTATGGTCCTCTAGATGATGTTGGATATTAATTCCATTGTCCCTCACCTCAGTGTTGGCTAAAGCAGATGGGAGGTGCAGTCCAACAACATCTGGAGGGCCCAATCCCTGCTTTAAAGGGCACACCACCAATCAGGGAACTTAACAAAAACTTCATTGTCTCGATCCTCCAAGGACTTTATCACACTACCTCCCAAAAGCCCGTTTTTTTGCCAGCATAACTTTTCTGTTTTAATGCTGGCAAAATAACTCCCCATGCTGCACTTACCTTCCCTCCTGTCCAAAGGCTTCCCAGCAATGAAAGAGGAGGTGAACAGAGCTCTGTTCACTTCCTCATTCAAAATCCTGCAGATTCTGGCAAGAAGATGCTCGTGTGGGAAATTACAAAACAAAACAAAACACAAAAAGTTACACAAAGTACATACATACATTTTAAAACTTATAAGTAAATTGGGGAGGGTCATAAAAAGTGTGTCACTTACCTAGATGTCGCAATCTCACCTGGAAGTGTTTGCTCTGGACCAACCATTCACGCTGCATTCACATGAGTACAATGACATGCCGGCAATGCTGACACTAAAGCGCCACAGGGATCAATTGATGGCTTCAGCCGTCAATAAAAAAGTACGGATTTTGGCCAGTACATAAACACGAAAGGGTGATGTCATATGATACGCTCACCCTTTCATGTTTATGTGGCATCGTTATGACACTGTATTTAGTGCATCTGATAAAGTCCCAAGAATATCTGAGACAGACAATTCCTAACTCCACACGCCATAGCTAAGCTCAGTGCTTTCTCAGGACTAAACTATAAAATGGCGATATCCACCTAGTCCTATTGTTTTCAGTGAGATCTTGTCATGAAAAATGCTAGATGGATTGTGGTCTCTTTGTGGGGTAAGGATGATGAGATTCAGCATGCAACATATCTGGGGAGGGGGCACTAGCCTGGGGAAGACTGGTATATTGTCTCAGGGCACAGGAACTTGTGGCCCTCCAAATTCGGGTGGACCTACTCATCTCTGGCTGTCAGCTTGGCCATCTGGGGCCAAGCTGTAGCCTAATTGCATCTGTAAGGACCCAGGTTTCTGATCTCTTGTCTGTCTCTTGGCCTGTACTGTCTACCTACTCCAGCATTTGCTTTTCAATGAGAGCCATCCAGATGCCTCTGGAAAACAATGCAGGTTCCTCTCTTTAGCACAGCCTTTCTCAGCCTTCTCACCCTGCAGCAACTCTTAAAATAATCTCCAGGTCTCAAAGAACCCGAAGCATAAAAGGTATTATATCTACAGCTCAAAAACAAATACCCCCCCCCATCATGATCTGTTGCAGAACCCTAGGATTCCAGGGAACCCGGGGTTGAGAAACCCTGCTTTAGAATCTGGTACCCAGATCTCTACTGCCGTTGAGCATGGGGATTCCATTTCACGGCTATGACTGCTTTCTTATCCAAAGAAACATGATTCAGGCCAAATCTGATGAGCATCTCTGATGATGTTGTGAAACTTCTGCCTTCCATTGGTATTCACTCTTATGGCCTTCTCTTGCTCCTTTGGATAGCCACGCTTATTTCTGAGGCCAGACTTGTTTATCATTTATGCCCGTGGTTCTCAGCCTTTGGCCCTGTGGATATACTGGACTTGGACTCTCAGAAGCAGCAGTCAGCATGACCGGTGTTTGGACAGGGATTCTGGGAGTTATGGTGACTACTGGACTATGCAATGTTAAACAAAATGGCTGCACAAGCATATATGTTTTTAGAATACTCGTAAAATCCTTAGATAAATGACACCCTGTTGGTCAGCATATGGTACATGCCTTCACCCCCCAATCAATCTCTGGCTGGTGGAGGATAAAGAATTTATGACCTAAAGTATACTGCTTGGCCTGTTTCGACAAAATGGTCTTCCCGAAGGGCAACTGTAAATATCAATAAATGCATAATAAAGTTAATGTGAAAACAAGCACATCATTCAAGGAAATCATTGGCAGCATTCATAAAGAATTTCAAAGTTCAAAATGAATAAAACAACTGACTATTATGCACATATTGATATTTACAGTTGCCCTTGAGGAAGAGATTTTATTGCAGTGCATTTTGAGCCATGAACTTTGGCTAATAAATTCTTCATCCAGTGGCACCAAAGTGAAATCTGTGCCTCAGCACTGTTGTGATGGTGGCAGTGATGGCTTCTGCCTCTGGGATGCCTTTTGGCACTGCCTTGGCAGCCACGTTGGAGTTGTTTCTAAAATACGCTTGGTATAAAATAGCATACAGCAGGCTTCGGCAAACTGGCATCTTCCAGGTGTGTTCTGTTCCCATCATCGCCAGTTAGTATTGGCCACACCAATAGAGGATAATGGAAGTTGTAGTCCATCATATCTGCAGGCTGCCATCGAGTAATGTGGTAGCCACCAGAAAGCACCAGTAATCTTTGGAAGCAGCCGGTGCATGAAGTTGTTTGAGAGCAACCAGCAATTTTAGCAAACCCACAGCTGTGTTTCAGAAACTGATACAGAATTCAGAATTATGAGGACTTCCATTTTGCATTAAAAAAAACAAATAAAATAAAAATAAAAGGAAAATTTTCAATCTGCTGATATATTTAAATTTCATCAGAGAAACAAAGAAGAATATGTTCCAAGCATGAAATACATCAACCCAATTATCACATCCACTGAAAAGCAGGAAGTACAAAACATAAAATATGTAAAATACATTGATAAGAGACTCAAGAGGAAATCCTAATTTATAGCATAATCAAAATTTGTTCCATACGTTATTCCCGATAAACCCAGTCCCCAAAGAGATAAATATGTGTTTATTTGACATATTCCTGAATTGCTTCCCCATCTATAGCTAGGTGCAGCCCAAATATCCAGAAGGCACCAGATCCCTTCTGATCTCTGAAGCTAAGCAGGATCAGGTCCGCTTAGTACTTGGATGAGAGATCACCAATGAATACCAGGTGTAGTAGGCTATATTTCAGAGGAAGGCACCACTGAGTATTCCTTGCCTAAGAAAACCCTATGAAATCAATGGGGTTACCATAAGCCAACAGGCAAACTTAAAGGCACAGAGAGACCAAAACTAGGCACTTGAGGGACTATAACATTTTGAGTAAAACTGCAGTGAAAACAAAATAAAATGAATACACCAGAAAAATAAGAGTTAAAATGTGGGTAAGAATGTTTACAATTGGAGAGTAACCTTCAAAACTGCTGAAAGCCTTGATGAAAGGGAACAGCATGCACTCAAGCATAATAGAAAAAGGGACAGAAAACAACCCAAAGGTAGGAAACCTAGGCTCTTCGTAAGGTTGACCAAGATGTGAAGTCGAATGCTTTCACGGCTGGCATCCATAGATTTTCCTTGGTTTTTTTCTGGGCTGTGAGGCTGTGTTCTGGAAGAGTTTCTGCAGGTGAAACGTCAGAAAGAAACTATTCCAGAACATGGCCTCACAGCCTGGAAAAAACCCAAGGATAATCTATTGGCCAAGATGCTCTTGGATGGGAGAAGTTTCTCTCTGTCACTCTACCACAGTGGGTGACCTGCTGGTACTATTTCACTGATTATGAGGTCAAAACTAGGGTGATTCAAGGCCATGTTAGGATGTCTTGTGAAATACAAGTCTCCAAATGGGACCAGAACCTGTAGGTGTGTCTGCACTACATAACTGTATCAGTTTTATATCACAATACCTGCTGTGGCTTCATCGTAAGGAAACCTGAGAGGTGCAGTTTGGTCAAGTACTTCAAATTCCCAAGAGAATTCCCTGCGAAGAGATGGATTGGGGGTTAAATCAGGTTAATTTTGTAGCATAGAGACTTGGTGGGAACTGTAATTTGGAGGAGTGGACTGGAGCACTCTAGTAGAGGATTCCAAGCACTTCATTAAACTAGTGGAAGAACAAGTACTGTACTGTATATCAAGCAGCAAAATGTCGTTAGGAAGCAATGGCTGCTGCTAAACTTTGGGGAAACTCTCCCATTGTCTGCAGTAAATTTTCGCCTGGGCCAAATAATGTGACTGGTTGTTGTTATGGCATCTGTCACCAGATGGCGCTGTTGCACACACACTCATTCAAGTTCTTGGCATCAGAGCAACAGCCCAGTCCTATTGGGAATGACACACACACACACACACACACACAGACGTCTTTCTTGTCACCTGCTGCAACTTGATCCACTTAACCAGAGGTGCCAAGAACTGAACCTAAAGCCTTTTACAGGGCAGTCAGAAGCTCTAATGCTGAATGGCCACCAGACTTTCAATGTACTGGATGCCTCTCTTGTTTCTGTAAAAAGAATTGCATTGAGGAGAGATATTTTGTGCAAAAAAGGGATTGCTCTATCATGACAACTTGTCAGAGAGGAAGAATTACAGCTGTATCTGCCAAAAACAAACAAACAAACAAACAAACCTTCCACCACACAGCAATTATAAGATTTAGAAGTACTGTTATCTCTGATAGTTTGAGTGTGAATCCTCTTGATCTTTATGTTGGAGAAGAGAGGTATCATTGGTAATTGTAAGTGGTGGAAAATATGGGAACGGTTACTTCTTCAGCTACAACTCTAAATCCCATCCTCTGCATGACTGCTGGTTATACTGGCTGGGAATTCTAGAGGTTGCTATCCCCAAAGTAAGTCCCTAGGGTTTTTTTGGGGGGGGGGTTGGAGTGGTGGTGGCTGAAATTGCAAGGCCAAAGTATTTCTTTCTCTCTTTCTTTCTTTTTTGCTTCCGTCATGCAGCCATCCAGAGGTCGTTGGACTACAACTCACAGCAAAGGCATAATGGGAGATGAGTTCAGGGGTGGGGACAAAATTCAAACCCTTGACCAAGCCTCAGGAAGTCTTGGAAATCCTGGTGTTTGGAAGCTTTTTTTTTTGTGGGGTGGTGGTGGGAGAGGGGAATAGGATAAGGGCAAGCAAACTGAAGCTTGATCTAGAGAAAGCAGGGTAGTGTAGGCTGATAACTACTCATATAGATGAAAGTCTGCAAACTTAGTCTTTCAGGTGGAAAGATAGAATCATAGAGTTGGAAGTGACCACTAGGACCATCCAGTCCAACCCCCTGCCTTGCAGGAATAAACAATCAAAAGCACTCCTGACAGATGACCATCCAGATTCTGTTCAAAACCTTCAAAGAAGGAGACTCCACCACCCTCTGGGGCAGCGCATTCCAATGTCAAACAGCTCTTAAAGTCAAGACATTCTTCCTAATGTTTAGGTGGAATCTCTTTTCCTGCAGTTTGAATTCATTGCTCTGTGTCCTAGTCTCTGGGACAGCATGTAGAGATGAGACCTCCACCTAGATGGCCAAAATTCTCAATTTGCAATAGCCTGTCTTCTCCAGATCAAGCTTCAGCTACCTTGCTCCCATCTATTTTGTCTGAAAGACCAAATTTGTGGCTCTCCTAGATGTGAAGCTATCCATGGAAGTGCAGGTGGTGTTGCTAGTTGGGAACATTTTTTAGCAGCCTAGACTGTCTCAGCATCTGCCACTGCATCTGGCAAAGGTGGACCTCTTGTCTCAGTAATGGATACTTTGGTCACATATCACAGCTTGGAAAAGTTTTTAATTTTTTGGACAAGAGCTCCTTGAGTTTGTTTGCTTTCTCCCATATTTGGGATACAAGGTTGCTTCTAACATAATTAAAACAGGTGGCACTAAAATCACAATAAATTATAGATGCTAAAATACAAGTCAGATTAATTGTGCTATTAAAACATCAATCAAAACAATTTAAAAATGGCACATGTATTTACTTGAAGCGACTTTTCCAAACTCTGTTTCATGCCACCTAGACTGATCTGTTGAGAGCCATCATGGTGCAGTAGTTTGATTCTGGAGACCCTAGAGACCAGAGTTTAAATCCCTGCTCAGTCATGGAAACCCACTGGGTGACCTTGGGCAAGTCATACTCTCTCAGCCTCAGAGGAAGGCAATAGCAAACCTCCTCTGAATAAATCTTGCCAAGAAAACCGTTCCATGATAGGTGCACCCTTATGGTTGACACAGGTTGGAAAAGACATGAAGACACACAACAACAGGTGGTCGTGATGTGATTCACATGGGTCTGTCTTGAGTGCAGGTCAAAAAATGTCAAGTGGCACAGAATGCAGGTCTCTGGATCCTTATGGGATCAAGATGTTCAGAACATATTACAACTATATTGTACCAGTTAGAGAGCCAGTGTGGTATAGTGGTTAGATAGCTGGACTAGGATTCTGGGAGACCAGGGTTCAAATCCCTGCTCAGGCATGGAAACCCACTGGGTAACCTTGGACAAGTCACACTTTCTTGGCTTCAGA
The DNA here is from genome assembly GCA_030847615.1 of Gambelia wislizenii. Classification (NCBI taxonomy): domain Eukaryota; kingdom Metazoa; phylum Chordata; class Lepidosauria; order Squamata; family Crotaphytidae; genus Gambelia; species Gambelia wislizenii. The sequence continues at coordinate 240,031,363 of JAUMIR010000002.1, read as the reverse complement.
GGTAACAGCAAACCTCATATGAAAAAATCTTACCAAGGAAATTATTTTGTGATAGGGTCGCCATAAGTCAGAAACAACTTGAAATGACACAACAACAAATTGTACCAATTCCATGGGACTGTATATGTAACACCTCTTCTGCAACTGAATATCGACATTCTGCATTAGACAAAAATGTCCAACCATCTCCATAGGGGTTCGTACACATGTGTATGAAGACATCAGGATTCTAGCCATCATTTCTAACTGCGCACTTGTGCATGCACATTAACACATGCACATGCTATGCAAATTTTGTCCTCTGTTTTGGCAGAAGTGGCCATCTTACCTTGTCTTCAGTGCCAATTTCCTTCTGCCCCTTGTGTCTGTTGGCCTGCTCATCTTCCTCTCCCTTTTTTAAAGCTCATAGACACACTACAGCTTACAGTTCCTTTCAAAACAGTTGCAGATGCTTCATCGCCCCCACTATCCAAGGGATTTTGGCAGAAAGCCAGTTTATTTACCATGTGATCCATTACTTGGTGAAAAGAGTTAACCAACTCAACATTCTTTCAGCTGGTTGACAGCTCTTGAGTCATGCACAGTATGTGAAGGGAACTGCTTTCTCCCTGAAACATGATGAGCACAGTTGATTAAAGGGAGCAATTCAAGTTGAAGGAGAATCCTCCCATGACTGTCTGTTTGTCCAGCCAGATGAGAACTTGATTGGCTTCCCCTCAGAAGCAAGACACACACAATGGGCCCATCTAAACCGTGAAAATACCCCTCATGGAATTCGCTGGGAATCCTATGAGTCTAAACAGGATCCAGCGCCAATCCACACTATTTGGAAGGAGGGGGTGGGCAAAATGGCAAAAACAACAGGGTAAAAGCCTTTGCAGATTTTCCTGTACTTTTTTACAAACTGCGAGGCGGGTGCACGTTTTTGCTTGTTTGGACTATAGAACAATAAAAAAAAACTTGAAGGGAAACACAAAGCTAACTGGCCAGGTTAGAGCGAGGGCAGGGCTTGCTAGGAGGGCAAGCGCCCACTGGTGCCATGTTGGATTTTTGCCTTAGAGATCACTCGCTAAGGTGATAAAAAGGATCAATATTTTCTGTTTTGCTTTCTTATAAAATTGGAGAATCACTCTGTTGCACTAGTGCACATTGGGATGACTAAAAAAAAAAGTGGTGGTGAAGAACTAACATGAGTAAATCACTTGTGGCTGCCATCAGGAATGTGAGGCATATGGGGGCTTCCAAAGCCAGAAAAACCATTTAGATATGTTGCTGCTGTTGCGAGATGCCAATACTAGGAGGTATTTTAGATTTCCCCCCCTCATGTAGATGAGCCCAAGGCTACTGCTGTGCGAGTGGGTCAAAGTCAGTTTTGGTGCTGACTGTGCTCAAGAGAAGTTGAACTGTGAAGCAAGAGGGAACTCACTGGATGGTTCTGGACCAGCCGTACCCATCCAGACATTATTTAGCTGGTTTCACTTGCTGGCTGGGGATGATGGAGCTGTAGTGAAACCTACATGGAGATGGTGCTTTGTGACTGGCATTGACAGTCCTTCCAGCTGCAGCTGGATTATTCCTTTCCAAACCATACAGTGTTTGATGGTCATGTGCATTCACTTCGAAATATGGTGAGCCAGCCTTGACCTCTTCTTTAATTCTTCTGAGTGAGACTAAGGTTGCCAGGTGAAAAATGGGACAGGGCTCCTGTACCTTTAATGGCTGTGTGGAAGAAGAAACTGCAGCAGGAAATTGGAGCCTGTGTGACAAGCAGCACCTGCTGAAATCCCCTCTCCTGTACAACTATTAAAGATACAGGAGCCCTGTCCTTTTTTTAAAAAACAAAACAAAACTTGATAACCCTAAGTGAAAGCCTGGCTCACTACCCCAAAGTCCTACCCTAACTGCGCCACTTATCCAGCCTAGTACTGCCTATCCTGACTTGGAGCTACTCTTCATGGATCTGAATGGAATCTTTTGCAGCCCAGGTACCTTTTATGTCCTCTGTAACTCAGTCATTCCCAAAGGGAACCCCAGTTGGCCAGGAGAGGAAGAGTGGGGAGGAGAATGACTTGGTTTATTTTCTGTCTCTTTAACAGCAGCTGACCTGCAGAAATCAGCAGGGACAACTTTCCATGGCAATTTTCCATGGTATAAATATTGGCTATAGTCAGGGCAGATCAAGCTGCTGTTAGAGAAGAAATTGGTAAAGTCTAGTTCACAGGCTGCATGGACAAAAACAACATGCTTCTGCTGCTTAGGCTATATCTGCTCTTTTGGTGAACCTTTATTTTGCTTTATTTTTCTTCTCATATCTTGCTGTATGCAAAGGGAAGACATAGACATGGGTTCTCTTTTCTTTTCTTTTTTTTTTTTAAAAAAACCATTGGTTCTGATTCTCAAAGGTGTCTGTGACCCCACAGCCCAGATGTAAAGAGTTGCTACTTTAGAAAGTTTTGAAACTTTTTTTCTACCCAGCCACCTGTCCCCTCTCCCAGTAAATTCAACAAAAGAAATCAGTTCTAGATTGGTTCTGAATAGCTCCTTCATTTAGTGAGTGCTCCAGGGGATATAAAATAAAACCACTAAGAGCAACAAAATAGAACAGTTTTAAAGTAAAAGCCAGCCCTCTAATTTCTAAAGTCAAGATTGTCTTTGGAATTGTTGTATTTTATTGTTTTTAATGGTTTTATTTTAAATTCCTTGGAACACTCAGTGAATGGAGCGGTGATTTAGAATACATGAATGAATGAATGAATGAAGCAGTAGAACTTTGGGCCTATAGGCTTAAACCAGCCAACTGATGGCCCAAATTTGGGCTGTGTAGGATCTCAAGAATGCCCCTTCCTTTTCCCCCTTCCTTTGGGGCAGGTTGCTCAGGAATCCTTGTATTTGTTAATTGCATATTCTCCAGTTGTCCTGATTTGGCAGGAACACTCTTAATTAATCCTCTGTTGTCCCATTTTTAATTACTTTTAAAATGTCCCAGTTTCTCTCTCTCCCCCACTTTCTCAACTTACTTTGACTGCTGAAGGCTGAGTTCAAAGATTCTCAGGAGGGACTCTTTTCAAGATCAATACATCCGGATAGCTTTGTAAGGAGCAGGGCTGGTTTATGGCACCTGCAAAGTCAGCATCTGCAGGGGGGCTCATCATTGTGGGGGCCTGTAGTAACCCTCCTCCTGCAAAAACATTATTAGTAATATCCTGTACTGTGTATAGCTTAGGTTGAGTTAGGTTACATTGACCTGAGATAAACATATGGAGCCCCCAAAATAAAGCATTGCAGGGGCCCGCAAAATTCCTTAAGTTCCTGGTAAGAAGACAAGTTACTTCTGAACTGCTTGGGGCTCTGAAGTGTAAAATTAGCATCTTCAAGTGGGCTGTGGAAGAAGTTGGTAACTGTAATGTTCTGGTGGTGTGTGTGTGTGTGTGTGTTTGTGCTTTCAAGTCGCCTGTCTACTTACAGTGATCCCATGAATTTTATAGGATTTTTTAAGGCAAGGAATCCTTAGAGGTAGTTTCGGCAGCTCCTTCCTTTCAAATATAGCCTATAGCACCTGGTATTCATTGGCAGTCTCCCAACCAGGTACTAAGCAGGGCTGAACCTGCTTAACTTCAATGTTCAGAAAGGAACTGGTGCCTTTGGGGCATTGGACTTTGTTGTATTTAGTTGTTGTATTTATTAGAGAAATTAAGGTAAGGTATGGCTATGGATGTAATGTATAGCAAATCTCATAAGATAAGCAATCTGTCTGGAGGAGGGAGAGTGTTTAGTGTGAGAGTGACTGGTGACTGGCTGATTGTTTGATGGGGTTTTTAAAAGGCTGGTGTGTAAGACAGTCAGAGTGAGAGTGATAAGTGTAGAGAGAGTTAGGGTCAGACAGGTTTGAGATGTTTTAAATATATAATTTTTAAGTGTATGTTCAACTTCTGTTTAATATAAAATTATTGTATTATACACTTGTGCCTCTGAGAATGCTACATAAGGGAAAGTGGAGAGCTTGCGTTCAGACACAGGGTGTCTATGGTGGCAGCAGTGGTTCAAGGGTGTTGTTAGTTTCTAATGGTGGGATTAAATGGATAAAGTCTTGCACAAGAACCATGGAGGCATCTGGAAGGTCCCCGCAGTTGGGGCCATAGTGGTAGGACAGGAGGAGGCCCTCACATTTGGTGGCAGAGGTGGGCAAAAGCACAGTAACCCATGCAGGTCTTTCAGTAACACTGAACAAAGGTAACATGGGAATCCCCTTGGCATGTGTCTTATCACCAGAGCAAATGGTGAAGGGTATAGAAAGGGACTTTCACCTGGCAGAAGGAAATGCTAAACTCTATACCTCTTTCTATCCAGTGAAACTGAGAAATGGGCTTTTGGGGCAGGAATGGGGCCTGATGACATCAAGGGAAGGATTTAAAGGGGCAGAGCCCAACCATCTAACATCATCCTTCTTGGTCCATGAGGGAAAAGGGCCAACTCCTTTGGTCCTAATGCCTAGGACCAAAACAATTCCTTACCCCTGAAATACTGGAATTAGCTCATTTGGCAAAAGCTAGCACAAATTTCCCATCATACAGGGGAATTAAATTAAATGGCAAAGCTATGAATTCTTTTGAAGAACTCAAACAGTTACTCTCCATATGTGTGCTGCTCCAAATCTTTAATTTCATCTGATAAGGAAGAAGGTGATGATATCAAAATCTGACTGATTTTAGGAGACAAGGAGAGCATGGGGAGAAGATGACCTGGAGAACGGTGTGTGTGTGTGTGAAGAGATTTGGGAGGTAGGGATGGAGAAGGCAATTTGGAGGAAGGTGGGGGCGAATGGACCTGAGATTTAGGGGAATAAAAGGTGATTTGAAGGGGGGGTGAGGGATTTGGGAGGTAAGGAGAAGGTGATTCAGAGGAAGGTGGAGGCGAAGGGATTCGGGAGTTAGGGAAGGAGAAGGCGATTCGGAAGTGGGTGGGGGCGAAGGGAGTTGGGAGTCGGGAATCAGGGAAAGAGAAGGCGATTTGGAGGAGGGTGGAGACGAAAGATTTGGGAGTTAGAGAAGGAGAAGGCGATTCGGAAGTGGGTGGGGCAAAAGGAGTTGGGAGGTAGAGAAGAAGAAGGTGATTCGGAGGAGGGGGGTGAAGGGTGCAGGGAGGTAGGGAAGGGGAAGAGGGAGGTAACAGGTGAAGAAGACGTGGGAGAGGGCAGAAGGCGAAAGCCAGGAGGGAGAGTAAGGGATGGTGAGGAGAAAAATAGGCAGGTGCAAAAGAGGAAGAAACCAGGAGCCTAAAAGGCACAGACGGCAGTGGAGTGAAGCCGCAGGCAGGAACAGGGAGGAGGAGGGTAGTGAGAAGTGAAGAAGGCGGGGAGGGTTAGAGATTGAGAGTAGGTTAAGGGGGGAAGAAAAGAGGAAGAGAGAGAAAGAAAAAAAGGAGAAGAGAGGTGAAGAAGTAAAAAGATAAGAATGAAAGGGAGAAGCAGAGATAGGAAGAAAAAAAAGGGGGGGAAGCTGAGGAATCAAATAATCATCTGAGGGGAAGTCGGGAAAGTCAAAATTAAAAAAAGGAAGGAGAACTAGGTCAGTGATTGATATAAGCCATTGTGTAAATTATAGTTTAAAGATTGGAAGTTGTATGCACAATTGATACAGCCGATAAGTCATAAGTGATTAAGCTATAAGCTATAAGTGATCAAAAGATTAAGAGAAACTAAGTTTTGAATTTAGAATTGTGAAATTGACAAATTGGACAATTGAATAGACTGTATTGAGATATAGATACTTAGTTATATTACTGACTGAATCTTACACATAATTCAGATTTACATAGAGTTCTGAAATAATTGATCTGATTGAATAGCTTTGCTTATACAGTGGTAAACTGTAGATTGAATTTAGTATTTTATTTCTTTATCTCTCCCTTGTCATTAATCGTATTATTGAGTGTGACTAAGAGCAGTAATAAGTGAATAAACAAAAAATTGATAGGTGACCAAATACACAACAAATTTGAAATTAGAAATAAGAAAATAAATTTCAGTCTACACTATTTCACTTAATAGTAAGAGACCTTGTCATAATATATATATACATAAATACATATACAAATACATATATAAAGAGGGGGAGAAAAAGATGATAACAAAGAAAACACTAGGACAAACACCAGCCCAAGGCATAAGAAGACCATCGATAGAACTCAATCAACAAAACCAGATGTTGATCATAGAAGAAATAAGGTTGTTGAGAGCTGAATTTAAAGAAATGAGATCAGAAGTAAAAGAAGACATGAAACGAGAACTTAAAGGAATCAAAGAGTCTATAGATAAAGTTATTGAAGATCCAAACAACTTAAGGAAAGAGTTACCGAGATAGAAGCTAAAAGAGAACAAGTGGAAAGCAAGACAGAGAGCTTAGAGGCAAAACAAGAGCAAGAACAGGATGAGAAAGCACTAGAGAAGCTTAGATGGAGAGAAAATTGTATCAAAATTAGAGGACTTAAGGAGCAGAAAGATGAAGATTTGTATAAAATACTAATTCCAAAATTGGCTAAATTCATTGGTAAAACAAGAACACAATTTGATGGAGAGTTTGATAAGATATATAGAATTTCATCTAAAATTGCCAAACAAAGAAGCATACCCAGAGACGTGGTAATATATTTTGTTCAGAAAAGAACAAGGGATCTAATACTTCAAAAGAATTTTGAACAGAAGTTGCAAATAGAAGGCAGTGAAATAATGATTTTTAAAGACATCCCCTCGAGAATTTTAAGGAAAAGAAGAAATTACAAAGAACTAACAACAGAACTACACAACAATGGAATACGGTACAAATGGGAAAAGTTAGAAGGGATAACATTTAGATTTAAACAGAAGAATTATAAAATCAATACTATTCAGAAAGCGGAAGAATTTCTGAAAAAGTTAAAAAAAGTGCTAAGAAAGGAATGTGAAGAAAGGGAAGAGGTAGAAGAGGAGAAAGAAAAAAAAGGAAATGGCTCAAATGAGGAGGAGGAAGAAGAAGAAAGAGTACTTGAGGAGGAGGAGGAAAAAGATGAGGAAGAGGAAACACTAGCAACATAAATTTGACAGAAGAAAGAAGGATAGGAAGGAAAGGGGAGATAATAATAATAACAATAATATCAATAAAAAGCTACAATGAATACGAAAATAATAACTTGGAATGTAAACGTGTTGAATAAACCTGAGAAAAGAAGGAAAATATTTCACTTTTTGGAGAAGAAAAAACTGGATATACAGTTGTCCCTCCACATTCGCGGGGGTTAGGTTCTTGAGACCCCCGCGAATGTGGAAAAACCACGAATAACAGATGCTGCTCCCGCGGCCCCCCCAGAGGGAGGGAGGCAGCGGAAGGGTGTCTGGCCAGCCTGGCTGGCCTCTCTGTGGCCTTTCTGAGGGGACTCCAGGCCTTAGAAGTCCCAGAGCCCGCGGAGGAAGGCTGGAGAAGGCAATGTGTGGGTGGGGAGGAGGCTGCGCTGCCTCTCCCTGGCCTTTCTCAGCGGACTCCGGGGCTTTGGAGCCGTGGACCCCGCTGAGAAAGGGCGGGGATAGCAGCGTGTGGGCAGAGAGGAGGCTGCGCTGCCTCTCCCCGGCCTTTCTCAGAGGACTACAGGGCTTTGGAGCCCTGGACCCTACTCAGAAAGGCCGGGGAAGGCAGCGTGTGGGTGGAGAGGAGGCTGCACTGCCTCTCTCTGGACTTCTGAAGCGGGTGCCAGGGCTTTAGAGCCCCGACACCCACTTTGGAAGGCCAGGGACAGCAGCGGGCGGGCGGGTGAGTGGGTGGGCGGGTGGGTGGGTGGGTGGGGAGGAGGCTGCGCTGCCTCTCCCCGGCCTTTCTCAGCGGGCTCCGGGGCTCCAAAGCCCCGGACCCCGCTGAGAAAGGCCAGGGAAGGCAGTGTGTGGGTGGGTGGGAGGCTGCGTGTGGGTGGCGAGCGGGCGGGCGGGGAGGAGGCTGCACTGCCTCTCTCCGGCCTTCCAAAGCGGACGCCGGGGCTTTGGACCCCCGGAGCCCGCTTAAAAAGGCCGGGGAAGGCAGCAGGCGGGCGGCTGTCTTTCTCTCCCTGCCCTTCCTGAGTGGACTCCGGGGCTTAGAAGCCTTGGAGTCCCCTCAGGAAGGCTGGGGAAGGCAGCGGGTGGGCGGGGAGGAGGCTTTCTGAGCGGCCTCCGGGGCTTTGGAGCCCCGGAGCTGGCTTAGGAAGGCTGGGGAAGGCAGCGGGTTGGTGGGAGGGAAGCTTCCCAGCCTCTCCCTGGCCTTCCTGAGGGGATTCTGTATCTTAGAAGCCTCGGAGTCCCCTTAGGAAGGCTGGGAAAGGCAAAGGGAGGGAGGCTGCCTGCCCCACCCCCCGGCCTTCCTGAGTAGACTCCGGGGCTTTGAAGCCCCAGAACCACCTCTGGAAGGCTGGAGAAGGTGCAGGCAGGAGGTTGCCCCACCTCTTGGCAGCGTTCTCTAAGGGGCTGGGGCTAAATCGCGAATAATCAAAACCGCAAGTGTGAAAGCCACGAATGTCGAGGGACAACTGTAATATGCCTACAAGAAACCCATATAAGACAAACAGATACACACCTACTGAAGAATAAGAAATTAGGAAATGAATTTGTGACAGAGGCTAAGGCAAAAAAGAGAGGAGTAGTAATACAGTATATGCGAAACAAGAAATACAAGCAAAAGAACTATTTAAGGATCCAGATGGACACTTTATAGGAATTGAAGGAATCATAACACAAAAGAAAATGCTAATTGTAGGAATATATGCCCAGGTGGATAAAAAAAGTGAGTTTTATCAAAACCTTATGGAAAAAATACTGGACGATGAGTATGAAAATCTGCTGATCTGCGGAGATTGGAATGGAGTAATATCCCCAGAAATCAACAAAAAAAACGCCAAAAGGAGTTTAAAAAACTCAAGGAAAGCTGCCAAAATCTTTCAAAGTCATGGTAGAAAATTTGTCACTGATAGACGCATGGAGATTTAAATATGAGCATGCCAGAGACTATACCTTTTTTTCAGGAAGACACAATTCATTCTCAAGGATTGACTTTTTTATGACTTCTAAAAACATGTGTAAAGAGATACATAAAGTAGAAATTCTGCCAAGATTATGGACAGACCATAATCCTGTGATAATGGAAATAAAAGGAAGGAAAAAAGATACAATTGGAGACTAAATGATTATTTACTACAGAGAAAAGACATAATAACAAAAGCAAAGCAAACATTGAAATGGTAAATTGATGAAAATTTGGGGAAGGAATCAGACATGATTACGGTATGGGAAGCATCTAAGGCAATTATGCATGGTTTCTTTATCCAGCAAAATATCGAAATAAACAGAAAGAAAAATGAGAGAACTCAAAAAATTAAAGAAGATATTAGACAGAAAGAGAAACAATTACAACTTGACCCATCCAAAAAATAAATTATTACTGAAATCAAATTTTTACAGAAACAGCTGTCAATGGATATAATGGAAGAAATGCAGAAAAAACTAAAATATATAAAGCAATCATATTTTGAGCACGCAAATAAGCCAGGGAGATGGCTTGCATATAAACTTAGGAAACTAAGGAACAGAAACTATATTGAAAAAGTGAAAGAAGGGAATGAAATCGTCTCTGATCAGGAAAAAATAAAGACATGTTTTAGAATTTTTTTTGCAACATTGTATGGGAAACGACATATTCACAATGGGAATTTACAAACCTTCTTAGGAAAGCAGAATTTACCTAAGTTTTCAAAAGAACAAGAACAAAGCTTAAATCAACCAATAACTATTATGGAAATTACCGAAATTATAGGAAAATTAAAGACAGACAAAACACCAGGTCCAGATGGAGTTACCCCAAAATATTATAAAGCTATGGAAGATCAATTACTATTACCACTAAAGAAGACATTTAGATTCAATCAAGATAGGAAGTTATCCCCAAACATGGGAACAGGCTAACATCACACAGATCCACAAAGAAAATCGCGACCCACAAGAACCAAGAAACTATCGATCAATATATTTGCTCAATGTTGACTACAAAATATTTGCAAATATATTAGCCCATAGAGTGAAGAAGGTTCTGGCAGAATGGATTGGTGAAGAACAAAGAGGCTTCCTACCAGGGAGATACCTATGAGATATTACAAGACATGTGCTGAATTTGATAGAACTAGCGGAGAACCATACGGATAAAAAATTAGCATTAATCTTCTTGGATATAGAGAAGGCCTTCGATAATGTAAATTGGCTAATATTACAGGAGGTCCTCAAACAAATTAATGCTGGGCAAAAATTTACAATTGGATTAAAGCGATTTACAATTCCCAGACAGCAAAACTGATAGTCAATGGTGAGAAAACAAAGGAGCTACAAATTTGAAAAGGTACAAGACAGAGGTGCCCCTTATCTCTTCTCTTATTTATATTAATTATGGAACTGCTAAGTAAAAGAATTAAAGAAGAAGATAACATCCAAGGTATTAAGAGTGGAAAAATGGAATACGAACTAAGAATGTATGTGGATGATCTGGTCATTTCATTAGGCGATCCAATAAATGGAATTATAACATTAATGAAGGTTTTGAAAGAATTTGAATCATTAACAGGATTAAAAGTAAATGATGAAAAAACAGTAATAATCATCAAAAACATGACAATGAAAGAAAGAATGGAATGAATGAAAATCTCAGGTTCGAAAGTAGTGAAGAAAGCATGCTACTTGGGAATCGAAGTTACGAATAAAAATTCAGTTATTCCAAAATAATTACAAGAAAACATGGATAGAAATCAAGAAGGATTTGACGAATTGACAAAACTTAAGACTCTCCATTCTGGGCAGAATTGCTGTAATTAAAATGATGATATTACCAAAATTGATGTACCTGTTCCAGACGATTCCAATAATACATAACGAGAAAATATTCAAAGATTGGCAATCAGATATCTCAAAATATATATGGACAGGGGAAAAACCCAGATTTAAGATGAAAATTCTACAAGATGCTAAGGAAAGAGGAGGGTTAAGCGTCCCAAATCTAAGAATTTATTATGAGGCATGCTGTCTCCTTTGGATGAAAGATTGGGTTACATTAGAAGATAAAAGATTACTAAAAATAGAAGGTGATAATAACTGGTTCGGCTGGCACGCATATCTGTTTTATAATAAAGATAGAATCAATAAAGATTTCAACAATCACTTTATTAGAAAATTGTTTCTAAAAGTATGGAAGAAACATAAAAACAGATTACGCCCAAAAATACCATCATGGGTATCACCACACGAAGCGCTATATAGCAGAGAAGGCGTACCTTCAGGCAAATGGATTTCATATAAAGATATTATATGGGTAGGAAGAAAGAACTGTAGGATCAAAACCCAAGAGGAATTGGAGAAAGAAAACATCACTTGTCACTGGTATTTATATAAGCAGCTAAAAGAGAGATACAGGATAGATACGAAGTTAGAGGGAATTGAAATGGAGAAGTCAAATTGGGAAAAAACCACTCAAATTGGAAATAAAAACATGATATCTCGATTTTATAAACTACTATTGAAATGGGATACTGAGGAAGAAATAATTAAACAAAGTATTATAACCTGGGCACAAAACATCGGGCATTCGATAGAACTAAACCAATGGGAAAAAATGTGGACAAAAAGAATGAAGTATACTCTGTCACAGAGTATTAGGGAGAATGTATACAAAATGTATTTTAGGTGGCACCTAACACCAGAGAAATTAGCAAAAATGTACAAAAATGTAAAGCCAAACTGCTGGTAATGTGAGAACAAAAAAGGAACATTTTTTCATCTCTGGTGGAGCTGCGAAGAGGTGAAGAAATGCTGGAAAAGAATACAGAGGAAAATACAAGAAATCCTAGGGATAACACTTCCTTTAAATCCAGAAATATTTTTATTGGGAATGATGGATGAAGATTTAGACAAACAACATGGGAAAATGATCTTTTGCATGACAGCAGCTGCAAGAATAATCTATGCCAGCAAATGGAAACAGAAAGAATTACCAACAATGGACCAGTGGCTGGAGAAGCTGTTTGAAATGGTAGAAATGGATAAACTATCAATACTACTTAAGGGAAAAAACATAGAAAAATTTGTGTTGGGTTGGAGAATGCTTTCAGAATATATGGAAGCTAGAATGAATCATAAAACAACTTAATGGTGAATCAGATATAAAGGAGAAAAACAAAGAAGAAGGTAAGGGAGCAGAAAAATGTTAAATATAAAAACACACACACACACACACATACAAAAAAGAGAAAAATACAACGATTACAAAGAAAATTCTTTTAAGACTCACATTGAATTAACAAAGGTAGAGAAAGGAAGGCGGGGAAGAAAGAAAAAGAGAAGAAAAGGAAAAAGAAAACATATAAACAATGTATTTAACATATCTGGATGAAACAAAGTAACAGATAATTTAGGAGTATGAAATGTTAAAAAGCATAAATTTGATATTTAATATATAATATATAAACTTCAAATGACTTAAAACAATAAGAAGAATAGGAAGAAACAAAACAGGGTGAAATAAAGGGGAAAGGAGAAAGAGAAAAGCGCACAAAATAAGCAATTGAAATGAACAAGAATAATCAGTGATGACAAAGGAGAAATAAATGTATGAAATACAATTGTTTGAACAACAACATCAGATGTGCAAATACAAAGTTGGGAAAGCCAGATAGGAAGTTAGATTGGAAGGAGAGCGGAGAAGATGGGTGAATGAAAGGACAAAATGAACGAAAGAATGTATGATTTTAAGTTAAATGGGAATATAGATATACAAATAATATAAGTGGAGATAATCAAAGCAGATAATTAGATAAAAATGTAATAAGTAAAATGTATATAAAACATATACAATATATAAACTTAAAGCAATGTTAATATATACAATATATACAAAACTTACCATGTTTATTTTAGAGGGAAATAGGAATGTTACAAAGGGAATGAGATCACACACTGCTGCTTGTTCTGATGTTTGATATGTTATTATTAATGATTGCTGAATATTGAAACTGGTTAATAAAAATAATTCAAAAAAACAAAAAAACAAAATCTAACTGACTTTAAAATCTTGAAACAACAACAACAACCCCAGTGAGAACTTAAATCTGCATGAGACCAATGTTGGCTGCACTGTTTTCAGCTTCTCCTCTTTCTATGGAGGCTCCTTCCTGTTGTCAATAGTGCTCATAGCATTGTAAACCAAAGGGAACCTTGGAGAGAGGCAGATCTGTTTCATCTAAGCTTTTACAAGTACAGTATAGTTGTCCCTCCGTATCCACACATTTGGTACCCACAGATTTAAGTATTCACAGCTTGAAAATATTCTTTAAAAAATAATAAGCTTAAAAGCAAACCTTGATTTTTTTCATCTTATATAAGGGACACCATTTTGCTATGCCATTGCATATAATGGGACTTGAGGATTCATGGATTTTGGTATCCGGGGGGGGGGGTAGGGTCCTGGAACTAAACCCCAGCAAATATGAAGTGACAACTGTACACTCTAACCTTAAAGCTGGGAAGATAGCCTTGTAAAGTAGCAATAGACTGCAGACTGGATTCATATCAGTCTCCAGATTGCCTGCTCCAGCCATGTGTCTATTCATTGGTGATTAATTTTCATTTTCGTTCCCAAAATTAAGACCTGAGCAGAAACAATATACGAACAATTAAACAATCATGTTTTAATTTCCATGCCTTTGTACCTATGCTAAATACAATGTTAAAAGAGCTTGGAAAAGTTATTTATGACCATAACTTTCAGAAGCTCCCACCCAGCATTGGCCAGGCATTGCTAACTGGGGTTTTCTGGGAGTTGTAGTAAAAAAAAAATGTTCCCAAGCTCTTGAATGTTTGTTCCCAAAGTAGAGTTGTCTTTCCATTCCTGGGGCAGAACACTTACAGCAATGTTGTTGTCCCATCTCTCTTTTCTCTCTCTGGGAGTCTTATTCATGACCTTTGACCCCCTGGTAATGCCTTGCTATTTTGAGCAAACTCAAGTGTATACACATTCAAGATTTCTTGACAGCTTGCAAATGGCTTGCATTAAGCAGCCTATTCTAGGAAAATAAAAATAAAGCAAACGTCTCTTTTATGGTGTTGTTTTCTTGAGCTTCATTGATGTGGTCTTCCCCCGCAAGCAAAACAGTACAGCATTTATTTATTTTTTGGAAGAGACCAGAATGGGCTAAATGCTAGGGGCCTTCTCAATGTGGATGACTGCTTGCTTGGGTATGAGGAATGAAAAGGCCATTCTTTTCCAAGGGCTTGTTTTGGCTTTGCAACTGGCGGTCTGTTGAAGTATAGGAAGAGACAAAGAAAAAAGCCACTAAATGTTAAATCAGGCAGGATAGATGACTTATGGAACAGACCAGAGAGCTTCATGGGATTGGACTACTGGCTGGGTTCAGTTTATAAGCAGGTCAGCAACCTATTTGCCTTTCTGGGAGCTTATTGATTAATTATACATGTATTTTTTTTAATCTGCACCAAGGGTAACCTTCCACAAGATTTATTTACTTAGTGCATTTTTATCTTCCAGTGGCTCAGAGCAGAGTTCACTGCTCTTCTCCTCACTTTATCCTCACAAAAACCCTGTGAGGTTGGGCAGTTCATTCATTTTTTTTATTATGATCAACAGATCAGATAAAACAAATAAAACCAAACAGAAAAAATTAATATCAAAGTTATATAAAAATAGATATTATAAATTACAAGTCAAAATTTCCTTATAGAAAGCAGAAATTTAAAAAGTTGATCATTATAAAATTTTATGATGTCATTTTTTGCTGACAAGCGAGTGCTGCAACACAAAAGCTGGCCACTTTAACTGTTAACAATGAACTTTGATCTGCCTGCAAACAGTGTTTATAAAACTCATCAGTTCTTCCAGAAATACCTTGAAGAACTGGATGAATAAAAGTATGTCGGAAGCCACTATAGAAGGAACAATATAACAATACATGTCCTATCATCTCCACTGAGCCAGCTCCACAAGGACATAAGCGTGCATCATAAGGGACATTGTTATACCTCCCCTCTAACAAGGCTGAAGGTAATACATTAATTTTGCTAGGGTAAATGCTTTTCTATATTTTGGGAGGGTTAAAATATTCAAATGGCTTGCTAACAAGAAAGCCTGACCACTGTCTCTGAATTCAGGATATGCAGTAGCCGCACTTACATGATACCGCAACTCATTGTCTATAATACGCTGACATATTTCCTTTTTTGTTTTCATATATCCCATTACCAAATAGTGGTTCATGAGAAACCCAATTTAACTAGTTTCTCACCCAATATCTTTTCCCACCTAGAATGAAACCCATCAGTTAATACCAAGGGAGCCAATGCTACAGGGGTAAAAAACATTTTTAACCAGAAATTTAATTTAAGGATCCATGTCCGGGACTCAATTGACATTTGGCCTGTTTCTAAATGTAAAAGTACATTTGGCACACAACTAGGAAGGCCAAGGATAGATCTCAAAAATTTTGTCTGTGTGGATTCCATGACAGCAAAATCACTGTATACACACCACTGTGCACCATATAACATCTGTGGCAATACCTTAGTATTGAAGACCTGTATAAATGATGGAACATGTTGACTTCCTTCAACAAAAAAGAAAGATACAAGTGACTCGATACTTCTCTGGGCATTTGCAACGTCATTAGTGGATTGAGCTTTCCAGGAGCCTGAGGACTGAAAAATCACTCCCAAATATTTGTAAGATTTTACCTGCTCAATTGGATGTTCATTTATTTGCCACTTATGTGTACTCCATTTCCTAGTAAACACTAGGGTAGGGTCCTGTCTATACAAGGGGGAAATAATACAAAATAATACAAACACCTCCAAAAAGGCGGGCATTCGCAATGATGCAATCCACCTACATGGCTAAGACTCCCCCCTAAACTCTGCATGACCCCCTAGCTAGCTGTCCATGGCAAGTGAGCTCGGGGCCTCCCTAGCAGCCCCTCCATTGCACGGTCTCCTTCCCCTGCTCCCCGAGCTCCCCCAACAAGGTGTGGGGGCCAAAGAGGGCAGCTGTCTCTTCCTTCCCCTGCCAACAACCACTTCTCTTCCTCCTCCTCCTTGCTCCCAGCCTGGCTTTGTTACACCGAGCTCCTCTCCAGCGCCAGGAGGAAGCTACGAGGTGTCCCATCTCAAGCCCTGCCACCTGCTCCATGGCAAGGGAAGTAGCGGCTGAATCTCCACGGTGGTAGTGGAAGAGAAGGTGGCGGAGGCACTGGTGGTGGCTGGTGCCATTGCTGTGAAGGCTGCAGCAGTGGGAGACTCAGTGGCAAGGCTGGCAGAGGGGGAGGATGAGGCTCTGGCAATGGGGCACCCAATATGAAGGCGCTGCTCCTGAGTCGCTTCTTGGTGCTGCTGTCTTGAGTGCTGCTGGTAGTCCTCATGCTGGACATGGAGGGCAGGGGCAACAGCAGCAGCTGGACCCCTCCACCTCCCTCTGGCGGCCTCTGCAAGTCCCAGCACTGGAAGAGGGGTGTTCTTGCCCCCTAAGGCACACATGCACATGTGTGTGGGGGGGGGGGAAGAGAGAGATGTGCCAGGCACGGGTAGTTAGTTTCTCATGGGGAAAAAAAAGCTCACTCGAATTGGGTTTTCCAGAGCCACGGAGGGAGGGAAAGAGAGGAGGCCAGCAAGAACTTGCCAAGGGCAACTGAACACCGCATGACCCTCTAGCCAGCTGGTGGCTGTGAGTGGTTTACTCGTGATTTTAAATCTGTCACCACCATTTTTTAAAATGTTTCCTGTTGTGTGCACAGGTGTTTTTATGTATTTATAGAAAAAAGAGTATAATCACCATTTCATGGACTTACTGGACCCTCGCTTAGCCGAAAATCCAACATGGTGGTCACAGGCGCTTTCCCTCTTTGCTAGTTCTGCTCTCTGTGCTCGTCCAGCCAATCACATTACGCTGCCTGTGTGCGAACATGAGTGGTCAAATGGTCACACGTTCACAAGCCATACAGGTCTTTTGGAAAAGTCCGTACAAAGCCCCGGACATGGTGTGAATGGACTTTAGGGTGAGTTTGCTGCCCCCCTTCTGAATGACACATATGTTTGCGAATGGCCATGTGAACAGATCACCAATCTTTTGCATGCAGTTTGTATTTTTTTTCACCGTTTATACAGGCCCTAGGACTTCGGACTTATTGTAGTTAATTACTAACTTTTTAGTTTTGCAATAACTACCCAGAGCTCTTAATAATCACCACAGGCCAATGCAGGTTAAAGAGAGAAGTATCACATCATCCGCATAAACAAGGATTGACAGAGATCTCTACCTGCTAGGTTAGGAGGATGGAAAATTGGGCCCGAAAGACTCCTAGAGGTTGGGCAGAACTGGCTGAGAAAGAGTGCCAGGTCCCAATGGTTGCTCCAGAGGAGGCAAATATGTTGGGAGGTGCTGGAGTTTCTGGTATTTGTTGCTGTAATTCTCTATTTTTTCCAGATATCCAAATACTGTTTCTATTCCCCTGGACTATTTTCTGGTGATTCCCAGCACTAGCTGCAACATTTTACAGTGGACCCTCTATATCTTTGGATTCAGTATCCACGTATTTTAGCATCTACAGATCGTCACTGCATACCTAAAATGACAGTGCCCATACTTAAAATGGCTGCTCCCATTGGTTAATATGGGACTCTACCACCTGCAATTTTTGCTATCTGTGCGCAGCTTTGGAACCAAACCCCCATGGATATGGAGGATCTCCTGTATTCACACCCTTGTGTGGGTTTCTTTTTAATTCCTTCATTTTTAATTAATCGGAAGAAGGTAAACAAATTGAAACTTAATCCGGACAAGATAGAGTGCTCCTGGTTGGCCAAAAGACAGACCAGGGAGTAGGTATTGGGCTTCTGTTGGATGGGGTAACACTCCCCCTGATGATGCAGGTCTGCAGTTTGGGTTTGTTCTTGGATTCAACTTTGAGCCTGGAAGCTCAAGTTTCAGTGGTGGCCAGGAGTGCATTTGCACAGTTAAAGCTTGTGCGCCAGCTGTGCCTGTGTCAGACCTGGCCACAGTGACACATGCCTTAGTTACATCCCAGCTAGATTACTGTAAGACACTCTACATGGGGTTTCCTTTGAAGAGTATTTAGAAATTTCAACTGGTAGAAACACAAGAGAGAGCTTTCTCAGTGGCTGTCCTCAGGCGCTGAAACTCCCTTCCCAGAGAAGTTAAACTGGCACCCTCCCTATTTTCCTTCTGCAGGCAAGTAAAGACTTTTCTCTTTTGACAGGCATTTGATGAAGTGCCATTTCACTGGTGTTCTGATGCACTATAACTCTCTCACCAAAACAATGTACTGGATCTTGCTAATTGTTGTGTTGGGGTGTGTGTGTACTTGTGTAATGATATATGTTTTGATCTGGTTTTAAATATTTTGAATGTTTAATCTTGGTTTAACTATTGCATCCTGTGGATTTTTAACAAGATGTTTTTTTTAGGTTTTCTGTGGTTTTTTTATGGGCTGTGAGGCCGTGTTCTGGAAGAGTTTTTTCCTGACGTTTCTCCTGCATCTGTGGCTGGCATCTTCAGAGAATGGTGGCGTAGGGGTGTATGGGGTTTATATACTGTGAGTCCCTGTTGGAGAGGATATGTAAATTTGTGTATTTGAATGGGTAGTTCCTGGGGGGGAGAGAGATTCAAGGAGGATTGGTGTCTGTTTGGCTAATGGTTCATTATCTGCTAGAAATCCCCCTGTCCCTGGGTGGAGTTCATTTGCATGTGTTGAATTTTGATTTTGGTGTTTTTCAGGACTGGTAGCCAAACTTTGTTTACTTTAAGGGTTTCTTCTTTCCTGTTGAAGTTGTCCATCTGTTTGTGGATTTCAATAGCTTCTCTGTGCATTCTGACACATGGGACAGGGGGATTGTGTAGTGTGTGTAGCATGAGAGCATAGTGTGTGTAGCATGGGAGGTTTGTGTGTTTGTGCGATTGCATGGCGGCAGCGGAGGGGCTCTTGCATCCTAGCACATGTGAAGTGTGTGTGTGTGGCATGGTATATCTGTGTATGTGCAGTTGCATGGAGGCGATGGAGGGGCCCTTGTATCTTAAGAGCACATGGTCTGTGTGTAGCGTAGTATATGTATGCACGGTTGCATGGCAGCAGCAGAGGGTCTCGGCATGAAACTAGCTATTATAGTTGACTTGAAAGGTTATATATCAATGCGTCAAATGATCATACTCTTGACATGTTTCCTAATTGGCCAGTCAGCAGAGTGGAAATGGAAACATACTAAAGCATTTTATATATGTAGTTAACGGTGTATGTTACACTGGATATACCTAGTAAATAAATATAATAATAATTTCCAAGGCAATTCCTTTTCTTTTCCACCCCTCTCTCTTTTTAAAAAATTAGAGTTATAGTGCATCAGAACACCAGTGAAATGGCACTTTTCTGCTACAACACAATAAATCTAACAAAAAAGTTTTTAAAAATTGAGGGAGGAGAAAATTTGCTTTTCAAACCAGGGGGCACCTTATAAAATTATGCTCCATTTAAAAAAAGAAGAAAGAAAAACACCTTTGGAAGAGCTGAGGTGCAGGTCCAAGAAGTTGACAGACACACCCCCACCTCCAGAATGGAATGTGTAGACACAAAGGTTATAACAACCAGCAAAACCAAGGCCCTGTGTGGTGAGAACTCATGTTATGTTCTTTAGAGCAATCTGAAAGAATCTTAAGTTTCATACCTCAGTAGGGAGCTGAACCTGGACCTCTCAAATCCTACAATATCTCATCATCCGCTGCCAGCCCAACTATTGGGCATGCTAGCTGGGGATGGTGGAATATGTGCTCCCTGCTCAGCTAAAGGGTGCCCCATTGGGGAAGACATAAAATTAGCTAACACACATTGGAAACTGTTTAATGCAGTGTAGATGCGTAAATAGCTATTGCTTAAAACAATTTTTGTAAGCCGCTCTGATAGCCTTGTGGCTGAAGAGCGGGGTATAAATAAATAAATAAATAAATAAAATCCAGTATCACCTTTGAGACTAACTGGGGAAAAGAAATTTCTAAGAAACTGGGGAAAAGACACTTGTGGGCTATATTCTGCAAAAGTTCATGCTAGAAATGTCTTTTTTCTCAGTTAGTCCCAAAGGTGCTGCAGGGTTCCTTTATGCCTTTTCAATGGTACAACAGACTAAAAGGGCTATTTCTTTGGATTCTATGCTGTTGGGGAAGGTTACACTAGGGAAAGTGAACAAATGGGCTTGTGATCAAGGGGAATCCACATGACACAAATAATCCGGGTTTTACAAGGTCTTTAGCCTTCTCTGACAAAGAGTGCTGGTGCCTCACCAAATTACAAATCCCAGAATTCCATAGGAAGGAGCCATGGAAATAATCCCATTTCAACCTGGATTATTTCTCTAGTGCGGATGCCCCCTAGAGGCTTGGAGAGCAGTGGACTAGGCTGTGCTTGAGAAAAAGAGACCCCTGGTTTGACTTGGGAAAAGATTTTCATACATATTCATAGTTACTACTGACCTACTGATTTATGGCAATCCCATGAATTTCATAGGGTTTTCCTAGGCAAGGAATAGTCAGAGGTGGTTTTGCCAGTTCCTTCCTCTGAAATATATCCCATAGCACCTGGTATTAGTTGGCGGACTCCCAACCAAATACTAACCAGGGCTGACCCTGATTAGCTTCCAAGATCAGATGGGACATGGTGCCTTTAGGATGTTTAGGCTTAATGCAGCAAGGTTTGCTAGCATTAATACCTACACTAGGTATGGCCCAATTTTTATCATAGAACCCCCCCCCCCCAAAAAAACAAACAAGTTCTCTTTTTCTCTTGCATGCTAGTCATACCCGTGGGGCCCCATCTTTCCTGCAATATTTTGGCTGCTGCCATGCAAGCTGTACCTCTTGTCTGACTCATTGTTATGTGCACCCTTTCTCTGACTCCTAATTTGTGGAAAGCCTAGATATGGCTTGATGGGGCTCTCTGCCTGGATTTATGCACAGGGCATTTGTTCTCCAGTTGGGCCTTGTGTGTGTGTTCTCTGCTGAAACTGCAGAGCTTCTGTCTCTCTCTCTCTCTCTCTGAAATGCTCAGATTTATTTTTATATCCAGCCTGTGATAGCAATGATGACCCTGCTGCAGCATGGGATATATCCCAGGGAGTAATGAGTGCCTGGGGTTAATGGTCTATGAGTGCTCCTTTGTCTATCAGATCCTCCCAGCTGGTCATTCATTCCTGGGAAATACCTGGGTGCGTAGATCATTAGGCTTTAATTCCACTGCATTTTTCACCCGTGTGCCTTGGCTGTGCCAAAGGCCCCCTGAATAATAAGCGTGGCATCCCGTGGCATAGTGAAAGGGGCTTGAAACAAGTGGAAGCAACAAGAAGGCTGGCGTGCATGGAGACGGTTCCCAGAGCTCTCATTGACTTGCGGTAGGAGCATGGGCAAGCCATTCAAACTCCCTGGGCCTTCGTTTCTCAGCCTCTAATACCGTGATAATTCACAGACTGCAGGGCCAGGAGGGAACCATTAGGATTGTATAATCTGACCTCTGGAACAGAGCAAGCTGTAGATTTCACCCGGTTACTCTCACATATATACTCTTTGACACCTTGTAGCTGAGCCAGAGGGAAACATCTTTGTAAAATAGTGTGTATGTGTGTGTGTATGTGTGTATGTAAACATTCTCCACAAAAGCCTTCAAACATATTTTGCATATCCTAGAAGTTATATGGCCCAGTAGGTTGAGAATAAAAAATTCTGAAAGCACTGGTTTCCCTTTCCCACTTAACAATAGAGAAGGGAAGCTTTGATCCTCTAGATGTTTTGGCCTTCAACACCCAACAGCAAGGGATTGTGGGGTTGAAGACCAAACGCTCTGGAGGTTCAGTGTTTCCCAGCCTCTGCAATAGAATCTCAGGCCCCAGATAATGATGGCTGTTTTTTTGTGTCACTACAGTACAGTTCTTCCACAACACGAATGACAGGTAGTATAGGTGGAGAGTCCAGTTTTTAATCGCATATTCATACCCTCCAACTGTCTTGATTTGGCAAGGTCAGTCCCAATAAATCCTAAGCTGTCCCACATTTTCAGCTGTTTTTAAACTGTCCCAGTTTCTCTTTCTCCCCCAACTTTCTCCTTTCATCCTCAACTTATTTCAATTGCTGAAAACTGAGTTCAATGTGCAAAACTAGTTTTCACTCTATTAACTCAGAGGGAGGGAGGAAAAGAAGAAGAGTGGGTAGGATCTTGCCCTTCTCAGTAGATTTCGGCAAAAGCAAACCGCTGCAGCCTTTCCTAGCTTGTGTGTCCTTCCTCAATAATGACTTTTACCATTTTGACCTCACTCTGATGTTGCTTGGTCCCATGGCCCCTGGTTTTTATCTGTGAAACCCTGGAGGTATGTTTATTCTTTGTTTTAGATGACCTGCACCCCACTGTTCCAAGATATTTGTACTGCTCAAAGGACTTAAAACATTTTAAAACAAAGCAGTCCCATAAAAGAGAAGCATAAAAACCCAATATAGGCTTAGTAGATGAAAAAAACCAACAGCCTTTGTCCATAATAGCAAACATTTGCCAGAATCAGGGAAAATCCTATCATGATGGAGAATAAAGTCCCCTGAGTAGATTTCAACAGGGGGGGGGGATGCAGTGGCAGCTGTTACTTCTGAGGCCCCTGGCCATGCCCCTCTCTTGGAGGGCAGAGCTGCATGTGCCAGGAGCAGGTCTGCACCTAACAGTGCCCAATAGTGGGGTGCAAGGGGCTCATCCCACAGTTGTCAGTGGTTGGTGTGATATGCTCTCCTACCCTGCTAGGACCACCTGGAGGCTATTACTTGTTGTTTTTGTTGTGTACATTCAAGTCATTTCTGACTTGGGTTTTTCTTGGCAAGATTTGTTTGAGTGGGGGTTGTCTTTGCCTTCCTTGGAAACTGAGAGAGTGAGAGAGTGTGATTTGCTCATGGTCATTCAGTGGGTTTCCATGTCTATGGGGGGATTTGAACCCTGGCTACCAGAGCCATAGGCCAATGCTTAGCCACTACACCATGCTGGCTCATCCTTGTGGCTGCCAGGAAGGAAAAGTCTGTTTCACCTTACTGGCTTGTAAGAGGTAGGCAATCAGGCATGAGCAGCAAGGAGCAGAAGGACAAGGATGCCATGGGAGCCAGCATTGGGCTCCTTCTTGGGATGGACCAAGGCATGTGCTCATCCATGACAACCTTTTGTAGAATCTTAATGCATTTTAGTACCAAGCTTAGGAAACCCAGAGGACTCTCCTTCTCTGGATAGTATATTGTATAATGATAAATGAAACGACTGCCACTTTGTGACCCAGCA
The DNA here is from genome assembly GCA_030847615.1 of Gambelia wislizenii. Taxonomy (NCBI): domain Eukaryota; kingdom Metazoa; phylum Chordata; class Lepidosauria; order Squamata; family Crotaphytidae; genus Gambelia; species Gambelia wislizenii. Next base: position 240,007,978 of record JAUMIR010000002.1, on the reverse strand, counting down.
GTACTATTCCAAATTCTGATGCAGGAGGTGGGTTGCTCCCCCTAAAAACTGCATTAATGTTAGGACCAGCGCTGGATGGAAAACTGTTTTTTTTCCTACTTTCTCCCCTTGTGCTGTGGCTTAAGTATCTTTCAGGGAGGCTGAGTCTAATTTTTACAGTGGCTTTTCTTTGGTTTGATTTCTGACATGCTCTATCAGGCCCTTTAATCACTGTACCTTGGGGACTTTCTGTCTGAAACTTTTCACTCTGAAGATCTGCTAAGTGGCAGCAGTGTAACCTTAAGGTTGTTATCTAGTTGACAAAATGCAGAAGTTAAAGCCAGCCCAGGCTCCATTCCGCACCTCCTCTCAGACATCCCTCTGTATTTATTTCCACTTTTGTTTTGTTTATAAGGACTGTTCATGGCAGGCTATAAAACAGGCTATAAAACCTTTCATGGCAGTTGTAAAAATCTTGGCTGCCAGCCAGCTGTCTGGCCAGGGAGGCTATACTTTGCCCTTTAGCATGGTGAGATGGCCATGCTAAGAGAAGGCCCATAGAAAGAATGGGGAGAGCTCCACACATGCTTTTCCATCCTTCAGGATGTTGTATTTCCCCTAGATGTGTGTGTGTGTGCATATATGTTTTCAATATATTTATGTCTTTATATGTGTATGCTTTCAAGTCAACTGTTAACTTATGGCGAGTCCATGAGTATTTCATAGGATTTTCTCCAGCAAGGAATTTTCAGAAGTGGTTTTGACAGTCCCTCCCTCTGAAATACTGTATTGCCTACAACACCTGGTATTCATTGGCAGGCTCCCATCCAAGTACTAACCAGGCCTGATCCTGCTTAACTTTCAAGATCAGATGGGATCTGGTGCCTTTAGGGTATTTAGGTACCATTGCATTTATTTCCTTCTTGTCCATCAGGAATGTCAAGATAGAATGTATTCGTCTGCCTCCCCCTCTATTTTCTACATGCAACAGCCCTGTAAAGTAGGTTAGGCTGACAGAATGAGAGAGTGGGAGTGAGAGTGGGATGGGCTGGCCCCAGACCAGACTGTGAGCTTCACATTTGAGTAGGGAATTGAGGCTGGGTTTCACCTGTTTTGTTCCTACATCCTGACCCATATAGAGGGCTGCATGATCACCACCCCTGCCCTTAGGACTCTTAGGGTGGGTTGGGGGAACTTTTGAATGTCCAGATGTTTTGGCCTACCAGGCCTACCAGCCCCACTAAGCACAGCCAATTGCAAGAAATTCTGGGCATTGTAGTATAAAATATCTGGAAAACCAAAGATTCCCTTTCCCTGCTCTAACTGCTACCTGACAACTCAGTTCCTCATGTCAGTGGTAACCATGATCACCCAGTGGTTCCCAGACTTTGACCCTCAAGGTGTTTTGGATGGCAGCTCCCAGATGTTATAAAATCATAGAGTTGGAAGAGACCACAAGGGTCACCCAGTCCTACCTCCTGCCATGTAGGAACACACAATCAAGGCACTCCCAACAGATGCCATCCAGCCCCTGTTTAAAAACCTCCAAAGAAGGAGACTCCACCGTACTCTGAGGCAGCACATTCCACTGTTGAACAGCTCTTACTGTCAGGAAGTTCTTCTAATATTTAGGTGGAATCTCTTCCCAACCAGCTTGGCCAACAGTCAGGAATTCTGAGAGCAGAGGTCCAAAATATCTGGAGGACTAAAGTTTGGGAACCACTGTGATAACCAACACTTGGTTTCACTATTAAGAAATGGAATAACTTTGAATATCAGGCCTTGAAAATTAAGAAAAAGTAAGTGTGTGTGTGTGTGTGATGCGTGCTGCTACCATACTATGCTTTGCTTGCAAACATCCCTCAGGTGTCTTAGTAGGTGGAATAGTGGACTAATAATTTGACCCAGCTTGGAAATTCTCATGTTGTCTGAGAAGTCCTGTAAGAGTGTCATTATTCTGAACCCCATTTGGATGTGGAAGGAGATGGACTAATACAAATGGGAGGGATGATGCCACACATGCCAGCCTGTCCATCTGTTCCTGCCTCGCAATGTCATATGGGGAAGTCTGTCTCAGACCTTCATTCCCATTCCCTTGAACATGGGTAAAACTTTTTCTGTGACTGGGAATCCTGATAAAAGTGTGGCAAGGCATGCACTCTGAGAGACCATCATCTTCCCAGTAGAACTTCCCATTCCATACACCCTGAGGGAGAGGCCCTGGTTCCATAGCGTGAGCTTAGTGACGTTCATTTGGCCACGCTGCAGAGGAGAACATTCTCCATGCTGGCACCCATCATTCAGAATAGACTTCCCAGTATGTCTGTGGCAGCGGCAGCCAGTGGCTTCCCTGTCAGGCGTGTGGAATAAAAATTCTGGACTTTAAAGGAACTGTCCAAGGTGCTGAACATATTTTGAGGGCTAGAGCCTAGCAGCTTGGATAGCTCTTTTAAAGTCCAGAATAAGACCCAGGGTGGATGCACTGCACCTCTGACATGGGAGCCACTGGACACCACTGTGAGTATCAGATGTTTCCACTGCCAGCTGAAGACTCAGGGCCTTATCACACTACACTGTTATAGCACTATTATTCCACTTGGCTCCCGCCTCTGGAATCTTGGGATTTGCAGTTTAGGGAGGGGCATTTAGCACTCTCAACCAGAGAGCTCTTAAGCTTCACTAAATGAAAAAAAAAACCCAGAATTCCACAGAAGGCAGCCATAGCAGTTAAAGTGGAATAATAATGCTATAATGGTGTATTGTGATAAGGCTCTCATTTATTTGCCTGGTTATTTTCCTAATTTCTGGCTTTCCCAGTTACTGCTGGTGATTGTAGGGATGGCCTTGCCTTTGGCCATGCTAACTGGGACTTTTGGGAGGTGAAGTCCAAAACCTCTTGAGGGCCAAATGTGCCACTCCCACCCCAACCTCAATTTACTTAAGTGTATCACTTGATCACGAGGGGAACATTGAGACCACCTGAGAGAAGGAGGTAGGGGCAGGGAAGTTGCAAAACAGACAATGATGGAATGCCTTTCCATGGAAAAGGCAAAGCAAATTCAATGTTGGCATGTGATATTTCTAAGTTGTGGTCCACATATATTTTTGGCAATGGAACCTGCAGTCATTTTTACTATGTTACCAAAAGATCTTAAATGCTTGAGACTTATACAGAAAAAGTAATCAAGGTATTGACAGTGGCTACTACATATATTGTAAGTTATTGGGACAGATATCATGCACTCCCATCTCAGTACTTAAAAGGATGGCATACTGTGGCAATGTATAAAATAATCAATTTCTATTGGAACTGAGGTGGGAAATACATTCTGATGGTCTGATGAGAAAGTGGATTCTGTTTGTGGCATTTTAGGACAGTTAAGTCTAGGGTGCTGTACAATGTCCCCTTTAAGAATGAGGGGATTTTATTATTTGATTTATGAAATCTGGTAATGAAGCTATATCATATTTGACGGTCGAGGTGCATTGATTAGCATACCTAATTTTATTTGAAACAGTGGATAATACGCTTTTCTTGCCAGGCACACCATGTGAATTTCAAGGCAGAGACATGCAAGGAATTTCAAGGAAGGAATTTCAAGGAAGAGCCATGCAATGCCTGTGCCAGCCTTTCCCAACCTGAGGCCCTCCAGATGTGTGGGCCTAGAACACCCACCAACCCCAGGTGGTTGTAATTCAACATCTGAAGGGCACAAGGTTGGGAAAGGTGGTGTGCATTTTAAAAAAATGATTTACTAACAGACATATCCAGTTTTGTACTGTTTAAAATGTCCCAGACCTGCTCCCTTTTCCAGTGTCTCCCCCACTTCCTCCCACCTATATACTCCTTCTCCCCCCTCCCTCTCCTACCCACTGGTCCAGGTAGACTATCTGTCTCTTCACCTGTCCACCTTTTATGGTGCACATTCTCTTTGATGGAGTTAAGTGAGCTTTCTCCCTTCCTACCCACCCAGGGGCTCTTTCTCTTTCCTTCTGCTCTTCTCTCCCTACCCTCCACCATTTTCCTTTCTCACTAGTCTTAGTTCCCCCTCCTCCACTCCAGGACTCACCCAGCCTTTTCTGCTGCTCATTCTTCATCCCATTACCAGGGGGCCATTTGCACTATTTGCTGTGGCTGCATTCCTATGGATTCTGGGGGTTTGTAGTTTGCTCAGAGTCACCAGAGGAGCTCCCAGGCTAAGGATTCTAAAGGCCTCTCCCTCCACTGCAGACCCCAGGATGCTATAGGATGAAACCATGGCAGCCAAAGTGGAATCATAGTGCTCTAACTGTGTAGTGTGAATAGGCCCCAGGGAACAGGACTTTTTCTCGTGGTCTTGGAGCTATGGTAGAGAAACCCACCCACCCCTTTGTTTGTAAAAATTTATTAGCTTTTAATGTTGTCTTTCCTCCAATGAGCTCACAGACCCCACCCCACTTTATTCTGAGAATAAACCTATGGGGGAGGACAGGCTAAGAGAGGCTGTTTGGTCCAAAGTTACCCAGTAAGTTTCATGACTGAAGGGGGTCTGTTGGTATACCAAAGGGAGCTAGCTGTGTTCAAGCATTGCTTAGCTGATTTGAACTAACATGTGAGCAGGAGAGCAACTAGTCCCATCCCGTCTATCATTGCTTTCCTCCCATGGAAAGCAAAAAATATGAAGAAGAGAAGTCATTGTTCACATGGAGAATCTCAATGTGAGCAAACCCCCTGTTTTTCCACCATCTTTGGATAGTCTCCACATGAATATGAACCTCTCCTTTTCAGACTAGTTGATTTTCATGTGAAGAAAGTGATGATAGAGAGGGAAGGGCGGGATGCTCCCCTCTTTGCATGTTGCCTTTCTCTTGGTCCCACTACTGTCATAGCACTGTCTGGTGAGGATACATGAGAGGGCCGTCTTGGTGACTGCTCCAAGGCTTTGGAACTCTCTCCCACAGGAGGCTGGGCTGAGCCTTTCTTTGCTGTCCTTCCATCAAAGCTATAGACTCTTATTTAAATATGCTTTTGGTAATTAAATGATTGTGCAGATTTTCTTTTAATCTATATGTGTGTATGCCTTCAAATCACTTGTTGAGTTATGGTGACACCCTGAATTTCATAGGTTTTCTTAGGCAAGGAATACTCAGAGATGGTTTTGCCAGTCCCTTCCTCTGAAATATCACATACAGGAACTTGGTATTTGGTGGTGGTCTCCCACCCAAGTACTAACCAGAGATGGCCCTGTTTAGCTTCCACGATCAGCAGGATCTGGTGCCTTTAGGTTATCTAGGCTTCTTTTCGTTGTGTGTACTATACTTTTATTCTTATTGTCATTTTTAAATGCTTTTATATTGTTTTAAATTGGTTGTATGTTAATGGAATATTTTGTTTAATTGTTTTTGTTGACTTTCTTCATCATTGTTTTTTTTAGATGTACAGTACTTTGTTTTAATCTATGCCTTTTTGGGTCCCTGTTGAGAGGAAGGTGGGTCATAAATTGATTAGACAGATAGGCAGACAGACAGATAGATTCAAACCCAGCGTGTGTAACACATGAACAAGACTATTCAGTTACAGATTCAAGGCTCTTACCTTGTAGCACCCTTGCCAGTGGCTTCTAAACAGTAAGAGCAGGTTAGGAGACAATGGGCTTCAGCAAATTTCCCCCTCTCCTGATGAAAGTGGTAATTGAATGCATTCTTCTGATATACGTAAAGCCCAGTAGCACTGGGTGAAGGTACCTCTTGTATAGAAAACCACAGATCTCATTCCTGCTTCCTTTTGACCTTTTATAAGTGCAGAGAGAAAACTCAGGTTGTTTCGACAAGGTCTGCAGCTTACACTCCCCAGGATTTCATGGAGAAGGACACAAAGATGAGCAGCTGCGGAGACTTTGTTACCGAAGATAGAACTCAATTAATAAGCAATTTCTATTCACCTATCAAACCCAATGCAAGGGCAAGCGGGTGATCTGCTCACTGGTGATTATTGCTTCATTTAAAACACTCCTGCGCAGTAGGTTTATGGAGACATTAGATATAGCCCTGAGGCTCCTGCTAGTTATAGATGTGGCCATCAGTGTCACAAAACGTTCATTCCTGGACCTCGCTATGGAGCAGGGCAGGGATGTGAGATGGTTGGTCAGGGTGGGGGTGGAATCAAAAGGCTGAGGGTAGAAAGGCAGCCAAAGAGTCATTATTGATGTAATGATGACCTACATCAATGGTGGTCTCTGTAGTGTGCAGAGCAGGAGGTGTGATGTTTTGGGGGCTGCCTCTTGGCTCTTGCCTGGGATCCAGCTGTTGTCAGTCTCCTGATTCAGTCCATGCATTCTCCATTGCCCTGTTGTCAAGGCTTGGGTTGCTGTCTGATGGTGATAGGAGGAAGTGCCAAGAAAGGACTTAGCCAGTGATGGAGCACCCACTTCATATCAGGGGAGGGAAACATGTGGCCCTCCAGGTACAGATGGACTGCAACTCTCAGTGGTGAAGAATATTTTTTCTTAATGCTTATGTTTTTTTAAAATTAATGTTCCTCATTGAGTAAAGTGTGGTTTATGTGCATTTTTCAAGTACAAGCACTTACTTCCCTCTAATTGAGATTAGGAAAAGAGAAAAATGAACTTGATACACTTTGGTTTCCTTCAAATTACAGGAAATTGCAAGATACCACATGCACTTCTGGTAGTAGTCTTATAAACTGAGAACTGGCTAAAGGTGTTATAGAGTCTTGATCAATATGAGTGTCTTTTCCATCTCCATTGCAGCTAATGAAACCATTTTGGCTGCTCTAGTTTGTTGGTAGCATCTGGAATTCCCATCCAGCTGGAAAGGAGCAAGCAAGGAAGCAAGCAAGCATCACCTGTTGGAGTGTGGCCTCACCCAGCACAGGTTGGATCTGTGTTCCCTTTCAGCAGACCAAGAACACTTCTGTTTTGCTGGGATTAAACTTCAGTTTGTTCACTCTCATCCAGCCTGTTGTTGGCACTGGGCACTGGCTTAGAACTAGAATAGCTTTCTTAAAATGAGATGGAAAGGAACAAACAGAGTTGGGTGTCATCAGCATCCTGGCTAATATCTCCCAGCAGTTTCATATATATTTTAAGTAGCACAGGAAACAAAATGGAGCTCTGAGGAGCCCTACAAGGTCATGGCATCCAGTAGAAGTCCCCCTAACATCACTTTCTGAATGTACTGCTCAAGAAAGGGTCACAGGAGAAGAGTGACTCTAAGTCCCATCTGAGAGAGGCAGCCCAGAAAGATATCATGGTTGATGGTATCAAAAGCCAGTGTAGGGTCCAGCAGAACCAGCAGGGACATACAGCCCTCGACCACCTGCCATCATAGGTTGTCTTTCAAGGTGGCCAAAGCCATGTCTTTCTTGTAAGATGGTATAAAACCAAATTGAAATGGATCTAGATAATCCGTTGAATCAAGAAATACATAGGGCTGAGAGCCAAACACGTGCTCCAGCACTTTGCCTAAGAACAAAAGATTAGGCACTAGCTGGTAATTATCTGGCCAGTCTTCTTTTCAGAAAATTTCTGGAGAGGGCTTTAGCAGTTATAATTGCCACCTATGAATAGCACTGGCAGAAGTGAGAGTGGACAGACAGATTCCTATATAGAAATGAGGAAAGGGCCAGCAGGGAACAGATGAGCAATTTCTGGGCCAGCAGGGGAAAAGAGGCCAGGAACATTTTTTTTTTTTTTTTTGCCACTAGAAAGAGAAGGATTGATTGGGCTAAGTTCAAGTCTGTGTTTTAATGAAGCTGCTAATTAGGTTAATATTCTCTGGGATTTTGCTCTCTTTCTCAGCTTCTTCTCTGTGCCTTGATAAATTGCTCCTCATTTGGTTCCACTTCTTTAAAAAAGGAAAAGGAAAAAGATGGAGGAGGGAGGCTCGTTTGGAGAAGCCAGGAATGCAAGAGAAGGAATTTCTCTTGCATTCTCTATGTGACTTCACACTGCATCACTGGGTGGAAGGGTTTTGGAAATGGTTCAAAGGATGTATCATCTGCAAAGCTCCTGCCAGAGACCCACTCCAGAGTTTGTATCCCATTTCTGCTTTAAAAGGCCATTCTTTGAAAACATTGCAAGCTTCCAATGTGCTCCCAGACAGAGAACTGGAGCAGTCAGTTGAAGACTTTCAATGTGCCTCTCAAATGAAAGTATTCATTTCCTCCTTCCCCACTCCCCCAAAGATCAAGAGGATGAAACAAAGAACAGATTTTCAAGGTGTTGTTTCTTTTGCAGAAAAACGAAACAAAACTGGAGATGTCTTCTGAGTTGTAAAAGTATAGGAAGCAGGGAACTGCCTTATTAAAAGTCTGACCATTGTGCCCATCCAGCTAAGTACTTCCGTATCTCATAGTACTTCTGTATGTTACTAGGTACTGTACTTCAGTATTTCATAGCCTACTTTGCTTGTAATTTAGTATCTCACAGGATACTCTGCTTGACAATGATTCTCTGCAAGGCATCAAGAAAAGAAAACTCTGGAGATTATCAGACACGGGGGAATGTGCCAAAAAATCACATTCCCAACCATGCCAGAAGATCACTACGAAAACAGAAAAGGCGACTTACCAGACACCTGTGTCCTTCAGCCATTCTGGGGGCGTAGCACTACCACGGATGAGGCTTCCCTTTTCTATTGATGGGGACAAGCCACTAATAAAAAGTGATGCCTTACTCATGCCCGTACTACACCCCTGGGACGTTGTAGGATGACATTGTCTGGTATGCTCACCCCTTCCTGTTCTAGTAATTTTTTGATGCAGTTTTTGCCGTGTCTGATAATCTTCTGATGGAAAGACCAGCCATGCATAGGGTTGACTAGTAAGCCACAATTCCTACAGAACCTGGTAAAGCAAATTCATTTGCAAATAGACAGATTGAGAGGATTGGAACACAGCAACAAGTACAAGCAGTGTAACAACCAATCTGAGGCAGAAGCTGTAGAGGTTGCAATACCTGACTAGTTTGGAATGTCTTGCTGCTTCTGCCAGGACCTGGTTTTCAGGTTCAGGATTGATAAACTTTCTCTGACACAAAAATTCCAAAGGAGAAGTTTTTTGTAGCATGCTGAGAGGATAAAAAGTCTAGCAGTTGAATTTTGGAATTGAATTTCACACAGTTTTTGAAGGAACAATAAACTCGTTAAAAAAAGGGGAGGGATGGAGGAAGAGTGAGAGGGGACCACAATCTGTGCAGCAATATGTAGGTATACCTCAGTTAGTAAAGTAGATGTGTTCCTGGGCATTACTTTTTTGACAGAAAATTTGGTAACAGAGGCAAAAATAACATGAAAAGAATAGGGATAGGTTCCTATACCACCCCCCCCCCAAAAAAAGAGCAGCTCAACATGTTTCAGCAAACTTTTTATTCAGAACGAAAGATATGCACATGTGAAATGCAACAACCAGGTGAGGTAAGCCTTACATAAGGAAGCAAAACATTCTAAATCTTTTAGAGACCACTTGAAAGTTTCTTCCAAAATAATCCAGGATTACTTTTTCCTTTCACCTCTTTCCACTTTTCTTAGGATTTCCATTTTGGGGTGGTGGTCAAACTTACAGATCTGTGCTTTCTTAACCTGATGGGAATAGCAGGTGAGGCAGGCTTATCTACTCTCCACTTTTCTGTTTTGCAGTTCACCTATGCTCAGTAAAGTATTCTGAAGGCAGGTGCTATTTATCTTGCCTGTTGTGTGCAGGCAAAAACAGCTGCAGGAACATTGGCTATAGTAGAATCCTGCTGTTCCCCAGCATAAACATGGTTTATTGCATTTTTAACTGCAGACACAGTGTTGCAACCTGACATGAAAAGCCTGTGTTTGTCCAGCCTGCCTTCATCATCCTCCCAATGCTGATGTCGCGAAAAGACTTCTAGCTAGAAAGAAGACAAGGAGGAAAAAGGAGTGGGTAGGTAGATGTAGTGAGCCATTGTAAAAAGGAGGTTCACTGTCAGAGACTTTGTTAACTGAGGTATTCCTGTATAGGAAAAGCGAATGCTTCCTTTTTTTTTTTATTCCATGCCAGCTGCAGCTCTTGTATCTTGTTACCCCTAGAAACGTTCTATTGGTCCATATGGTGGGCTGCCCCACCAATTAATCTGTGAGATGGCTGTTATCTAAATGCTCAGAGCTCTCTTATGACGTGCTGCAATAAATGCAGTGATAGCTATTGACTTCTGTGGGCTTGTCTACATGGGCAAAAAATCCCATACTCACCCTGTAGTCACAGCACAGTTGCTACACAATGTTTGCAATGATTTGCATCTTCATTGGGAAAATATCAATAATTCGCATCTTCATTCAGGAAAATCCTGGTCTAAATGATTCATGGTTTTCTCCGCATTTCAGGGGAAAACCTGGATTATTGGCTCTGTGGTGGCTGCGGACTGACTTTGGTGCAAAGCCAAGGGCGATGGCTTCTGGTGGACGAGGCTCCATTCTGGTGTGCTTTTTAAATGTTTATTATTTTTTTGAGCGTGTGCGTATCTATATGAGTGTATCTCCACTTATTCAGAAACACAGTACTCTGGGACAATGTATATTGGCATGCACAAGTGAACACAAAAAACAACAATGGAGCAGCCCTGGCTGTGTGGCAGGAAATAGTACAACGTATAGGGCAAGTGATCAGCATTGAACCACCCTTTTATATTGCTGTGAGTTTGCGTACGATTACAATGTGGTGGGACACCCCAGAGAAGCCCAAGTGAGTATGGTGTTTACAGGGCTGCTGTGGATCAAAAGCATCTGTGGTGGCTATGGGGTGGGTTTGGGGTTTCCTTCCAGTGTAGACAAGCCCCACGTCAGTGGGATAGGGAATCCGTTCTATGCTTTTAGTCCAAAATGCTGAAGGTGGTAAATCTGTTTTGGTTTCAGCACCTTGGAAAGCTCATTTAAAATTTGGACTAAAGCCCAGTGTGGATTCAGTGTCTCACTGGCATGGAAGCTACCACTGGGGAAATGAATGACCTAGCCATTACAGTAGCATCTGGACTTGAGGATGCTGGTTTTGAACAGTTCAGCAGCTTCCATCTTACCTGGTGGCACAGTTTGTCAATGAATTTAGCCACTAGGGGGCATCATAGCTCACTCTGGTCTCCAGACCCCTCTGCTTTCTAGACTTGTTATACAAGCTTCCTTCCTTTCTAAACAAAAAACCCACCTAAAAAGCTGTGCTGTGATTGGATTCCAAGCAAACACCTTTGTAGCCTTGTCCTGAGCAAATGGATATTTTACTAGAACTCCTGCTCAACACTGCAGCCATAAGAACCTTGCATACACACGCCCAGCGCCTGCCTGAGAAGAATGGGGCAGGCAAAGCATATTCTCTCAGTTCGTTAGGTATATTTCCCCTCCCTCAAATGCTCTTGGGTGTCCTTCCTTGAAGCACCTTCCCTCTCTCCACCCCCTGTGGCTCCTTCCTGCCGCCTGTGCTGTCAGTGAGGAAATGAAACACATGGGTATAAAGTGAGATGAGGAGGAAATGAGCTGTGGAGATGGAAGAGGTCAGTCAGCCTGGCTTGGGGCTCCTGGCAACTGAGAGCACCACCTCTGTGATGGAAGCAAGCGACTCAAGCCAAAGGATCCCTTCCTCCCCCAGAGGAGTTAATCAAACAGCAACTGCCTGCCCTTCACCTCAAGGAGCTCGGTGTCCTTTGCAAAACTCATGGCAGGATATGCTCCTCCACTTGCCAGACTCCCCTGCAACAGCAGATAATTAGTAATTAGTGCTTGTACCCACCCACCCCTGTAGCAGAGAAGGGCAAAAGTAGGATATATATCAAGTGCTCAGGAAATAGCTCATCCCACCACAGTGTGTAACCTTGAGTAAGGAACAGCACATTTCAAAAACAACAGCAAAGAGCAACAAATGTGAATTTTACGTGAAGAAGACATAGAATCATAAAGTTGGAAAGGACCCCATAGGCCATTGAGGCCAACCTCCTGCCCAATGCAGGATCTCCAGCTCCAGCATCCCCAGCAGGAAGCTGTCCAGCTTCTTTTTGAAGATGTCCAGAGAAAGAGACCCCACCACCTCTCTAGGTAATTGGTTCCATTGTCCCAAACCACTCTTACTGTCAAGACGTTCCTTCTTATGTTCAAGTGAAATCTAACTTCTGGTAACTTCAAACCATTAGACTTGGTCCTACCCTCTGGGGCAGCAGAGAACAGGCCTTCCCCCTCCTGTGTCAGCCCTTGAGGTATTTAAAAAGTGCAATCATGTTTTCAGCAGGATGAACAGGCCCAGCTTCCTCATCCTTTCCTCATATGTTTTGTTCATTGCAGAAAGTCCAAGGTTAGAGTTGGAGAAGCCTCCAAAACTCCCACTAACCTTAGCCAGTGTAGCCAGGGGTGAGGGGTCATGGCAATTGCTTTTGACAACATCTGGAGGGTCACCTATATCCATCCCTAGCCCCTTAAGGCCTTTAGCATTCAATGTTTATTACCTTTACATTGCAAATTCTCTCCAAAGAGCTCAAGGCAATGTATGTAGTTATCTCCCTTTCCTCCTTTTATTCACTCAGCAAACCTCTGACATAAATTAGGCTGAGAGACACTAAGTGGCTGAAAGTTATCCAGTGAACTTTATGGTGGAGTGGGGATTTGAAAGCTGGTTCCCTGGTCTGACATTCTGGCTGGAAGCCTCAAAGTGGATTGCATAAGCATAAGCAGGGGTTATGCCATTGCAAATATATTTAAAGTGGTTAGGGAAGGAGATATCCTGTACCTCCTTGTGCAATGTCTTTACCACCCCAGGTATTCACAGTCAACCAGAAGCTTACAGGTACAGCTCCACCCTTGGCCACAGGTTGCCCTTGCACATCTGAGATTGAATAAGCAGCTACCAGGTGTGCAACGAGAGGGGGAGAGAATTCCATATGACAAAAGTAGGCCAAGGCATGAGATGCAATTGTACCCCTTAAGAGCACGAGTGGCTCTTTAGGGGCAACATTTCACCTTAGGGTGTTGGAGTGTGTGTGCAGGGAGTGGGGTTGGAGGGGTGGGTATGGTCCTCTGAGGACCCGGGAAGGGTAGATGCAGCCCCTGGACCTCTGAAAGTTGCCCATCCCCTGTTTTAAAAGTTAAAAACATATTTGAAATTGGGCCCAGAAACAGCCTGGGAACCAGTGCCTCTAACAAATCACATGCATAAATATAGGATGGGAGAGACCTGGCTGAATGAGACTACGTGCGAAAGGGATCTAGGAGTCCTAGTAGACCACAAGTTGAACATGAGCCAACAGTGTGATGCGGCAGCTAAAAAGGCCAATGCAATTTTGGGCTGTATCAATAGAAGTATAGTGTCTAGATCAAGGGAAGTAATAGTGCCACTCTATTCTGCCTTGGTCAGACCTCACTTAGAATACTGTGTCCAGTTCTGGGCACCACAATTCAGAAAGGATATTGACAAATTGGAGCGTGTCCAGAGAAGGGCAACTAAAATGGTGAAAGGTCTGGAAACGATGCCTTATGAGGAGAGACTTAGGGAGCTGGGTATGTTTAGCCTGGAAAAAAGACGGTTTAGAGGCGATATGATAGCCCTGTTTAAGTATTTGAAGGGATGTCACGCTGAGGATGGAGCAGGCTTGTTTTCTGCTGCTCCAGAGACTGGAACACGGAGCAATGGGTGCAAGCTCCAGGAACAGAGATTCCACCTCAACATGAGGAGGAACTTTTTGACAGTAAGAGCTGTTCGGCAGTGGAACACACTCCCTCGGAGCGTGGTGGGGTCTCCTTCCTTGGAGGTCTTTAAACAGAGGCTGGATGGCCATCTGTTGGGGATGCTTTGATCAAGATTTCCTGCGTGGCAGGGGGGTTGGACTGGATGGTCCTCGTGGTCTCTTCCAACTCTGCAATTCTATGATTCTATGATTCCCTCAGGTCTAATGTGATCAAAATGCATATTTCCAGTTAATAAGTTTACAGTTATGTTCTGGACCAAGAGTTGTTCCAAACAAGACTCTTTTTGTGCCATTTCCCTGCTTTCTTCATGCAATTTTATGGGAAGGCTCAGCAATCATAGTCTTCTGTTTGTAACCCTTCTATATTTTTCCATCACTGCTTCTGCTTTTTCTTTTCTTACTACAGAAAGTAGTACTACTGGAAATCTGGGAAGGGCAAGATGGAACAGTGTCTTTTAACTGTAAGCACTAGGAACCCTCTACAGCCCAGTTGTTGCTTTTGAAGTGTATTAAAGTATATAAAGATATAAGAAGAGCTATATTGGAGCAGAATAAAGGTCTGTCTAGCCTTGGCCATTGTCATTTCAGTGGCCAACCAAGTACCCATTAGCCCATAAACAAAGTGGTTGAGGGCTGCATGGCCAACACAGCTACCCCTGAATATGATCTAGTATGGATGTGAAGATACCGAATTTAGCCACAACACGGCAATCCTAATCAAGAAGGAGCCAAGAGTCTGGGACTTAACTCTTTGAGATTTCTACCTCCAACAAAGGTAGAACTCTTTCATTTGGACTAATTGGGAAGTGATAGTACCGCTCTATTCTGCCTTGGTCAGACTTCACCTAGAATACTGTGTCCAGTTCTGAGCACCACAATTCAAAAAGGATATTGACAAATTGGAGCGTGTCCAGAGAAGGGTGACTAAAATGGTGAAAGGTCTGGAAACCATGCCTTATGAGGAGAGACTTAGAGAGCTGGGTATGTTTAGCCTTGAAAAAAGATGGTTAAGGGGCGATATGATAGCCCTGTTTAAGTATTTGAAGGGGTGTCACACTGAGGATGGAGCAAGCTTGTTTTCTGCTGCTCCAGAGACTAGGACACGGAGCAATGGATGCAAGCTCCAGGAACAGAGATTCCACTTCAACATTAGGAGGAACTTTTTGACAGTAAGAGCTGTTTGGCAGTGGAACACACTCCATCGGAGCGTGGTGGGGTCTCCTTCCTTGGAGGTCTTTAAACAGAGGCTGGATGGCCATCTGTCAGGAATGCTTTGATCGTGATTTCCTGCGTGGCAGAATGGAGTTGGACTGGATGGCCCTCGTGGTCTCTTCCAACTCTACTATTCTATAATTCTATGATTCTATGACTACAGTTGGCAAGTTTTACCAATACAGCACCTAAAGGTTTTTCCAGATATAACAATACAGAGACTTCTTAAGAAATTCAATGTTCTCTGCCTGAGAATGGGTCTGGTACCCTTGCACAGGAAAGAGATAGCTTGGATCTCAAGGGAAGCTACTTTGCTGCTGCTAATGGAGCTGAAATTTTATTACCTGTCTCTCCTATTGCCCTGTGTCCCTGGTCCCCACATGGCCAAGAAGGGGAATGGCCTCTGACTGCATTGAGGTTTCTCCAGACCATCTTAATTGACAACAAAAGTAACATCTGAGACACAAATGTAGGCCTGGGAGTCTATCATCATCACTTTTATTCTCCTGCATGATTTTTAACATCTTTGCCTGATGAAGAAGCCAATGTAGCTTCAAAAGCTTGCATGATGTGTTTTGTACTTTCTACTTGGTCCAATAAAGGTATTGCTGTTTTGTGGATTTTGGATGTTGTTGCATTTTGCTGTATCGCCAACACAGCTATCCCTGGATCTCTCTCCTACTCATGTTTCCCATCACTTAGCATTTACCATGGTGGCTGTTGCCCACTGAGGTGAGGGGTGGGTCAACAGAAGCAAAACCAAACCCATTTAATTTGCTACCCAACCTTCTTCCCTGCAAGATCTAAGTACATTTTGCACTTCTTTGATGCTTGGAAGGGGTGTTACAGGGTTAGGTGCAGAGTGCCCCATCTGCCCAGATAGGAGGACCACCCCAGTGTATTTAGAGGCATGTGGCCTCTGATGCTGGTGTCAGCATATAACCATCCTGGTTAGTAGTCATCAATAGCTGTCTCTTCCTTGCATTTGCTTAATTCCCTCTTTTAACGCTGTCCAAGTTGGCAGTCATTGCTACATGTTGTGGAAGTGGATTTCACAAGTGTGTGAAAAAGTACTTCCTTTTGCCTGTCTTTTAAAAGCAAAACCCACAGTAATGCATAGTAACATGATAACCGGGTGGGAGGGATGGTGCTGATCAGAGAGTGAACAGCCTTACAGACCAGCTGTTTCTACCCAGGTAAGGTCACAATAGCCATATAAGTCAAAATTGATAAAAGACACTTTTATATATTTTTTAAATGGAAACGTTTTCTAAAATACAACAGTGAAGTAATTAAGTATGTGTTATGGAAGGAGGAAGGAAATAATTTGTTCCTTTGCTAATTAGAGCAAAACAAACCCAAACAGATTTCATCCTTGTGCTCAGATGCAAAGCCCTATTCCAGGGTGACCATGGGCCTTTGTCCATCTCTCAGGGTTGTTGTGAGGGTAACATAGCGGAAATGTGTCTTGCTGCAATTCCTCCCTCTCTGACAAGTATCCCATCCTTCCATAAAGAACTGAGAGCAGCTTATCTGCATTCTCTTTCTGGTTTTTATTTGTACAACAGATATCTGAGGCAGGATGGGCCAAAGATTTAGTGACTGACTCTAGACTACCCATTAAACTCTGTGCATGTGCAAGGGTTTGGAGTTAGGGTTGCCACTTCAGAGCTATCCTAGGCTGTGGGATTTTAGGACCATAACTAAGACCTAGGGATCATCCCCTTGTGATGACACAGGAGGCAGGTCCTGGTGTTGTTACTAGGAACAGCCCCTAGTGACGTCATTAAATAAGCATCAACCACAGTTGCATAGAGTTTGCCATTCAATTTTTTTTAAAGCAACAAGTCTAACACACGAAGAATACACCCTGCACAGTCTTCCTTTTCAAAATGGCACTCTTGCCCTGAGATTCCGCCTCCTCTTCCTGAGAACTGGAGCAGAGGGGCCAAGTACTGAAACCTGAAAACCCTAACTGGTGTTCAGGTCTGAGTCCAATCACTACATTACAGTTGACAAGATCTTGGGAGAACAGGTGAGAATAATTACCACTGTGGAATTTGAGCTTGATTCTTAAATGTCCCAATGTTGGTGGGGAAAATAGAGCCTCCTCTTTCAACTCCCACATGTTTTAAAGCCTTTGTGGGGTATTTGACCATTTTGGATAATTTTTCCCTCCACCTCCTTCAAAACAGTTCTTATTTGAAAAAGGTCTCCCTGGGCATACAAATGGGACCTAATGAAAAGGGAAACAGAGCTGCTGCAGTTTTCCTCATACAGTACTTTGGGTTGGAGACTGGCATCCTTTGTTGATGCCCATAACAAAACAGTAAGATTTTGAGAGCACATTCCCCAGGGAAGTACATACAGCAGCATTTCCATGATAGCTTTTTTTGGTGTGGTTTCTCTTGGAATTTTTAAAATTGTTTTATGCAGAGGTTAGAAAGGTTTTTTTTTTTGAACGGCAACTCTTATTTATCTATTTATTAAAATATTTATACCCTGCTCTTTGTCAAGAGATCTCAGGGCATCGTATAATAGCATTAAAACTGGTTAAACAGGCTACAAACAGTAAAATAGTTTAAATAAGCTAAAAGCATATTGATATGAGTTAAAAACAGATTTCAAAAATTTAAAAAGTGTGGGAAAACTATAAATAATAGTCTTTGGGGGAACATTAATGAGGCCCAAAGTTTTTGGTCAACAGCCAAATGTAAATGATAAGAGTGTTGGTGCCAGCCAGGCCTCCAAGGGGAGAATATTCCACAGTTGGGATGCCATGGCTGAGAAGGCCCTCTCCCATGTCCCAACACAGCATATTGGCCTCATTCAGAATCTTCTAGCCAGAAGTCTAATAAAAGAACTTTTCCAAGCTCTGGTTTTATGGTAGCTTCAGGTCTTAATTATTCTGTTTTCAACAGTTCGATCCTAGACATCTCTATTCAGAAATAAGTTTCATTGGTGCTATGGAATTTACTTCCAGGTAAGTAAGAGCATGGGATCACAGCTAGAGATAGACAAATCTCTCAGGGTTAACTACATGGTGAAAATACTCCGCATAGAATTCAAGGAGAATGCCTTTTGTCCCAACAAGATCATACGGTGAATTGCCTTATTTGGCTTTTCCTGAATTTTTAAAAAATAATGCATGGGTATGTGTATTAGTGCTCATTAGGACAACTGATTCGCATTGCTACGCATTCATGGAGAGGTGGACTGGAGGAGAACTGGAGGGTGTGTTGGTTGGACCCAGGCAGGAGGCAGGCTTACCAGCAAGGAAGCGGCCAGAAACACTATTTTGGATTTTTGCATTAGCGACAATGTGCTTTTTTGCTGTGCTGAGGCACCCAAATAAGTTTTTTAAGCAGAAGGTTGCACTTGTGTGCCTTTGCTTTAAAGTTAAAAAAAAAAATACTGCAGCGGCAGCAATGTGTGGAGAAAAATAACACACTGATTTACTTGGCTGCTATCTTGATTCACAGGCGTGTGTGCTTCAAATGTGGATAGCTTCTCATACTGTCATTTTTGCCAGAAGACCATGGAGACAAAAGAACGCTGCTGTGAATTTGCAATAATGCACAGGGATCAGCATTATATCCTCTCATGTAGAAAAGCCCTGAGTTTCACTTTCCCCCACATTTTAACTTTTAGATCTCTGCAAGCCACCACGTTGCAAGTTCGATTCCAGCGGGCTCCAAGGTTCACTCAGCCTTCCATCCTTTCGTAGGTCGATAAATTGAGTACCCAGCTTGTGGGGGCAATTAGCTAACACATATTGGAAACTGTTTAATGCAGTGTAGATGTGTAAATAGCTGTTGCTTAAAACAATGTGTAAGCCGCTCTGATAGCCTTGTGGCTGAAGAGCGGGGTATAAACAAATAAAATAAATAAAATAAAACAAATAAAACAAATTCTTTCTATTGAATTTTGCAAATTTTGAAAGTTCTATTTTTTTTAAAGCTAAATGTAATTATATACAGTATTCCCTGGCCAAATTAAAGAGGTCCATCTATTCCCAGGATGAAGAGGATCGTGGTATACTATATCTGTTGAAGATAAGGAACTTCTCAGTAAGAAAAGAGAGGCATCAACTCTAATTCAGTACCAGACGCATGGACAAATACACATGGATTCAGACCAGATTTTTAAGCTTTTGAAGCTCTTTGCCTGGATGGGCCATCTGTTGTTTTTGCATTCTATCACATTCCATTCTTTTCCATTTCAAGTTCTTTCAGTCCATTTTTTTGGAATGGTGGTGGTGCTGGAAATATGAATTTAGGAAAGCTCTTACTAAAAAAAAAAAAGAAACCAAATATATTAAACAAAATTCTCACATATTTCTAATTGTAAAAATTGCTTGGATTTGTTTGACTGTCTCTTGCTATATGGCTTCCATTGACCTTTGTCAACTGTCTTGGGAGGGTTTAACTCTGAAAGGCAGATTGTAAATTCATTCAGCCAATGAAAACAAGCAAGTTAACCTTGGTATCTGTGGTTCCCTTGCTCCTTCTCACCCCCATTTCTCTCTAGCTTTCCTAAAGATGAGAACAGGGTCTCTGTGGCCTTAGCTTCTAGTCCATTTAGCTCTGGTCACTAAGCTGTTCTGCAGTCTGGAGAATGCAGGGAAAATCCGTGAGGTTACAGAGAGAATCTCTCAATCCTTAATGCCAATCGAAGCACTAACTACTAGCCAATTCCACTCCCTTGGGTGTAAGCTAAGCCTCCCCTCCCCTACTATCTAAAACAGAGCAAATAATTCCCTCCCATAAATAAGCAGCCAGTGAATTCCCCCTTGCTCCCCCTCCCAACCCAGAATGCATTATTTACAGGCCACGTTTTTGGGTGCTGATAAGAGAAACATTTGCATGTGCCTTCAGCAGCCAATAGCAATGGCTCTCCATCTGTCAGGTTGATGCTGATGAGCTGATATTTGGGGAGCTGGAGGCAGATTTAGCTGGCAAGGTCTCTCTCTCTGTGTGTGCTGGAATCAGCTACAAAGTAAAGGCAGTGCCAGTTCTGCCCAGTGCTGCTTGTTCCAGTTTGCACCCCATGGCAGTGGCTTACAAAGGGGAAATCGGAGGAGAAGAAGGGGAAAGAGAAGGAGGGGGGATGATATTTGCCAGCTGGTATCTGAACAGTGTACCATGAAAGCAGCCCTGCCTTTCCTTCTTGTGGCAGCCTAGATTATGCTATCCATCCATCTTCTCCCGCAATGTGCCACATGCCATAAGTCATCAGACAGCTGGTTCATCTGGCTTGGTTTCACCCACAGCACTCTGCCACCCAGGGCTGGCCCCACCATTAGGCAGAGTGAATTGGCTGCCTCTGGTGGAAGATTCTGAGTGCCGCTGAAGGACAATGAATGGCATGCAATTGGATTAAATATTATATTGTTCTAGTCAGAGAGGGAGGAAGAGGAGGTGGTTGTGGGTTCCTTATGTGGCTATTGGGGCATCAAAAAGCCCTTAGACTGGTCCTGTGGCCATTGACAGGCGATGCTTGCAGAGCATTTAGCTTATTTATTTATTTGGCTTACCAAAACAGTATTGTGGCCCTGAGGTTGGGAGGAAATAAGTTTTTCCAGCAACCATATATTGTGAGTTATCTCTGTTGTACAGTAGGACCCCCGTATCCATTGATTCATTATCCACTGATTCAGTTATCCATGGGACACAAAATAGCACATCTACCATAGAGTCTTCTAGAAAATGTGTCCTCTCTAGCCATTTTCTAGGGCCTCTAAGGCAACTCTGTGGTATTTTAAACCAGAAGTCCCATTATTTTCAATGGTGTTCGCTATTATCCACGGTTTTCGTTATCCACACACACACCCGAAACAAACCATAGCGGATATGGTAATGAAAACTATCTGGGAGTGGCTTGACCCTAAGTTGGCAATTAAAACCCTTTAGCTTTAAAAAATACCTGCTACTGGAAGGACATGAAAACCTATAATTAATAGATTTTCCTTGGTTTTTTTCCGGGCTGTGAGGCTGTATTCTGGAAGAGCTTATTTCTGACGTTTCACCTGCATTCTCTGAAGATGCCAGCCACAGATGCAGGCAAAACGTCAGAAATAAACTCTTCCAGAACACGGCCACACAGCCTGGAAAAAACCCAAGGAAAATCTATGGACGCTGGCTGTGAAAGCCTTTGACTTCACCTACAAATTGGCTTGTTACATAAAGGGATCTTGTAGCACCTTTGAGATTAAGTGAGAGAAAGAATTTGGTAGCATAATCTATACATCTGATGAAATACACTTATTATCAGACACAGCAAATATGGTGTCATAACGCCGCCTAATGAATGTGAAAGGGTGCCAATACCAAATGATGTTGTGCTTTCACAATTATGTGTTGAAAATAAGGCATTCTTTTTTATTGACCGGCCAGGCCATCAATAGATTGGTCATGGCATGTTTTTTTTTTTTTTGGCCATTATTGCAAACGTCTGAAACCGCACCCCATTCTGTTGGCGCAATTCCAGCATTGATGGGCAGCCCCCATCAGAACATTACCAGGTGGGAATGCAAAAACTAGCTATGGTATGCTCTTTTTATGAACCTCTCTGTGTTGCAGGCAAGTTTTTAAGTGCTTGTCTGTACGTTTTCAGTGCTTGTGTGCACATTTTTTTAAAAAAAATTTAGCTGTTTTTAGAATTTTAAGTGCACTTGCATCTTCTTGCGAGAACTGATCATACTCGGCAGTGAACACAGAAGTACAGGGCTGCCTTTTAATGCTGTTATGGCAATGTTTGATATAAAGGGTTCTTTTGCCAGCAGAAAAATGGTGTAAAATATGGTGGCAAAAGAATGTTTTTAGAGGCTTGTCTGATATGAAAGCATATTCTACCAACTTCTTTCTCTAGTTAGTCTCAAAGATGCTACAAGATCCCTTTGCACAGTGATTTTATTGTTGTAAGCCGCCCCGATTGCTCGCAGAGGGGCGGGATATAAATAAATTTTATTATTATTATTATTATTATTATTATTGATCCAAACTAACATGGCCATGTCTTTGAATTCTGCCAGTTGGCTTGTTGATAGAGATCAGTCCAGCTGCCTACATTTTTGGACTTTACTTGGAGACATGGTATCAGGATTGCCCTGATCAATGTATGCACATCAGAATTTACCATAAATTCCCTGTCCCAATTGTAATAAAGAAGGTATTTCCAAGCTTTCCCTGGCTTTCAACTCAGCCCTTTCAATAGCCATAGAACCCTGTTACAAAATTCTGCTGAAATCCATGCTTTGTAAGAAGGATGAGAGCAAAATAGGACAAGTTTGGGGAAACTTAATGGGACAAACAGGATGCAAACATGCCTTTAATTTTCTTCAATATGGTGTCTTTTCCCTTTCCCAAATTTCAAATATTGTTACCCTGCTGATTTGAACTTGGACCAGTAAATGCATCCTGCCTCTCCAAAGCCTTATTCAGCTATGGAGAATCATGTAAAAATTGGCATTTTATGCCAACCCATCTGATTAGCAGCTGAAACTCTTGCCTCCCTAATTCTTAAAAAATAAAATGAAAAAGAAAAAAAGTTCCTTACACGAACAGAAAGATCCAGTAGTGTATACTTTCCTATGATTTATGTGGATAGCACCTTTTCGTTCTCCAGTGTTAGAAGTAATATGTTACTCCTCTTTGGGATTACCAGATGTTCCTTCTTTAAAGGAACATTTCTCATTTTAAAGGGTTACTCTTTACAGCAAAGCATCATGGTTTCACAGGATTATAATGGATATCTCTCATTTCCACACTTCCCACCTTTCTCTGAGTAAAATGGACATCCTTCATTTCAGACACCTCAGCTTCAAAATGTCCTTTATTTTTTCCCCCTTCTGAAATGTTGATCTGTTTTCTCTCCTTCTCCTCCTGAGGTGAAGTGCTGGGGACAAAAAGAGCCACTAGGAGGAGCTTTCCTGGTAAATTTTGTTCTGAGGTTGTTTCAAACAGGAAATAAATGTTAGGATTTGCAGGTCCTCAGGCAGGAGACTCCAGAGCTCTTTTCACACTACACAGTTATAGCGTTATGGTTCCACTTTAACTGCCATGGCAACATCTTATGGAATCCTGAGATTTGCTGGGGGGGGGTTACTTATTCTCAGCCAGAGGGCTACTCTAGTGCCTCACCAAACTACAAGTTCCAGGATTCCATAGGATGTAGCTATGGCAAAATGAAACACAGGTCACACCCCCTCCGTATCCAAGGAGGATACTTTCCACAACTTACTGCAAATATGTGAAATCACATATAACAACGAACTACCATAGAATACCATAGAATCATGCTGGAGGACCTACAAAATGCCTAGAGAGGATGCCCCTCTAGGCATCTGGAGTGACTCTATGGTCAACTTCCAACCAAAGCTGACCATACAGTCATGCTGGAGGACCTCCTGATGCCTAGAGAGACTACCTCCAGCATGACTCTGTGGTCCTCCAGTATGACTCTATGATCAACTTCAGTTAACCATACAGTCATGCTAAATGCCCTTTGCACAACCAGCTTCTTCCATGTTAGTGCCCCTTACTAAAGGCCCTTATAATGCTATACAGGTTGCCCTCCCCTGTTTACATGGGATTGGTACTTGCAGTTTCACTTACCTGTGGTTGGAGGGGAAAGGCCTCTCTAGGCTTCTGGAGATCTTTTCCCCCCGACCGCGTGTAAGTGAAACCACGGATACCAATCCTGTGTAAACTGGGGGTGGGGCAACCAATATAGCATTATAAGGGCCTCTAGTAAGGGGCACTAACATGGAAGATGATGGTTTTGCAAAGGCAGAATTTCCTCATGGTCCCTTGGACCTTCTTAGGTGTTCAGTGCAAATTGAGAATAGTTGCATAGTCTCCTGAGACAGTAGGCCATTTGTTGATCTTGGCCCCCAGAGAAAGTCTTGATTTTCACTCCAGGGCCAGCATTGCCATTAGGGAGAGTGAGGCAGTGAGTCAGGCAGCAGATGCAGAGAGGCAAGAGCAAAGTGTTGGGGGAAATGACTGGGTACAATGTGATATGGTGTGTATCCTTTAAGCTAGCCTTCAGGTGTGGGAAGGAATGCTCTCCCATCACCAGTGCTGAAATTAGTTTCATCTGCAAGTCCGGTCACCTTCTGTACATGAAATGGGAGTGGATGCCATCTTGGTTTTTTGCCTAAAAAATGTCTTGCATCAGGCCTGGTCATCCCTCTTTTGCTCCAGCCCTGATATTTAGCATTCTCCCCACCACTTCAGGAGAAGAGATCATTGGGGGGGGGGGATAAAAGGCAGGGAGGGGAGGGCCTGCAGGTCAGTGGTGGAGCACATGTCTGACATGCAGGAGGTCCCAGCTTCAGTTCTGTCACCTCTGGTTGAGAGAAAGGAAAGACTCTCTGACGGACAGTCACTGTCAATCCCAAGAGCCAGGCTGGTTGAGTTGGACAAATGATATGATGTAGTATAAGACAGTTTTCTAGGAAGATTCATGTCTACATATGAAATCTCAAATGAAGAAATAACTCTTGTCCTAGATTTGTTTGAGGAATGAATTGACTTTATGAGCAAATGATTATTTCTGTCAAGGTATGTCCACCCATCTCTAACCATTTCCGGAAGTTCTCCAAACCTGAAATGGGTACAGTTATCATCAATATAAAGGTCACCCCCCCCATATCCATGGAACCAATATCCCCAGTTTCAGTTATCCATGGCTGAAAAAAGAGGGACACATACCATAGAGTTGTGCTAGAAGATGCCTCTAGGAATCACTAAGTCCTCCAACACAACTCTATGGTATGTTTGTACTGGAAGTCCTTTATTTTAATAGGGTTTGCTATTATCTGTGGTTTCATTTATAAATGGTAAGTCCAGGAAAGTCTCCCCCATAGATATAGGGGTGGGGCAGGGAGAGACCTGTATTACAGCTTCACTGAGGCTACCTACTAAATTCATGCAGAGATGGGAATTATTTGAACCATGGACATCCTAGTTACCAGTTCAAACTCTTAGCCATTACTCTGTGGCTCAGTGGCAGAGCACATACATAAGGTTGCAGGTTCAGTCCCAGGCATCTCCAGGTAAGGATGGAAAGAGCTGTCTGAAGAACCAGGAGACCTGCTGCCAGCCAATTTAATATGGAGCTAGATGGTCTGTCTCAGTATAAAGCAGCTTTGCACAATACACAGGAGCCCTTTCCACAACCTGGAAAAAAATTTAAGCTACAAGAGATTCCACCTAAACATTAGGAAGAACTTCCTGACAGTAAGAGCTGTTTGGAAGTGGAATGCACTACTTTGGAGAGTGGTAGAGTCTCCTCCTTTGGAGGTTTTTAAACAGACGTTGGATGGCCATCTGTCGGGAATGCTTTGGTTGTGTATTCCTGCATGGCAGGGGGTTGGACTAGATGCCCCTTATGGTCTATTCCAACTCTATAATTCTATGGGTATGTGGAAAGGGATTATGCCTGCTGTCCCTGCTGCCAGCACCATGCATTGATCTATAGGTTTGAACAGTGTCTCTGTGAATATGAGGTGTAAAATCTTTGGCTTTCATAGTAACATGAAAATCAGAATGGACACTGTCCTTTCCTCTCTGGGTTTTGCACCTAAATTTTTGAAGACATGGGTGGCCACTTTGGCCTCGGGAATTCTGGGAATTGTAGTCCCCAAAGGTAACTTTCCCAAGCTCTGATGAGAAAGCCTGAGCTCTGTTGTTGTTGTTTGCCTTCAAGTCATTTCCGACTTATGGTGACCCTAAGATGACCTTATCATGGGTTTTCTTGGCAGGATTTGTCCAGAGTGGGTTTGCCTTTGCCTCCATCTGAGGCTGAGAAAGTGTGACTTTCCCATGGTCACTCAATGGGTTTCCATGGCTGAGCAGGGATTTGAATCCTGGTCTCCAGAATCATTGTCCTGTGCTTTAAACCACTCCCCCATGGTGGCTCTGAGATCTGTATGGTGTTGACATAATTCAGTGCCACTAACCTACACATTTGTCAGAGTGTCATTCAAAACTAGCCTCTTAACAGTACATCATTTGGAATTGAGTATACAATAGTGCTAATGTAAGGAGATTATCAGATAAGGTTCTAAAAATGTTTTTGTCCCTCTATTTTTTAAAGCGTAAGTATCCTGGCATGATAACACTTCTTATCACACGTTGCTGTAATCACAAGAAAGAGACGCCCTGAACTATTGCAACACAATCATCAGCACTGTTTACATGGGTGGGACTTTAGCAGTTCTCGCAAGAAGACACAAGCTCGCTTACAAGTGTAAAAACACCTAAATTAACAATCAAAATGAACGCACAAGCACTGACTGAAGCACACTTAAAAACTTGCCAGCAAAAGGGGGAGATTCATAAAAAGAGCATCCCATACCTAGTTTTCACATTCTCACCCAAAAGTGTTCTGGCGGGGGCCACCCATTGACACTGGCCAGCAGAATGGGAAGTGGTTTCACACACAAGGAATACCATGAAAAAAATACCATGGGATATCAATTGGCAGCTTGTCCCACTAATAAAAAATATTGCCTTTTTCACAGCAACAGAACACGAGGAGGACGTTGTGTGATAGGGGAGCTCTTTCATTATATCTTGTTATTATCACGCCATATTTACTATGTCTGATAATCTCCTAAATTGCATAACAAATCAAAGAAACTGATATTCTGCCTGCTAGATATCATACAAATAAGCATGAGATATACTTGCAGTGGTGGCCAATGTCCATTCTGGCACAAGTTAGCCCTGGATTGAGTTTCTCTTCAGAGGAATATTGAGCCTAACATCTATGATATTCCTTCCATGTAATGGCTGGGGCACAGGTTTTCACATCTAAACTGGATTATCCAGGACGTGCCATTCGCCTCCCTCCTCTAGTGCCCTCTGCTGCAGCAGAGTTTATCTGCTCCTTGATCTCTTGGAAGAAGGGAAGCCCTTTCAATCCCTGCTGCTCCAGAATAAATGGCTTTGCTATTTCTGTCTGCCAGCTGCCAAACCTGACCAGAATCCCAAACATGTCAGCTGATCCAAGCTGTGTCCCTTTTCTCCTCCACCAAAGATTGCCATCCAGACTGAGGCTTTTGTGCAGACACAGCTAATAATAGCTTTTCAGTAACAGCATATGGAGCCATCCTTTTTGGCAGTAGAAACATTCATTTTTATATGTGGCAAACTGGTTGCTCAGGTTTGGTTTTTTGGAGGCGGTGAGGTATTAGGAGTTTCAGCTGAATCCTGGACTAACCTAAGCTAACTCCCAGATATGTGACTAGTGGTGCTGTAATAAGTGCCTTAGATGTGGACCTGATTACCGTAATAATCTGCTGTCCTACTTTTTCAGCTGCTTTTAAAATGTCCCAGCTTCTCTCCTCTTCCCACTTCCCCCTTTGTTCTCAGCTTACTTTAATTGCTGCAAACTGAATTTAAAGTGCAAAAGTAGTTTTTTACTCAGCAGGGGGAAATGAAGAGATGGTTTTTAACTCAGCCAGGAGTATAATAGGGGAGGGGAGGGGAGGGGAGGGGAGGGGGATTTTTGTCATTCCCTGTAGGCTCAGACAAAAGCAAACATCTGCAGCACCTCCTAGCTTGTGTGTTCTCCTTCATTAATAACTTTTGCCATCTTGATCGCACTCCAATATTGCCTGGCCACATGCATCCGGGTTTTCATCTATGAAATGTTGGAGAGCATGAATGTACATATTGAAATTCTGTTTTTAATAGTATGTTTTATTTTGTGATGTGGAGCATGCTTAGCCATATGGGTGCTTTCAGGCTTTCATGGAAATTTAAGCCCGCCAGAGTACTTTCAGAAGCGTTTATGACTTTTATGAAACCGGCTGGTCCAAAATTGGTTTGTGATCTGGTCTGGTCAATTTTTGCCACTCCATTGACCTGTATAGCACTAGGGGAAGTGGTTGTAGTAAGGAAAAGCGAGTAATAGTATTTCTTTTTCTTGCAGGGGAGGTTTCTTCCATTTCTTCCATTAGGTGCATACATTTAATAATCAAGCTACCAAAGGGATCTTGTAGCTGTAATGGACAAGTTTGCCCAAATAAACTGACTAGTGTAGGCAGTGCGAATAACACTATTAAACATGGTGCCCAATTAAGACTGGGGAGACCTGTATTGAAATCACTGTTCAGCCGTGAGCGTCAGTTGGAAGGGCTGGACAAGTAACTGCTTTTGGCTTTCAGCCTAACTTATACAGCTGTGGTGAGGATAAGATACGCAAACCCTTGAAGTTGTTTCCTGACCTCTTTTGCAGAAAGATAAGATAGAAACATCATAAAGTTTGCCTTCAGCATTGTTGTTTTTTCTTGGTATCACCCTTGTGGCTTCAACAGCTGTAGGGAATTCAACAGCTGAAACTTCTGAAGTCTGATATGCACTGCAGAAAAAAACTTATCTGCTACACTTTGCCCATCATGCGTCTTCCTGGCCCACCATTATGGCACTCCTTTTTTCTCCAGTATACCTCAGCATCCTTCCTACCTCCAGTAGTGTGGAAAAAAAGAGCCCATGTGGTCTAGTGGTTTGAGCGTAGGACTATGACTCTGGAGACCAGCGTTTGAATCCCCACTTGGCCATGGAAATCCAGTGGGTGACCTTGGGTACATCATACTCTTTTAGCCCCAGAGGAAGGCAATGGCAATGGCAATAGCAATAGCAATAGCAATAGCAATAGCAATAGCAATAGCAATAGCACTTCTATTTCTATACTACTTATCAGTGCCAAAGTACTCCCTAAGTGGTTTACAATGTGTGTTAGCTAATTGCCCCCAACAAGCTGGCTACTCATTTTATCGACCTATGGAAGGGTGGAAGGCTGAGAGAACCTTGGAGCCCTTAGGATGGAACTTGCAACGTTGTGGCTGCAGTCAGTATAGGCATTTAACCACTGCGCCACCAGGGCTCCCCTGGCAAAGCAAACCCCCTCTGAACAAATCTTGCCACAAACACCCCATGATGTGTTCGCCATAGGGTCGCCATAAGTTAGAATCTATTTGAAAGCACACAGCAGTCTTATTCCATATGTGTTTTGTCTTGTCATGACGCTGCTCATTTGCCAAAGCAATTCAAAGTCTGACACTACACTCACTAGAGCCTCCCTCCTCCCCTGTCTCTCTCATATAGTGCTCTGATTCCACATTAACTACCATGGTTCCATCCTATGGAATCCTGGGATTTGCAGTTTAGGGAGAGGCATTGAGAATTCTCAGCTAGATTGCTCTTGGGCCTCACCAAATGACTAATTCCAGGATTCCATAGGAAGCAGCCATGACAGTTCAAGCAGAATCATAGTGCTATAATTGTGTAGTATGGCAGGGGCCCAGAGTTACAATACAGTAAGCAAATGAAGCAGCTTCCTATAATAGAGCAATGGGCGTAAGTTGTACTACTAGTTTTCACCCTTTATTTAGAGCACAGGAGTTGTGTGGGTGGAAGCTATCATGGTAGGCCCCCAAGAAGGACATGACACAGAAAACCCAGTTTTTGAAGAATGACATCTTTGAAGATGTAACATTGTGATCCTGTTGGTGAACTATGCCTGCAAAATGGCACTGGGATAGGCAGTAGTAAAGCTTTGGAAAAACTGGCTGCCCAGAGCAGGGAGTTTTGTCTGCTTTCCCTTGCCACTGTTTTGTGATCCCGGAAAAAGCCTAGCAGCTGGTGTAGTGTGTTAATAGGATTCCAGTCACTTCCTTCAAATTTCAAACCTATCCCTTGGGGTCCAGAAATTATTCCTGGGACATGGATACAAGCTTCTGCACTAAAGAGGAGGATCATGGATCATGGCATGCTTGCAAAGAGTACAAACATGATTAGCAATGCTAACCAAATTCTGATGAAAATCGTACAGCAGTTTCAAGGAAAGGTTGGGGGAGAAGTCTCATTGGCAAAAAAGGGGCCTTTTGTTTGTTTTTAAAATATTCCATTTTTAAAATGGGAAATAAGAGGAGAGTGAGAGAGAAGACTCTAAGGAGGACTGGTGAACAAAACAGTATCCTTCACCCCATTTATTAAAAATAAACAAAATTGGCTGTGAGGTTCTGCTGGCAAAGCAGAGACAAAAGATCTTAGTTGATCAGCAGTCACTGTCTCAGGTTCATTTGCAGTAGATTTCTTAAAAAGAAGAATCTGGAACTGTGGGTGTATCGGGTTGGGAGGAACAAAGGAGATAAAAATCATTGTTCATCGCCAAGGCAGCCTCCTGCTACCCCAATCAGGGGAGCTGAGACGTCACCAGCGGGTCAAAGGTCAAATATGTGTTTGTTTCTTCAGCGGCCAAGGAAGGTTCATGAACTCACACCTATTCAGCAAAGCCTGCTGGGAAAGGGCTGGTACAAAAGCCTCTGCTTTGGCTGCTTGACAATAGAGAAGCGGGTCCTTGTTGCAAGCTAGGCCCGGTTGCTATGACAACCAGCCAACTCTGGAGACACCCATCTTTTCTCCCCTCCATCCTGCCATCAACTTGGGAGCATCAGGAGGAGGAGGCTGGAGCAGTTGCTCGAAACTGCTGTGGACCGAGAGCCATCCCATGCCTTCTTTGAGCACCTTCCTGACATCTTGCTTTTTTTGCTAAAGCAGATGGGTATTTCTGGCCAAACAGAGATCTCTCATTGGGTATTTGGATGATGCAGACAGACGTGTGTGCTTTGCACTTGCCTTCTAGGATACTCAGCCTTCTTTCTTGAGCACTTCTAGCTGCTCCATATTCATAGGAGATTATCAGACGTGGTGGAATGTGACAAAAAAACGCATTCCAAACCACGTCAGAAGAATGCGACAAGAACAGAAAGGGCAACATTATCCTGCATCTTTCTGCCATTCCTGGGTCATAGTGCTGCCATGGACGAGGCTTCCTTTTCGTATTGACGGAGACAAGCCACTAATAGAAAGGGATGCCTTACTCACGGCTGTGCTACGACCCAGGGACACTGGAGGATGACATTGTCTGATAATCTTGCCTGTTTCAATTCTCGTCACAATCTTCTGACGTGGTATTTGTCATGTCTGAGAATCTCCCCAGTAGTGACAGGGAACACATAAGACATTTTGCTGCCTGAGGCAAACATCAAAATTGCATCCTCTCTCCACTCCATTTGCAGAGGCTGACAGAATGGACTGCTGAATTTGACTTCTGCCTTGGCAGTGAGAAATCACCCATCACCATATTGTTGGGTACCTTCAAGTTATTTCCAACATACGGCAACTTTGTTCGGGGGGTGGTGGTTTGATATTGCCTTCCTCTGAGGCTGAGAGAGTGTGACTTGCCCAAGATCACCCAGTGGGTTTCCATAGCCAAGTGGGGGTTTGAACCCTGGTCTCCAGAGTCATAGTCAAATGCTCAAACCACTACACCATACTGGAGGATAATTTGAAGAATGGTGGACAGGCTTTGGAATATGCACAGCTCACTTTTTCAAGACTAAGGAAGAAAAATTGGGGGCTGCCTCTGCTGCCCCCAATGTGTGCCACATGAGGCAGTTGCCTCACTCTGCCTAACAGCAGGGCCGACCTGAGTAGCGACGTCACAGCCACTTCCTGGAGCCATGCTTTTTCTTCTTTGTTGTCTCTTCCTTGCCTAACAGTGGATTCCTCCGCCTGGTTGGGTGGCCTCATCAGATCCTACTTAAAGCTCAGCATCCAGGGCAAATGCACCATGGGCCCAATCAATGTATCAGCCCTCATGTCAAGGCAGCAAAATGAAGACAGCCTTATCTTGGACATGTAGCATTGACCAGGGCAAGGGGATTAGACTTTTGCTTATAATGAAGCCATAGGATTCAAACTCATACTGTCATGCATTCTCCTGCACTCACTCCATAGGAAGGGCAGATATCTGGCTGTTCAGCTCATTTTTGTTTTTTTTTAGGAGCTTAATTTAGGTGGGGAAATTTTATTATTGCTACTGTTACAGCATTTGCCCCAAACCCTTGCTAATCTTTTGCAAAATCACCCCAAGATCTGCCAATCCATCTAGATCTTCATTCTGCCCACCCCTACCATGGAGACTAACACCTACATGGCCTGTCAATCTTTGAAAAAGATGAGAAACGTGACTTCATTGAAGGACCTTATTAAGATGGAATATGGCCATTGTTTGCAAGGAGGGTGCTTTGTTTTAAAAATTGATTTATCATCCTTATTTAAAGGAAATAAGTGCATATATGTGTACAGCTGTGAGTTACTATGTGTGCTTTCAGCTACAACAGCCACATCCAGCTTTGGCTATGTGTGCCCAAACCAGTGGCCCCAAATAGAAATACATAATCTGCAATTGTCATTAAAAGTTGTATGCAGCCATCCTAGTGGAATCCAAATGTATACCTCCACCCGCAGCAGCTGTGTATGCAGAAGCCTGCTTTCACTTATAGATCTCACTTACATACCCTCCAACATCACAGTGTGGTCAAGATGGGGAAAGTAATTAACAAGGGAGAACAGACAAGCTGGGAGAGGCTGCAGCAGTTTGTGTTTGACTGAGCCTACTGGGAAGGGGAAGAATCCACATCCCCCTCTCCCTTCTGCTGAGTTGCACTTTGAACTCAGTTTGTAGCAACTGAGGTAAACTGAGGACTGAAGAAAGTGAGAGAAGGAAAGAGAAACTGGGGCATTTTAAAAGCAGCTGAAAAAACGGGACAACAGAGAATTAATCTGGACTGTCCTGCCAAATCAGGAGAGTTGAAGATTATGCCCATGTTCTCCATCCCTATGTTTCACCATCAATATCCTTTAGCGACTACATGTCAAGGGGTCCTTGCCCAATACGCTTAGAATCCAAAATATGACACAGAAAGAAATCAAAAAGAGAAGAAGAAAATGGATATGTGATAAAAATGAAAGATAGTGTGTGTTAATTATTGCAGTTACATGGACTGCAAAAAAAATAGGTGATAAATGGGACAGTTGGAGAGTATGCACTTACTGAATCTGGTGACTGGATTGGGGCATGGCCTTCAAAAGTTTTTGACTACAGCTCCCACAATCCCCCCTCAATTGACATGTTGCTCAGGTCTGGTGGTAGATGTAGTCTAAACCATCTGGACGGCATCACATTGCCTATAGCTAATTAGACTACCAGTCACCTGAGGCAATAGTTTAGGTACAAATGCTCTCAGAGAAGCAGCAAGATTCCTTGCCACCCACCCTCCCCAACATCCTGTAAAAAAAAGGGATCCCTCCACTGTTCTCAGACAGGGCTAAGGACAGGGGCAGGTGGCTCCTCACAGGAAAGGGCAGCAGGGAGAGGGGAGGATGCAAAATCCATTCTGCTAAGGGATGCAAGTGAACCAAGTGCGGCAATTATGAAGAAGGATTTATGTTTGCCTGCCTTTAATCGGAAACTCGGTGTCAACAAGAAAAATCTCCCCTGTCCAGAGCGCCAGCTCCCTGCTTTATCATTATTATTGTACAGAAGGTTTGTTTTGAAATTTAAGGCAAAGATGGTTTTTAAATTAAATTTAACATAGGATTTGTACTCGGAACATGATGAGGGCGAGGTGTCCTTTGGAGTCTAATGACTCCAGGGATGCCCCCCCTTTACCCAACCAAATGCTGAACAGCTGGGGACTGCCTATGCCCTGCCTCCACTGTTCCCCCCCCCACCCACAAAAATCTCCCTGACTCTGTGATGGAAGGAACCGACAAATGAGGGCCTTCACCCCCTCTTCTCCCTCCTCCTCCTCCTCTTCTTTGGCATTGCAACCAATAAATGTCTCCCTATGCAGGAAGGTTCAGCTGGAAATAGATTTTTAATTCCTCAGAGGAGGAAGAAGAGAAACAAGAGGGGCTTGAGTGAGGCGGCGGGGGGTGGGTGGGGGGCAGGGAGACTGAAAATAGGCACATTAAGGAGAGATTCCCACAACTGATTTGTCAACTTTTTTTAAAAAAAATCACCTTGTGAAAAGATTTATGTGGATGGTGGCCTGGTGGATGAGTTTGCAGCTTGTGCCCCATAAACTACACTTTGTAGGACTTTCAGGCATGGGACAGGGGGACCTGCAGGAAGGAACTCAAGATGTCTCGGTTGCATTTTGTGAGAGACTTCTCCATGTAAATAACTTTTCATCACTGTTTTGGAAAAAAAAATGTTCCTGGTCATGAAGAAGCAAGTGTTGTGAGAATAATGTCACATGTTTGCTCCTAAGGGTACACCCCCATGCTTAAATTATGTGAACAAAGATAAGCCTACCAAGCCTGACTCCAGTTTTAGCCATATGGTGACCATGGGTCCTAAAGGCACCAGATCCTGTCTGATCTTGCAAGCTAAGCAGAATCAGTACTTGAATATGAGACTGCCAATGAATACCACGTGCTGTAGGGCATATTTCAGAGGAAAGAACTGGCAAAACCACCTCTGAGTAGATCTTGCCTAAGAAACCCCCCTGAAATTCATGGGGTCACCATAAGTCGGCAGACAACTTGAAAGCACATATACACAAACATTATTTTAAAAAGAAATAGGAAAGACTACACTTATAAAAAGGAAGGTGGCCCAGGAACCTTTGGGTTTCACCCCAACAAAATCCAAGCATTTGTGAATTCACACACTCCTATTCATATAGTAAAGTCAAATTTTATTTGCCTCAAGCCAGTGGCCAATTTCAGTTTTAATAAGGCCTATTCACTAAGCACTACATTTGGGAAGTATGGAGGGTGTGTGTGAATGGGTGAGAAGGCTGAATGGAGAAGGATGCAGCTTCACAAATACCCAGTGCTGTCTTCTGTAGCTGCAACTGAGTTACTGCATTTTTTAAAAAGCATAAGTATGAAACATTTTAATTTGTTTTCCTTGTAAACAGCCATGGGAGCTGTTCTTTCTGAAAGGCAATCTATGACTGTAATTAATAATAAATATGTAATATTTCACCAGTATACTCCTAGCAGCATGGGCATCATTTAGTTGTGCTGCAATTTCATACACTGTAGCAAGGGTGAGCAGCTGGCTGGTCTCAGGGGGCTGCAACAGACCCCCTCCAACCTGTTGGGGGCCACATGACTCCTGTCAATCAATATTTGGCAACCACCTCTTGAGTTTCCTGTTGCAACCTGCCTTTAAATTTTGTAACAACTGAGGTGACTCTCGATGGTACTCTCTATGGTGTATCAGAGTGTCTTCTCACACCATAGAGCTTGGCAGGGCAGACTGGTAAATGTTGGAAGGGAATAGAATAAAGACAGTTGTGCTAAATATGGGCAACATGGTTCTATTGGCAGCAGTGGAAATGGGGTTGCAGAAGCTCCCCCAATAGCGGCACGGGCCACACATATGTTCCATGGGTTGCATATTGTCCATCCTTGCACTACAGTCCTAGAAAAGCATTCCTATACTACTAAAACTGTGTGTGAAATGGAGCTTTCTTTTTAACAACTGGAGTCCTGGTGATGCAGTGGTTAAAATGATGGTACTGCAGCCACAACGTTGTGAGTTAGATCCCAAGGGCTCCAAGGTTGACTCAGCCTTCCATAGGTTGGTAAAATGAGTACCCAGGTTGTTGGGGCAATTAGCTAACACCTTGTAAACTGCTTAGGGAATGCTTTGGCACTGATAAGTAGTATAGAAATGTCAATGCTATTGCTATTTTTGCCAAGGTCACTTCTGAGTGGCTTCCTCTGTGGTCAAACTGATTTCAATTTTATTTAAATATGTATTTTAAAAAACAAGTAAAGATCTTTGTATAATGACTTTTGACCCAAATAACCTCCTCACCATGGTGTAAACAAAATAAATTATCATAAAACCAGAGAATAACACAATTCAGACAGAGCATTTAAACCAAGCAGAGTGAAAACTATTTTACTCTAAAAGGAAAAAGAAAAAACAAAGGAGAGGCAGAACAAAAATATTTTGATGCCTACCTAAAAGTGAACAGGCATAGGAGTAGTTTGACCTCACTTGGGATGGGAGATATTTCATAGCCCCCAGTTTTATGCCCCAGAAGGGGGGAAAAAAGAGTGAATTCGGTATGCAACGTAACTGAAAAATTCTTTATATACAAACACACATATTAAATAAATGAGCAGAAACAACACCGACCTATAGTCCTGTAGTCCCTGGGAAGGTAGCCCAAGGACCAAAGGATTTTAATTTTATTCTTATTCTGGACTCTCTTTCTAAAGACAAGTCCCGTAGTGGAGAAGCAAACCTTTCCTGAGAGAGAAGAGAAAGTTACATCACCCTTGTTTCTCCAATATTGGAGTTTTGTCAGAGAGCCAAGAGAAAATAATCCATGGGCAGACCTGGGGCTGTGGGACTGTAAATTCCTCCATTCCTGACACATCCCTGGAACAAGGGCAGAATTATTCCAGTCTTGGAGCTGGTGGGGTTTTGCCTTCTGTTGAAAACAATGGGACATGCCTGCAAAGTGGCCAAAAGCAGA
The DNA here is from genome assembly GCA_030847615.1 of Gambelia wislizenii. NCBI lineage: Eukaryota > Metazoa > Chordata > Lepidosauria > Squamata > Crotaphytidae > Gambelia > Gambelia wislizenii. The sequence continues at coordinate 239,971,735 of JAUMIR010000002.1, read as the reverse complement.
CCAATAAGCAGGAGAAAAGACCCCATGCTTTTCTTAAAAAGGCAGTTTCTCCACCTTGCTTTCTCTTTCTCCCCTCCCCTAGAGTATTGCTCTGGCTATTGGAGAAAATATCATATGCAGAGCAGGTTTAGATTCAGAGGAATAAGGGGTGAAGATCAGAGGAAGGAATACCAGCAGTCTAAGATATGCAGACGACACCATACTACTAGCAGAAAACAACAACACTTGGAAAAATTATTAAAGAAAGTCAAGGAAGAAAGTGCAAAGGCAGACTTGCTGTTGAACATTAAAAAAACAAAAATAATAACCACAGAGAATGTACATAAATTCATCTAAACAAAGAAGAAATTGAACTAAAGATTTCCCATACTTTGGATCAATCATTGACCAGAACGGAGATTGCAGTCAAGAAATCAGAAGACTAGGAATGGCAAGGGCATCTATGAAAGAACTAGACAAGATCCTAAAGTGCATAGATATACAACTGAACACCAAAGTTAGGATCGTCCAAGCCATTGTATTTCCCATCACCATGTATGGATGTGAGAGCTGGACAGTAAAGAAAACTGATAGAAAGAAAATCAACTAATTTGAGATGTAGAGTAGAGTGCAGGATACCTTGGATGGCCAAAAAGAAAAACAAATGGGTCCTAGAACAGATCAAGCCTGAACTTTCCTTGGAAGCCAAGATGAATAAATCACAAGAAGGCATGACTCACTAGAAAAGACAATAGAGTTGTCCCTCCATATCCATGGATTTGGTATCCACTGATTTAAGTATTTATGGCTTGAAAATATTCTTTAAGAAATAATAATCCAAAAAGCAAACCTTGATTTTGCCATCTTATATAAGGGACACCATTTTGCTATGCCATTGCATATAATGGGACTTGAGTATTCACGGATTTTGGTATCCACGGGGGTCCTGGAACCAAACCCCAGTAAATATGAAGGGACAACTGTAATGCTAGGAAGGGTAGAGGGCAGTAGAAAGAGAGGACGACCACATACCAGATGGATAGACTCAATCAAGGAGGCCACAGCTCTGATCCTGCAGGAGCTGAGCAGAGTGGTTGGGGACAGGGAGTCTTGGAGGTGTCTCATTCAAGGGGTATCCATGACTTGAAGTCAACTTGAAGACAGTTAACAGCAGGAACAACATTGGAGAAAAAGAAACAAATAAGCAATTATTTATTTGTAATTAGTTCCCATCTTTGTTGCAGATTTTGACTTATTAATGTTTATTAGCGGTACACATGCTACTGGTGATGAGACCAATGTTTGCCATGCCTACCACCACAGTGAATGATGGGGAGCTGTGTACTTCTAAAAAACATTGTGGACACAAACAGAGGTGTTGAGAAGAGAAGAACCCAGCTGGTTCAGACCAAAAGGCCTATCTAGTCTAGCATGCTGCTTGGCTGCTCAGGAAACACACCCAACCAATCACTACCCACATGCAAATTCCCTCTCCACCTCACAATCCACTCCTGCCACTCAATCTGCATCTACACCCCAGTTTCACAAGGTTCCCTCCCTCCTCTCACTCCCTCAGCCACTCACCAGTCCCTGGGAAGGGAGCTAAGGACCAAAGAATTTTAATTTTATTCTTTTTCTGGACTATTCTTATTAGTTGCCAGTTTCTGCTGTGTTTCAGTCTCTGCAGTATTCTTTTTGAGGTGTATCAACCAGAAGCTGTATGCAGTATTCAAACTGCAGTCACCCATTAGATTTATATAAAGGCAAGACAATATTTGGCAGGGTTATAGCCAATTTATCCCTAAGAAATAAGAAATTTGCCTTTTTCATAGCTGGAAAGCACTGGGTTGACATTTTTCTTTGGCTGTCCACCACAGTCCCCTCAAAGTCCCCTACCTAGGAGATTATCAGACACAGCAAATGTGGTGTAATCATGACACCAGTGGAATGCAAAATGATGACAATATCAGATGACACTGTCCTTTTGCATTCCGCTGGCGTTATGCTAAAGTTTCTTTCTATTGACGTCTGAAGCCGTCAATAGATCCCCCATGCTGCTTATGTGCTGGCATTGCCAGCGTATGAAACCTCGGGCCATTTAAATCCCATCATTTCAATGGGAATGGCTGGTCCGGTGCAAACACTTCCGGGGCTGATTGGGACATCCAGGTAAGTTTCACTCTTTTAATGACCCACCCCAGGTTACTTGGGGCTTTTATAGTGTGTTTAGGTGCTTTGTGCAACTTCAAATGTCTTTATTTTGTTTTTGTTTTTTGTTTTTTGTTTTTGTTTTATTTCCCACATGACAAAGTCTCATGGGATTTCGAGCAAGGAAGTGAACGGGGCTCCATTCACTTCCTTTTTATTGACTGGGAGCCTTTACTGGGAGAGGAAGGTAGGTACGGGGGGGGGAGCATTCTTTTGCCAGCATAGAAATGGTTTATTTTATGCCAGCAATTTTTTTTTAAATGGGTCGTCTGATAATCTCCCTAGTCTGTTATCACCAATGTAGCTGTCTGTCCAGTACTTAACCACAGTTCTGTGCCCCCCCCCATATTTTCAAAGGCACCTGGCACCTGCCCTCACAGCTTGGAAAGGGTTTGTTTTGGGTCTGCATCTCCCAGTATCCCCCAACCCTCATGGCCACTGATGGTCACCTATGAATGCTGATGCATACCCACCGTAGCTCTGAAGCAGCCACCCTTAAGCAACTAACCATTTGTGACTTATGATTTGGTCCAGCACAGGCACATAACTCCTAGTTAGTGTGTGCGGTTCTAGCCTGAGTGAGATTGCACTAGCAGAAGGCTAAGTTCCACTTAAGTACCTCACAGGATAAATAGGGCCTGCATTAGATGAAATCAAATGGGATAAAGCAGTGAAGAGAACAGGTGCACAGACTCAGTGGGAAGCACAGTCAGACGGATTAGGGCATGCCTCAGAGGCTGTGCATGCCATATGAGTAACAAATATACTCTCCCACGGATGAACAGGGAAGCAAAAATATAGCAGGCCCACCGGCCAGCCAGCTTGTTAAAAAGATTGATGCAGTCATTGTGAGATTAGAGGAGCATTCACCTGCAGCCTCCTCTTGGTCTGAGAATAAAGTCCAAAGGTGCCTGAACAAGGGTCACAACCTAGTGCCTACCAAATCTTGATGGACCCCCCAACTCCCATCAAACCCAGCCAGCATAGCCAATGGTTAGCAATGATGGGAGTTGTCCTCCAACACATCTGTAGAGATGCAATGGGTTGCCTGCCACCTGTATTAAGAATTATGAGTTCAACCTGTCAAGAGTATGTGATGGAAGAAAGACAGTTGTCAAAGCTTTGTCTGGTCTTCATTTCTTCCAAGGATCTTATGTCAGTCTGAAGACAGAGCACCAACACAGAGCTCTTGCAAACTGGCAAAAGAAGGGTGAGTTCTCGTTTTTTTAGAACTTCACCTGGGCTCTTCCAGGATATTTTTATAAACTGGGGTATGGTTTCCTCAAGTGGTTCTATGGTCTGAAGGGCACATTTTCTCCTCTCTGAATTTATTAACATTAAAAAAGGAGTTATAGAATTTAGGGCAAAAGTGCCATTTCACTGATGCACTATAGAACTCTAACTCTAAATATAGAACTTCATTTGTTGTTGTTAACTGCTGTCAAGTCAACTTTGACTTAAGGTGACCCTATGAGTGAGAGACCTCCAAGTCACTCTATCATCAACAGCCCTGCTCAGGTCTTGCAGTTTCAGGAACATGGCTTCCTTGAGTCTATCCATCTATAATGCAGTCTTCTAATCTTCTTACTGCCTTCTACCTTTCCAAGCATTATTGTTTTTTCTAGTGAGCCATGTCTTCTCATGATATGGCCAAAGTTATAAAAGTTTTGGTTTAATGATCCTGACTTCTAGGGACAGCTCAGGTTTGATTTGCTTTAGAACCCATTTATTTGCCTTTTTAGCAGTTCACAGTATTTGTAGAACTCTTCTCCAGCATCACATTTCAAAATAGTTGATTTTCTTCAACCAAGAACACACTACCAAATCTATTGTTTACAACCAAGCCTTCTGATACAACCACATGTGGTCAGACCCACAAGACAGAGACTCAAAACGCTTGGATTTACAGTAGACATTTCTCAAACAATACCTGCCTAAGGAGGTGAAGAAATAAATCAACAAGGCAAGATTAATGCCCATGAACCATCTGCTACAAGACAGAACAAAAACACTAAATGACAGAACACCCCTAGTGGTCACCTAGGGCTCGTCTACACTATTAAATCCCCTGAATCCCCCTGCGAATTCACCCAAATCTGCGGCAATCAGGCCACACATGACATGGCCTTTTCTCTGAATCTGGGGCAATTTGGCCACATGTTGCATGGCCCAGATTTGGGGCATTCTGGTATATTTTATCTAAATGTGGAGTATGGGGGATTTAGGGTTTTCTTCACATTTTTGCCACCATCACCATCACCACTAATTTTAAAGCTTGGGGCAGTTCCCAGCCAAAGGGAGAGATTTTCTCCCTTCCCTGGCTTGGCTGTGCTGGCTCCACCCACTTTCTCCTCTCCCTTTGGCCAGGAACTGCCTCTTGAGGTTTAAATTATGGTCAAGGTGGCAGTGGCAGCAGTGGACGAAACTCTGCAGGGACAGTGAAGACAAGGTACCCCATATCCCTGTTGAGAATAACAATGCGCAGGGCTTTGGGGGAATACGGGGGCACGTGGGCAGATCTCCATTTGGAATTTTTGACTCACATATAGACGAGTCCCCACAGTGCCCAGCTGAAACCATTCAAATGCATCATCAATGAGCTACAACTAATTCTGGAGAATCACATGTCCCCCTCACAAGCTCTGGGAGGAAGGGCTTTATTGTTCTACAGAAAGCCTCCACATCATAAACAACTATCCACTTACAACAGGATACATAACATGGGTGGTAATACAGGGACAAGACCCTGCCACAAACTCAGTTGCCAACTCTGTCCCCACATCTACTCTGGGAGCAATATTACAGGGGCCAATAACATCACCCACAACATCAGAGGTGCATTTACCTGCTCTTCCTCCAATGCGATATATGGCATCCTATGTCAGCAATGCCCCTCTACACTGGACAAACAGGACAGTCTCTGCACAAAGGATAAATGGACACAAATCTGACATTAGATATGGCAATACCAAAAAAACAGTTGCAGAACATTTCAGCCTTCCTGGATATACAGCAAGGGATTTACAGGTCACAATCCTTGAACAAACAAACTACAAAGGAAGACTAGAAAGAGAAACAGTTGAATTGAATATATACACAAATTCCAATCCATTAGCAGAGGTATGAACAAAGACAATGGCTTTATGGCACACTATATGTATTAACACAAGAGTCCTCACTAGTGCACATGTAACAAAAGGAATCTTTTCAGAGGGAGGTTTGAACCATGTGAAACTGACTTTTGGTAAGCAAATTTATTGTTTTCACACACCAACACTAACTGACCACTGAAAAGATCTGAAAGACCTGTATCATCCCACACAGACCTTTGAAAATTTAGGGCAAGAAACATGATTTGCATCTTTCTGGATCCTATTACATTCTATCTCACTCTCACAACTGTATAAATATGCTTTATACCTGAGGCCTTAATATCACTCTGTACTGCAAAGTGGGTTTATACCCAGAAAAACTCATGCTAAAATAAAAACCAGTTAGTCTTAGGACACTATCAGTCTAGCATGTAGAAACGCTGTACAGTAATTTTCAAGTTAGGAAAGCAGTGGCATTATTACACTTACTATTGCACATTGCTGTAATCATGCAAAATAACTGCTGCAGAATCATTGCACAATGACCACTAGCACTGTAAGAATGGGAATTTACTTCTGTGATTTTGCTTGGGTGAGATTTTGGCGGTTCTCATGAGAAGACGCGAGTGTGCTTAAAACTCCAAAAACACCTAAATTAACAAAATAAATGAATACAGAAGCTCTGAAACAAACCTAAAAATGTTGAAACTAAACAGGAAAGTTCATAAAAACAGCATCCTGTGCTTTGTTTTTGCATTCTCACCTGGAAGTCTTCTCGCCGAGGACTGCCCACTCATGCTGTAATCTTGTGATTACAACGGGATGTGTTTTTGCACACCCTCAATACCATGAAAAAAGCGATATTGACAAACTTTTTTTGACAATGGGAGAAAGGTGGCATATAAATTAAATAAAAAATAAATGATCTGGAATATCCTACAAATGATCCAGAATATCCTACAAACCTGGAGGGTGGGAGAGTAGGAAAAGTAGCACAGTACAGGAGGTTTGTAGAGCCCTTGGTGGCCCACCATCCATGGTTGCTGGACAAGTTTTGGTTTGGTGAGCCGGGAACAGGGCTTGGGATTTTGGGAAATTATCAGGAGCGAAAAAGTGTTCCTGTCCCACAATCTCCACTCTTGCCCCCATCCCATCTCAGTCCTGCCACAATCACCCTCCTCATCACACTTACCTTCTCTTCCATGGAAAACGCATCCCAGGAGTGAATGGAGTTCTACCAGAGCTCCCTTCACTTCCTGGATCAAAATCACGTCGATTCTCACGAGAAGACGCGAGCATGGGAAATATAAAAATAAAAAGAACCAAAAATCATAACAGCAAGTACAAAAACACACTTTAAAATATACAAGTAACTCGGGGAGGGTCATAAAAAGTGTGTCACTTACCTGGATGTCCTGATCGTACCCAGAAGTCCTCTGGCAGGGACCGCCCATTGACGCTGGGATCTCGCCAGCATAATGGGGCACTTTTTCACTCTCAGGAACATCCATGACAGAAATGGAATGGGAGATCTATCGATGGCTTCTCCCATCAATAAAAAGCAGTGCCAGCGGAATGGCAGCTAAATGAGTGCATAACGAGGGGGGAATGACGTCTGAAAAGGGAGCCCTTTTGCGATCTCCTGTCATTCGTGTAATGCCACTTTTAACGCATCTGATAATCTCCTTGGTCTACATCTACCAAATCCTTGCTCAGTCATGGCAGGGATTACCATGGGATCTGGGAACTGTAATTGATAAAATAATTTTTCCATGCTCCAGTCAAAGGTGTGCCATGCTAGTCTAGCTGCCTCTATATAATGCTAGGGGAGTATTGCTCCATTCCTGCCCTACTTGTGGGTTTTCCAGACTGCAGGACCTAGAGTTATCAGGTCAGCACTTTCCCATTCCTTGAAATTTCAGGGCCAATGTCTGAGATGAAGGGGTGGGTCTTTATGAAGTCACACAAGGAGCAAAGCCTTGTGTAACAATTGCAGTGGAATGCACTGCCTCGTAATGTGGTGGAGTCTCCTCCTTTTGGAGGTTTTTAAGCAGAGGCTTGATAACTATCTGTCGGGAATGATTTGATTGTGTATTCCTGCAAGGCAGGGGGTTGGATTGGATGGCCCTTGTGGTCTCTTCCAACTCTATTATTCTATGATTTCTATATATTGTTATATTGTTCTATACTGTATGTTGCTATGCATATTGTTATGTAAAAAACACTTTATGTTCAATTTAGAAAATGGCCAGTTTAACTGGTTTTGTGTCTATTCATGTGTGTTAAGAGAAGATGGGTGTCCAGGCTTCCAGGCTAACTCACAGAATAAAACCAGGCTTTTTCCTTCTCCAGCAATGGTTGGTCTGAGATTTGTCTCTCTGCCTGGAAATCTGCAGAAGAATTTCAATTTCCTGAAACTTCAGACCAGTCTTTCTTAACCTTTTTACCCTTGAAACAATTTTCAGGTCTCAGGGAACCCCTACCTAATTTTTTTATATCTACAGCATGAATAGTAATATATATATATATATATATATATATATATATATATATATATATATCTCAATATCTCACAGAACCTCTAGCAACCGCTTAGGGAACCCTAGGGTTCCAGGAAACCCTGGTTGAGAAACCCTGCTTCAGACAGTGCCTTGAGACATATGGTACCAACTCTGATGAACAAGAGAGGCATTGGGCTTGATCCAGCATGGCTTTTCTTATGTTCTTAGCTTTTCTCATATGTATACACACACACCTCCTCTGCCCACATACTTCACAACTGATTCCCGGTTTTAATGTAACAAGGCCCAAAGAGAAGACTATCCTTAATAAATTTATGATACTTAATTAGCTCGGCCGTTAATGAATCAGCATCTTTACGGTAACCTGGTCATTAAACATAGACTGAAATGGCATCCTGGCCATGGCTGCGTTATCTCTTCCAGCTACCCAGGCTCTGCGGGAAGAGGGAGGGAACAGCATAAAATATTGGTGGCACAACATCGCTCCTGCGATTAAAGGAAGAAATACATCAGGTATGGCAACCTCCTGCAAGATCTATGGCCTTGCTCTTGATGACCTTAAATTTTCTGAGCTTTCATATGAGGAAATGGGGTTCGATTAAAGAGAGTCTGCGGGGAGTAGCCCAAGAAAGTCAGTGCCTGTTTTTCTGGGGAGAGAACTGGTTTAAGAAGGACAGTAGAGAGGACTGCAAGGTAGACACAGGGGGGCTGTTTGCCAGAACTGCATTGAAATCGGTGATGAAAGAGCTGAGAGGGGGCTTGGAAAGGTCACTGCCTGCAGTGCAAATGACCCGAGTATATGAATGGATAGCATGAACCTCAATACTGTATTGCATCCATTCAAATATTCCCAGCTCTTGACCTTCCTGTTTGCTGCAGAAAGGAATGAACTTGTGGCCTTAAGCTCTGATTTCTTGGCTATGGGTAACAAGTGAGTGAATTAGGTAGCTCTTCTTAGGGCACAACCATTTCTACCAGTAGGCTGTCAGGTTTATGGGCCCTCAAAAATTAGAGTCACTGGTGCAATGGTGGATTGGATCCAGGCTTCTTCTGACAGACCTCTTCAGGTCCATTGGATTTAGGCCACTCATGGTGAGTAATGGAAGTCCTGCTGGTTTCACTGGATCTACTCTGATCAAAACTAGCTTCAGCCGTGATGTTCTGTAACTCCTCTTCCAACAGCTAATAGACATCTCATGCAGTTGCTAAAGCCTAGAAGCTGGGATTCAGGCCAAGTCACTGAGGTTCATAATGACAGCATTATGTGTGTGTGGCAGTGGGAGGGGATATTTAGGGCCAAACTGTTAGTTACACAATGCATTACATGGCTTGTCCTTGTAGGCTTGGGTTCCCCCTTTTAAGATAATAGTCACTGGGTATTAATTTAAGTCCAGAATACAAGTGTACAGAGAAAGAGAAGTTCTCTGGGAGGAATCTGCTTCAGCCACAAAAATCTAGGCTGTCTGCAACCTCCCAGAGGGCCTTTTCGGTAATCGCCCCCAATTTATGGAATGGCCTGCTGAATGAGATCCATCAGTTGACAAGCTTGAGTAGCTTTAAAAAAGAACTAAAGATGGATCTCTTTTGCCAGGCCTTTCCTGATTAGATCCCGGCCTCAGGATCTCAGTCTCCTGGCTTTTTAAAATCATGTATATATTTGCTTTTAATGTGTTTTTAGTTAGAAAGTTTTAATTTTATAGTGTTTAATGTCTTTTTATGGGGGAGGGTGGGGGTGGGGGTGTTTTTAGTCATTATTACAATGTTTTAATTGTTGGAAGCCGCCCCGATTGTTTTTAGCAGAGGGGCGGGGTATAAATAAATGTTGTTGTTATTATTATTATTATTATTATTATTAGTTCAATCTATTCTGCTTGCATTGCAATTTTAATGAAAATAATCACACACACACAACCAACATCACAGCTCAAAAATTGCTCTTTGCCATGAGAGAAGCTACTGTTGATGCAAGTAGCTCCTTTTTAAAGGTCCAAAATAGCAGCTTTGGAATGGTAATGGGTGAAACCATGTTGCATTGGGACCAAGTTGCAGAAAGAAAGGATTAAAAGTACATGGTGTACAGTATATTAAGAAAGGGTTAAAAGCACATCAGATACAGTATATTACTATTTTAAAAGCAGGAGAAAAGAGATGCACAAAGCAAACTGGCATGCTTAACCCAGCATGCATTTTGATCATCAGTTTGCTCCACATGCGTATTTATTTACTTTTAGCTACATTTATAGCCTGCTTTTCCTCCAAGATACTATACTTGGTTTTGCTCCACTTTATCCTTGCAACAACAACCCCATGAAGTAGATCTGAAAGAGAATAGCCAGAACTTTAAAAAGTTACTTTTTTGAATGGTAGCACTTGAATCTCCCTAGTCATCATGAATCCCTCCCATATTTGGGAGTTGTTAAAACATAACTTACCCAAGCTTTCAGAATGACATGCCAAGGTTCACCTCAATGAGTTTCATGGCTCAAGGGGGAATAAATCCTGGTTCTCCCAAGTCTCAGTCCAAGACTCATAACCACAATACTACACTGATTCTCGCTGTTTTTATGGTCTTTGCTACTGCAGCCTGGAGAACTTGATTGCCCAAGTTGAATTTGCTTGGGATTCCCATTGTCCTTTGGTTGCTCCTGAGCCCCCTTACTATAGGATTCCCTTTCCCAGGTTGCCAAGTATTGATTTTGAAGCTTCTTGTGGGGGTGGGGGAATAGGTTAATGAACCTGGGGCCAGTTAGTGGGTAGAATCTGACACACTACACTGGATCTAGGTAGGGTGGTAAGGCAGAACGAAGGGTAAGACTAATCCTATGCATGGAACTAGCATAAATGAAGTACCAAACCTGTTCTGAAGGCTCAAATGAAGCCTTCAGAGAAGCAGGGATCAACGTGATATGCCACAGGGACACCACCCCTCACTTTGCATTTATTATTCAGATGCTTAGGTTCCTTGACTCAACACAGCATCCCAACCACAAGGAGCCCTGGGAAACTGCCATTTTGAAGGTGCTTGATATCCATAGCAAGGAGCCTGGTGTGCTCTGGAAGAAATGATACAGGTCAACCCCCATAGCTGCCAATTTGGTATACAGTTTCACTTATCCACATCCAAAAATATATCTTCTGTCTAGGCATTTCTAGGTCTTCTATTGTGATTCTATGGTCTACTTCTGGCATTCTTCTCAGTGAAAATAATAGGGTTCCTTATTATCCACAGTTTCAGGTATCCACAGGGTGTGTGTGTCTTGGAATGTATCCCCCGTGGATATAGGAGTCGACCTATATATCCCAGAGTCCCTGGCACTTTTGACACTGACGTTGCATCATTCATGTTGCAGGGAGCGTAGGTCCATTGGAGAATCCAAGATTCCCTGAGTTTCCTTCCTGGCCCTGCTGAATTGCAACTCCCACAAGCCCTCACCAACAATCAGTGGTGGATTCTTTACAGACCAAGCTGGAGACTATTTTAAGGGGCAGACAGTGCCTTTTCATAGCACCACCAAGCACTGTGAACCACACAAACTGATATTAATTTACAAGCCAGGTAACTATGAAATTCAGCAATGTCACTAATTAACAGGAGCTGGTTTATGAAGCAACCCTACTCATCCACACCGCCCCCTCCCACCACTATTCAACTGTGCATGCCTTTACATGTCTACTCAGAAATAAGCCCCATTAAATTCAGGAAGAGTTACTCACAGGCAAGTGTTTATAGCACTGCACTTTAAGTATATGAACTGGCCCCCTTGTACCTTAATTGGCATGCCACATTGTTCAAGCATTCTACTTGGTGAAAAGTCTGCAGCTGGCTCTCAGTGACTTGGCCTAGATGTCACATTTAGGCCACTAGTCCCATTTTATTTTACTTTTTAAAAAAACATTCTGGCCACCCATTCCAAATCTGTATGGGGGGGGGGAAGGCAGCTATCCCAGTGACGGGACAGAAGGGATCAATATGGAAGATGTTAGTTTTCCTGCTTGGCCGGCAATTCTACTCTCCTCTTTCCTATCCCTGTAGATCCTGTAGGTAGCAGGTGGGTGGGTGAGTGAGGTGGAGGTGTTTTTGGATGGTATCTCTCAGCATTGGGTTATGAGGTTGAAGGGCGATAAGCACTGCAGTACAAGAAGACCAGAGAGCCACATAATTCCCCACCAGTGCTGTAGACTAATTTACTGGGCCTCTTGGCTCCATTTTCTCAGCAATTCAGAGGCTGTAAGGACAGAAGCAGCCTGGCCTCAAAGTGATTGTATAAAGTTGAATGACTCCCCTCCACACTCCCCGCTGTAGTTTCCACTCTCTCCTTTGTGTGGTTCATCTTCTGAAGCACATGGTAGGAAGATGTCCTATGGAAATCCCAGTGCGCAAGGGGTCCTTGATTTAAGCAGGTTATGACAGTTTTATGGTTCATCCTCAAGTGAGCTGAGACAGCCCCAGTAACTTTTTAGCATCACTTAAGTTCAGTCTCGCAAGTTGCATTAGAACCCCGGGTCCCAGAGGCAAATGCAGCAATTGTACAGAGTGCACTAAATCATGGTGCCACTCAGTAACTAAAAGTTCCTAATAAATAATTTTTACAGGGAATGCAGTCCATATATTACAGAGGGCTAGATGCCTACATATTTCAAGCCAATTGTCATATTTGACTAGCTCTCTTTCTACGCAGCCCTGTCAAGACGCCAAATGACTGCTCAAATATGGGAGACCTTTTGGATTTGGCAATCATTAATTTCCCAGAGACTAAATAAGGTTGACTTTTAATGCAAAGCCGTTTGTAAGTGAACATGGCACTCCGGCTTGCACACAAAATAAACCAGCGTCCATCGTTTTTCTTGGCAGAGAGGAAATGCTCTGCTGTTACAGAATGCAAATTCCTGTGGTCAAGATACAAGGAGGTGGGCCTTGCTGGTTCTTCTTGCTGAACCATCAGATGTTGATATGGTCACCCTGGCTGTATGGTAATGCTTGGTTTACAGCTAGATATTTGAAGCAATATACACTACTCTGTACTGGGCAGGCTATTTTTGCCTGTGTCTGGGCGGTGAGCATGTGGCCCTCCAGATGTTGTTGGTCTGCAGTTCCCATGATCCTTCATCACTGATTGTTAGTGAGAGCTTATGGGAGTTGCAGTTCAGCAGTGCCAGGAAGGCTATACATTTCCTCCCACCTTTGACATGGAAAGTCAGGGAACCTTGGATTCTCCAAATGTTCTTGGACTACACTTCCCATCAGTGATGACCACTGGACATACTTATGGGGGATGACGGGAATTATGGGTACAGAAACTTCTGGGGAGACACAAGTTCTTTACCCTAAATTTTTATCTTAACTTTTGGTAAGGGAGGCATAGTTTAACGGTTCAGTAGCACACACTTTACAGGGAATTTTTTGAAGGCACAGTACGCATCACACCCTTTTTTGCTCAAGACCCCTATCTTGGACAAATGTACAGGAAAATGTGTGTGCATTTTTGTGCAGACTTTTTGGGCCTAATTTGCAAACATTATAGAGAAACAGGCCAAAACAAACTTATAATTATGAAAGTAAGACTGAGCAAAACTAAAACTGACAGATTCAACCGACCCAAAACCAAGCAAGCAAGCATCTTCCAAATGTCAACATCCAGTGTATGAGTGGGAAATGTATAAGGCCCAATTGGCAAATTTAAGCAGCAGGACTGACTGAATTCAGCCTAAAGTACCCTTTGGCTGCACACCTGCCACTGGGCCACATAGGGAGAGACTATACGTACTGTAATGGTTGAATGAACAGCCTCATACAAAGGGGATCAAATTGCAGTTAAATCCAACATCTTTGTGGGACATTTGACATTTATGAGGTTTACTTTTCTTTCCATTTTTTTTAACTGCATGGCATTCAGTTACAATGCTTTATACTCTCAGTGTAAGAGAGGCATCTCCATAAGCACAAAGGCAGGAGCTAGAGACCAAACTATGTGAGCTGATTTAGATGTTTAGGTGAGATACTTTTGTGATGCACGAAGCTGCCAGTGTGGCTCCTTATCTCCTTGCAAAGGTGACATCAACACCTATAACACATGCAGGAAAGAGTTTGGGAAGAATATAGGCCCTTCCCATGCCAGGGGAACCTTCCCTTTTGGAAAGTGAAAACACTGGTGTCAGGAGGAGTCTCAGGGTTGCACTCCTCCCATGTCACAAAAGACTTACATGTAATGCAAGATGGTATAGGAAGGTGTTAATAATAATAATAATAATAATAATAATAATAATAATATTTATTTATACCCCGCCCCTCTGCTAAAAACAATCGGGGCGGCTAAAAACAATCGGGGCAGTTGTGAGAGGTATCAACCTTACCATGCCTATATTCAGTACTTGCTAGTTTGTATGTCTCTGTAAGAGTTTAGGTATAGCATGTATTCATGACCTTTCCTGTTTTTGATCTTAGGGCCTTACCGCACTATGAAGAAAAGCAGCAAAGCACCAGGAATGTTCCATCTTTCCTGCTGCCTTACCATATGATGTCAGCGTTCTTTCATTCCCGTCCCATGGGAGACAGAGGTTAAACAACATCTTTTGCTAACCAGAAAAATCTGTTTGCTAAAAGATGCAGTTTTACCTCAGTCCCCTACGGGATCGGAACAAAAGAACACCAGAAGAATGCCAATGCCATGCAGTAAGGCAGCAGGAAAGACAGAATGTTCCTGCTGCTTTGCTGCTTTTCTTCAGAGTGCGGTAAGCCCTTTAGTCACACCTTCTCTCTTCCTGCATGAGTTATCCTGTAGTTACCCTGAGTTTGTTTATCCTTCATTTTGTACTCTGCTATTCTCTCTTTCATGTTTGAAGAGCACATGTCAGCGGAGCCTCTCACCATGAGATGTTATGGAACCTGCAGTATTTGTAAGTAAGCCTACTTCATATGTTTTCATTAAATAAAACTAGGGGCTTATCTACATTGGCCAAATACTCTGGCTTGCCCCCATTCCAGAGCCCTGCAGTCCAATTGCCGCAAGGTTTTTGCCCCATTCCTCACCACCCCAGGGCAGATACAGGACAGGAATGGGGGCAAGCTAGGATGTGAGCCATTTGCGCCAATTTAATGTGTTCCTGCTGGGATGGAATGGATCGGGCCCTGCATGTCTGTGAGAGCCTGTCCCGGCAGGCCAGCTCCTGCCAGTTACCCTTGCTCTGCCTGTTCTGGGCAGCAGGTCTGCAGCATGTGACCATGGATAGTCACATGCATGGGGCATGTCACATGGTGCGGCTGGCTGCGCGGACTTGGCAGAGCAGGGAAAATGGTGATGCTGGCAGCTGCAGCAATGGACTGGCGTTCCTGTGTGGACACTGGCCTGTTTTGGTTTTTTAGGTAATGGGGCGGAACAGGCCACCTCTGCAGCCAGAATATGCCGGCAGGACTATGAACTCTTAAATTCCCCAACATTATTTTCAAAAGCAGCCTTAAAAACTTTCTAAAAGTTATACAGAATGAAGTGGTAAATTGAGAAGGTGAAAGTCTGCACTACAAGACACGCACAACTTGAACATCAGGGAGAAAAGTTCAGACATAAACTAGATGTGAGTCATGATGTTAATGGTGTGATTGCAGTTATGCACACGCACACGCACACACACACTGCTCAGACTATATGTTCAACAGTTTAAGTAGCAGATAAGAGAGCAGGTAGTGGCTGGGATCCAGGATTTTTGGTGCTCAGGGAAGAGGGAATTAGTCCTTTTCAATATGGTACCAGTGAAACTTTTCCACACCCAAACTCCTTTTATTAAAATCAAAGAAAAATTCTGCAAGATCAAAACAAAGGGCTATCCCATTCCATTTCTCCCCAATAGTCAGCCAATGAAAGCTTATCCTTCTGGGGTGCAACTTGGTTAGCGAACAAGCTAGGATCTGAAAACTATCACAGGGAAATGTGGGTTGTTTAGAAGTGGAAATGGATGCTAACAATCTCGTCCTCACCTCTAATAAAGCTGCTGCTGGTGGAATAAACTGGGGAACGAAAAAGTCCAAAGAGAGGAGTGTGCAAAGCTATGAGCAGGAAATCACATGAGGTTTTGCTCACTTAGCAGACTTCTCAAGGATTCTTATTGGCTGTAGCTAGAGAAAAGATGCTAGGCTTACTGTACATGAGCATTGATGTCACACTGATCCAGGAAGGCTCTGCTTATATTCTTAGCAAATAGGGAAACCCTACATTCAAACCCTACATGGAGTGCTCTGACACATCCCAAACTGTGCAGGGCTCTTGCCGGTAGGGTGAGACTAGGCTTCTGCACTTCTTCCCATTTCTCTCTTTCTTTCTCTCTTTTAAATAGCAGGAGGAAATAAATTTAAAATACTTCTAGGGCTGATCTGAATTCTCCCTCTGAGCCCCTCCTGTCTCTTCACACTACATGGCCAATCCTCCTTCTTTCTCTGCCCTCTGATGTTAGCATGGTGAGGGGCCTGGATAAGGATTCTCCATTGGAATCTCCTACGTCGAGATTGGAGCATGATCTCTAACCTCAGGAGTGGTTTACCAATCCATTCCATGGCTGTTGTGATGCTTTTCTACAGACTGTAGGATTGCACTGAAAATGCACAGCTGATACATTGAAGATGCAGCAAATGTGGCGCAATCACAACACCAGTGGAATGCAAAAGGATGCCAATATCAGACGATGATGTCCTTTTACATTTCACTGGTGTTATGCCAATGTACCCTTTTATTGATGGCTGAAGCCGTCAATAGATCTCCCATCCCTTCTTGGTGCCAGCATTGCTGGCGTGCGAAACCTTGGGCCATTTAAATCTCGTCACTGCAGTGAGAATGGCCAGTCCGGCCCAAACGCTTCTGGGTGAGATCGGGACATCCAGGTAAGTTTCACTCTTTTTATTACCCTCCCTGGGTTACTTGGGACTTTTAAAGTGTGTTTAGGTGTTTTTTAAATGTGTTAGTTTTGTTTTTACTTTTGAATTTCCTGCGGGACAAAATCTCACGGGATTTCAAACGAGGACATGAATGGGGCTCCATTCACTTCCTCTTTATTGCCAGGGCTGCCTTTGCCAGGAGAGGAAGGTAAGTGCCGGGGGTGGGGAGCGTTCTTTTGCCACGTCTGATAATCTCCATTGTGATGGCTCCCCCCCCCCACTTTAGCAGCCTGCCTCCTTTTCAAGTTCAAATCTGCTTCTCTATGCCTCTTTTTCTGCCCTGTTCTGGCCTCCCCCTCCTCAGACTGTACCAACAAGCCTGAAGGTACCTCACAGGCACATTAGGGTGGCTAATTTGTTATTCTCCATACAGAGCTTTGCAAATAAAGAATGCCAAGCAGTATAACGAATTGGTGGCTACTTATGGACTGTAATCTTGCGTCTCAGGCACCAAGGGAACAGTGGTTGCCATCATAACAGAAGATTTGCAGCTGAGGGTGCATGGAGAGGTCAGGCCCTATATTTCTCCAAAGGCATAAAATAATAATAAATATACATTGGTACACACACACACTCACACACACCATTTGGTGTGACTTAAGGCTATGATCTTTCCTTCCACTTTTCTTTTAACATAAGAAGATATATACAGTGAAGGTTCATGTGGCCATTTTCACCCACTTGGTTCTAAGTGCACATCAATTTACATTCTAAGTAAGGTTCAAAATGGGGTGAGATTGGGATGGGGTTGCTATCCAGCTTCCTTTCAGGTGGACCTAAATCTATTCCACTTCTTGTAATGTGTGTAGCTGACTCTGGCCTGGTTTGAAATGTGCAAAAACTTCATTACTTTGATTCCTGACTGTAACTGGGTAAAACTGTGGAATGGGTTTCTTCCCCCAGTTTGTGTGGGGTGTGTTCCCAACTCCTTTGCACAATGCAGCACTGGATTTGAGGGGACCAACTTCTTGGAAACCGAAGCAGTTAAAGCCTTTGTGTCACCTCCAAGCCAAAGGCAGCTGTGAGGTCAGAAAGACAGACAATACCAAGGGCTTGCCTAGATGAAAAGATACAATTCTGATTCCTGTGTATTAATGCAAATTTGCACTTGCGTTCATTTGTCTCCCTAGTTTTTTTTTTTTTTTTTTTGCAAAATCGCTGGTATGTGAAGCTATCCATGTTTGATGTTCACATGGAGCCATGCCTGATATTCAAGATGATGGGTGGGAGTGAATTGCTTATGTTATTATTCTCAACCAGTTGCTGTTGATGCACAGTATTTTTTTTACTGTAAATCTAAGGTGCACAAGTGCAACTTTCCATTTAAAAAGCTGTTTTGTCACCTCAGCACAGCAAAAAAGTGCACCTCAAAATGGCACTTCCATTTTGGAAGCACCTCAAAATAGCGCTTCCAGCCATGTTGTGGCCGGCAAGCCTGCCCCCTCACATGTCTGGCCATTCAGTTGTTCACTTTCGCTCTTATCTGGGAAGGCACTGTGCTGCAATTCAGTTGTCCTAATGAACGTTTTCCCCCCCCCATTTAAAAAAAACATACACAAAGGCTTCTCCCACTTAATTTTTGGCCCCTCTTCTTCTGAATATGGCAAATCATTGTGGGATCTCTTTAGGACAAAAGGTATTCTCCTCAAATTCTATGAAGAGTTTATTCACCATCTAGACAACCCTCAAGAATCAGGATAAACTGCCATTCTGAAGGCAAAACTCCATCTTGAGTAGGAAACCTTGATAGTATTTTTGTGTTTTGGGAGATTATCAGATGAGTGCCTAAAAATGTTGTTATGGCACTATATTTTACAGTGTTTGTGTTCTGTAACAATGATACAATTTTTTGCACGCTGCTGTGATAACAATACAAAATCACCCCAAGAATCCAGCAATACTAGTGCTCGTGTTGCTTACTTCTGCGTTTCTCCAGGAACAAGATTTTGGCATGTCTCACAAGAGTATGTAAGTGTGCTAAAAAGCCCCCAGACACCAAACTTAAAAAAGAAAACATTTAGAAAAGAACAGATACATGTTTAGAAACTTGCAAGCAAGACGGGGAGGTTCATAATAAGAGTGTACAGTACCTAGTTTTCCTGTTTGCACCCGGAAGTGTTCTTGTGGGACTGCCCACTGATGCTGGAATCATGCCAGCAGAATGGAGCACCTTTTTGCACACATGAAAATCCAGAACACAAACACAATGGGAAATCAATTTTTGACTTCTCCACAACAATAAAAAATATCTCCCTTGTAACAAGAGCAGAACACTTGCAGAACGCAGGGGCATGATGTTGTCTGATAAGGAAGCCCTTTTTGCAATCTCATGGCATTGTTATAATGTTGTTTTTGATGCATCTGATAATCTCCTAAGAGAGCCAGTGGACAGCTAGGGCAAGTGGGGTCATTCCAGGAGCTGGAAATCCTGCACTACAGCTCAGGAGAATGGGAGCTCTGTGAACTTAATTTAACCTTTCGGTAGTCTGGGTCTCCCCATATCAGCTCCCACCCAGCTGAGAAAGGAATCCTGACTATCTTCAAACATTGTTTGGAGATAACGGTAGGGGATGCCCTGTGTATGTAAACTCCACCATTATTTCCAGTCAGTGATCAATGATAATCTTCTTCAGGTCTTAGTTGGCACTTCCCATAAGCCCTGGGTATGAGTGATTTGGTCTTTTGCCGTTTCACTGCTTGGGAGAAGGGGCACAGGAATGGGGCTTGGTTCTGGGTCAAGGTGCTGGATAGAAAATCTCCAACCATATATGATATTCCTAGATTTATCACCTGACATTTCCCCCCCTCTCAACCAAGAGCTTGTGTGGCCAAAACTCCCTGGATGGGCAAGATGTGACCCTCCAAATGTTTTTAGACTGCAGCTCCCATAACCCTTCACTATTGTCTATACTAGCTAGGGCTGATGGGAATTATAGGCCAAAAACATCAGCTGGTTCCCAAGTGGCTTACTCCTGCCCTGCATTTTGCTGCTTCCGGGATGTCTATTGACCCATTGGCTCAAACAGTTTGGAAAGAAGGGAGATCAGAAAAAGCTGCTGCAGTTCTTCCTACAGTTTGTCATCCTTGTGCATAGTCTTATAGGAAGATCAGGGAGATCCTGTGCAATTTCTCTTCTAAAGCCAGTTTTGGGATTTGTATATTAACCTACACATCTTTGCATGTAACAGATGGATGCATGTATGTGGACTGCATACAGGAATTGCAGCATGCATGCCTGTGGAACCCATAGTGTGCATGTATCTATGTACACACACAGACACGTGTGTGTGTGTTGTGGTGTGTGTGTGTGTGTGTGCATATTACCTTTCTTCTAAACCAGTTTCCATTTTAAAATACAGTGGGCCTTTAGTATCCGCTGGGGGTTGGTTCCGTTGACCTTCCGTGGACACCAAAAACCTGTGGATGCTCAAGCCCCATTATATACAATGGTATAGTAAAATTGGCAAAATCAAGGTTTGGGTTTTTTGGAATTAATATATATATATATATATATATTCAAACTGTGGTTGTTGAATCCATGGATGTAGAATCCATGGATAAGGAGAGCTTTCAGATAATTTATTAGATTTATATACTGCCTACCTGCCAAACCATCCATTTTTTTTTTACATTTCAGAATGATGGCTTTCAGTCAAAGGAATGGGATATAAAAGAGAAAAGGGACAGTGAGAGAAAAGGAAGATAAATGCATTCATTTCCAATGCCAATTAACTGTTCTGTGCCTTTAAGTTGGCTCCAACACTCTCCTAGGTTTTTCTTGGCAAGATTTATTCAGAGGGGGTTTGCCTTTGCCTTCCTCTGAGGCTGAGAGAGTGTGATGCGCCCAAGATCACCTAGTGGATTTCTGTAGCCAAGTGGCAATTTGAAGCCTGGTCTCCCATAGTCCTAGTCCAGTACTGAAACCACTATACCACATTGCATCAGATGATTCTAGAAGAGCTGCACAGCTTCTGATTCCAGCCAGAGCTAAAAGAGTAGGAAGAATTTGTAAAAGTTTTGATACAAATCACTGCCTCTAAGACTTTTTGACATGTCTCTGCACAATTAATTTTTATTTCTATTTTATTTATTCATTTATCTTATATCCTGCCTTCCTCCCAGTATATGACCCTTATTCTCTTATGATTTTAGAAGAAAAGAGTCGGTACGAAAGAATGATGGGGGAACTACCACGAGTTGGATTGCTATCTGAGGACCTTATCAGACAGACAAAATACAGCATCATAATAACACCACGTAACCGCAAAAGGGCACGCGTATCAGACAACATTGCCCTTTTGCACTTATATCCCTGCCAAAACCCGTGGTTTTTAATTGACAACTTAAGCCATCAATAGATTCCCCCTGCTGCTTTTTTGCTGGCATTGCCAGTGTGTGAAACCTCAGGCCATTTAACTCTCGTACTTACCCCAACAATGGCTGGTCTGGCGCAAACACTTCTGGGTGAGATCAGGACATCCAGGTAACTTTCCCTCTTTTTATGACCCTCTCTGGGTTACTTGGGACTTTTAAAGTGTGTGTGTGTGTGTGCTTTGTGCAACTTTTTGTATGTCTTTCTTGTTTTTAATTTTGAATTTCCCACGCGACAAAGTCTCACGGGATTTTGAGCAAGGAAGCGAACGGTGCTCTTTATTGCCGGGGAGCCTTTGCTGGGAAAGGAGGTAAGTGCAGGAGGTGGGGAGCATTCTTTTGCTGACATAGAAATGGGTTTTTCTATGCCAGAAAAAGAATGTTTTAAACTTGTTAATCTAATAAAGTCTTGAGACTGAAGACAGGTGATAGTTGTATTGAGTGTTAGGGGATTCTTTGAAAGAGGTGTGATTGTCCATGGTGTGGACATTCAGCTTCCCACCACTGTTGACGAACAGGTTATACAGAGTTCTGTAGTGCTTCGAACAATCTGCAGAAATTGTTTGAGCAGAGCTGACAGGACGATGAAAGAAGTCTGTGTATACATCCTTGAAAACAATGCTGCTATCACACCATCTTGAACTTGTAATGCTTGGTTTGAAGGCACAGGAGGCAGAAATTCTACTGAAGCTAAACAGGATTGGGTCGAATGGGTGTTTAGATGGGAAACTTACAGAAAAGAACCAGACGGATGTCTGTGGGTGTTCTAGTGGGAAGAATGTTACAGTTAAAAAAATAATAATAGAAAGACCTATTTGCTTTTTCCACTTATAGATCTTGTACTGAATCTCTGGCTTTTCTTCGCAAACAAAGATTCAGGAAGGACTCATCCCGCGCTTTCTGCAAGTGCGCTGATGACTAAAAAGGCCAATCCGAGATAAACAAGTCCAGTTGCAAAAAGCACAGCAGAAGGTCTCCTTGGGTGATGTTTTTGGGTTGTGATTCTTTCTGCGTTGTCGTTTCTCTTCAAGACTTGTTCATCGTGAGTTCTCAAATAAGGCTGCAGCATTGTGGAGAGTGCGTCTCCATGCCTCCCGATGTGAGGCCAGGGCGGACCACTGTTGGTGATCAATTTGGCCAAGCCTGAGATGTTGTTTCAGGGAGTCTTTGTATCGCTTTTTTGGAGCGCCCCTCTTACGCTGACCCGTGGCGAGTTCACCGTAGAGTAGTATTTTTGGGAGGCGATGGTCCTCCATCCTAGAAACGTGCCCTGTTCTCAATATCATGGCCTCAATGCTGGTGATCCCTGAATACTAGCATGCATTTTGTAGGTTTTATATTGCCTGCAACATTTTCTTAGCATTTGGGTGAGATGTATTTCTTTGGCCAAATGGGAAATTAAGAACTTAACTAGCATCTCATGCCTGCTTCACCACAACAAAGGCAGAATTCCAAATGATCCTTGCAGTGCTATTGTTTTTGCTGCCAGTGTTACCTAAAAGTTAAATTTGATCAGTGTTTGGAAATGTTACTTTTTTGGATGACAGCTCCCAGAAGCATTCTCTCCCTCAGCAAGCATGGCCAGTGGTCATTCTGGAAGCTGTTGTCCAATTAAAAAAAAAAAATAAAAAAAAATCTAAACTGGATTTCACCTCATGTGATCTGAAGCTTCCCCAGGAGTATATGTGGGATGGGGGAATGAAATATCCTTAGCCTGGAAAGGCCATCTCTGTGTGCCAGCGAGACAGTGAGGTCATTGTGGTCTGCTCTTCAACTTAAGCTCCAAATCCACACCTTAAACTTCATCCAAGCTGTGGTACTTTCGTTTGAATTATGATGATTGTACTCCTCCACAGCTGTATAAATATTCTGAGTATGTTTATCCAGCTCTACAGGTGTGTTTCTATAATGGAAAGCTCTGTGCCAGTGCCCTGGAGCAGTCATTTGACACCGGTGGTGCTACCTGATGCTGTGAGAAAATCACAGTAAGTATATTCTGATAGATTTATAGGCCACAATCCTGGGTATTCAGAAATCCAGTTTTAATCATCATAGAATAATGTACATGTACATACTTGAACACTGGATTATGGCCAGTGTGATTAACAGGAGTTTCCAAGCCACTGTCACAACTGGACTCCATTATGCATGAAAGGGGCAGTATTCAATATCTTTATATATTACTTAAATTACGGAACATAGGGCACAGTTATCAAATTTGCAGATGACATCAAATTAGGAGGGGTAGCAAATACCCCAGAGGACAGGATAAGAATTCAAAATGATCTTAACAGATTAGAAAGCTGGGCTGAAACTAACAAAATGAATTTCAACAGGGAGACATGTAAAGTACTACACTTAGGCAGGAAAAAATGAAATACACAGATATAGGATGGGTGACACCTGGCTTGACAACAGTACATATGAAAAGGACTTAGAAGTCTTAGTAAACCACAAGCTGAACATGAGTCAGCAGTGTGATGCAGCAGCTAAAAAAGCCAATGTGATTCTAGGCTGCACCAATAGGAGTATAGTGTCTAGATCGATGGAAGTATTAATGCCACTCTATTCTGCTTTGGTCAGTCCTCACCTGGAATACTGTGTCTAGTTCTGGGCACCACAATTCAAGAAGGATATTGACAAGCTAGAACGTGTCCAGAGAAGGGCAACCAAAATGGTGGGAGGTCTGGAAGCCATTATGCTGTATGAGGAACAGCTTAGGGAGCTGGGTATGTTTAGCCTGGAGAAGAGAAGATTAAGAGGTGGCATGATAGCCATGTTTAAATATTTGAAGGGATGTCATACTGAGGATGGAGCAAGCTTGTTTTCTGCTGCTCCAGAGACTAGGACACAGAGCAATGAACTCAAACTACAGGAAAAGAGATTCCATCTAAACATTAGGAAGAACTTCCTGACAGTAAGAGCTGTTCAGAAGTGTAATGCACTGCCTCGTAGCATGGTGCAGTCTCCTTCTTTGGGAGGTTTTTAAGCAGAGGCTGGACTGACATCTGCCAGGAATGCTTTGATTGTTTATTCCTGTATGGCAGGGGGTTGGACTGGATGGCCCTTGTGGTTTCTTCCAGCTCTTTGGGTCTATGAATCTGTAGTTCTATGATTCTTCCCCATTCCTTTGTTTGGCCTCTTAACACTCCTGATGGCATATCGACAGGGAACCCTCCTGTGCTCTGTAGTTTAGTACATGACTGCAGACTTGGACAGGAAGGAGAGAATACTCAGGTAAATGACTCTGGTGTGTGTGTGGAATGTGTGGTCCTCAAGGTGCTGTTGAACTTGAACTTCCATCGGCCTGAGGCAGCGTAGTCAATGGTCAGGGATGATGAGAGCAAGAATTGAATAACATCTGAAGGCCCATAAGATGTCTGTTCCTGTTAAGGAAGTTTGTAAACACTGGCTTGTATCCAGAGTTAGTCATGATTATAGTGCCCTTATTGAAATCAGCGGGACATAAAACAGATAAGTCCTGTGTAAGTTCTATTGATTTCAGTAGGACTAATCTATGTCTGGGTACAACCCATTAGCTGAGATCCTGTTGAGAGCTGGCACAGCATAATGCTCTTCCATATAACTCCACAGGACTGTGGAAGGCTATGAAGCATCCGGAGTTGTAGGGGGAAGGCAAAGCTGCCCCTGTGCATGATTCCAGGAGTGTTGTGGATGGTTATGCAGCCAAGAGGAATACTTTCATAATAATGAATCAAAGAAAACCCCATCTGCAACCAGGTGAGTTCAAAATAAAATAAAATTAAATAATTGCTGTAAGACTGAAGAGGTAAGTTTTTATTTTCAAGGAGCTCAGACAGAAGACATTGGCCCCTTATTTTATTCATGTAATTTTTTTTTCAAGGTTGATCAGGCAGAGAGAGGGAGGGGAGGGGGGCATCTGGTTCAAGGTCATCCAGTAGACTATGACTGAATGATGATCCGTGTATGGGTCTCCTCAGTCTATGGAGATTATCAGATGGAGTAAATATTCCGGGACAGGAACAGAATGGGTGACAAAGGGGCTCCCTTTGGGACGACATTGAGCCCCTCTATCCTGCTCCCGTCCTGCCCTTGTCCTGCTCCTGGGGTATTCTATTCACAATGAAACATCGTGAATAGAACACCTCTTCTGTTTTCTTCTGTGCCTGTCATGGAATCAGGGACGTGGGAAAAGGAGCCCTGTTCCTGTTCTGAGATGACAGCCATGGGGGAGGAGTTCTGTTCCAAGCACTTACGACCGGGACATCAAGGTAAGTGGCACCCTTCCCCCCCTCCCCGGGATACTTAAAAAAAAAAATTTTTTTTTTGCCTTTTATTTCTTTCTTTGACAGCAGGGGGGGGGTATTTTTGAATTTCCCTCCTGCTTGTTCTCTCATGAGAATGAGTGGGATTTCAGCCAGCCGGTCGTAAAGGCAGCCTTACAACGGCTGCATTTATAAGCAGCTGGCAGGGAGGAAGGGAGCCCGTTCCTGCAGCGGAATGGAGGTAAGTGTGCGAACATTTACCTCCATTCCGCAACAGGAACGGGATAGGAGGTGGCGGGGCAGTAATGGGACATTTTGGGCCCATCTGATAATGTCCCATATCTAAGGGCTTGTCTACACCAGTAAAAACAACAACACCAAAAACCCCAACCAATCTCCCCTGAATCCAGCCTGATAATGCCACACAATGTGCAGCGTTTCCCTCAAATCTGCTGTAATAGTGCCACAGGATGTATGGTCCTATTTACACCAGACTCGGGAAATGCCACCTTAATATGGATTTTAGAAAACTTGTTGTTTTCTCCAGAGTTTGCTGGAAACTCTGGAGAAAACTCCCGAGTGAACAAACCAGCCACACTGGATTCAGGGTGGGGTGGTGGTATAGGAGAGGAAGGACAAGCGTTGTCTGAGGCACTGCCATTCCCCCCCCCCCTTGTGCCACTTTGCATTCCAAAGGCAGAGCCCCAGTGATAGTAGCTCTTTCTGAGGTCAAAATGCTCAGCCGCCCCAGCATCACAAGGCTAGCTGCAACTACTGCTGGGGCTTTGCTTTTCCAGTGCATAGTTGCCCCTCTGAGCTCTGGAAAAAGCAAAGCAAAGCTGCCCATCCTGGCTTCAGAGAGGCAAGTGCCACTGGCACTTTGCTTTTCTGGAGCACAGTTGCCCCTCCAAGCTCCAGGAACACCAAAGCACTAATGGTAGCTGTCCTCTCTGAAGCCAGATTGGGTGGCTACCGCTGCTGTTTTCCTTTTCTCTTGTCTGCTTCTCCTTATTTTTTTGGTGATATATAGAAGTCCATAGTTTGCCTAAATACCCTGATAGTATTGGATCCTGTTTGATCTTGGGAGCAAAACAGTCAGGCCTTATTAGAACTTGAATGGGGGACCACCAAGGAATACCCGGTGCTGTAGACTATATTTCAGAGGGAGGCAATTGCAAAGCACCTCTGAGACCTTGTGCAAGTCATGCTCTGTCAGCCTCAGAGGATGTCATGTACTTGCATTCCCAGACTCAGTGAACAACAGTTTCAGAGTTCTTCAGAAAACTGTCAAAAATCCAAGAAGCATACCATACAAGAAAATTGAAACTGAATGGATACACACTATACAGTATTGAAAGCATGTTACAACCTATAAAATCTGGCTGGTTTTAACACCTGATGTCGGCCAGGCAAAGTCTCAGGCTGACTTTGCAGCTGCATTGTTATCTCTCCCCAAACCTGCTGAAACCATTACCACCACCACCACCACCCCACAATTGGCAAAGAACACTTGTTAGCAAGTACCAAGACTGCCCCCCCATACAAAATTAGCATCAAGGTTACAGGAAAATAACTGAAAATAGCAGGAACAAGCACCATCAGGGGCCAATCCTGACAGAGGAAGGCAAAGGCAAACCCTCTCTGAACAAATCTTGCCAAGAAAACCCAGTGATAGCTTCACCTTAGAGTTGCCATACATTAGAAACGACTTGAAGGCACACAACAAACAAACCAAACAGGAAAACGCTATGGACTTCATGGGGTCACAATAAGTTGACAGGCGACTTGAAGACACAGGCTGCTGCCACACTGGTGAAATAATACAGTTTGACAGTGCTTAAACTATTATGGCTCCTTCCTATGGAATTCTGGGATTTGTAGTTTGTTATGGCATCAGAGTTCTCTGACAGAGGGTGCTAAGTATCTCACAAAACTACAAATCCCAGAATTCCATCGCATTGAGCTGTGACAAAGTGATTTATTTCTGCATTATTTTTGCAGTGTGGCAGCAGCCACTTATAGATGTCCACCAAAGAGGCTGCCCTAGAGTTCACCAAGCATTTTTTGGCCTGCCTTGATCTATGAGAAAAACACCAACACTTTCTTGGGGGAGCAAGAAAAATTTCTTTTGGCCTGCCTTAAGCAAACATTAGCCTCATTTGTGCCATTTTCTGAAACTATTTCTGCTTACTGTGTAAATCTGAAGGGTTTTTTTTTAATAAAGGTTTTCACAGTAAGGGGACATTGGAATTTTGATTTGCCTGAAGCTGATATCCTTGTCCGGGGATGGTGCTGGCTTATAGTTATTTCTCCGGAAAGCTGCGCTTGCCAGGAGAACTGTTTTCTTCATCAGAAGACGGTGCTGCTCCTTCCATTGGGCTCAGTTCCAGAACGAGGCGAGGCAGAATGAATTGACATTTTGTATTCCTTCCATCCTCTGTTAACCTCAGCAACTGAGACTGCACAGGGATCAAGTCTGCTTGCCAAAAAGGAGAGCGAGGCTCTCGTTCCCTCCTCTCCTAGGCCGTGGTTATTTATTTTTATACATCTATGGTATCAAATAGTGCTGATACTCAGCAGAGCTGCTTGAAAAAGGTCACCTGCCCCTTCCCTCCATGTGTTTTTCCTTCACCTGGTTGGGCAGAACAACAATCTTTTCAACTGTGACTGGCGGTGTGGGATGGAGAAGCTTATGAAAGTAGGAGTTCTCCTGTCTTCCAAAATGTCAGGAAAAGTTCATTTGCTCTCAGGAGGAGCCCACAGCCTGATGGGTTCCAGCAAAAGAAAAGGGGGAAACAGTGACCTGAATAGATTAGACTTTTCTGCTAACGAAACAAATCTCTCTGTCCTCGCTGGGGAGTCCTTGGCAGCAGGATCTCTAAAACTTAAGCCAGAGAACTGCTGTCGAATTCAGTGGAAGCTGCAGGGGAATCTTGAACTATAGCCAAGCAAGAGCAATGGACGATGCTATCAACACATATTGTGATTTTGCTTCATGTCACATCAGGGGTGTTGTTGTTGGTTTTGTTTTGTTTTTTGAGAGAGGGGGGTTCTCATAATCCCATCAAATCCACTTCAGTCTTGGGGGTTAGATTATTGGGATGGGGAGCCTTGGCACCTCTGGATCTGTTGGTTTTCAACTGCACTCAGCCCCACTCATTCATCATAGAATCATAGAATTGCAGAGTTGGAAGAGACCACGAGGGCCATCCAGTCCAACCCCATTCTGCCACGCAGGAAATCTTGATCAAAGCATCCCTGACATCCAGCCTCTGTTTAAAGACCTCCAAGGAAGGAGACTCCACCACTCCACCACGAGAAGCCATGTAGACTGACTTGTTTGGGGGAAATGTGGGAGAGCCATAAAACAAAATAAAATAAAAGCCCATCTCTCCCATCCAAAAGAAAAAGACATTGCAGCTGGTGCAAAATGCTACAATTGAACTGCTTTCAAATGTAGGCTATATGGTCAATATTACTTGAACTGCACTTGCTTTCCCGGTGTTCCTGGGCTTAGTTGAAGATGGTTCTCAGCTACAAATTCCTGAATGTCCAGGAACACGTCACCCCATATGATCCTGTCCACAAAGAATTTTTGCTGGTAGCCCTGTTACACACCCCATCTTGGAATGAGATTAGGTTGGCAGAAATACATGGCAAGATCTTGGATACATCCAACTATGTCTATCCACAGGAGGAATAAAGATAATTGGTGGGAGAGAATTCCACCCATCTGTTCCAGGGGGAAAAGGAAACTCCTTGTCTGGGAGCAGTTTGGCTTCCTTTTCCATGGTAGCACTCCATTTGTGGGATTGCCTCACATTAGCCCCTTTGCTGCTCAGTTCGATTGCACAGTAAAGACACTTGTGTTCCACTCACTATTTGATGGTTTTAATATAGATTGATAACTTACTGCACTCATCTTAATTTTTGTCTTACTGTTTATTTTAAATATTTGTTTAGTATTTTGCCTTGAGGGCCTTATGACTGAAAGGCAATCATAAATATTGAAAATAATATATGCTTATGCTGAAAAAAGAAATGGGAATCAACTGCAGACTGACCATTTCTGAGAGCAGGGCCACCTTATCCATTAGGCACTTTAAGCATGGACTTTGGAGATTATCAAACAGGAATGCAAAAAGCGTTCCTGTCCCACACTCTCCAACCCCACCCCTGTCTCAGCACAATAACCCTCCCCACCGCACTTACCTTCTCTCCCGTTGACAGGTAGCCCAGAAATGAATGGAACTCTAACGGAGCACCATTAACTTCCTGGGCTGAAATCCTGCCCATCCTTGCAAGAAGACACAAACACAGGAAATTCAAAAATAAAAAGTTAAATAACACAAAAAAGTCACACCAAGCACAAAAACACACTTTAAAACTTACAAGTAACCAAGGGAGGGTCATAAAAAGTGTGTCACTACCTGGATGTAGCAATCTCACCCGGAAGTGTTCTGGCAGGACTGCCCATTGACGCTGCATTCATGAGAGTTAAAAGGTCTGAGGTTTCACACACCAGCAAAGCTAGCACCAAATCGCAAAGAGGGACCTATTGATAGCATGGCCCATCAATAAAAAGAAACACCATTATGATGCCAGCAGAACGCAAAAGGGTGTTGTCGTCTGTTATTGGCAACCTTATGCATTCCCCTGGCATCATTTTGGTGCCAAATCATGCCTGATAATCTCCTTTATCACACTACTCTGTTATAGTGCTATTATTCCACTTTAACTGCTATGGCTGCCTCCTGTGGAATTCTGGGGTTCGTAGTTTAGGGAGGCCTAAGAGCTCTTTGGCTGTGAGTTCTAAACTCCCACCCTAAACTGCAAATCCCAGGATTTCACAGGAGGCAGTCAGAGCAGTTAAAGTGGAAAAGTAGTGCTGTAACAGTGTAGTATGATAATCTCCTATAGTGTTTCATGCCTATGAAAATGTTAATTTTAGAGTCTACAAAAACAGGATTAGGATTAACATTTTTTTTACAGAAACTGAGAAGGAAAACAAAATTTCAAAATAAAGATATTTTATATTTTAAGCCACAAAAATTAGAAATAGGCAGGCCAGGAGTTGAATACAATGGTGCCGAGGGCCTACGAGAACCGTAATACGGTCCTGTCTGGGAGTCATAGTACAAAACCTCTGGAGGGACAGAGAATCTCTGCACTTTGATCAATGTGCCTGTTGTGGTAATGCCTTCATTAGGCCAACCCGAAGGTACAAAATTTACCATGCTATCTCATCAGGCAAAGATGGTTAAAAAAAATCTTGCAGGGAAAGAAAAGTGACATTGTTAGAGTCACAGGTCTGGGTCTTGCTTGCTTGAGATTTTAACTGCTGGTGTGATTAATTTGTGCCTTCTGGTTGGCCTAATAAAGGCATCACCACTTGGTATACTTTAGATTTTGGATTTTAGGGTTCACAGAGCTACCCTTCATACATAGAGAAGTGGGGGGATTTGGAGATGTGTGCACCTTGGATAGAATTTGGATGTTTTTATACACAATGTGAAAATTTTAAGGCTGCTTTTGTGGCATCCCTTCCCCCCAAAATATTTTTATTTTCTTCCATATCGTTGACGCAATATTGCCAAGAGAAACTCTGGTGAAACAACTATCTTTGTTTTGTATTCCATGATTTCGATTTGTATTGTTTCTCATCTTTACTGTTAAGAGAATTCAGTATTTTGTGGGCTACCTCCCTCCTGCATTCTCCCTTGTTCATTTTTGTTTATGCACAGTATTCTTTTCTTTCTTATGTGCTTCTCATATTTAGCCTTTCTTCCATCACAAAACTTCTCATTTTCCCACCATGCTTGATCTTGCTTGTTCATTTTTCATTTCTGTGTTCCTTTTTTTTTTTAAGTAGCTCAACATTTACAAATTGTATCTTTTTACTCCTTACATGTCGGGAGGCATGGAGATGCACTATCCACAATGCTGCAGCCTTATTTGAGAACTCACGCCGAACAAGTCTTGAAGAGAAACGACAACGCAGAAAGAACCACAACCCAAAAACATCACCCAAGGAGACCCTCTGCTGTGCTTTCTGCAACCGGACTTGTTTATCTCGGATTGGCCTTTTCAGTCATCAGCGTGCTTGCAGAAAGCACGGGATGAGTCCTTCCTGAATCTTCGTTTGCGAAGAAAAGCCAGAGAGAGACATGTTCCTGTTCACATTCTTCTTCTTCTTCTTCTTTTTGATCTTACAATCCTATTGTTCAAGGGCAGGCAACTGTGGCAGGTCTTGAGGGGGGGGGCAATTTTATGCCTCTGGGGCCCTCTGAGGGTTCACATGGACTTCCAAACAAACAAACAGATAAACTCAGAAGGGGCTGGAAGTCCACTTCTGGTTTTTAAAGATAGAGGTTGAGATCCTACATTGGACACATAGCCACGACGTGTGGCTATGCTCCTTCTCCTAATCTGATCCTCAGACCCCACCTTAAAATTCAGCCAGGCATACTGAGTAATGGATGGAGGTCTGTGGTGCTGATGAGTGGGGTGCTGAAGCATGATGTGTCCAGCCCCCTCCTGCAAGCAAGTGGCAACTTAACAAGCAGGAACAGGGTCACCTCTGGGATCCTGTTGCAACTCCTTGTTGCAGCTCACTGGAAGTAGAGGGCGGGACACATCACCCTCCACTCACCAATGCCATAACTTTGTATGGCTGCCTTTGCACAGTGCCTAAAACATTTTAAGTTTTTAAAATCACCACCACCAGCAGCATCACATATCACCCCTTGCTTGGATTATAGTACAGGCTGATGCATGTTCAGATGGGTTAGCCCTTGTCTGACAATGATGCCTTGATTTGTCTATATTGTGGAATATGTCAAATTGGAAAGAACACTCTGAAAGGAACCCCCGCAAAAAAGCAGAGTCAGCATTATCCTCTATCTCAGATGTGGGGAAGGCATGGCCACTCAGATGTAGCTGGACTGCAGCTTCCATTATTCTGTGGCACTGGAGATGCTGGCAAGGGCTGATGGAAGTTGCAGTCCAGTAACATTTGGAGAGATACATTGCCCAAACAATGTCTGGGCAATCAGCCAAAAGTTGATTACTACACAGCTGATAGCAGAGGCACAGCACAGTCAAGTTAATTACAGGCAAGGGAATCAAAGCATTGTGAAGTCAGATACTTACTTTACTAGTAAGCAAAACATAACTCCACAAGCAAAGTCCAATATACAAGGTCCAGGTCCAGTAAACAGAGTTCAGGGTAGTCCAGCAGAATCCGAGTCAGGCAAGCAGAGTCCAGAGTAAACAAACACAGTCCAGGTCAAACATAATGAGCAGGAACACAATGGGTACTCAGGTAGGTCAGATAATCTCCGACAACCCCTGGAGAGTAGTGCTGTATATTTTTAGAACAGCAGCTAATGTAGCTGCTGTTTAACTAATTGCTGCTTCCTATAAATATGCTGAAACCTCTCCAAAGTCCTCCTTTTGTTGTCTTTGTGCTGTGAAGGTAGGCATAGGTATGTTGTCCTCTGTACCTGAAGGGGCAGGACCCTCTGCCACAGCTGGTACTGCACTATTGTCTGTCTCTGAGGCCTGTGGCTCTGGAACATCCTCGTGCTCTGGTTCAGCAGGTCCTGGCATGTCCACTGCTTCAGTCTCTGAGTCAGAGTCCATTTCCAAGTTCTGGAAGCAGAGCATGACACACATGTTCCCTACCCCTGCTCTGTCCACTGTCTTTGAAGAAGCTAACAGTGTTGAAGAACTGGTTTAGTCTAGTATTTCCCAGTCTTGCATCCCTGGATGAAGATAGATTTCAGCTCTCAGGAGTCCAATGGTCAGGGATTTGAGGGCTGTAGTCTGGCAACATCTGGGGAGCAAAGTACAAGGAAAACCACTGATTCAGCCCAAACTATACTAATTATTATTTTCTAATGTCTATCTATCTAGCGTCTCTCCCCAACCTTCTTCAATGTGGTGTCCCCTAGATATTTTGGATTTCAACTCTTATCAGTCCTTCTCCATATGGCCAATGGTCAAAAATGCTTCACACATCTGGAAGGCACCAAGTTGGAGGAGGCTGCCTTATACCATTGCAAAACCTTCAAGGCGGCTTTGGATCTAGTGCATCAATCCCCTCTCCCCACCACCTGTGCAATGTTGTCAAGTGTAACCCTATACATTACAAGAGTATTGGACTGTGCTGTTGAACTCCAGGGGAAAGCAGGGTGGTGGTGACCTCACCATCCAAGTATGGCAGACTAGCACGGAACTCTGATCCCCATCCTTGCAGATTTTAAAGGGAAAATGGCATGTAGAAATGCATAAAACTGAAATGCGAAGAAATGAATGGGTTGCAAGTCGAAGGACGCAAAGAGCACAGCTTAAAACTATGTTTTTCTCTAGGTTCAACCCATTATGTTTAGTTTAATTGGAAGACGAGGAGGAGACCGAAGTGGCACAAAATTTTAGAAGAAGGAAGGAAGGAAAGAAGGAAGAAGGAAAGAAGGAAAGAAGGAAGGAAGGAAGGAAAAAACTGAAAAGGTAAGTGGCAGAAACGACAACTAGACTTTTCTTGACAACACAACAGGTCAGTTGAACCAACTTAAGTTATTTAAATCAATATGGGCAAAAGTCCATAAGACAGGCAAGAATGGCTGACTGGACAAGTCAAGTCATGGACATAGCAAAAATGATGTAAGAAGCATCTAAAATGATAGATACCAAATTGGCATTCCAAAGCTAAAAAAGGAAATTGTAGCATGGAGATCTTCTGAATTCTATGGAAGTCAGTGGGCAAATTTGAGAGTCATAGGGAAATTTAAAGAGTCAGCTAAAGAAAGCAACATGATATCATTTCTAATCTCACTGTCCTGATGCCCTATTACCGGATCTACAAATTAAAGACGCAACTGAAAGGGGTCAACAGAGCTTTTACACATGGTGGTGGTGACATCAGCCACAGGACATAGTTATAAGAGCAGCCTTTTGAAAAATGTATTTATTTATTTGACATAGTCCACCTTTCTCCCAGAACACCAGAACACAACAAAATTAAAGCAGGTACAGTTGAAAACAAGACAAAAAGAAATGAGAAAAACATTATGACATTACAACATTATCAAGAAAACCTCCAAAACCCCCCCAAAACAATTCAAGTATTTCATTGAGAAGATAGAGGGAAGGTCCCTTTTAACATACTTGTGAACCACAACAGCATGATCTATATCATAAACACAAACAGTAAAAAAGAAAGCAACCTACCAAACCTCCTTACTTGGCTCAGGAGGTGTTGAAGACACAAATGAGGAGAAGGAAGATCTCAAAAGTGGGTCAGAACATGCAACCCAATGAATATGACATGGAGGGAAGAAAGCCCAGCCTGATGGATATGAGATAGGCAGAAGAGAGTGACACCATGGGACCAAAATGCCAATTAAAGGGATCTTCAACACCATAGCAACTTTCATTACAGAGAACTACTGAGGACTTTCTGTTTATCTCTGGTACATAATATGAAGTGCTCATGTAGAACAGCATGCTAAAATAACTGCAACAGACAGAGTGAAGAAATTAGGGAGGGATGCTTTCACAAAAGGTAAACCAGAGTGGGAGGGTGTAGAATTATTATAAGTATGGAAAATGTGAGACGATCCATGAACTACATAGCTTATGGGACCACTTCATGGGGACATTATAGGTTACTGTTAAGTAAGCACAAATGCTGTTTGCTATGAGAAAACTATACTGCTATGACATGGGAGAAGAGGGAGGGAGGGAGGTCTGTGTCTACACTCCTTAATAAGAAATACCAGGGCAAAGACCAAATATCTGAAGCATGCGAGCTCTGACAGAAAAAGTCCCATGTAAGGGAATGACATGATTTTGTTCTGGTTTCACTTTTGGTTCATTGTTAAGTTTACTGTTGGTGTAGCGTAGAAAACGGGGGCTCAAAGATCAGGAGAGAACTTAAATTTGCTATTAGCAACGAATGAATAGGAGAGCATTAAGACTATGCTTATGACTGAAACAAACGTAGTCATTATGGTAAGTGCAAAGGGGCATTCCAAAAAGGGATGATTCCAAGCACTTCAAAATGTGGAGGAGGAGTGATTTTTTTTCAGCAAAGAAACTTAATAGAAAAGAGGAAGACCTATTTAGAGATCCAGATGGGAGATACATTTTTAGATTTTCCTTGGTTTTTTTCTGGGCTGTGAGGCCGTGTTCTGGAATAGTTTCTTTCTGATGTTTTGCCTGCATCTGTGGCTGGCATCTTCAGAGAATGGTTGGGTGGGAGTGTGTGTGGAGTTTATGTGCACACACCCCCACCCAACCATTCTCTGAGGATGCCAGCCACAGATGCAGGCGAAATGTCAGAAAGAAACTATTCCAGAACATGGCCTCACAGCCCAGAAAAATATCAAGGAAAATCTATAGATGCCAGCCGTGAAAGCCTTCGACTTCACATAGATACATTTTTACTATCACCATTGTCTGTGCTGGTCACCCAAACACTATTCAATGGAATTATTAAAACTTACTGTGCTAAATAAATTAATAAATAAGCCAGAGTATTGCTTGTGGGAGGATTTGAGTCTAATTAGTGATCAGAATTTAGACAGTATGGGGACATGCAGAGAAAACAAAATGGTAAGCTAAATAATAAACATTTACCAATATTGTAAAAATGTAACTTAGTAGACACCTACAGTGTAGCCACACTGTAGAACTATTGCAGTTTGATACCAGTTTAACTACCATGGCTCTGTTGTAAAGAATACCAGGATTTGTAGTATGGTGAGGCACCAGTACTCTTTGGCAGAGAAGGCTAAAGGCCTTATAAAACTAGAAATCCCATGATTCCATAGGATGGAGCTATGGCACTTAAAGTGGTGTCAAACTGCTACAGTTCTGCACTGTGGATACACCCCTGATGATCTCTGTATTTGTATCCCAGATAAAGTGATTATACCACAGTCTGAATGGATGTAAAATTGATCCTATATTAAATTCCCAATAAACATTATAATAGATTCTATATTAATTTTCTAACCATTGTCTCAACATATAGTTAAAGTAAACATAAGATCTACACAGCTTCAGACCAGGTTGTGATCTCTTCCAACTCTACGATTCTATGTTTCTATGAGGGTCTTATATCTGAAATAATTATACTTATTATAAAATAAAGCAGCAGAATATATTTTCCTGGAGATTCAACCAAATTTTATTGCAAAAACAAAAAAAAAACAGTGAATAGAGTAGAAGACAGAATAAAGCAATATTTTGAACAGAGTTTTGCAAATTAATTGCATTTTGAGTAACATGGGAGGAAATGCAAACAGTGACATAGGACATGCTATAAGTGAAATCATATTGAGAAAAAAGACTTCAGTTTAAAAAAAAACACTATACAAAATTGTATGGAAAAATAATCTGAAGGCTGCTCATGCCAAAAGTAAAATCATAATATAGTGTGTTATTTCATAGAGTTATAGAATTGCAGAGTTGGAAGAGACCACGAGGGCCATCCAGTCCAAATTTAAATAAAACTTGTTATGAATTTGGGGACAAAAACTCAAAAATACTTTTGAACAGAATCAGAAAAAAAAAGATCCAAAAAACCCCACAACATTTATATATACACACATAGACGATAAAAATAAGGAATGTAAGGAATTATCTACTTAAGAAAATATAAGCAATGAAAATGGTTTAATTCACTGTACTCCTCAAGTAAACCAATTATTGATAAAATCAGGCGCTACTTGGACTAAAATGTTGAAAGACTGTTTCTATGGAACATCAAGAATATCTACAATGATATAACAATAGATGAAATTAAGGGGGGAAAGCCCTAAGTAGATCAACATAACAAATCTCCTGACAAGGCTGCTTTCTTGTGGAAAGGAATGTGAACCTACTCCCTTCCCCACTTTGTTTTTTTCACTAAAATAGTACATAATGATGAAAACATTTCCATGGGAATCCCTGCAAACTGATTAACAGAGGGCTGCCTAACCAATCAGGATTAAGCAAAGATAAAAAAAAATTAGACTCTAACAATGCTTATAAAATATAATTAATTAAAACATAACATAAACCCAACAATTGTATCTCTCAAAGTGTTTTATACATTCAATAAATTAGATTTTTTTAAAAAAATTAAAAATGAATTTGTTTTTTTTAAAAAACACATGATCAATAAACCTTATAAAAGCAACAAAGCAACTCTTTTTTAATACCGGTAATTAATTTTAAAATAAAATTTAAAATCTTTATCATATTAAGCAACCAACAAATGGAGTCATGCAATATTATTTACGTTCCCCCCCCCCTCTTTGCAGAGGTGTGACAGAGTCAGATGACTACAGGCAGACATGTTTAAAGCATGTTCTTCATGGAAAACAATTAGAATCAACTCAGTCCATCTTTCGTTGAGACAAATGAGATTCCAACTACATACACGTCAACCAGGGAGCCAGACAGTTCTGCTTATTGTTCATCCTTATAGTCATTTTTTTCTGAGAACCATTGGCTAAATTCCTAACGCGCATTGAAAATATTAAGGAATCACACTTAATGGCAGACAGGACAAATTCTTTCTGTTTGCAGATGCAACAAGGCCAAAGGACTCAGTGTACAGAACTACAGAACTGGAACATTGGGAGGGCTTCCCAAGGGGGGTTCACTTAGTGCATTCTCCCACTCAATCTGCATCAACGCCTCACAAGGGCCCCTCACTCCTCTCACTCCGTCACCCACTCATCAGTCACAGGCTGCGATGGGATCCAGGCAGTCACGGCGGCCATGGCAGGGTTACAGAGTGAGTCACCCTCAGCAGTTCCAGGAAAAATGTGGATGGAACACTGAGAAGGGGGAAGAGGAATTTAAACCCACTAACCTACCTTATAGGGTTGTTGTGAGGTCTACCAGGCATTTTGGGGGGAGTTTTTTAACGGCGTATGGTCCAGCTAGTTATTCTATAATGCTTTAATGGGACTTACCCCACCTTCCTCCTATCTCAGCCCTGGGCGTGGTGAGGACTTCCAGAGGGGAAATGGGCCAAATGCCTTGTGTTGTATGTACTTCAGAGCTCTGAGATGGGGGCAAGATGAGGTGTATTATTCATGTAGATAAGCCCTGTGTCTAGTAGGACCTACTAGAATTTATGGCACACTAACCCCCAAATGCTGGGAGTAATGTGCTGAATTAAGAACCTTCCTAAACATGTGGTGGGACAACATAGCAGTAAAGTCATTCCAGAAGAAAACAGTAACAGTAACAAAGCAATGAGTCTGGCAAGATAATAAAACATACTACATGAGATAATATTGGGCTGAGTTGCTCCCTTTTGAGCCAAGCAAGTTATAGTAAAACAAATGTTGGAAAACAAAGGTACCGTAACTATTTCAATAAAAAAAGCAAATACTCCACAGACTATTTCAATATTTCAATTGTCTATGGATAATTGCTTTTGTGGAAAAACTAAGAAAACAACAAGGACAATAAAATCCAATGCACGTGGCTTCATTAAATAATGGCACAGTTTCATCTCCTGTGTTAACAAAAATAATAGGTCTCATTCTCAAATATTTATGTTATTGAAGTCAGGAATTTTAAAATGAATGTGGAAGTACTTACTAGTTTGGCAAACATGATTTTACAGAGGACTTCCCTCTATAAAATAAGACACATGACCATCTTATTCACCTGAATCTTTGTGCAAGGGCTTCATGGAAAAAATAGTTTTTGATTTTGGGAACATTCTAGGAAGCCATTTCATTCCACAGTGCAAGAGGCAGCATAGGAAAAAAAGAGCCAGCTCTTTGGAAGGCATAGGATATGTTCCAGGCTGAAGAACCAAGCTTTTTAGCTTTGGCTTGGGAATGGCTGCTCATGGGTTGAGCTTGCCCTTGACGCCCTAAGGCCTAAATCCTGTTGTTAGTCCTGACTAAAGTAGACCCATTCAGTCAATGGGGTTTACTGATGTGTTAATGCCCCATTCAACAATTGATTGCATAAGTTACTTTAGTTGGGACTGATCAATAGGATACTAGCATAAGCGAAAATTGCCAAGTAGATTCTTCCTTCTATAGTACCATGAAAGCTTCTTCTTCCTTTCATTTCTCTTTGGGAACCTCATATCTGGATTTCCCTGTGGTTGGGTCAGAAGCCTGGGGTACTCACACAGGGATTCAGTGACAGTGTTGATACATGTGACAACAGCAAACCTCATTGATGGATGTCATGTTGGGGGCTCATCTCTTCCAAGCATCTCTGACTTCTGCTGGACTCCGTGGACAGCAGCTGATGATGTTACACTCCGGTTCTTTCCAAGAAAGAGTTTCCCTGGGGAGGAGCTGAAATGACAAATGGTAGCCAGGGAGGGGCACATTCCAGGTGTCTTCTCTTGGTGTTGTTGATGGGACAGGAAGGCCTGAATCTCATCAAGGAGGAATGTGTAAATGATTTTACAACATTCAGGAGGATTAAGGAAATGCCCAGAGATTGCTTTCCAGTAAACTGATCTGAGAGAATGTGGTATGCTTTGATAAGCCATCAACAAGGCCTATAGATTAGCAGAGCAGTTGAACAGCAGGAGAAAGAAAACTATATTCATCTATGGCTCGTAAGGGCAAAGATGATATTTTATCATAGCCCCTTCTGTGGGTCCTTTGGGATCATATAGGATGACAGCACACCACCCATAAACTCCTAGATGAATCTCAACACCTGTGTTAGGTAGAAGACTCCATCATTTCAAGGAGACAGCTCATGAGGACACAGATATCTGCCAATTTAGTGCATTTCTTAGAATCCCACCAGCATTTCATTTCATTGAAATACCGTATTAGGTTCCGAGGATCTCCCTCCCCGAGCTATATGCACAAAAATTAATATATATATTGCTACTTTCCCTCATTGACTAAAGTGGGTCGGTGCATATTTTTCAGATGCACACATTTTTATTTGCATGTATTTCAAAAGGAAGAAAAGCAGTGGTGAGAATCTGATGCAGTTTCCTTCTGATGGGAAGAAGTAGGGGGAAAATGCAAGAATTATTTCATTTTAATAGTCTCTCAGGGCTTCAGATGGATACATTTATAAAACATTTCAGTCCATTGGCTTTCTTTTCCACCCCACATCAATCCAATGTTGAAAAATCTCAGGGGCGGAAGGGGTTTATAATCGATAACACAACTTGAAAACAATTTTAATTTTACCAATTGAGTTAGTGTGAAACAATGTAACATGGAAACAGAGGTGAGCATCTTGGCCTAAGTAAAATTGCTAGTCCCAACTAGAGAAGACCCACTGAATCAACAGGATTTATGTGTTGATTTACTCACCAGCAATTGATTCAAAACCTCTACTTGGGATGTGTCCTTATCTAGCCATTTTCTAATATATACAATTAAGGTTTTACACAAGGGGTGGGGAAACTATGGACCTTGTGATGTACACAGAACACAAACTCTGATATCTTCAATAAAGTTCTTTATTGGAATAGAAGCATGTGTAAGGAACAGTGTCAAAGCTGCAAACTGAAGAACAAACTTACAGTGGAGACAGATAAGGTACACCCAGTGTGAGAAAGCAGAAAAGGGAGGGCAGTACATCAAAGCACACTTTGGAGGAGCGAGATTTGCCAGGCCATCTGGCCGGCCTTGAGCTCCCGGGATGAACAGCGTTCCCATGGTAACCAACATCTCCCAGACATTCCAGAGGCCCAAGGCAGATCCAGTCTCAACCCATCAAACTGTCAGGATTCTCCATGAACTCAACTCTATGCCTCAGAATTCATGGATGACCCTGACATACTGCCCCCCTGAAGATCAACCCCCCCTTTCAACCAGGCTTATCGGGAAAGCGGGCATGAAACTTTCGCAACAAGCGTTTGGCATTGACATGCTCAGAAGCAACCCACTCCGCATGGCCCAAAGGCAGGTGTTTCCACTTCACCAAATACTGTAACCCTCCCCGGTGAAGCCTAGAGTCCAGGATCTCAGAGATTTCAAAATGCTGGTCCTGATCCACCAGGATCGGCTGAGGAGCAGGTTCCGGAGCCGGATGGTGTTTGTCCGGAGGGTTCACGGGTTTGAGCAGGCTGGAATGAAACACAGGATGCACATGACGGTACAACTTAGGTAAGGACAGTTCAAAAGCCACAGGATTTACCATCCTAACAACACGAAAAGGCCCAATGTATTTGGCTCCCAACTTTTTAGAGGGTTGGGGACACTTAAGGAATTTGGTGGACAAATAAACCAGATCCCCCACCTCATATCTAGGAGAAGGGTCCCGCTTTTGATCAGCATAATGTTTGTAGCGTGCTTTGGCAAAGTCTAAGGCCGAGATTACATGAGGCCACGCATCTCTGACCTTTTGACTCCACTGGGAGACCGAAACGGGGTCAGAGTTGGGGGACCCCTCCAGCAAAGGGAGGGGACCGAAATTATGTCCAGACACAACCTTGAACGGTGAGAGTCCAGTGCTCTGGTGAGTGGCATTATTGTAGGCCACTTCAGCAAAAGGCAAAAGATCAACCCAATCAGACTGTTGGAAATTCACATAACATCTTAGGTATTGTTCAAGAGTCTGATTCGTTCGTTCCGTTTGCCTGTCCGATTAGGGATGATGGGAGCTACTGAGACCAAGCTCCACCCCTAGAAGGTTCGTGAAAGCCTTCCAAAACTGCGAGGTAAATTGGGCCCCCCGATCAGACACAATCTTGGTCGGAACGCCATGAATCCGATAAATATGCTGAATGAACAACTTGGCTAATTGGGAGGCCATGGGGAGTTTCTTACAGGCCACAAAATGCGCTTGTTTTGAGAACAAATCAGTAACCACCCAAATAACCGTCTTTTTCCTACTCTCTGGTAATTCAACAATAAAGTCCATGCTAATGACCTCCCAGGGCTTGTTTGGGGTAGGTAGAGGTTGGAGCAAACCTTTGGGCTTCCCTGACCCCCCTTCTGCCACTGCACAAGTGGTACACCCCTTCACATATTCCTCCACCTCCTTCCTCATTCGAGGCCACCAAAACTGTCTCTGGGCCAAATGCAAAGTTTTGAGATACCCAAAATGTCCTGCACTCTTGACATCATGGCACTGCTTGAGGATGCTCGCTCTCAAGACCTCAGGAACATACAAGCGATCCCCTTTCCAAGCCAAACCTTCCCTCACTGTCACCTCATTGGGGTGAGCTAGGAACCACTGATCCAGGGGTAGTTCCGAGGCCAATTGGGAATGCCACCCCCCTTTCTCCCCTTGAGAACCTGTGGGCGTGGCAGAACTGTCTGCCGTAGGAGACACTGCCCGGGGCCCCGGGTCTGAGGGAGGTGGGTCAGGGTTCAAGGGCTGGGGCACAGGTCCAGGTGCCAAGGGCGAGCCACTGTCAATTTCAGTTGGACCAGGCTCCTGAGCAGGGCTAGCAGTGGATTCCTGTTCTTTGGCTTTGCTCCATGTGAGGACTGCTAGCCCCAAGTGCGAAGGAGAAAAAACGGTGTCAATGACCTCCTTGCGCTTACTCTCATGCTGTGGTAGCCTGGACAAAGCATCAGCCAGAAAATTCCTTTTCCCCGGGATAAATTTCAGAGTGAACTTAAATCGGTAAAAGAAACTGGCTCACCTGACCTGCTTGGGGCTCAAACGTCTAGGGGTAGCCAATACTTCCAAATATTTATGATCAGTCCAAACTTCAAACGGTTTGGGTGAGCCCTTCAGTAGGTGGCGCCACGTCTCTAGTGCCAACTTGATAGCACCTGCCTCCTTCTCCCACACCGGCCAATTTCGTTCCGTGTCATTGAATTTTCTGGACAAATAGGCACATGGTCTCAAATCCCCTTCCTCCCCCTTTTGCAAGAGAACACCACCCATCGCTACATCAGAGGCGTCCACTTGGACCACGAAAGGCTGGGAGGGGTCGGGGTGTTTGAGAATAGGCTCAGAAGTGAAAAGGGATTTCAATTTGTCAAATGCTTGTTGGCACTGTGGTGACCACACAATTTTTTGGGGAGGTTTGTCCCCTTTACCGTGCTTGGAACTTTTGACTTTCCCATCTTTGGTTTTTAGCAAATCTGTCAGGGGAAGGGCTACCGATGCAAAGTCAGGGATGAAGGACCGATAAAAATTAGCAAATCCCAGGAAGCTCTGCAACTGTTTCCTGGTTCTAGGGGCTTCCCATGCCAAGACCCCCTTAACCTTTTCTGGGTCCATTTCAATCCCTTTGTTTGAGATGCGGTACCCTAAATAATCCAGACGGCTTTGGTGGAACTCACACTTGGACATTTTTGCATACAGATGATTTTCCCCCAACCTGGTAAGCACCTTTTTCACCAGTTTTACATGGGACGTGTAGTCCTCAGAATAAATCAACACATCATCAAGGTATACCAACACCCCTTTGTACAGAAAATCACGTAACACATCATTAATTAAGTTCTGAAAAATGCCAGGGGCCCCT
This sequence comes from Gambelia wislizenii, assembly GCA_030847615.1. Classification (NCBI taxonomy): domain Eukaryota; kingdom Metazoa; phylum Chordata; class Lepidosauria; order Squamata; family Crotaphytidae; genus Gambelia; species Gambelia wislizenii. The sequence continues at coordinate 239,927,957 of JAUMIR010000002.1, read as the reverse complement.
TTTAGGCCGAAAGGCATGACGAGGAACTCAAAAGCCCCCAAGGGGCAATTAAATGCAGTCTTCCATTCATTCCCTTCCCGAATCCGTACTCTGTAGTAGGCCTCCCGCAGATCCAGCTTCGTGAAAATCTTCCCTTTGGAGAGATGGGATAGTATGTCCTTCATCAAGGGCAGGGGGTACTGGTTGGAGACACTAATCGCGTTTAGCCCTCTGTAATCCTGAATCAGACGAAGCCCCCCATCTGCCTTGCGCCTAAACATCACCAGAGCCCCCACGGGCGAGGTTGAGGGCCTAATGAACCCTCGGGCTAAGTTTTTGTCTATGAACTCTCGGAGCGCCTCCATTTCAGCTGGGGTCATAGAATAAATGCAAGGTTTAGGTAGGCTGGACTCTGAGAGTATCTCAATGGCACAGTCAAAAGCCCGGTGGGGTGGCAAAATGTCACACTCCCTCTCCTCAAACACATATTGCCATGCCTTGTACTCCACTGGCAGTCCTTTCAGCTCCCCTTTTACTAAAGCAGTCGTGTAATTCTGTGACTCACCCTCCAGGGGGACCCCGTCCCCTGGGGATTCTCCCCCCACCCCGTGCTCCTTGATACACAATGGGTCTGTAAAAGTTAGTGTCTCTTTTATCCAGTCTATGGTGGGGTTGTGGTACTTTAGCCAGTTCAGACCCACGACTGCCGCGGGGACTGAACACAGAACACAAACTCTGATATCTTCAATAAAGTTCTTTATTGGAATAGAAGCATGTGTAAGGAACAGTGTCAAAGCTGCAAACTGAAGAACAAATTTACAGTGGAGACAGATAAGGTACACCCAGCGTGAGAAAGCAGAAAAGGGAGGGCAGTAAACAAAGCACACTTTGGAGGAGCGAGATTTGCCAGGCCATCTGGCCGGCCTTGAGCTCCCGGGATGAACAGCGTTCCCATGGTAACCAACATCTCCCAGACATTCCAGAGGCCCAAGGCAGATCCAGTCTCAAACCATCAAACTGTCAGGATTCTCCATGAACTCTACTCTATGCCTCAGAATTCATGGATGACCCTGACAGACCTCCAGGTCTTGTTGGAGTCCCATCATCCTTGACTATTGGCAATAGTGGTTGGGTCTGAGTTGAAATTTTTGTTGGAGTCCAACAATATCTGAGTGATCAGATGTTCTCCTCTCCTTCCTTATGCCTTCTCCTAGGGTGGCCGGATGGAAAAGGAGGAAGAGCCCATGCATCTTTAATAGCTGGGAGTACAAGTTGATCAGGCTGCAGCTGCTGAAATGCCCTCACTTGCAAAAGTGTTAAAGGTGCAGAAGCCCTGAGAAATATTTTCTTCATCTGGCCACACTACTGTTTTGATATTTAATTACTTACTTACTTACTTATTTTGAGATTTTAGATCCTGATGCTTTTAGCCTGTAGTGTTCCTGTTAGGAATGAAAAGGACATTTGCTGTTATTCATTTCCCAATTGAAAAATGGGTTTCCCAGTTGAGAAGCAAGAATTTTGTGTATTTTTTACCCAGTATTTTCAAATCTTGAAGTGTTTTGGGAAATAATTCCATACAGAAATACACATGGGTTTTTTGTACAAAAAATGTGTTGATGCAAAAAAAAATCATTCCTAGAGACATACTGTACAGTTGCCCCTCCACATTCGTGAACTTGACATTCGCGGTTTTGGTTATTCGCAGTTTTGGGAGGGCCCCCCCGGCCCCCCCAAAACTGCGACACGGGGCCTTCAGAGGCCCCGTGAAAGACCTGGAGGGAGAGGGGAGGCCTCCACGGGGCCCCCGGAGGTGCTCCGGAGGCCCCATGAAGGCCTGGGGAGGGCGCGGGGAGGCCTTCACGGGACCCCCGGAGGCCCCGCGAAGGTCTGGGGAGGGGTGGGGAGGCCTTCGCGGGACCCCCGGAGGCCCTCCGGAGGCCCCGCGAAGGTCTGGAGAGGGGTGGGGAGGCCTTCACGGGACCCCTGGAGGCCCTCCGGAGGCCCCGCGAAGGTCTGGAGAGGGGTGGGGAGGCCTTCACGGGACCCCTGGAGGCCCTCCGGAGGCCCCGCGAAGGCCTGGGGAGGGGTGGGGAGGCCTTCGCGGGACCCCCGGAGGCCCTCCGGAGGCCCCGCGAAGGTCTGAGGAGGGCTGGAGAGGCCTTCGCGGGACCCCCGGAGGCCCCGCGAAGGCCTGGGGAGGGGTGGGGAGGCCTTCGCGGGACCCCCGGAGGCCCTCCGGAGGCCCCGCGAAGGTCTGAGGAGGGGTGGAGAGGCCTTCGCGGGACCCCCGGAGGCCCCGCGAAGGTCTGGGGAGGGGTGGGGAGGCCTTCGCGGGACCCCTGGAGGCCCTCCGGAGGCCCCGCGAAGGCCTGGGGAGGGGTGGCGAGGCCTTCGCGGGACCCCCGGAGGCCCTCCGGAGGCCCCGCGAAGGCCTGGGGAGGGGTGGCGAGGCCTTCGCGGGACCCCCGGAGGCCCTCCGGAGGCTCCGCGAAGGCCTGGGGAGGGGTGGAGAGGCCTTCGCGGGACCCCCGGAGGCCCTCCGGAGGCTCCGCGAAGGCCTGGGGAGGGGTGGAGAGGCCTTCACGGGACCCCCGGAGGCCCTCTGGAGGCCCCGCGAAGGCCTGGGGAGGGAGGGAGGAAGGGCCGGGGAGACCTCCGTGGGGCCTAGCAAGGCCCCACGAAGGCTTGGGGAGGGAGGGAGGAAGGGCCGGGGAGACCTCCGTGGGGCCTAGCAAGCCCCCGCGAAGGCCTGGGGAGGGAGGGGGGAGGGGAGTCGTTATTCGCGGATTTTTCACATTCACGGGGGTCCGCGGAACGGAACCCCCGCGAATGTGAAGGGACGACTGTATATGGTTTTTTTGGGTGCAAAAATTGTGTAAAAGCATGCTTTTTGTACAACCCCCCCCCAAAAAAAAAATTCTGGAAAGTGTTTTTTGGAGGGTCAAAATATCCTATTTTTTTCTCATTAAAAAGTGTGCATTTCTACACAGAGTTATTTCCCCAAACACTTTATGCAAATACAGGGCAAAAACTCTGCAGAAGTATTCATTTTCCCCACAGCTGTGGAAAAAAAACAAATTCTATTTTAAAACATTCTTATTGTAGTTTGAAGTTAAAGATGGAATTGTCCTAAGAATCAGTTTGAAGTGCAGCATAATTTATTTTATAAATGAGTCAAATGAATAAATATACAGTGCCAAGTTTTTCAAACATTCATTTTCAGTTTTCCCTGCCTTCTGGTACTCAGGCTTGTGGGTAAGTGTTGAGAAAATTAAAAAATGCAGCACAATGTTGAACTAAAAGACTTCTTTATGGAAAGATATATCATCAACTTAACAGTGCAATGCTAAACATGTCTCCTCAGAGAATTCACTGGGTCTTATCCCCAGGTATGTGGGTGAAAGATTGTAACAAAACAACACAGTCTTCCACATGTCCTCTTAAAATTATATTTCTTCGGTTTAAATCCAATTGTTAGAGTAGTTCCACTGAATCAAAGGAAACTTAGAAAGTCAAATACTTCTGTATGTATTATGGGTTTACCTTGGTTGGAAATCTCTCTGGCTTTTCTCCACAAATGAAGATTCAGGAAGGACTCATCCCACGTTTTCTGCAAGCGCGCTGATGACTAAAAAGGCCAATCCGAGATAGACAAGTCCGATTGCAGAAAGCGCAGCAGAAGGTTTCCTCAGGTGATGTTACCGGGTTGTGATTCTTTCTGCGTTGTCATTTCTCTTCAAGACTTGTTCGGCGTGAGGTCTCAAATAAGGCTGCAGCATTGTGGATAGTGCGTCTCCATGCCTCCCGATGTGAGGCCAGTGCGGACCGCTGTTGGTGATCAATTTGGCCGAGCCTGAGATGTTGTTTCAGGGAATCCTTGTATCGCTATTTTGGAGCACCCCTCTTACGCTGACCCATGGTGAGTTCACCGTAGACTACTATTTTGGGGAGGCGATGGTCCTCCCAAAAATGGTTGGAAATAACAATTGAATTTAAGCCACTGCGTTCAGTCCAATTCCATTCATTTCCAGGTAAATGCCAGTGTGGAGTAGTAGTCTGAATGTTGGACTGTGACTTTGGAGACCAGGATCCAAATCCCTCCTTGGCCATGGAGACCCACTGGGTGACCAACAACTTGAAGGCACACAACAACAAAATGTGTACAGGATTGCAACCTAAATGTTGCACACAGGCTAAATTGTGATAGAGAGGAAGATAGGCGGACAGATAGATATAGATACACACACACAAGCACAAACTAAAATTAACATGCTTCTTAGTGCCATATTTCACATCAGCTGGTGCCAAACCTGGGTACAAATCAAGTTGTGTTTTAAACATTCTCTTCAATAAGCTAAAAAAAATGGAGTGAGGTCTTTATGCTTGTCATTATTGAAAATTGACTCTTTCCCCCTCCTTTTAAGATATTTTTCTGTACCTCTGCCCTGATGGCAGTTCAGGGTTGGGTGAGCAGAAGTAGGGAAGACACTCTTGATGTTTTGCAGCACTTTACAGCAGCTTGCTCGCTATTTATTCTCAAAAGACACCAATATATCTCCATTCATCTCCTTATCTATTTGTAACTATAAACTAACAGTGCTGTCACCTTCAGTATTTATGCCATTGACTTATGATTACTTTTTTTATTAAATAAGGAGAGGGAAAGGGGGAAAACCCGCCAACACTCAATCCATTTGTTAGAAACAAATCTCTCTCTGCCCTCTCATTCTCACACCTCCACACCCCTATTTGAGGTGTCTGCTAACCATTTAAAATGTTGCTGGCAATTTACAGTTTTCCCCTTGAAGACAATTGGAGGGGGTTTGTTTTATGCCTTTCAGTAAGTATGTCTAGAGAGCTAGAGCTCTTTTTAAAACATTTATCTTGCTAGTCCAGCATATGAATGTTATTTATGAGGAGCTGAGATCCCCAACATCCAAGGATTTGCTTTGTTGGGAAAAGAGTGCTTTACTGTATGCTTCCTGTGCTGAGTTTAACAGTGTGCATGAGTCCCAAGCTGTATGGCAACCTGCATCCCCAAGCAATGTGTAGTTTGAAATTTTACAGGATATGACTTTGGACTTTATCACACGAGGCTGAAATTGCACAATTACAATGTGATAGTAGCACAAATGGGTTCCTGTTATTGCACAACATTGTTGTCCTCCCGGTTGTCCATGTGTGCTCCACTTGTTAATTACACGTAACTTTTCATTGATGGGCAAAACCTATCAATAGCCCTCAATATCACTCTTTTTGCGGTATTGACAAGCATGTGAAATCACCACCCACTGTAAGCATGAATGGGCAGTCCTCTTTCCCCTCTCCCCTTTCCCAATGAGAACACATAACTAAACTTCCAGGGCAGAACGTGAAGAGGACCAACAGGACGCTGTTTTAATGAACCTTTACTTGGTAGGTTTTTATGTATGTTTAAGGGTTTTTTTTTTTTTTTTTTTTTTGGTAAAGTTCATTCATTATGTATTTGTTTTTGGTGTTCTTAACTAAAGTTGCATCTTCTTGCAAGAATAGCCAAAATCTCAACCATGCTAAATCCAGGAAATAAGAGAAAAAGTTTCTTAAAGGCACATGCGTGGATCAGCACAAAGTGTTAATAATCTGTTATTAGAAGGCAATGTGAAGAGAAGTGTCACTATAGGACAAGCTGAAATCCGATTAGTGGTGGTTGATCAATAATTCTATGGCGGTGGTATCGCGTGATTACGACAACATGCAATAATTACTGTAATCATGCCACTATGTTTCTGCTTTCCTCAGTCATGCAATTACAGCGTTTTTAGATGCTAATCTGATAAAGTCCTTTGTGTGCATATCCCTCTTACCCTCTGCTGTTTCTCACTTCTGAGCTTCTGAGGTGAGGAAATGATAATGTGGTGATGTTACAGTCCTAGCACATTATGAGGGTGGTAGATGAAGAGGTTTCAAACTGGAGTTTAGGACCATCTGTGTTTTGGACTATATCTGAGAATCTAGGACCCAGTGATGCATCTTTAGAAAATGTGACACATTCTGAGCAGTGTCAGTTTTTGAAATTGTGCTAATGTGATCCTATCTATGGTGATCTCCTTCAGTCGTTCTGTCAGTCCATTTAGGAATTGTTCCCAGGGCACCTATCACTACTGGAACCACAGTTGCTTTCTTTCCATAGAGGTTCTGTATCTCTCTCTTTGGCTTTGATGTACATATGTTAGGTATCAGGGAGAAGGATAGATATAATGGATTAATATCATTTTGAGAATACAAAGTGTGGTTTGCAGTCACAACTTTCTCGCGTTTTCTATCAAGTACGTCTAGTTCTGCTTGAGTCCAATCAACAATTCCAGCACTATATCAAATAACTGGTATGGCTCAGGAGTTTATAGGGTGGGGTTTTTGTGTGTGTGTGTGAGTTGCCTTGGGGCCCGCTCCAGGAGAAAGGTGGCTCATCAGATAAATAACTATTTAAATAAATAATACCTTGAATTTTGTTTCTACTGCAAAGTTTTGATGTTAGGACTTTGCATGCTCTTTTTGTATACTCAGTACTAGTGGTATCTTTCACTTTCTTATACTGGGTATTCTCTGCTTGTAATATTCCCAAATATTTGTGTTATTGTTGTTATAATTTTACTCATTTATATCCTGCTTATCTCTCAATAATATCATTTTAATTAATGGGGAGAGGGAACCTATGGAAAAGAGATTCTGAGTGATCTCTCTCACCCTTGCTCTCCTGAAATGGTGTTATTGGGGTACAGCAGAAATTGCAAATGCAGTGCACGCATACACACACACACACAAGCATCAGCAGTCTCAGAACAATCATGCCAACCTGCAACTGTGTGCAATGCAGACAATTTGTGCCAGAGAAGTACGAGAAGGTGTGTGTGTGTGTGTGTGTGCTTAACCTCTTCCCATCCACTCACTTTTTTTTTACCTGAACGTGTCATTCACACTGTGTATTTCCACCCCTCTTAAGGTCCAGGAGACTGCTTACAAAGTATATATATATATATATACCTAGAACCCTTCAATAGCAGTTGTAAATCCAAAGAAACCCAAACCCTAATACTGCTGCTTTTCCACTGCAATTTGGCTTCTTCCCATGCTTCTTTGCAGCAAAGAAACCGGTCATTGTGGTTTCATTGTATGGGGAGAATGTAGGTTGTTGGACTGCAGCTTTCACTGGGCATGATGGCTGAGACTGATGGAAATTAGAATGCAAAAATATCTGGAAGTTGATAGGTTTCCCACCCGGGACTGTATACCAGGCCAAGTTTTAGACTGAAATTAATAATTTTGAACCTTAATGGTACAAAGCTTAAAAACTCAGTTTGGATTTATTTTGTCCTATGGCATAGTGGATTAAGTGTTGGACTATGACTCTGGAGACCAGGGTTCAAATCCCTGCTTGGCCATGAAAACCTACTGGGTGACCTTGGGCAAGTCACACACTCTCAGCCTCAGAAAATACCATGATAGGTTTTCCTTAGGATCGCCATAAATTGAAAATGACTTGAAGGCACACAACAGCAATGCTCTTTCCTCCTCATCCCAATCTCTGATATTGTTTACAAAGTTTATCACTCTCATTGTAGCTTCAGCCCACAGTGCAAATCCTTTCACTCTTGGATTAAGGTTAGAGGCTGCTGTTCCTTTCTTCAATCTATAGAATACTTGGGAAGTGTTTCTCCATTTCTTTGATGTACAGAACACACATTCAGCACACTCCTATTCAACAGGGCAATATACTATAGACAGGAAGCCTCGAGGGAAACTAAATGCTGATATTCACACCAATCATTTGGCAAACTTTTCTCCTTTTAAAAAAAGACTCCAGATCAAAGTCTCAGATCAAAGAAGTCCCAGATCAAACAAGAGCTAGTTTATAGGAATCCTCAGTGGTGAGGAATTTTCTGTACAGTGTTCTCATTTGTTCTTCTTTAGGCAATATCACAATCACCAGTAATATCGGGTTTTGTGAGGGAGCAGGTTGCCATGAACAAGATAGGCTTGTTCCTTCCCCTTAGGAGATTATCAGATGAGGCAAACATCCCAGGGCAGGAACAGAACAGGGACGAGAAAGGGGCTTAATTTCAGACGATGTCAAGCCCCTCCGTGATGCTTCCGTTCTGCTCCCAGGGTATTCTATTCATGATGAAAAATCGTGACTAGAAACCCTTTTCCATTTTCTTCCATGCCTGTCACGGAATCAGGGACGTGGGAAACAGATCCCCATCCCTGTTCCACCATGACAGGCACGGGGGAGGAGCTCCATGGCAATCACTTCCTGCCACGATCTGGACATCAAGGTAAGCACCACCCTTCTCCCCCCACTCCCCGGGTTGCTTGTTGTTTTTTTTTTAATTTATTGTTTGCCTTTTATTTTTGATTTGACAGCTGGGGGGTTATTTTGAATTTCCCTCCCACTCGTGTGTACCAGATGACATTGGTCTTTCACAATAATGCCTTGAAAATAAGGCGTTCCTTATTATTGATGGCTGTCAACAGATCTCCCGTGGTGCTTTTTTGCCAGTATTGCCAGCATTTGAAAACACATGCCGTTGTCTTCTTGTGATTACATCATCAATGGGTGGTCCCACCAGAACACTTCCAGGTGAGAACGTGAAAGCCAGGTAGGGGACGTTCTTTTTATGAAATTCCTTGGTTTACTTTTAAGTTTTAGGAGATTTTCACATGGGGGAAATAACCCCTGAGGAGATTGGGAGAGAAATGGGGCTGTTCCAGCACTCCATTTTGAACGCCCCCTTCCTTCTCCCGATCTCCCGTCATCCTCCCTCCGTGCTGCTTCCATTTCCCTCCTGGTATGTTCCACAATTTTTTACTAATGAAGAACTTTTGTTAGTAAAACATATTGGGAGAGAAATGGAAGCAGCACAGAGGGAGGATGACGGGAGATCAGGAGAAGGAAGGGGCGTGCGAAACAGAGCGATGCAACCGGAACAGCCCTGTTTCTTTCCCGATCTCCCCAGGGGTTATTTCCCCCGTGTGAAAATCTCCTTAAAGTGTGTTTCTGTGCTTGTGTATATGTTTTGTGTCTTTATTTTGGTGTATTTTTAAAATTTTACCATGGTTGTGTCTTCTCGCAAGAATCACCGATATCACGAACACGGAAGTAAACAGAGCTCTGTTCGTGCTCCGTTAATGCTGGGGCTGCCTTTTCTCACAACTACAGGTAGGTCTGATAGAAAAAGATTTGTTGTTGTTGTTGTTGTTTGCTGACAGAAAAACACCACAAAATATGTCGGGAAAGAAACATTAATTGAGGTTCTTCTGATAAGTCTTTAGACATTCCCAACAAACATGTCCAAGACAGGAGTAAGTGGAGCTCCTTAGTTATCACTGTCATCAAGGTGGAATGTGCTAATCCCTTCCTGAATGCTCCTGGCAGTGATCATATCCACAAACAAACGGTGACTAGAATACCCATTATCCTTGCAAATCTCTTCCCTCACATCTTTCCTCTCCCACAGTAAGGAGGCTGCCATAAACCTATCAACCTTAATATCTCAGCTATTAGCAGCAATTGATGAAATTGGAGTTTCCTTTGATCAAACAACCCATCCGAGCATTTGTTCTACACTCAAACACCCCTTTAGGATATGAAATTAGGTATAAAATATTACCCCCAAACAATAGCCAAGTGTGCACAGATCTCCATACACTGTCACTCTGTTGGACTGCTGTGGCGTCCTCACATTCTTGTCTGAGTTTTCTTTGCTACCCCAAACCTCTGCTCTTCAGGACTGGTAATTATAGCCCAGATATCCCCTAATCTCTTCCTCTATCCAAATATTTCTGCCTTAATTCTTCATTCACCTTGTGTTGTTATCTTGTGAGCATAAGTGCATGTGTGAACACTTCTGTGTATATTTTCCAATTAAAACCACTTTATTTACTTTAAACTCAGAGTCTCTACAGTGAGTACTAGTTTACACAGGTGCAAAGGTCCCACAAGTTACCCAGCCTCTTGCACCAATTGGTTTGAATTAATTGTAATCCCCCCAAATAATATTGTAATTTTAGTGTCATGAGTGTGTCCCCCACTGACCCCCAACAATTCGGGTAACAACTATACTAAAAGCAGATGAAGTGGTAAACTGGTTCATGGCTTGTACTGCTTCAGACTGTAGGTTTAGGGTTGATTCTCAGAGCTCAGAAAAGTTAGTTTTCTACATTTTTCAGAATCCCTGAGCCACCATGGCTATCAGCTGGGAGATTCTGGAAGTTGTAGTCTGAAGAAGTAATTTTTCCAAGCTCTGGTACTCAATGCTCTCTACAAAGTAGAAAACTGGATATCAACACAAGGCTTAAGCTTGACTTTGCATGCTGGCTTTCTACATGTGAAGATCTTTTAGAGGAAGATTACATCTGCATCCTCACAACACTGTCACCAGTGCTCTGGAGGGTCAGCTGCCTCACACCATGGCAAGCCAAAGGTGGTGAAACAGTATTGTTGACACTGACTGGCACTGTCTCCCAAGGTAGGGCCAGTAGAGGCTGGTGTCTCTACTGTCAGTAGAGCAAAATATGTTCCCCTCAATAGGTTCAGCATTGTAGAGAGCTCCTTTAAAGTTTGGACTAATCTACAGTGGAGTCACCAGTCTTCACTGGGCAGAGGTGTTTCCCAACCCAGTGCTGGGGATTCAACCTGGGGTTTTGTGCATGAAAACTGTACCCTCCTCTAAAACGGCCTCAACAGGTGCCAAAAAAAGATAGAAACCCTACCCCCTGCCAATGTGACTTTATCACATTACATTGCTATAATGCTATTATTCCACTTTAACTGCTATGGCTGCCTCCTGTGAAGTTCTGGGCTTTGTAGTTTAGGGAGGCCTAAGAGCTCTCTGGCTGAGAATGCTAAATGCCCCTCCCTAAACTGCAAATTCCAGGGTGCCAAAGGAGGCCATAGCAGTCAAAGTGGAATAATAGCACTATAGCAGTGTAGTATGATAATCTCCACTGTGACTTTCACCAGAGCATTCAGATAGTGGCAGTAGTAGGGAAGCCGTTGCTAATTCCATTTCCCTTTTGCTGGCGACCACAGCATCATCCTTCTCATTTGAGGCCACCCTCTCCTCTATTCACAGCAATCTTGGTAGACAAAGGGTGAGCCTACAGAGCTCATCTGAAGAATTGCTGATCTCGGCACTTTCTGGCTGGAGTGTTTATTTTGCACAGAACTGCTGATTCTGTCAAGCTGTCCGGGAACATCTGGGCTCTGGGGAGGGGAGACAGAAAATACTACGGTTGTCAGGGCTTTCTCTGTCAAGCTTTGGGAACAAGCCTTTGTCCTTATCTTCCTGGAGGCATCTTGTCCTTCCTAGAACTCACTTCTTTGTTGTCACTTACATCATGAAAGCTTCTTGGTGAACCAGCGGAGGAGGGAACACAGTGGGTGGGAGCCCTATGTGGAAAGGAGGGAGGGAGGGAGGGGAGGGAGGGAGGGAGGGGAGATATGATGAGAATCACAGTGGTCACCTGGGTAGGAAGAGAAACTGGGTCTACTTATGGCAGGCAAGTGGAACTCTTGGAGGCTTATCACATGAGGCAGGTAAAGTAGAAGTGCAGCCAGATAGGAGCACCTTCCGTTGTGCCTTACTGCATGATGCTGTTGCTCTTTGGTTCTTGTCCTGTGGGAGATGGTTGTAAAAGCAATTCTTTATTTTAACTAGGAAAATCCATTAATGGCCTCCTTTCCCACTTACGTCACACTGTGATTTAAGTGTGAAACTTCAACTGTACTGCCCATATGCTCTGGCCAGGACTGCATTCCTCCTGCACTGGCCGGCCAGACTGCTTTCCTGCCTGCCTGGCTTGGGGGTTCAATTAAGGCTGCTGGTTAGGGGGGACCAAGGGGGAAAGCTGTGGGGACACCCAGAACTCTTCTATTTGTTGTGTTCTCATTCCCTTAGTCACTTTGCCTGTCCTCTTTCTTTGAATGCCCAAACTGTACTTACAAATCTTCAACTGATGTTTTAAGTTACTGCAATGCTGGAAATGTGGGGACTGAAGAAAAATTTCTTGAGGGGGCAGAATCCTTATTTGAGAGGATGCCCTCATTTTGCCCCCCCCCCCTAATTATACCCCTGGTGGAACCTTGGCAGTTGAAGTGGAATCATAGCAATATATCATTGTGTAGTGTTAACCCCCCTCACCCCCATGCAGCAGATATCCATGGTTTGCTAGGTTGCTAGGTTGACCACATGTCCTACTTTACAGAGAACAGTCTGCTATTTGCAGGACAGTCAGAGAACAAAAAGAGGTCAGAGGTTCTCATACACGTGTGCTAATTTATAGGTTGTTTCTTCTTGTTGTGTGCCTTCAAGTTGTTTCTGACTTATGGCAATCCTAAGTAAAACCTTAAATTATCTTTATTCTGTATTAATAAGCCAGAGTCTGTATTTGTATTAACAACAAAGGACAATTCATTAAAAGGAATAAACATACTTCGGGGTGGAATCTTTTGTTTTAATCAGTATTTATATCTTTATAATGTCATTCCTTATTTCTCAGCCTCAGTTGCTCGTTGTCCACTCACTCCTCTATTCCAAATTAGTAACCATTGAACGCCATTTTACCTCACCCAAGCCTCTCATACAGCACACACATACAGTGCCTTCCACTCCAGCCAACTGTCATCAACTCCCTTCCACTCAAAACTCATGGGTTTTCTGAGGCTGAGAGTTTGTTGCTTACCCAAGGTCACCCAGTGGGTTTTCATGGCTGAGTGAGGATTCAAACCCTGGTCTCCAGAGAGGTAGACCCAAAACTGAAACCACTACACCACATTGGCTCCATAATTTATAAGTACTGATGTCAATTTAGAAGCAGTGACAGAAGTTAAGTAGAACTAAAGTTCAGTACAGTGGTCCTCGCTGTGGGCAGACTTAAGTCCCCTCCCTCCTCTCCTTTCTTAGGGTTCTTTCTCTTTAGACTAGAGGGTCAGCCCTCTGTCTGAATGGTTAGCAGCACTCTCCTTGAAGGGAGTTGATGACAGTTGGCTGGAGCCTCTGAAGGGATGTCTGGTTCAAGTCCAGTTCATTAAACTTTAAACAAAATGGAAGACTAGCGAAGGGCCTTGACGTTGCTCATTCACAATCAGGACAACAGGATGAGCAGGCACAGGGGCCCCTGGTCACAGCCTCATCCTCAGGGGATGCATTTCTATTTAAATTATACAGGTTGCCCCTCCCCATACGTATGGGATTGGTACCCATGGTTTCAATTACCCGTCATCCAAAAAATATGGTCTCTCTTGGCATTTTCTAGGTCCTCCAGTGCGATCCTATGGTAACTTCCTACAGAAGTTACCATAGAGTCCTGCTGGAGATGTCTAGAGAGGTGGCTTTTCTAGGTATTTCCTAGGTCCTCCAGCACAATCCTAAGGGGTTTGCTATTGCCTGTGCTTTCAAGTACTCACAGTAATTCTGGGAACATATCCCCTGAGGATATAGCGAATGACCTGTAGTACTTTTTCTCTTATTGCACTGAAACCTACACATCAGGAAGTGCAGATAATATGACAACCTCTGTCCTCTTTTGTTGGTGATGCCTTTCCTCTCTTTGAGTGATGGGCCACCCTCATCAGTTTCTGCTGAGATGTCACTACTACATTAACAGATAAACCATCAGTGCAGAACTTATCAGAATAGATTATCATTTTTGAGATGTCCTCCAATATATATGAGTAGTTTTTCCTTGTTTTTTTTTCCGGGCTGTGAGGCCGTGTTCTGGAATAGTTTCTTTATGACGTTTCACCTGCATCTTGGCTGGCATCTTCAGAGAAATCTGTGGATGCCGGCCGTGAAAACTTTCGACTTCACATATAGGAGTAGCTTTGCAAGAGAGTAAGCAATGCTATGTTGGCAGGTAAACTGCTTTCCAGTGGCTTGAACACTATTTTTCTACAGTGGGGAAGCTATTCACGCTAATAAAACCAATATATTTGATTGATTAATTTACTTGAATTTTTGATTTTGCTAATGAATTGTAATATCTTTTTAGTTTTTCTAACGAATATTACAAAAATATACAGTCATCCCTCATATCCACAGATTTGGTATCCACAGTTTCACTTATCCATGTCCAAGAATATATGTTCTCTCTAGGCATTTCTAGGCACTTGAGTATGATTCTATGGTCAAATTTGCCGTTTCATCTCATTGAAAATAATAAGGTTCTCTATTATCCACAGTTTCAGGTATTCATGGGTGTCTTGGAACATATTCCCCCATGGGTACAGGGGTTGACCTGTATAAAGAAATAAATAGACAGATATAAATAAAAAAAATTAAACTTCCAATTACCACCACCACCACACACATACAGATAGAAATTTGAAGTTTAAAATTTACTGTACACACTAATAAAGCATCCAATTGCCAAGGCCCCTTCCCACCTGCTCCAGTCACTGCACTTGGGTTTCACTTTGGGATTACATTCTAGCCACTGAAAACATAGAATCATAGAGTTGGAAGAGACCAAGAGTGCCATCTAGTCCAACCCCCTGCCATGCAGGACTATTCTATCAAGGCATTCTTGACAGATGGCCAGCCAGCCTCTGTTTAAAAACCTCCAAAGAAGGAGACTCCACCACAGGATGAGGCAGTGCATTCCACTGCCGAAAAGCTCTTCTTCCTAATGTTTAAGTGGAATCTCTTTTCTGTAGTTCGAGTCCATTGCTCCATGTCCTAGTCTCTGGAACAGCCAAAAAGTTTGCTCCATCCTCAGTATGACATCCCCTCAAATATTTAAACATGGCTATCATGTCACCTCTTAACCTTCTCTTCTCCAGGCTAAACATACCCAGCATGTTCTTGTTGTGTGCCTTTAAGTTGTTTCTGATTTATGGTGACTGTAAGGTGAACCTATCTATAAGGTGAACTGACTTCATTTTTTGAGGGGAAGATTTGTTCAGAGGGGGTTTGCCTTTGCTTTTGCCTTCCTCTGAGGCTGAGATAATGTGACTTGCCAAATTTAGCCAAGTGAGGATTCAAACCCTGGTCTCCAGAATCACAGTCCAACACTTAGACCACTACATCACACTCGCCATTCAAATGAAAACACACCTGATGTTAATAAAAAAAGAAGAGAAATCTAGTTCTTGATATTGACCAGCCTGCCCTTTCTGTGGACTGTGAACTGGCCTTAAGCACATGAGGGAATTTCTTTATAATGGAAAGTGAGCATCTTTTCAACAGTGGATCTGCCTGTGACTAAGAATACCACTTGGCCTTTTCATAGCTGCTGAGTTCTGGAAAATATCAGGTTACCCTAGAGCACAGAAAGGGTGCTAGCCAGAGGCCCAAAGCATAGTCTGGACTTAATCCTGTCTCTTCTGGGATTCATATTTACAGTCAATAGTGAGCCATTCTAGCCTCTCTAGGGAAGGAGTTCATGATCCTACAGGCATCCATTGAGAAGGTCCTATTGTGTCTATTCAGCAACTGTACCTACAATGGTTGGTACGACTAAACGATGGGCCTCAGGCAGGTTCATATAACTCATATAAGCTATAATTCATCTAACTTATTTTAAGCACTCAAAACAAATTGTCACTAATTCAATTTTCCCCCAAAAAATTATGTGTTACAAAATAATTAGATTACTCATTACATTCCCGTTCATTTTATTTCTTTCCTTTGGAAAAAAAATCTAATGAAAGCAAGAAAATGGCCTAACATTGGGAGGAGGGAAGCCTCAACAATTCTTACAAGCATTTTGTCCTCAAAAACAAGAACAAACAATGAGTAATGTTGCTCAGTAAATGCAAAAATAACGATATTGCTAGCCATTATGTTATTAACATTACCATTACAGGTTACAGTAGAACCCCCGTATCCACTGGGAATTGGTTCAGGGGGACGTGGATACCAAAAACTGTGGATAATAGTGAACACCCTTGAAAATAATGGGACTTCCGGTTTAAAATACCATACAGTTGCCTTGGAGGATCTAGAAAATGGCTAAAGAGGACACATTTTCTAGGAAGACTCTGGTAGGTGTGCTGTTTTGTGTCCCATGGATAATTGAATCAGTGGATAATGAATCAGCGGATATGGGGGGGTCCTACTATATTAACATTCTTAACTATTAATGTTATAAACATTACATATGTTGCTGTTACTTGCTACATGTTCCTTCCAAGCTCTGCCCCAGGCTACAGCAGAACTTTAATAAGCCTGAGAATGGATGTTTTCCATCTTTGGCTCATGCCAATCCATGACTAGGTCTTCAGAGATCCAGGTTCAAGCCCCCACTGGGGAGTCATTTGGGGCCCAGCCACTCTCCTTCAGCCTGACCACTCTCACAGGTTTGCTGTGAGCAGGAGGAGATGTTATAAGGTAAGGATTTGTTGAGAGTGGGTGAGAAAATGGAATGCCAGGAGTGAGTGGTAATCGGTGGACTATCTGAGGGGATTTTGAAAAGGCTGGTGTAGGATAGTTGGACAGGGATGAGAGTGTAGTCTAGCAAGATTAAAAATTAGTGAGGTTTATGAGTTCAAGTGTTTAGGAGACTTAGGACTTTATCAGATGATCGCCTTAAAGCATTCTTTTGCTGGCATAAAAAATCCATTTTTATGCCAGCAAAAGAATTCTCCCCCCTGCACTTACCTTCTTTCCTGGCAAAGGCAGCCCCAGCAATGAAAGAGGACATGAACGGAGCTCCGTTCACTTCCTCCTTTGAAATCCTGCAGAATATTGCGAGACTTCATCATGCAGGAAATCCATTAAACAAACAAAAATAACACTAAAAAGTGACACAAAGCACAAAACACATTTTAAAACTTACAAGTAACCCAGGGAGGGTCATAAAAAGTGTGTCACTTACCTGGATGTTGTGATCTCACCCCGAAATGTTTGCACTGGGCTGGCCATTGACGGGGTAAGTAGAGTAAAAAAAAAAAAAAGATGCAAGGTTTCACATGCTGGCTATGTCAGCAAAAAAACACCAGGGGGGGGAATCAGCTGACAGCTTCAGCCGTCAATGAAAAAGTACGGGTTTTTACGGGGACATAACCACGAAAGGAAGACATTGTGTGGTATGTGCACCCTTTCATGGTTATGTGGCATCATTATGATGCCTTATTCTGTACATCTGATAAAGTCCTTAGAATAAGGGGTAGAGGTAGACTAGTTAGAGTAAGGGTCAGAGTCAACTAGGAGATGAGTGTGGTGTGAGAAAAAGGTGATTTAGATGTATTAGAGAATTAATCTGTGAAGTTTTGTTCAAATTCTGTTTAATAGATCATTATTATTGTATTATATGCATTTGCCTCTGGTAAAGCTACATATTGAAAAGTTGAATAAATAAACTCTCATACAGGAACCATGAGGGCCTCTAGGAGGTCCCTACAGTTGGTGGCCACAGTGGTGGGGCAGGAGGAAGTACTCATATTTGTGGCAGAGCTGAGGAGAAGGGGGGAAAGCCCTCACAGTTGGTGGCAGTGGTTGGTATAGGTAGAAGCCCTCACAATTGGTGGCAGCAGAGGGATCACCAGTCCTTGACATAGTCCAACAACACAACTTTTCCATGCTCTGTCATAATCCATGTTTTTTTTAAAAAAAGAATATTGTTGTTTAATTCTTTTTTATTTTTATTTTTTTTTGGTAAAATAAGATTTTAATTGAATCTTGTTTTAAATCTTTGTAAGCCACATTGGGTCCCATTGTGGGAAAAAGATTAAAGTCTCCCAAGTTGAATTCAGTCCTGGGAGAAAGGTGGGCCTTAAATTCAATGAATAAATAAATAACATTAAAAATTCCAATGTGGTAGAAGGCATAACCGTTTGTCTATTCCTATCCTCTTTCACACTTCAGATGCAGACCTGTGGTTAGACATTCTATTAAATGGCTGCCTGTCTGTGGCAGGGCCAATTGCTGCCTTAGACACTATCCTGGCTTGTGGCAGAACCCACTTGAATGTGATGTCTGGAGATGTTTGATCAAGAAATGCATTGATCTTACACCTTGTCCAAGGACCTAAAGTGGCCTTTTAAATCCCCCCACCAAAAGTGTAAACAGTGTGCCTGTCTCCATCACCTCCCTCCCCATCACTCAGCAACCCAGTCAGTCCCTTATCTGTACTCTAAGGAAGCCATGCAAATATAAATTATTATGAGACAGAGCTCTGGGTCCTTGAAAGGAATGTTCTGGGAAATGTTGAGAGCTCCTTGGAGCAGCTTCTTTTGGTTCGAGTGCCAACAAATGGAAGAATGTTATAGGAAGTGCCAGAGAAATGCCAGTGTCTCAGTCTGTGCCAGATATCAAAGTCTGCATATGGGTAAAAATTCCACCAATGGGCACAACACATATAGTGACAGTAATGGCTAAAAAAGAAGACCAAGAGTGGGGACCTTTGCACATGATTGGAGCACAGGACAAAATATATATAAGTCCATATATATATACACATATATGTGTCTATGCAGTGGCAGACCGGGTCTAAAAATAGTGGTTGCCAGGAGAGAAATGGAGCTCCCCCTCTCAGACACTCACCCTCCTCTCTCCCTAGCTTGCTTCCGATGCAAAGGCGCGCACACGCACACACACACACAAATCTTTCCCTGGGAGGGAAGGCTGGGGAATTTTTAAAAAGTGACACCACCCAAGCACAGCGTGTGTGCCAAACAATGAAAAGGGAAGAGATGGAGAAGAGTTGTTGTGTACGTTAATGCATTAACGTCGATGGGCACAATGGTTTCCAAGATGCAGATGGGTTTATGCGCACTAAATTGATGTGTTCAGTTTAAACAACTCCACCTCAAAAGAACTCACCGTGCTACTGTTTTGGCCGCTGTTTAAAAAGCGGGGAGCAAAAATTCTCAGGAATGGCCACACAGCTTTCTGCCTCCTTGAAGGAAGAGGTTTTTTCCCTGTAGTGTAGAGAAAATTGGATGAAGAACCAAAGCCAGTGTCTCAAACATCTTGGGCCGACCATGCCTTCTCACCCACCGCATTGGGGCACGAGTATGTGCTGGCGCTGCTTTTTTCAAAAGCATTATTGTTTTTTTGGGTGGACACCATTGACCAATCAGAACCTAAGAGATGGCATCAGGAGAGGCGGGAAGGTTTCCCCCAAACACACTGGCCCTGAACCAGAGGAAGGGTGGAGAGTCGTTAGTTGTAGGAGAGAAAATCCTGATGCAAAGGGGAGAATGTGGAGGAGGGAGATGTTTGTCGGAATGGCCACGAAATGTACCTATGTAAATCTTCTATTTGCAGGCCGTCAGAAAGCATTTCTCCCCCCATCCCGGCTTCATCTCCAAGCAGCTAGCAAGGGCTAGCGTGTCTTTCCAGGCCCTGAGGCTGGAAGGAAATGTCAGTAGCCACTTGGCCAGCTGTTCAGAAGAAGAGGAGGGGGGAATAAATGTCCCCCCCCCTTCCTTCTTCAAGTGGCTAGCCAGGCTAAGGTGAAAAATCAACAGGAGGATGCCCCTGTTAGCAAGCCTTGCCCCCCACGCTTGTCCAGCCAATCAGGTTTGTGCTTCCTGTACTATCAGACAGCGATTCATGTCGAATCTCTGTCCGAAAGGCAGGAAATAAAAGGGGGTTCCTACCAGTGTGGCTTCAGTGGGCCGTAAGTTGTGCAGGCCTGCTATATAACATACATGGCCTAATGTTTAAGGGGGACACAGGGCCCACTTGCCATCGGGCAAGCTGACACCCTGGCCATTCCGCCTCTGTGGCTATGTATTAGAGATGTAAATCTTTAACTAATTCATCCTTACACACAAGGACAAATAGTTTCCGTAGGGTTTTTTTTCCCCTACTGCAGGAGAAAATGACTATTCCTTTGTAGTTTTCACCTGGCATTTGCTCATCCTGGCATGTTTCAGGAAATTACTCTGTGTAGAAATAAACATTTTTTGTGTGTGCAAAATGGTGCTTTTGTGCAAAAAACCCTGCTGCTTCCAGAAACACATTTTTATGTGTGCAAACATTCTATTCTTTGCAAAAAACACATTTTTGCACCAAAAGCCATGTGTGTGGGATGGTTTTTCTGAAAGCATACCATTATGTGTGTGTGTTTTAAAAAAACAATGTTTCCAGAAAGGCATGGGATTTTATGTAAAACCCACTGGGTTTTCCCCAACCAAAAAATGTGTATTTCAGCACAGACTAATTTCCCAAAACACATATCTGTCTCATGTCTGTGTTACTATTCCTGGTCAAGTTTCCTGAGTGTTGGGACATGGACATTTTGGCAGGGAAATGAATAATGAAGGATATTATTTCCACCCCTGTATAAAATTTATAGCCTGTCTTCTGCCAAACAAACATGACAGTAAAAGGGACTAACAGGAGTAAAAACCAAGTAAAAATGTTTAACAATGAAAATCAAATATGAGAGAAACTGAAACAGATTCATCCATCCCAGCCCCAGGGTTTGAGCAATTAACTCTTTAAAAGTCTGCATTGGAACCCCTGTGTATTCAACCACATTTGTGGTGTTGAGTTAGGGTTATAATCTCTTTTTAAGAAGTATGATTTTCCTGCTTTTAGATAAAATCTGCTTAGATATGATATGATGTTAGAAAATCGAGAGAGATACACACATACATTTAAAAATAGAAAACAATCCCCCAAACCTCAAAACCACAACCCTACTTGTCTGTTTGAGTTGCTTTTTCCTGTACTCCAGCCCTGGTCTGCTCTCACAGGCCGCATCATTGAGTCTGTGAGGCACCCACTTTGTGACATGATCAGCCTGTTGTGACATCAGACCATGGAGTGAGCCCTGATCAACCATCTGACTACCTAGATTTTCAGACAACACTGTTATAGTGTTACTATTCCACTATACAGTATTTGCTATGGCTGCCTCCTGTTGAATCTGGGATTTGCAGTTTAGGGAGGGGCATTTACAACACTCAGCCAGAGAGCTCTTAGGCCTCTCTAAACTACAAACCCCAGAATTCCATGGCAGGAAGCTATAGCAGTTAAAGTGGAATAGTAACACTATAACAGAGTAGTCTGAAAATCTACTAAACCTAATGGTGGAAGAGATGGTATAAAAACAGAAACAGCAGCAAAGTGAAACAAAGACACTTTAGGCAATAAGATCATTTGCATGATTTAGGTGGTTTTCAGGATCTCTTTTTTATCCCAGCAAAATGACTAGGTTTGACTTAAAAACTGAAGACTTTTTAGTGTAATTTTTTTGCATTTGGCCTGATAGATATTTGTGCTCATTCCTTCTTGTGCTCCCTTACCTTGACATCTGATTACCTTTAATTCACGCTTGCCGCCATAAGTTTTCAAGACTGAGACTTAAAAAATTAAGGTTGAAACCAGCCTTGAAAAGGGTTTAAAACTTTTCAGGTTGAATTCAGTGTTTGTGGCTGAAGACTAACAGCTGCAGGTCAATTCATGACCTCCGAAAAATTTCTGAATGCTGGAAAACTTAAGTTTTGATCCATCCCAAATGGAGTTTCAATCTGGGCATGAGAACAAAGCAAAGCAAGATGCCATGTGATATTTGGCCTTAAAACCTCTGAGTACAATACTGTCTTTGCTTTGTGCCACACACGGTTTGGATGAATCAGCAAGAAAATGTTTTAGGCATGTGTTCAGATTGATATGTTCAGGTTATTTACCAAAGCAACATTGCTACTATTCAGAAGTTATAACCCCACCCACATTTATGTATTTGTTTGTTTAAAAGATTTGTGCAGCATTTCTCATCCAGACAGGGCCTAGCATGCTTTACAACAAATTTAAAACTATAAAACATTGTGTTTAAAAGCAACAACAGTAAAACTAGAAGGCACAATAGGGATCTTCCAGATGTGGCAAATGTTCCAGGAGGTTGTGGTATTTGTTGCTGTAGTTCTTGTTTAATATATATATATATATATATATATAGATAGATAGATAGATAGATATATATATATAAATCAAATTGACATTTCTGTTGTCCTGGACTATTTTTTGCAATTCCCAGCACCAGTTGCAATATTATATTCCCACCTTGAGTGTGTTTCTTTCTAATTCTGAGATGTATCTTAACAAAAAAGTCTCCTTCACTTTTCCTGCTTTAATTTTTTTTAAATAGGGTTTATCTACATGGGCAAAAATCCTGTACTCACCCCATATTTGTGGCACAGTTGTCACACAACATTTTCAACAATGTGCATTTTCACTGGGGTTTCTGCAGGAAACCCTGGATCTTTAAGATTTGCTGTTTTCTCAACATTTGAAGGCAAAAACTTGATTTTTGGCCATGTGGCAGCTGACGATTGGCTTTGGAGAAAGCCTAGGTGGGACCTCTGGTGGACAGGACTCTATTCTGGTGCTTAAAAAAAATCTGATTGTACATGTATCTGGATAAGTGTATCTACACTTATCCAATAAAACAGTACTCTGGGACCATGTATATTCACTTATTCATAGGCACGAGTGAACAGAAAGAAACAACACGAAGCAGCCCCACCCATGTGGCCAGAAATAGTATGATGTATAGGACACACGATAAGCCCTTTTACTCTGATGTGGATTACAGCATGGCAGGATACTCCAATCTACAATTGGACAAGCGCGATGCATGTGGTGTTTATGGTGTGGATCAAAGAAATCTGCTGTGGCTACGAGGTAGGCGTGGGATTTCCTGCCAGTGTAGACAAGCCCACAGTTAGGAGATTTTCACACGGGGCCAAAATGCCCCGTTACTGCCCTGCCACCTCCTCTTCCGTTCCTGCCGCAGAATAATGTAAATCTTTCACACACTTACCTTAATTCTGCGGCAGGGACAGGCTCCCCCTCCCCTCGCTGGCCGGCCCTAAATGCAGCTGTCGTAAGTCTGTTTTTATGACCGGCCGTCTGAAAAGTCTGGGCGGGAAATTTAAAAAATAAAACTGCCCCAAACGTAAAATCAGTTCACCAAGCACACTCTTTAAATCACACAATCAAAACAGGGAGGGTAAAATAAAGGGCACCACTTACCTGGATGTCCAGATCGTATCAGGAAGTGCTTGGAACGGACCTACCCTCTACGGCTGTCATTTTGGAACAGGAATGGGGCTCCTGTTCGCACACCCATGATTGCGTGATAGCGACGGAATGGGAGGTCAATTCACAATGAAAAATTGTGATTACATTGTTCCAGAACAGTCACGGGAGCAGGATGGATGCAGGACAGAATGGGGTCAACGTCATCCGAAAGGGAAAACCTTTCTCGACCCTGTTCTGTTCCTGCCACGGGATATATAACCGTGTGAAAATCTCCTTAGTGTTATAGGGCTACAGTGTCTTAGGAAATTTTCACACAAGCTATATGTTCTGTGCAGGCATGAACAGGGTTACTGAAAGATTTTTCTTTCAGATGATGTTCCCCCCCTTCCGTGCCCTGAACGTGCCTATTCTGTTTTCTCCCTGTGATATTTCAATCACGGGGAGAAGTCATTAATGACCACCCGTTCCATTATAGTAATGGAATCACAGGTGGTCTGAAAGGTGTCCCGTTCTTCTCCTGCGATGACAGCTGTGGCGGGAGGTCCGTTCTGGACACTTTTGGGCAGGAACGGGACACCCAGGTAAGTGGCACCCTTCCCACCCACCCCAGGTTACTTGTATTTTAAAATGTTTGTTGTTGTACTTTGTTTTTGTTTTTGACATGGGGGGGGGTATTCTGAATTTCCTGTGTGGCCGTTCTCTTGTGAGAACGAGTGGGATTTGGCTTAACGGCTATAAAAGCAGCTTTACGGCAGCTGCATTTACAGCAGTGAAGCCGAGGGAAGATGTGCCTGCTGCGGGGTTAAGGTAAATGCAGACATTTTCCTTAATCCCATAGCAGGGATGGGAGAGGGGCTTGCAGAGCAGAAATGGGGCATTTGGCCCCATTGTGAAAATCTCCTCAGTGAAATGGAACTTCTACTGTAGCACTATAACTCTAAGGGGGGAGGGATGAAAAAAGAAAGGAGGAGAAAATTGGCACTTCATATCACAGGACCATTTTAACAAGCCATGCTCCACTTTTTTTGGAAAATCTCTAGCGTGGCTCCAAGGAATAGCTCAAAGAGCCCCTCCAAAGAATAGAATGAGTGGATGTGGAGGCAACAACAACCAGAAAAACCCAAGGAGTATTACTGCAAGAACTCATGCTTTTAAAGACTAAATTGGAAGGGCCAATAGTTCAGCATTTTCCTTTTGTTAACTGGCAGAAAACAGAGCATAAGAGGATGAAAAAGGCCAAGAGTGTACAGAAATGCCCACAATTGCTAATTAATTCACAATCTTTATATCCCCTTACTTGGGAGTAAGTCTCCTTGCACTTGATGGGCCTTGCTTTGGAGAGACATAGGCTTGCTCTGTTGGCCTGCAATTTCCTTCTACATGCCATCTTTCTCTCTCTGGCTTTTCTTCGCAAACAAAGATTCAGGAAGGACTCATCCCGCGTTTTCTGCAAGCGCACTGATGACTAAAAAGGCCAATCCGAGATAAACAAGTCCAGTTGCAGAAAGCACAGCAGAGGGTCTCCTTGGGTGATGTTACCGGGTTGTGATTCTTTCTGTGTTGTCGTTTCTTTTCAAGACTTGTTCAGCTGCAGCATTGTGGATATTGCGTCTCCATGCCTCCCAATGTGAGGCCAGGGCAGACCATTGTTGGTGATCAATTTGGCCAAGCCTGAGATGTTGTTTCTGGGAGTCCTTGTATCGCTTTTTTGGAGCGCCCCTCTTACGCTGACCCATGGCGAGTTCACCATACAGTACTATTTTTGGGAGGCGATGGTCCTCCATCCTAGAAACGTGCCCTGCCCAGCACAGCTGTGTTCTCAATATCATGGCCTCAATGCTGGTGATCCCTGCTTGCTCAAGGACAGCAACATTCATCACATAGTCAGTCCAGTGTATATTTAGGATTGTACGTATACAGCGCTGATGAAAACGTTCAAGGAGTTGTAAGTGTTGGCGATAGGTGACCCATGTTTCAGACCCGTATAGGAGAATAGACAGTACAATGGCTCTATACACACTGATTTTTGTGCTTTGCCTCAGGTGTTTATTGCACCAGACTCTTTTGTAAAGTCTTCCAAATGCGCTATATGCCTTTGCTAATCTGTGATCGATCTCTTTGTCAATCTTGGCATCTGAGGAGATGATGCTTCCCAGGTAGGTGAACTGCTGAACGGACTTGAGCACAGATTTGCCGACAGCAATGTGGGGATGGTGGTGTTCGTCCTGTGGTGCAGGCTGGTAAAGAACTTCTGTTTTCTTCAGGCTGACTTCCAGCCCAAACAGCTCTGCAGCTGTTGCAAAGCAGGATGTTAGGCGCTGCAGAGCTGCTTCTGTGTGGGCAACAAGGGCAGCAGCATCAGCGAAGAGCAGCTCATGGACTAGATAGTTTAGAGTCTTAGTGCGAGCCCTCAGACGGCTTAAGTTTAAAAACCCACCATCAATACGGTAACGTATATAAATGCCGCCTTCTTCTTCGAGCTCTGCTGTAGCCCTTTGGAGCATCATGCTGAAGAGGATTGTAAATAAAGTTGGACATCTTGAAGTCGGTGATTACCTGTATGTGTTCTGTGGCTTTAACATCAAAGCCACCTTTCCCCTCCCATTCACCTGTCTGTTTTAAAAAATCTGGATGGAGAATGCTGTGTAATTCAAAAGCTGTCTCACTCTTTTGTGATAGCTGATTTTTTTTAATGGACCAGTTATGCACCTTTTCCTTCTGCTTCCTCTTCCCTTCCACCTTTCCTCCTTCCCGCAGGTTTGCTTCCTATTTACATGCTATTTACATGTTTCTTCTTCCCTCTCCTTTTTTTCTTCCCTTGGCGGTGATTTGACTATCCTGAATTACAAAGAAATGAAGCTGTTTATAAATAGAAGAAGCAAAGGAAGCCATCTGCAAGGAGAAACTCACCAACAGGGCAAAGCCTCTTGCACAGAAGCAATCACTTCAGACTCGGGTCCCTTGTTGGCACTGTTATTGCATACTCATTTTTCTCAATGGGATGCCTGTCTCACTGACTACGCTGAATTGGGGGGAGATTAGAACTCAGATACCATTTCACAGGTTATATAATGCCAGATATAACAGGCCCTCTTTAATTCAAACACTCAGTGAGAACATGTATATGGATGAATGATTATCCCGCCCTGCCCCTGGTGGACGGGTCTGCAAATCAAAGTCCTAGAGAAATGTTACAACAAATATTCCCAAAGGTTTGCAGATCTATTCACAGTCTCCTGTATATAATTAACTGTGTGCAACAGTGCTACTCAAACTGCTGGTCTATGAACCAGGTTCATGAACCTTCAACTGCCTATCTGTAGCAAGTTTCCAGAAACTACACAAATACAATAAAAATAAGACATAAATATGGTGTAAGTCCCTGGCACATGGATGAAAAAAAAAATGCTGGTCCACCTGTCTGAGGCATCTAAGGATGGCATGGGAGGTTCTAATCTGGGGTGTGCCACGAGAGGGAGTGGCTGGGTTCGTCCATTGTGGCACAATATTACTATTTTTAGGGGACTAATATTTATCCCTATTTCATATCCTAAGGGGTGCAGGGTGTTGCCTGCATTCTCCACTAATCTTGTTACCCTAAGAGGTGAGGGGTGCTCTAGAGCCTACCCATGATGCCAAAATCTCTATTATTTGGGGGAATTAGTAGCTCAAACAGAAGCTTGCAAGGGGAGGGCAACTTCAGGGATCTTTTCACCTCTGTATACCAGTACTAATGGTAAAGAGCACTCCAGTTAAAGTGAAATAAAGTACAGTAGGACCCCCGTATCCATGGGGGTTTGGTTCCCAGACTTACCATGGATACTGGAAACCACAGATAACAGCAAACACCAATGAAAATATATGGAACTTCTGGTTTAAAATACCATAGAATTGCTTTGGAGGACCTAGAAAATGTCTAGTGAGCTTCACTGCCTACCAATTTGTTTCTGAGCACAATTCAAAGTGCTGGTCATGACATATAAGCCCTATATGGCTTCGGTCCAAGCTATTTGAAAGGCCAATCTCCCAATACAAACCTGCCAGAATTTTAAGATCCTCAGGGCAAGGCTTTCTCTCAATCCCACCATCATCCCAGGCTCACTTGGTGAGGACACGAGAGAGAGCCTTCTCAGTGGCTGCTCCCACCCTCTGGAACTCCCTTCCTTGGGAGGCTAGGCTGGCGCCCTCCCTGCTTTCCTTTCGCTGGCAGGCAAGGATGTTTTTATTTCAGCCAGCTTTTAATTTGTAGTTGTGGGCACAGAGGCTTTTATTGGGGTGTATTTTTATTGTTTTAACTTATATATGTTTTAAAAATAATTTTAATTGTTACTTTTAAATTGTTTTAATTGTCTTATTTTTACTTGTTTTTATGTTGTAAACCACTCAGGGAGAGCTTTGACACTGATAAGTGGTATAGAAATGTAGAAAACAAACAAACAAATACAGAGGATGCCTCTCAAGTCATTTTCTAGGAAGACTCTATGGTACGTGTTCAGTTTTGTTTCCTGTGGATAACTGAAACCGTGCATATTGGTTCAACGGATATAGGGAGCCCTACTGTATTTTATTGGAAGAACACAAAGTAAACTCGCACACACAACATACGTACTTAAGAACCATACAAGGCTATAGCAGAGTAAGACAGAAAGATTAGATAGAGGGAGAGATTCGGGAATATAGGGCAATAGTTACCAATCTTGAGCAGCGAAGATACTCAGACAGGTGTCTGAGGTTGGCACTGGAAGTTCTGATTCGAAGCATGCCAAGAAAGAAAGTGGCTGAGTGTGTCCACTGTAGCACACCTTACGGTCGTTAGGGGCCTAATATTTATACTTTATTCCATATCCTGAAGCGGCACTCTGGTTATGACAAAACATGGATGGCTTTCCCGTAGGACAGACAAAGGAAACCAAAACTCAACTGATTGCATTAATTGCTGGGAAATAGAAATGGGTGGATTTGGCAATGGTCACTTAATTGTTTGATTGAATCATTGCAGAGATGCCCAGGGCTGGAAGAAAGGCGGAACACATACCTCCTTAATGACTGCGTTTACTAAAAGGCTTCTGCACAATCCTAGTTTGGGCTTTGTTGCTATCATATTTCTAAGACACATTCCAGGTCATTGTGGCCACCAACTGACTTTTGGTTTGCCCCAGTCAACCTGACCCCGAAAAGTGTCCAATATTTCCAGTTATGAGATATCATGAGGAGGGGGTGGTAGGGCATACTAACATACCACATCTAATAGCTTGAGAAATGCTGGATATAAAGGACCTTTGCTATCATAAAATCAGTAGAAGTTTGTAAGTAATAATAATAATAATAATAATAATAAAATTATTTATATACCGCCCTTTGGTAATCCAATCAGGGCAGTTCACAACTTTAAAAAACCATACAGTAAAACAATATACTCCCTTCCCCACCTTAAAAAGTTATTAAATCAATTACAAATTAAAACAACAATTAAAACATTTGATAAAAACACATACCTACATTTGGCAATAACAGTAGGTCCCCAGCGATATTCAGTTCTGTTAACAAAGGAGGCTGTGGGAACTCTCCTGAAGGAGGGGGGGTTCCCGAGGCCAGGATAATCTATTCTGGAAAGGCCTGCCGGAAGAGATCCGTCTTGACAGCCTTTTTGAAGCTTTATGATTTCAGTAGTTCTGATAGGAACTCCCAGGTAAAGTCCTCCATGATATTCTTGCAGGCAAGTTGGTGAACTATAGGCTGGGCATTGTTATGGTTAGGTGGATTTGTAAAATGGCTGACAGACCAAACTGAGAGAGTACAAATGTTGCTCTTCATCTTGGAGAGAAGTGACTAGTGGGGTCCTCAGGGTTCTATCCTTGATCTGGTGTTGTTTAACATCTTTATAAATTACTTAGATGATGGAATAGAAGGCATGCTTATCAAATTTGCAGATTACACCAAATTAGGGTGAGTAGCTAATATACCAGCGGACAGAAATAGAATTCAAAATGACCTTAACAGATTGGAGAACTGGGCCAAAACTAACAAAATGAATTTCAAAAGAGATAAATGTAAGGTACTACATCTAGGCAGATATAGGATGGGTGGCACTTGGCTTGAAAGCAGTACATATGAAAAGGATCTAGGAGTTGACAGGAGTATTGTCATCAGATAAACAGTTGTGGTTGTTGTGTGTCTTCAAGTCATTTTCAACTTACAGGTGAGCCTATCATGGGGTTTTCTTGGCAAGATTTGTTCAGAGGGGTTTGCCTTTGCCTTTCTCTGAGGCTGAGATAATATTCCAGATGAAATCTGACCAGTGCAGAGCAAAGTGAGCATTCACCTGTGTCCAGTTCTGGGCATCACAGTTGAAGAAGAATATTGACAAGCTGGAACGTGTCCTGAGAAGAGCAACCAAGATGATCAAAGGCCTGGAAACTAAGCCTTATGGGTAATGACTGAGGGAGTTGGGTATGTTTAGCCTGGAAAAGAGAAGATTGAGAGGTGACATGACAGCTATCCTTAAATATCTGAAAGGCTGTCATGTAAAAGATGGAGCCAGCTTGTCTTCTGCTGCTCCAGAGACTAGAACAGGAACAAATGGATTTAAATTACAAGAAAAGAAATTCCACCTAAACATTAGGAAGACCTTCTTTTACAGTAAGAGCTGTTTGACAGTGGAACAGACTGCCTCTTTTAAAAAAAATCTGAGCAAATGACTCACGCTAAAACCCATGACAATGAAATATCCAAATGAGAATAGATAATATAGTAATAAAGCAATATCCATCCACCAAGCCTCTCAAGGAGAAAAACATAAAGCAATATTTGTACAACATGCAACAATAAACAATGGAGAATGAAAAGGAAGTGTGAGCCCATTACATGTAATTTTCAGGCTGAAAGTAATTACAAGGCCTGGAGGTTGGCCAAGCAGCAGAGTTCACAGCTGTAATAATGTAATGTTTAATCCCTCCCCCTTTTAGCCACTGTTGTTGACTTTATGCATTATTAGAAGCTTTTGACAAAGAGAATTGCTGGCTAAATCATCCCCAAAGCTGTTCTGGAAGGCCAGGTGTTGTTTTCTTAACACTTGTCTTTATTTATCATACAGAGGATCCTTAAGACCCATGGAAATGGCCAGGCAGGCGAGAATGTGGAGCCTCTCTCATTAGACTTTCCCAACCTGGTGTCCTCCAGATGTTTCTGATAAGAACTCCCAGCAGCCCCAGCCAGCATGGCCTACAGCCAGAGAGTTAGGAGAGCTGTAGTTTCAAACCATATTGAAGGTGCCAACTTGGGGAAGGTTGTCCCACACCTTGCCATAAGTACTGTGAAAGAAAACAGGTTCCAGCAAGGGATTCTTCCAATTTTTCCAGCTTGCACATCTGCACAGAAACAGGCAGGTTTTAAAGACTTTTAGCCTTTATCTCTGATCACTGCAGGAAGGCGTGCTGCAGACAGTACACTGGGGATTTAGCAGTGGGTAAACCGATAGCAAAAACGTGGCCTCCCCGTGGGAAGGCTGGAAAGGAGGAAAGCTGAGCAGCCCTTCAAATTGATTACACAACCCTGAATTCAGTCTTTAAAGTGAGAGGGGTCAGGGAGGGAGAATGGGAGGAATTCAACACCTTTTCTTCCCTGAGAGAGAACCCCAAATGGATTATACTCAATGCTCTCTGCACCCAGTCCTGTTCCTTCCCTTCCCTTCTGCTGTTCAAGGGCCCATTTTTAACACAGCTGGGAACCAATGGGACTTTTTCCAAGCCCTTCATGACATCCAACCCATCAACAAAGCTATCCCTTTTTGATGACCTCTAAAGGAAAGAAAGGGGAGGCAAGGAAAGTTTTCTTCTTGATGCTCCAGATCCACCAAATCCCACTGCGCTCTGTCCTTGCCCCCCCTAAAGTAGATGGTCTGGGCCCCACTTTGGAATTATTCTGGACTTGCTGGAGTCTTGCAAGCTGTGATCTTTTCAGTTTGGCAAAATTTCACCAAATTCATTGTCAAAGGCATGGATATATTTTTTAAAAGACTGTATAGTAATGTCTTGTAGCCTCTGGATATTTAAGCATGGGGTGGAGAAGAGGGCACTTATCTGCATAAAATTTGAATTTGCTTATTTATACATATAACTGCAAGTTTAGAAATTATTATCATAATTTGAATGGAACGATAATAGAAGTAAAATACAATACATCTCATCCTAGTGGGGAAGACTCTGGGCTCATCTTCATGGGCCAGGATACGTCATCCCCCCACCGGTGTATCCTGTCCATGGATCAGGCCTGTTCCTCCCCCATTACCTGGATGGAAAACGGGCTGGAGTCCAGACTCTGCTGCAGCCACTGCTGCTGCCTGCGTCCCATTCTCTGGATCCAGGCAGAAGACTTGCAGCTTGTGAGTAAGCCCCCCTGCATGTGACCAGCCTGGTCACATGCTGTGGGCCCCCTTCCTGGATCCGGAGAACGAGACAGCTGGCAACTACAATGACAGGCTGGTATGCTGGAATGGGCTCCTGTGGTCATGCAGGGCCCAGTCTGTTTTATTTTGGCTGGAGCGGATTTTCCAAGGTATTATTTTAAACCAGTGTAATGGGCCACACACCGTCTTCTCCCCCATCTTAGCCCTGGGGGTTGTGAGGACTGCCTAGGGGCAGCCTAAGGATAAACTCTATGAAACTAGAAACGTGTGCTTTGCAATATAGGTGTATCTTAATTGATGAAGTAGAAGGGTCCTTGGCATTACTTCTTTAACAGAAAATTTGGTACCAGAGGTAGAAATAACATTGAAAGAATAGGGATATAGATTCCTACACTGCAAAAAGAAGAGCAGTTCAACATGTTTCAGCAAACTTTTTATTCAAAGCTAACAATAGGCACATGTGAAATGAAACTACCCGGTCAGGCAAACCGTATATGAGTAAACAAA
Organism: Gambelia wislizenii; assembly: GCA_030847615.1. NCBI lineage: Eukaryota > Metazoa > Chordata > Lepidosauria > Squamata > Crotaphytidae > Gambelia > Gambelia wislizenii. The sequence goes on along the minus strand of JAUMIR010000002.1, from coordinate 239,896,088 downwards.
AACACTTTGAACTTTTTAGAGAACACTAGAAGGTTTCTGAAATGCATTTGGGGTGACGTTTTATTTCACTAGTCTCCACTTTTATTATGATTTCCAATTTATTGATTCAAATTACTGTATAGATCTATGTTTTTAAAACATGTTGGAGGTAGCTGGTGAAGAGGGGCTTATCTGCTTTCCCCTTTTCTCTGGGGGCCTGTCTAAACAGTAAAAATACCCCTCATGGAATTTGCTGGGAATCCTACCTATCCTGCATTTTTTCTCATTTGGACTGTAGAGCAATAAAAAAACTCGAAGGGAAGCACAAAGCTGATTGGCTGGGTGAGAGCAGGGGCGGGGCTTGCTAGGAGGGCCACCATGTTGGATTTTCTCCTTAGTGATCGCTCGCTAAGGCGATAAAAAGGATTGACATTTTCTTTCCTATAAAATGGGAGAATTGCTCTATCACACCAGCGTACCTTGGGATGACTTTAAAAACAAACAAAAACAAACTGCTGGTGGTGAAGAACCAATGCGAGTAAAAACTTGCGGCCGCCATCAGGAATGCGAGGCTTATAGGGACTTCCAAGGCCAGAAAAAATATTTAGACATGTTGCTGCTGCTGAGAAATGCCAATACTACAAGGTATTTTAGATTCCCCCCCCCCTTGTGTAGATGGTCCCTCGCTGTTTTGCTCTTCATGCATGCTCAGTAAGGGGTTCTGGAGGTAGCTCCTATTAGCCTTGCCTGTTGTAGGCAGGTGCACATGGTTATGGTAGCAAAGACTTTAAGCCAAGGCTGGTGCTTGATTAATTAGACTAGAATCCCATTCTTTCCCATCTCAAGCTTCATTGCATTGCTTATTGCCAACAGACTGGTGCAAGCTGACATTGAAAGTCCCTGTTTCTCCAGCCCTCCTTCACCATCCTCTCAATGCTAATGCTGCTAAAAAAACAAAAATCCTTCCATCAAGACACAGGATGAGGAGGAAAAGAATGCTGGAAGGATGTAAAAGGACTTTGCAAAAAGGAGCTTCTTTGGGCTCATTTACATGAGCCAGGATATGCCTGCTTCCTGCCAGCATATCCTGGCTGTGGAGCTCACCTGTTCTTCCCTTGTTACTGGTAAGGAATGGGCCTGAGTCCAAACAGGACTACTCACCCATCCCTGCAGCCGCCACTGCCACCATTTTCTTTACTGACTCAGAAGGCAGGAAGGGGCCCCACAACATGCAACTGAAGGCCCTCTGAATGTGACCAGCCTTGGTCACATGCTGGGGGACTCCTTTCTGGCTTCCAGAAGAGCCAGGGAGATGGTGGCTGCCGTGAGACCTGGTGAGGTTTTTGCTGGCAGTAATGGAGCAAAATGGGTGATTTTTTTTACATGTTATATCTGGCCCTACTCTGACTTTCCCATCTCAGCCTTGTATCTGCCCCAGAGGTGGTGAGGACTGCCCAGAGGCAGAATGGGGCAAATGCCCTGTGTTGTGTGGACTGCAGGGCTCTGAAATGGGGGCAAGACAGGGTATTTAGTCCATGTAGACAAGCCCTTAGTCAGAGGCTTTGTTAACTGATCTATGCCTGTACTTAGTTGTATTTATTTTGCCCGAGCTGTTTTTGTGGCTATTGTGCCTGTCAAATCCGAATAATAATAATAATAATAATAGTGTTTTTGTGTGTATTGTTAAATGTTGTACATTGTAATGAGTACAAATGATTGAAAGGCACTTAGGAATGTCTAAAGATAATTAATATTGTGGTTGTTATCAGCAATCAAAGTGTGGTTGTCTTATCATTGCACATCACACTTTGTGACATAAGCAAACAAGAAAACAAAAAGATCCTGGCCAGAATCCTGTCTCAGCTTAACTACATACTTAACTGAGCAACTTCTCCTGGCCCTAATCACTCCAAACCTGATGGAAACCTCATTCAACCAAGATCTGATCATTGGCAGAATGACCCTCCTTCCCCCATTCAGCTGGTGACTGGTAAAGCAGGCTGGCGGGGTGCGGAGGGGTGGGCGTGAGTTATGACCGTGAATACAAACCAGTTATGATTAGAGAACTATTTTGTAGTCATGATTACTATGTACTCACTGTTTTGACACTATTGTCACCATTGTAAGTTGTCCTCCAACCTCCCTTACTGGGCATTAGCTGCATGTGGAAAAGGATGATCAGAGCACAGTTGAGGATGTTTCCATCAGGTTTGGCAGGCGATTTCAGGCCAGGTGATGTTACTTCTTTAAGTACTTCGTTAAGTATAAATTAATATGGGATTCCAGCCCCTAGCCTCAACAACCTTATGACATATTAAGAGTGAAGAGAGAAAAGTGGGAAATGAAGGAGATAAAAATGGGAAAGGTTGAATGTGCTGTTAAATGCAGTGATGCTATTTTCATGCAGAAAGGCATTTGTAACGCAAAGGAACATCCTGATCTACATTCATCTTACAGAGCACTTTGAAACAAGAACTGCTTTAAGATTAACAGGTGAAAGTACTTGCGCTGTACCTGAGTATACCTGGTAGCAAGATCCAGCAAAGTAGTCATGGTTATGATGACAATGAGGATGGTGAAGCAAGTCCAACTGATTTCAGTGGGAGGCTGAAGTGTGCATTTTCCCATGGTAAACTGTGGCTCTTAAATGTGCTACAGCTTGATTGATTCATGTCCTTGTTAACAGAAGAGGTAAGTTTGCATCACACACTAGTGGGGCAACGTGTCGAATCCTGTACAAATCCACATGATCCCAATTCTCAGCATGGTCCTTGGGTCATTGCACCAAGTGCAAGTTGGTAGCCCTCTTGGAGGAGAAAGTCCAGCAGCTGGAGACTAGGGTAGCTACACTTCAATATATTCGGGAGCAAGAGGTTTTCCTGGACAGAACAGAACAAACAGTCTTGGATGGGGACCACACAGAGGAACTGGCTGGGGAGGAAAGGGTCACTCCACAGACACAGGAGGTAGACAGCTGGAAGAATGTCACACACAGAACAAGAAAATCCAGGGATACTTCGAGCAGCTTGCAGCTACAGAATCGATTCGAAGCCCTCTCCCTAATCAAGTACAATGAGGAAGAAGAGCATGGACAGACTTCAGGGGTACAGCAGGGGACCTTGAGAGTAACACTGCAAGGAACAGCAGCTGCGAAGCCTCGGCGGAGGTGTTTGGTGGTGGTGGGGGACTCCTTGCTGTGGGGTACAGAAGCAGTGGTTTGTGAGCCTGACAAGATGTCTTGGGAGGTGTGTTGTCTCCCTGGGGCAAAGATCCGTGATGTGATGGAGAGGCTGACAAGACTCGTCAAGCCTACAGATCGTTACCCCTTCCTTTTGGTCCATGTGGGAACCAATGATACTGCAAGGCACAGCTTTCTGAAGATCAGAAGAGATTATGAGGCTCTGGGGAGGAAGCTGAAAGAAATGTATGCACAGGTTGTCATCTCGTCTCTTTTGCCAGTTGAAGGGCATGGTCCAGGAAGGGAGAGGAAAATAGCCGACATAAACAATTGGCTCTGTAGATGGTGTTGCCGAGAAAAATTTGGATTCTTGGATCATGGGCTGCGCTTCCATGAGGGGGGACTTCTGGCAAGAGATAGGGTGCATCTCACACCAGTTGGCAGAAATGTTTTTGCCTACAGTCTCAAGAATTTGATCAGGAGGGCTTTAAACTGAGTCATATGGGGGAGGGAGACAGTATTCTGGAAGGCAAAAGAGCTGGAGAAAATAGTCAAGCTGTCATAGAGGGAACAAGGCAAACAGTGCAAGGATCCAACAGTGGGAGGCAAAAAAAACTTGCACAAGCAGCAAGTAAAGGGAACACATGGTCTTAGATGTCTCTACACTAATGCACAGAGCATGGGAAATAAGCAAGATGAACTTGAACTCCTAGCACTACAAAGCAAGTATGATATAATAGGCATTACTGAAACCTGGTGAGATGAGTCTCATGATTGGAATGTAGGAATCGAGGGGTATAACCTTTATAAGAGAAACAGGCCAAACAAGAGAGGAGGAGGGATAGCATTATATGTCAGGGATATTTACACCAGTGAAGAGATCCATGACATCAATACTGGAATCCAGGTGGAGAGCATCTGGATAAAAATTAAAGGGGAGGGAAACAACAGGGATGTTATTGTGGGACTCTACTACAGACCCCCAAGTCAGACAGAGGAATTGGATGATGCCTTTCTAGAACAGATGAACACACACGCAGAAAGAAGAGATGTAGTAGTGATGGGTGACTTCAACTATCCTGATATTTGCTAGCAATCTAACTCAACCAAAATTTCAAGGTCTAGCAAACTCCTTACTTGCCTGGAAGACAATTTCATGGTCCAAAAGGTGGAAGAGGCAACAAGGGGGTCAGCTATTATAGATCTGATCCTAACCAACAGGGATGACCTGGTTAATGGGGTGCAAGTGATGGGATCCTTAGGTGAGAGTGATCATGTTCTCCTGGAGTTTGTTATACAATGGAAAGGAGAAGCCAGGCATAGTCAGACACACATTCTTGACTTTAGGAGAGCTGATTTCAATAAACTCAGGGAAATACTGGGGGTGATCCCATGGTCAGGAATACTAAAAGAGAAGAGACCTCAAGACGGATGGGACTTTCTCAAAAGGGAGATACTGAAGGCACAATTTCAAACAGTACCATTGAGGAAGAAAAATGGGAGGTGTCTCAAGAAACCAGGATGGATGACTAAAGAAATTTCAACAGAGCTAAGTTTTAAACGGAACATGTATAGGAAATGGAAAAAGGGGGAAATCACCAAAGAAAAATTCAAACAGATAGCGAACACATGTAGGAGTATAGTCAGAAAAGCTAAAGTGTAGAATGAGCTCAGGCTTGCTAGAGAGGTTAAGAACAATAAAAAGGGTTTGTTTGGGTATGTCTGCAGCAAAAGGAGGAAGAAAGAAATGGTAGGGCCACTACATGGAGAAGATGGCAAAATGCGAACAGGGGAGAGAGAAAAGGCAGAATTACTCAACACCTTCTTTGCCTCAGTGTTTTCAGAAAAGGAAAAGGGGGACCAACCTGAGGATAAAGGAACAGAGGACACAATAGGGGAAATCCAGCACAGAATAAGCAAAGAGGTAGTACAGGAATACCTTCTTAATCTAAATGAATTTAAATCTCCAGGACCAGATGAACTATATTCAAGAGTATTAAAAGAACTGGCAAATATAATCTCAGAGCCATTGGCAATAATCTTTGAGAACTCCTGGAGAACGGGAGAAGTCCCAGCGGACTGGAGGAGGGCAAACGTTGTCCCCATCTTCAAAAAGGGAAAAAAAGAAGATCCCAACAATTATTGTCCAGTTAGTCTGACATCAATACCAGGGAAGATTCTAGAGCAGATCATTAAACAGAGAGTCTGTGAACATTTAGAAGGCAATGCCATAATCACAAAAAGTCAACATGGGTTTCAGAGTAACAAGTCATGCCAGACTAATCTGATCTCTTTTTTTGATAAAATTACCAGCTTAGTAGATGAAGGGAATGCTGTGGACATCGCATACCTTGATTTCAGTAAGGCCTTTGACAAGGTTCCCCATGACATTCTTGCAAACAAGCTTGTAAAATGTGGGCTAGACAAGTTAACTGTTCAATGGATTTGTAATTGGCTGACCGGCCGAACCCAAAGGGTGCTCAGCATTGGCTCCTCTTTGTCTTGGAAAGATGTGACCAGTGGGGTGCCACAGGGTTCTGTCCTGGGCCCAGTGCTATTCAACATCTTTATCAATGACTTGGATGAGGGAATTAGGGGCATACTTATCAAATTTGCAGATGACACCAAATTAGGAGGAGTAGCTAATACCCTGGAGGACAGGATCAAAATTCAAAATGACCTGGATAAACTGGAGAGCTGGGCCAAAGCTAACAAAATGAAATTCAATACGGAGAAATGTAAGGTACTGCACTTAGGGCGAAAAAATGAAATGCAGATATAGGACCTGGCTGAATGAGACTACATGCGAAAAGGATCTAGGAGTCCTAGTAGACCACAAGTTGAACATGAGTCAACAGTGTGATGCGGCAGCTAAAAAGGCCAATGCGATTTTGGGCTGCATCAATAGAAGTATAGTGTCTAGATCAAGGGAAGTAATAGTGCTGCTCTATTCTGCCTTGGTCAGATCTCACCTAGAATACTGTGTCCAGTTCTGGGCATCACAATTCAAAAAGGATATTGACAAATTGGAGTGTGTCCAAAGAAGGGTGACTAAAATGGTGAAAGGTCTGGAAACCATGCCTTATGAGGAGAGACTTAGGGAGCTGGGTATGTTTAGCCTGGAAAAAGGCGGTTAAGAGGCGATATGATAGCCCTGTTTAAGTATTTGAAGGGATGTCACGCTGAGGATGGAGTGGGCTTGTTTTCTGCTGCTCCAGAGATTGGAACACGGAGCAATGGATGCAAGCTCCAGGAACAGAGATTCCACCTCAACATTAGGAGGAACGTTTTGACAGTAAGAGCTGTTCGGCAATGGAACGCACTCCCTCGGAGCGTGGTGGGGTCTCCTTCCTTGGAGGTCTTTAAACAGAGGCTGGATGGCCATCTGTCAGGGATGCTTTGATCGTGATTTCCTGCATGGCAGGGGGTTGGACTGGATGGCCCTCGTGGTCTCTTCCAACTCATGGAAAGGGCCCTGAGCCAAGCATAGCATCAATTTTATTTATTTATTTATTACATTTCTAGTCTGCCTTTCCTCCAATGACTACAAAGTATCACACATGTCTTACAACAACCCTGCGAGGTAGGTAATGCTGACCAGGCCCCAGAATCACCCAGTGGGTTTCGTGTCACCCCAATGTGGATCAGAACCTAGATCTCCCAAGTTCTAATCTAGCACTCTTTAATCACTACTGAGGTCTGCTTAATACAGAAGGAAGGTGGTGGCCATACACCATACGTAGGCATAACCTCAGCTCTAGTGGGCAGAAGACCTTCATTTTAACCTGGAGTGGGCTGTCAACGCATCCAGACCCTCCTCCCCCCCCAGGAAGGAAGAGCAGAGGGTGATTTTTATGATGCCATGATGAAGAGTAAAGTCAATTGAGCCTCTGGTGCAGGCAGTTTAAGGGCCCTGGGTATGGAAATTTGCAAAGACTTTAAGCCAGGGCTGGTGCTTGAAAATGTGTCAATGATTTAATATAGCCAAGTCAAACAGGGTAAAATGGCCTACTTTGGAAATCCACAACTGTGGAACATCTGGCTAGAAGGATATACAAAAAAGAGATACGCTATGCAAGTGCTTTTAATGATCCCATTTCCTTATTGAAGCAACAGATTAAAAAGGGCCTGCTGCTTCCAAATGGCAGTGAGATGTGCAAGAATATCCATCAATTCTCGCCTCCTCATTTTTAGGTTTTGGGGAAGGAGAGATGTTTGTGGCTGGAGTTGGTAAAGACGTTGCCAGATGCCGTATGAGGAGGGTGGGATTGATTAGGTGCAGGGGAGGAATAATTTAGCGCTGGGTTTTAGAAGAAAGCAAGGCAGCTGTGTGAAGGTTTTGATGTGGGTTCTTTGACAGTGACAGGTGGGAGGTGTAATGTATGTGGGTTTTGTAATAGAAGAAAAAAGAGGCTTATGCCCAGGCATACAAGCATGGTTTTAGCAGGCATCACATTGCTCATTAAGAGTCAATTCTGTGGCATAAGAAAGTGACCAGAAAAGCCAAGTAGGAAACTTCAGAATGGTGCTGATGTTTGCCCACCTTCCTTCCTTCCTTCCTAAAACTGAAATACCATTAAAAACATTCAGAGCTGCTGCAGTTAAGAGCCTGAAATGTTACTACCATTTTACTACAATTTCAAAATCAGCAGTATCATGACACATGCTAGCCCCAGTAGTCACAACAGCTGGAATTTGCCAAAAACCAAATAAAGGGCACTGTTTACTTACTGGATGATTTATCTCTTTTTAAAATGTCTTAACTGCCTTTCCTTAAAGTGGTATAAATTAGAACAAAATTAGAACAAGTAGGACTCATTTGAACATGGCATAAAAATACTGCACTCAGCAAAGATTTCAGCACTGAAAAATTAAAAACCTGGGATTACTCAGGATGCACTGAGAAATAGCAAAGACTTCCCCCGTGTGTGCAGAGAGGAAAACACAGTGAGAATTGGGGTGGGTGAGAAGAGAGCGGTGGGTAGGAAGGAGAAGAGACACAGAGACCAAAGAGACAGGGAAGAAAGAAAAAGGATGAGCTAGGGGGAGAGAGAGAAGAAGAAGGGGAGATGACTTTGAATTCAGCTTGTTTTGGTTTTGGCTACCTGGACCTCTAACAGGAAGGCTTCTTGAGGTTTATTCTGAATTGCCTAGGTAGAGTTTTTCAGGCTTCACTGGAGCCCTGGTGGCGCAGTGGTTAAATGCCAGTACTGCAAGCCACCAAGTTCGATTCCAGCGGGCTCCAAGGTTCACTCAGCCTTCCATTCTTTCGTAGGTCGGTAAAATGAGGACCCGGCTTGTGGGGGCAATTAGCTAACACACATTGGAAACTGCTTAAAGCAGTGTAGATGTGTAAATAGCTATTGCTTAAAACAATGTGTAAGCCACTCTGATAGCCTTGTGGCTGAAGAGCGGGGTATAAATAAATAAATAAATAAATAATCGAAATGGAAGAGTCTTCATGACCACAGTGGAGGGCTGAAAATTGATGGCCTTTGACAACCTTTATCCCCATTGCTTGACCATGATGTCTCTTTGTGTTTGGTGGTGAGGAGGAACCAAGCTTTTGGCCTGCATGAACATTTTCTCACTCTTAACTTCTGAGACCACAAGATGCAGAACTGCAGGTGTGTCACCTCAAGAGAATCAATCTTGTTTCCCCTGCAGGTTTTCCCCCCCTCCCATTCTAACGTAATGGTTTTTGTACTTTCTGCTTGGCCTGATACAGGTCTCTTTGTGTTGCTTTGGGTCCCATATGGGAGAAATGCAGGATATAAATTAAGTAAGTAAGTAAGTAAGTAAGTAAGTAATCTCTGATGTGTATTTTGGATTTGGATTCAGAACTGAATGTGACAAAAGTTACCCATACCATCCAACATTTCACAGATGAAAACCAGGACGCATGTGGCCAAACAACACCATAGTGTGGTCAAGATGGCAACCATGATTAATGAGGAAGAACATACAAGCTAGACAAAGCTGTGACAGTTTGCTTTTGCCTGAGCCTGCTGGGAAGGGCAAGACTCCGTTCCCTCCTCTCGTTTCCCTCCTGCTGAGTTAATGGAGTACAAACTACTTTTGCCCTTTGAACTCAGTTTGCAGCAACTGAGGTTAACTGAGGACAAAGGGGGGGGAGCAGGAGGAGGAGGAGAAAGAGGGATGTTCTAAAAGCAGCTGAAAATGTGGGAGGACAGAGTGGGACAGTTCGAGGGTATGAGTTACCCCACCCATGTTTTAAAGCAAAGGTGCAAATTTTTAAGCTGATGGACCTTGTGCCCTGCCAAGGCCGTTTATTTATTTATTTATTTATTTATTTATTGCACCCTGTTAGAGCCCATCCATTACCAGAAAGAATGGCCTCCCCAAATAGACAGTGGTGCTCCCAGAAAGCTCAAGACTGGAAGTGAGGAAATTGAGGTCCTGAGGCTGCTTCTGGCCCTCAAGGATGTTTTCGGAGCCCTGATATCCCTGGGCTCCCCTTTTCCTGAAAAAAAAAAAAAGAACAGATGGGGTGAATTCCTCTTTGTAAAGTCTCCAGGAGTGGCATGTCATCCTTTAAATAGGTTGCCAGGGCCTCTGCACTTTTAAACACAATAGCACCCCGCCCCCGCCTGCCAACTACAAAGTTGGGATGTGCAGCCACTTCTGCTATTTGTTGCTATTGTTTGTCATTTGGGGCAAACAATAAAGCCCCAGAAGATTCCAGGGGGGCAGAAAATGTGTTCCCTCAGATGTGCTAACCCCTGCTGTAGGGGACGTGATTCTATTTAATACTATTTTGGCATGCCTCTCACTACCCTTTTTTTTGAGGGGGGGCTTAAAATTATATTTAACAAAACAAACAGAAGTGATCTTTTAGTTTGGGGGAAAGAGGCAGGTGTGGCTCATGGGAAGTGTGGTGGAAAATGGGGCAGGTTTCAGCCCACAGAACTTCCACAGTTTGCCTCACGCCTGTTTTCAAGTGAGGATGACCTATCTGATCTCCCTAGGGAGATGAGGGAGATTCTTGGTCCCCAACAAATTTTTCAGGCAAGAGTGGGCACAGTGTGGACCTTTAGATGTTGTTGGACTACAACTCCCATCCACCCTAGACAGCAGGATCAGTGGTGAGATGCGATGGCAGTTGCAGTCCAGAAACATCTGGCAGACTTCACTTTGCCCACTCCTGATCTAGTGGAATCCAAAGGGGTTTCCTGACCTAGGCCCAACACAAGTTACAATTCCTGCTATTTATTTTACCCTACCCTATATTAAAAAAGATCTGAGTGACTTACTTATAAGTAAAATGAAAGCAAAGAGTTTGAAATAATAAAAATAATTTCACTAAATTAAAAGCATATTAAACATAATTAGCAAAGGCATATAGGAGCAAAATCGGAGCAATATCCAATTGCTCAAACTATAGAGGCATAATACTGTTCTCTCTTGCTGGAAAAATCCTTGCAAGCATACTCCTGAACAGATTAGTTCCTGCTGTTGCAGAAGAACTTCTTCCTGAAAGCCAATGTGGCTTCGGAGCCAATAGGAGTACGACAGATATGGTGTTTGCCCTTAGACAACTGCAAGAGAAATGCAGAGAGCAGAACAAGGGTCTCTATGTAACATTTGTCGACCTCACCAAAGCCTTCGACACCGTGAGTAGGAAAGATCTGTGGCAGATCCTGGAAAGACTAGGATGTCCCCCCAAATTCCTTAAAATGATTATCTTGCTACACGAGGGCCACCACGGTCAAGTCAGATATGGCGATGCTCTTTCAGAGCCCTTTCTAATAATTAATGGAGTGAAACAAGGTTGTGTTCTTGCTCCAACTTTATTTACAATCTTCTTCAGCATGATGCTCCAAAGGGCTACGGCAGAGCTCGAAGAAGACGGCATCTATATACGGCAGAGCTTGAAGAAGAAGATGGCATCTATATACATTACCGTACTGATGGTAGCTTGTTTAACTTAAGCCGTCTGAGGGCTCTCACTAAGACTCTAAACTATCTAGTCCATGAGCTGCTCTTCGCTGATGCTGATGCCCTTGTTGCCCACACAGAAGCAGCTCTGCAGCATCTAACATCCTGCTTTGCAACAGCTGCAGAGCTGTTTGGGCTGGAAGTCAGCCTTAAGAAAACGGAAGTTCTTTACCAGCCTGCACCACAGGATGAACACCACCATCCCCACATTGCCATCGGCAAATCTGTGCTCAAGTCCATTCAGCAGTTCACCTACCTGGGAAGCATCATCTCCTCAGATGCCAAGATTGACAAAGAGATCGATCACAGATTAGCAAAGGCATATAGTGCATTTGGAAGACTTTACAAAAGAGTCTGGAGCAATAAACACCTGAGGCAAAGCACAAAAATCAGTGTGTATAGAGCCATTGTACTGTCTATTCTCCTTTATGGATCTGAAACATGGGTCACCTATTGCCACCACCTACGACTCCTCGAATGCTTTCATCAGTGCTGTATACGCACAATCCTAAATATACACTGGACTGACTATGTGACGAATGTTGCTGTCCTTGAGCAAGCAGAGATCCCCAGCATTGAGGCCATGATATTGAGAACACAGCTGCGCTGGGCAGGGCACATTTCTAGGATGGAGGACCATCGCCTCCCCAAAATAGTACTCTACAGTGAACTCGCCATGGGTCAGCTTAAGAGGGGCGCTCCAAAAAAAGCGATACAAGGACTCCCTGAAACAACATCTCAGGCTTGGCCAAATTGATCACCAACAATGGTCCGCCCTGGCCTCACATCGGGAGGCATGGAGACAGACTATCCACAATGCTGCAGCCTTATTTGAGAATTTACGCCGAACAAGCCTTGAAGAGAAACGACAACGCAGAAAGAATCACAACCCAGAAACATCACCCAAGGAGACCTTCTGCTGTGTTTCTGCAACCGGACTTGGCCTTTTTAGTCAACAGCGCACTTGCAGAAAGCGCAGGATGAGTCCTTCCTGAATCTTCGTTTGCGAAGAAAAGCCAGAGAGAGAGAGAAACATAATTAATGTGTTACAACAGATTAAAAGATTGAAACACTATAAGGCTGCTGTCATGCTGCAGAAATAATGCAGTTTGAAAATGCTTTAGCTGCCATGGCTCAATGCTATGGAATTCTGGAATTTGTAGTTTTGTGAGATATTTAGCCTTCTCTGTCAGAGAGCTCTGGTGCCACAACAAACTACAAATCCCAGGATTCCATAGGATGGAGCCATGACAGTTAAAGTGGTGTCAAACTGCATTATTTCTGCACTATGGTAGCAGGCTCTGGGGCATATTGCACTTCAAAGAAAAGCGCCAAAGCATCAGGAACGTTCCATCTTTCCTGCTGCCTTACCAGATGGTGTCGGTGTTCTTCTGGTATTCTTTTGTTCCGGTCCCATGGCAGGGTGGTGGGGGTGGCAAGGTTAATCCATGTCTTTTTGCAAACAGATTTTTCTGGTTAGCAAAAAGACATGTTTTACCTCAGTCCCCCAAGGGACCAGAATGAAAGAATGCCAACGTCATGTGGTAAGGCAGCAGGAAAGACGGAACATTCCTGATGCTTTGCCACTTTTCTTTGAAGTGCGGTAAGGCTATTAGACTATGCACAGTTGTCCCTTCATATTCGCTGGGGTTTGGTTCCAGGACCCCTGTGAATACTCCGTGAATACTCAGGTCCCATTATATGCAATGGCTTAGCACAATGGTGTCCCTTATATAAGATGGCAAAATCAAGGTTCGCTTTTTGGACTATTATTTTTTAAAAAATATTTTCAAGCCATGAATATTTAAGTCTGTGGATACAGAAGGACAACTGTACATTATTTTGAGGAATAGCCTTTTTTTTTTTTTGGCTTGGTGCCTAAATGAAATTGGTGTTGGCTTCAATCAGCTTCCAAAGGGTGCCACAAATGAGAAGGCCCTCTCCTGTGTCCTCTCACAGTGTGGGACACAGACTAGCATCCCCCAGCAGACCCCAGTCCTCAAGCAGGAACATATAGGCAGAGGCACTCCCTCAAGAATCAAGATCCCAAGCTGCATTTGTCATCACAAGCACTGTGGTTTCTGACTACACACATCTGCAGGAAGACTACCACCCTTCCTCGCCTGCCTCCATGGCTTGTCTAATAAGGGGAAGAAAGATGCATAATCTCCACATATCACCCATGACTCATTGGGCCATCTCAGGTCCCATGAAACACATCACCAGAATGTTACAAGCAAGTGGTTTTGACATCTCTTGATCTAGCTGTTATACTTAAACAGCTTCAAAGGAAAACTGCACCAAATTACAAAGTCTAAAATTATACTGCTGTGATGTCATTGACTGAGTGTTGAACTTAAGGAAGGCCTGGGTTCAATCCATTCCTCACCAATGAAGCTCCACTGAATGGCCTGCATCTAGGCCCCCATGTGATCCATTATGGGAAGGAGGTACCATTTCACACTGCATGTGGAAGATCAAATGCCTGGATATTGTTCACCCATTAAATATTCCTTACACAAACAAAGCTAATATGCCAGGGAGAAATTTCTAGCCAAGCCTATCTTCCCGTAGAATACTTTTAAATACAGAGCTGCACTAATGTTTCTTTATATGTATATTCATTACATTTATATCCTCCTTCCCTTCAGTGAGCTCAAGATGATGTCATGACTTTCCTATTTGCTCCTTTATTCTCACAAGAACCCTGTGAGGTAGGTCAGGCTGAATTAAAATTATGGGCCTAAGGACATCCAGACAGTTTTGTGGCTCTGTGGGGACTTCAGTGATGTTGGTGATGATGATGGCTGGAATCCTGTTGGGGAGTTACAAATGCATAAGTGCCAGTTCCAATGCTATGCAGTGAATCCCTTCCTTAACCCTCCCCCATGCCAATTTGCCAGGCATTAGCCACTGCAATTGATGAGGGTCTATTCCCCTGTCGATCTGGAAGCAGCTAAGTGACGTTCCCAAACTCCCATGAGTGATCTCATGGGAAAATTTCATGTGACAGCCAAAAGCAGGACCCCTGTTGCAATTTCCACTTGTGACAGAGACCGTTTACATGAGGGGGTGTATCCCCCCCCTTGATTTCAGGGGCTGCTGCCCTGTAAGTGGGGATTGGGGAACTTTCATAGTCCCTATGAATCTCCTCAACTAGGGGCTATGTAGGTATTGTGAACATGAAACAGTCACGAGTGCATAGCTCTGTGTTGTTGTTATTGTTATTGTTGTTGTGTGCCTTCAAGCTGTTTCCAGCTTATGACAACCTTGAGGCAATCTTATCCTAGGACTTTCTTGGTGAGGCTTATTCGGAGGAGGTTTGCCATTGCTTTCCTCTGAGGCTGAGAGTGTATGACTTTTCCAAGGTCACCTGGTAGCTCTTCATGGCTGTAAGGGGATTTGAACCCTGTCTCCCATGTCCTAGCCCAGCACTCAAACCACTACACCACACTATCTCTTACTGTAGGTTATGCATTTGTAACTGGCCACCAATTCTCCTCCTCCACTGCCTTCTCTTCAACCTGGATCTCCAAAGTCGGAGTTCAGTGCTCTAACCATTACTTCACACTGGCTTTAATCTGAGATTTCAGCCCCAGCTGTCCTACTGGTGGTGGTAACAGGCAGCAGTCACTAGTCTGTTACTGACAGCTGCCTGTCATGTTAAGTACCCGCAATGCTCTGATTTAATATCATTTAGTCTGGGATGCTGTGGACAATTTAAAATGGTATGCCACTGCTTCTAGGTAAAGTGGAAAGTAGTGATGTCAGCAGGGCAGTGAATCCATTCCAGATTTTAATCCAGGCTTTGAAGGAGATCTCTAAGGTGCTGTATAGGTCCAGAACATTGGAAAGTTTCTTTAAAGATCCAAGTCCAGAGTCACCATCTCACAGATATGGGAGCCATCAGCCACCACTCAGTGGGAGAACCAAGTGTCAGCAGCAGTGGCAGGACTGGACCTACCATTAGGCAGAGTGAGGTAGCTGCTTTAGGAGGCAGACCTGTACTGGGGGACATAGCCGTGGAGGCCACACAACATGTCCTTACAGCTTTGGGGTATCTTGATGTCCTCAGGTGCAATACAAGATGGTTTCCCATTGCCAGTATGGAAAGGAGATTCAGTAGCCAGTCTCTTTGGCTTCTATGAGTAGAATGGGATGGAGGCAGGTATTTTGTCTTTTCCTTCAAGCAGTAAAATGACCTGACCTGGCCCTGACCAAATGGGACATTGTTGTGATGCTTGGACCCTTGGCAGCTGCCCCCAAAAACCAGAAGCTGAGGCTGGGCCTGCTTTTACGTATATAGAGGATTCAAGTGTAACAGCACTCCTACATTCATTCCATCTTAAAATGGCAAAAATTTCAGCCCATCCACAATACATTAAACAGGACTACTACTTTAGCCTTCTCTCTCTCTCTCTCTCTCTCTCTCTCTCTCTCTCTCTCTCCATTTAGCCTGCCTCACAAGGTTGTTGTGAAGATATATTCCAGATAAACACTCCTGACCTCTTTGGAAGTGGATTGAGATACAAATGTGATAAATATAAAGCAAATGTTTCCCAAGGCTTAAGGGTTATTGATGCTCTGGAAATGCAAAACTCGCATTTGTCTCTCATTTGGCTCTGGACTGCCTGCATGATATGTTTACTGCTGACACATAGTCTGTTTCCTTCACTCCTTAGATAGGTTAATGGAAATGTGTGGAGAGGGGCCGGTGGGCAGATGCGCCTGCCTGCCTGCCTTGGAATAAGGCACTGGATGTGACAAATTGCTAGTCTCCTCCATTTATGGTCTTTGATTGATATTGTTAGATTTACACTTCCATAATTGGAATCAAAATAAAAGCCAGCATTTGTAATAAACTCTAGATTTACCATCATGGTTTGCAAAGGCAATCAGATACAATAGTTCACTGGTATGGCCATAGACTTCCTGTTGAAGTCCAGTATAAGTAGACTCATTCATAGACCAGAGGATTGATTCAGCTCATTTTAAGCTATCAGTGGGAAAGCTAAGCGCTTAAAAATAGCCACATGTAATGATTAGTGCTACCAAAGCCACATTTAATGCCCATATTTGGGAGTCCAACATCACTGGGTCCATTTCAAATTGGATTTCACAGTGACCATGGCTGACGTCCTGTAGGTGACTTATGTTGGCACAAGCCCCTTTTATGCCTATATAAGTTCCTAAATACCCTAAAGGCACCAGATTGTATCTCATCTCAGAAGCTAATCAGGGTCAGTTCTGGTTAGTACTTGGATAGGAGACTGCCAATGAATACCAGGTAGGATTTTTTTTTTAAGGTAGTCTAAGGTGCGCTAGAGCAATATACTGTAGCGATTTTTCAATTTAACAGTAAAGCAAAACAAAAAACAAAAAAACCACACCCCCACCCTATTTTATTGCCTTAGCGATCACTCGCTAAGGTGAAAATCCAACATAGCAGCAGCGGGTGCTTGCCCTGCTAGCAAGCCCCTCCCCCATGCTCACCTGACCAATCAGCTTTGCTCTTCCCTTCGAATCGCTTATCCCAATGAGCAAGAATACACCACCCACTGTTTTTTTTAAAAAAAGTATGGGAAAAGCCACAAAAAAATACAGTGGACTGATGTGTGTTCCTCTTTAGACAGGTAGGATTCCCAGCGAATTCCATGAGGGGTATTTTCACTGTTTAGACAACCCCTGGGTGTGTGGGACAACTGGATACCTCCCAGGTACATCCCACAGCCAATGTGTGGTCAGGGAAGTGGAGTTGCAATTGCTGCAAACTGAGTTCAAAATGCAGGCATAGAGGGCACTCCGTGAACTCAGCAAGAGGGCAGTAAGATGAGGGGGCAGAATCATGCTCTTCCCAGGAGGTTCAGACAAAGGTAAACTGCTGTATCCTCTTCTGGCTAGTCTGCTCTTCCCCATCAATAATATTTGCTGTCTTAACCACGCTCTGATGTTGCTTGGCCACACTGTCCCAGTTTTCATCTGTGAAATGTTGGAGGGTGTGAGTTAGGCCAAAAGGAGAGAACAGGGCAAGGCTCAGCTAAGGGCTTGATGGGAAAGGTGTGATTTCTTATGTTTTGGGTCCTTTGTCTGAGCTGCAGCAATTGGAAGAGCAGTGCTGGGGAAGCAATGTTTAACCATTTTTTGGTTCCAAATTGACCGCTCTTCCCATTGAAGTTGCTGTTCCCCTGTACCTGTATGTTTTTCCCCTCAGGAGGGTAAATGATGGTGTGAGAATGCAGATGGTGGAAACAGTAAGAACTTGGGTCAGGTAAGTGTTGTGGGAGAAAGGATTAAACACTCCTTCCCCCAGGACAGCTCCCCTGATCTGACTTGGGTCTTACTGCAGCAGTTGAGCTGAGTGCAGAGAAACCGCCAGTGCCTTGACTAGACTGGCTCTTGCTGGAGGTATTAGGGGACCACCAGACGTATTGTCTTCCTATTGGGAAGCATGCTAGGGCCTAAAAGCCCAACCCAAACCCCATCTGTAGCACAGATTAGTTTCTAGACATGCAGAGAATATATGGGAAATACAGTTTACTAGCTAACTCCAGATTGTTAGTCCAATAATATTAAGCTGTATTTTTTCCCCATAAAGATAAAAGATGCTGTGTGGTGACTGGCTCATCCCCAATTTTCTCTCACTGAAATCAGTGGGACTTTGAAGCTCTGACTTTGGGCAGGATTTGTCTTCAGTGTGAGGGCCAGCTCTACTATTAGACAGTGTGAGGTGACCACTTGAGGCAGCGGATGATAGTGAGCGGCACTATTGGCCTCCTCATGAACTCTCCGGTTGCTGGAGGACAGAGCTCTTTGTAGTGGTTCTCAAAGTTTTATCCTCTAGCCATGCCTCACCCACCTCCCTCTCCAGGCTAGCCTGAAACCTCGGCTGTGCTGAATTCAATGCCCTGCGCAACCAGTTTCTCTATGCCAGCTGGAGAGAAGGCTGCCATTTTGTCCTTCAGTTCAGGCAGCAAAACATTTTAGGCCGACCTTGCTCGTGTCTCCACATCTAGTTTACTCTGGTACAAGAGAGCAAAAGAGATATATTCATTTATTCTTTCTACACGCTTACCAAACATATAGAGTGGGCCAGGGAGGAGGGAAATAAACCTTCCAAGGAAATGTTGGCAAGGCATTTATTTCTCCCTCTGTTTTTTACATCTCTGTTAATTAGATAATTAATCTTTATTGGTTCCTTCTCTTCTTTATTGCCTGCCTCCCACACCATCCTGCTCATCGCCTCCAAATCTCCCCCCCACCTCTTGTGCTTGCATCCCAGCTGCTGAGCCAATATTTTTCTAATAGAGTGTTTAAAGAGAAGATGGGGATGTACAAAGAATGGGGGGAGGGGGGATGCCTTTGAAAAATCATTTTGCTTCTGTTGCTAGCTAAAATAAAGCAGGTAGCAGGTAATAAAAAAGGGCAAATATCAGTATATAGGTGACAATAAAGTCATCTTTGACAATTTAAAAAAAACCCTCATTCCCCCACTCTATTTTTTCTCTCTGCTCCTTTCTTTCTCTAGCTTTCTTGTTTGCATGAGCTCTTTGCTGCCTGTGAATTTGTGAGCATCGCCTTTCCAGAGAGATAAGGGAAGAGGGAGGTGAAAGAAAGAGTGTCCTGCTTTTGTCCTCTTCTTCTTTTTCTTTTTCAAAAAAACACTCCTAAAATGAAACCATTACTATTCTCAGTGGCATCACCCCTGCTAATTAGTAACCCCTGGTTATTATGTGGTATTGGGGAAGTGCATTTGAATACATTAGTGATATTTGTGTGGTTAATCCTTGGCATGATGGCACAGTGCTGTTTACCCTCCACTGGATAGATTAGAGACCTGTTTGAATTGGGAAGCTGGGAGAAGCTGCTGGGTGCAGCCTCCTTCCCCTCCAGCCCGGCAGGGAGTGGGAAGAACTGCTGAGATAGCATTATGGGGTGATAGAAACATGTCTCCAACCTGTCTCTTTCTATTGATCCCCACCTTGCAATCCGCTGAGCCAAAGCACTTTCTCCCCACCTCTTCCCCTCCCCACGCATGTACACAAAAAGCAATGAATATGCAGGCAACTCTCTTTGAGGTACCCAAGCTGAGATGTTATTTACAACAGCAAAGGAACATGCTGTGCAAATCTGAAATTGGATGAACCCAACACAGTTCTCCCGCACCCCTTTTAAAATATATTTTTTTTAATGAGAGAGGCTTTATCTTTGGAAACATCAGGCCAAGGTAGAAAAAAAGAGCTGTATAATATAAACAGGGCCAGCCCTACCATTAGACAGAGTGAGTGAGGCGGCTGCCTGAAACAGTGGATTGGGGATATTGAGGAAAGGTATGCATTTGTTATTTAATTGCTTTTGTTATTTTATTTTATTTTATTTATTACTTCTAAGGATTGGGAGAGAGTTTATGGGATTTCTGCCTCATGTGCTGAAATACCTTGGCTGACTTAGGCTGCCAACACACTACAGAAATAATGCAGTTTGACACCGCTTTAACTGCCATGGCTCAATGCTATGGAATCCTGGGATTTGTAGTTTTGTGAGATGTTTAGCCTTTTCTGTCAGAGAGCTCTGGTGCCACAACAAACTACCAATCCCAGGATTCCATAGGATGGAGCCATGATAGTTAAAGTGGTGTCAAACTGCATTATTTCTGCAGTGTGGCAGCAGCCTTTGAATGCTGTGTACCTTGAGCGAATGGGGGTATCATTTACTGCTTTGCTCCAGGCAGAAAAATGTCTGCAGCCATCCATGCATGCAGAGCCTTATTGGAAGCAAACAATTTACCACCTCAACATAAAAAAGCAATGCATGTAGACAGTCAGTTTGATCCCACTATAGAACATGCAGGAGACAATCTAGGGTCCCGTCTACACGATTTAAATAATACGTACGGCGTGCAGAAGTTCGCACTTCGGTACAAACGGCCGTTCGGATGCACACAAATGCAAAAGAGGGGGGGCAGTTTTCCACCCTGAAATACGCACACGCAGCATTCGGGAGGGAAAGCGGATCGCGAAGAGAAATCCGTACGCTGTTCGGATGGCTGATGGGTCTGTACGGTCCGTTCGCACACATACGAACAGGCAGGGTAATCTGATTGGCTGGCCGAGTAGAGGGGGCAGGGCTAGCATGGAGGGGAATTGGGAGCGGCCGCCATGTTGGTTTCCCAGCTAGCGAGCGTCTGGTAAGTCCGTGAATTTATATGTTTATTTATTTTTATTTTATATTGTAAAAACGGAAAACCGACTGTCCGCAAACCAGGGACCTTTAAAAAAAAAAAGTGGTGGGAGATTTAAAACTGCCGCTTGGCTTGCTCGCTCCAGCCAGCTTCGGGAAGAGGGAGTCACACGGAGCTTAGGGGGCTTAAAAATCGTATAGCCAGTTCGTATGCATACGAACAACAGGCTGTTCGTATTTTTTGCCCCCATACGGATTTTTTAATGATCGTATAGCCGCACCCTAGCTAGCCCAAGAATGGGGAACATGTTTTGCCCTCCAGATATTTTGTGCACTACAACTCCAATCATTCCCTACCCCTGGCTGGGCAGACTAGGGTCACATATCACTCATGATAGCCCACTCTTCCACTCTATCCCCTTGTGCATGTAAACACACACATTCTGCTAAAACTTAGGAGAGCTTGGGAGAGTTCCTTTTTGGAGTACAACTCCCGGAATTCCCCAGCCAACATGGGGATTCAGGGAGTTGTAGTTCTAAACCTATCTATCTATCTATCTATCTTTGTAAGCTCTGTTTTTTCCAAACTGTGAACCTTATCTGACTTTATCAGATGTGGCAAATATTGCATCATAAGGATGCCTAATGATTGTGAAAGAGCACACATACCAGACAATGTCGTCCTTTCGTGATCATATCTTGCCAATAAGCCGTACTTTTTTATTGATGGACCAAGCTGTCAATTGATCTCCCATGGTGCTTTGTTGCTGGCATTGCTGGTGTTTGAAAGTTTGCGCCATTGTGGTCATGTGAATGCAGCATGAATGACAGAACACTTCCGGGTGAGATCACGAAAGCCAGATAGGGAGTTCTCTTTTTATGAAGCACACCCCCTCCCGTATACATGGGACTGTTTAAGTGTGTGCCTGTGCTTGTGTTAACTTTTTGTGTCTTGATTTTACTTTTATTTTTAAATTTCTCACGCTTGTGTCTTCTCGCGAGATTCACAGAGATCACAAGCGTGGAAGTGAATGGAGCTCCGTTCACTCTCTGTTAGGGACTGGGCTGCCTCTTTAATGCTATGGAAGGTAGGTCTGGTGGTGGTGGTGTCTTTTGCCGGACGTTTTAAAATATACTGGCAAAAGAACAATAATGGGGGGTGGTCTGATAAAGTCCTTAGGCCTGAAACATGCAGAAGATATGGGTCTAAAATAATGGCTGTGTTTTGGGCCCTTTTTACACTGCACAATTATATAACTATGATTCTATTTCAGCTGCCATGGTGACATCCTATGGAATCTTGGGATTTGTAGTTTTGTGAGGCACCAGAGGAGCTCCCTTGCTGAGGATTGCAAAGGCCCCTCCCTCAATTGCCAACCCCAGGATTCCATAGGATGCAGCCATGGCAGTTAAAGCAGAATCATTGTGCTAAAATTGTGTAGTGTAAAAATAATCCTAAGTAGGTCCTGTTGCAGGACCATTTCCCTACTGCACTTTCTGCTGCATTTCCTGCTACTCCAGCTTTGTGGAAACAAATCCACTGATTGATTGCCCATCCCATTATCTCCAGCAGCTTTCCAGGGTCTCATGACATAGGATGCTTTAAATTGGAGGTACTGGGGATTGAACCTGGGACCTTTTGCACTCAGAGGATTATGTTTTTAATAGCCCCATCCAATGCCTAATCCACACTACACAAATAATCCAATTTGCCATGCCTTCTTCCTATGTAACCCTGGGATTTGTAATTTTACAAGATCTTTAGACTTCTCTGCCAAAGAGTGCTGGTGCCTCACCAGACTACAAATCCCAGGACTCCACAGAAAGGAAGCATGGCAAATAGTCAAGTTTCAAACTGGATTACATGTGTAGTGTGGATGCACCCCAAGTCACAGGGAGTTTAGATAAATCTTTGCTCCCTAGTGAAATGTTTAGGGTGAAAGCCAGAATACACAAACTCTATGGGTTTGCATCTTCCCTATACTTTTCTTATATCTTCAGCTACATCAGCTAGATTGACTGATCTTCAGCTAGAGATGTTGGATTGCATCTCAAGCCAGCATGGTCAGTGACTTAGCCAGTGTAGTCAGAGATCAACATCCCTTGGAACTGTAGCCCAGTAACGTCTGTGGGCTCAAGTTTGGCACCACCCTGCTAACCCTATGTAGCCTTATGCCTTCTACATCTGAAAGAACAAGGTTTATGGCTGTAAACATCAGCACCTCTGTGTATGTGCCAAGTGTCTTTAATAAAAGACCTCCTCCTCTCATATGCCTGTGATAGTACAGTAGGACCTCCGTATCCACTAATTCATTATCCACTGGTTCAATTATCCACGGGACACAAAACAACACACCTACCATAGTCTTCCTAGAAAATGTGTCCTCTCTAGCCATTTTCTAGGTCCTCCAAGGCAACTCTATGGTATTTTAAACTGGAAGTCCCATTATTTTTAATGGTGTTCGCTATTATCCATGGTTTTTGGCATCCACAGCCCCCCCCCCAGGAACCAATCCCCAGCAGATACAGGGGTCCTTCTGTACTACAGGACTTTACCATTCTCAGTCAAGGGGCATCATTCCTATGTACATTTGGATGCCTACCCTGGAACATCTCCTTATTATAAATCTGAAAACTTTCAGCTGATATTGATAGCACCAGCAGTAACAGGAGCAGTAGCAAATGTTACTTGTACAGTGAATTTTAGTATTAAAATAGCAGAGAATTCCCTAGTTGTGTGTAGGTCACTTTGGGGAGGAGGAAGGGCTTTTTTAAAAAGCCATTCTCTTGTGAGTCTCTGGTGTATTTTCCTCTCCCTCTTTCCCACACTCCTTCTCTGAGAACATCCTTTTCAAACCTAGCACCTTCCAGCCACTTCAGAAGTGCTTCAGTTGTCTATTCCTGCATGGCAGGGGGTTGGATGAGATGGCCCTTGTAGTTCCTTCCAGCTCTAAGATTCTATGATTCTGACTCCCATCATCACCATACGGCAAGCCAATGAGTATGGTGGTTGGGGATGATGGGTTTTCTACTCAAGTACGTTTATGGAGAGTGCCAAGTAGAGAATGGCTGTCTTAGGGTCTAACCATTCTTAGTAAACAGAGGGTCTCAAAACTGTGTTTGCTGAGGTAATCCAAAAAGAAGGTTGCCACAATCTCTGAAAAGATGGAGAGTGAAGAGGGGAAGGAGGTTTGACTCTCCTTTTCTCCCTTGCTTCCCTTTCTCCCTTGCTTTTCTCATAGGCCATTTCATCGATAAATCTGGAGCCAGGTTGTGGCAAAATCATTGGAAAATACTCTGGGACGCAGGGAGGCATGTTCAAGAGGGAATAAGGTGGCAAGGGATGGGTTGAGCATTCCCTCCATCCCCTGAGGGTTCCCCCTTTCAGTTGCCCCCCCGCACCATTTGCATCAGCATTATGAGAGAAAGATTTTTCTCTTTATTTGCAGATCCATCCTGAAAGTGATCTGTTATGCAACATTGTTTCTCAATTTTGCCTGCTTTCGTGGTGCTGTGCAATGACTTAATTGACGGATAGTGCTTTTTATACTTGTGCAACAGTCCTGTAAGGTAGGTCAGTATTGCTATCCCAATTTGGCCAGTGGGACCTAGGGCTTACCTACACTAGCTAGGATACACTGGCACTCCACTAGTGTATCCTGGCTCTGGCCCTTTCCCCCCACTATATGAAGAAAATGGGCCAGCTTCCAAACAGAATGCTGGCCCATTGCTGCAGATGCCGCGCTGCCCCCATTTTCTCTGCTGACGCAGAAGCTAAGAAAGAGGCCTGCAACAGGTGACTGCAGGCCCCCTGCATGTGACCAGTTTTGGTCACATGCTGAGTAACCCCTGCCTGGATTACATCTCCAGCCTAGCAGGGGCAGTGAGGAATGGCATTCTGGGGTGGTCTCCTATGGATATGCGGGGCCCGATCCACTGGTACTGGATTAAACCAGGTATTGTCCTATATCGCTGTAAAGGGCCCTATCCCAACTTGCCCCTGTTCCAGCCCTGTATCTGCCTCGGAGGTCATTTGGACTGCCCAGGGGCAGATTGGGGCAAATGCCTTGCGTCGCTTGGACTGCAGGGCTCTGGAACAGGGGCAAGCCAGGGTGTTTGGCCCAAGTAGATGAGCCCCTAGAGGCTGAAATAATAGTGGTTCATCTGACATTATCTTGTGATTTTGTGGCTGAGATGGGATTATTTCAGTTCAGACATCTCAGAGATGACCACTGTCACCTTGAGCCATACACCAGATTTAGTAGATCTGTTCTAAATGTAGAAGGGTTCTGGGGTTTGGGTGTTTTGTTTTGTTTTGTTTCAGGGCAGATCCTTGTTCTTCTTCACCTTGAAGTTTAGATCGAAACCATGTGCCTGACCTCAGTAGGAGATTGTAATGTGCTATTTATAGATCCCTCTCCCTGCTAATAATGCACATGAATAATAGAACTGTTCCAAACAGTCACTCCAGCTTCTTGGTAATTTTTTTTTTTTAAAAACCCATAGCTATTAAGAAATGTCAGCTCTGTGTTCCATTCAGGTCACTTACTGGGATGAGAATATGTGCAGGCAGATGTGGCGAATGTACACAAAACTGTGTGCTTCTCCCCAAATCAACATTGCTTCATTATATGTGTGCTAAACACTTGATGCTTATTCCATAGATAAAGCAAATACAGATCGGCCCCTGTATCTGTGGGGGATACATTCCAAGACCCCCTATGAATATCTGAAACCGTGGATAATAGGGAACCCTATTATTTTCCATTAAATGAATGCCAAAATTGACCATAGAATCACATTGGAGGACCTAGAAATGCCTAGAGAGAACATATATCTTTGGACGTGAATAAGTGAAACCGTGGATACTGAATCCATGGATATGGGGGTCAAGCTGTATTCCATAATGCTTATAGAATACTTAGAAAACAAGAAGGCAGGAGTGGACATAAGATAAATCAGGATCTACTGGTAGGTCTCTGGATAATTTGCAGGAGATCAACAATAGTATCTGATTCCCAGTTACTTAACAATACCAACAACGAAAAGGCTTTCTATTTAAATCATTTAAAAAGAAAATTATCTGTATAGTCCATGTATAAAAGGGAAAAAAAACCAGAGCAGTATAATACCTTCATCAGATTACTAAAATATCACTACAAAGAGAAAGAATCATATATACTTCTGTATAAGCTGACCTCATGTATAAGTTGAGGACAGGTTTTGGGGCCAACTTTATGGTTTTTGATATGACCTGTGGGTAAGTCAGGGTCATTCTGTGGAGAGGGAAAAGTGCCAGCAGCCACCCCTGGCTGTTGCCGCCACCATTAGGCATTCAAAAAGGCCTTTCACCACTTTACTTGGGATGGTTCCTTTTTTGGTTAAAGTTAAGGTACATTATTAACTTATCAAAAAAGGAACCATCCCATTCTCTGAATAGAGCGGAAAATGGTGAGAGTAGAGTGGAAAACGGTGAAAGAAATAAAATAAATAAATAAAAAACACTCAAACCAATCCAATGAAGAGTTGTAAAGGATATTCACTGTTTAAATGACGTTTTAGTGGTCTAATGAGGATATTGCACTACTCTGATTTCTAAAAAAAATCTCACCTTAATGAAGTTGCTGATAAAGAACAACTGAGGAAAGCCAAGAGTGGAATTTTGGAAACTTGAGAGCATGGTTCTGAGACAAGTCATCAATTCCTGGGCTGAGCATTTGGTCAGAAGCACCCAGGGCTTGTCTACATGGGCAATACTATATATGTACTCCATCTCGTCCTTGTCTCAGAGTTCTGCAGTTTTGATGCATTTGCCCAGTTCTGCCCCTGGGCAGTCTTCACCCTGAGCAAAGATGGGGCTAAGACAGAGGGGCACGGGGAAGGTGAGGTAGGTTCTGATACAACATTATAAGAACATATCTGATTTATTCTATTTCTGCTGGGAAGAAACAGATCGGGCCCCACGTGTCCACAGGAGCCCATCACAGCAAGCCATCTGACAATGCCATTGCCATCTGCCTGGTTCTCCTAGAAGGCAGGAAGCAGGCCTGCATGTGACCAAGGCTGGTCACATGAAGGGGGCCTCAGTCACATCCTGCAGTGAGGAAAATGGCGGTAGCGGTGGCGGCAGCAAGAGAATGGCATGCCCATCAGGACTTCCTCCCATTCCATGGAGGAAATGGGGGAACCATGGGCCTGATCCATGGCTAGGATGCACCAGTGGGGAGCCCTCACTCACTGAATTCTTAGCATAGGTCCACCTTCCTGAGTTACAGTTGTGCCCCTGTCTCTTGTAGGTGGACTTCAGGGCTCTAGCAGAAAGAAATGTAGAGACATACACCCCCAAAAGCCTGGTCTACCCATCCCTGCAGTAGGATATTTCGAATACAGTAGAAGTCCAGATCTCTTGCACATTAATCACACAAATAGGAGTGATTGTTCATTGCTCGTACTGCTATTGTCACCCACTTGAGGATAAACATCCATTAAAAATCCACATTAAAATATCTCCCATTAAAATTGTACATATATTTGTATTTTAATTAAAATGCATGTATTTGTTTGTGATGCAAAAGCTCTGCCTGGCAGTGTTTGGAGGTATGATGTTTCTGCCTCTTTTATCTATGCAAAACCATTACTTGATCTTGCAATCAGAAAACTACAAACACACCTGTGACTTCTTCCTGAAAAACATATTCAAGGTATGATGCTGAAGTAAACTTTGGGTCTTTCTCCCATTCCTTTCGGGAATAGCTCTTCAGAGTAAATATAGAAGCATGAGGAGCAATTGAAATGTGAATGAGCACTGTAGGTATTATATGCACATTACAAATGACACTGTTTTAAGCCTTCGGTGGCAGCCGGAGATTCCTGTGTCAGTGTACATGTGTATGGGCCTTCAGATTGCCTGCTGATTTATGGTGACCCCATGAATTTCACAGGGTTTTCTTAGGAAAGGAATAGGAAGAGGTGGTTTTGCCAGTTCCTTTCTCTAAAAATATAGCCTACGCACTTGGGGGCTTACTGTATTCTGAAGTAAAGCAGCAGTGCAGCAGGAAGGTTCCGTCTCTCATTCTGCCTTACCAGATGACGTCGTCATTCTTCCAGTGTCCTGCTGTTTCAGTCCCATGAGAGACTGAAGTAAAACTGCATCTTTTTGCTAATGGGTTTTTCCAGTTAGCAAAAAGACATAGGACTTTATCAGACGCAGGGAAACCTGTCAAAAAACCATGTCCCAAACTGCACCAGAAGAATGTGATGATAATAGAAAGGGTAACATTATCAGACGCCCACATCCTCAGCAGTTCCCAGAGTGTAGCATCAGTGTGGATGAGGCGTCACTTTTGTTGATGTGTTAAGGCATCAATAAAAAGGGGCCCCTTATTCACACCCATGCTACACCCCCAGAACAGGTGAAGGATGACATCATCTGATAATTTTGCCTATTCTGTTATTGTCTCATTCTTCTGATATGGTTTTTGCCACATCTGATGAAGTCCATGGTTTTACCTCAGTCTCCCATGGGACTGGAACGAAATAACGATGACATCGTGCAGTAAGATGGAAACTTCTTAATGCACTGCTGCTTTACTTTGGAGTGTGGTAAACCCCTTGGTCTTTGGCAGTCTCCCATCCAAGTACTAACCAGGGCTGACCCTGCTTAGCTTCCAAGATCAGATGTGATCTGGTGCCTTTAGGGTATTTAGGCCCTAAGTGAGCCAATGCATTTACTCCAGGTTCTGTCTAAGATTCTGAATCTGTTTTGGAGTTAGGGTTCAGCACCATACATAACCTACAGTTAAAACTTGGAGTGAATTCCCTTTCCCACCAAGCACCAACATAGAAACAACCATGTGCCACTGGTCTGTTCTGACACCATGACATGTGGAGAGTTGTACTTCAAGGAGGAGTCACTGCTACTAGAATGTCAATCCATTCAATGGCATAGCAAAGAGACAACACAGGGTAGCACAACTCTGTGGCTCTCTATTGGAGTAGGAGTGCTGGCATCATTTGCTGGAGTGCCTGTATTATTGCTCTGGAAAGGGAATGAGAAGAAAACCAGGCTCTCACTACTTCTTCTTCTTCTTCTTCTTCTTCTTCTTCTTCTTCTTCTTCTTCTTCTTCTTCTTCTTAGCTTGTAACAGATTAGACTAGAGCAGAGGTTGGCATGCTCCGAGGGTCAGAGGTCCATTTCTGACTCCTCCTCACCCTCAGCAAACCACACTGGTACTCCTGGTGGTGAACAAAAGTGACATTTCAACCAGCCAGAAGTCATTTCTTCTCACTTTCTGGTGGTTATTTTAATGGCTTGGGGTGGGGGAGGATAGCATTTCATATCAACATCCAGCAATGTTCGAAATCCCTAAGTGGCTTTTTGAAGTTTAGTGTTGTTCAGCTATTTCTTCTGAAATCCAACTCAGAGATGTACTTTTAAAAGAAAGCTTGCCTGGGTGACTATTTAAAGGAGATAATGAGTCAATGGTCATGCTACTTTTTAAAATCCTGACCCCTCTCTCCACACAGCAACATCTGCAATTGTTGAGAAACATCAGCCTAGAAGAATATACATTTTGATGAGGGAAATTCAAGTTAGGACTGTCGATTTCATCTTTAGTAGGCAAGTGGGTCTCTCTCTGTGTACATGTACAGTTGTCCCTCCACATTCACGGATTTGGCATTCACGGTTTTAAGTATTCACAGCTTGAAAATATTCTTTAAAAAATCATAATCCAAAAAGCAAAACTTGATTTTTCCATCTTATATAAGGGACACCCTTTTGCTATGCCATTGCATATAATGGGACTTGCGTATTCATGGATTTGGCTATTCACGGGGGGTGGGGGTCCTTGAACCAAACCCCAGCGAATGTGAAGGGACAACTGTATGTCTGTCTCTGTACAGCATGCAAAGTAATTGGCATTAAACAGAATATTGAGCTGAACTGATACTTTCTGTGTTCCAGGGCCAGCCCAATTATTGGACTGGGTGAGGTAGTTACCTCAGGCAGCAAATTTGGCATGTCATAAAGTAATAGGTTTTTCTGTCTTATGTACCAAAGGAACTTGGATGTCTTTAGGTACTGCATCATGAGTTGGTACTGAGGCATCATTTGCTGCTCTGTCTCAGGCAACAAAATGTGTGGTATGAACATTTTGGTGCTGTCTGCTGATACTGTCAGGGGGGTAACATGGTAAAATTATTCCTGTGTTTAACTGGGGAGAGGAGGAGGTGCTGAGTATGTTCCTTCACTGATCAACTTCAAGGAGCCTTGTTTCTAAACAACAATTCCTACCAGCCAAAAAACCCCCCTCTTCTGGGTGCCTTATGACTTTGGTCTGTCTCTATGTCACGGGGAAAATTTGAAACATAACTTTGGAAAGTTACCTTTTTTAGACTCCAGCTCCCAGAATCTGCCTCTGAACTTTTCTAAGCTCTTTATTTAAACATGTAATTCTTCCACCTACATTCTGCAACAGGAACAGTCTCAAGACTCATTTTAGGGTATCATGATGAGTTAGTTGTTTGTCTAAACTGGATCTCTGCTCTGGCACAATTTAGAATGCTATACGAAACCATCCCACTAAGCCAAGGGCGCCCTTTTGGGTCTGAACATTTCTGTACCACTGAAGCACAAAGGCATAATCTCTTTTCAGAGCACAATCTCCTCAGATGACATGAGTTAGCTGCTGATAGATATGCATTCAGTGATAACCACACCACTGGTTAGCCAAGGATCATAGGATTTTAGAGATGGAAGGGAACTTGGAGATCATCTGTTCCCATCCCCCTGCTCAGTACAATCATCTTGCATGTGGCGCATCATTACTACACTTGCAACTACAGCATCCCTTACAGGGAGCTGCCCAGTCTTGATAGCTCCAGAGAATGTGCTTCTCAACATATTTAGCTGCAATTGATTCTTTGCCACTTCTACCCATTAGATCTAGTCCGCCACTCTGGACCACTGAAAACAAGTCAGCATCTAACTTCTACAATTTGCTGGTTCTTATTCTTTGACCCTAGATTGGACCGTAACTCCTATAATCCCTTACTATTGGCCATGCTGTCTAAGGGCTTCTGAGAGCTGAGGTCTAAAAGATCTGAAGGAACAAGAGTTGAGAACCACAGATATTCAGAGATTTGAAGAGAATATTTACCCCTTAATTTTCTCTTCTCTAAGGTAAACATCCCAAACTTTTAAAAAGACCTGCAAAGAAGCTTTACTCCAGTCTCTCCACTAGGGATGGAAAGAATATTTGAAATATTTGAAAGAATGCTGAAAAACATGTTTCTCTGATTTTGGGAAAACCTGATGAGGAACAAGAATCTTTGCAGTTCTGGGCTTTACTGAACAAAATTCACGTATGTGTGTGTGTGTGTGTTTTGCAAAGAAAGCAGCCTTTTCTGATAATGCTTTTCTGCACAAATAAACTACATAGCTGTGTTCTCAATATCATGGCCTCAATACTGGTGATCCCTGCTTGTTCAAGGACAGCAACATTTGTCACATAGTCAGTCCAGTGTATATTTAGGATTGTGCGTAGACAGCGCTGATGAAAGCGCTCGAGGAGTCATAGGTGGTGGCGATAGGTGACCCATGTTTCAGATCCATAAAGGAGGATAGACAGTACGATGGCTCTATACACACTGATTTTTGTGCTTTGCCTCAGGTGTTTATTGCTCCAGAC
The DNA here is from genome assembly GCA_030847615.1 of Gambelia wislizenii. Lineage (NCBI taxonomy): Eukaryota > Metazoa > Chordata > Lepidosauria > Squamata > Crotaphytidae > Gambelia > Gambelia wislizenii. The sequence continues at coordinate 239,865,104 of JAUMIR010000002.1, read as the reverse complement.
TCTTTTGTGAAGTCTTCCAAATGCACTATATGCCTTTGCTAATCTGTGATCGGGCACGTTTCTAGGATGGAGGACCATCGCCTCCCAAAAATACTACTCTACGGTGAACTCGCCACGGGTCAGCGTAAGAGGGGCGCTCCAAAAAAGCGATACAAAGACTCCCTGAAACAACATCTCAGGCTCGGCCAAATTGATCACCAACAGTGGTCCGCCCTGGCCTCACATCGGGAGGCATGGAGACGCACTATCCACAATGCTGCAGCCTTATTTGAGAACTCACGACGAACAAGTCTTGAAGAGAAACGACAACGCAGAAAGAATCACAACCCAAAAACATCACCCAAGGAGACCTTCTGCTGTGCTTTTTGCAACCGGACTTGTTTATCTCGGATTGGCCTTTTTAGTCATCAGCGCGCTTGCAGAAAGCATGGGATGAGTCCTTCCTGAATCTTCGTTTGCGAAGAAAAGCCAGAGAGAGAGAGAGAGAGAAGAGAGAGAGAGAAACTACATATGAATTTAGCACACAGTCAGTCCTGAACTGCAGAAAGTCTTTCAAAACTACATAATTTTCAACGACTTTCTCACATTGAGGAGAAAATGGCTAAAACTAGCAATTACTCATTCCTTCTTTCAAGAATGAAGTTAGAGAAGAATTACATTCTTATTCTTCCCTTGTAACAATATCACAATCCTGTCCAAACTCAAGTATACAAGCCCGTTCCCCTTCCCTAAGGTCACCTGTGAGGGAATGAGATCGCAATAATTGTAGTCATTTACATTTTAAAGTGCTATATAAATGATTAATAATAACAATAATATGCTCAAGTACTTGGAGGAATCAAGGGCTTTGAAAGCTCAAGGTGATTTTAGGACAGACAGATTTGGCGTAGCAGTTGTGACAGTCCTCTGCTTTACTTTAGGCCAGGATGTTTGTTTTATTACATTTTCATCCCAGGGAGCTGAGGGTGGATTACATGGTCCTCCACATCATTTATCCTTGCAACAGCCCTGTGAAGTGGGTTAAAAGTAGTGACTTGCTCAGCATCACCCAGTGAGAGTAATAAGTAAATAAATATTTGAACTTCTGTCATTCCAGTCTACTTTCTTGTCCTATTCCACTGTTGGGGAAGGGTGCTCTCCTTTTTGTGGTCTTGGGGTCTTAATTCCAATTTTGTGAGGGTCTTGGAGGCCATATTACAGCAGTAGGTGGGACTCAGGGGATGGGACACGGCCAAAGCAAATGAATGGGGACAGTAACTATATCACCCTGTCTCATAAACTACTCATAATGCCATTAGAATGTAGTGCATGCTCTAATGCAAAATTCTGTCTATAATAGTACAGGGAGGGCAGAACTACTTTTTTGGACTACACCTCCCAGAATCATTTAGCCAGCTTGACCAGTGGTTGTGTTGACCATGGGATTCTGGGAGTTGTAGTTCAAAACATCAATTTGTAGGTATTGGCATTCTGGGCCCATTCAGGGAGTTGTAGTTCAACACAATGGTTATTGTGTTGTTGTCCCAGATTCCTGCCTTCTGTTTTATGCCCTATGGAAATATTCCTTGGGTGCAACTATATTTCTGTCCAGCCCACTGATTCTTCATGTCCACGCACTAGATATGCGATGCATGTCAAAGGTACAAATCCTTTTGTTTTAAAAGAGATAATTGACATGCATTCAATACGGAGATATGTAATGTACAGCACTTAGGGTGGAAAAACGAAATGCATAGATATAGGATGGGGGAGACCTGGCTGAATGAGACTACGTGCGAAAGGGATCTAGGAGCCCTAGTAGACCACAAGTTGAACATGAGTCAACAGTGTGATGCGGCAGCTAAAAAGGCCAATGCAATTTTGGGCTGCATCAATAGAAGTATAGTGTTTAGATCAAGGGAAGCTATAGTGCCACTCTACTCTGCCTTGGTCAGGCCTCATCTAGAATACTGTGTCCAGTTCTGGCCACCACAATTCAAAAAGGATATTGACAAATTGGAGCATGTCCAGAGAAGGGCAACTAAAATGGTGAAAGGTCTGGAAACCATGCCTTATGAGGAAAGACTTAGGGAGCTGGGTATGTTTAGCCTGGAAAAAAGATGGTTAAGGAGCAGTATGATAGCCCTGTTTAAGTATTTGAAGGGGTGTCATGTTGAGGATAGAGCAAGCTTCTTTTCTGCTGCTCCAGAGACTGGAACACGGAGCAATGGAGGCAAGCTCCAGGAACAGAGATTCCACCTCAACATTAGGAGGAACTTTTTGACAGTAAGAGCTGTTCGGCAGTGGAACGCACTCCCTCGGAGCGTGGTGGGGTCTCCTTCCTTGGAGGTCTTTAAGCAGAGGCTGGATGGCCATCTGTCGGGGATGCTTTGATTGTGATTTCCTGCGTGGCAGGGGGTTGGACTGGATGGCCCTCGTGGTCTCTTCCAACTCTACAATTCTATGATTCATACCACTGTTCTGCTTTTTGTGGAAAAGAGACATTTACCACTGCCACCACTGTTGCTGCTGCAACTGTCACCACCAAAAAAAGTATACAAATGGTGTGTGTGTGTTTGTGTGTGTGTGTGTGTTTGCAAATTCATATTAAATATATCCAAGAGCAGGCCTTACAATCTGGGAGACATGAAAACCTTGCTGAGAGTTTTAAATGCACACCCCATCCCCAGTAGGAAAATGGCATGTGTTCACGTTTTTGTAATGCTAGAATGGTTTTCATGTGATCCTGGCACATGGGTTTTGGGTTTATGGTGGTCATGTATTCTACATTACAGGTGACAGTCCTTGTCAGGGGATGATAGGACATTCAATCCCCGGCAGAAGCCAAAAACTATCTCAGCAGACTAGGTAGCAATCCTTTCCCAAGAATACTCACACCCAGAGTGTTTGGCATCCAGAAAACAGGAGGTGCTTTTATTTTAAAAGTTTCAGCTATTCACAGTATGTACAAACAAAATGCTATGCCAGGCATCTCAGAATCATAGGAAGAGAATGAACACTGATCTGGCTTTCTTATATACATCTAAGCACACCATTGGCTTACCCAAGCACATGGTTTCATTGCATCAGATTTCCATACTCATGGCTTTGTACTCTAGTAACTCTTCTGATGCAGTCCTTCTCATGCAGCTGTAGCATGATTAGCATGACTGGCAGTTCATGGAGTCATGGAGTCAGTCATCATGACTCAGCATGATTTCTGCAGTCGTTTGGCCATTTTAAAACTTAGGTTTCGGTAACCAACTCCTGATAGTCCTCTCCTAGAAGAGCTGTCTGATTATGATCCTCTATCTCAAAGCATTCCCTTTTTGAGGTATCATTGAATCTAAGATTATCAGACAGGAACACAAAAAGCGTTCCTGTCCACAATCTCCAGACCCATCCCTGTCCCAGCACAATAACCCTTCCCACCAGACTTACCTTCTCTTGTATCCAAAGGCAGCCCAGGCATGAACGGAGCTCTAATGGAGCTCTGTTTACCTCCTGGATCAAAATCTTGCCCATTCTTGTGAGAAGACACGAGCGCAGGAAATTCAAAAATAAAAATAACAAGAAAAAGGTTTTTTAAAGCACATAAACACACTAAAAAAATAACAAGTAACCCGGGGAGGTTCATAAAAAGAGAGTAGCCAATTTTGTTTTCATGATCCTACCCAGAAGTGTTCTAGCAGGACCACCCATTGACGCTGTATTCATGGCAGGACAATGGTGCAAGGTTTCAGACACCAGCAATGCTGGCACCAAAATGGGACAGGCAATCTGTTGATGGCTTGGCCCATCAATAAAAAGAAACGCCAGAATAATGACAGCAGAACTCAAAAGGATGATGTTGTGTGATATTGACATCCTATTGCATTCTGATGTCGTTATTTTGGTGCCACATTAGCTACGTCTGATAATCTCCTAAGTCTTGCCCTCCATTCTCAGACAATGCCTTCAGCTCACTTAGAGGGAAGATATAAAGGGATCTCTTACACACAGCATTTTTGTATTTGTGGCTCCAGGGAGGTGGAAGACCTAGTGCATTATGTTTTACACTGCTCACTGTATAGGGACCCCAGGAACTATTTCCTGGGAGACCTTTTGAAAGTGAGGGCAGGTTGGATGCTGCATGATATTATTTGTGACCTGTTGGCAGATCACTCCAAATCTATTAAACTTAAGGTGGCCACCTTCACAGTAGCAGCCCAAAAGATCTGCTGCAAATTTCTAAAAACAGCAGCAGTGGATTGGAAAGGGGACCAGTTGTTGTAGCCCTATTGTTGCCCTGGCATCTTTCCCAATAATTTTAATTGATTTTATTCCTGTATTCTACTTGCATTTTGTAGATACTTTGCTGGTAAGCATGCTAGTTGTATTATTATAACTTTCCTGCAACTTTTTTGTAATATTTTGTAATGGACGTTGTGCCACAGACAAATAAACTTGATGATTTCTGACTTCCTAAATCTTGTGGAAAGATGGAAAATCCCTAAGAAGAGAGAGGAGATGGCAGGGCCTTGAAGTTGCCCAACTATAGCATGACATTTTTAAAATAAAAAGTGTGCCTCCAAATGGACACTCAGTCCTAGCTTTTTTGGACACCACATGGAAACATATGGACACCTACAATATAATGAATAAACCAAAAACACATATTCAGATTAAAAGCTACACTCCCTAAAGCTACAACATCTATATTTACTCTCTGTTTTAAAAATATCTTTAAGTCATATGCATCTCTGTATGTACTTCCTTTTTTTCTTTTAAATAACTTTCTCCCCCATCTGAAGATGATGATTGTATGTAGCAGAGATGCTTCCACTCATGAACCATTTGAATGAGAATGTAGGCACTCAGTAGCAATTTCTTAAGAAAGCCAGTGTGGTGTAGTAGTTTGAGTATCGGACTACAGCTCTGGAGACCAGAGTTTAAATCCCCACTCGCAAATGAAAACCCCCTGAGTGATCTTGGGTGAGACACGCTCTCTCATCCTCAGAGGAAGGCAATGGCAAACCATCTCTGAAGAAATTTTGCCAAGAAAAGCCTGTGATAGGTTCACCTTAGGGTCACTGTATGTCAGAAATGACTTGAAAGCACACAGCAACAAGCAATTTCTTAAATAATGCCATGGTCAACAGTGAGCAGCTGGGCAGAAGCCCGAGTGCAGCAGATACACAGGTTCCCATGTTAGCATACCCTACTACCCTTCCCCATGAGATTTCATAACTGCACATTGGACACTTTTCTGGGTCATTTTGACCTGGGATGTTCAGGGTCAAGCTGACTGGAGGACAGTTGAGGTCACGATGACCTGAGGCATATCCAGGATCATATTGGTGGGATAACCCAGATAGGATTATGCAGAAAGCCCAGTCATTGATGGGTCCATGCTAATCCTTCCAAACATGCAATCAGTGACCATACCTCAACCCATACCCTAAGGGAATCTTTCCAATATACCCTACCGGTCCAAACATTAAGAGGTTGTCCAAATCTCATCAATGTTTTGTCACTCTGGTGCTAAGGCAATCAGCCTGTTCTGTAAAATAGCCATTCAGGCTTTGTCATAACTAGTGCACACCTCCAGGGTATGAAATGGGCTATAAATATCCCAGCTCCAGCCCTAGCTGTATGTGCCACAGCTGGTGTCTCACAGACAGGCCCTGCCGTTCTCTTTCTCGATGGACCAGACGCCCCTGTGCCACCCTCAGAAGTTGTCTGGGTCCCTCTGCTATGCGGACCTCTTTCTTCGAGGCTCATAACTATCACCCTTCCACACCTGACTTCTCTCTATCCAACTCTTCCCGCCCTACTCCTCAATATCCTTGTATGGTTCTTAAGAGTATATGCCCTTGTATGTTAGCCTATCCCATGTGTTAATTCAAACAAAATAACTTGTTTAACTCTTCTCTCACAGTCCTCCTTTTTGAGCTAAAATTTTGCCAAATTTCAAGGAGACACTGGCATTGTGGGTGAGGCTCCAACATCTCTTCCCCACCTCTTAGGATAACACTCAGGTCAGAATCTTCTCTGCTGTTGAGAGGTGCCTTCACCTGCATTCTTTGGAGAGGGATTCTGCCACTGCCCTCACCACCCAGCAAAGGTGATTTGTTGACTCCAATAGTTTTACTGCTGCCTTCCCTAAGAGCCACACTTGGGGCAGCCTTGGTACTGGCTTGGGCAGGGTGTGTGTATCCATCATTTACTTTGTTGCCTTGGTGGCAAAATATATTAGGCCAACACTAAATCAACCAATATTTAAATTGATTTTTCTGTGGGAAAGAACAGGAAAGAAAATGTGGATAGGGACAGAAGTATGTCTCCTTTTCCCAAGGAATCTCTCTGGCTTTTCTTCGCAAACGAAGATTCAGGAAGGACTCATCCCGCACTTTCTGCAAGCACGCTGATGACTGAAAAGGCCAATCTGAGATAAACAAGTCCGGTTGCAGAAAGCACAGCAGAGGGTCTCCTTGGGTGATGTTTCCGGGTTGTGATTCTTTCTGCGTTGTTGTTTCTCTTCAAGACTTGTTTGGCGTGAATTCTCAAATAAAGCTGCAGCATTGTGGATAGTGCGTCTCCATGCCTCCCGATGTGAGGCCAGGGCGGACCATTGTTGGTGATCAATTTGGCCGAGCCTGAGATGTTGTTTCAGGGAGTCCTTTTATCACATTTTTGGAGTGTCCCTCTTACGCTGACCCATGGCGAGCGTAGAGTACTATTTTGGGGAGGCGATGGTCCTCCATCCTAGAAACATGCCCTGCCCAGCGCAGCTGTGTTCTCAATATCACGACCTCAATCTGGTGATCCCCGCTTGCTCAAGGACAGCAACATTCGTCACATAGTCAGTCCAGTGTATATTTAGGATTGTGCATATACAGAGTCGTAAGTGTTGAATACAGGCCAACATAAATGATGTTCATGCTATCTCTGGAGGCCCATACCCTCCTACTGCCCAGGTTTGGCAGGGACAAACCTGAGCAATCCTCTGCTGTCTCGCTATCTCACCTGTTTTCAAAATGTCCCAGTTTCTCTCTCCTCTTCCCACTTTTCCCCTCTTTGTTCTCAGCTTACTTCAGTTGCTGCAAATTGACTTCAAAGTGCAAAAGTAGTTTGCACTCAATGAAGATTATCAGACAGGGACAAAAAGTGTTCCCGTCCTGCAATCTCCTGTCCCGCCCCTGTCCTCCCCATCTCCTGGCACAAGAACAAAAAGTTTCAGACTTACCTTAATCATGTGTGCTGGGCAGCCCAGGAGTGAAATGAGCTCTTGAACTCCCTTCACTTCCTGGTTTGTAATCCTGGCTGCTCTCGGGAGAAGAGGAGAGCTAGGAATTTTAAAAAGGTATTCCAGGCTGGGGGTGATCCGGGGGGCAATGGGGGGGGAAATGAATGGGGAGGCAACTGAGCGGTGATTGGGGACCGACTGAGCAGCGATTGGGGGGCAATCAAATGGCTATTGAGGGGGAGCCGGGCGGCAGAGGAGGCCTGTTAAGGGAGGCATCCAGAAGTTTTTTGACACATGGACCTCCCACTAACGCTGGCATTGCACCAGCATAACGGGCACCTTTTCACTCTTCTGTCGTTCCATTATAGAAATGGAACAGTGGATCTATTAGTGGCTTAAGCTGCCAATTAAAAAAAAACACAGGGATAGAACGGAGACAGCACTGGAGCAGAACGGGACAGGGATGATGTTGTCTGAAAGGGAAATCCTTTCACGATATTGTGGCATCCCTGTCCTGGTTTATTAGGCTCGTCTGATAATCTCCTAACTCAACAGTGGGGAGAGGAGAGGAGGGGGACAGAAATGTGCCCTCCCGGTAGGTTTGGGCAAGAGTAAAGTGTTGCAACCTCTCCTAGCCTGTGTGTTCTTCTTCATTAATAACTTTTGTCATCATGACCACATTCTGCCGTTGCTTGGCCACATGTGTCCAAGTTTTTGTCTGTGAAGCATTGGAGGGTAAGGTGGCCATGCTGTCTGGTGGTAATGGGTGACTATTGGAACTTAAAAAGTTATTTTCCCAAGCTCTTCAGTAATCCTTTGAAAGTAGATGAAGCCAAGAGGTCCTAACTTGGATGAGGCCTGTTGGGGATCAAGTGGGAACATGAGCCCACATATCCCTGGTCAAACAGCACATGTTGTATACTACTGCACAGGAGCTCTGCTGTGTTTATTGTTATAAACAAACTAGATTGTGCATTGTACTGTCTGGTGAGAATTTTGAAAAGTTGCCACACTGGCCAAAGGTTGTCTGGGAACTGTACTCTGAAGAGCTCACTTTCTTAAGCTCTGTACATAGTACATGGCAGTAACAAGTCCTAACTTTTAAAATGAATGAAAGGAAAGAACAAGGGGGAAAAAAACACAAAATAGCATCCTGGAGAAGTTGTGAATTTTCAACGGAAGAGTAGTGGTAGTGGTGAGGGGATTATTTTCCCCCTCCCCTCTGCTGATTATTCTGTTTAAGGGTTAGATTGGCCACCAAGGTGTTCCCCCCCATCATGAAGTTCCAGAATCTAGAAATTAGAGTCTACAATTAGTGTATATTCACTATATAGAATCTAGATTCTAGATGCATACACGTTGTGCCCTGTATCTGTAGGGGGTATGTTCCCAGATTTATAGTCTATAAATGAAACTGTTCAGATTTACTGTTTATAAACAAAACTGCGGATAATACCAAACCCTATTAAAATAAAGGACTTCTGGTACAAACATACCATAAAGTTGCATTGGAGGACCTAATTATTCCTAGAGAGGACACCTCCCTGGGCATTTTCAAGTGTGACTCTATGATATGCGTCCCTATTTTTTCAGCCATGTATAACTGAAACTGTGGATATTGGTTCCACAGATACAGGGGAAGGGGTGACCCTGTATATACAAGGATCAATACATATCCATTGGGAATCCTGTAGGACAGGGAACAACTTTGAGAAGAGGTCTGAACAGAAAGAGTTGGCATGTAAAGGGTTGAGCATTCCCCTCTTCACCATAGTCTTCTTTACTCATTGCATTTTTGCTTCTCAGTGACTGTTAATACACTACAAGCCTATCACTCATACTTTGCTCCAGAAAAGTCAGTTTATTTGGTTTTCATCAGTGATGAGGTTCAGTCTGTGCACTGGGCTGCACTTTAGGTGATTGCCTCTGGACTTCTGATAGGCACCTGATTCACCAGGATGGGGAAAATAAAGGGTGGTCCTATGAATATTATGGTGTCACTCTTAAGCAGCAGAGGAGGGCGTAGGGAACCTCAGGCTCTGGGGCCGAATTCAGCCCTCTGGGCATCCCCAGCTACCCCCATCCCTGTGACACCATTGTTTGGTGGTTTCCCAGCATTTGCACACTTTCCCTCTGTTCTAAAAGGTTGAAATGTCTCGCCCTAAGGCTTAATTACTGGCTGGAAAATGTTTAAGAAAATATTCTGGCATTTTGGATTCCAACCTTTTGCCTTTGGTCCTGCCCCAAACCTCTGGAATGCACTCCTGCCCCCACCCCAAATTCTCTGAACCATATTGAGCCCTTGGGCTGAGAGAAATTCTCCAGCCTTGCAGTAGAGAATGGTGCACCTTGGCCATACATCATGTAAACTGGATGAATGTATACTGGCTCAATGTGTCTGCTTAATTGATTCCAGTCTCAGAATTTGGGGATTATGTGCGCGGAATCCCAGACATCATGCAAATATGTAGGCAAATAGAGAGAAGGGTAGGTGGATAGGTAGGTTGATGATGGATGGCCTGAGAGAGAAAGATAAAGATTAGCTTTCAATTTTCTACAGGCAGCAATGGTAATGACTATTAATGTGTTCCACTTAGTAGCTACTACAACTGTCTCTCATTTTTTCTGATTCCTTCTCTCCTTCAATCTCTCTCTCTCTCTCTAGCGCACACACGCACACACGCACGCACACACACACACGCACACACACACGCACGATGCAATTACAGTTCATGGCCTCTTTGTCTTACAGGTGCCAACCTGTTTTCCCCTGTTTAAGGTAAGAATAATCAGATGCGGGTGTTTAAATTTCTGCACAGTCCAAAGTGTAGGGGAGGGGGTATACAAGCTGATTTATAAGAAGAACCCTCCCTCATAAATCTTAAAGGCAATATATGTTTTTCAGCATATGTTGGAGCAGCACTGAGTATAAACTTTTTCTTATGCTAGAAGCAGTAAAATATAGCGAGGGCATAGACTCCCTCACTTTGAACAATTTGAAGGTTCTCAGCCTGGCTAGCTGAGTGAAAATGAAATGGGAATAATCTTAGTGTGCATTGACTCCACTGAATATAAAACAATCCCACCTTGTACAAATAAATACAATTTTATTTACAGGTTGAATATCCCTTATCCGGAATTCCAAAATCCAAAATACTCCAAAATTCAAAATTGTCTATGTGGGTGGCTAAGACAGTGACACCTTTGCTTTCTGATGGTTCAATGTACACAAACTTTATTTCATGCACAAAATTATTCAAAATACTACATATAAACTTATCTTCAGGCTATGAATATAAGGTATATATGGAACATAAATGAATTTTGTGTTTAGTCTTGGGTCCCATCTCCAAGATATCTTATTATGTATATGCGAGTATTCCAAACTAATAACAATAAAAAAACAAAATACAGGACATTTCTGGTCCCAAGCATTTCAGATAAGGGATACTCAATCTGTACTAATATTGTGCTGTCTTAGTACAATAATTAATGGAGAAAGCATTTAATAGATTGATGTAAGCAAAAGGGAGGAAGAGATCTACTTGCTCCAAGTCACATATGAGCTGGTACATGTCTACTCTAAGGTACCTGTAATTCCTACTGAGTTAAATGGTGCTTATTCCAAAGTGGATGGGCCCATGGGTCCAGAAGAAGGTGAGCAAAAGGTCTGGAAATCAAGCCCAACGAAGAATGGTTTTAGAAACTGGGTATGTTTAGCCTAGAAAAAAAGGTGATATGATAGCCATCTTTAAATATCTGAAGAGATGACATGGGGAATATGCTGGTTTTCTCTTGCCTCAGAGAGTAGGGGTTGTCTACACTGTGGATAAAATCTGATGAAATTCAGACTATTTGGCCTGAAGCTGTGCTGGAGCTCCTCTGGATAAAATTCAGACTACTTTGACCCAGATTTAAGTGCCACACCTTGGCCAAAGCCTGAATCCGATTCATCTGGATTTCTACCCCCTGTACAGCTGCTCCCTCTGACCTCCTCACAAGTGGCCGCATACAGAGCTCTGCCTCCCTGTCATCCTAAGGTCAGAATGAGTGGCTGCATGCAGGGCTCTGCCTTCCTGGCATGTGGCTGCTGGTCCTGAGGGCAGAACAAGTGGTTGCACCCGGAGCATTTGCTTGTTCTGCCCTTAGAACAAGCAGCTACGTAGTGAGTTCTGCTTTCCCAGCATGTGGCCACTGGTTTTGAGGGCAGAACGAGCAGCTGCGTCCTGTGCACTTGTTTGCGGTGTCCTCAGAATGAGCAGCTGCAGTCAGGGCTCTGCCTTTCCGGCATCCTGAGGTCAAAACAAGTAACCATATGCCAGGAAGGCAGAGCCAGAGGTGGCAGTGCCAAGGAGGGGGAAATGGCGGCAACTGTCAGGCAGCGATTGTCCTGCCTCCCTGTCCCCTGAATCCAGTGCGGATCCTTTGTTCACATTACAGTTTTCTCCGGAGTTACCATTTAGGTGGTATATCCTGATCCGGATTGGGCCATGTGTCATGTGACATTACCGGGCCAGATTCAGTGGTGTGTGTGTGTGTGTGTGTGTGTGTGTGTGTGTGTGTGTGAGGTTTTTCACTACTATAGACAAGGCCTAGAACATGAACCAATGGAATCAAATTACAAGAAGACAGTTTCCACCTGGACATTAGTAAGGACGTCTTGACTGTAAGAGCTGTTCAAGGGTGGAATAATTTGCCTCGGAGAGTGGTGGAGTCTCCTTCTTCGCAGGTTGTTACACAGAGGTTGGACAGGTGTCTCTCAGGAGTGCCTTAGTTGTATATTCCTGCACGGCAGGGAGTTTGACTAGTTGCCCCTTGTAGTTCCTTCCAATTTATTAAGTTTATTAATCTATTAAGTTTATGATTCTGTGATTGTAGAGTTACAGCCTAAATGCTGATTTTGGAATGAATGTAAACAAATTGTCCTAGGCATGCTTAAATAACACAGGAAAAATGTATAGCACTGAATACAATGGAACATACTTTCATATAAATGATCACTAGATTGTGGTGGTTTTAGGTTTTCATTGGTTCATCAGATAGCCCTTGTTGGGAAGGGATCTTTCTCTGCTCTGTGGTGACTGAACATCCCTGCCTCCCTGGCAAGCTTATTAGTGGTTGCAGCATCCAACAGTAGCTCTACGTTCTGTGGTGGGTGTCTGTAAGTTAACCACCATTTTAATTACTCACAGTACATCACTCCAGGGCACTATGTGATTAAACAAAATGGTGGATGACTTGCAACTGCAATGAAGCCACTTGCAACCGCAATGAAGTACACCCAAACCCAGCTCACTCCTAGTCATTAATGATGGTCTGTGCTAGGGAACTGGTAGTCCTGCCCCAGAATTCTTAGCCTAAAGATAATTGCTGAGGTCTCTAACCAAAGGCTTCACAGAGGTGGGATTTTGAAGAGAACGAGAAACAAGGTGCTATGTAGGTATTCAAAGGGGGAAATCCAGTTGGAAGGGCTAGCAGGCAGGAGGGAGGAAGAGACTGGGGTAGACTCATTTTAAGAGTGTGGCAGACCTGCTTTGATATATAGAGGAATAAGGACTATAAAGTTAGGTCCAAGCTATCTCAGGGACCGCCTTCTCCCTTATAATCCTCCCCGCGCTCTCCGGTCCTCTGGGAGGAATTTATTGCAGCCACAAAGATCTAGGCTTGCGACCACCTCCCAGAGGGCTTTCTTGGCTGTCGCCCCCAAATTGTGGAATGGCCTGCCAGATGAGATCCGCCTATTGACATTGTTAGACAGCTTTAAAAAGGCTGTCAAGATGGATCTCTTTAGGCAGGCTTTTCCGGAATAGCTAATTCCGGCCTCAGGAACCCCCTTTGGAGGTTGATTCTGGAGCTCCTAACTGTTGCTGCTCACTAGGAAGGGTTTTTAATAACAATTGTATTATATGTTGATTTTAATTTGTATTGATTTAATAATGTTTTAAGGGGGGAAGGGATTTTGAGTTGTTTTATATTATATATTATTTTACTGTTGTAAACCGCCCCAATTGTTCGCAGAGGGGCAGGATATAAATAATTTTTTTTTTATTATTATTATTATTATTATTAGGGTGGGAGAAAGGTTTTAGATGTCCATAGAGAATCTGGAGTTCATTGAGAGTGGAATTCATTTTAATTCATTTAAAGACAAGCTTGGGGAGGAAAATGAGAACAATTTTGTAATTTTTTTTAAAAAAATATGTAATATAGTTTAATAGGTTTTTTAAAAAAGAAATTAATTTAGAAATAGAGGCAGTAGAGAGGAAAGGCAGAGCACAGAAACACAGGTAAATATCCTTCAAGAATAGATATGTGGAAATGGTATCATGGAAATTCGTTTTTGTAGGTCAGAGTGGGGCACATTTTTCACCTGGAGGACCACCATGAACAAATTACATACCATGGGCAGGTAGGGTCAAAGCCACATACTCCACAGGTTCTCTCCCTTCCTCCCTCTCTGTGTCACACACACATAGTTCCACACTCCTCCCCTTGCAATAGAGCACTGAAGTTGGGGGGATTTATGTATTATGTATGTATGTATGTGTGTACGTATACGTATTTACGTGTCACTTCTTAGCCCATGGAGGCCTTTGAAGTGATACCCATAATATAAAAATATTTCAAACATTAAATACGTATATTTCATAGAATCATAGAATCATAGAGTTGGAAGAGACCTCAAGGGCCATCCAGTCCAACCCCCTGCCATGCAGGAATACACAATCAAATCATTCCCAACAGATGGCCATCCAGCCTCCATCTAAAAACCTCCAAAGAAGGAGACTCCACCACACTACGAGGCAGTGTATTCCACTTCCAAACAGCTCTTACTGTTGGGAAGTTCTTCCTAATGTTTAGGTGGAATCTCTTTTCCTGTAGTTTGAACCCATTGCTCCGTTTCCTAGTCTCCAGAGCAGCAGAAAACAAGCTTGCTCCATCCTCAGTATGACATCCCTTCAAATGTTTAAACATGGATATCATGTCACCTCTCAACCTTCTCTTCTCCAGACTAAACATGCTCAGCTCCCTAAACCGCTACTCATAGGGCATGGCCTCCAGACCTCCCACCATCCTGGTTGCCCTCCTCTGGATACGTTCCAGCTTCTCAACATCCTTCCTGGATTGTGGTGCCCAGAACTGGACACAGTATTGCAGGTGAGGTCTGACCGAAGCAGAATACAGTGGCACTGTTACTTGCCTTGATCTAGACACTATACTCCTATTAATGCAGCCTAGAATCGCATTGGCTTTTTTAGCTGCTGGATCACACTGCTGACTCATGTTCAGCTTGTAGTCCACTAAGACTCCTAGATCCTTTTCGGATGTACTGCCCTCAAGCTAGGTGTCACCCATCCTATATCTATGCATTTCATTTTTACTGCCTAAGTGTAGTATCCTGCATTTAACCCTGTTGAAATTATTTTGTTAATATTGGCCCAGCTTTCTAATCTGTTGAGGTCATTTTGAATTCTGATCCTGTCTTCCGGGATATTAGCTACCCCTCCTAATTTGGTGTCATCTGCAAACTTGATAAGCATGCCCTCTGTTCCCTCATCAAAGTTAGTTGATTAAGATGTTGAATAGCACTGGGCCCAGGACAGAACCCTATGGCACCCCACTGATCACTTCTCTCCAGGATGAAGAGGAGCCATTGGTGACTACCCTTTGGGTTTGGTCAGTCAACCAATTACAAATCCACCTAACAGTTGCATTGTTTAGCCCACAGGTTACTAACTTTTTTGCAAGAATATCATGGGGGACCTTGTCAAAAGCCTTACTGAATTCAAGATACACTACAGCCATCGCATTCCCTTCATCTATCAAGTTTGTAACTCTATCAAAAAAAGAGATAAGATTAGTCTGGCATGTCTTGTTTTTGAGAAATCCATGTTGACTGTTTGTGATCATGGTATTCCTTTCTAAGTGGTTACAGACTGTCTGTTTAATTATCTGCTCTAGAATCTTTCCTAGTACTGTTGTCAGGCTGACTGGGTGGTAATTATTTGGGTCTTCTTTTTTCACCTTTTTGAAGATGGGAACAACATTTGCCCTCTTCCAGTCTGCTGGAACCTCTCCTGTTCTCCAGGAATTCCCAAAGATTATTGACAGTGGTTCTGAGATTACTTCTGCCAGTTCTTTTAGTATTCTTGGATAAAGTTCATTTGGCCCTGGAGGCTTGAACTCATTTATACTGGCCAGGTATTCCTGAACTACCTCTTTACCAATTCTGTGCTGTATTTCCCCTACTGCATCATCTGCTCCATCTTCCCCAGGTTGAGCACTGTTCCCCCTTTGGGAGAAGACTGAGGCAAAGAAGGTTTTAAGTAGTTCGGCCTTTTCTCTGTCCCCTGTTAGCCTTTCGCCATCTTCTCCCTGCAGCGGCCCTACCATTTCCTTGTTCTTCCTTTTGCTACGGACATACCCCCAAAAGCCCTTTCTATTGTATTTAACCTCTCTAGCAAGCCTGAGCTCCATCTGAGCTTTGGCTTTTCTGACTTTCCCCCTAGATGAGCTGGCTATTTGTTTGAATTCTTCTTTGGTGATTTCTCCCCTTTTCCATTTCTTGCACATGTCCTTTTTAGGTTTTAGCTCAGTTGAGAGATCTTTCGACATCCATCCTGGTTTCTTTAGACACCTGCCATATTTTCTCCTCATTGGAACTGTTAGAAGTTGCACCTTCAATATCTCACTTTTAAGAAACTCCCATCCCTCATGAACTCCCATCTCTTTTAGTATTTCTGACCATGGGATCACCCCCAGTAATTCCCTAAGTTTTCTGAAATCAGCTTCCTTAAAATCTAGAAGGCATGTCTGACTATGCTTGGCTTCGCCTTTCCTCTGTATAATAAACTCCAGGAGTTTGTTTATTTAACTAAAACATTCCTTAAAAATAATTTAAACAATGTAATCAAAAATATTTTTAAAATGTAAAATATTTTCAAACCTTGTTGCTACATGTGTATGTGTGTAGATTTCTTTGGGAGTCACAGTGCACCAAGAGGGGACATACAAATGTTCCCTCTCCAACTTCAAATCTCCCAATCGTTCCTCTCATGTTGCAATCAAATTTGAAATACCTCCTCCTCGCATTGGCTCTAGTGTACATTATTGGTTGTTTTTGGTCAGGTGCAACTGTTGACCAAGTCCTCCTGCCCCCTCACTTGTCAAGGCTCCCCTTCTTCTAGTCTCCCCTCAAATGATTCTCAAATACTTGCCTAGTTTTGTTCAAGAGACATGCACTGAGACGTGTGTCTTGAACCTTGGTAGTCCCTGCCCCTCTGTTCACTGTCCTCCCTATCATCAAAAGAAGACAAAGCAACAAACCAGGATATCAGAAAAACCATGACTGGGATTATTTCAGGTAACTACTAAATGGAATTCAGTTAAGTACTATCAGCTAGAGAGCTGTATGAAATTCTTGAGAGAAGGCCTTGTTTGATGAAGCTGTCCTCCTGGTGTAGTTTCCAGCAGGTCGTGCTTACACTGGTACTGCTCTGTGGAGGTTTTAGGATGGTGATGTCCCCAAAAGGGTCCATTGCCTGGTGTGCTTTAGCCAATGAAGCACACAAGGATGGAGGGTACAACAATCTTTTGTTCACGTTCTGCCCAGAAAGGGATACTTGGCAATCGCTTGCAAAGCAAGCACATACTTAAACTTTCAGAGCACATATTTAAAGCTCCTAGCTAACATGGTGCCACTGTCTGATCGATGCCTTAATGCCAAGTTGGCAATTCCTGATTGGCTACAATCTGGCACATGCTCACTGGAACGACTTCTCATTTTCCCTGTGGTCAGCACCATTATAATCTTTACCCTTGGCACATAGCCAGCATACATTAAGTAACACGTTAACAGCTCAAGCAGCCGAAATTTATTTTTTTCTGATATCTATGGGGTGCAAAAAATTTGCAGGGACCCCAACCTAGACCGCAAATTAGGCTGGATGTTGTAGCTATGAGGTCTGCAATTAAAGTCTGTCTGTCTGTCTTTCTTCCCCAACCCATCTTTTTCCTGATGTAGGATCCAAGGTATCTCATAACCAAGATTACAATAGAATACAGCTACCATCAATCATCATCATCATAAAAAACTAAATATAATACCAGAATAAAATAGCACAGAATTAAAAACAGTTTAATCTTAATCCATCCCCACGATGGATACATACTGAATGAACATGCCTGTATCAGATGTAGCCACTGAGCACATTTACCCCCCACCCCACCCCATAATGTTGAACCTTCAACTCTAATAATATTTAATCTAATCCTAATGGTGATAATAACAGATGGGAAGTTTTTTAGATTGTCTCCATGACAGTTCCTTCCTTTCTTGAATAAAATGGTTCCCCTAGGTTTCTTTACAGGCAGAAGTGAGCAATGGTGGACTTTCAGTTATTGTTGGATTGCAACTCCCGTCAGCCATAGCCAGCATAGGGAATGGTGAGGAATGCTGGGGGCTGCAGTCCAGCCACAGCTAGAGGGACACACTTTGCCCAACCTTATTTTGAGGTTATTAGAACAAGTCTTATTTAGGCACTAAAGACACAAAACAGGCACACGAAGGACCAGTTCAGCTTCTGATCCAAGTGAGCAATGATTTGAGGATGCTCTGTTCTTCACCCTTCTAGCAGAAGTTTCTCTCAACCTCCTATGATGAACAAAGCCCAGACATGCGACGTTATCAGACAAGGAAAATAATGCATCATAAGGGCACCTAATGATTGTGAAAGGGCACGCATACCACATGATGCCACCCTTTTGTGATTATGTCCTGTCTAAAAAACAACAACATTCGTTTTTATTAAAGGCTCAAGCCGTCAGTTGACCCTGTGGTGCTTTTGCCAGTGTTTGAAATTTCATGCCATTGTACTCACATGAATGCAGCGTCAACGGCCAGTCTGGCAAAAGTACATCTGGGTGAGATAGCGACATCCAGGTAGATGAAGCACTTTTTATGACCCTCCCTAGTTTACTTGGGACTTTTAAAAGTGTGTTTAGGTGATTTCTGTAACTTTTACTGTCTTGTTTTTGTTTTTATTTTTGAATTCCCTGTGCTATGTATTCTCACAAGAATATGTGGGATTTCAAATGAGGAAGTGAACAGAGCTCCGTTTTATTGCCAGGAACACTTTTGCTGGGACTAGAGGTAAGTGTGGTAAGAGTTCTTTTGCTGGCATAAAAATGGTAAAGTTATGCTGGCAAAAGAATGGGGTTTAGGGGGGTGGTCTGATAAAGTCCATGGTGTGTGCAGAGAGAGAGAGAGGGAGAGAGAGAGAAAAAAAATGTCATCAGGATGGGGACAACTCCACGTTTGTAGGAGGCTTTGGGCAAATTACTTACTATGAATTGGCTCCTTCATAAATGGGCCAACCTGGAGAGCGCTTACCTGTTTAATCATAATCTCTTCCCAGTGGTAGAAGGAGCTGGGGAGGGGAATGACAATAGCAATGGTCCAGTCATTGATGGCCATCTTGCATAGGAGATCCACCATGGTAGCTTTTATTTGGTATACTTTTGGAGGCTGCATATAGATAACAAAAGCATAATAAGGAGGGCAACCAGGATGGTGGGTGGTCTGGAAGCCATTATGCCCTATGAGGAGCGGCTTAGGGAGCTCTGTATGCTTAGCCTGGAGAAGAGAAGGTTGAGAGGGGACATGATAGCCATGTTTAAATATCTGAAGGGATGTCATACTGAGGATGGAGCAGGCTTGTTTTCTGCTGCTCCAGAGACTAGGAAAAGGAGCAATGGGTTCAAACTACAGGAAAAGAGATACCACCTAAACATTAGGAAGAACTTCCTGACAGTAAGAGCTCTTTGGAAGTGGAATGCACTGCCTGGGAGTGTGGTGGAGTCTCCTTCTTTGGAGGTTTTTAAGCAGAGGCTAGATGACCATCTGTCGGGAGTGTTTTGATTGTGTATTCCTGCATGCCAGGGGGTTGGAATGGATGGCCCTTGGGGTCTCTCCCAACTCTATGATTCTATGATTCTATAACAGCAGCTGTCTTAAAACTGGCAAAAGTAAGGCCACAATACAGGCTTGACATTTTACTACCAAGAAAAGCAACATGGACACTACCCTGAGCCAGTTTGATTATTCTGGCACCAATGGCATAAAACCTTCAGACTTCCAGATGTTTTTGACTTCAGCTCACATTTGGCCCCATCCTGCATGGTCATTGGTAAGGGGTTCTGGGAGCAATCATCCAAAATGTAGGGATAATATTTTGTAGGATATATAAAATATAGGATGGGAGATGCAATCCTGGGAGGAAGGAGGGGTATAAATTCAATAAATAAATAAGCAAATCAATTAGGGTGGAGCAATGGATGACCATCCCTTTGTTACCAGATGAAAATAATGGGCATGAATGAAGAGAAAGAAAAGGGGGGAGAAGTTGGGTGAAGGATAGTAGTAGGAGTAAGTAGTGGTGATGGTGGTAGATGCAGAAATAATTAGAGGAAAAAGGAGTAGGAGGGAGGAAGCGTAAATGATAAATAGTGCCAGGGAAGGGGCAGCAAAAGAGACAAGAGGCACACAGATGAAGGTTAAGAAAGAAGGACAAAAAAGAGCAAGAGATGGGAAGAAAGAATGACACAGCAAAAAGAAAAATGAGTGAAGTGGGGATAAGAAGAAAGAGCAGACAAAGGAGTGGCAAATGAGATCCGCAGGGAGAGGGAGCTGATGAACCCAGCCAAGACAGAAGAGAGGGGCTCTCCTCCCCACCCCCCAGTCTCCAGCCACAAGGATCATTTCTTGGGCTTTGTGGAGCAGCTTTCCTCTGCTGATCTCCTGCAGAAAGTGGGGGATTCTCCCACCCTCCCCTCCTCTGCCTTGCTTTTGCTCTTTTATATCTGAATAATTAAGTCATCTGAATTCCTATGATTTACCATTTCCAGTGATAAATAGTCGTTACAGGAGTTAGCCAGTTGGCAGATCTTTAGCTTGAAGTTATAATTTGTCAAACTGCCACTAGATTCATGTTTTATGCTAATGACGGTAGACTTATTGACTCAGGGTTAGGCAGTGACCGGGTCACCACTGCCCTGAGGCAAGACAGAGGTCAAAAGGTCAGAGGTGAAAGGAAGAGTGGGCCTATATGGATTTTCTGTAAGGTGGTTGTGGGTTTCTTTATAAGGAAGCAGGTCCCAAAGATATCAAGGAGCAGCGAAATTTTCCAGTGGGAGATCAGTGTCTTCTAACAAACCAGATGCAAGATTGAAGAACACAATATGGAGCTCTGCTTGCTCTTCGTGCTAGGTCGGTACAGCTTGTTCACTCAGCTTTTGAAGAAAGAGTTTGGCCTCGTGCTGGATCACACAGGTGGTGGCCCTATTTGGCTCTAAGCCTACAGCTCTTGTGTGAGGGATTATGTGAATAAAGTGGGCCCTTGGTATCTACTGGGGTTTGGTTCCAAGACCACCCGAAGATACCAACATCTGTGGCTTCTTAAGTCCTATTATATACAATGGCATAGTAAAATGGTGAACAGCAAGGTTTGTTTTTTGGAATATTTTCCTCTGAATATTTTCCAGCCATGGTTGGTTAGATGCAGAACCCCTGGATACAGACGACTGATTGTACTTGTGAAAAATTGCAATGTATGGCAACGGGTGGAAATCATGCAGCCTCCTGGATACTTTTGCACCACAACGCCCGTGTGTTGGCTAGGGCTGCTGGGATGTGTAGTTTCACAGCATCAGGAGGGCTGCGTGATTCTGGCTCCTGGGGTAGGTATGACCTGAATCCTATAATTAGTTCCCACTAGATTAGACCCATTGAATTAAGGGGATTTACAAACATACATGTTGCCTTACCAGTTCCCAGTGACGCTAGCCAATCCATGTGTAAGAGACTTTAAATGGGACTAGTGATTGGATCTGGGCTTGTATGCTGTGCATGTGGATGCTCACACACATGTGCAAACATTGATGTGCATGCACTGTTGTAACAATATTGTATCTAGCTCTGTGGCTGCAAAAACGCCAGTTCAGTATTTTGTATCTTGCTGAACAATTTCCTGCCATTCCTCACAGTTGAATCTTTCAAACAGATCTCCAAACCTGATATTTAACCTGTCCTCCCCTTTAATGGTAAAACTAGTATGGGCTGGTAGGGAATGTTAGCAAGCCATTCTTGAAGTTCTACCTATAGCCTGTCAGCAAAACATCGCTGATCTCAGAATTCCACTATGACAGAAAAACATACAATGTCTTTGCCAACCTGGTTTCCTTTCCTTCTTCACCCTTCTCCTTCTCCATTCACTTCCATAATTATTTCCTTCCACCTGCCCCTCACTGCTTCCAGATCCTCTGAAAGCTTGAACCTTGAAATAAAGAAAGCAAATGCTCACACAGCATTGTTTAATTTGCAGTATCTGTTTTGAATTTTGCTGTTTGGTTTCTCTTGGCCCATTGATACATATTATTTTCTGCTTCAGATATATTCAGCTGTTGAGAAAACCAATAAATGGGTTCTTCTATTTAAACAGTTGTCCCACCCCCTCAGACAATGATTTGGAGTCTCAAGTAGATTGAATAGAATCTCCCCTCTTTCTTTCAGCTCAGCTACTGTCCCTCATTCATCCCTCCTTTGCTGAGATCAACAAAACAACTCTTTCCTAATGGCAGCAAACCACAAACCACTTGCTCTTGAATAATTTCCTTGACATCAAGGGAGCACTTAAAAGAGTAAATGTTTTTTGTGGATTGCTACCCTTTGTGACCAAATTCTATCTGGACCAAGTGCCTGACCCTACCCATTTGACTCCCCCTGTTCATCTTCCCAGTCTCCCCCTCTGTGTTTTAATGGCCTGAAGGCACAAGATGTACTCCTGAAGGCGAGCTAGTGTTGTCCTCTAAGCTTCTGGGATGGAAGTCTCTCTAAGAATTGTTCACAAGCAGTTTTGAAATCCTGGAAAGTGTAGTACAGTTGTCCCTTCATATTTGCTGGGGTTTGGTTCCAGGACACACACACACACACACCAGTGGATACCAAAATCCATGAATACAGTTGTCCCTTCATATTTGCTGGGGTTTGGTTCCAGGACCGCACCCCCCCCCCTGTGGATACCAAAATCCGTGAATACTCAAGTCCCATTATAGGCAGTGGCATAGCAAAATGGTGTCCCTTATAGAAGATGGCAAGATCAAGGATTGCTTTTTGGATTATTATTTTTTAAAGAATATTTTCAAGCCGTGAATACTTAAATCCGTGGATACCAAACCAGTGGATACAGAGGGACAACTGTATAAATATAACAAATAAGCAAGGCTGAGATAGAAAGTCAATTCAAATTTTAATTTCCTAACCCCATCCCCCCTTCATTTGCTTACAGAATCCAAACACAGACACACATAAACAGATATTAAATACACAACAAACCCGTATCATTTTTCTGATAGTCTAGGCAAATTAGAGGTAGAGTTTTTATAATAGCATTCTTAATGTCTGTAAGTGTATGAGTGTGCATAAGTGTTTATTTCCTTTGTGTTGGACAAAAAAATACATTTCTTGTCTTCCGGACTGTAGTAATGGTATCAGATACCATCAGATGGTCCCGAGACATTTACATCGAGCACATCTCGGGTCACCGCCAATACAAGGAGTCAGTTTCTGCCCTTGCAGAGAGGGGTTGAAAAGGAAAATAATTCTATGTAACCTACCTGTACTAGAAAGTACCTATACTGTATGGTATGCATTATCTGCTAGATATATAGATATATATGTTAGTGGTCACACTGTGATTTGTATGTAAAATATTATTGGTCTCCTTTTAGTATGTGCTTTTCCCTCTTTAAAGTTATTGTAATATTTTTGACTTATCCCAGGAATGAGTTTTGCTGTGTATGTATTGATTATACTGCTTAGTACTCTACTGTAATTTTTCCCTGCAATTGCATTCGTTGGATTGACTATGTACTACTATGTTTTGTTCTGTCAAATTGTATGCTAAATATTCTCTAATAAAACGATTAATTCTCTTATAGGCATTAGAAGCTTGGGCGATATTAATCAGAGGGATGGGGGAATGAAAACTCAGTGGCTGAATCTAAGTAGTACAGAAGCCAAGTATTAATCCACCTAGAATAAAACAACTGTATCAGTGGACCTACATAAGTGTAACTTTCCATGCATGCAAGACATCTAATTGGGACCAACTGGTGTATTTAGGATGGAATGTTCCATGTTCAGTCTCCAGCAAGAAAGGATATCAGGTCTAACTCAGTCAACACTAGGAAGTCAAAGGATGCCCTTGCAAATGACTGGGATTGCTGAAGCTTTTATACCCTTAATGGCTCTGGGTAAAGATTACCTGAGGCACTGTGTGACCATAATTCTTGATTTAGGCATCTTTCTGTTTTGAACTCATGTCCTGATCCTTTGAATTGTTATTCATCATTTATTCTTTTTCTACTCTAAACTGCTGCTTAGATTGTCTGTCCCTGCTCAAGATCTCTATCCCGCTCTCTGCGCATGACTCTGAATGACATTGTGCTTCTCTCCTTCTTCCGTCCTACTCCAGCCTATCTCTGTTTTATAACAGTGAACTAGACACATTTGCCCCAAACAGTAGATGTGAAGAAGTGATCTCTTGAAAGTCTGTCTGCACAACTTGTTGTAATTGTCTTCTTTTATCTTATTGGAGATTGTTAAGATTTATGGCAGAAACAATTAAGAACCTGGCCTCCAAGAACAGTGCAGTCTTCTATTCTATTTCTCCACATTTTATCTGGCTACACCCATGGGACAAATGTTCCATCTGCCCAGTGGATGGGTTGGATATTGTGACAAAAACACTGATACTCAGTGTTGATGCAAATGAAGCCAGAGCTCACCCACAAAACTATCTTCTCAAAAATCTTTGCTGAAGCACTCCTGATTCCCAAGGCAATGAATACTGCTAGAACTACAGACTGTGAGTGTCTCCCTCCCTCTTTTTTTGATACAGTGGTTTTATATTAGGAATTCACAAGCAGAAGATGTACAAAATCTTGCACTGACCTGCCCAATTTTTTCACCCATTGACTCAACCAACCAGCATTATCTTGCAGTGGTCCATTAATCAATTCCTAAGTGCAGGACCTCATGATGATAGTCCCATAGCCATGGCAGCAACGAGAAACCAAAAAGTCAGGAAGCTGTGTGGGTCCATATAAACAAGCTGCTAATAGCTATTTTAATCTCCACCATGATCAGGTCTTTTGTAAAGCTAATGGATTTCAATTGCCCATTGAAGATTGAGCCAGCCCAAAATACTTTGCATTGCAACAGAGATAGCTGTCGATAATGCACTATTTGTGGAAAAAAATCCACACCCCAAAGCTACTGTGAAAACTGCAGGTAAGTTTAGAGGGGCAAAGGGAGTGGGGCAAGGAGGGGAGAATATGGAACATCTTCATCTCTCCTAGTTAAAAAAAAGGCCCTATACTTGGTCCTTGTGAGCCCTGGTTCCATTGTACTGTTGCTGCCTTGCCAAAAGTTTAGTGGGCTGGGTTGGGAAGCATTGGTGGGTCACAGAAGCCTTTGTGGTGGATCTTTTGTTACCATCCATAATTGTCCAGGAAACTTTTATGACAGCAAAAAGTGGTTTGCTTCTTGGTTAGTCCCAGGAAGTGAAAATACAACCCTAATAATACCCCTTTAGCAGCATTGTTGCCCTGAAAGTGTAAATCGGTGGGTTGGTTGTACATAATACCTATGAGTCTGAATGTGTTCTATGTAGAGAAGTTCCTGTGATGGCATGCACAATGTATTTTATGATGTATGTTAATATTTATTAACAAATAATTTACTACATAAAGTAATAAAAACCATTTGTAGAAACATCAACACACAACCCTCAGAAGAACTTACGAAGAGCTCAAGTAGATTAAATAGAAGGCCAGTTTGGTCCAGCATTCTGTTCCCATGGTGGCCAACCAAATGTTTCTGGGAAGCTCACAAGTAAGGCATGAGCGCAATGACATCCTTCAGTTTGTTGATGTATTACTGAACTGAACAGATTATTAACAAAGATATTATACTGTACAGAAGACGCTTGATGACATTGGGTATCAATGCAGTGGAATCTTGCAATGGAACTTTTAGTGAATAGTCATTAAGATTCCATTGCATGTTCCTCTGGGTTCCAACCATACAATTCTATGCGTGTTTATGCAGAAGTTAAATCGGACTCATATTTACTGAACTGAGAGCAATACTAGGGGGGTGTAGCTATGGGGAGGGGGCAATAAAGGCATTCCCCTCCTCAAATTCTCCTCCCACCAAGAAATTTTCATTCACCATTAAATTTCTAGCATTGCAGTAACTTAACATTTTAGTTGAGCATTTAGAAATACTGTACAGTTTAGGCATTCAAACAAAATGGACAAGTAAAGCTACCAAGGGAATGCAAATACAGCAGCTTAAAGAGTTCAAGGTGTGAATAATGTTCAGTGTCTCACTCTTTGCAATGCTAGAAATTCAGGAACTGAAGGAAAAATTTTATTAGGGGTCAAAATTCTTATGGGGGGGCAATGCCCCCCCATGACTACACATTTAAGTAATATCATAATCCTGTGCATTTCTACTTGGAAATAAGGCATGCTGAATTCAGTGCGGCTTACTCCTACATAAAAAAAGGTACATGTAGGAGTGTAGCCTACTTTGGATGGACTTCTGAACAGACATTAAAAGTATGTTGATAGAGACCTAAAATATGAAGAGTGACCAGAGCTAGGCAAAATTCTTTTGTGGACTACACCTCCCAGAATCCTTGTGTTAGCTGGGGGATTCTAGGAGCTGTAGATCAAAAGGTAACATTTCCAAGTTCCATGAATAACAACCTCAACGGGAGCAAGTAAGACAAGGAACAGAGATGGAAACTGAAGCATGAAAGCATGATGGTGTGTTTCTAGAACATCACCTGTTCAAAAGGCCTTGTCAATGCAGTTTCATGGGTTCCTAGCATTGCTGGGCATTGGTGCAACCCAGTGCACAGTATCCCTCGGTTTATCTGTACATCATATGACATGAACATTTGGGGTTTCTACAGGGTTACAAGAATTTCCACCAGGCTCTTATTCCTGCCCCCGCTGCTTCCGACACACTGAATTTTAAGTTACAATGAAATTTGGTGTTTCCATTTTCTTGAACTCAGTTGTAGAACAGTTGTGGGGAGAGCTGGAATTGATGTCTCTAAGCATCTTTGGAAAGACATCTGAAGGTGCTCCTTCTAGGAACCTTTGAGCTCTCACAAGGATGCACAAGGTCTTGAGGGACATCTCTGTTTTCTTTCCCTGTTAAAGGGTAGTGAGGTTCTTGTGGTTCCTGTTAGGAGAAGAGGGCAGGGAAGCAAGGTCTAGTTTTCCTGGAAAGGAGGAATCCTCAGGATGATAGCCAACCACTGTTCCCCATGGGGGGCCCTCCCTCTCCCGTTTCTTCTGCTTCATCCTGCGGTTCTGGAACCAGATCTTTACCTGGGTCTCCTTGAGGCCTAAGGCTGAAGCAATCTCCACCTGACGGGCTCGGCTCAGGTATTTACTGAAGTGGAATTCCTTCTCAAGCTCTGTCAGTTGCTTGGTGGTGAAGCTGGTTCTGGGAGAGGATGACAAGATGACTTCCCCTGTACCGCCCTGCAATTTCACTGAGGATGAAAAAGAAAAGGAAGCATCACCTCAAATATGGTTCAGTTCAAGTTGGCCTTTGCTCCCTCCCGTCCTCTTGTTGTTTTTATCCTTTTTCACTCTGTCTTTCAACATTCCCAAGACTTTTAAAAAAAGATTTTATTGTTTTAGCCTGGATATATGGTACAATACAATCTACATTTAAAATAGTTTGTTGTTGTTGTTGTTGTTCTGAACACCTGTGCCTGTTGGGGAATCTGTGGGGTGGAAAGCTTGCAACGTTGTCAATGATGACTCACTGGGGCAAATGTGCTCTCTGGGCAGGCCTGTACTGGCTGTGCTTTCAGGGCATAACTTTAGGTGTTGAAAGCAAGGCAAAGGAGTTTCCTGGACTCCTGGTGCATCTTCAGTACTAAGCAGGAATACCCATGGAACTTAGGTAAACTGTACTCAGCCATTCTTTTCTTGCCTTAGGCAAGATGACAGCTGAAGCCAGGAATTCTAGTTAAGTTCACTTCACTCACCTCTCTCTCTCTCTCTCTCTCTCTCTCTCTCTCACACACACACACACACATACATTTCCCCTATATATGTGTCTGTAAGTGTGTCATACCCAATATATCTATAAGACAGACACAAGATTTTTGCTGTCTGAGGCAAAGGACAATATGACTACATGCTGATTGGTCTGACAGCTGATAACTTTCAATGTTCTGACACTGGTGAAGAAAGTAGGTAAGCTTAGGGTGGGGGCATCTTGCCCACAAACCTTTGTCCTCCACAGTGGCATCCCTAGGATTGGTGTCACCCCCGTGGGCTGCCTCTCGTACCAGAACATCCATAGCAACATTTTTTGTACTAATGTTACTTGTAAATAATAATTCCCATATATCACTGAATGTGCAATAGTAGTGACATAAACAATTAGTAAAATTAAAATGACACTTTTAAATTACAATATCGTACGGACAGTCTGAGTTTATCAGATGCATAAAATACGGCATCATAACAACACCACATAAATGCGAAAGGGCGTGCGTACCACATGACATTGCCCTTTCTCGTTTATGTAAAGTCCAGAACCCATAGCTGAAACTGCCAATTAATCCCTGATGGTGCTTTAATGCTGGCATTGCCAGCATGTGAAACCTCGTGCCATTGTACTCACGTCAATGCAGCGTCAATGCAGTCCGGTGTGAACACTTCCGAGTGAGATTGCGACAGTCAAGTAAGTGATGCACTTTTTATGACCCTCCCGTGTTACTTGGGACCTTTAAATTGTGTGTATGTGCTTTTAAAGCATTTCTGTCTTATTTTTGTTTTGTTTTTTGAATTTCCCACGTGATAAAATTCTCACAATAATTAGTGGGGTTTCAAAGGTGGAAGTGAATGGAGCTCTGTTCACTTCCTCTTTCATTGCCGGGGAAGCCTTCGCCAGGAAAGCAAGGTAAGCGCACGGGGGAGGCACTCTTTTGCTGACATAAAAATGATTTTTTTTTAATGCCAGCAAAAGAACACTTTAAGGGGCACGTCTGATTAAGTCTTTAATGTATTTACATTTACATAGTTTCAAATGGTTAAAGTGAAAATTCAGTAAGAAAACAATAGAATTTGAAGTAAAAAACATTTAAGAACTATTTCAAAATTTGAGGGTCACTGAAAACATACACATGGGATAGGAACCAGAAGGAAGGCTCACCTGGCTGGACACAGTGTCAGGGATATTTTTATTTTAAAAATATCACAATCAATGCAAGCAATAAAAGTTAAGAAACAGTATTAGACACAGCTACTTTTTAAGCAGAGCCTGAGATGAATATCAAAACAAAAGATGCTGATCCAATAAATTTGTTTTTAATGTGTTTTTAGTTAGATGGTTTTAATTTTATTGTGTTTAATGTCTTTTTATGGGGAAGGGTGGGGGTGGCTGGTGTTTTTAGTCATTACTATAATGTTTTAATTGTTGGAAGCTGCCCCGATTGTTTTTAGCAGAGGGGCGGGGTATAAATAAATAAATATTATTTTTTATTATTATTATTATTATTATTATTATTATTTCTGCTGAAACACTGCAGAAAATTTTTATAGACAGTCATTCTGGTGCCACCCCCTCTGATGGTGTTACCTGGTGTTGTCCATACCCCTTGAACCCCCCTAGTGACCCCACTAGTCCTCCAATATCCAGTGCTGGCTGGCAGTTTCCATGTCAGTGAGGAGATGCATTCATACTGGGTTTTAGTCCAAACTTTATGGGAGCTATTAAAGCTGGTGAACCTGTTTTGAGGACAGGGTTTGGCACCTTGGATATCTCCTTTAAAGTTCAGATTAAAGCCTGGAGTGGATTAATGGCACTGTCTGCCTCTAGAAGGCAGGGTAAAAATCTCGTATCTTCAGTCATAAGCAAGCATAAGATGTTGTTGTTGTTGTTGTCATGTGTCTTCAAGCCATTTCTGACTTATAATGACCCTAAGGTACCATGGGGTTTTCTTGACGAAATTTCTTCAGAGAAAGTTTGCCATTGCCTTCCTCTGAGGCTGAGAGAGTGTGACTTGCTCAAGGTCACCCAGTGGGTTTCCATGGCTTAGTGGGAATTTGAACCCTGGTCTCCCAGAGTCCTAGTCCAACACTCAGTCATGACACCATGCTTCCTGTTGTTGTGTATCTTCAAGTTGTTTCCTACTTGACTCTATCATGGGGTTTTCTTGGCAAGATTTGTTCAGAGGGGGTTTGCTCTTGCCTTCCTCTGAGACCATGAGAGTATGACTTGCCCAAGGTCACCCAATGGGTTTCATGGCCAAACAGGGATTTGAACCCTGGTCTCCAGAGCCATAAACCAACGTTCAAACCACTACACCACACTGGCTCTGACACCATTCTTTATTCAATCTAATAGATGACTGTAAAGGGAGGCCTAAGCATTATCCACATGCCCCTATTTTTTGTAAAGTTAATGTACAGAAAAGACACCCAGAGTGGCATAAGATGCATACATAACTTACTCATCAGACCAGGGGCCTGTCTAAATGGTGAAAATACCCCTCATGGAATTCACTGGGAATCCTGCCTGTCTAAACAGGATCCAGCGCCAATCCACACTATGCGGAAGGAGAGGGGTCCAAAACAGCAAAGACAACAGTGTAAAAGCCTTCACAGATTTCCCCACACTTTTTCAAAAACCATGAGGGGGTTGCACATTCCTGCTTGTTTGGGCTATCGAACAACAAAAAATTCAAAGGGAAGTACAAAGCTGATTGGCTGGGCAAGAGCAGGCGTGGGGCTTGCTAGCAGGGCTAGCCCGCTGCCACCATTTGGATTTTTGCCTTAGTGATCGCTCACTAAGGTGATAAAACAGGATGAATATTTTCTTTTTGTTGTCATATAAAATTGGAAAATTGCTCTATCGCAACAGTGCACCTTGGATGACTTTTTTTAAAAAACAAAAACCAGTGGCAGTGAAGAACAACATGAGTAAATTACTCTCAGCTGCATGTGGCAGCCATCGGAATGCAAGGCTTGGGGGGGGGAGAGGCTTCCGTGTGAGATGACAATACTACGAGGTACGGTAGATGGCCCCCTGTCTATTCTGAGAAATGGCCTAACCACAATGATCACATCCTGTCCTGTTAATACTGTAGTATCTTTTTACTGACTGAAGCACAACACACAACAGCTCACTAGCCATCTCCTATCTAACAGATGAAGGGAAAGCCTACAGACTAAATATTAAAGTTCTAAAATAATGATTATAAAATCCCTGCTCACAAGGCATATCTCACAGAAGTAACAGGTGAAGTCTTTTTCTTATTTGTATTTTTTATTAGTTATTTATACCCCGCTCTTCAGCCACAAGGCTATCAGAGCGGCTTACAAACTGTTTTAAGCAATAGCAATTTACACATCTACACTGCATTAAGCCGTTTCCAATGTGTGTTAGCTAATTGCCCGAACAAGCTGGGTACTCATTTTACTGACCCATGACTTGCAACGTGGTGACTTGCAGTACTGGCATTTAACCACTGCACCACCAGGACTCCTCATAAATACCTCTTCCTTATCAATGAACTCTCATTCTGCCTGTCCCTACTCCAGTGTCCCAGAGTTCATGAAGAACTGATCAAAGGATAGAATTCATTCATCTTGACATACTTGAGGTACAGGTGGAAGTAGGAGAATGTAGTGTCAGAGACTGGTGCACTCTAAAGATGGGTAACCCCGTTTTTTGCATGGGGAAACTGTGCCCAAATAGCGTAACAGGGACTGTATCCCAGCCACACTAGATCCATTAAATCAATGGGAATTTGGTAAGCCAATGAAATTCATCAAATTTCATTGATTCAGCAGTGCTACTCTAGTTGGGGCTGACAACTGAATTTATCTTTTAGAACATGAAACAGGGATGAGAACCCTGTAGCCCTCCAGATATTGTTGGACTTTCAGTCCCAGCAGCCCCAGCCAGCACAGCAGATTGTAAGGAATGCTGGGGGTTGCAGTCTGACAAAATCTGGAGGGCCATGTAATTCCCACTCTGACTTTAAAGCATGTTTCAACAAACAAACATTTACATTTTAACAAGTTGTAATAAACAGATGACCAAACTCCTTCGAATGCATGGAAACAGAGGGATATTTAAAATGTCCTTCCTCTTCAACTTATTGCAGCCTTTGAGAGAACAAGAGGTACATGGGAGGCTAGGATCCAGTCCTGCCTCTTCACTCTGCTGAAGGAGGCCCTGGAGTTTAGCTGCCAAAGTCTTACCCGGAGGGCACCACCAGAGGCTAAAGATGGTGTGGGCTCTCATAATAATAAATCTGCTAAGATTTAAGGTGGCACAAGACTCTGTTTTGGTTGCCACAAACGCACCCTTTAGTCTGCATGGATTGAGTGATTCTTTGATTCCTGCCTTGTTTCTCACACACCAGCATCTCTGCCTAGCAGGAACCATTAACACACACTTCCAAGCATAACTCATCCCCCTTCTCTTCTCCATTCCTACCCAACCCCGAGGAAGACCCTCAACTTTCAAGTCTATTCCTCTCCAGCACCATGGAATTCTGGGAGCCAAATTCCAGCAGAAGTTGGGAGGCTCCCTTGTTTGAAGGACTGCAACAGTTAACCAGGATTTGAAAGGAATGAACTCCCTTGAAAGAGGACAGGAGCTTTGACAGATGTGGTGGGTCAGCATGGAGGGGGATGTGTAAAGATTTGCTTTTTAAAAAAAAACTGTATTTTTTTAAAAGAAAAAAATTACCCTGGCTTTGAAATGAAACCAAACCTCTTTCCCCCTTCCTCCTCCTGTTCTGTCTTGTGAATGGGACTCCTCCATCTGCTTCCTACATCGCTCACCTCCGACTTTTCTTTCATTTTTTCCCTCCCTAGCCTTGCAATACTTTTTCTCAAAAACCAGGGGGCCCTCCCAAAATGAGAGTGGAGAACTTGGCAAAACCGAACCTTTTTCAAAAGAGAAACGACCTCCCTTCTGCCCTTTCTATCTGTCCTGCAATTGGTTTCTTCAATAATGAATAATAATAATGCCCATCCACCATTCGGATCAACTTCGTTGTTTCCTTTTGCCCAGGTTTGGAAACAACAGAACGCGGCGGCGTTATTAACGATCCCACGAAAACAAATAAACGCGTCGGCGCTACAGTTTTCTGGATCTGGTCCCAGATAGCTCTATGGCTATACATATCTCCAGCTTATTTAATAAGTATTCATTGTTCCCCATAGCATTTGATGCTTTGGCATTTTTTAGTCACACAACTATACAGAACAAAAAAGTTTGTGTGTGTGGTTTTGGTTTGTTTTTTTAAAGGGGGCATTTATTGTACAAATAGACACACTGAATTTGGAACTTTTTAAAAAAAGTTGGGGGGGGGCGATTTTATTTTGAAGGTACACACTAGAAAAGAAAACCTATTTTCATACAGGATTTTCTACAAAGAAGGAGTTACAGATGTAGGAATCACCATCGTCGTTCCCGGCAGATAAAATGCATCTCCCAAGTTTGAGAGGTCTGAAAATGCCAACAATTGTGACTTCTCTACTTTTCCAGTTTCAAGCAAATGACAGTGCGATCCTTTTCCGTGTCTCCTTATGCCTAAGCCCCACTGAGGTCAATGAGACTTATTCCAAAATTAAGCGTGTAAATAAAACAGCAGCCGCAAAGATTTTCGGATTATCCGGTGTAACTTGACATACAGTTATCTAATTTATGATTGCTCTGGTTCAACAAATGCCGCTGGTAAATAGAAACGATCGATGCCTCTCATAAATTAGTTATTTGTAAATTTAAAAAAAAACAAGAAAAAACTTTTCTTATTCTTAAAAAAAAAAAACTTCAGATGAGATTTTGAAAATTGTCCATCGTTAGTTTCATTTTCTCGCAGCGATTTTGGACAGGGAAAAAAAAAAGAATGCTATTCTCAACGCAAAAATTGATTTGACAAACTGAAACCAAACTTCACCCAAAGCAACTGATCTTGAGACCGTTTCCAAGAAAGAGAAGGAGAGAGAACGAGAAAAAGGAAGGGGTGAAAAAGCCCTTCCTTTTTGGGTGGTTTAGAGTGGGAGGGGAAAAAGCTATATGCTAATTTATTTTTTAATCGTCCAGAAATAAGTTTCATAGGTCGAAAGGGAGATGGGGAATAGACTTCGGGACAGAAAAGGGATTTGTTATTGGAGATCTGTAGGTCTACGGTATGTATCATTAAAAGAATGGTACCGTGTGTGCGTGTGTGTGATTGGCATCCTACTGAAATCGATCACTCCACTTTCAAGGGCTCCTCCGGCTTGCTTCCCCTACAGTCAGGGTGCAACCAGGGATGGAGAGAGGCGAGCGGCCAGTCTCTTTGCCAAAGCATCCCGGGACCCTCCCCTCTGGAGCTGGGGAACTATCCCAGCCTGGTGGGCTTCAAGGTGGAAGCGGCCAGGTCTGGACTGGAACTCGTCCTTTCGGGTTTAACGCCCTCATTTCAGGGAGGCCGAGAACCCTTAGCCAGGGCCTGTTTAAGGGCTCTGCAGTACCTGCATCCACAGGGGGGCCCATCATTGTGGGGAGCCTATCGTAACCCTCCTCTTGAAAAAACAATACTAGTAATCATCTGAATATCCTGTACTGTGAATACCTTAGGTTGAGTTAGGTTACATTGACCTGAGTCAAACATATAGGACCCGCAAAATAAAGCGTTGCAGCCCCCTCCCCAAATTCCTTAAACCGGTCCTGCCCTTAATGCTTTGCAACCTTTCCTCCGAAGGGCAGCAACGCTGCGTGGTAGAATGGGGCTGGACTGGATGCCCTCGTGGTCTCTTCCAACTCTACAATTCTATGATTCTATGAACGCGGTCTAACGGGAGGGGGCCGAGCTCAGCTCTCTTTTGAGAATTGCCAGTTAGATTCCTGTCCTTTCCCCCAAACCCCAAATCGTGGCAGGGAGGACAAATACGTCTATTGAGGAGGAGACGCAACACCAGGAACAACAACAACAACAACAGCCCTTCCCACACTAACCCTTCCAGACTCTCATCCCGTGCAAACCCATATTAAAGAAAGGGAGAACCCTCGCCTTTGCTCGGAGCTGTTTTTAGAAATTTTCTTTCACCCGGAGCTGAGAAAAAGCTCTTGGAGCTCGCCCTTGGAGCAATACGCCAAAGTGAAAGCGATTGGGGAGGGGTGTTAAATCCGAACGGTTTAGAGCAGCCTTTCTCAAGATTTTTTTTTTTTTAAAAAAAAAGACTAAGCTTGTTTTCTTTCTCAGCTAGATATATTGTATGTGGGGAGGAGGTGGCTGGCTTAATCTGTTCCCAAAACTTCTGCAAAGTGTAATTAAGTTTGCTACTGAGATCACCAAATCTCAAATGTTTTAAAATTTCAATACTTTTTACCCTGGTGGAACCCTTGAAATAATTTTCAGGTCTCAGGGAAGCCCTGCCTCAAAATCATTTTCTCGACAACTAAAGGAAAAAGTGCATTTTTTCCAACCTCAGTATCTCGCAGAACCCCTAGCAACCTCTTGCGGGACCCCTAGGGTCCAGGGGACCCTGGTTGAGTAACTCTGGTTTAGAAGTGCCTGAAAACTTTACAGGATTTTCTTGCCTGCGCATCACTGTCCGGCAAAGAACAGCCCGGAAAAAACCCAAGGAAAATCTAACTCTAGGGCGCTGGGAATTCGTCCCAGGGACCCCTCCGGATCACAGCCGCCTCCCCACTTTGCTCCCAAAACTCTCCAGCACCCTAGGCAGACTTTTCAAACGTTGGGGTTCTCAGACTTTGGCCAGAAACACATAATGGTATAGGAAGGGTGGCTTTTGACGGGGCCAATTTTGTTACACCCCTGGGTTAAAAAATTAGGGGTTGGGGGATTTTTTTAAAAATTAAAAGAATAATAATTTGTGTTGGGATGGTACATTCTGACTGCTTGGTGCGCCTGGTCAAAGCAGCTTGGTCGGATCTGCCTCCAAAAGCACTTTGTGAAAGACTTTGAGGAAGTTTCCAAGTTCTCCCCTGACTTCAGGGAACCAGCATTTCTTTCCCCATCCGACAAACCACACAGCCTTGGGCGTGTTCAGCGTTACTGGCGGTATTTCTCCGAGCCGTTGGAGATCTCCAGGTATGGAGACGATCGTGACCCTTGGGAATCGGTTCGTCTTGCCCGGTTTCCCCCGAGGAGCGCTCTCCATCCCAATAATGGTTGCTGGAGGGAACTTCATCCTCAAGAGAAGAGCCCTCTTCCGCTCCCGCGTCGGGGGAAGCAGGTCAGGTCTAGCAAAGCTTCTGCGACGCCTTCTTGCTCTCCGCAAAGCCTCCCCAGGTGCTGCCAGAGCCCGTCGATTGCTGAGGACAGAGTGGCCGGGAAGTGGCCTAAGAAGGCCTCCTGCCGCCCACGGGCAACCTGGAGGGGAATGGCGTGGGAAGGCCACGGGGGGGGGAACCTCTTCCCACACCAGAAAGTAGCCTGGGGAGAGGGCTACGCAGATTGCAAGCGGGGTGTGTGGTAGCACAGACACGCCGTCTTTGTTTGCTTGTTTGTTTGTTGTCCCTCTTCCGTCCCTGGGGGGGCTCGGGGGGCTCGGGGGGCGTGGGCCACCAGGGGCGCCTCCCCACCCGCTTACCTGCGCTGCGGGGAACGGTCTCCATCCACGCCGGGGGTTCCGCCGCCTCCTCGGGCGGCGCCAGGCAGAGGAGCTCCTCCGGCCGCTCCCCCGGGGCCAGGCGTCGCTCGTCGGCCCAGAGGCGCTGGCCGGAGGCTCCGGGCCGGGGGGGGGTGCGCTCCGCCCGGCTCTGCCCCGCCAGCCCCCGCCGGAGGGGACGGCCGCTCCTGCTGCTGGGGCGGCGGGGACTGCGGGCGCGGCTCCTCCCTGGCCTCGGCGCCCCCCGGGGCAAATGGGACGCCCCCCGGCACTTCCCGAGGAGGAGGGGGGAGAGGAGGGGCGGGTGGGAGAAATGTGGACGGGGGGGTTTGAGAAGGCAAGCCGGCTGGAGGGGGGTCTCTGGGGCCACGGGGAGGGGCAGGCCACGTGGCGGGCCTTTGGCCAATGGCCAGGCTTGGCTCGCTGCGGGGGGGCGCTTGAGGAGCTCCTGGCAGCAACGAGTAACTTTCCGTCCCTCTCTGGGCGAAGGCGCAAGACTGGGGGGAGGGAGGGAGGGAGGGGGCGCCTCCTCCAAGTGGGCTGCCAAAGAGGGGGGCAGCCAACCTTCCCTCCCTCCCCAATTTCATAAAGTGATAGACTCACAGAGTTGGAAGGGACCCCAAAGGCCATCTAGTCCAACCCCCTGCCCCTTGTGGGATTTGGCTGGAGTTGTCCCTCGGGGAGCGAGCCTCGGTGCTCCTTCCTTCCGCCCGCTACCCCTTCGGCTCTTGAGGTTCTCCTCCTCCTCCTCCCCCTCCTCCTCCTCCTTCCCGCCCCTTCAGCTCGAACCCGCCCGCCTTTTCCGAGCAGGACATCCCGGGGCCATTTCCCAGCTCGCCCTAATACGCCGCTTCGTCTTCATTTGGCTGATGAAGTTTGCAATTACTTTGGCAATGAAAATGGATGCAGAGGCTGCGCGCTCGCTCGCTCCGAGTGCAAAGACAGAGAGAAATGGAGCAGGACAGCAAGAGCCCCAACTTCATGGCATTCTTCCAAAGGGTGCCTGTGCTTGGGAGTTTGTGTGAGTGTGTGTTGGGGGGAGAGAAATAAGGAACACAACCAGAATCCCTCCTACAAAAATAGGTGGGGGGGAATCGATGGGCTGCCTAAGAGCGCAATTTTTTTAAAAGCCACCCGGCAAGACCCATGAGGATGAGGATGGCCAAGGCTTTCCTGCTGCCCCCGCCGCCACTCCCTCCCTCCCTTCTCCTTCGGCGCCTGGTCCTCGTACAGCTGCCTCCTAGTGGATGTGCTTTTGCTTCTGGATTGAGAAAAACCGAATGAAAAGTTGACTGGGGTGGGCCAGTCCTGGTGTCGAGGGTATTTGTAATGGGGAAGCGATGATTGAATGGACTCTCTGGAATCTGAGGAGGAGAAATTCAAGTTCTGTGTGCGTGAGAGAGAGGAAGGAAGGAAAGCTATGGAGAGAGATTATATAGGAGATTTTCAGACTACACTGTTATAGTGTTACTATTCCACTTTAACTGCTGTGGCTTCCTGCTTTGGAACTCTGGGGTTTGTAATTTAGAGAGGCCTAAGAGCCCTCTGGCTGAGGATGCTAAATGCCCCCTCCCTAAACCTCAAATCCCAGGATTCCCCAGGAAGCAGCCAGAGCAGTTAAAGCAGAATGATAGTGCTATAACAGTGTAATGTGAAAATCTCCTTAGACACATACAATATTTCTAATAGGTGGGGGCAGGCAGGTGACAGCAGAGGAGGAGTTTAAAAGCCTCTTGAATGAATGTGATCCTGTTAACTGTTTACATGGGCAATTAGCTAACACACATTGGAAACTGCTTAATGCAGGGTAGATGTGTAAATTGCTATTGCTTAAAACAATTTGTAAGCTGCTCTGATAGCCTTGTGGATGAAGAGCGGGGTATAAATAAATAAATAAATAAAAATAAATAAAAACAGCCTCAACAACACCTGAAAATTGCCATAATCACGGCCTAACAATAAATCCCTATTAAAACAGTAATAATGCGTAACCATGGTCTCTCCCTTCAAAGTCAAAGGTGTCCTCACCTTCTGTATTCCAAGCACGTTTTCCCAGGGACCACCGTTCCTGCTTCTGAGAAGTATTAATCTGAATTACTATTAATAAGGGACAGTTACAAGTTAATTGGCATTAAAATAATTCATTTCAATTTGTTAATATTCAATGAACAGATAGCATGCCTGCTTAAAACCAACTCATGTACAGCTTGCTTTATTGGCAGGGTTTGGGGCAGGGGAGGGGGTTAGAAATGTCTACAAGTCTGGAGAAACATGTGCAGCAGCCTAAGTGTGGGAGTGTACATAGGCACCTGTGTGTTATCCCCTGCACTTCGACCACTTGGTATGTGCAGTATTGAGCGACAACTTTCATGTGTGAAAAGATTGAAAGTCACCCTGGGTGTAACAACATCCACACAGAGGCTTTATCTCGCCTTGGAGGTAGTGGTTATTTAATGGCAGAAGTTCACACGTCCAGCTGCATGTTACCAGGTAAGTTGTCTGATGCTGTACATCATGTGTGAATCAGCAGTCAGGTCTCCCCAATCGCAACGAGCTGGGACATTGAAAGGGACTCTTCTGTGCAAATGGACTCCTTCTGAGGGATGGATCCGTGCACTTTACAGGTGGACAGACTCAATTAAGAAAGCTACATCCCTGAGTCTGCAAGACCTGAGCAGAGCTGTTGATTACAGGGTGACTTGGAGATCTCTCTCATAGGGTGGTCATAAGTCAAAGTCGACTTGATGGCAGTTAACAATAAATCAGTGCTATTATTTTGGGACAAAAAAAAAAGAGAGAGAGAGAATTCCTACAGGTTTCTCCTTAGGAATGAAATCACAACAAGAATACAGGTAATTCAAATAAGTAAGAATCTGCTGCCCTTTCAGGACACTGTAGATCTTCTGCCTGAGGCAGTTGCCGCTCTGCGTAATGGAAAAGGTAGCTCTTGGTATGAAGGGCACATTTTGTGGACAGACAGACATACAGTAAGGCAAGCATTCTTTGTGTGTGTGGATCCATATTATGAGAAAAGAGGTGAAAGTGGGACAATTTCAGTATGGGTTCTTTGTGAGTTCAAGAGAGCCTTTTGGGGGAATATCTATCTATATATAATTCTCTTGGGTATGTTGCAGTTCCCAGTGTGCTGATTGGCCACTTGGGAAACATACCCAACCAATCATAGTGCTCTGTTGGTCAGCCAATCAGCAGCTTGAGGATGTTTTTCAGCACCACCTCCTTGGCCTACAGCCACATCTTTGCCTGTTGAGCTGCAGCAACTAAATATTCAGTCAGCTCCCCTTGCTGTCTTAATATGCATGCATGGGGAAAAATAATGTTGCTTTCTATGCTTCCCCCACCTTTCTTCTTTTTCCTCCTGTCCTACCTTGCAGGGTAGGTTTTCCACCTTCCTCTGCTCTTCACCCCTTCTGCACCCAAAAGCTTGAGCCCCCCTCCTTCTGTCAGGGTAATATACTTTTATGTGCAAAAGGAAAAATGTTAGAGCAACAGACCGCAGACTAGCACAGCTGAAGTGGGTTTGTTCACAGCTGTGGCTAGGCAGAGGGATGACTAGCAAACACTCCTATATAGCCAAATCACACAATACATTGTGTATGGGTTGGCGTTCTGGAGAAAGGGGAGTGTTGCTGTTAAGTTGGTTAATGAAGTTTGCTGTATATATACTGTGTTTGTTTATACTGAAACTGAAGATAAAGACATCCAGATATTTTTGGATGAATCTTGCTGTCTGTAAGTTTTTTAGGGTGTGAAAGTGGGTCAAAACTGTGGAATAGCTGCTAGCTGAAGCCTTTGTTTTTGTGCCCTTTCTGCTGTGCAGTTCTGCTGTTTTGGCTACTCCTGGGTTAGTTTGTCCCCAGGCTGTGCCAGGTGCCCTTCTGTGAGCCTATACTGAGTGGATGCCTTCTGCCCCAGGAACTTACAGGCTGAAAAAAAAAAAAAACCTAGAAAGGGGTGAGAAGGAGGTGGGTGGCTGCCCTGAGGTTCCAGGCCCACTTTTTCCTCCTTGGGGGATCCCTTGGGGTCTTCTGGCCTACCCTGGCTCTGCTTCCTCTGGGGAGAAAGGCTTTCTTTGCAAATGCTGCACCAGACGGCTGCTACCTGCTTTAAAAAAACCCTCTGGCCATAGAATGGAGCAAAGTTGGCTCTCATTAGCCACCAGCCTCCTCCAGTGGAATCCAGCATGTTGCCCTTGAAGGGCAGCTGGTGTTGGAGCGGAAGGTTGAGGCTCTGCAATCTGTGGGTGGGGCAAATGCGAGCCCAAAGTCGGATGAAAAAGTTAGGGGTGACCATTCCACCCCTTGCTGGAGAGACTCCTTTGCTCCCTTTTCTATTCATTTGTATTTCAACTAGTGGTAGACAAGGGTCCCTGGACCCCCTCTTCTCTAAATGACGCAGAGCTTTTGTATGTTACTTTCACCAAGTATCTAGACCAGTGTTTCTTAACCTGGAGTCTGGGTACCCCGAGGGGTCTGCGGTGTCCTCACAGGGGGTATGTGAAGGCTGCTCGGCCCACCTCCTCCCTGCATTGGAAAGGCCACATGATAGGAGCCAAGGTGCTGGCTGGCTGGCTTGGCTTGTGCATTGCCATTGAATCCACTCCAGCCACAAACTTGCAGGAAGAAGCAGGAGAAAAGGCTTCCCTCCCACTCCAGTGCCTCTGAGGGAAGATTTCATGGATGGTGTAATTGTATTGTTGTTGTTTTGTTTTAAATCTAAAGTCTTGAGGGCCCGTGGCAACAAAATATATTTAAAGTGGGTCCCTGGTAAAAAAAAAAAGATTAAGAGCCACTGGCACGATTGTGTTGTTGTTGTTAGGGTTTTAAATCTTGAGTTAAGTCTTGGTGGCCCATGAGAACAAAAGATATTTAAAGGGTGTCCCTGGTAAAGAAAAGGTTAAGAGCCAATGCCATAATGTTAGTATTAGTATTAGTATTACTGTGCCCAGCATACACTGTTATGTGCCCTGCTGGGGTTTCAAGCAGTGGTTGCAGCGTGGAGCTTGGAGTGGCAGTGTTCCTTTCACACGGTTCAGCTACATTATATTATTTTAAGGGGAAAATGCATTTTTTTACATGTGGGTGGTGTTTGGCTGAGGGAGTGAGGGGATTGGTTGGGTATGTTTCCTAAGTCGCCAATCAGCAGAGTGGGAAAGGAAACATACTGAAACCATAAACACACTCACACATATGTGTGTGTGTGTGTGTGTGTGTGTATGGTTTATTTTGTAAGAATTGAGTCAGTGAAGATGGACCTCATAACTAATTAATTGGATTTTTGGAATAATAGACATTATTTACTCTGTTATAGAACTAGGCCAACTTTTGATATGGGTTTTGATATCGCCTGGGTGCTCAGGGGGTCACATCATTGACCCACCACCCCTGCTGCTGCTGTGATGGATCCCAGGCAGTCAACTAGTAGCAGCGGTGGCAGGGCAACAGAGCAAGTCACCCTTAATGTACCACCAGTATGTTACGTCCGGTACCGCTAGTGGAAGATTAATAGCTGAAACAACAGCTGTGAGATTCATATTATAATGGATAAGAGAGCTATTGAAGCTATTTTGGCCATAATGTTCCCTGATATTTTAGAACAGGGATAGGAGAACTGTAGTCGTCAATATATTGTTGGCCTCCTGTTCCCCTCAGCCCCAGACAATATGGCCAATGATCAGGGATAATGGGAGTTGTAGTCTAAACATCTGGAGGTCCACTGGTGCCTGCTTCAGAGAGAGAGGGGGAGAGAGTTCACATTTGAGGATCATTTTCTTATGTACATACACCTTAATGAGTTCCAAAATGTGGATGACTTGTTTTTAGGGCTGCAGAAGCCAACGTTTGTGAAAAATTCTGTATGAAATGTCATATATATATATATATCTTAAATGTCATATATATTTATCTTTTCTTAATTATTGTTATGTGTGATTGGCAATGGGCTTTGGTCATGAGCAGTAAACTGCTATGAATGAAAAGACCTGAAGGACTCAGTGACTCCCCACTGAAAAAAATTGGGCTGAGGTAGACAACTCTCTCTGGTTATTGACCTGTTATGGCTATCCCTTACAGGACAC
This sequence comes from Gambelia wislizenii, assembly GCA_030847615.1. Taxonomy (NCBI): domain Eukaryota; kingdom Metazoa; phylum Chordata; class Lepidosauria; order Squamata; family Crotaphytidae; genus Gambelia; species Gambelia wislizenii. The sequence goes on along the minus strand of JAUMIR010000002.1, from coordinate 239,823,063 downwards.
TACTGTCATTGAGTAACCAAACATGCACATGTGAATGAGGCCATGGAATAAGATGTTCATGATATGCTCCTTCCAGTTCAAAAGTTCAGTGTAAGCTTTCCCACTGTTAGGACTTTTTCAGACAGGACTTCCCACGCAAGAAGACTCTGGAACAGTTACGACACTTTCGCACGGCAGAGGGTCCATTTTGGACGACACCGTCCCTCTCTTGGTGTCGTCCGTGACTTTTCCGGGTATGATTGAAGGCAGCTGTGCCATTTTTTACTCACGGAAGATGTCCGTGAGTAAAAAATGGTGTGGCCGCCTTCAATCATACCCGGAACAGTCATGGATGAGGCCAAGAGAGGGACAGCGTTGTCCAAAATGGACCCCCTGCCGCGTGACAGCATTGTAACTGTTCCAGAGTCTCCTTGCGCAGTAAGTCCTGTCTGAAAAAGTCCTTAGTGTGCAGTTCTGTGCACCAATGGATAGCATGTTAAGTTTAGCCTGAGCAATTTCAGTTTGACTCACTCTATAGCCTTGAACCTGTCACTCAGGACTTTATCAGATGTGGCAAAAATGGCATAAAAAAGATGCCAAATTAACAGGAAAGGGCACACATGCCAGATGATGTTGTGCTTTTGCGATTTCATCTGGAGAAAAAGGTGTCTATTTTAATTGACGGGCCAAGCCATCAATAGATCTCCTGTGTTGGTTTTTTGCCGGTATTGTGGGTGTTTGAAAATGTGAGCCATTGTCCTCTCGTGATAGCATTGTCAATGGGCGGTCCCGCCAGAACACTTCCAGGTGAGAACGTGAAAGCCAGGTAGGGGACACTCTTTTTATGAAACTCCCTGGTTTACTTTTAAGTTTTAAAGTGTGTTTTTGTGCTTATGTGAATGTTTTGTGTCTTTATTTTGCTGTATTTTTTATTTTTACCATACCTTCCTCTTCTCAGCAGAATCTCTGAGATCACGAACATGGAAGTAAACAGAGCTCCATCCATGCGCTGTTAATGCTGGAGCTGCTTTTTCATGTTATTACAGGTATGTATGATAAAAAGGGTTCTTTTGCCAGCAGAAAAACACTTCAAAATATGGTGGCAAAAGAAGATTTGTTGAGGCTTGTCTGATAAACGTTGTCAGCCTTCATTTCTCTGCCTGTAAAATGGTACTAATTGAGGTGGAACTCATAAAGCTGGCCAGCTAGATGGGTGACGTTTTGTATCTTAATAGAACAGATGAACGTAAAGCTTCTTCACAGACATTTTTATGCCCTTGAACAAGACTGGGAGCTCAGTTACATGGGAGAATTAAGTGCGGAAAATATCGCCTTACCTCCCTTTTGCACTAGTGGCCATTTGCTCCTATGATTTTCTTCAAAAGTGGTTGTAGTGAAGAAGTTGCGATTTTGCAGCTCACGCAGCCACATGGAGGGCTGTGTCGCCTCCCCCGTGCCCTTGCCAGAGTCACCCACACCCTTGCCATCTTTGGGGAGGGATGGATCGCCTCCCCCACGCCCTTGCCATCTTCTGGCTGCACGGCACCCTGCCAACCTCAGTCCACACAGCCAATCAACGGTCCTTTTGTGCCCCGCTGGGAGGCCCAACGACAGCCTCATGAGTGACGCAGTGCTGTTGTTGTCGTTGGGCCTCTGCTGCCCCCCCACTCCGTGGATACTATAGAGGTCTCAGGAGCAACGCAGTGGTTCACAAAGCTACGCCACTCCTGGGGCCTCCAGGGTCAATGCCCATGGCATGGGGGGTGGCTGAAGCCCGATGACAACAACAGAGCTGCACTGCACCCGAGGCTGTTGTTGGGCCTCCCAGTGGGGTGCAAAAGGACCGTTGATCAGCCATGCGGGCTGAGGTTGGCAGGCATCGCACAGCCCGAAGATGGCAAGGGTGCGGGGGACTCTGGCAAGGGTGCAGGAGAGTCTATGGCACAATAGGTGAGGGCAAGAATCCATGGTGAGGCAGCCGTGCCCCTTCCCTCCCACAGACAGTGTGGCAAACTCCTCCTTCTTGCCACTGCAAACTTTGCCCTTTTGCACATTGATAGTTTACACGGCCGCTTTTGAATTTGGTGTTTACACATCCTTTTGTGCGCATTTTTTGTAAATACTATATTCCTGCGTATAAGATGACTGGGCGTATAAGACACCCCCCCCCAATTTCCAGCCAAAAATCTAGGCTTAGGCATATATTCGCCATATAAGACCACCACCACCCCCAATTTGGCTGGCTGGCTGACTGGCTGGGGGAATCTTGCCAGCTGATCCTCTTTGTTTCCCAACTCATGAGGATCTCCTTGAGAGTTGGGAAAGTGAACAGGATCAGCTGGCAGGGCTCTCCCAGCCAGCCAGCCAGCCGCAACATTCGCCCCTCTCTTCAACCTTCCAGTCAAACTTGACTTGAAGGTGGAGGAAAGGGGCGAAAATGCCCAGTTTGCCTCAGCAGCCCCCCTTCCCTCCGTCTTGTCTCTTCCGAAGGGGACCAAGGCAGGGGAAACGGGGGCCGCCGCAGCAAACCCCTAGATTCACCCCCTTTCCCCACCTTCAAGGAAGAGGGAGCAAATCTAGGGGTTTAACTCCGCAGCCCTGATGCATCCTTCTGGGCTCCCTTTGCAAGGGAGCCCAGAAGAAGGCATCGGGGCTGCGGAGTTAAAAGGGGCATCTTCCCTCACTCTCCCCACCTTCCTGGAAGGTGGGGAGAGGGAGCGAATCTAGGGGTTTAAATCCACAGCCCGGATGTCTCCTTCTGGGCTCCCTTTGCAAGGGAGCCCAGAAGAAGGCATCGGGGCTGCAGGGTTAAATTGGGCCCGTTTGGTTGCACAGCCCGGATCCCAGGAGGACGATGCGGAGGCTGTGCAGCCAAACCTGGGATTCTGCCCCCTCTCCCCACCTTCAAGGAAGGTGGGGAGAAGGGGCGAACGTGCCCCGTTTGGCTGCACAGCCCCATCCCTCCTTCTGGGCTCCCTCCACCGCGATTCTCCAACCCACAAGGAGGCTGCCCTGCCTCCTCCTGGGTTGGGGAATGCGGGATGGCCAGCTGGCTGGCAGGGGGGCTGGAGGGAGGGGGCTTCGCAGCCACCTCCCCTCCCTGAAGCTGCGATCATGAGTGGGATTGCGGCTTTGGGGAGGGGGGTGGCTGGAGGGAGGGTGGAAGGGTGGCTGGAGGGAGGGGGCTTTGCAACCACCCTCCCCTCCCCAAAGCCACGATCCTGGGTGGTATTGCGGCTTTGGGGAGGGGGGTGGCTGGAAGGAGGGTGGAAAGGTGGCTGGAGGGAGGGGGCTTCACAGCCACCCACCCCCTCGCCGAAGCTGCAATCTCGAGCGGGATCGCAGCTTTGGGGAGGGGGGTGGCTGGAGGGAGGATGCTGGAGGGAGCGGTTTTTGGGGAGGTGGGTGGCTGGAGGGAGGGGTCTTTGGGGAGAGTGGAAGGGTGGCCAGAGGGAGGGGGCTTCACAGCCACCCACCCCCTCCTTGAAGCCGCGATCTGAAGTGGGATCGCGGCTTTGGGGAGGGGGGGGTCGCTGGAGGGAGGGCGCTGTAGGGAGGCGGCTTCGGGGAGGGTGGAAGGGTGGCTGGAAGGGGGGGCTTCCCAGCCACACACCGCCTCCCCAAAGCCACGATCGGGAGCCCGATCGCGGCTTCGGGGAGGGTGGAAGGGTGGTGGGGAGGCTTTCCAGCAACATTCGCCCCTCTCCTCTGTCCTCGGTTGCTCCCCAAAGGCGGAGAAGGCAGAGGAGGGGGGCGAATGAACCTTAAGCACTTTGCTTCACCCCCCCCCCTGCCCGATCTCCTGCCTCTTCGCTCCATTTGCGAAGGGAGCAAAGAGGCAGGAGTTCAAACGGCGGGGGTGAAGCAAAGTGTATCCGGCGTATAAGACGAGCCCTGATTTTAGAGCCTATTTTTCAGAGCTCAAACCTCATCTTATACGCCGGAATGTATGGTATATTGCTTCTTTGGAAAAAAAAGTCAGAAAAACTAGTGAAAGCTATTACTGCTCTATTTATGAGTATTTTTGCCATCTTCCTTCTGAATATGGCAACTTTGACCTGAAAGTTGTGTGAACCATTAGGAATCTGGGTGAATTCTTACCACATTTTTTTTTTGGCCATTTAAATGACTCCTTGGATACTCAAACCCAACTTGTTCTCACTCTTAAATGTATCCTGACCACTAAGAAATCTAAAAAAAAAAAAATGGTGAAACCCCACATCCTCACATTGATATATTAAAAAATACCCCACCTTTTTGTCATAGCACCCATTAAGTTTCAGTTCACTTCACTCTTCAGATGGGTTGGTGAGGCATTCTGTTTCCCATCCTTTGGTTTCATACAAAGCTAAGCTCTGTGTGCTTGCGTGTGTGTGTTTTGGAGGGGGTGGAGGAAATAGCTTAATACTTATAGAATTCTGTATCTACGTCATCCAGCAGTTTTCTTCCTCTTTGCCTGCCAGCCAAAATCCAGATGAAGATTGGACCTGGAACACCTACAATAGAGTAAGAAGAAGAGGGAGGGAGGGAGGGAGGGAGGGAGGGAGGGAAAGATCTGGTGTCAAATATTATAAAAAAAAAAACAAGTCAGCACGTGCTTCATTCTTTTGTGTTCTCTAAATACAATCAGAGATGACAGGCTTGCCCTTTGCCAACACACCTGTGCTCTTGCACATGTGCGGCCAGCGGATTATGACTTTGGGCTAATGCCAATGGAAGCAAATGGAGACGGCTCTTCTCTAAGCAGAGGCAAAAGTATGGAAACCCTGGTAGCTCCAATTCATAGGCCTGTGGCTTGCCCGTCCTCTTCTGGTGCAAATAAAGGATTGATTTTAGGACTAGTTCTTCCTTTAGTCATTTGTTTTCAGTGTTTCACTGTTCGAAGCATTGCATGTATTCATTGCCCTGTGCTGCCTTCTAAGCAGGACGGCCTCAAGACATTTCACTGCCTGAGGCAAAGACCAAAATGGCAGCTCACTCATTTCATATATGAAGGATAGTCAGAGTGATGATGGGACAGCAAGCTAACTTTTGGGAATGTAGGGCCAACTGCACAGCACATGCCATTCTGTCTTCCAACACCTCACTGCCACCTGCAGCACCTGCCACCTGAGGCAGTTACCTCACTCTGCCAAATGGTAGGACTGGCCCTTTCAAACAGAGAATAACAAAGTGAAGACTTTCCTTGGTTTTTTTCTGCGCTGTGAGGCTGTGTTCTGGAAGAGTTTCTTTCTGACGTTTTGCCTGCATCTGTGGCTGGTATCTTCAGAGAATGGTTGGGTAGGAGTGTGTGTGGAGTTTAGTATATGTAAATTTATGTAATTGAATGGTTAGTTTCTGGGTACAGAAATGCAAGGTTCGTTAGTCTCTGTTTGGATAATGGTTGGTTGATGGGCCATTATCTGCTGGAACTCCCCCTGTCCCTGGGTGGAATTCCTTTGTAAGTGTTGAGTTTTTATTCTATTGTATTTCAAAACTGGGAGCCAGATTTTGTTTATTTTTAAGGTTTCTTCTTTCCTGTTGAAGTTGTCCAGGTGTTTGTGGATTTCAATAGCTTCTCTGTGCATTCTGACATGATAGTTGCTGGCCTGGTCCAGAATTTCTGTGTTTTTAAATAGCATTTTGTGTCCAGGTTGGTTTATAACATGTTCTGCTACTGCTGATTTTTCTGGTTGGCCCAGTCTGCAGTGTCTCTCATGCTCCTTGATTCGTGTTTGCACACTGCGTTTAGTGGTCCCGATGTAAACTTGTCCACAGCTGCATGGTATGCGGTAAACTCCTGCAGCTGTGAGGGGGTCTCTTTTGTCATTTGCTCAGTGTAGCATTTCTTGGATTTTTCTGGTTGGTCTATAGATTGTTTAGAGGTTGTGTTTCCTCATCAGTTTCCCTATTCTGTCTGTGACTCCTTTGATGTATCGTAAAAATACCTTCCGTTTGGGTGGCTGTTTTTCTTCTTCATTCCTGTGGTTTTTTCTGGGTTTGGCTGCTCTTGTGATGTCTGCACTGGAGTAACCATTAGCCTGTAGGGCCCAGTTTAGGTGCCTGAGTTCATCCTCCAGGTAGTGGGGTTCGCAGATCCTTTTTGCACGGTCTACCAATGTTTTTATTGTGCTTCTTTTTTGTCCTGGGTGATGATTGGAATTCTTGTGTAGGTACCTGTCCGTGTGGGGGGGTTTTCTGTATACCCTGTGGCCTAACCGTTGGTTTGGTTTGTGGACGACTAGGACATCCAAGAATGGCAGTGTTCCTTCTCTTTTTCCATCGTGAATTGGATAGTTGGGTGGATGCTGTTCAGGTGGTTTAGGAATGAGACTAAATCTTCTTCTCCGTGGTTCCAAATGGTGAAAGTGTCATCCACATATTGGAACCATGTTGTGGGCTTTTTTGGTGCTGTTTCCAGGGCTTGCTTTTCAAAATGTTCCATGTAAAAGTTTGCTATCACTGGGCTCAGGGGGCTGCCCATGGCTACCCTATCTATCTGTTCATAGAATTTGTTGTCCCACTGGAAGTAGCTTGTGGTGAGGCAGTGTTTGAACAGGGCTATGATATCCTCAGGAAATATTTGTTGTATGAGTGCCATGGTGTCCATTATGGGGACTTTGTTGAACAAGGAGACAACATCAAAACTGATCAGTCTGTCTCCAGGTTTCAGTTCGATGTTGTTGATTTTTTCTATGAAGTGAGTTGAGTCTTTGATGTAGTGAGAGGTTTGTCCTATGTGGATTTGTAATTGTGTGGCCAGAAACCTGGCCAAGTCGTACATGGGGGATCCAATGGTTCTCACTATGGGTCGGAGTGGAATGGAATCCTTGTGGATCTTGGGAAGTCCATATAGTCTTGGTGGGAGAGCCTCTGATCTGCATAGATTCTGGTGTATGATTGGCTGAATTGATGAGTTCTTGATCAAGCCATTTGTTTTTCTGGTGATTTTGTTGGTTGGGTTTTGCTTGAGTTTTCTGTATGTTGCAGGGTTCAAGAGTTCCCTTATTTTTTGTCTATATTTTTTTGTTTCCATGATTACTGTGGCATTGTCTTTGTCTGCTGGGAGGATAATGATTTCTGGGTCTGCACTGAGATTCTTGATGGCTTTTCTTCCTTTTATGGTTATGTTGTTGGGTAGTGATTTTGCCTTCCTCAGGATCCTAGCTGTTTCTCCTCTTATCTCTTCTGCCTCTTCCTCCGGGCAGATTCAACATGGGCGATTATGTCTTCAACTGGGATTCTGGTGGTGGTAACTGCAAAATTGCCTCCTTTGGACAGGATGGATGTTTCTTCTTTTGACAGTTGCCCTTCTGTTAGGTTGATAATAAGCCGTGATGTGTCCAGCTGGGGTTTCTCTTGGTGTTTGTGGCATTTGGCAAATTTTCGTTTTTGCCTTTCAGTGTGAATTACCGTATCTTTTTCCATTTTTCTGTAGGTGAGGTTGTCAATTTTGTCCCAGTCTTGGGTGTTCATTTTTTGACTGATGTTGAGGTGGAGTGATAATAGCTCCTTGTCTGTGTTGGCCAGGTCTTTGCGGGTGGTGTGTATTCTCTCTTGTAACAGTGTTTTTTTTTCCATTCTGTTGTAGATCCGGTTGGCCTATGGGGATTTTAATATCCTCTTTGATATTCTAGTAGATAATGGCCCATCAACCAACCATTAGCCAAACAGACACTAACGAGCCTTGCATTTCTATACCCAGAAACAATTGCACAAATTAACATATCCTCCCCAACAGGGGTTCACAGCATATAAACTCCACACACACTCCTACCCAACCATTCTCTGAGGATGCCAGCCACAGATGCAGGCAATATGTCAGAAAGAAACTCTTCCAGAACACGGCCTCACAGCCCGGAAAAAACCCAAGGAAAATCTATGGATGACGGCCGTGAAAGCTTTCAACTTCACAAAGTGAAGACTGCCCTGTGACCGCACTTCATATGGAGGGGCCTTCTCTAATACAGGCCACTCTACCTACACATCACTGCAGATGTAAATTGGCTTAAAGCTTCATTCTCATCCACCAGAGGATGCTGGGAAATGTAGTTCTTGAAAGGCAATGGTGATAGAAGGGTCTCAACATGAGACATTCAACATTTCACTAAATGACAATTTCTAATTGGTACAAAATGGATATCAGAAAACTATAATGCTATACATGGTCACTACAGCAAGAATTGTATATGCTAATCATTGGGAACAAAAAGAGATTCCAAACACAGATGAACTGATGCTTAAACTATTAGAATTAGCAAGAATGGAACAACTAACATGTCAGATCAGATACCAATCAATAACAAAATTTAGAGAAAATTGGAAAAAAATTAATTGACTTTTGGAAAATGGTATGGGGGAAAGGTGGAGATATGGTTTTCAGACTAAAGATAAAAATGATGAGTAAATTAAAAATTTCTGTTTAATCTTCTGTTGGAGATACAATAGTATAAGAATTATTGTCTTTATATGATATATTGCTATATTGTATCTGAAATATTATTGTGGAGTAACATAAATAGGTACTAGATAGGAAAGTCTATAACAATATATTGTGCAAGTTCAAACACAGTTGAAAAGGAAGTTATTAATTTCATTTTATTAACATTTTTTTTACTATATTTCTGAAATAAAATAATTTTAAAAAAATGGATATCAGGCCCACTGTCAGCATGTCCCCTGGTAGCCCTTGGAGTTGGCGTGTTTTAGCTGGGCCAACAGCTGATATGACCAGCAACCTTCTGCAATTTCTTTTTTTTTTTTTTTCTTAGCACCCAAGCCAATGATTGCAAGATGGATGAGTCTGGCGTGGAAATACCATGAATTTAACCCCCCATAGTACTTACATTAGTGAATTTCAGGGAGCTGTGGCAGGGCAGTGTGGGCCAAGTTTTGCTTCCTGCCCCCACCCTCCTTTTGAGGAATTGCTAGAGATGCTAGATGCTCTGCCTTATCTCATCTGGTTTGGCTCCAAAACAAGGGTGGGAAATCTTTAGCCCACAGGGGTTCGCTAGTGTAATGGAAAGGAAGTCTCTCTCTCTGTCTCTCTCAAACTAGGAGAAGAAAACCCTTCTGCTCTGGGTTCTAGTTCAAACTTGAAAGAAACTATCCAAGGTGCTGCAGCTTTTCCTGTTTTTTTTTTTTTAAACTCTGAAGGAAATGTGCATTCTAGCTCATTGGGACATCTAATTCACTTTGATGTGCATTCCTGATAAGAATGGAAGTGGAAAGCTGATTGGTTGGACGTGCTTGCTGGCAAGGCAAGTGCCCTGAACCACCATGTTGGATTTTCGCTGTAGCAATTGTGCACTGAGGTGACGAAACAGCCTTTTAATTTTTAAAAAAATCCTGTTTATTTAAGCAGAAGATCGCGCTTCCACACCTTGGATATGCTTTTTTAAAAAACTGTTTGGCAGAGGTAACTGGTGACAATACAAATGCGAGTAACTCACTCGGTCCCGCCATCTTGATTCACAGGCATGCCCGTTTGAATAACAAATGCATATGGCTTCGCTTGCCTGTGATCTTGAAAAAAAAACCATGGAGACAAATGAAAGCTGCTGTGAATTGGCATTAATGTGCATCAGTCCACATTTTATAGCCTTGTATAGACAAGCTAGAAGAACAATGACAAAGATCCTTCAGAAAGAAAGTATAACAGCTTCAGTCTAAAACCAACCATCACTCCATAGAGGCTGATGGCTCTGGTGATAGTGGTGCAGGTTTCAGTCTAGAATTTAAAGGAACAATCCAAGGGGCTACATCTCACCTTGCCCCCCAAATAGGCCCAGCAGCTTGGATAGCACCTTTAAAGTTCAGATTAAAACCTGGAGTGGATTCACTACCCCATGAAATTGGAGCCACCAGCCTCCACCACATTTATATACTCCCCACCATCCACACCACTTGCATGCATAGTTTAAGACTGCAATTCTAGGGTTTGTTTGTTTTTTTTAGTGCAGAGTAAGACTATTGAACACAGTGGGACTTACCTCCAAGTAAACATGCCTACATTTTTGTTGTTGTTGTTGCCTATGGTATGGTTTCTGTATACTTACTTTGCAAATTATCAGCTTCTGAATCATGTCTGTTTGTGAAAAAATGCTTTCCTTTGAAAGAACAGTGAAGGATCTTTCTTTCCTCTCCTGATAAAGGCCACATTATAGGTGTACCAGAAGGCCTTTTCATACTATATAGTTATAGCACTGCAATTCCACTTTAATAGCCATGGGAAAATCCTATCCAGTCCTGAGGTTTATTATTTGGGGGTGGGGCATTAAAATCCCCTGGCTGAAAATTGTAGAGGCCCCTTCCCCTACTGTAAATCCCAGGATACCAGAGGATGTTGCCATGGCAATTAACATGGAATCATGGTGCTATAACTATGCAGTGTGAAAGTGCCCCAGAACCAAAGCTGGGAATTAAATGTTGTACACCACTTAAATCCCATGCTGGGAGAAAGGCAGGATATAAAAGAGTGAAAGAGAAAGAAAGAATGAACCCAAAGTGGGAAGGGATTGTAAACTGGGCCAAAACTCATGTGAAATTTAGGGCCAAATCCACACTACACAAATAATCCAGTTTTAAATTGGGATTCTTTGCCCTGGGTCCTTCCTATGGAATCCTGGGATTTGTAGTTTTATAAGGTCTTTAGTCTTCTCTGCCAAAGAGTGCTGGTGCCTCACTAAACTACACACCCCAAGATTCCATAGGAAGGACCCAGGGCAAAGAATCCCAATTTAAAACTGGATTATTTGTGTAGTGTGGATTTGGCCTAGGCTGTGGCTTGCATGGGACTCTCAGGCTCCAGGTTCCTCATTCTTGCTTCTCTATAAAGGTGGGGAACTGTGGCTCTCCAGATATTTTTGGATTGCAAAAATCAGGAACTGTAGCCCCATAACATCTGGAGGGCCAGAGTTACACCAGCAACAATGACTTACATATGTTAAGTGGAATGTATGGGTCATAACAACAAATCTGCTTGTTCTTCTACAGTCACTGTAGCAATTGATTCAAATCTATTCAGTAGCCTTCATTTCTGAAGACATGAATAAGCTATTATGGAGTAAGGGAAGGGAGGACCCTTGGCTGCTCGTGTATGCACACTAACAATGTTTTGAGAAAGCCTTCCCACAATCTCCCTGAGGAACAGAATAAACATTTTTAATTTATCAGAACCAGACGCAATCTTCTTTCTTGAGTGGAATTACCAAATTTCAATGGAGACTCTGCAGATCAAAGGAACTGATTCCATGGGCTGCTATCTTCCCCCCAATCAACCAATCCCTCCTACCAGTAGTTGCCTCCCTTGAGAGCAGGGGTAGGGATGATGCTGCCCTACAGATGTTGTTAGATTGCAGCATCAGCTGTACTGATTACAGTTGCTGGGAGTTGCCATCAAACAACATCTGGAGGGCTGCATGATTCCTGCCACCATTCTAGAGTGAAGAGTCTGGGTTCTGATCCAGACCATAAACTTCCAAGGATCCAAAGAGTGCTCCTCCCCCTTAACACACTCATGCATATCCCAAATTATACTTTTAGGTAGATCTTAATTGTAAGCTGCTTTAGGTGCTAGCTGAAAAGTGGGGTACAGATATAATTAAAATATATTATCCTAGAAACAGGAGCTATCCTTGGTCAGGATAGTGACTTCAACTATCCTGATATTTGCTGGCAATCTAACTCAACCAAAACTTCAAGGTCTAGCAAATTCCTTACTTGCCTGGAAGACAATTTCATGGTCCAAAAGGTGGAAGAGGCAACAAGGGGTCAGCTATTTTAGGTCTGATCCTAACCAACAGAGATGACCTGGTTAATGGGGTGCAAGTGGTGGGATCCTTAGGTGAGAGTGATCATGTTCTCCTGGAGTTTGTTATACAATGGAAAGGAGAAGCCAGGCATAGTCAGACATGCGTTCTCGACTTTAGGAGAGCTGATTTCAATAAACTCAGGGAAATACTGGGGGTGATCCTATGGTCAGGAATACTAAAAGAGAAGAGTCCTCAAGATGGATGGGACTTTCTCAAAAGGGAGATACTAAAGGCACAATTTCAAACAGTACCATTGAGGAAGAAAAATGGGAGGTGTCTCAAGAAACCAGGATGGATGACTAAAGAACTTTCAACGGAGCTAAGTTTTAAACGGAACATGTATAGGAAATGGAAAAAGGGGGAAATCACCAAAGAAGAATTCAAACAGATAGTGAACACGTGTAGGAGTAAAGTTAGAAAAGCTAAAGCACAGAATGAGCTCAGGCTTGCTAGGGAGGTTAAGAACAATAAAAAGGGTTTTTTGGGGTATGTCCGCAGCAAAAGGAGGAAGAAGGAAATGATAGGGCCACTACGTGAAGATGGCAAAATGCTAACAGGGGATAGAGAAAAGGCAGAATTACTCAACACCTTCTTTGCCTCAGTGTTTTCAGAAAAGGAAAAGGGGGACCAACCTGAGGATAAAGGAACAGAGGACACAATAGGGGAAATCCAGCACAGAATAAGCAAAGAGGTAGTACAGGAATACCTTCTTAATCTAAATGAATTTAAATCTCCAGGACCAGATGAACTACATCCAAGAGTATTAAAAGAGCTGGCAAATGTGATCTCAGAGCCATTGGCAATAATCTTTGAGAACTCTTGGAGAACAGAAGTCCCAGCAGACTGGAGGAGGGCAAACGTTGTCCCCATCTTCAAAAAGGGGAAAAAAGAGGATCCCAGCAATTATCATCCAGTTAGTCTGACATCAATACCAGGGAAGATTCTAGAGCAGATCATTAAACAGAGAGTCTGTGAACATTTAGAAGGCAATGCCATAATCACAAAAAGTCAACATGGGTTTCAGAGAAACAAGTCATGCCAGACTAATCTGATCTTTTTCTTTTTTTTTTTGATAAAGTTACCAGCTTGGTAGATGAAGGGAACGCTGTGGACATTGCATACCTTGATTTCAGTAAGGCCTTTGACAAGGTTCCCCATGACATTCTTGCAAACAAGCTTGTAAAATGTGGGCTATACAAGTTAACTGTTCAATGGATTTGTAATTGATTGACCAGCTGAACCCAAAGGGTGCTCAGCATTGGCTCCTCTTCGTCTTGGAAAGATGTGACCAGTGGGGTGCCACAGGGTTCTGTCCTGGGCCCAGTGCTACTCAACATCTTTATCAATGACTTGGATGAGGGAATTAGGGGCATACTTATCAAATTTGCAGATGACACCAAATTAGGAGGAGTAGCTAATACCCTAGAGAACAGGATCAAAATTCAGAATGACCTGGATAGACTGGAGAGCTGGGCCAAAGCTAGCAAAATGAAATTCAATACGGAGAAATGTAAAGTACTGCATTTAGGGCGGAAAAATGAAATGCATAGATATAGGATGGGAGAGACCTGGCTGAACCAGACTACGTGTGAAAGGGATCTAGGAGTCCTAGTAGACCACAAGTTGAACATGAGTCAACAGTGTGATGTGGCAGCTAAAAAGGCCAATGCGATTTTGGGCTGTATCAGTAGAAGTATAGTGTCTAGATCAAGGGAAGTAATAGCGCCGCTCTATTCTGCCTTGGTCAGACCTCACCTAGAATACTGTGTCCAGTTCTGGGCACCACAATTCAAAAAAGATATTGACAAATTGGAGCATGTCAAGAGAAGGGCAACTAAAATGGTGAAAGGTCTGGAAACGATGCCTTATGAGGAGAGACTTAGGGAGCTGGGTATGTTTAACCTGGAAAAAAGATGGTTAAGAGGCGATATGATAGCCCTGTTTAAGTATTTGAAGGGGTGTCACGCTGAGGATGGAGCTTGCTTGTTTTCTGCTGCTCCAGAGACTGGAACACAGAGCAATGGATGCAAGCTCCAGGAACAGAGATTCCACCTCAACAGTAGGAGGAACTTTTTGACAGTAAGAGCTGTTTGGCAGTGGAACACACTCCCTCGGAGCGTGGTGGGGTCTCCTTCGTTGGAGGTCTTCAAACAGAGGCTGGCTGGCCATCTGTTGGGGATGCTTTGATTGTGATTTCCTGCATGGCAGGGGGGTTGGACTGGATGGCCCTCGTGGTTTCTTCCAACTCTGCAATTCTATGATTCTATGATTCTAGTAGGGCACACTGGAGCATGTGCTTGTGCATATATGTGGTTTCCCCATATCTTTCAATATTCAGCTTACCATGTATTAAAAGGACAGGTGGTTACAGAAAGCTCAAGAAAATTGATGTTTTTCAATATGGGTACATATTAACAAGATATTATGCTAGACAGCCGCTTGTCAGCTAGCCACACAAGTCTTTTCTGATGTATAGGGTAAGATCTGTTGTAATAAAGAATAATAAAAAAAACTGAACATCTTTCCTCCTCCGCACCCCAGGTTTGAGTCCAAGCATCCATGAAGCATCCAATAAAATTGTGTGCTTGTTACAGTTCACTATAGAGAAACCCTTGGACATGGGAACAGTTACCTGGATTGAAAAGTTACGGTATTTTCCTTTGACAGAAGAGCTCTTCTATCACAGAATGGGAACACTGGGATTCAACCCACCAAAACTACGTATTGTACAAGAAACAAACTATATGACCCTGCATCTCAAAGAACACACAGTCTTGAGAACTATGTGGAACACAACAGTAAGAAAATAATCATTTCTCATTTAACTTGTACTGGAAAAAATCCTGTTCAAAAAATACCAAAAGCCCACATGCCATTTTTATTACCTTACATTTTGCATTAAGTCAACATTCTTAGGAGGCTGACGTTTTGCTTTATATTGACCAGAAGCCACCAATGCAGCCTCCTCCTCCTCCTGAATGGCTTGCTTCAGGTGGCCTAATGATCTGGCCACTAAAGGAAGATCTCGACTGAGTGCTCTCTCATTTCCACTGTTTTCATACAAATGCTGATTTTAAAAAGAGGCTTGCTTCAGATCTTGTAGAAGAGTTTGTTGAACAGCTCTCCACATTTATGGGCTTAACTTTTGTGGATTTGATTATTCATGGTTCATTTGCTGCCTCCACTGCTGTCCTTTGCCATTTTTAATAGGGACGACAAGCCTCGTGAGACTAAGGGCTTGTCTAGATGGGCTGTTTACTTCCTCTTGCCCTGTCTTGGAGCCCTGTGTTCCATAAGTCACAGGGCTCTTGCCCAAATTTTCCCCCCAGGCAGTCCTCATGATGCCTGGGGCAAAGATGGGAGGAAGGCAGGATAAAACCCATTAAATGGTTTCAGAAAGATACCTTGCATTGAAGAAGAAATGGCTCAGCACCTGTGGAACCCCAGGAGGCCATACCACCATGCCAGCCTGTCTCTGCAGCTGCAATCTGTGTCTCACTCCGTGAAGCCAGGAAGGAGTCCCGTAGCATGTGACCAAGGCTGGTGACATGCAGGGTGCCTTGATCACATGCTGCAGGCCTCCTTCCTGGCTTCAGAGAGGGCAACACGGATGGCAGCAGCTGCAGGGACAGGCCAGTGTGTCTGTGCAGACTTCATTCTGTTTTGTGCAGATAACGGGAGCACAATGGGCCTGATCCAGGACCAGAATATGCTGATGGGAAGCCAGCATATTCTGGCCCATGTAGATGAGCCATGGGACAGACTGTGAATGTGGGGCAAGGTTTGTAAGTCCCTAATAAAAATGGCATAGGGCAGCAGCGGAGGTGGTGGAACCCCTGCCAGCTGCCCACTTATGTCTTACGAAAGAACCTCGCTGCCTCAAAGGCATCCGCCATGGGTTGAATCTGTGGGTCATACTTTTTTGTGTGTTAAATATGATTTGGAGGGCCTAGAGACATGCACAGTTTTTCCTTTTTCTCAGGGGCCCTGTAACCCTAAGCCCAGCGAATGTGGAGGGCCAATTGTATTGCATCATCCTCATTTTCACCACTGCTTCCACCACTGCTAATTTCACAATGTTTTATATATTGTTCAGTGATCTTATTATTGTTAGTTGCCTTGGGAGCCCACTGAGTGAGAAAATGGATTAGATATTCAGGAAGATGATTACTGTTGTTATATTAGTAGTACTAAAAGGTATTGTACGTTTAGTGTGCACAGTATTTTCCCAATCACACAGCACAAGAGTTTCCAAAAACTATGTTGAGTAAAATACCGAGCTTCCACTCTGAGAAGCCATGCACTTTATGCAAATTTATGTATTTATTCATTCTATTTTTATTCTGGGTTTCTGCCTGCAGGCTCCCAGGGGGGTGTAAAGTAAATAATTAGATTAAGGTAGAGTAAAACTATAATAAAAATGCCATTGAAATATACCACCAGAATCAACAAAAGCTAGTCAAATGAGGAGAAGACACAGGTAAACAATTCCACTGAACATGTTGGAATCAGAATATGGTTAAGTGCCTGGTGCAGGGCTGAAGAATCTTTGGCATTCCAGGCACTGCTGAACTACTGCTTCCATCATGCCTCACCATTGGCTAGGACTGATGGGAACTGGAGTTCAACCACATCTGAACAGTAACAGAATTCCCAGAAAAAGTCATAGAATCATAGAGTTGTAGAGTTGGAAGAGACCACGAGGGCCATCCAGTCCAACCCCCTGCCACGCAGGAAATCTTGATCAAAGCATCCCCCACAGATGGCCATCCAGCCTCTGTTTAAAGACCTCCAAGGAAGGAGACCCCACTACGCTCCGAGGGAGTGTGTTCCACTGCTGAACAGCTCTGACTGTCAAAAAGTTCCTCCTAATGTTGAGGTGGAATCTCTGTTCCTGGAGCTTGCATCCATTGCTCCATGTTCCAATCTCTGGAGCAGCAGAAAACAAGCAAGCTCCATCCTCAGCGTGACACCCCTTCAAATACTTAAACAGGGCTATCATATCACCTCTTAACCGTCTTTTTTCCAGGCTAAACATACCCAGCTCCCTAAGTCTCTCCTCATAAGGCATCGTTTCCAGACCTTTCACCATTTTAGTTGCCCTTCTCTGGACATGCTCCAATTTGTCAATATCCTTTTTGAATTGTGGTGCCCAGAACTGGACACAGTATTCTAGGTGAGGTCTGACCAAGGCAGAATAGAGCGGCACTATTACTTCCCTTGATCTGGACACTATACTTCTATTGATACAGCCCAAAATCGCATTGGCCTTTTTAGCTGCCGCATCGCACTGTTGTCTCATGTTTAACTTGTGGTCTACTAGGACTCCTAGATCCCTTTTGCACGTAGTCTCATTCAGCCAGGTCTCTTCCATCCTATATTTATGCATTTCATTTTTCCGCCCTAAATGCAGTACTTTACATTTCTCCGTATTGAATTTCATTTTGTCGAACAAAAAGTCGAACAAAACCAGAACGGGCTTTTATTGCCTTAAAAAAATATCCTGCAATTAGGATGTCAGGCACACAACAACATTCGGGAGAATTTCTGGAAGGTGTTATTATGGAAGAAATGTGTGTGTGTGTGTGTCTAGAGCAACAGAGCCAAGGATAACTGTAGTAAGAAATATGTACCCACATTGAAGATCTGTATTGTCATTCTGCACTCCAAGAAATAATAGGCATCAAATCATGATGCTGAACATTAAACAATCATCACAGATGGTTTTGTGGTCTCTGGAGTCATCCACACCACAGCATGGTGGTATATTTATATATATGTTTTATATAGCTGACACAAGAGGCAGCAACCACCGGAGTTCCTGACACCGCCAAAATTTGATGGGAATTATAGCAGCTTTCTATGGTGCAAAAGGGTGTAAGAGTACCCTCTCACACCATAGGACCCTGTCAATGTGCAAAACAGAGTGTCCCCTTCTGAAAGGAAAGATAAGATTACCGGTATCTTGCTGTTTTGAATCACCACTGCCAATATTTGTCAGCATGGCTCTCTGGCTTCCTTGATTGCATCAGCTCCACCTCTTTTCCTACTGCTTTCCACTTTATGCAGCATTATTTATCATCTTTTCTAGTGAGTCATATTTTCTCATATGTCCAAAGTATGACAGACTCAGTTTAGTTGCCTTTGTGCCTAGTGAGAGTTCAAGCTTGATTTGTCCTCCTCCATCATCATCATCATCATCATCATCATCATCATGCTTGGGTCCAAGTTATTTGAAGGATCGTATTTCCCTTTATGAGCCCATTGGAGCTCTTAGACTATGTGGAGAGGCCTTTCTTTCTGTCCCACCACCATTTCAGACTCATTTGGTGGGAATAAGGGAGAGGGCCTTCTCGGTGGCTGCTCCCAGACTGTGGAACTCCCTCCCTAGAGAAGCCAGGATGCTCCTGTCTTTGCTCTCCTTTTGGAAACAAGTAAAAATATTCTTGTGCCATCCGGCATTCACAATCTGGGGGTTGGGCTTGTACGTGTTTTGTATTTTAGTTTTTCAATGTATATATAGCTTTATTGCATTTTAATGTTTTAATTGTTTTATCATTTTAAATTGTTTGATCTGTTTTTTAAAATTTCATATTTATATTTTTATTTTTAATGATTGTGTATTGTTTTAGACTCGTTGTTAGCTGCGTTGAGTCCCTATATTGGGAGAAGGGTGGAATATAAATAAATATAATTAATAAATAAATATTATTATTTAGCAGTCTATGGTATCTGTAGAATTCTTCTCCAGTACCACACTTCAACTGAGTTAATTTTCTTCCTGTATTATAAATATAGTGTACAGAGTACTGATTTTTATACACACATTTGGTGTGCCTGCAGGTGTGCCTGTCAAATGTCTGAGCATTCAGAGAAAACCCAATGAATCAGCACCCCCAGAAATCACACAGAAGAATTTAGGGGTGGGCGGTTCCACTCTAATGTTGGTCGGGTTTGCTTTTTGTTGTTGTTTTGTAAACCAGATGACAAGCAACAGGATTTAGGAATCTGCACCCTTTCCATCTGTAACTTCAAAGACATGGAAATCATTTCCCTGTGTGATGTATAAACTGCACACAGCCTCCTTTGTACCTGAGTCATTTCCTTCCTGCCAGTCAACCTCAATTTCCATTAAGCTACTTCAGCATCCCCCAATGTGCTGTGACAACAACCTGATTTGAGATTTTCCCAGAGAAGGAGGCAACTGGTGGACTCTTCAGTTTGCTTTAGAAGAAAAGAGACCAGCCATTGTCTGACACACATGATCTTTATTGCCTGGCCAAGGTAAGAAAGAGGCCTCCAAAGATCCTGATAGCAAATGCAATAAAAGACCAACAAGGTACCCAATTCCCCCCTCTCCATTCTCAGTCTCTGTCTCCTGCTCTGTAAATGATTCTGTTTGGAGGAAATTGGCCTAACTGGAGACACTATTAGTATAAATATTGCTCAGAGTTTCTGTCATTTCCTTTCAGCACTGTTCTGCAACAAATTGAGCTTCCCATTTAAAGCAAGAGGCAAAAGGAGATTAAAATGATAGATGCTACTTAGTGTTAGCACACACAAACAACATAAGCACTTTGCCTTATCTGCAATTCTTTTTGCGTTCTGCAAGGCGGAGCAATTGGAGCAAGGTAAGCTCAAATAAAACCTCTCAAATGCAGAACCTGGTGAATCTGATAAAGCCAAGTGAGAATCCTAATAAAGGGGTGGCATGCCTCTCAGGCAAGAGCTTCCCAAAGCCTCTTGTTTGAACATCTTTACCATCCTAAATACACCCAGTCTTGTCTGATTGCAGAAGCTAAGCAGGGCCCATCATGGCTATCACTTGGACAGGAGTTGGGGAACCACCAAGAAAAATATTAAAATACCCAGAGAAGTCTAGGAAATAAATCCACCTGAAGCTCTGAGAGGAGCTGCCAGTCAGAGTTGACATTGTTGGTTTAGATTGGCCAACAGACCAACTCGTTTGCTATGGGACTCTGGCAACCACATTGCATACATCCAATGCAACCCTATGGACATTTCCTAGCTGTATCTCAAACATGAGGGTTAAACATGTGAGACTTAGGGCTTGTCTTAGATGGGCTATTTATGCCGGCTTGCCCCCATCTTGGAGCCCCACAGTTCATACGATGCAGGGCTCTTGCCCTGTTTTGCCCCCTCATTGTTTTGCCCACCTCATTGAGAAAAGGACGGATTGGGTCCTGAGGAACCACAGGAGTCCATACTGCCACACTGGTCCATCTCTGCAGTTGCTGCAGCCACCATCTGCATTGCACTTTCCAAAGCCAGAAAGCTGGCCTGCAGCATGTCACCAAGGCTGGGAGACTTGATCACATATTGCAGACCCTCTTCCTGGCTTCGGAGAGTGCAACACAAACTGCAGTGCCGGTGGCTGCTGAGATGAGCCAGTGCATTCAGGGAGACTACATCCCATTTTGTACAGGTAACAGAAGGGCAACAGGCCTGATCCAGGGCCAGAATACACCAATGGGAGGCCAGCATATTCTGGCTTGTGTAGACAAGCTCCTAGTCTTCTATGAACAAATACAAGGATAACAGCCTCACGCTGGTTTTATAGTTAAGGTATTACGGTTGTCCCTTCATATTCATAGAATCATAGAATTGCAGAGTTGGAAGAGACCACGAGGGCCATCCATTCGCTGGAGTTTGGTTCCAGGACACGCTGTGGATACCAAAATCCATGAACTCTCAAGTCCCATTATATGCAATGTCCCTTATAAAAGATGGCAAAATCAAGGTTTGCTTTTTGGATTATTATTTTTTAAAGAATATTTTCAAGCCGTGAATACTTAAATCCATGGATACAGAGGGACAACTATACTTCTTTGTACATTTCAAGGCCTAGTACAGTCAGAAAGATAAGACTTTCAGTCCTCATGTAGCTGCCCCATGGGATCATCTACCAGAGGGGCCGTGAGCAACTATGGTGAGTCTAGGGGAGATATTTTCCACCCCTTGGAGCTCCCACGATTCTGGCACAGACTGCCAAAAGTGCCCCCCCACAAAGAAGAAAAGTGGAAGTAGCTAAAGTCCACTTCTGGTTTTGAAACACAGTTAGGAGACATATATGAGCAGGGGGCCCTGTAAAACCTGTTTGAAAGGTAAATTGATGTTTCTGGGAGCTTTCAGGAGATGCAGTCCCCCCCCCAAAAAACAGTATAGAGTCTGGAGGGGTTGAAGCCACAAAAACAGCATAGGATGTTGCATACACCTTCAGGGATGCATGTTCTCCATCCCTCTACTAGAATAGCAATCAGAAGTAACTTTCCCCAACCTGGTGCCCTCCTGACATGATAGACTACAACCACACCATGCCAAGGAATCATGACGTCTGGCTATGGAGTGGCTTCGAAGGCCAACATATCTGGAAGGCAGAAGATTTTAGGGGAAGCTGGTGTCTCTTCCTTGCAATGAAATATTCTGTCACCAGTTCCTGCCTGCCCTAGCTGGCCTACGGGCACTTATGAAAGTGTTCCTGTTTGAGCTGATGCATTGCTCATCTGGAAAAACTTTTAGGTGCTGTACAGGTAAAATGTGTCAATTGTAGTCCAAATGAAAGAGTTTTACCATTGTTGGGGGTAAAAACCTCAAAGAATTGAGTTCCAGTCCATTAGCTCCCTCTTGTTTAATAAGGGGTTGTCTAAATGGTGAAAATACTCCTCACAGAATTCGAGGAGAATCCTACCTGTCTTAATGGGATCCCACATCGTTATGTTCAGGAGGAGGAGGACCAAAAACATCAAAAACTCTGAAGGAAAAACCTTAGCAGCTCTTCCCAGAGTTTTTCAAAAAACAGCATAGGGAATGTGCATTCCTGTTCATTGGGACAAGCAATTTGTTTTGAATTGCTTTCTCATATGAGCAGAAGTGCAAAGCTGATTGGCTGGATGAGCGCGCAGGAGGGGGCTTGCTGACAAGGCAAGTGACTGCTGCTGCCATGTTGGATTTTCACTTTTGCAAGTGTGCAAAAAACACTGTTGTGTTTTTTTGCTTTTCTGTTAAATACGAAAATCGCTCTATCATGTACCTTGGACATCTTTTTTTTTTTTTTAGTTGGGCAGTGGCAAATTGAGGCAAGCACAAACATGAATAAATCACTCATGGCCACCATCCTTATTAGTGGGCATGCAAAGCTTATGGGGACAAAAAAAAAAAACATTAAGACAAGTCGCAGCTGCTGGGAAATGTCATTACTACGAAGCACTCTGTGGGTTTTTGTTTTGGTTTGGTTTGGTTTTTTTGCCTCATATAGACAAGATATTTTCAAATTCAGGAAACATATTCAGAGGTCGCAGTGTTAGCCATGCAGCAAAATGCAATAAAGGTATTACTGTTTTGTAGATTTTGGATTTTGTTGTATTCTGTAACACAATGTGACTCTGGGGGACTAAAACTCCACATCCAAAGTACATGAGAGTTGAATGTACACTTTAGGTTTAACTCAGTTATAATTCAACTTCCTTCTTCCTCTTCGTACCCTTGATTTAGGAAGAGATCCTTCTGTTAAAGGCCCACACTAAAAGCCCTGCCAGAAAGTTCTATATATCTTTGTAAACAGCCCTGTCAATACAATATCAACTCCTTACCTCATGAACCTAGAATGGCTAGCAGTGGTCTGGCCCCTTGCCTGGGCTTGCCTTCCCCAGGGCCAGGACCACCACTAAGCCTACTCTTCCTGCTGAGTACACATTACTTTGGGACTTTAAACTCAGGACATTTTTGGACATGAACTTACCGCGCAAGAAGGCTCGCAACAAGGCGACGCTGCTGCGCAGCAGAGGGCCTGTTCTGTATGATGCTGTCCCCCTGCCCAAATCAACTGTGTCAGTTCCACAAGAGACGGGAGGCAGCCGCGCCATATTTGGCCATTTTTTATTCACGGGCAACTTCCGTGAATAAAAAATGGCCAAATATGGCGCGGCTGCCTCCAGTCTCTCACGGAACTGACACAGTTGATTTCGGCAGGGGGACGGCTTCGTACGAAACAGGCCCCCTGCCGCGCAACAGCATCGAGCCTGTTATGAGCCTTCTTGCTCAGTAAGTTCACGTCCGAAAAAGTCCTCAGTTTGCAGCAACCGAAGTAAGCTGGGGACAAAGGGGGAAAGGACGAGGAGGAGGGAGAAACTGGGACATTTTAAAAATCAGTTGAAAAAGCAGAATGACAGAGGATTAATTGGGACTGTTCCTGCCAAATCAGGACAGTAGGAGAGCATACCTTATAGGATTGTTGTGAGGATAAAACAGGAAGAGGGGCATACACCAAGTAATATATCTGTTAGGGAGGTTTACCTGACACATATATTAATATCTTGTGTGTGCAAGGCAGAAATATCTTATTCTTTTGCCAGGCTTTTAACAGCTGCTTTGATTGGTTTTAGCAGTGCCTTTCTTTGTTGTCAACTATTTCATTGATTATTGCTGTTTTGTTGTGCTTTATAGGCTATTGTTAACTTCCCTGGAAATGCTTAACTGAAGGATGGTATAGAAACATTTTACAGTGTCTGTTCAGAAGCTTGTCTCCCTGAGTTCAGTAGGATTTATGTCCAGGTAAGTGTGTATAGCATTGTAGCACAAAGCTATAATATGTATACACCCCTCCCCAGCAACTTGGAGGAAAGGGCTAGTTAAAATATATGTATTCAACCTAAAGGGACCCTTAGTTTGTAAGGAAACGCAGTCATGGAAGTTGACATTTTTAATATTCTTTGCCACTGGATAAGACATGGTGTCTTTGGTTGGTTTCCTTACTATGGTATGATAATAAACCCCGTTGTTTACAGAACAGAAAACACAACCTATGGCTCTCTCTTACCCATGCAACTATGAAAGGCATGGGCAGGTGTGTGGGCTCTAGATCTGCTGTCTTCAGCATTCAGGGAAGCATAAACCTGCTTTCCTTGAGTTCACCCTTTGAGGAAGGCCAGCTGGTTCTGCATGTTGTCAGCTCTGAGTGGAGGGGGGGGGATGAGAAAGGCCCTTTGGGCAGAAACTTTCTTCATGTCAGCTCCAGCCGATGATGGATTGCCCTGAGAGCTGGAGGGAAGTTATTCAGCTGTGGGAAGAATATGTATGGGAATCTGGTAACAAAATTCCTCATTTGCTGTAAAGTGACTGTTTCAAAATTAGCACAGGACAGTAGAAATCAGTGGGTAATGAGACAAAGAGTATATCCACACTACATTATTATAGCTGTTCCATACTACTACTACTACTACTTGTTATTGTGTGCCTTCAAGTTGTTTCTGAGTTATGGTGACCTGAAAAGGAACCTATTATGGGTGTTTCTTAACAAGATTTGTTCAGCCTTTGGCTTCCTCTGAGGCTGAGAGACTGTGGACTTTATCAGATTTGTGTCCCCAAAAATGCTGTAATTCCACGAATGAGGAAAGCAGAAATATAGTGGCATTATTACACTTGTTATCGCACGTTGCTCGAATCACGTGATACTAGTGTCACAGAATTATCACATGACCACTACTAGAATGGGATTCTACTTCTGTGATGTAGCATGGGTGAGATTTTGGCAATTCTCGCCAGTTAAAAATATCCAAACCCCTTAATTTACAAACTAAATCAACTCATAAACACTTAAACAAACCTAAAAACGTGCAAACAAAATGGGACAATTCATTAAAAGAGCATCCTGTAGATAGTTTTTATGTTCTCACCTGGAAGTTTTCTCACTGGGAACTGAGAGTGGGAAAGAGAGCCACCCATTCATGCTGTAATTTCACAATTACAGTGGGACGTGTTTTTGCACGCACTTCAATACCATGAAAATAGCAATATTGAGAGATATTGACAGCTTGTCCTGTCAATTAAAAGGGACATGTTATTAGTGGCTGGAGTACACAGTAACCGTGGGAGGACAACGACGTCCTGAGATAGCGAGAACCCATTTGCGCTATCATGACGTCATAATCCTGTAATGATAGCCTTGGCTGATAACTTGCCCAAGGTCACCCAGTGGGTTTCCATGGCTGAACAGGGATTGGAACTCTGGCTTCCAGAATCCTAGTCCAGTGCTCAAACCACTACACCACACTAGCTCTCCTAGTTCAACCCTAATGGTTTCCTGGGGTGTATAGTTTGGGAAAGTACTTGGAACTCTATGCTGGGGAGCAATAACAGAGCTCAAGTTTAGGGCAAGTGTATAGTACTCCACTCACTAACCTACACATCTCAGGATCCCGTAGGATGGAGCCATGGCAGTTGGTATCAAATGGTTATAAACTGTGTAGTGCAGACACTCTCAAAGTGTGCCCACTAGAAAGAAGGGCCCATTGGAAGGAGCAAAAATTGGATAGTGTGGTTGGGTTACCAGAAACCCATAGGGAAGAGTGGACTGTGGCTTAGAGTGAGGTGTACAACTAGGTAGATATTAGAAAAACCCATGTTGATATATCTTGCCAGGGTCTAGTCCAACTGTTCTCAATCTGTTCAACCTAACTCCCAGAACTCCTGAGTATTGGCCATACCAATTGGGAATGAGGGGCACTGAAAGCCAAAACATCTGGAGCCCCACCAGGTTGCAGAAGGCTGGTCTAGGCTGCTAGACTGGTTGTTGGCCAGTCATGGCCAAACCACAGAGGTAAGGTCCATCTCACCTAGTTCTGTCCTCTAACTCACATGCAGAGCTGCAAACTCTTTTGGGAGGAGGAAGAGTAGGAAGGAGAAGGAGGAGAAGGAACATGCTCATATCTAGGCAGGGCCTGTGTAGAGCCCTTAGGATCCAGCAATGGAGTCGCTCTTTTCCCACTGGTGTTGAATATGCTGGTGGTGATGCAGTAGGTGAAGAGCACCATGAAAAGTCCACCTTTCCATGCAGTTTGATGGGCTATTTCTACTAGGAAACAAGACACTCAGTCCCCACCTGCTTTGTTTCCCAGCAAAATCACTGAGGTTTCTGGTGCAGCTGCTGGAACAGGGTATATAGGGGGACCTAGCAGATCGGGAATGGGGTGGGTTTGGGGGACACTTGACACTTTTGGTGCTCTCATTACTGGCTAGGGCTGTGACAATTTTGGTGGAAATGCTAAAGGAGATGCCTGGAAGGGGGATGCACAAGCAGTGTTCAGGACCCATATGTGGTCCACCCTTGACTTACGGTAAATATTCCCTTCTTCCTGTGAAATGTAAGTTGAGTAATTTGGCAGACCTTGTCTTTAGTCAGGGATTCTTTTCTGCCCTCTGCCAAGGGAATGGCCTTATATTAAGACAATGGGTTGGCTTATCTAACTCAGCACTATCTACATTGACCGGCAGCACCTTGCCAAGATTTCAAAGCGGGTTTTTTTTTGGTCAATTTATACTCTTAAAGTGTATGGGGGGGGGTTGATTGGAGCATGGTAAAGATGGTAAAAGTTATTAATGAAGACGAGCCCACAAGCTAGGAGAGGCTGCAGCAGTTTGCTTTTGCCTGAGCCTATTGGAAAGGCCTCTCCTCTCTCCTCTGCTGAATTAATTGAATGCAAATACCTTTTGCATTTTGAACTCAGTTTGCACCAATTGAAGTAAGCAGAGGAGAAAGGAGGAACATGGAAGAAGGAGAGAGAAACCAGGACTTTTAAAATTAGCTGAAAAGTGGGGTGACAGAAGATTAGTTGTACCTGGCTTGTGGGGGCGATTAGCTAACACACATTGGAAACTGCTTAATGCAGTCTAGATGTGTAAATAGCTATTGCTTAAAACAATTTGTAAACCGCTCTGATAGCCTTGTGGCTAAAGAGCGGGGTATAAATAAAAAAATAATAATTGGGACTATCCCTGGCAAATAAGGACAGGTGGAGAGTACACAGAGCCCTTTTATCCCTCCACACTCCTCCATAACAACCCACCAACCTGTATAGTGGCAGAATTAAGTAACAATGCAAGTGATAGCATACAGAATTCCTTCCATAAGAGTGAGTTGTCAGTCTCAGCCTTTTGCCATTGAGTGTTGTGTGATTCTTCGCTAGCCATGAAATTTGTATCTTCTCAACACCCTTCCCGAGGGAGGAATTCATTCAGCAAGCCCTTCTGCCCCCTCCATTCCTCCTTTTTTGCATAATGCTTAATTAATCTGGTGATGGGCCCTTTAAGGAAAGAATTATATGGCCAGGAACAATAAAAAAGAGACACTGGAAACTCTCTGACAAGCTGCTTAAATCCATTTTATGGGGCGATTAGAGCGAGAGACATCATTGTTCTGAGTGCTTTATTTTTATCCTTCCTCTGCTCCTGCAAACATGTTCTTACCCCCTTCCTGTACTCATTAACAGTCGAACAAGCTTAGATAGAGTTACCATTTTAATGGTCCACATTGACTCAAGTCTCTCCACAATGAACACTCTCTTCCCAGGTCTAAACCGTTTTGCTTCCCATGTTATGAGCCTCAGGCCGGCCAGTTGTCTGTCTTATGGTCACTGGAGTGTGCTAGCAGATTGGAGACACAGCAAATATAGCAAGCACAACTGGAAATGACTTATTGGAGCAGCAGTGGCCACGGCTGCTATGTGTATCTGATCTCTGTGAAGAAAGAAAGAAAGATCAGTACCAATAGGACCAAAGCGGGTATATTGCAAATGTGTCAGAAAGGTTCTGTTTTCAGTGAGGGGGAAGGCAGTGTGCAGGTACAAAAAAATCCTCCATTTCATCATACCCTTTGTTTTTCTTTATTAGAAAAGCAATTCAGGTAGGATTGCATCCATATAATTATTTATTCCTTTATATTGCTCTCATTTTCATTACATACAAGATACGCTCCTCTGACCCTGAGTCAAAGACCCAAGTCCCAGCTAGCCCCCTGTTACTAACTGTAGGGTTGTCTAAATGGTGAAAATACCCTTCATGGAATTCACTGGGAATCCTACCTGTCTAAATGGGATCCTGCACCAATCTACACTATTCAGAAGGAGGGGAGGCAAAACAGCAGAAACAACTCAGGAAAAGTCTTTGCAGCTTTTCCCATAGTTTTAAAAAATCAGTGAGGGGATGCACATTTCTGCTCAGTGGGACAAGTGTTTCAAAGGGAAGAGCAAAGCTGATTGGCTGGGCAAGCACGGGGTCGGGGCTTGCTAACAGGGCAAGGACCTGCTGCTGCCACATTGAATTTTCACCATAGCGATCGCTCACTAAGGCAATAAAATAGGGTGGGTTTTTGTTTTGTTTTGCTTTCCTGTTAAATTGAAAAATTGCTATATTGCTCTAGGGTACCTTGGATGACTTTTTTTTTTAAAGGTCCTTGTTAGCAAAGAGCTAACGCGAGTAAATCACTCACATCCACCATCTAGCATGCAAAGCTTACAGGGGTTTCTGAAGCCCAAAACACTGTTAAGCCATGTTGCTACTGCTGCAAAATGTCATTACTGCAAGGTACTCCATTCCCCCGCCCCTTGTGTAGATGGGCCTTGTGATGGGTGGGTTCTTCAGGGTTTCAGGCAGGATTCTGTCCTAACCCTTCCTGGAACTCCCTGGTTGGTGTTCCATCCATTAACTGCCTAGGCCTGGCCCTCCTTAGCTTCTGAAATGGCAGGAGGTTAGACTGGATGGCCCTTGTGGTCTCTTCCAACTCTACAATTCTATGATTCTATCCAACAAGACAGGTGCATTCAGGGTGGTATAATTGTCCATCCATCTGTCCACCCACCCAGCCATCTGTCCACCTTCCTTCCTTCCTTCCTTCCTTCCTTCCTTCCTTCCTTCCTTCCTTCCTTCCCTTTGCCCACAGTGTTTCCTCTGTTTTTCTAGCAGTGGTAACATCAGACTACTTTCAACAGATTTTTCCAGGCTGCTCAGAATGTTCTATTGTTCCATGCCATATGTTGGCCACCAGAACCATCTATTGTGGCCAGAGAAAAGCTACCCAAAGGAATGATAAAGGGCCCCAAATGGGATAACAAAATCAAACCTATTTGTATCATAATGAACCAGGTTTAAACCAAGATGAGCCCATTTGCTTCAATTTTTAATTTGTTGTGGAGCAAATGAAATCTCATGATACTGAGGGGCTGTTTACACATACATATCACTTGATAAGAAAAAGTTCTGAAAGCTAAAACAGTGCTTCCAGGTGCTCTAAAGAGAACTTTTGTTTTTCCTTGTAAGATGATCCCAGACACTATCCTTTCCAGTTGAGTATTTCGACATATTTACCTCCCTGTTACTAAGTTCATATTTTGACTGCAACATGGGGCAGTTCCTCACACATATGAATGTTGAAGGTGTAACAATACAGGTAGTATGTTCACATCGCAACACAAAGCTGAATTGGATGAGAGATGTTACCCTTTCCCACATCTGTCCTAACCATCTTCATGGTGCCCCCTCATTCTTGCAGAGATTTAGGAGATTTTCACACTACACTGTTATAGTGTTACTATTCCACTTTATTTGCTATGGCTGCCTCCTGTGGAGTCCTGGGATTTGCAGTTTAGGGAGGGGCATTTACAACTCTCAGCCAGAGAGCTCTTAGGCTCTAAACTACAAAACCCAGAATTCCACAGGAGGAAGCCAGAGCAGTTAAAGTGGAATAGTAACACTATAACAGTATAGGAGATTTTCAGATGCGATTTGTGGCAGGATATATTGCAAAACAGCTCCGTTGCTGCCGCACGGCAGGGGAGCTGTTTCGGACGATGCCGTCCCTCTGCCGAAACCCTCCGTGTCACTTCCATGACAGAATGGAGGAAACCGCACTCACGGGCAACAATCGTAAATGAAATACGACATGGTTTCCTCCATTCTGTCATGGAAGTGACACGGAGGGTTTCGGCAGAGGGACGGCGTCATCCGAAACAGCTCCTCTGCCACGCGGCAGCAATGGAGCTGTTTTGCAATATATCCTGCTGAAAATCGCGTCTGAAAATCTCCATAGTGTGAAAATCTCTTCTGGACTTTTTTGGGGTGGGGGCAAAGATGCCTCTTAAGATGGTCATAATTTGGGCACCATGCACTGAGGCCTGGTTTAAACATTTGCCAGCCCTCTAGGAGATATATGGGACCTGTATGGAAACAATGGCTGTGTAAACCAGCACATCCACATGGGAGGTACATAAATCCCCTTCCCCATTCATTTCATTGTAATAGCTTGGGTGCAGTGATTATACAGACATTGGGGGCTACTTCTATATCTTCTTCCCAGGGATTCATCTAGTTGCTGCATTTGTTGCACACCCACATTTCCCATTATGCCATGTGTCTGCTGGTTGACCAGTATATTCCTGTGGGTCATTGCTAACACAAACCAAGACAAAGTATCAGCAAACAAGGGAAATGAGATAATAATAAATAATAATAATAAAATAATAAAATTCAGTGCACTGGCCTGCCAAAAAGAAAGAAAGAAAGAAAGAAAGAAAGAAAGAAAGAAAGAAATTGCATATGCAAATTTATAGTTATAGATGCACCTTGAAGGAGAAGTATGACACACCTCACCATAACTTGATGGACTGTGTGCCTGCTTAGCT
Source organism: Gambelia wislizenii (assembly GCA_030847615.1). Lineage (NCBI taxonomy): Eukaryota > Metazoa > Chordata > Lepidosauria > Squamata > Crotaphytidae > Gambelia > Gambelia wislizenii. The sequence continues at coordinate 239,792,822 of JAUMIR010000002.1, read as the reverse complement.
TACTGTACTGAAGATCACTGTGGACATTTTCAAGGCCCTTCCCTGCTCTCTCTTCTAAAGGTTCTCTCTCTTTAAATTAGAGATGGACTGGACCAGCATTCAGAGAGTGGATCTCTTCATTTGATAGTTTGATAGTCCATTGAACAGAAGACTATCTTCTGCAAATTTGAACACGTGACTTTCTTAGTTACAGTAATCAAGTGTCAAGAACTCACATGCTTAAGCATGTTGGCAAGGCCTATGTTCTGTGTAACGTTCAACAATCTCATCCTATTTCCCTGCCAGCTTGCTTCTTCTTCAGCTTCCCATTCAGCACTTTTTTTGGGGGGGGGAGGGTTATGGATATGGCTATCACATCAATATGTTAGGAAGCAACTATCCTTCAGAGAGGTTTTTCTAAGACTAATTTCCTCAACAACCAGGAGGACATTTCCAATTTCAGTTCATGAAGGAGAAGTAGAATTCACCAAAAAGGTCCCTTTATGCACACATTCAAAGAAATTAACACTGAAGAGATTAGCTGTGTTTGCAACAGCATTTTCAATACCAGTGTTTCATTCCACTCTTAGGTATTTAGTATTTCTTAAACCAATGCCCCACCGTTCTTCAAGGGATCCAGGATTTTGTACACAGTTCTCCCTCCACTGCCATCTTCACAACAACCTGTGGGTTAGGTCAGAGGGCATGATCATGAATGGTCCATGGTCACTCAGTGAGTGGTATGGCTGGTCTTGGGAGCTGTATTCCTGTCTCTCCTCCAAAACCTAGGGCTTATCTAGATGATCTATTTACCCCATCTTGCCCCCATCTTGGAGCCCTGTAGTTCATATAACACAGGGGTTTTGCCCCATTTTGCCCCCAAGCGGTCCTGATGATGCCAGGAACAAAGATGGGGTAAAGCCTGTTACACCGTTATATTTTAACACCGAGGGGAAAACGCCTCAATTGGGGGAGGGTGGATTGGGCCCCATGGGAATGCAGGAGTCCATACCTGCACACTGGTCTGTACTGGCAGCCGCCTCTGCTGCCCTCTGCCTCATTCTCTGAAGCCAGGACAGAGGCCAACAAGGCCCCCTGCATATGACCAGTCTTGATCACATGCTGCAGGCCTCCATCCTGGCTTCAGATGAATGGCAAAGTGAATGGCAGCAGAGGCAGCCACCAGTATGGACCAGCATGTCCATGCAGACTTCCTCCTGTTTCAGCCAGGTAAGGCAGGGGTGGGCCTGATCTGGGGCCAGAATATGCCTGTGGGAAGCCGGCGTATTGTGGCCCATATAGACGAGGCCTTAATTAGATATTCTAACCACTCCACAGTGAAGGGTTAGGATTTTGCAATGGAACTAAGCAGTTGTATAAGTATATTCGAGTTCCTATGGAGCCATGAAGCTCTGTGGTTGACTGTGATCCACCCACTATCTCTCAGCCTAATCGATGTACAGTGTTGTTGTGAGGATAAAGGAGGAGAGCCATGTACACCCTGTGAGTTTAAAAATGTTTGAAAAGGAATACTATTTTAATTAAAATAAATATAAAAATATTAATATTATATTAAGAATATACAAATATTAAATCATGTACATCTTCATTTTAAGCTTTCTTTCTTTCTTTCTTTCATGTACTACCTTTCCTATAATGGGAAATTATTCTCAAATGTCAGACATTAATATTCTCAAAACTATTCTCAAGCTTCAAAGACTCCCTTTGATCACAATTCCTAAGTAATTAAGTATTTGCAGATTTTCATGGATTATATGCTGCCTCTTATCTGTCCCCCTCACCACCACTCTTTTCCAATATGTTACATGATATATTTTGTACTTGGACTAATCTGATAGTTCAAATGAAATGATATTTGACAATATTTTGTAGTTCACCTGCAATGGCATTAGTATATTGGACTGGGTTTTATGACATGCAGTATTTAGTATTTGATTGTAGACAATAGCTGACAGCTTTGAATTCCTGTCAAAATGAACTAATGCCAATGTACTGAATACTGAGAGGAAAATTTAAAAAAACCAAAAAGGTTGGCAAACATCTGGGCTGTTACCTTTATGCTTCTTTCTTCTTGTGTACAGAAGTACAAAGATTATTTAAAAATTTCTCCCTCTTTCCCCCCTGTCTTGGCATGCAAAGAAATGAACTGTCATTTGGCTCTCATTCCGGCACATGGTTCTATGCTTGTCATGAACAGAGTGAATCACAGAGCTGTGGGGAGCTGGGCTGTGATTGGGTTTGAGGGCTCACTAGCCCCTCCACGACTTGCTTGGAATCACCCTGCAGGATTCACATGATAGCAGGAGTTACTTTATTATTTGCAAACCATCCTTGACAGATGGGTCTCTAGCCTTGAGTAGTTCCATTCTGCTACTTCTTTTGGCAGTGTGCTCCATTGTCCAGGCCATTCTTTGAGTTATAAAGTTTCTCCGAATGATTCGCTTAATGTTTCCCTTCTGCAGCATAAGCCTGCTCCTCACTCTCTTCTCATTTACTAATGAGAGTAATTGGCCATCAGTCCCTCTTTTTACAGCATCCCTTTACATATTTCCAGCCAGCAATCATGTCTCCCTTATGTCATCTTTGCTCCAGTCTGAACATGCTTGGCTCTTTCACCCTCTCTCTCATAGGTCCTGTTTTGCAACCCTTTCCATCATTTTTGTTTCTCTCCTCTGAAGTTCCTCCAGGATGTCAAAGGGAAAGGGGGAAGGGAGGAATCCTGGCACCAGTCACTGTCTTTCTTATCTTCTATGGGTAAATCTCTTTCATGGAGAACAAGCTAAACTGTCAGGTCAGGCAAAATTTTGCAACCATGTTACTATCATATGTTAATGTTTCTTGGTTTAAGATTTCACCCAATATCAGTGGCTTAAAGTCTTGAATGATATGTTTTAACCACCACCACTACCCTGCCTTTGATCAGCAGATAATGAGGGGGCACTCTTTTTGTTCCAGATGTGCCAAAAGGTTTCCCTTTTACAACTGCTATAAAGCCTAGCAAGAGAGAAGGCTGCAGACATCAGCATGCAACAGTGCTTTCCCCATGCACTCTGAAAACTGGTTGTTGGTTTTGTTTGTTTTTTGTTTATTTTAGATCTGGTCAGCTCATCAGCAAATCAGTGATAAAACAAGCCCAGACAGTGACCCCGTGTGGGTTGTTTTCCAACTTCAGACAAGAATGTTTCTTGTTTGTTACTCTGAAGAATGAGAACACAGAGAGACAGAAGAATATTCTTGCACACTGTACTAACATACAGTATGTCCTCTTACTTTAGTGTCAGGGTAGCCAATCATACTCCTGCCAAAGAAATAAAAATGTTGTGTTCCTTTCAATCACTTTCTGAACCTTTAGGATTTGTCTTTCCTTTCTATGGTTTGAACTTGACTTACCATAAGCCCAATGGATTTCAATTGGTCTGTTCTAAGTGACTATGACTATGATCCAGCAAAGTTTTCTGGTGACAAAATCTTTGAGACCGCATGGGACTCCCCTTTGTACAACAACCTCTCCATTTCAGTTTCCGAAAGTAGGCCTACATTTATTTCAAGAGCCAGTCTGCTTCTACATGGCCTCCATGCTTAAGCATTCTGTGCATACTTCAGAAAAGATGCAGACAGAAAAAAAATGATCAACCCGTCTGTACATAGCATCTACATCTACATCTATATCTGTATCATATATCTATAATAATGGCCAGAACACTGGCCAGAATTCACTTGGGCAGTTATGAATGTGTAGCCTAGAGTTATGCCTCCAGGACTCCTTTGTATTCATGATCTCTACATATTTCCTAGTTTAGGGAATATATAGGGACCGTGAAAGTCTCCTAATCCTCATTTACTGGGCAGCAGCCTCTGCAATTGATGGGGATCTGTTCTCCTGTCAGTCAGGAAGCAGCTGAATGAGGTTTGCACCTCCCATTCCTTGAGCGATCTCTGGTATTAGGGGGAATTGTGACAGGGGTCTCAGCTACACCAGCCAAGATAATCTGGGTGCAGCCTGGAGTATTGTGGCCCTGGAGCTGCCCCAGATTCCCCTGTTACTGGCATACTCCACAGCGACGCTGGCTGGATGTCTCCACATGCATCCCAGCTGTATTGCCCCACACTGCCATGAGTCACATCTCCTGAGGCCAGAAACAAGGCAACCAGCATTGATCTCATGGCTAGGTGCTTCCTTGTAACTTCACACCAACAGTGGTGGAGCCAGGCAATACAACAGGGATGCATGTGAAGACATCTGCACGGTGTCACTGCGGAGAGCACCAGGGTTTCCTAAAATACAGAGCAAATGGTGAGTTTTTTTTACTCCATTTGTCAGGTGGTTTAGCACGGGTTCAGTGCCGAACTGTCTGGATGTTGTGTAGACAGTTTGCACCAGAACTGGGGATTGGGCTCTTGTCTGGACAGATCGCAGTGGGGACATGGGGAGAACGTTTTATTTGGCCAGTGTAGACAAGCCCTGGGACTCTGATGCTGATGGTCACAATGGAGATTGCACATGGGAAGGGATGGGGCCATGAGTTGGCTGCTTCCCATGAGACAGGGGAACAGACCTCCAACGATCGATCACAGTGGCTTCGGCCCAATAAGTGTGGATTGGGAGGGTCAGGCCAGGAGTCATTGCATAGCTACAGAATTATGGTGGTTACCCATTTGTAACTGCCCAAATGAATTCTGGCCTGTGCCTGCTTATCTGTCTGTCTGTAGCAGCCATAAGTCATTGGGACATTGTGGCAGATGCTTCAAAACTTGATAGCAATGCCTTAGGGAGCCCTGGTGGCTCAGTGGTTAAATGCTGGTACTGCAGCCACAACATTGTGAGTTTGATCCTACAGGGCTCCAGGTTGACTCAGCCTTCCATCCTTTTGTAGGTTGGTAAAATGAGTACCTAGTAATAATAATAATAATAATAAAATTTTATTTCTATCCCGCCCCTCTGCAACGCAATCGGGGCGGCTTACAATATAAAAACTCCATAGTCCCAGTACCCTAGCCCACCCCCCCTTAAAACAATATTAAACTATAAAAGATTAAAAACATACAGTAAATTAAAAATATATAAATTAGAAAATATTAAAACATACAATAGGTTTAAAAAAAAATGATTACAGCTCAAGGAGGACAGCTGAGTCTTGGGCCGGGATAGTTATTCAGGAAAGGCCTGCCGGAAAAGATCCGTCTTGACAGCTTTTTTAAAGCCGTCTAAGGTGTTAATAAGACGGATCTCGTCCGGCAGGCCATTCCATAATCTGGGAGCAGCAGCGGAGAAGGCTCTCTGGGAGGTCACCGACAGCCTTGTTTTCATAGGCTGTAACAGATTCCTCCCAGAGGACCGAAGTGCGCGGGGAGGGTCGTACGGAAGGAGGCGGTCCCGGAGATAAGTTGGACCCAAGCCATGCAGGGCTTTAAAGGTTATAACCAACACCTTGTACTGTGCCCGGAAACGAATAGGCAGCCAGTGGAGAGCTTTTAGCACAGGTGTTATATGCTCTCTTCTGGAAACACCAGAAATCAACCTGGCTGCCATGTTCTGAACTAGTTGAAGTTTCCGAGTTAAGCACAAGGGTAGCCCCATGTAGAGCGCATTACAGAAATCCAGACGGGAGGTTACCAGTGCATGTACCACCTAGCTTGTGGGGGCAATTAGCTAACACATTGTAAACCGCTTGTAGAGTGCCTAGCGTTATAAAGTGGTGTAGAAGTGTAAGTACTATTGCTAAAAATTTGTTAAGCTGCTCTGAGAGCCTTTGTGGCTGAAGAGCAGGGTATAAATACTCTAAATAAATAAATTAGCCTTCATGTCCTTTCCTGCCTTTTTTTTCCTGCCTCAGGAATCTTAGCAACAGTGCCTCAGTGCCTGAGCACTGCCAGTAACTGTAAAAAAAGGTTCATGCGGCCTGTTTTCCCACTCATCTCTTTTTGAGGAATGTGGCTCAGTGTCCTGATGGCAGGTAATGCTATTACAGGTCGACCCCCATATCCACGGATTTGGTATCCATGGTTTCATTTATCCAAGTCTGAAAAAATTGTTCACTCTAGGCACTTCTAGGTCCTCCAATACAATTCTATGGTCAACTTCTAGTGTTAGTCTTATTGAAAATAATAGGGTTTCAGGTATCCACAGAGTGGTGGCAGTGATGACCTTGGAACATATCCCCCATGGATATGGAGGTTGACCTGTAATGTGTATGAAGATTGAATGACAGATGTATATTCTGTTACAGATTAAATTTGCGTATAGATAGAGATCAGCTGAGTGACTGTGAGGAAGAAGATGCTCTTCGAATGATGTAGGAAGAGGAACAATGAGAGAGGCTAGTGCCCCTCCTTTTTGTTTTTTAGTGACCTCCTTCTGCCCCCAGAAGGAATTTTTACTTGAAACTTCGGATTACATCTTGGCCAACTACTGAAAACACTCTGTCAAATTTTGAGGCATTTGGCACAATGTCTCAATGAATTATGATTGCCATGGACAAACAGACACAATGACACTCTCCTTTATTGTGACAGATTTATAAATCTTTCACATTTGCTTGATATATTTGTAGATCTTGCACATTATACAATTGTGTGTCTTGCAGAAAGCCCTGCTCTGCTGCCTCATTGAGGCTGTGCCAGCAAAGCACAAGCTTTGGCAGGTTCTACCAGGCTGGTGACACTCCTAGGAGAACTGCAGGGACAGACGTGTGTATGTCTGCCATCCAAAGTTCAGCCTAGCTATGTATAGAGAAACCTGTCACTAAAAGGTTGGCTGTCAGAGCTTAGGATTCCCAGATGTCAGGGCCTGGTCCTAGAACTCAGGGTCTAGACTCTCTTCTCTAGTCCTCAGGATGAGAGGGAAGAATCTCAGGGCAAGAGCACTGCCATGAAAAATGTGTGTGTGTGTGTGTGTGTGTGTGTGTTCCTCTTTATGTTGGACATTATCAGGCATGGCAAAACTTGCAGGATTACGCCATCAGGGTAGCATGAATGGGCTCCACTATCACACAATGTCATCTTCTTCATGTTTCTTACACTGTTCTTCAGCTGCAAAAAAGGTGTTATTTCAATTCATGGGACAAGCCGTCAATAGCTCATTAATAGTGCTTTTTTCATGCTATTGATGGTGTCCAAAACCATGTCCTGTGGTAATAGTAAGATTACATCATGAATGGGCGGTCCTCTTTCCACCCTCCCCATTCCTAGCAAGAAAACTTCCAGGTGAGAATGCGAAAACAAAGCACAGGATGCTCTTTTTATGAACTGTCCCATTTAGTTTGCATGTTTTTAGGTTTGTTTCAGTGCTTCTGTGTCCATTTACTTTGTTAATTAAGGTTTTGTGTTTTTTGAGTTTTAAGCACGTTCGCATCTTCTCATGAGAACTGCTGAAATCTTGCCTGTGCCAAATCGCAGAAGTAAACTCCCATTCTTAAAGTGCTAGTGGTCATTGTGTGATAATTCTGTGGTGTTTCTTCCATATGATTACAGCTACATGTGATAATAAGTGTTATAATGTTGCAAGGTTCCTGCTATCTTGTTTCACGGAATTACAACATCTTTAAACGCTAGTCTGATAATGTCCTGAGACTTAGTGGTTGCATCCTGTCAGACTTGATGTGTGCCTTCAAGTCATTTCTGACTTATGGCAACCCTAAGGCAAACCTATCATGGGTTTTTCCTGACAGAATTTATCAAGAAGGGGTTTGCCCTTGCCTTCTTCTGAGGCTGAGAGAATGTGACTTGCCCAATGTTGCTCAGTGAGTTTTCATGGCTGAGCAGGAATTTGAACCGTGGTCTCCCAGTGTCCTAGTCCAACACTCAAACCACTATGCCACAGTGGCTCTTTATAGTATATTAGACTTAGGACACTGTAACTGCTCTGTATTCTCATTTGCGATTTTGACCCTGAAACCCACTTTAAAAGCCAGCCCCCTCCCACCAGTGAATGGGGCTGCAATGAAGATTTCTGACAGGTGCCTACAGAGATCCCTACAGAGATCCCTGCTTCCGTCCCTTGCAGCTTCACTTACTGGCGGGAATGGACTGATCCTGCAGTACTCAACTGCAGTACTCCCCCCAACACAGCCTCTGAGCATTTAAGGAGGAAAATTTCCTGCACACATACACACACAGGGAAGATCCCAGCAAGCAACCAATCCCCCCACCAGCCTCTGAGGGTCTAAGGCAAAAGAAAATCATAGCCCCATACTGTGAGCATGCAAGCAAAGTCCCCCCCTTACCACTCCCCTCTCTGTGTCTTAACAAACTGAATTGCTTCTTTAAAACTCACATTTCGCCCCATGTATCCTCATGGCCCAAAGAAAAACATAGCTGCCTGCTTGCTACCCCTTCTCTGTGTCTCAACAAACTGGATTGCTTCTTTAAAACTGACATTTTGAAACTTTCCTACACACATTCACTGTTGTAAAATGCAGAGTCCGTTCTCTCTCTGCCCATCCAAGCAGAGATGCATGCAGCGAAATAGTGTGGGCTTCTGGGCAAAGTCATGCATACCTCTGGTGCAAAATAAAGAGCTTGTTTGGTTTTCTTTATAGCTTTATTGAAAAGAAATGCAAAACCAAAATAAAAGACAGAAGACATTCATCCATGCTTTTGTATGCTCCAAAGCTTCTCAGGAGCTAAGAGGAGGGAAAAGATCTTCCAAAACAAGAGGCTAACTAACTCCAAAAAATCCCTCCCCAGATATATATTTTTCCCCTCAAAACATTCAGTCCTCCTGAGAATGAGCAGAAACCTGAAACCCAGTTTCGTTTCTCGTCTTCTCACTCTGAAGGACAGAGAAACCAAACAACCAATGACAGATTTATGACTTCTGATAGACAAGCTGGCGTCTCATTGCCTGGTGAGCAAAATTACCCAAAAGGGGGGAGATAAATTTCTGGTTACAATATCTATTTTCCCTGACATTCACACACAGGGAAGGCACAGGTGGCATCTCCAGCAAGCAACAGACCCAGCCTCTGAGCGTTTAAGGAGGAAAGCTTGTGTGCTCACAGTATGGGACTGTGCTTTTCTTTCGGCCAGCAGGAAGCTTTCCTCCTTAAATGCTCAGAGGCTGGGTCAGTTGCTTGCTGGGAGATGCCACCCGCACCTTCCTTGTGTGTGAATGTGTGTAGGAAAGGTTCAAAATGTGAGTTTTAAAGAAGCAATTCAGTTTGTTAAGACGCAGGTAGGGGAGTGGCAAGGGGGGGGACTTTGCTTGCCTGAGCTTGCTGGGAGTTCAGATGCCACCCACACCTTCCCTGTGTGTGTGTGTGTTTAGGAAGGGCTCCTCGTTATACCCTCAGAGGGTGCTTTTATTTGCGGTTTTTTCACTTTCGCGGGGGTCTTGTTCCCATAACCCCCATGAATGTGAAGGGACAGCTGTACTAAGTACAAGATTAATCTAAAACCACATTTCTGTAATGGTAGATATGGTCAACATCTATATTTGGTTGTCATTTGGAGTCTGTGTATATTTACACTAAATTGTGGTTTTTGGATGAAACTGTTGGCTTGGATCCTAAGGTGCTTCTCTGTTTATGTAAGAGGAGGAATGATTCCCCCACCTCCATTTATAATCCCCATATGATTTCACACACAATTTCCAGTGGTCTGTGAAGCTCCCGTGGCTGATTTTGCCTGGCTGTAGGAAAACTACACTTGATCTTAGCCACCCTTTGGAACTCCCTCTCAAGGGAAGCTAGGCTGGCCCCCTCCCTGTTGTCATTCCACTGGCAGGCAAAAACATTTTTATTTAAGCAGGCCTTTGGCATATAATTGTGGCATTTATCGGGGTGTGTTTTTATGCTTTTTTATGTTTTTATTTTGTTTCTATCTGTTTTTACTGGGTATGTTTTAATTGGTTTTAAAAGCTTTTAGTTGTGATTTTAATTGTTTGTGAGCTACCTTGGGTCCCTCTTTGGGGGAAAGGCAGCATAGAAGTTGTACAAATAAATAAATATAAATAAAATAAAGGCTGAGAAAAGACTGGATACCAGGTCTTTACTGCCTTCGTTGATTTAAGGGCTGCATTTGATTCTGTAAATAGAAATTTGGTATAGGCAAAACTGGTTAAACACATGCTTCTTTTTTTTTAATAAAGCCATGATATACGAACATTCAGTTAACTGTGATGAAACACAAGTCAAGGCTGTGTCCTTGCTCCATTTCTTTTTAACTTTTAAATCCATAATTTGGTTTCTGTAGTTACTGGGCAAGAGTTTCACATGCCAAAGATATTTGATACAATAGTGAATACCCCTTTGTATGCGGATGATATGGTATTGTTGGCCATTACACAGATTGGTTTGCAAAGGTTACTAAGAAAATTTAGCTCTATTGTAGGAAGAAGGATTTAGAAATTAACATTCAACACATAGCCATCTTAGTCTGGAATATCAGTAAGCAAGGGGATCTTGTAGCACCATTGAGACTAACTGAGAGAAAGAAGTTGATTCTTAGAGAATTAACAATAAGAAATAAAAAAAATCTTAATTTTCAGAAAGAAGAAAAAACACTATAGGTGGTTCCTTGTTGTTAACAAAATTGAGCAGGTGGATTCCCTTATGTATCTTCAGCTAATCTTCACATCTACAGGTTCCTGGTAACTGCAGATCAAGAGAAATGAGCTCACAGCAATTGCCTGTTCTCAGTCTCTGAACCCCCTTTTGAATTACAGTGGGCCCTTGGTATCTACTGGGGTTTGGTTCCAGGACCCCCCATGGATACCAAAATCCATGGATGCTCAAGTCCCATTATATACAATGGCATAGTAAAATGGGATCCCTTATATAACAGCAAAAGTTTGCTTTTGGGAATTAAAAAAAATATTTTCAAGCCGTTTCCAATCCATGGTGGATCCATGGATAAAGAATCTGTGGATATGGAGTGGTGACTGTATAGCTACCCAGGATTTCTTTTATCACTATTCCATGCGTATAAGCAAAGGTGTGGTCAGTTAACATATGGCTCAGATATTTTTTTTTTCTGATTCCAAAAAATTAGAAAGGGTCCAAAACCACTTTTTGTATAATATTTTGGGCATGCCTCCAGCTTGTCCAGCCTATGCACTTAGAGGTAAAGTTGGAATTATGGCAGCCTCAGACCAAATTCAGCTAAGATTATATAACTACTGGTTCAAGCTAGCACCAATGAATGAAAATAGGCTTCCAAATTATTGTTTACAAAAACAACTGGTTAACAAGTTGGAATCTTCCTGTTTAAATAAATTTACAAGGCTGTTGCATAACCATGGCTTCAGTCTGGAGGCCCTATTGGGAACCAACAATAGTACTTTTTAAAAGTTAGATTAAGAATTACTGAATTCAGAGCCCAATCTGATATTGCTTCTTGTCCACCTCTAGGGCTTTAAAATGGCTAGCTAAAGCCAAATCACAATTCAAGGGAGAGAAATATCTGTTTCTTGAGATGAGAAGGAATCAACATGTTGCTTTTACCCATCTCTGGTTTGAGATGATGGACACCATGATCCCCCAGGGAAGATTTCAGGGCACTCCATTCACAGATAGGCTGTGTATATGCAGTGCCCAAGTAACAGAGGACTTGGAACATCATCTATTTGAGTGCCATTTATATTCAAGCTGTAGGGACCATTATCTGGATCCCTTTCTGACTTGCATGAGAAATTGATCTGTGAGGTACAAATCCACATTCTTTTTGAGTGCTTCTAACCATTGTGTGTCCCAGAGGCTGCTAACTTAAGTGGGGGAGGGAAAGAGGTGGGATAATGGAAGGGTGTTTTGTTTACTAGATGACATACTTTTATTTTGACTTAATGTAATCTTAACATAATATGACATGGCAATGTTTTTATTATAACTGTATTGTAGTATCTATATAGGTATTGTTCTGCCAGGTGCCCTGCATCTTACTGATATTACCATTTGTAATTGTTTGAAATGGTCAGTTGACTAATTCAATAAATTGATCTATCTATCTATCTATCTATCTATCTATCTATCTGAATGCAGAGGACTGTGAAGAGAATGGAAGATGGAAAAGGCCCATTCTTCAAATGTAAATGCTGTTTTGTTCAGGTAAATACAATGAAGATCCAACCCACTGTGCCTTCATTTGTGTAGTGCCAAACTGTGTACTTGTACAAGGATGACATTAATGGCATTGAACACTTTTAGATAGTTCTTCCTTGCATGTTCTGAAAATAGCATTCAATTTTGTTAATGGACACAGCTTGTTCCCAAGCACTTTTCCTCCTTCCTATTCAAACTGAACCTAGGGACATGTAAAATGGTGTGTGTGACTGGAATTTGAGGCCCCAAACAGGCATATACTGACTAGGAGAATGGGCTACAAACTTGAGGGAAGGTGGTGTGTAAGACGTTCAAGGATGCTGGACTTTTTCAGAGAAGGGTTACCATGCAAGAAGCTTGCGGAAGAGGAATGGCGCTGTTGTGCAGCAGGGGGTCCATTTTTTGATGATGCCATCCCTCTCTCGGCATCATCCATGTCAGGTCCGTGTACAATTGAAGGCAGCCACACTATATTTTACTCACAGAAGTTGTCTGTGAGTAAAATATGGCACAGCTGCCTTCAATCATACACAGAAGTGACATGGACAATGCCAAGAAAGGGATGGCATCGTCCGAAATGGACCCCCTGCTGCTCAACAGCGCCATACCTCTTCCGCAAGCTTCTTGCGCAGTAACCCTTGTCTGAAAAAAGTCCTCTGTGTTCTCTACACCCTGACATTTTTTGAAAGCTAGGCACACAACTTCCCCCAAATTAAGCCAGCCCCATGCTATTTACATTTGATGGTCAAATGACCAAAGTCAAACTTGAACACAAAAGGTGCACTTTAAGCAGGGAATGTTGCAGAAGTGGGCATTGCTGAGCAGTGGGATTCTGACTGGTTCATCATGACTGTAAGCAGGAGAGCTGGCCAAAATGCATCAACTTTTTGAAAACATGCATCCTGTGGGTGCAGCCAAGACATGGTTTGAACAGTTATGGGGAAGACATTGGGAGTTTGGGACAGACTTGAGGCAGAGCTTGGAAAGGGACTTTGGTGGCAGATCAGTGAGGCAAGATCTGGGGATTTTTTTGTGGCCCATGAATACGAATAGAAAAGGGAAGCCAGCAGTACAAAAGCGAAGGGAGAGGAAGCTCCAGGATAATTGGTTTAGCAGAGAGTTTCAAGTGGTCGGGCACTTCACAAAATGAAATCACACTCTCCCTTTAGCAAATCGGTGGCATGACAACTGCATGTATAAGTTTCATCTAATAGGTCACTGTAAGCGAATCTCCAATTTTGTTGTCATAAAGATTGCTATGCTTCTCCATCATGCCTCTGTTCAGCCATCTCAAGAGTCTTGGAGCTTTGAAGATAGCAATGAACAGTTGTAAAAGTTATCAGCCAGTTCTCCATTTGGTGGAGAGGGAGAAAAATCATTAGCTGTGCAATCCAGCAAGCTGAAAGCTGATACTTTAACAGCTCTTCTGTTCCCTGAGCCTGGGGGGACCATCTTGCAGCTGTACCCAAAGGCCAGCCCACCAGGCCAGAGGTTGGTTTCTTTACCTATCCCTTCATTTTGTATCTTTATCTCTGATGATGAGTTCTAGAAATCTAGAAGCCTCTCCCCACTTATGTGCTGCTCTAGTTAACACTTTAATAGTCCTTATAAAAGGCATTACCCATCTTTGATTTTTGGCTTTTATTTATGGACCACATATGTCCAGATTTTTGAAGTTTTGCATGAACATATTGTCGTAGCTTAAAACTCTTCACCAACAAAGCTGTAACAAGTTGGAATTTGTCTCAGGGTGACCAGGCTGGTCAAAAGTCTGGAAACCAAGCTCTGTGAAGAATGGCTGAGGCAGCTGGGTATTGAGTTGATACAATAGCTATCTTTAACTATCTGAAGGGATGCCACATAGATGATGGAGCAAGCTTGTTTTCTGCTGCTCCAGAGGGCTAGAACACAAAGTAATTGATTAAAATTACAAGAAATGAGATTCAACCTACACATTAGAAAGAACTTCTGGACAGTAAGAGTTGCTCAACAGTAGAATGAACTGTCTCAGATGGTGGCGGAGTCTCTTCCTCTTGAAGTCTTAGAGGTTGGATGGCCATCTCTCTGGAGTGTTTTAGTTGTGAATTTCTACATGGCAGGGAGTTGACCTAGATATGATGCTCTGAAGGGCTTACCACACTCCAAAGTAAAGCAGCAGTGCAGCAGGAAGGTTCCATCTTCCATGCCTTACTGCACAACATTGTCATTTTTCTGTTCCAGTCCCGAGGTAGACAGAGGTAAAACTGCCTTTTTTGCTAATTGGAAAAACACATTAGCAAAAAGACGTGGTTTTACCTTGGTCTCCCATGGGGCTGGAATGGCAGAATACTGGAAGAATGACAACGTCATGCAGTAAGGCAGCACAGAAGATAGAACCTTCCTACTGCACTGCCACTTTTCTTTATCCTGTCATCAGAATTAACAGGAACAAACCAACAACATAGCCCTGCTTCACTGCAAACTATGTGATACCTAATACCCAACAAGAGAGGAAGGTCTTCTTCTTTCACTTCTTCTTATTTTTCTGTGCCTTAAAGATTGTGTTCACAGCCTGGGAGTGCTTCTGGATCCGTTGCTCCAAATGACAGCTCAGATAGATGCAATGGCCAGGAGTGCTTACCACGGGCTTCAACTGTTATGTCAGCTGAGCCTCTTCCTAGGAGATTATCAGATGTAGGGGAATGCACCCAAAAATCATGTTCCCAACTGCATTAGAAGATTGCTAGAACAGAAAGGGTGACCTTACCAGATGCTGCATCCTTCAGCCGTTCACGGGGTGTAGCGCTGCTGCAGATGAGGCTTCCCTTTTCTATTGATCGGGACAAGCCACCAATAAAAAAGGATGCCTTACTCACACCAACACTATGTCCCCGGTACACTGGAGGATGTCGTTGTCTGGTAAGATTGCCCCTTCCTGTTCTTGTAGCGATCTTCTGATGCAATTTTTGCTGCATCTGATAATTTCGCTAGAGTTGGAGGACCTAAAGATGGTAATGCATGTGCTGGTAACCTCAAGGCTGGACTTCTGCAATGTGCTATACCTTGGGCTAACTCTGTACGAAGTTTGGAAACTTCAATTGGTTCAAAACATGGCAGCCAGATTAGTACACCCAAGAGTGCTCATATCACACCAATGTGGTCCAGGTTACCTATGGGATCATCTTCTCCCATATAATCTGCCCCGTACACTTATGTCCTCTGGGGTGGGGGCATTTGCTCCAGTCAGCCAGTACTAGGTTGGCAACTGTCACCCAGAGGACTTTTTCTTCAGCCACCTCTAGACTGTGGAACAGCCTGCCGGAGGAGATATGACAGCAGAATACATTGCCTGAATTTAAAGCAGCATTAAAGACTAGTCTCTTCCAGCAGTCCTATCCAAGTGATTGCAAATTGTGAATTTCAAATTTTGTATTGATTGTTTTAAAACATCTTGGTTTTACTTGTTCTTTTAAACTGATATGTGTTTTAACCAATGTAATGTTTATTTGTTAGTTTGTTGTTCCCTGCCTCAATCCATAGGGAGAGGTGGGTAAGAAATTGTTGTCTTCTTCTTCTTCTTCTTCTTCTCCCCCCTCCCTTATCTGAGTGGCTTACAAAGCAGCAACAAATGTGTAGACAAACACACACACACACACAAATAAATGGACAAAGTACATTGCATGAACCCTAACACTCTACTCTGGTAATGTGGTCACATGTCCAATTTGAAGGCATCTTCAATTTGAAGTGGTGTATAATCCAAGTCCAGTTTCGAGATGAATGAAGGGAGAGCCAGCAAGAGTCTTGAAGTCGCCCACCCCTCAGCAATTGGCACTTGGCTGAGCAGGGAGGCACACAAAACGCTTCATCACAGGTTTTTCCTCTAATGTAAGATGTATTGCATTTCCATTTAAATTGTAGTAGTTTCTCCTAAATGTTAATACATTAGGACCCCTTTATCCGCTGAGGATTGGTTCTGGGGGCCCTGTGGATACTGAAAACTGTGGATAATAGTGAACACCATTGAAATTAATGGGACTTCCAGTTTAAAATACCATAGAGTTGCCTTGGAGGACCTAGAAAATGGCTAGAGAGGACACATTTTCTAGGAAGACTCTATCGTAGGTGTGCTGTTTTGTGTCCCGTAGATAATTGAATCAGTGGATAATGTATCAGTGGATACGGGGGTCCTACTGTACCTATACAATTAGTACATTTTATGAGAATCTAAGCTCTTTTGTTCTCTTGCTTTTCTTTTTATTGTTTTTGCTAAAATATAAGTAGCCATTGTAGGCTTTGTTGTTTTTTTGTTGGTTTTTTTTACATTTCTATTCTGCCTTTCCTGTAATGAGGTCAAGGTTCCCCACCACTACCACTTTATCCTCACAACAACATACCCTCCAACACTTCACAGATGGAAACCAGAAGACATGTGGCCAAACAACATCAAGAGCATGGTCAAGATGGCAAAAATTATTAATGAGGAAGAACAGGCAAGCTAAGTAAGGATGCAGCAGTTTGCTTTTGCCTGAGCCTACTGGGAAGGGCAAGATGCCACTCCTTCCTCTCCTCTCCTTCCTGCTGAGTTAATTGAATGCAAACAACTATTGGCTTTTGAATGCAGTTTGTAGCTATTGAAGTAAGCTGAGAACAAAGAGGGAAGCTGGGAGGAAGAGAGAGAAACTGGGACATTTTAAAAGCAGCTTAAAAAGTGAGATAGCAGAGGATTAATAAAGACTGCCCCTGTCAAATTGGAACAGTTGGAGGGTATGCAACAATCCTATTGGTAGGCCAGACTCAGAAAGATAGCAACTTGCCCAAAGACACCTAATGAATTTCATGGTTTGGTGAAGACTTGTACCTGGATCTCCCAAGTGCCACTACGGTTACCACTAGACAACACACCACGAGCCTGCACCTTTTTTGGGTGGTTGGTGGACAGGCAATGAAAGCTGGTAAAGCTGTGTGATTTGTGCTGGTTCAGTTTTTTTGGCAAGATGGTTTCAGTGGTCCTTTTCATTGTCTGTCTTTCTCCAAATCCACTCTGCATCATGGCCCAGAGGAGGAGACAGAAATAGAGGGGTTGTCTACATGGTGAAAATACTTCTCGTAGAATTCGAGGAGAATAGGATTTATCTAAATGGCATCCCGCATCAATCCACCATATTCAGAAGCAGGGGGGACAAATCCACCAAAAACTCTGCAGGAAAAACCTTGGTGGCTTTCCCTTTATTTTTTAAAAAGCTCTGTGGGGAATACTCACTCCCACTCATTGGGACATCCAATTTGCTTTGATGCGCATTCCCAATAAGAGTGGAAATGGAAAGCTGATTAGACTTGAGCAGGGGAGGGAGCTTGCTAACAAGGCAAGTGCCCGAAATCGCCATGTTGGATTTTCACTGTGATCATGTGCTGAGGCAATGAAACAGCCTTCCCCCCTTTTTTCTATTTATTTAGACTCAATAGCGCACTTTTGCACCTTTGATATGCTTTTAAAAAATACTGTTTGGTGTCGGCAACTCGTGACAATAAAAAATACAAGTAATTTACTCGCACTCGCCATCTTGATTCGCATGCATGCCCGTTGAAACCAGCAAAAGTGGATAGCTTCGCATGCCTGTGACCTTGCCAAAGAACCCTTAAGACAAATAGAAGCTGCTGTGAATTGGCATTAGTGCGCAACAGTCCACATTTTTCCCCTTTCTATAGACAAGCCCTCTAGTCAGAGAGAAGCTGCAACTACTTCTTTTCTATCACTGCTCAAGGAGGAGGAAACAGAGCAGCAGCAAGGCCAGGACGCTCCAGGTATTGGCAACACGGCCCTTATAAGGTCATACACCTTGGCTGGAAGCTGTTCATACCAACTATGGCTGCTGCCACACTGCAGAAATAATGCAGTTTGACAACGCTTTAATGTTATGGGATTCTGGGATTTGTAGTTTTATGAGATATTTAGCCTTCTTTGTCAGACAGCTCTGGTGCCACAACAAACCACAAATCCCATGTGTCCATAGGATGGAGCCATGACAATTAAAGCAGTGTCAAGCTGCATTACTTCTGCAGTGTGACAGCAGCCCACCACTGGTGATGGCTGACCATGCTTATGATGACAAGATGAGTTTGAATACTGGTGGTTGTACAGGGGCATCATAATCCAGTGCCCTTATTTGTGGCAGTGGTTGAAAATCACCTGCTGTGTATGTGAAGCTAGATGTATACTGTAGCTACAAATTTGTCGCTTTTAGGCAAATCCCTTGCTCCTTTGGTAGCACTCTGAGCCTGTGTGCATGCTGGGTATGATGGGAGTGTGATGACTGGGTATGATGGGAGCTGTAGTTCAGCACACAGGAGCCTGTAGCTCTCAGAAATGCCAAGAAGCTGTCTGAATCAGTCCCCTTTCATTCAGGGATTGCAGTAATGTTGGGATGCAACTGTCAGAAGTAACTATATATTGTTTTGTTTTATGGTGAGAGGTTTTTTTTCCCCTGGGCATATCAGAATGCTGAATTTGTAGGAGGAATTAGATTTTTGGCACTGTTTCTGGGATGAGCTGTACCTGGATCGAGTCAACATGGCAAGTGAGAAATCAAGGGCTAAACTGAACAAACAAGCAGAGAGACAGGAAAAAATGAGCAGTAAGTGACCAAGTAAGTGAGCAAAGTCTATCGAGCATGGGAGTATTTATTATGAATACTTCATAATGTTAAAGGCTCAGAATGATTCCTTGCAAGTGTTTTTTTTTTAAGGGATTTGCTGACCTTTCACAAGTTTGGAGACATTTCGGTGGTTCAAGGCTTAACAGAGAGCAGTTAACAACTGAGAGGTTTGCCTTATATAGGCCCCGTTTCCACGGCAAAATAAATCCTCAAAGAATGCGGCAAGAAGCCTTATAGTTCCCACGCATTCCGAAGCAACAGCGCCCTTTTCAGAAGGAGGGGGTCAAAAACACCCGTAAGTGGCGGACTTAATGACACCGCAGATTTTCCGCCTCTTTTTAAAAAGTGTCGCAACTTAGCGCATTAGCGCATATGGGAACTATCCGTCATGTTTAAATTCGCGATGTTAAATGTAGGGAATGTGGGCGGTTTTAAATCGTGACGCTATACAAAACCCGCCTACACATCCGGCATTCCTACCTCCTTTGAAGCATCTGTAAACATCTTTTTCCTGATGGAGTCTGTGCAGAGAACTAAGAAGGGGGGCAGGGGAATAGCTTGGACTCATGCCGAAACTATTGATTTACTGGCTCTTTGGGGGGAAGAGAAAGTACAGGAACAACTACGTCTGTGTCACCGAAATATCGATGTGTTCGAGAAAATTGCCGCAGAAATGCAAAGACGTGGACACAACCGAACCCCAGAAGAATGCCGCACGAAATCGAAAACGATGCGCCAGAAATATAGGGAAATAAGGGATCATAACTCTAAGAGTGGTAATGATGCTGCAACAATGCCATACTATGCAGAGCTTCATGCCATTTTCGGAGTGGAGGCAAACATCTCTCCCAATAGAGTGTCGCGGAACGCAAACCCAAGCCGGAGATCTGTCCTCCTAAAGCCTAAAGAGCCCATCCGAGTTGAAGATCAGGATGTTGGAACATCAGAGGAATCGATTATACTCTTCGATTCTGGTAAGTAATGACTAAAAAATATCCACCGTATCGAATTCACGTTGTGTCAAAACAATACTATAACACCCGCAAGATACGGGATTGATTTCTTCCTTGGTGCTTTCTTCTTTATACATACAAAACATGCTGCTGTTACGATATGTATATGATGCAGAAATCAGGGACCTTTACCTACAAAATTCATTCCCCAAACCGTACTCTTCATAATAATTATTGTACTATGAATGCATTACTTTCTGGGTTACATATGTATTTATTTATTTATTTTTTCATCATGTTATCGCACTTACGATTTACCTATATTATTATTCAGTTTCTTTTGTAACATATATCAATGGCATATACTACCTACGGTGAAAAAAGGATTACGTGCCTGCCTTTTCCCTCTCAATGGCCTCAAATGTTTTATGGGCTCCCAAGGTGTGAAGTGTTCTGTTTACAGGAAAGGCTTGTATTAGCACTTCAAAGGGACAATCCCTGCCAGTATTCTCTTCCTACTTGCTTCCAGAGTTATAATTTACCTAGCAACAGGAATAATTTTATGTACTGCACAAGTATTAACACTTATAACAGTTGACAAACAAATAAAGTTCTGTACTGTGTAAATAGGTTTCAAGAGTTCCTAATCTGAAGGATAACTCACTAAAGTTGAAAGGTTTTGTCCTAACTTTCATTGATGCCCCAGGCAATACTGCACCAAGCCAGGAATGGTGGGGTTTAACATTTGCACATCAAAGCGTTACTTAAACGGAATCTTCATGTTACCCTTTACATTCACATCTCTATTTTGAAAGGCTGGGTTTTATTTGGATTTCTCGCATAGCATGGCAACAACTTTTGATTAGAAGTGTTGTGTTACTTTTAGTTGTACAAGTCATACTGTTATATGACTGATAAGTAGTTATTACTTTTTAATTTTAAAACAATGGTATGTGACTCAGTAATCATATACTGACTACAATGAAGACCAAGTAACCATGTAGTTATATGTTTACATTCCTTTTTCAGAACCACAACTGAATGCTGCAGATCCTGACGAGACCCAAGTGCTGACGTTGACTTTGGAGGAAGTCCCATCTACCTCTACACCAACAGATCCTAATGATAATGACAGTCTTAAAGAACCTTTGGATGAGGAGGAAGCCACTCAGTTTGAGCTTCAATGGAGTGCCCAGCAGCAACGAGATGGAAAGTGTAGTGTTAGCAATGGTGAACTCTTACATGGGTTTGGTCCTATCTCGTTTACTTTACATTACAACATGTAATAATAATAGCTGAATTTTTCTTCCTTCTGCAGGGTCTTCTATCATTAATCCAAAGGCAGCAATGACACCAGCAGAGAGACTTGCAGAGATAAGAAAAAAAAAGGAACGTAAGACATTTAATACAGCAGAGGTTCTTCAGCACTCTTCTAGAATGATTGATAAAATGCTATCCCAGCTTGATTCTATGTCTCAGAAAGAGGAAGAACGTTTTGAAAAGTTATATAAGGCCAACACAGAAAGACTAGAGTATGAGGAACAAGAAAACAGGTTACTTAGAGAGGAGCATAGGAAGGACAGGGAAGTGTTTGAAAGTAGTATCAAAGAGCAAAATTCTCTTCTGGCTGCTATGGTCCAGCATTTAGGAACTCTTACTTCGCAGGGGCCTACTTTCAGGAGGGTTGTTAAAAAAAGGAAAAGCGTTGAGGCAAAGCAATCATCTCCTACTCCTACTTCTCAAGTAGAAGAACGTGCCACTGTTAGTACTGCCCCACTTGCATGTTCTAGGCCGGCACGAAAAATTAAGAAACCTGACATTATGAGTTTATGATACTGACAGTCATTACTTAACAGTTCACGACTTCAAACTATCAAGGTTAAGAAAGTATTGCTATAACAGTTACTGTCTACAAGTACTCCTATTTCTGTTCCTACCTAACCTTCAAATGCAATAGAATACATAAAGGAAATCCAGGGTCAATATTGTTTAAATGCAAAGACATCTTGCAGTTCTGATTAAAATTATCCCTATCTGAGTCTGTGAGACTGAAAACACAGTCGGTTTGATAATACATTTTTCAATGTTTTACTGTTGCTTAGTAAAAATGTTCAACTGTACATGTAGAGTAACTCATGTGAAAACTATCCACTTTCAGCTTGAATATTCCTCTACTGCTGAAATTAGAAAGATTTAAATAGCAGTCTGAGAAGTAAGTACTATATGTAGCCAAGAACTTAAACAGAATACTTTTTATTTGAAAACAAAAGTTTATTATACTTTTTATAAAACAGTAGTATCCCAAGGGAATACGTTTTCAAGAGATATAAGAACTATTTTCTGTGAAAAAAATTCTTTTTACAAATACACATATGTAAAAGTGCTTCTGTACATTACATATATTAAGTATGAAAATAAAACAGTGCCATGTTAAAACAAACTGGAATCCATTCATACATGTCCTTCATAACGTTACATTCTTTGTTCTAATGCAGCAATCCTTCCCTCTAAACGTGCAGCTGAAATGTTAAACAGAAAGGAAATGGTGTAAATGTTTTTGAATTAGTAGATAATTACAGGAGAGGAATTATATCGTATATGCTTACCAACAGCATCGCTTACTGCATCTACCAGCTGTTGAAACTGATGGGGCGGGATGGGCACTGCTGCCTGCATTGCTTGCACTGCAAAACACGGGAATAGCAAAGTGAATTCTGCTCACCCTTTTTTTGGTACTGACAACATTCCTTCTGATTAATAGACAGACACTATTATTGAACATAATATTTACATGTACTGTTCTCTTTTAGAGAGAGTTTAGGTAGAACATTCGTAAAGGTTGTAATGGAAGCAGTAGTTACAGCATAATCAAAGGAAAAACATATTAGATAATCTTGAAGGGAAAAAAGGAAAAAAATGTGTTTTTATATGGGTACTGTGTAAGTACATTGAAGTAAAGGTTGTGATGAACATTACAGTTGTTCAATGTACAGTATGTACTGTCCACTTATTTAAATAGTAGATCTGATGGTATCCAATCATTCACAATTATAATACTGTAATATTACATGGATGCAGACCCATACTATAAAGTACACATATGAAGAACAGTATATTTCCTAACAATATCTTATAAGACATAATAAAGTATGTATCCATAAAATTAATATAGGAACCGTTGGATTACATTACAGCAGTTCTGCAGACTTCAGTATAACAGATCACATACACACCTTTTCTGTATTGCTGCAATATAATACCAACTTGTACCTATCTGAATGGAAACGTTACTACTTGCTGCAGTGGGGCACTAACCTCTTACTGGCTGTACAAGTGGCTGCTGTGCTGGCTGTTCCTCATCCTGTGCTGACTGTTCTGACGAGGAATCCTGGCCCTCTGCTGCACGGCGCGCACGACGTCTCATACCTACAAATAGATATTAATGAGAGTATTTATTATGTTGTGCACACATGTTTCCTTCATTGAATTCAACAAGTAATAACTTAGAAAAAAAAGTACCAGCAGGTCTTCTGTCCCTCCAGTCGGGACAACCTGCAGTGACCCACATGTCATGCAAGTGAGTATAGAATGGAGGCCTTCTTCGGGGGGGAGGGCTGCCATCAAATGCTTCCCTTGCCTCATAGAATTTCCCTTTTAATATTTTAAACTTAGAACGGCACTGCTGTGCCGTCCTATTATAACCAGCTCTAATTAGAGCTCTAGACGCGGTCAAGAAATAATGCCTATTGACCCGGTTTGAGGATCGCATTATTCTTGCTGGGCACCCCTCCTGTTGGCCTAGGTTTTCAAGGAGTAGTGTGGTCTCCTGTGTACGCCAGTAAGCGATACGGCGTGCCAAACGCACACGTCCACCTGCCGGGCCAGCCATCGTAACGCCACTGAAAACAAGAGCGGTTTTCCTGTGTTTTATATTACAGGAAGTCTATTTTCTCCCCGCCAATCAAGAACCCCCTCTATCTGTTTATAAGTTCAAAAGTCCCACAACACACCTATTGATTGGCTGTTTATAGCGGGAAACGGGAGTAGGGATATCCATTAGTAATTAGTGAAGTAATCAGTCCCACCGTCATTTCGATTTGGAAACTTGCTATTTAGAGAGTGCGGTAATGTGATCCTATGTAATAATAAAATATATGGGGGATAAGTAACCCCTAGGAAAACGTGACACAATGGGTAGAAGAAAAAGAAAACTCAATACACTTTATAAAGTTTTTCAAGTACTATTTTATTAATCTACTGCCAAAACTTAAGAAATTAAATGTTCTTGGTAAAAAAACTGCATTTTTGTTAGATCATGACGTTCGACGAGTACAGTAATATCGATATTTCTCATATGCGGCCGTGCTGCTTCCACCAAAAGAACTCAGTTAAGGACAGTCTAACTTTTTCGCCTTCTTTTTTTTTAGAAGACTCATTGGACACTTGCGGTGCGCCAAGTGTGTACAGAACATAATCGTTAGACCTATAATTTTCTGCATCCAAAACAGCACCCTTTGTCTCACAGAAATTATGCAGAATTACACAAGATGCAATTACAGAACATATGTTTTCCTCTGCAACTTCTAACGGGATAGACAAGCATCTCCATCTCGATTTGAGACGCCCATACGCACGTTCGATCGTATTCCGTGCCTTATTATGATGTTTATTGTACAGTAATTTTTTGGGTGTAAGCCTCCCCCGATAAGGAGTCATTAGCCATTTTCGTATAGGGTATGCCGCGTCCGCTAGGACCAGTGGGACAACAGTGGATCCGAACACAGTTATAGTGGGGTTATGTGGCACGTATATTCCTTCCTCCATAGCCTCAAAAAAAATGGAGTTACGTAGCATTCGCGAATCGTGCACCTTGCCGCTCCAACCGATCTCTACGTCCCGAAATAGTCCTGTATGGTCGCAGACACCTTGCAGAAGGACAGAATAGGTGTTTTTACGGTTAATGTAATTGTTTCCTTGTCTTACTGGTGGAACTATGTTGATATGGCATCCATCAAGGGCACCAATAACATGAGGGTATCCCATTTTTGCAAAGCCATCCATAATCTGGAAAATGGAGAGGAAGACATTGAAATTTAAATGTTAACAGTATCACCAAATGTGACAGAAAAAACGCTACACCTTTGCACTGATATTACATGAATAGAAAACAAGGGAGACATAAATTCGAAAGTCATTTAACTTATGGGAATAACCAAAGTATAACATATGTACTGTCGTACGTTGTGGTTTTTTTACTACCCCATCTGCGCTTCAACGATGTTAAAATATCATAAATAAGTTAAACGTTACCATATGGTATGTATCGGAAAATAGTTACCTTTTTAGGATCACCTGGATACACTGCTTTTGAAAGCAGTAATTTCTCCATGGCAAGCACCACTTCTACAAATATTTTAGAAATTGTGGATTTGCCAACACCGAAAAGGTTACTTGCAGCACTGTAAGCACTACGATGCCCAAGCAGCCAGATAGCTATAGCCACACGTTTCTCAGGACATATTGCCCTCCTCATGTTAGTGTCCTTTTTGGCTATCTCTGGTCTCAAAATTTCTACAAGTCTCAAAAACAGTTCTCTGGTCATTCGAAAATTTGCATACCAGCGTTCATCTGACCAAACCTGCATTACAAAAATCTCCCACCACTCTTCTGTTCTTGGGTAAACCCAAAATCTCGGTTGACGCACTGTGCTATGTAATAAAGAAGGCCACATGTCATTGAGCTCGTTAAGGAAGTAGAATGCGGTGATAAAATTCCTTTTAAAGTCAGACCGCATACCAAAGTACTCGGAAGTGTTTTGTTCTTTACGGATTCTCTGGATTTTCCTGATAAGGATTCTTCTTCGGTAAGAACGACACCTTTCTGAGAATGAAACCAATGTAGAAAGTACTCTGGTAGCCAAATAAAAACAGGAAATTAGCGTAGCCAAAACCTCCATGGCGGCAGCAATTCTCTTTGCACCATGGAGGAAAACAAAGACCATAAAAGATGACTAGATGTCCAATCAGAAGCCAAAGAGGGTTTAAGTGGATGACCAATTGGTGTTAAGGTGGCGGGAATTCCCAAAGGAAGTACGTCTACAACGAATGACGTACCTCGTTGATTGACAGATAGTAATGACAACATATGCGCTATTCCGAAGTAGTGGGAACTAAAATATTCCGATATGATCAAATTCGCACATTTAAATACTCCACAGTATTACTCAAATCGGAACTAGAACCCGGGATTAAAAAGGATGCGAAATTCTCCCGTGGGAACTCCCCGACGCAAAGTCGAAAGTGCGCTAATGCGATAATTAGCGCAACAAAAGATCCCGTGGAACCGAGGCCATACTTTGGCCTAGCTTCAGAGGGTGGGGCTGTCTGCCCATAGTCAGCCATATTTTAGGGTTGCTGGATATCAGGGCCTGGCCCTGAGTTTCCAGTCTTCATAGTTCATTTCTGGGTAGGAGACAAAAGTGCAAATTCACCAGTTTTTCAGGGGCTCATCTCCAGACAAGAGGAAAGGGGCTGTGTGCAAATTTCCAGCCCAGCTAGTAGAGCAGCAGCTTGCTACAATTTCCAAGGATTTACTTGCTACAATTTGCAAAGACACTCCAGGTGGTCTGTGTATGTGTTTAGTTCGTTTCCTCCTTTCCTACTAGTCACTGTTGTGCCAGCACTCACCCTCCGTTCTGCTCTGCATCCACCTTCTGGCTAGGAGCGAGTAGTCTAGATTAAATGTCCTTTGTTTTTGAATGGCAAGCTGTGAACACCTGTGGCTGGTACTTAATGTATAACACTTAATGACATCACCAGGGACCATCCCTAGATCTTATGATTTGGCCTAGAAACCTCAGGGCCTGGGACAATCCTGAATTGACAGTCCTAGCAACATTGGATCCCCCACTTTGACTTCCAGTGTGTTGCCCTTTGCTGATATAGAAGTGTGTACACCAAAGACTTCCTGTTGTGATATGCTTTGAATCTCATCTTAGGAGCAAGGCAGGATAGAAATCCAACAAACAAACAAATAAATATTAACATTGAAAATATGTTTACAGTCCTATCAAAATAGACACTCCTGGATATTGGTTATTGAGGCTGAGATAAGAGTGACTGGCAGCAGCAGTGAGGGCTGGCCTGCTGGGACAGGCTCCTGTGGAGATGCAAGGCCCAATGTGTTCCATCTTGGAAACATTTTAAAGCATGTGTTATTTTAAACTGTGGTAAAGGGTCCTACCCCACCTTTTCCCCATCTGAGCCCCGTTTCTGCCCCAAAGGTAGTAAGGACTGCCCAGGGGCAGAAGAGGGCAAATGCCCTGCATCATTTGGAATGCAGGACTCACAGATGGGGGCAAGGCAGGGGTATTTAGCCCATGTAGATAAGCCCCAAGATTCACAGCATCCTAGTTGTCCCATCGGTAGGGATAATCAAACTGGAGCCCTCCAGATAGTTTGGGCATCAGCTCCCATAACCTCTTACCTGCCACCTGGGATTATGGATATTGTAGTCCAAGGCATCTGGAGAGTGCCAGAGTATCTACTCCTGCACCGTTTCCCCCCTAATGTGTGTGGGGTTTACCCCCCAAGCATTTTCTCTTCTACAACACAGACTCTCCTCTACACCAGTCCTCCTTAGAAAATAATAGCCGACTGGGAGGGAAATGGCCATAAATTTCCATTATTTATACAAGAAGATGGAGCGTGCTGCAGGCCCAAAAGCGTTCAGTAATGCTTTTTACATAGTGAAATAATAATATCCCTTTTGTGGCTGGAAGCCTCTTTGCTACAATCCAGAAAGCCCCCGGGGCCCTTTTGTCAGCTTCCTTTTCTTATGTATTTATTTTGTGTTAGAAAGTTCAGGATGACAAACTATGAAATATTCTGGATCCATCAGAAGTCCAAGGTACTTTCCCACTTGTCTGAGTTTTATGATTATAACAGTTCTTGGAAGGAAAGAAAGGAAGGAAGAAAAAATAGTGACCTGGGGAAACATTAACACCCCCTTCCTTAAAAAATAAAATGAAATAAAAACTAACCCCAATTCTTCCCCACCCCCAGCCTATAAGTTGCCTACAGAAAAGAGCAACCCAGCTTCAAGTTTCATTGTGATATCTGTATTATATCCCACATCTACCCACAACAAACCTCCACATACACTTATGCACCATTGTAATGGTCTCCACTTTCTCTGCAAAATCTCATTAATACTGTTTTATTTAGTATTTTATTTAGTCCTGGCTTCAGGACAGGCTTTGGGGTTGAGACTGCCATGGTTGCCTTGACTGACGATCTGCGTCTGGGCATCGACAGGGGTAGTGTGACCCTGTTGGTGCTCCTAGACCTCTCAGCAGCTTTTGATACAATAGATCACAGCATTCTTCTGGATCGCCTGAGGGAGTTAGGCATCGGAGGCACTGCTTTGCAGTGGTTCCGGTCCTTCCTCTCAGGCAGGACCCAGAGAGTGCTGCTCGGGGACAGTAGCTCCAGTAAAAGGGAGCTCACCTGTGGAGTACCACAGGGTGCTATTCTGTCCCCAATGTTATTTAACATCTACATGAAGCTGCTGGGTGAGATCATTCGGAGTTATGGAGCTGGGTGTTATCAGTACGCTGATGACACTCAGATCTATTTCTCCGTATCTCATTCGTCGGCCTCGAATTCTGATGGCATCTCTTCTCTCAATGAATGTCTTCGGGCAGTAATGGGCTGGATGAGGAAAAACAGATTGAGATTGAATCCAGACAAGACGGAGGTGCTCACGGTAGCGGCCCCGAAACCAAGAATTGGGTTGCAACCTCCAGTCCTGGATGGGGTCACACTCTCCTCCAGTGACTGTGTTCGCAGTCTGGGGGTGCTCCTTGACTCGTCGCTCCTGATGACAAATCAGGTAAATGCAACAATCAGGACCGCATGTTATCAGCTTCGGCTGATACGCCAGCTGCGCCCTTTTCTGGAAGTAAGGGATCTTGAGACCATTGTGCACGCACTGGTGACCTCACGTCTTGATTTCTGTAATGCACTCTACATGGGGCTACCCTTGTGCTTAGTTCGGAAATTACAGCTGATACAAAATATGGCAGCCAGGCTAGTTTCTGGGACATCTAGGAGGGACCACATTACTCCGGTTTTGAGGTCCCTCCACTGGCTGCCTATCAGCTTCCGGGCCCAGTACAAGGTGTTGGTTATCAACTTTAAAGCCCTAAATGGCTTGGGTCCAAGCTATTTCAGGGACCGCCTTCTCCCTTATAATCCTTCCCGTGCTCTCCGGTCCTCTGGAAGGAATTTATTGCAGCCACAAAGATCTAGGCTTGCAACCACCTCCCAGAGAGCTTTTTTGGCTGTCGCCCCCAAATTGTGGAACGGCCTGCCGGATGAGATCCGCCTATTGACATCGTTAGACAGCTTTAAAAAGGCTGTCAAGGTGGATCTCTTCAGGCAGGCTTTTCCGGAATAGCTAATCCCGGCCTCAGGAACTCCCTTTGGAAGTTGATTCTGGAGCTCCTAACTGATGCTGCTCGCTAGGAAGGTTTTTAACAACAATTGCATTATAATTTGTTTTTAATTTGTATTGATCTAATAATGTTTTAAGGGGGGGAAGGGATTTTGAGTTGTTTTATACTATGTACTATTTTACTGTTGTAAGCCACCCCGATTGTTCGTAGAGGGGCGGTATATAAATAAAATTTATTATTGTTATTATTATTATTATTAATCTATCAGTGGAGATCAGAATTTGGGAACAAAGAGGCAGAACAGAAGTGAGCTTCTCAGTACCATATAACAAATGTGGCTTTGTATAGCAGTAAGGCAACAGGCAACTTGCAGGCACATACCTCACATACGTGTCTTAGGTTTGTAATGTTAGACTAGTGTTAGCTTTCTAGACAAGGCAAATAAACCAGCCAGAAGGCTGGGAAGCTTTTAACCAGGGATCTATTTATGGCTCATACATACCTCCCAACATTTCATAGATGAAAATCAGGACATGTGTGGCCAACAAAATCAGAGTGTGGTCAAGATGGCAAAAGTTATTCATGAAGAAGAACACACAAACTAGGAGAGGCTGCAGCAGGTTGCTTTTGCCTGAGCCTACTGGGAAGGGGAAGATTCTGCCCCTGAATCTCCCTACCCTCTGCCAGAGTTGCCAGAGTGAAAACTGGAGATGGTTCCTGTACCTTTTAATCGTTTTGTAGAAGAGAGAATTTCAGCAGGTGTTGCTTGATAACTTGTGTTATAGGCAACATCTGCTGAAATTCCTCATTCTACACAACTGTTAATGGTACAGGAGCATCTCCAGTTTTCATTCTGGCAACCTACTGAGTTGCAAACTACAGTACTTTTGCACTTTCAACTCAGTTTGCAGCAACTTAAGTGAGCTGAGGACAAAGAAGGAAAATAGGAAAAGGAGATAAGAACTGGGACAGTTTAAAAGCAGCTGAAAAAGTGGGACAACAGAGGATTAGTTAGGACTGTCATTGCCAAGCTGGGACAGTTGGAAAGTATGCTAGCAAATACATTAAATTCTGTGTCTATGGCACAGGGAATCAAAGTTCCCAACAAGATATGTATGCTGGATTCGGTGATCTTTATAGTGTAAGCGCATTTGGCACCATCTTTTTTTCTTATTTTATATAATATTTTCCATATTTAGGCTGTTTTGCACAACTGTTTCTGCTTATTTTCTTTCTTTCTTTCTTTCTTTCTTTCTTTCTTTCTTTCTTTCTTTCTTTCCTTCCTTCCTTCCTTCCTTCCTTCCTTCCTTCCTTTCTTCTTTCTTTCTTTCTTTCTTTCCTTCCTTCCTTCCTTCCTTCCTTCCTTCCTTCCTTCCTTCCTTTCTTCTTTCTTTCTTTCTTTCTTTCTTTCTTTCTTTCTTTCTTTCTTTCTACACTGGTGCCCTACCTCAGGTTTTCAATCTAGAGTGAATATGGGACATATAAAGAATGAGGGACAGGGAAGGCAGAGGAAAAAGGAAGACTCCAGTTGCAATTCTTATAATGACCAACAGGGGTGGAAGCAGTTCACAAAGATGGCTGGAATGCCTTTTCTGGGATAGCCAAGTAAGGAATCACTCTCTGCTTCTCTTTTCTCCCTCTGCTCTTCAAGCTGGTCGAATCCTTCAAACCAGTGGTTCTCTAACTTTGGTCCTCCAGGTGTTTTGGACTTCACCTCCTAGAATCTCTGACCATTGGCTAAGCTGGTTGGGGCTTCTGGGAGTTGAAGTCCAAAACAACTGAAGGACTAAGGTTTGAGAACTACTGCTCTACATCCCTGAGAGTAGTTACAAGAAAGGATAAGGAACTCATGGGCACACATCTTTTATCACTAGCAATCATATTAAACCACCCCTTTGGTGCAGAATTTCAGAAGACGCATCTGTGGGCTCAGCTAGATGAGAGAATTAATTGCAGCACATAGTGAATTAACTCACCATCACAGCAGCATTCATTTGACTGTACGATATATTCACAAGATTGCTGGCATAGGAAGCTATCCATGTTTGACATTCATACGGAGCATGCTTGTGAGTAAAGATGGTGGCTGTGAGTGAATTACGTGCATTATTATTCCCCAAAAGCTCCCTTCATTTCCCTCCTCCCCCTGTTAAATCAGAGACACGAAAGAGTGATCTTCTGTTTAAAATCATTTTATTTTATTTTATTGCTCTGCTGCTCAAAAATAGTGCACGATTGCTTCCATGAAAATCAACAATGGTGGCTCTGGCCACTTTGTTGCCGGCAAGCCTTCCTCTTCCATATGTTCAACCAATCACATTTTGATTTCCAGGATGTGCCCTAATTTGAATTGGTTGTTCAAATAGGGTGGAATGTGCATTTCCATGTATTTTTAAAAAACTTTGCGATAAACAGTGAATGCTGTTATCGTGAAGTACATGGAATTTTTGGCCCCCCTCCTTTCGAATATGGCGAATCACTACAGGAGCTCATCTGGACAATAGGTATTCCCATTGCATTCTGAGAGGATTTTTTCCCAGTGTCTAGATAACACTTCACTTTCAGACACTTTTTTTCTAGCCACAAGGGCTAGCCACTTCTTTTTAAACAAAGGAGCTGAAGTTCTCAGGAAACGGAACTTTGCACCCAAGAAGACATTCTTGTCCTCCACCTCACGATTTCTCCCATGGAATCACAGTATTTATTTCTGTAGATCTGCTTTTGGATAGCGTCAGATCTAGCAAGGACTACACCCATCAGCTGCATCCCATTCCCCTGGGAGGCACATTGGCTGTTGCTGCTGATTCACCTGTGCATGGCATTTTCATATTCATTCTTGAGCATGCAGAGTACATTGTTTAGAAAGAAATGTGCTTGATGTGATATGGAAAGGAATGTGCCATTCACGCATTCAAGTCATTACTCAACACTGCAATCATCAAGAGAAGAGCACTCAGGTCACACCAAGGGGTGTGTCTGACACACTTGTGGAGCACCCTCTCTTTGCCATTAATAGCAGCAGAGCATTGCTGGTAGTCACAATGGCAGAGCTTGGAGAAGGAACTTTTTTGGACTGCAACTCCCAGAACATCTGGGAGTGAACAGTGGCAGAGTGTACCCCTGTCCTCTGTAGGAGGAGGTCTGCAATCTCCTATGGCTCCTTGGAGACCCATAGGGATGCCCCCTAAATGCTTAGCCCTCTCCCATTAAAACCAACAAGGCCTAAAAATGTTCAGCCTCTTCTGATTTGAGCTAACTGCCTAATGACAACAATGAGAATAACCACCACCATCACGGTCTCTTTAAAATGCTGGCAGGAAACAAGCAAAATAAATTGCAGTGTGAAGCCTGTTGGATATATAAGATTAGGTTTGGATGTGCCATTGAATGTCCCACTGGATACAAAACAAAGCAAGATGAAAGAGACTTTTCGCTTATTCCAGTAATCTATTAAAAGCTACTGACAAGGGCAGAACACAGTGTTATAGTTTGCTGGGTCTGGAACATGCTTTCTTCAGAGGTACATTTTGAGAAAGGAAGCCACAGAACTTGGAGAAAGGAAATCAGACTGTGCATTAGGGTTTGTGTAAAAAAAATAGTAATGCAAGGAACTGCAAGAGTATTTAGAAAACTATTACTTCTGTGACTTCAAAACCAATGGGCAGGCTGTTGCAAATAAAGGCAGGCCATCGTTCCTTGAGTTATGGTGGAAACAGTCTAAGTACAGCTTTGCTGATTTAACACAAGACCAGGGCTAGGCTGTCATGACTTGGTTTTTTAGAGTCAAGGGAACATTTTGTGGCTGGGTCACAGGACTGAGTCAAACCACAAGTCTGCCTGTTCAGCTCAGGTGGCAATGTGACCTAGACTGTCTGGAGGACTCTCCCCCTCCCCCATTCCAGGAAACCTCCATTCCAGAGCCTGGAAAAAACTACTTTTTAGACTGTAAATCCCAGAAACCTGCACCAGCATGGCCACCCACCCACCCTTCCTTCTCCCCTCTACTATATCTCTATCTAGCTGTCTCCAAAGTTTAAATGTCTAAGTACAGCTGCTAGTCCCAGCTAGAGCAGGTCCATTGCTATCATTTACATAAGTACTGGCTTGCCACTCAGCATTTCAATTAGTCAGTCTACTCTCTGGTTAGAACTAGTAATTGGATTTTGGTCATTGTTTCTAGGATACTTTTGAAATGCCACTCCCCGGTGATCAGCATGGAAATACTTTGAGTGTTACAAAGGTGGATTGTTTTTCTTGTTTTGCTCAGGAGGGTAGCTACGTTGGCCTCTTTAGGGTGGTGCCCCAGGACCATGAGCTAATGGGAACACCTGGCCCCATCTGCTCTGTTCTAGTCCCTCCCAGCCATAACTGCACCAGTGTTGGCCCACTTCCCCTAGGTTTTCCATTTTCTTCCAAGTGATCACACAGGACAATTTAGGGGAGTGATGAGAGAAGTTTCCTAAAACTGCAGGAGTGCTAAGACAGCACCAGCTCTTTCCGCCCAGCTCCTGCTCCCCAGATGGGTTCTTGCTCCTACTGTTGTGGACCCAGAGAAAGTAATTGGGAGGGGGGAATGGAAACCTAGGGCTTGTCTACATGGACAATATACTCCATCTTGCCCCCATCTTAGAGCTCTGCAGTCCTGATGACGCAGGGCTTTTGCCCCGTTCTGCCCTCAGGTAGTCCTCATGACCCCTGGTGCAAATATGTGGCTAAGATGGGGAAAGACGAGATAGGGCCTGATAAACCGTTATATTAAAATACCTGCTTTAATCCATTCCTGGGGGGAAGAAATGGATTGAGCCCTGTGAGACTGCAGGAGCCCGTACTGGCAAGCCAGCCCATCGCTGCAGCTTCCGGTCTGCCTCACTCTCTACAAAGCAGGAAGGAGTCCCACAGCTTGTGATCAAGGCTGGTCACATGCAGGGGGCCTTGGTCACATGTTGCGGGCCCGCTTCCTAGCTTCTGGGAAGGTGAGGGAGATGGGTATAGCGATGGGCCAGCATACCCATCTGGACTTTGTCCTATTTGGAGGTGGTAACAGGGGAGGAATGGGCCTGATTTGCAGGCAGCCGGCATATCCTCACTCTTGTAAATGATCCCCTAGGAAGATGTAGGGGAGGGGTGCTTTCAACTCCTTTTGTGATTCTTGCCCCTCAACCAGCTCTATGTGCCTTGAGAGCTGAGCATGCCTTCCATTCCCAATTTCTCTTTGGGCCACTGCTCTGGGCTCATTGTATTTCTTGGTGCAGTCCGTTTTGGGAAAGGATTTTACTGAAATCACTGAAATGAAGAATGATAGGAATACCTGCAGAACAAAGAGGGACCATGACTGCCAGTTGCCCCTCAGTCTCTGGAGAAACTAAATGATACTCCTGGTTTTGGTGTTAGGTGTGGTCTACCCAAGCCTTGGAGAAGGTGATGGACTCCAGTTCCCATCAGCATGCCTGGCTGATGACATGGGATGATTGGAGTTTAAGTACATCAATATCTGAAAAGCTCAGGTCCCCAGTCCTGGTCTACCCAAAATTAAACCCTTTCACAGTGCAATCATACACAGATTTATTTGGATACAACCCCCACTGTGTTCATTGATACTTGTCTGAAAAAAAATATCACTTTTCTAGGATGTAGAATCAGTCCCACTTTAGTTTATCATGTCCTAATCATGCGTAAATGTACTGAACTGAGCAATCGTATCCATATTTACTCATCCTGGGATTTCAATCCTGTGCATGCTTCCCTGAGAGCAAGCCTTGAGGTCAGTGGAACATACTCCCAAGTAAACATGCAAAGTATATGGCAGCTTTTCCTTGTAACCAAGCTCTGTTGTTAGATATGGACTAGACTTTGTTATCTATCTTTTTTGAAAAGTTGTCCTTTGACCCTAGTTGGGTTGACATCTCTCACCTGTTTCTTCCTCTGCTTCCAGCAATTACTCCCCCCAGATGAAATACATTCCAAGGGACATGGAGACACTAATGCCTAAAAATGCCTTGCTTCTACATAGCAATTTATGAACATGTGGATTTATTGGGTGATGAAATTTATAGCCAAAGCTATTAAAAAGTGAACTTCAAAGCTCTGTAGAGAGAGGGCTTAAATCTTCAGATCAGCAACAGAATCTCTGGTCAGGCTTCAGATTCCAGCAAATGATGACATATAGAATAATGAGCCGGCAGCAGGCCTGGTGTTTTTGACTCTCGACTGTGTCCAAAACCAAGATTTTGGAGAAAGCACAAGAGCCATTGTTTTTTGACGTGCAAATAAAAGAAGGCAATGCAAATTCAAACCTGACAAGCATTTTAGTAGGATATTTAAAGCCACCTAATTGTGTGTGGGATGGGGGCAAAAATATGAATAGCTGTTGGAGAAAAATGCTTTACATTTATATTTATATATTTTTACATAGGCACCAGTGTGGCGTAGTGGTTTGAGCATTGGATTACAACTCTGGAGACCAGGGTTTGAATTCCTGTTCAGCCATAGAAACCCACTGGGTGACCTTGGGCAAGTGACACACTCTTAG
Source organism: Gambelia wislizenii (assembly GCA_030847615.1). Classification (NCBI taxonomy): domain Eukaryota; kingdom Metazoa; phylum Chordata; class Lepidosauria; order Squamata; family Crotaphytidae; genus Gambelia; species Gambelia wislizenii. The sequence goes on along the minus strand of JAUMIR010000002.1, from coordinate 239,757,213 downwards.
CCTCAGAAAACCTTGTGATAGATTCGCCTTAGGGTCACCATAAGTAGCAAATGGCTTGAAGGCACAAAACAACCACAACCATGAGGAACAGTAACAGGACATTTTTAAGGAAACTTGCCCTATTCAGAATTACATCAGTAAGTTAGAGGAGACAGGAATGGTAGACAATTCACCTAAGAAAGTTCCTATAAGACTTCCGAGTTATCATTTACAAGCACCATGACTTGTTAATATTTATTAGCGGTGACTGCAGGGTTTATGCTCTGCTTGTCTCACACTCCTTTTCCATTGCCGAAAATTATGATCAGCAGAAGTAGAGCTGTGGCTGCATCTGTTTCAGAGCAGGAGTTTCTCCTTGTTCTAATTACAAAATTGTTTTTCAAAAGCAGACAAAGCACTGTAGCTTTCCCCAAGATGGTTGCTCCAGATGTGTTGGACTACAATTCCCAGCTTACCCCAAGAGGGTGACAGCACCAGTTTAGAGAAGCCTGATCTTAATGCATAAGATCTGGCTGGGTGGCAAAATTAAGGCATTTCTTCCTCAAATAAGAATTCTGGCCCCCACAATGATATTTTCCTTCAGTTCCCAAGTCTCTAGCATTGCAGAAATTTCAAAACATAGCTGAACATTTAGAAATACAGTTTAGGCATCCAAAGAAAATGGGGAGGCACTGTTACCTAGGAAATGCAAACACAGCAGCAAATAGAAGAGTTCCAGATGTGAACAATTTTCAGTGTCTCACTCTCTTAATGTGAGAAACGTGAGGACTGAAAGAAAATTTGGTGGGGAGCTCAATTCTTATTTGTCCTCATCCCCCCCCCCAATGCTACACACAGACATAATTGTAGCTAAAAAATCTACACCCCTAGTAAGATCCTCTGGGTGAATGGAAATGGTGGGCTGGTTAATAACTTTGAAGTGTGGTGGAGGTGCCAGAAAGCAAGGATTTATTGGAAGAATATATATGTCAAGATTAGTAAGATTTTGAAATTAAACTATGCCCTAGAACCCGAAACTTATCTACTGAATATGATTGGTAAGATTGGAGAAGGAAATACTGTTAGGCTAGATAGTAAAAAGAGGATACTCATGTATATGATCACTATGGTGAGGATATTGTATGCTAAAAATTGGAGACAAGAAAATATTCCAACAATGGAGGAATGGTATAGTAAATTGTACGATACGCTAGAAGCAGACAGGCTAACAGCCAGCTTAAAAGATAAGCTGTTGAACTTGGTGTTAAAAGAATGGGAACCGATGAAAATTTTTTGGAAGTAGAGATGGAATCCCCAATTAAGAGATGAAACCAGAAGGGACTGGAAATACTAAATAGTCTAAGATATACGCATATGTATATGGTATATGGTATGTGGTATGTGGTATGTGTATAAAGATGGTAATATTAATTAAGACCAGAGGCACTGAAAAATAAGACTGTTAAATGGAAAAAGGTTAATCAAAGAATAAGCAAATCCCAAATGAACCAAGGAGGAAGGACAACTACCAATGGGAAGAATGAGAAATAAGTATGTATATACAGTTGTCCCATCACATTCGCGAACTTGACATTCGCGGTTTCGGTTATTCGCGGTTTTGGGAGGGCCCCCCGGGCCCCCCCAAAACCGCGACATGGGGCCTCCAGAGGCCCCGTGAAAGACCTGGGGAGGGGTGGGGAGGCCTTCGCGGGACGCCCGGAGGCCCTCTGGAGGCCCCACGAAGGCCTGGGGAGGGAGGGAGGGAGGGCCGGGGAGGCCTCCGCGGGGCCTAGAAAGGCCCCGCGAAGGCCTGGGGAGGGTGGGAGGGAGAGCCGGTGAGGCCTCCGTGGGGCCTAGGAAGGCCCCGCGAAGGCCCGGGGAGGGTGGGAGGGAGGGCCGGTGAGGCCTCCGCGGGGCCTAGGAAGGCCCCGCGAAGGCCCGGGGAGGGTGGGAGGGAGGGCCGGTGAGGCCTCCGCGGGGCCTAGGAAGGCCCCGCGAAGGCCCGGGGAGGGTGGGAGGGAGGGCCGGTGAGGCCTCCGTGGGGCCTAGGAAGGCCCCGCGAAGGCCCGGGGAGGGTGGGAGGGAGGGCCGGTGAGGCCTCCGCGGGGCCTGGGAAGGCCCCGCGAAGGCCCGGGGAGGGTGGGAGGGAGAGCCGGTGAGGCCTCCGCGGGGCCTAGGAAGGCCCCGCGAAGGCCCGGGGAGGGTGGGAGGGAGGGCCGGTGAGGCCTCCGCGGGGCCTAGGAAGGCCCCGCGAAGGCCTGGGGAGGGAGGGGGAGGGGTGTAGTTATTCGCGGATTTTTCACATTCGCGGGGGTCCGCGGAACGGAACCCCCGCGAATGTGAAGGGACGACTGTATATGTGTAAGAATTAAATAGTCTATGTAGACAAATTCTCATTGCTGGTTATGGAAAATGTTTTGTATTAAATAATGATGGTTGCTAACAAAGAATCAATGTATGAAGAAATATGTGATGATGTAAGCTTTTTAACCAACAATAAATAATTAAAAAAAAACTTTGAAGTGTGAACCAGAAAATCCAAAGAAACATTTCTAAAGAAGACCTCAGTGCACAGGCAGGTTGCTAAGGGAGCAGGCTGTCTTTGGCCATCCTCAGCTTGTGCATATATAATTTTAAAACTAAGCATTTGTTTAGTTTAATGAAATATTTATAGCCTGCCTTTCCATGATATGCTCAAGGCAGCTTACATAATGTACATTCAAATCATATAACTATTTTTTTTTAAAAAAACAAACACCCTATAATACTGTAATAAAAATGTAACAGCAGTCAAAACTAAATTCCTACAGACAGTCTAAATCAACTGAAAGGTTTTTCTTCAAAGACAGACTCTGACCACACACCCAAAGACAGGCAATGACGTAGCCACATGGGCTCACCTGGAGTGGGGGAGCATTCCGCAGTCTTGATCAGAGTCTGTTGCTTTGTAGAACTAAATTCCCAGAGCCTCCCAGCCAGCATGGCCAGATTTTGGCCAGGTGTTAGCAAAGAAGTAACTTAATTCAAGCTTTGAACTAGAAGGGGAAAGTAAATAGCAGGTGAATTACATTGGTTCTTTCTGATTTTTCAGGTGTTTTCAGTCTCATCACGCACATTTGTCAGCTTGGAAAGAAAGAAAAGCAAGGAAAAACATGGTCGAGAGGTTTATAAAATTATGCATGTTGTGGAGAAAGAGGACAAGGAGTAGCTTTCCTCCTTCTCTGCTAATACCAGTTACTGGAGTCATTCACTGAAGCTAATGGTGGGACAGATTAAAGGTATCTCCACTCAGCAATCAGATACAATTTGTAGTAGCAAACTGCACATGGCCACCAACTTGGACCAGCTTTGGGCTGGGGGCCTTTGGACATGTACATGGAGGATAAGGCTAGCAAAAGGAACCAGCGTGACATAGTGGTTGAGTGTTGGACTATGATTCTTGTTACCCGAATTGTATGGGGTAAGGGGAGCCCACTAGTGTCCAAATCTTAATATGGGGAATATTAAATTATCTCAAAATGACAGCAAGAAGCCAGGTAATGGCAGGATCTTTTGACCTGTGTATATCGGTAATTGCTAAGAAGACTTCAAGCCAGAACATACAATGAAATGTTTTTTTTTATTGGAAATTAATCTTAACAGCATTCACTCTTATATTCAGGCTTCAACCAATCACACAAGGCTATCAAAGAAAGCAGGAAGTACTTGGACAGAGGAATAGAGTAAGGGGATTGTGGGTTATACTATACCAATCCTGGAGGGCTGAGATTGTGAAGCAATCTGGCAGAAGGGAGATCCCGAAGGCAGAATGGTAATACAGACTAATGTGGAGTCAGGGAGAAGAGGGTCTGTGCACATTTTGTTGGAGTTTTAGGGTAATATTTATATTTGATAATTCCCCTGAAGGGATGAGATTTAGAGTGGAATACAATGTCTGTTGGAGTTTTCCAGGCTAGCCAAAGGGTTCTTCAGATGTGTTAATGATAGTTAATGGATGATATATTTGGAACTGAGTAGGAACAGGCAACTTCTATTGTTAGGAGGGGTAGGGAGGAAAAAAACATTTTGCAACCATTGAGACATTTTGCAACCATTGAGGACTCTGCTACTTTTGAGTGGATTAGTGAATGACTCATCTCCAGGTGGTCTCAGGAAATAACTTGACCTAGATATAGTAATTTGGATGGCTCCTCCCTAGGTTATGCATAACTCCAGCCTTGGTATCTGGGGGTCCCTGGTTATTTGCCAATCACATGGAAGGCCACATCAAGTCAAATTATTAAATATGGCCAATTATGCAATATTCCAAGATGGGGACTGTCAGGGTAGGTAACACTCTGGAGACTAGGGTTTGAATCCCTTTCGGCCATGGAAACCCACTGGATGACCTTGGGCAGGTCACACTCTCTCAGACTCAGAGGAAGGCAATGACAAATCCCTTCTGAACAAATCTTGCCAAGAAAGCCCCTTGATTTAGGGTTGCTTTAAGTCAGAAACTATTTGAAGGCAGACAACAACAATAACAACAACAATGTTAACAAATGCTGCTAGTCATGATAACTATACATTCCCTCCAATACATTTGTGGCACTTGGGGAGTGTGGAGAGGCCAAACCTCACCAGGTGGGAAGTCAAAGGCTTTCACAGCTGGCATCCATAGGTTTTCCGTGGTTTTTTCCCAGGCTGTGAGGCCGTGTTCTGAAAGTTTATTTCTGATGTTTTGCCTGCATTTGTGGCTGGCATCTTCAGAGAATGGTTGGGTAGGAGTGTATGTGGGGGGTGTTATATACTGTGAGCCCCTGTTGCAGAGGATATATAAATTTGTGTATTTGAATGGCTAGTTTCTGGGTGGAGATATGCAAGGAGGATTCGTGTCTGTTTGGCTAATGGTCCATTGTCCATTAACCAAACAATGGACAAATGGACAATGGACCTTTAGCCAAACAGACACTAATCCTCCTTGTATATCTCCACCCAGAAACTAGCCATTCAATACAGAAATTTACATATCCTCCCCAACAGGGGTTCACAACATATAAACTCCACACACACTCCTACCCAGCCATTCTTTGAAGATGCCAGCCGCAGATGCAGGCAAAACGTCAGAAAGAAACTCTTCCAGAATACGGCCTCACAGCCCGGAAAAAAACTACAGAAAACTCACCAGGTGACACAATCAGGAAGGAGGGGTGACACCAGCCCTAGCGGCGCTACAGCTTCTGTATATCATCACAGGTTGTGTGCCTCTCAATATCAACTGCTGGGAAACACAACTGGGAAGCTGCTATTGCCAACATGTTCTGTTTTGGGGCTTATAGGTATCTGATTACCCCCTTTGGGAAACAGAATCCTGCACTCAATAAGGCTTTGTTCCAGAGCCTGCAAAAAAAGTTACTTTTTGCACTACAATGTTTAGAATCTCACAGCCATCTGGGGCCTAGCTGCCTGAAGACTTCTGGAAATTTCCAAAAAAAGCATCCCTCCCTCTCCCACCTGAACTCTCTGCTTTGCTAGCATGACTCTTCTTATGTTCCGGATTCTTCTCTTCGGGATAAGTTTTGGTCCACCCTGGCCTCACATCGGGAGGCATGGAGACACACTATCCACAATGCTGCAGCCTTATTGGAGAACTCACGCCGAACAAATCTTGAAGAGAAACGACAACACAGAAAGAATCACAACCCAGAAACATCACCCAAGGAAACCTTCTGCTGTGCTTTCTGCAACCGGACTTGTTTATCTCAGATTGGCCTTTTTAGTCATCAGCACACTTGCAGAAAGCGCGGGATGAGTCCTTCCTGAATCTTTGTTTGCGAAGAAAAGCCAGAGAGACTGTGCCCTAACGGTTGTGGGATCCAGAAGGTGGTGTTGAAGAGCTGTTGCTCTACCCCATGGCCTTTTATTTGTGGGGTGCAACAAAGGAACCACATGGCCCAGCATCTTTTAAAAATGTCTTTGGGATAAGCTTGTCTGGATATTTGAGCTGAGGCAGCATCTCATCAGGATTGCTGATACCACAGTTCAGCTCCATCTCCTGTTATCATCTGCTCCCAGAGAGGTGGGAGTCTGGGAGAGTCTCCTCTCCCAAGGGATGCTCAGGCTTATTTTATTATTATTATTTAGTTATTTATACCCCGCTCTTCAGCCACAAGGCTATCAGAGCGGCTTACAATTTGTTTTTTTTTTAAGCAATAGCTATTTACACATCTACACTGCATTAAACAGTTTCCAATGTGTGTTAGCTAATTGCCCCCACAAGCTGGGTACTCAATTTACCGACCTTCGAAAGGATGGAAGGCTGAGTGAACCTTGGAGCCCGCTGGAATCGAACTTGCAACATGGTGGCTTGCAGTACTGGCATTTAACCACTGCGCCACCAGGGCTCCATCCTGCATAAGCTTTCAAGAGGCAGTCAAAACTCGATACTTCGTTTGGCCTTTGGTTTTTGAAAATCTCTTTTAAACAGTATAATGTATTTTATATTTTAAAATACATAATGTATTTTATATCTTAAACAGTACTATGTATTTTATATTTATTTATAGTTTTATTGTAAATTGATTTAGTCGGTGTGGTGGACAGAAAAACAATAATAATTAAAAGCAGGTAAATTTTCATAATATTTATGATGATAAGGACAGAGGAAGTGAACACCTTGATTTGAATTAGTAAATACTGTACAGAGATTGTCTTACTGATTCATTTTGAGCACACAACTTTAGTTTCTGTACACTTTTGGATTTTGTGTGTATAGATTTCTGGGCACATACACACAGAGTATGGGTTGAGTCTCCCTTATGTTGAATTCTGAAATCCAAAATATTCCAAAATCCAAAATTGTCCACATGAGTGGCTGAGATAATGACACCTCTGCTTTCTGATGGTTCAGTGTACACTAACTTCATTTCATGCACAAAATTATTAAAAATATTGTGTATAAAATTACCTTGAGGCTATGCCTATAAGGTGTATATGAAACATAAACAAATTTCATGTTTAGACTTGGGTCCCATCTTCAAGATATCTCATTATGTACGTAAGAGGGGCACTCCAAAAAAGCGATACAAGCATTCCTTGAAACAACATCTCAGGCTCCGCCAAATTGATCACCAACAATGGTCCACCCTGGCCTCACATCGGGAGGCATGGAGACGCACTATCCACAATGCTGCAGCCTTATTTGAGAATCACAACCGGGAAACATCACCCAAGGAGACCTTCTGCTGTGCTTTCTGCAACCGGACTTGTTTATCTCAGATCAGCGTGCTTCCAAAAAACAGGATGAGTTAAAAGCCAGAGAGAGGGGATTCGAAAATCTGAAATATTCAGTCAATCAATCAATTTATTCATACAGTCCATAGACCCATCAAATAACAGACATGATGTACATTAATTGATGAAAGCATAATACAAACCAATAAAATTAGGATACTTATTGATAGACTTTTTTTGGAGCTCATCCAACTTATTCAACTATTAACTTCCCTCTCACTGGTCTTAATGACCACAGATAAGAACTTAGCAACTGACAAGGTAATATTAGGACATTTATCCTCTAATAAGAATTTGACATAGAACCTCTCCAAATGGCCAGGTAGATGGCATAGCAAGGGAGAAATCAGTTGTTTACGACTCTGAGAATGAAGGACACGGGATAGTAGGATATGAGACATGGTTTCCATCTCCTGCAACCCACATGGACAGAGCCTTGATGCAAATGGCAGCCCCGCATATCTACCATACAACATTGCTGAAGGAAAAACATTACATCTGGCTTTCATAAATAATATGCAATAGATTGACACAGTCAAGTTCTTTATGTATAATCAGACAGAGCAAATGAACCTGAATATAGTATATGCAATGCACTAGGTGAGCATGACAGAAAGGATTTAGCCCGCAAATTGCAAAAGGTAATGTCCTGAAGTCTTTGTTTAACCATTTTCAAGGCTGTGTCATAACCCAGGTTTAGAAGGAAGGATGGTGAAAGCCCAATTGCGGTTGCTTCTTGGGCAATATACTCGGACCATCTGCTTTCATAAGTGTCTGTTGTAAGATGGTTAAGTAGATCCTTATCATGCTTGAAGAGTATGACTATAAGCCAAAGTTTCATGACTCTGCCACGCCCTCAAAGAAGGAGGGCTCCCCCCCCCCCGTTTCAAGCATTAAAACTGAGTTAGCAACACATCTTGGCATCTGAAGGAGGGCCCTTAAAAATCTGGCATAAAAATTATCTAGCTCAGAATTAAACCCCTCAATCCAAATTGCAGCTGCAAATAGCAATTTAGCCATAATCTTAGCATTGTAGACCTTAATAGCAACAGGTACATCATGATTCCCCTTGGTGTGAAAATTTTTTAAGATGGCTGAGTGGCAACCTAGGGCTTTGCTGATTGCTGCTGATCTTTGAAAGGACCATAAGGTTTTATGATGAAAAACAAGCCCAAGGTATTGAAAGCTTCTGACCTGTTCCAGGGGACAGCCATTTAAAACTCCAGCTAGATGTTGTAAATTTCCTTTCAAAAACAAGAATTTTAAATATTCCAAAATCAGTAACTTTTTTGAGTGCCAGCATGACAAGGCATTTTATATTTTATGTGTTTTCTGCCACATTTCCAAACGTTGTTTCATGAACAAAATTATTAAAAATATTGTGTATAAAATTACCTTCAGGCTATATGTATAAGATGGATAGGAAACATAAATGAATTTTATATTTAGACTTCCAAGATACCACATTATATATATGTAATCTGAAATATTCCAAAATTTAAAAAACCTCTAGTCCCAAAGGTGGAGTTACAGTCAGCTATCAGGATTCCACCTCCCTTTACCAGGTGCCCCATCTCACAGTCTGCTGGGTTTGAATGTGTCTACGTACTCAAAAGTGGGTGGCCAGGACAGAATAGGGATTCTGTTGGTGTACCACCTTTCCCTTCTGCAGGAAATCTGGTTGGCCCCCTCCCTGCTCTCTTTCCGCCAGCAGGTGAAGACATTTTTTATTCAGGCAGGCCTTTGAATTTTAATTATGGAGCAGTAGTATGTGTGTGCATAAAGTGGTGTGCTATATTTTTTCCATCTTTTATTGTAATTATGTTTTAAAGATGTTTTACATATTTTTAATCATGTTTTTAAAATAATGTTGTTATCTAATTCTTTTTTAACTTTTGTAAATTAATGTTTCAGCTTGATCTTTTTAAATTATTGTAAGCTGCCCTGAATCCCATCTTGAGAGAAAGGCAGGATATAAATTCAACAAACAAACAAATATTGCTTGGAAACTAGGAATGACAGGTAATGAAACTTAACACATCAGCCCTCTGAACAAGGTGATGAGAGGATTTTCCCTTCCTTTCATTGTTTTCCCCTTCCTTCCTTCCTTCCTTCCTTCCTTCCTTCCTTCCTTCCTTCCTTTGTTCAGCAAGGAGAGCAGAGATATGGTGATTTTTATGAACATTGTGCTGTAGGAACAGCTAGTGAAGCATTTCAAAATATAATTAGAAATCTAAATATGACACCGCTGTTACAGTTGGAGACCTCACTCCATAAAACATTGAGGCTGTGATTTGTGCGAGCTGGCCTGTGTGTGTCATGTCCCACTGTATCTGTGCCTGTGTATGTTCACACTATATGTGTCCCAGCTGATGCAAGAGCATGATTGCTTAAAGATTGCCCGCGTGCTTTCAATTACCTCCTATTAATGTATTTACTCTTTGTATCTTTCACCAAGCTAAGGGCTTGGTTTATTTATCTGTTTGTTTGTTTGTTAGTTTGCTGGTACTCCTGCGGCAGCTTTGCCAGGGATGGTTTGAGTTTAGTAAATGGCACATATTTCAATATTAAAGCCGCCTGCGATCATCACAAGCATGAAGGATGCCTCAAATAAACTCTTGCTCCACATGCAGCCATTCCTGTCTGCAATCCAGGCAGTATATCTCCTGTATTTTAATTAAGTGGGTGTTCTCTCTCACTGTGCATCGTACATTACCGACGGTCATCTCATATGTCACGAGAACTCAGCCATTCCTGAAAGAGACTAAATCCAACTAATAAGCTGGTGCCAAGAAGAACAAAATATCCTCTTCCTTTGAAGGGCTGGAGTGGTCATGATGGGTGCTTTTTGGCCAATGTAATGCCATATTGCCTCTTCTCCTGAACCCTATACATTCAAGGCCTGATCCACGTTAGGACTTTATCAGACACAAAACACACTGACATTCCTGTCCCACTATTAGCAAACCTATTCCTGTCCCAGCACAATAACCCAAAATATCAGACTTACCTCTGGCAGTGCTAAAAAGCAGCCCAGGCATGAACAGATCACTAATGGAGGTCCGTTCATTTCCTGGTTAGAGATCTTCCTGATTCTCGCAAGAAGACGCAAGTGTAGCAAATTCAAAAAATAAAGAAAAATAAAAACAGAAAAAGTTTACACAAGCACAGAAACACACCTTAAAAAGTACAAGTAACCCAGGGAGGTTAACAAAAAGAGTGTCACCTTCCTGATTTTCGTGATCTCACCAGGAAGTGTTCTGGCTGGACTGGCCATTGATGCTGCATTCACATGAGTACAAGCGTGAGGTTTCACATGTCGGCAATACTGGCACTAAAGTGCCACCAGGGATCAATTGACAGCTTGAGCCGTCAATAAAAAAGTACAGGTTTTGGCAGGTACATAAACATGAAAGGGTGACATCGTCTGGTTTGTGCGCCCTTTTGCATTTATGTGGTGTCGTTATGATGCCATATTTGGTGCGTCTGATAATGTCTTTAGTGGCAACCACAAGACCCTCTCATGGAGGGAATTGCTAAAGGGGCATAAGAGAGAACATGGCTCCTCCTACCAGTATTATTATTATTATTCATTTATATCCCGCCTTTCTCCCAATAATGGGACTCAAGGTGGCTAACAACATTTTAAAAACAAAACAAATTTTAAAAACTATACAAAAACATTGATATATATATATATATATATAATGTTAATTAAAAACAATTAAACAACTGAAAAACATTAAAACATTATACATGAAAAACATTACAATTCATTCAAAGATTTTACAAAGCACATAACTTCATTGCACATCATTAAAAGCCCACCCCCATTCAATTTCTAAAAACTTGGTGGCACAAACATGTTTTAAGTTGCCCAGGGAAGGTGAGCAAGGAGGGAGTTCCAAACTCTGGGAGAAGCCACTGAGAAAGGCCCTTCTCTCTGTCCCACCACCTTCTTAGGCTCCTTGGGTGGGAACAAGGGAGAGGGCCTTCTTGGTGGTTGCTCCCAGACTTTGGAACTCCCTCCTTTGGGAGGCCAGGGTGGCTCCCTCCTTGCTCTTCTTCCACCAACTAGTCAAAACATTCCTACATCATCAGGCTTTTAGAGACTGAGTGGTAATGGGCTTTCAATGGTGTGCTGTGTTGTTTTAGGGTTTATATATAGTCTTTCAGTGAATTTTAACGATTTTAAACTTAACCTTAAAATTGTCTTTAAAATAACATCTATATTTATACTTTTGATTGATGTTTTTGTATAGTTTTTAATCGGTATTGTTTTTAATATGTTGAAAGCTGCTTTGAGCCCTGTTGTTGGGAGAAAGGCAAGACATCAATGAATAGAATAAAATAAAAGGAACAATAGTTGTCCAGTAGAGGAATGGCTATAGTCAGAGGTGGGGAATGTGCAGAAAGTCCAGCTGTAGCAACTCATCAAGGCCATTTCTGTGGGCAGCCCTCTCCCCTCCAAAATAGTTCCATTTTCTGCTCCTGAAAGTCTCTGTGCCTGGTAGTTTTACATTAAAAGGGGGCTCAAAGACCACCCCCAAAGAAATTGGATTTTCAGCCACTTCTGGTTTTGATTTTTGTGGCTGTTTCACATGTGTGGAGCCAGTGCAGCCTGCAGTAGCTCCTGTTCTGTGTGTGTTTAAATTGGCCCTTTTGAAATCCACCCTGCCCCCCAATTTAACACATCCATCCAACATTTATCCATTGTCCAGTAACATAATATCCTTCTTGAGCATGGAAGTAACATGGTTCAGCACATAACTGTACATGTTGCCCTTTAAATACCAGCTTGACCCCTCCACCCATTTTCAAAGGGAGTCAGAAAATATATAAAACACCCAGTGGAGTGATACCCCCCTTGAGGATAATTGGACTTGGTGTTCTATGTTTACTTTGTTTTCCATTTTCATTTCAAACATGACTCAGAGGACTTTATCAGACCACCCTCCAGAAACATTCTTTTTCAGGCATCTATAGATATAATTCTCTTGGGTACGTTGCTGTTTTCAGTGTGCTGATTGGCTACTTAGGTGTCAGGATGTGCCTCTCCTCGCAGGACTAGGCCCATGGCTGCAGCAGCCGGCACAGCCTGTTTGCAGACTCAGGCCCTGGCTGTGGGAGTCTTGGAAGAAGGGACCAAGCTATCAGACACAGCCGGCTGCAATCATGCAGCACGCCTAAAGCAGCCCTGGGGGTTGCTAATTAAGAGTGGCATTTGGCCCTCAGTCTTAGTCACCACAACATGGTCTTCTGTGCTTTCTGTAGATGTTCCTTGTTTTGGGAGCCTTGTTTTTTTTTTTTCTTAATCCTTTTTATTAACTTTACACAATGTTTTTACAATGTCTTAAAACGAGTCAAAGCAAATGTCAAGCATCGTCTTACAGCCAATTTTACCATTTTTACATCTTTCCAACATCCATACCCACAAAGACAATTTATCTCTATTCTTTTTTTTTTAACAATCAATTTTCTTTCAAATTAAAATTCTCTATTTTTACTCCTTTCAGTATCTCTTCCTTTCTTTTCTCCATTCATCCTCTTCACTTATTACTTTCATTCTTTCAAGCCCACTCATTTGTTGTTTCCCATTAATATTAACCTATCTCTTCATTTTCAACTATTACGTTGTCTTTCTAAAGTGAATCTTCTTTGAATCAACCTCCTCTTTTTTTCTTTTTAGCTAAGTTATAACAGGTATTAACTTATTTGTTTTTTAAATAAGTAATCCCCCTTCTATCCATTTACCCCAAATTTCCTGTAAATATGACTTTGTTTCTTTCCAATCTGCTTCAAAATTCTCTAAATTATTTTCTTTTATAACTTGGGTAATTTTATCTAAATAAATCAGTTCCACTACCTTGAGGTACCATTCGTCTATCGAAGGTATACTTTCTTTTTTCCAATGTCTTGCAAAGATTATTCTAGCCGCTAAGATTAAATTGAATAGTATTCTGTACTGGGGTTTAGTGACATCCTCATCTAGAATGCATAGTAAATAATATTCTGGACGCATCTGTAATTGGACTTTTAGAATTTTCTCGATTTCTTTATGTATTTTAGACCAATATTTGTTTGTTACTTTACATGACCACCAACAGTGATAGAAGGTACCGACCTCTTCTTTGCATTTCCAACATTTATTTTCACTATGTTTATATATACGTGCTATCTTATCAGGTGTTAAATACCACCTGTAGATCATCTTCCAACAATTTTCTTTCAAATCTTGTGAGGCAGTCAATTTCATTGTTTTGTTCCACAATTTTTCCCATTCTTCCAACATTATTGGACGTTTAATATTTTGTGCCCATTTTATCATGGGTTCCTTGATTATTTCCTCCTCACAATCCCATTCTAGTAGTTCTTTATGGATTCTAGACAAATCTTTCTGCCTTTCCGAGGTCAGTATTTCTTCCATCATTGAGTTCTTATTTTTAATACCATATAATTTAATATCTAGTTTTAATTTTTCCCATATCTGTCTATATAACCACCAATGACAAATTATGCCTTGTTCTTTTAATTGATCTTGGGTTTTTATTATTAATTGATTTTTATTCCAATCTATAAGGTCTTGATATTTTAGCCATTTCACACCTGGGATCTTTTCTCTTCTATAAAAAGCTTCCTGCGGCGATATCCATTTCGGGGTGTTGGTCACTATTCTAGCCTTGTATTTTTTCCATATCCTCAATAGGGGTCTTCTTATATAGTGGTCATTTATCTCGTTATTAACTATGTCCTTATTAAACCACAAATAGGCATGCCACCCGTATCTTAAATCTTCTCCTTCCATTGCTAATATGTCCTCCTTATCCAGTTTTATCCAACTTTTAATCCATTCTAAACAACAAGCATGGAAGTATAATTTAAGGTTAGGTAATCCTAAACCTCCTCTGCTTTTTACATCTTGTAAATTCTTTAATTTTATTCTTGGTTTCTTCCCTTGCCATATAAACCTAGTTATATCTTTTTGCCATTCATATATAATATTGTCATTGTTAATAATGGGGATTGTCTGGAAGAAAAAGAGCACTTTCGGAAGTACGTCCATCTTTATTGTAGCTATTCTCCCTAAGAGAGTTAATTTCAATCTTGACCATTTCAACAGATCTTCCTTAATGTTTTTCCATAATTTCTGGTAGTTGTTTCTCATTAAATCACTATTATTTTTTGTGATGGAAATTCCCAAATATTTTATTTTCTTTTCCCAATTAAATCCCGATGTTTCTATAATCTGATCCTTTTCTGTTTTTGTTAAATTGAAAGCTAGCATCGCTGTTTTATTCTTATTTATTTTCAACCCTGAAATCATTGCAAATTCATTCAGTAATTTGACCATTTCCAAAATATTTTCTACCGGGTTATCCACAATTAACATCACATCATCTGCATATGCTCTTATTTTAATGTCCCTTCCCTTGATTTTTATTCCTTTAATTTGTGAATTTTTAATGTTATTGATCAGTAATTCCATCACCAAAATAAATAATAGCGGAGAAATCGGACAACCTTGTCTAGTACCCCTTGATATGTCAATTTTTCTAGTATTTTCTCCATTAATGATTATCGTGGCATTTTGAGTTGAATATATGGCTTTAATCCACTTTATAAATTCCATTCCACAATTTATTTTTTCTAAGGTCTTAATTATCAGTAGCCAACACACGCTATCAAAAGCTTTCTCGATATCTAAAAATATCATTGCCGCCTTTTTGTCAGGATGTTTTCTATAATATTCTATGGCATTCAGTAATGTCCTGGTGTTCTCTTTGATATGTCTATTTGGAAGGAAACCATTCTGTTCTTCCTTTATCCAACCTGTTAAGACAGATTTTAATCTATGTGCTAATATATCTGTAAATATTTTATAATCTTGATTTAACAAAGATATAGGTCTGTAATTAACTACATCATTAGGGTCTCTTCCTTCCTTATGTATTAAGCTAATTTGAGCTTGTTTCCAAGATGTTGGCATGCCTTTGTCTTTTATCTTATTTAATAACATTTGAAATGGGATGATTATTTGATGCTCTAAGGCTTTATAATAAACCATAGATAATCCGTCTGGTCCAGGAGTTTTGCCTAATTTCCCTCTTTTTATGGCCAAAGCAATCTCTTCTATCGTTATTGGTTCATTTAATTTTTCTCTTTGATCTTCAGCAATTGTCAATAATCCATTTTTATTTAAGAATTCCTCTATTTTTACCTCTGAGATTGTTTTCCCTTGAAATAACTGTGTGTAATATTCAACGAAAGCGTTTTTAATTGATTTCTGATCATATTTTAATTTTCCTTTAATTTTTATTCCCTGAATTGCATTTCTTTCACGTTTTCGTCTAATTTGGTGCGCTAACAGTTTTCCGGGTTTATTAGCATACTCAAAGTATTTTTGTTTATTTGTTCTTAATTTTTCTCCTAAATCTTCCGCCAATATGATGTCCAGCTGTTTTTGTAATATCTTTATCTCTTCTGTTTTGGGGGCCTTGTTTTGAGGATGGGGCCTTGGGCCTTCTACACAATCTGTAGCTGCACCTTGGACCTTCTGTGCTATCTGTAGCTGTTCTTTGCTCTTGGGTCTTGGATATCTGGTATATGCTCTGACCTTGGATTGTTTTTGGACTTTTGCTTATCTTTGACCATGTTTGCACTTTGGACTCTGCCTTTTCTGTTCCTGACCTGGCCCCCAGGTCTCTGCTCCTAAAACCTACTGCCCATCCCCTGGACCCTGACAGTAGGAAACTTCCCAACCTAGCAAAGCTTCCCATTGGGCAGCCAGTCAACACACCAGGGGAGGAAACATGTAGAAAGCTTCAAGTCTTTTCTAAACATGGTGGTGGAGGGGCTCTCATGTCCTGACACATGGGGTGTATGTCTGTGTGTGGGGTGGGGGTGTAGTGTGTGTGGGGTGTAGCATGGGGGTGTCTGTGTGTATGTGCGGTTGCATGATGATAGCGGAGGGGCTCTCGTGTCCTGGCATGTGTGGTGTATGTGTAGTGTGGTGTGTGTGTACATGTGGTTCCATGGTGGTGGAGGGGCTCTTGTGTCCTGGTGTGTGTCTATGTGATGTGAGCGTGGCAAATTAAAAAAATAAAGCAAAATTAAGACATAAAACGTTAACACAAGCACAGAAACACACTTTAAAAGTTCAAAGTACACTGGGGGGGGGCATAAAAGGACCGTATGGTACCTGGCTGTCACAATCTCACCCGGAAGTATTCTGTCATTGACGCTGTATTCACGTGAGCACAATGGCGCGAAGTTTCAAATGCTGGCAATGCTGACAAAAAAGCACCACAGGAGATCTATTGACGGCTTGGCCCACCAATAAAAACGAACAGCTCATTTACATTATGTCATCCTTTTGTGATCATGTAATCTGATACGTGAGGCCTTTTGCATTCATTAGGCGTTGTTATGACACCATATTTGCTTGGTCTGATAAAGTCCTCTGCACTTGTTTTATTGGGAGCAGAGAGGGAAAGATACAAAACAAGTTGGCATGTGATAGGTGAAAACAAAGCCTGGCAAACTTTGTGCTTTAAAGGACACAATCTTTCGTGGGAATGCTTTCTGGGTAAGCCTTGCTGAAGTGAATAGAAGCTGAGCAGCAGCACCTCCCATGCACTTTCTTGGAGTCTAGGCAGAGAAAGGGCCCATATATTATGCCTAAACTCATAACAGTAGTCTGAAATGTAACACATTAATCAGTCTTCATCTCTTTTACGAGGAGATTGTGCAGGCCTAAATATTTGATAGCGAGTCCCTATTTGCTCTAATGGTTACGCTCCTAACTCCTTCCAGCTGACTAACATGGCAGCTGAGTGAGAAAACTTTGTATTTCCTTTTCCGTGTACGAGTCATAAGCTGAAAAATTATGACGTTTAAGATCCACTCTGAAAAGGGGAAGCAATCTGGAGCAGTGTATTCACAGCTGGCTTCTCATTGCTGGGCCTCTTATTGAAAGAAGGCAATGTGGCTTTTCTTTATTTCCTTTTCCCTCCACCTCCCAGCTTCTCTCAATGAGGAAATGTTTCCTCATCACCAGACAGCGGATGGACAAAATGGAGCAGTTAGCTAATACTTTTCTGTCAAAGTAATAAGTGTCCCCCAGGAATAATGTATTAACACCTCCAAGAAATTGGCTCTGGGAATCATAAAGAAGCTGTCAAAAGTTTCATCCACCGCCCAAATTTCACTCACATTTCATATTCATTACAAAGATGGAGCACAAAGGGTCTCCAAATTGCTTTGCAGGGAGCTATTGGGAGCCAGATTCAATAAGGTGGTGCACAAACAGCCTCGAAGAAAATAAAATATTATTCACCCACAGAAGTCCTGAAAGAGTGGTGGCACTTAGGTGCCTTTGCTATAACAAATGTCTCTCTTCTCAACCAGTCACTAATGCAAAAGGCAGAGTCACCTGGAAGTTGCAGAGGACACCCAAGGTCTGGGGCAGAACTTTGTGGAAAGGTCAATGTAGGACTGCTATCCTCCACCCAAACCCATGGCAAATTCAACCTGCTCCACCCCTATAGTGTTTTGCCCATCTGGCTCATGTGGCTTCTCCACACCCAGCTCCGTATCAGTGGCTTCTTCTGGCAGGAGAAATGTTAAGAAATGTCATGTGCCAAACTGGCCAGACCGAAGTGTGAACTGAACATCTATCTGACCACACACATACACACTGGCAGATGTGGTTGAGGTTCAGTGGTAGAGCACATGCTTTACATGCTGAAGGTCTCAGGTCCAACCTTGGCCCTCCTTTGTACTGGACAATTATAGTGCTATGATTGTGCATTAACTGCCATGGCTGCCTCCAATGAAATCCTGGGATTGGCAGTTTAGGGAGGGGCCTTTTGAATTCTCAGCCAGAGAGCTCCTTTGATACCTTTGACCAAACTAAAAATCTCAGGATCCCATTGGAGGTAGCCATGGCAGTTAGAGTAGAATCATAGCATTATAACTGTATAGTGTAAAAGGACATTTTCAAGTGTCTCCAGGTGGGACTGAGAAAGAATCCTGCCTAAAACCCCTGAGAAACACAGCCAGCCAGAGTAGACAGTATTGATTTCGGTGGACCAATGATTTGACTCCATTTAAGGTAGCTTCATCTGTCCTGTGCAAATACAGGTAGAAGGGAGAATCTGTGTGACTTCCAGTGCTTCCCTTCTGCAAAAGTTGAAGTACAGTAATTTAAAACAAGCTTCATTTTTTAAAAAGAGCCCATTCCTTTTTTGGCTTGCCATTTTTTCTGTGGGTTGGCACAGTGCACAGCCACACAGCCATTCCTATGCAAATGCATCATAGCAGTAGCATGGTTCCAATGGGCCATGTCCCCTATTTGCATGGGAATGGCAGCGGGGCTGCTAGGCTGAGCAATAAATTGTTGTTTACAGTGATCATTTGACTTTGTTTTTCAGTGTGTGTGTGTGTGTGGTGGGGAACCCTTGTGATCTCATAGCAATTTAAGTAGCAGAGGTTTGTCCCATGCAGCAGATGGCAGCAAGATAGGGGTATAGAAAGGCCCACACTCCGAAGTTAGCCTTGCTGCCTTTCAGTGCCAATGGGCATGCTCTGTCTTCATCAGTGTGGACGAAAGATAAAACTGCCCATCAATTGGCTATCATACATGGAACAGATATATATGTGCCATCTTGTTCTTTGCCTGAAGCAACAAAAAGACTTCACCCTCCACAAACATTCATCCCTTTGGAGGTATCTCATGTTCCTCAGCAAATGCAGAAATTCCAAAGGAGCCAATATTTACATCAGGAACATATGTTTTGGGGAAAGGAAAAAGACACATTTGTGACAGCATCCTCTCAATGACTATCATGTGTATTACTTTTGCTCTCAGAAAGACAAAAAGGGGAAAGATTTATATATTTACTTACTTACTTACTTACTTGCCTTTCTCCCACTATAGGATTCAAGGCAATGTTTTAAAAATTCAATACAACTTAAAAAAAAAACATAGTACAAAAGTTAAAGCACAATTAAACTAGACTTCTATTTAAACAAAACAAAACAAACCACAAGTTATTAATACACGTTTTAGAGATATCTGGAGCAAGTTTTTAGAATTTGTATTAACAAAGGGGAGAGGGAACAAACCAATGTTGGAGACAATGGAATTTTGGAATGAGGGATGAATGTAAAGTGGAGGTCTCAGGGTGGAGGGAATCACATATATATTAATAATTAATATTTGTTGTATTGTTATATTAAGAATGGGAATTGTGAAGTGTTATGGTAGTATTTATAATTTGTATGTTTAAATTAAAAAAAAGAAACAACATATAACAAAAAAACAAAACAAACCACAAGTTAAACATACAGGTTAAAAGTAGTTTTAAAAAGACATGGCACATAATAAAATAGAAACACTACACCACCCATTAAAAGCTTTCTCTGCTGCACACACTAAAAACCAAAATCTTCTTTAAATATAACAATCTTTCCCTGCTGACAGAAAGACAGCAGGGAGAGGACCTACTGGACCTCCCGGGGAAGGGAGTATTACAACTTGGGAGCAGCCACTGAAAAGGTTCTTTCTTGGGTCCTTGCCCAGATATGCCTGGGATGCTGATGGGACTGAGAAAAAGCCTTCCCTTTCAGAACTTAGAGCTCTGGCAGGCTCATATAGGGAGATACAGTTTTTCAAATAGTCTAAATCTAAAACGTACAGGGCTTTAAAAGTCATAACCAGCACTTTGAATTCTTCCTGGAAATGGATTGATAGCCAGTGGAGCTCTTCCAGCAAGGGAGTTATAAGGTCCCTATAACCTGCCCCAGTCAGCAACCTGGCTGCAACATTTTGGACCTGCTGAAGTTTCCGAACAGTTTCCAAAGGCAGACCCATGTAGAATGCATTTAGGTACTCCAAATGGAATATAATCAAGGCATGTGTCACCATAGCCAGATCTGATGTCTCAAGGAATGGGCACAGCTGGTGCACCAATTTTAGCTGTGCAAATGCACTCCTGGCCACCACTGAAATCTGGGCATCCAGACTCAGATCTGAAACCAGGAGTATGCCCAAGCTGCAAACCTGAGATTTCAGGGGAAGTATTATCAGGGGATGATAGGACATTCAATCCCAGACAGAAGCCAAAAACTGTCTCAGCAGATTAGGTAGCAACCCTTTCCCAAGAATACTCACACACACAGAGTGGTGTCCAGAAAACAAGAGGTGCTTTTAATCTTTGGTAGTTTCAGTATGTACAGAGATAAAGTGCTATGCCAGGCATCAGAGGATCATAGGAAGAGAATGAACACTGATCTGGCTCTCTTATATACAACTCAGCACACCATTGGCTTACCCAAGCACATGGTTACATTGCATCAGATTTCCATACTCATGGCTTTGTACTTTAGTAACCCTTCTTCTGGTGTAATCCTTCCCATGCAGCTGTAGCATGATTAGCATGCCTGGCAGTTCATGGAGGCAGTCATCATGACTCAGCATGATTTCTGCAGTTGTTTGGCCATTTTAAAACTTAGGGTTCAGTAACCAACCCCTGACAAGTATAACTGCATCCAACACAAGCTGACTCACTATTCCCTCATCTGCCTTTTGACTGACCAGGAGCACCTCTGTCTTATCTGGAGTGAGCTTTAATTTGCCCTCATCCAGTCCCTTACTGTCAACAGATACTGCTTTAGTTCAGAGACAGCTTCCTTGGTACTAGATGGAAAGGAGAGATAGAGTTTGGTGTCATCAACATACTGGTGATGTCCAACTCCAGAACTCTGAATAACCTCCCCCAGCAGTTTCATGTAGATGTTTAATAGCATGGGGGACAAAACTGAGCCCTGAGGGACCCCATGGGCCATGAGGTCAAACAGGAATCTCCCATACCACTGAGTTTGCCCCTCCAGAGCAGTGCACTGCTCCCAAGTCCCATTCCAGAAAGGTAGCTCAGAAGGATACCTTGGTTGATGGTACTGAAAGCAGCTGATTGGTTAAGCAGAGCCAACAGGGACACAATCACCCTGTCCACTTCCCTGTGTAGGTCACCAACAAAGGCAACCAGAAATACTTTCTTGTCAATTGACCTGGATTAACTTTTTAAGTGAAGGGCAGTTTACATGTTGGGCAGGCAAGGGGTGGAAATCATGTGGCCCTGCCCTGTCCAGCAGCCCGGTGAGAAATGCTGGGAGTTGCAGTCCAGTTCAGGGAGGGCTGCTCAGTTCCTGCCCCTGCAGCACAATATGGTGATAAAGCTCTCCTTGAACTGTTCCATTTCTAGCTTTTGGGGTGGGGATGAGATGAAAATCTAAGTTGTAGACTCAATCCCACAGTCTGACAATGACCAGCTGGCCCCAGAAGGGAATGGAGAGACCTCAGGTCCTATAAATACCCTTTCTTCCAAGATTCAAGCCAATTCCTCAGCCTGAGTAATTTCA
The DNA here is from genome assembly GCA_030847615.1 of Gambelia wislizenii. Classification (NCBI taxonomy): domain Eukaryota; kingdom Metazoa; phylum Chordata; class Lepidosauria; order Squamata; family Crotaphytidae; genus Gambelia; species Gambelia wislizenii. Next base: position 239,735,541 of record JAUMIR010000002.1, on the reverse strand, counting down.
ACTGAGCAGCAACATGGATTGGCTCCCCCACTCCCGCCAATCTGCTATCTAAGCAGTTGCCAGTCTTTGTCCCATGACTGCAAGTCTTCCTTTTCTCCTATAATCCTTGCTTGCCTGTCCCAACACTTGGCTTCCAGCTTGTCTTGTGAATATGGGAAGCAACACTGCACAGATTTCTTTGGCTACAGTTAGTTATTACAACCTCCTGGAACACAGAGCAACACTTGATTATAAAGAAACATAGAAGTTTGCTGAAGTCTCAGGATAGCAGCGGTCTCACAGGAGGTGATGAAGTTCTCCAAAACTCTTCCTAGCTTCTGCCCAAATGGGAAAAATAATCCCCCCCCCTCTACTCTAGAAGGTCTGATTAGAACTGAGGCCTTCTGTCCTCCCTTCTATAAAGAGGCAACACACAACACTGTCTTGTGTGAACCCAGCTCCACAACATTGTATTCTTGGTTCCCAGGCCTGACATGAACGTTTGAAGGAAAGAGTTCAGCTTAGCTGTCCCCCTGACATTGTAGTTTTTCAGTGTGCATGGAAATTCCCTCATATGGGATCTTTCAGAGTTGGGGTGGGCCTACCTGATAGGCAGAGTGAGGTAGCCCCCTAAGGCAACAGAGTTTGAATGTAATGAAAAATTAGCAGAATGTTACTTAATTTATTATTTTTATATTTTTACTGCCAAGGTTGGGGAGAGACTGATGAGATTTTCTGCCTCAGGTGCCAAAATAAGTTGGTTTCTGCCTCAGGTGTCAAAATAAGTTGATTCAGACCAACATGAAAATCCCCAATGGCATCTGTAAATACTGAGCAGCCATGAAAGGCTTTACCAGTTAATTGTGTACTGAATGTAAACAAACTGACCTTAATCCACTGGAAAAGAGACAGATTTTGTTCTGGAACTCTGTGGAAACTTTGCAAAACCATTGAAGGCTACTTACCTTAAGTATTGAGATTCATGTCCATATATGAAATAATCTATGACATAAACCTAAGTTCCTCAGCTATGTGAATACTGGTGGCTGATGGTTTCTGTGTTATTGGAGCAGCAAATCTGCTTTTGGTTTTAGTTGAACTTTAAAGAAACTATCCAGGGTGATGAATCCTATTTCTCCAATAAGTTCAACATCTTAGGTAGCTCCTTTATAGTTCAGACTAAAACACGAAGTAGGTTCATCCCCCCCCCCATGAGAGCCACCAGGTGCCACTATGTACAAAGGGATGTAGGAAATAGGTCTTTCATTTTAGTTGACTATTACCTGTAGGGTTGCCAGATCTCAGGGCTTGACCCCAAGTCTTGTTTTCATGGGTCATTGACAGATAGGAAATTGGGGTACAAATTCTCCAGTTTTGGTGGCTCGGCTCCAAGAGAGAGGTAAGGGCTGCTTACAAATCTTCCACTCAGCTATTAAAGCAAGAACTTGATACAATTCATGATGATTAGTTGATTTGTTGTTGCATCTTGCAAAGACTCTTCAGAGGGTCCCTGTAGTTACGTAGGATGCATCTACACTGTAGAAATAATGCAGTTTGACACCACTTTAATTGCCATGGCTCCATCCTACAGAATCCTGAGATTTGTAGTTTCGTGAGGCACCGGCACGCTTTGGCAGAGAAGGCTGTAAAACTATAAACCCCAAGATTCCATAGGATGGATCTACAGCACTTAAAGTGGTATCAAACTGCATTATTTCTGCAGTGTATATGCACCCTTAGTTAGCTTCCTCCTTCCTCCAGTTCTTGTACTGCAAGGCTGACTCTCTGCTCCACTCTGCATCCACCTTCTGGCTAGAAGCATGTAGGTTAGATTTAAGTGTTTTTTTATCCTGTCTCTAGAAGCAAGTGAGAAGGAATAATCCCCTCATTTCACCTTGATCTGAGAGCAGGCCCTTAAGCTAATATTTCTATCCATTCTAAAAGGGAAAATAGGTTCTCTCTGTGTGTGTTTAAATGACAAACTGTGAGCAACTGTAGTTGGTCTTAAACACATGACACTTAATGACATCACCAGTGGCTGCCTCCAGGTCTTAGGTTTTGGCCCAGAAACTTCAGGGCTAGTTACTCTAGTTACGTGTCCAGGCAAACCTTTGTCACACCACTGTCTTGTTACTGAATTTTAGGAACTGAATCCCCCCCCCCTGTTCTCTCTCTCTTTTTTTCAAACTGGGAAAGAAGAGATTGGACATTAAGAAAAAAGGATGAATAACTGCACAGTGCTGTTCTTCTTTACGGGTCTGAAACATGGGTCACCTATCGCCAACACATGACTCCTCGAACACTTTCATCAGTGCTGTATACGCACAATCCCAAATATACACTGGACTGACTATGTAACAAATGTTGCTGTCCTTGAGCAAGCAGGGATCACCAGCATTGAGGCCATGATATTGAGAACACAGCTGTGCTGGGCAGGGCACGTTTCTAAGATGGAGGACCATCGTCTCCCAAAAATAGTACTCTACAGTGAACTCGCCACGGGTCAGCGTAAGAGGGGCACTCTAAAAAAACGATACAAGGACTCCCTGAAACATCATCTCAGGCTCGGCCAAATTGATCACCAACAATGGTCCGCCATGGCCTCACATTGGGAGGCATGGCGACGCACTATCCACAGTGCTGTGGCCTTATTTGAGTACTCACGCCAAACAAGTCTTGAAGAGAAACGACAACGCAGAAAGAATCACAACCCGGAAACATCACCCAAGAAGACTTTCTGCTGTGCTTTCTGCAACCGGACTTGTTTATCTCGGATTGGCCTTTTTAGTCATCAGCGTGCTTGCAGAAAGCGCGGGATGAGTCCTTCCTGAATCTTCATTTGCGAATAAAAGCCAGAGAGAGGGCTTTCTAAGGATTTTATCAGACGTAGCAAAAATGGCATCATATGTTCGCCAAGTTAACTGAAAAGGGTGCGCATACCAGACAACATCGTGCTTTCATATTTTCATCTGGTCAAAAAGCCATATTTTTTATTGATGCACCAAGTTGTCAATAGATCTGCCATGGCATTTTGTTCCCAGTATTGCCAGAGTTTGAAACCGCACACCATTTTTATGCCATGATTACAGCATCAATGGGCAGAACACTTCTGGTTGAGAACGCGAAAGCCAGGTAGGGGTTGCTCTTTTTATGAACCTCCCCAGTTTACTTTGAACTTATTAAGTGTGTTTCTGTGCTTGTGTGTACTTTTTGTGCCCTTGTTTTGCTATATTCATGAGAATCACTGAGATCACGAACATGGAAGTAAACAGAGTTAGCATTTGTGCTCCAATAAGGTTGGGGCTGCTTTTTGTTGCAATTACAGGTCAGTTTGGTGGAAAGGGTTATTGTGCCAGGAAAAGAACGCTGCAAAATATGGTGCTAAAGAGATGTTTTGGGAGGTTCATCTGATAAAGTCCTCTGTGGTGGTGTGAAGAGACCTCAATCCTCATGTGTCCTTAGTTGCCTTGGTTTAGAATGAGGTAGGCAATGTGTATCCTCAGGATTTTAGACTTCACATCCCATCATTGGCTATGCCAGTCAGGCCCATTTCCTCAGTCTCATGATCCAGCAACTGCTGCAGCTTTCTGGCTAGCCCAGACTGTTCTCCAGTGGTATTGTGGGTAATTCCAATAGGCCAGTTCTATCTGTTTCCACTTATTCTTTGTAGAAGGCTGCTCCTACACTGTTTATTGTGGTTCTTGTTACTTACTGCTATGTAAACTTTCTTATCTGACTTGTTCCATTAATTAGTTACTTTAAAGCTTGGCAGCCCTGTTATCAAGCCACCTGTTAGTTCTGCTCCTTAGCTCAGTTTGTTCTGCATATGAGTGGGTACTACCTACACTTGTACATGCAATCTTGCAAGTTATGATACAGATTATTTCATTTGTGAGGTGGTAACTTTACTGCATTACCAAGTTTAATCAATTCAAAGACCTAACTGTTTTAGTCTGGAATATCAGTAAGCAAGAGGATGTTATAGCAACTTATCACACAAGGGAAGGAAGTGGCAGTGCACCCCAATAATAGCGCTGCCCACCTTGGCTTATTGCACAACGCCAGTGTGTTTCAGCTGTTCTCCTGTTCCAGTCCCATGGGAGATGGTGGCAAAATTAAGACTTTTTGCTAACTGGAAAAATCTAGTAGCAAAAAGATGTGCCTTTACCACCATCTCCCATGGGACTGGAACCAGAGAACAGTTCAGACATGCCAATGTTGTGTGATATAAGGCAAGTGGGACGTGCTGCTCTTGGGCTTCCCTCCCACTTCCCTTCCTTCATGCGATAAACCCCTAACTGAGAGAAAGAAGTTGTATAAGTTTTGTAGACTCAGTCTACTTCCTCAGATACATGGAGACATCTGAGGAAGTAGACCAAGTCTACAAAAGCTTATGCTACAACTTCTTTCTCTCAGTAATCTCAAAGGGGCTACAAGAGCCCCTTGCTTACATGTTTAATGAGTCAACCCAACAATGTCCTTGAGCACATTCTTTTACCTTTACCCAGTGGTTCTCAAACTGTGGGGGCATGACCCACAGGGGTGTGTGTGTAATAATTGCTCAAGGGAGTCATAAGAAATTTTCAGACATTAAAATATTAATGTCCCTCCATCCCAGGGCAGCAGCGGAGACAGTGCGAGCCCCGGATGCTAGGCGCACATTCTTCCTGCTTTGTCTACAGTGCTTCTGTTGTTTCCATTCCAAAGATGGAAGTGGTGGCTGGCACGCTCTCCGGACACAGTGAAGCAGGAAGAATGTGTGTTTGGTGCATGGGGCTTCCAACTGCCAACCTCCCCAGGGGAGCCCATCTGCATGTAGATATAAAGGGAGATCACAGAGGTAAAAAGTTTGAGAACCATTGCCTTATCCCATATCTGTGAATGTCTGGTTGTTGTTTTTACTCCTCCCTCTTTCTGTCTACAAGAGTAAATGCTGTACACCAGGAAGCCCTGGTGATTCTGTGGTTAAATGCCACTGTTGTGAGTTCGATCCTACAGGGCTCCAGCTTAACTCAGCCTTCCATCCTTCCTAGGTTAGTGAAATGAGTACCCAGCTTGTTGGGGGCAATTAGCTAACCACTTAGAGAATGCTTAGTACTATAAAGAGGTATAGAAATGTAAGTGCTATTCCTATTGCTACTTGAATGGTCAAGTTGCTGTGAGGGAGGGAAAAACCTGTCCATTGCCATGCTGAGCTCTGTACTGCTTTGCCTAGCAACAATGGACAGGAGCCTCTGGGGAGAACAGTGCAATGACCCTACTTTTACTACTGCAGAGACTCAGGGATGCAGAAGGAGCAATAGTTTCAGAGCTTCCTGCCCCACATAAAAGGGGGTTCAGGACTGGGGAGATGGTCATCCCAAGTGCATGCTCTGGATTGGGAGAGGAGATGTTTCTTTTCTGTTTCCCAGAATTTGGATATTGCTGTCACTTCAGTGGAACAGGAAGAGACTTTGGGGCTATAATAGCACCGTGAGTCCACTTTAACTATGAGTTATGGTTCTGTCCCATGGAATCCTGGGATTGGCAGTGGATGGAAGGGCCTTTAGACTTCTCAGCCTGAGAGCTCCCCGGTGCCCCTGAGCAAACTACAAACCCCCCAGGATTCCATAGCATGGGACTATGGCAGTTAAAGTGGAATAATAGCACTGGAGTTCTGTAGTGCGAATGGGCCCCAGTGTGCTGAAGCAAATCTTTCCCAGCCTTTCCTTTTCCTGTGTCAATCTCTTCATGAATGGATGGGGGTGTTTTTCCAGAGACAGAGGATGCAGTGTTAAGGATGGGGGGAGGGAAATGGGTTACAGAGCAGACCAGCAATCTCCTTTCCTCTCATAGAAACAAATAGGTTATTCGCTAGTACTCATTACTAGTAAAGACAAAAAAGCCCACTGGAGTAAATCACCATACAACAAATAAGAACCCCAGAAATAGAAGTCTGCCCAAATTAAACCAATAAACCACAAAAGAGTAAATTATAACAATATACAGTTGTCCTTCCGTATCCACAGATTTGGTATCCATGGATTTAAGTATTCATGGCTTGAAAATATTCTTTAAAAAAAAATCCAAAAAGCAAACCTTGATTTTGCCATCTTATATAATGGACACCATTTTGCTATGCCATTGCATATAATGGGACTTGAGTATTCACGGATTTTGGTATCCACAGGGGGTCCTGGAACCAAACCCCAGCGAATATGAAGGGACAACTGTAATCTCATTTGATTATTATCTATTCATATAAACATTATAGAGACAATTGATCTTGACTTAAACACTACCACATAACCTATACTTTGTCACACTTATATTCTGATGAGTCCATGGGTAATACAAGTAATAAGGATGTTCCACAATTAAATTCTCATTCAGTGCTTAGGACGGTAGGTGATCCAAGGTGATTCAGTCTTGATTCCCACACTTAATCCAAGGCCAACGGAATGCCAGCTATCTCATCCGTTTCCCCGATGCTTGTTCATGGCCCAGTAGTACAGATCTCATATTCTGGTGTTGCATAAACACAGCCAAGAATAATTAAAGTCTTTCCAACATTGTTATCTCAAATGGACCACAACCAGTTTTCTTTACATCATTGCCTACAAACAACATGAACCAAAACATATAACATTCACCTTATAAGAATATGTTCTTGGCTGTGACACAGTATAGGTTATGTGGTAGTATTTATGTCTAGATCAGTTGTCTCTATAATGCTTATATGAATAGATAATTTTCAATGAGATTATATTGTTATAATTTATGCTTTTGTTGTTTATTGGTTTAATTTGTGCAGACTTCTATTTCTGGGGTTTGTTATTTGTTGTATAGTACTCATTACTAGACAGGGTCAACCCAAAGCATTTTGCTGCTGGAGGCAAAGGACAGAATGGTTTCTCCCCACATTCCATGTACAGAGGCCAACCAGAGTGGTAGTAAAATCTTATTCCAGCAGTGGCTGTGGGATAGCATCTCCCCCCCCCAACACACACTTGAGGAGGTCAATCTCACTTAGGGGGTCCAGAAAAAGATTCATAGTATAGGGAGCTCTGTCTTCTAGCCCCTCATTGCTTCATCCCCACAGTGTCTACTACCTTGAGGCAGCTGCCTCATTCTGCCTAATTGTAGAGCCAGCCCTATTCCTAGAGATACTAAATGCAGAAAAGCAATGGCTGTACTGCTTTAAAATGTAAACTTCCACGTCCAATTGAGGTGACTGCTCATCCAGAGAACAACATGCATGTTTTCTTTTGTAAATGATCAAATTCCTTCTCAGGGTCACCATTATGCTAACAATGGCATTATGAAACTGCTAGGGAATGACCCTTAAATCAAATCAGAAAGTTTCTCCCTTCAAGAAAATTGTATCTTGTTGGATAGCACAGCAGTGAAAATACATTTAGTGTAGATTGATCCACTGAGGAAGTCAACTCTATGCACCCCCTGGTGACTGTGAATTCGGTGGCTATTTTTTTTTAAAAAAAACAAACAACAAAGATTATTTATGGTTTATTTTAGACACCAGATCATTTGATGCTTGTTTCATCAATTTGTCACTGTTTTTATTGTCACCAATTGCCCATAACTGGAGTGCATTTAAAACAACATTGATCTTGATATTATGGTGTCATAATATGACAGTAATAGTTGTAGCCTGCTCAGGAAGCCCAGTTGCTAAGATTGATGGCTTTCACCGTACCAATTATATTCTGTCCATCTAAGTGATAAAGAGAGTGTTGGAGGCATTCAATAGACAAATTAGATATCTTTTCCAATTATTTCTTTTATTTTATAAGGCCACATGTTTGATTAACAACTTTTTACTTCTCTTATTAGCCAACCAACATTGTAGATTTGCTCCATGTGTTTTAATTTTACGGATATAATGAAAGATATTGAAAACATCCGTGGAGCTGACAAATCTCTATTGCTTCTTTTTCTCTCTCTCCCTCCCTCTGTAATTTCTTTTTATAGATCATGGACATTTCTCTTCTAAGTTGAATAGAAATACAAGGACATTTTTTTTCCCTTTGGCAGTGGGAGGAGTAACAGTATGAAAAAATACAGACAATGTATAAAGAGGGCGGACTTGTTTCCCTTCAGTACTTGCTTAGCTTTTATTTAGAATTACAACAAACATAAAACACATCTGGGAAGAAATGATAGTAATGAAATTAATTTGTTACAGAGAAGCCCAGACAAATGATTCAAAAGCAATGATAAGAACATAAAAATACATCTCCTCTTCTTAATAGCCATTAAATGAACATAAAATGCAATCGTAGAATTTATACAAATAACGTAACAGGCTTCAGCTAAGGAGAGGAACTTCCATGGAGGCTGCAGCACTTCCTTACTTACAAACTGACAATCACAATGGGATAAGAGCACTTCTTTGCTTGTTCTGAATACCGATTGGTGTGCAGCTGGCCTTGTTTTGGAGAAGGATGCCTCCACAGAGCCCAAACTCAGCAGTTTACAAATCAAAAGGCAGATTCTGTGTGATGAGAAAGGTGTCAGTTAGCTGCAGTCACTAGAAGAACAATTGGGATGAACATATAGGTCTGGATATTAAGAAGGCACACCTCTATGTCTCTATGTTTGCACCTTATTTGGGATCACATATGCCAAAAATGGTGGTCAGCTAATGACCAATCAGACACATCTGGCCCTCAAAACATTTCTCCCAAAACATTTTTTCCTCTGGTCTCTGCCTGCTTTGCTGCATAACATAGAAAATACCTTGTAGCAGGCCAGACTGTTTGTCCATCTAGCCCAGTACAGGTCTGCTCTGACTTGGCAGAATCTCAAGGAGAGGATTTCCCTGCCAATTCCTACCCATTTCTTTTACATGGAAGTACTAGGGGTTGAACCTAGGGTATATTACAGTTCATGCAAACTACTGAGCGATATTCCCTCCTACAATTTTTAATCAAGATCTAGTGAAAAATCACTCAGAAGGAAGAGAGGAAATTACCGCAAAGTGTTTGTGTGGGATGAGTCCTTCCTGAATCTTTGTTTGTGAAGAAAAGCCAGAGAGATTGGATTTGACCCATCCCCATTCTGGACCAAGCACTGACCTCTGACCCTGCTAGACCTTGGCAACAGCCTATCTTGATATCTGGTAGTTTTTGGACTAACACTGGCCAGGAGAGCTACCATCTTCAGTCTGGCTCTGATGCTTAGTAGTTTTTGAGACCTAGCTACTAGCCATCTGCCGAAACATGATTTGTGTAGGCATGCGATGGATGGCTGCAAGCCTATGGACCGCTGTGAGCTTAAGATCCCTGTGTACTGGAGGAACTGGAGGTGCCTGAACAGTTCTCTCCGATTTATCCTTTATAAGTCATCCTTTGCCAACTTAGGGTGCATCTACACTGTAGAAATAATGCAGTTTGACACCACTCTTAGTGGAATCCTGGGATTTGTATTTTTACAAGATCTTTAGCCTATTCTGCAAGAGTGCTGGTGCCTCACAAAACTACAAATCCCAGGATTCTGTAGGAGGGAGCCATGGCAATTAAAGTGGTGTCAATCTGCATTATTTCTACAGTGTAGATGCACCCCTCGGTCCTTCAGATCTTTTTGGTTACAACTTCCATCCTTCCTGACAAATGACTGTGGTAGATGGGAGCTGTAGCTCCTGGAAGTTACCAGAAATGTCAGGCATTATAATCTTGTGTGCCTTTTGTTATATAAAAGTCATTTTCTGTTCAGTAAGACTTGCTCCCAGGTAAGGGTGCTGGAGCCGAAAAGAGACACACTTCCAATTATCAGTAAAATGCAGACCAGTTTTACAGCAAGAGTAGGCAATGGAAACATACCTGCATATGCACCCATTTTCAAACAGCACCAAAACAAACATGTGGAGTACAGGTGGGGGAGAAAGAAGGGATGCTTACTTGAACTGAGATACAACAGTTTAGACGTACATGACTTTAAGCTGATTTTCTCTAACATTTCCAAGCAAGGATGATGTTGTATTTAGGGCTGGACTGGGCATGGGGGAGCAAAGTCCAGGTAATGCAGAACATATTGTGTCTCAAATCTAATCAACCGTCCTGAGTACATGTAGATGAAAACAAGTTTCCAGAGTGAAAACTGAATAATAAGATGCATTCTTTAACTGGCAAATTGAAGGGGGAAAAGTAAAAAGTGACCATAAGGCCTAAATAAGAAGGAGCCATGTTAAAGAAAATGTGTTTTAAATTAAGGGGGAAATAGAAGTTGCAGAGTTATTAAGCTCTGGGGAACTTCAAGGAAAAGTTTAAGTCTTACAGAATGTTCTGACCTGTATCCTCATCAAATAAATGGTATTATCTATTGATAGCAATAACACTCAGAAATGTAAGGTAAAGGTTCAATATGACTACAGTAGTTTTTACTTGGTCCTTGCTGAGTAATTTTACATTATGACTTAAAGGACTTTTTTGGATGGGGTTTTACAACGCTAGCAGCCTCATCCCCGTTGCGAGGCTGCTGCGCTGCAGGGCGTCCCTTTTGGATGACGCTCTCCCCTGCCGATACTGTTGCGTAACCACGGGGACGCTGCAGTGTTATATTTGGCGGTTTTCTAATCATGATCAACTTTCGTGATTAGAAAACTGCCAAATATAACGCTGCAGCATCCCTGCGGTTACGCAACAGTATTGGCAGAGGATCAGCAGGGGAGAGCGTCATCCGAAAGGGACGCCCTGCAGCGCAGCAGCCTCACAATGGGGACGAGGCTGCTAGCATTGTAAAACTCCATCCGAAAAAGTCCAAAGACTACTGTTTCATGATTGACTAACATATTTCCAGTATCCTCTTTTTGTTTGCTATATATGTTGTGTAAGCTGTTGCTAGGTAGATATTCCAAAATGGCTATAAATAGTAAGGCATGTGTATTGTTTGGGGCCAGATAGTTGAAAAAGAAGACATCTGGATCAGCATTTTTGTCCTCATTTCACTGATGCCTCCATGCTTGAACCCAAGTAGGAAAAGGCATAAGTTTTTATTCATTGTTGGGAGGAAATTTGAATCAGTCTTGTCTCTTTCACATTTCACAATTATTGTACTATTATTCCACTTCAACTGCAATGACTGCGTTCTATAAAATCCTGAAATTTGTAGTTTGGTCAGAGGCACCAGAGGAGCTGCGTGGCTCATCTAAAGGCCCCTCCTTGAACTACAAATCCCAGATTTCCACAGAATGGGACCATGGCAGTTATATAATTATGTACGGTAATATGACAGAGATCCCAGGTGGTCGCTGGTGGAGCTAGGAGTGCAGGACATACCTGTTCATTCTTTGAGGATGTTTTCATTCTTCCATTTCATAATAAGGATTTTTTTTAAAAAAAAATAAAAATAAACATAGCATTCTCCTCATATTAAAGCTTTTTGGTAACTGAATTCTAAGTTGCATTGTATTCGTTTCAATATCTCAAAAAGGCACATATTCTGCAGTTTAAGTAATACTAATAATAGTAATATTTAACAATGCACTCCTACATATGTCTACTCAGGAGAAAGGTCTATCAAGTTCAATGGGACTTACTCCCCAAATTAAAGATTAATCAATAAAAAAGAAGCAGTTGACATTTTCAATAAACATTCAAATATCCAATTAAAAAAAACATTACAGGTTGACCCCTATATCAATGGATTCAGTTATCAATGGATTCACTTATCCATATCTGGAAAAAAATATGTCCTCTCTAGGCATTTCTAGGTCCTCCAGTGCAATTCTATGATCAACTTCTGGCATTCGTGTCATTGAAAATACAGTAATAGGGTTTCCTATTATACAGGATTTCAGTTATCCATGGGGAGTCTTGGAACGTATTCCCCAAGAATACGGGGGTTGACCTGTATTACATCAAACCTAAGAACATTTTGCTTGCCCGCAATTATTATCGGAGAGTGGCTTCTACATCAGTTGTGCCAACGTGGAGTTGGCTTATATTGAATCAGACCATGTATTGTTTACTGGATTAAACAGCTATTCTCCAAGATCCCAAACAGAGATCAGTCTTAGTGCCTGATCTCAAATGCTTGTGATCTTTAAATTTAGGATAAGGAACATGTAGCCCTCCAGATGTTGTTCTACAAACTAAGCCCCTCACAGGAAGACATGGAGTTTGGCTCAGGCTTAGCTATGCATGCTGAGATGTCATATGGTGTGTGCATGTGTGTCTGTGCCTTCAAGTTGCATGTTGACTTATAGTGACCCCATGAATTTCTTAGGGTTTTCTTAGATCAGAAATACTCAAAGGTGGTTTTGCCAGTTCCTTTTTCTGAAATGTAGCATATAGTACCTGGTATTCATTGGTGGTTGCTGATCCAAGTACTAACCATAACTGACACACTCTCAGCTTCAGAAAACCCCATGATATGTTCACCTTAGGATCACCATAAGTTGGAAATGATTTCAAAGCACACAACAACGATAAAAAGATCATCTGTTGAGTTCCTTTTGTATATACCCTCTAGAGTTATAAATATACCTACAAACGTTCTTGACAGTGCTGCTGTAGTTATGAAATACATGCATTGTTTGCTTGGTATCAGTATTACCCAAATAGGTGGGGGTGCTTTAGGACCCTTGTTGTGATATCAGAACTACATTAATATTTTGGGGAATTATGATTAGTTCATATGGAATGAATGCTGCGAGAGGCGGGTAACGTTGGGACCTTTTCACCCACGGATACCAGTGCTAATTGCAGAGAACTCCAGTTGAAGACAGTTGAAGAGGACAGGATCAAAATTCAGAATGACCTGGATAGACTGGAGAGCTGGGCCAAGGCTAACAAAATGAAATTCAATACGGAGAAATGTAAAGTACTGCACTTAGGGAGAAAAAATGAAATGCATAGCTATAGGATGGGAGAGACCTGGCTGAACGAGACTATGTGCGAAAGGGATCTAGGAGTCCTAGTAGACCACAAATTTAACATGAGTCAACAGTGTGATGCGGCAGCTAAAAAGGCCAATGCGATTTTGGGCTGTATCAATAGAAGTATAGAGTCTAGATCAAGGGAAGTAATAGTGCCACTCTATTCTGCCTTGGTCAGACCTCACCTAGAATACTGTGTCCAGTTCTGGGCACCACAATTCAAAAAGGATATTGACAAATTGGAGCATATCCAGAGAAGGGCAACTAAAATGGTGAGAGGTCTGGAAACCATGCCTTATGAGGAGAGACTTAGGGAGCTGGGTATGTTTAGCCTGGAAAAAAGATGGTTAAGGGGCGATATGATAGCCCTGTTTAAGTATTTGAAGGGGTGTCACGTTGAGGATGGAACAGGCTTGTTTCCTGCTGTTCCAGAGACTAGAACACAGAGCAATGGATGCAAGCTCCAGGAACAGAGATTCCACCTCAACATGAGGAGGAACTTTCTGACAGCAAGAGCTGTTCGGCAGTGGAACACACTCCCTTGGAACATGGTGGGGTCTCCTTCCTTAGAGGTCTTTAAACAGAGGCTGGATGGCCATCTGTCAGATATGCTTTGATCGAGATTTCCTGCATGGCAGGGGGTTGGACTGGATGACCCTCGTGGTCTCTTCCAACTCTACACTTCTATGATTCTATGATTCTATGACCCTGCTTAGCTTCCAAGATCAGACAGGATCTGGTGCCTCTAGGGTATTAAATTACAGTAGGACCCACTCCTGTATCTGCTGGCGATTGGTTCAGGGAGGGGCTGTGGATACTGAAAACCATGCATAAAATACCATAGAGTTGCCTTGGAGGACCTAGAAAATGTCTAGAGAGGACACAATTTCTAGGAAGACTCTATGGTAGGTGTGCTGTTTTGTGTCCTGTCGATAATTGAATCAGTGAATAATGAATCAGTGGATACGGGGTCCTACTGTATATTGTTTCAGACTGCCAGAGAGGATTACATGATTGAATAATCTTACACAAAATAATGTCCTTCACTGGGGAGAGCCAGTGGGGTGTAGTGGTTTGAGTGTTGGACTGTGACTCTGTAGACCAGGGTTTGAATCTCTGCTCAGGCATGGAAACCCTATGGGTGACCTTGGACAAGTCACACTCTTTCAGCCTCAGAGGAAGGCAATGGCAAACCCCTTCTGAAAAAACCTTGCCTCCAATGATAGGGTCACCTTAGGGTCACGATAAGTCAGAAATAAAATGACTTGAAGGCACAGAACAACAACTTTGTAAAATCAATATCAGCCTGACAGTTCTAACCAAGCTTTCTCCTCCCTGTAGATTTCTACCTGCAGGGAGATATTATTTTACTTGGGGAAGATTCAGTTAACCACAACCGCCACCACATGCAGTTTGAAATTATATAGTTCCAGGAATGTTGTCCCATCTGACTTAATTGCATTTGTTGTTTGGCTTTGAGAACATCACATTTCCTGGACATTCAGGCACAGCATCACCACACTGGATGCACATACATTTCCACATGGGGAAGATCTTTGGGTCTCCTTTGTGAACATTAATGAGGTGTGAGGACACAAGAAATAGGATCGACTATGCTTCCTGTGTTTGTGCATCTCATTAGCATCCAACCCAAGGTGCTGACAAGATTTCTGTGTCATGGTTGGATCTTATTAACAAGAGATCATTTTTGCAAAATGTACTGCCACACAGGCTTGCACATATGGCCTCTATCGACCAATATCCTGTCCCCACCACATGTGTGGCAGAACATCTGAAGCTTTTCACAGGGCAGCAGGGAGGGGAGCATGCAACCTTTGATGAGATCAGTTGCTGGTAATGACAGAGTGGAGATCAGGTACAGCCCCGAGGCAGGAGGTTTCACATTCTGTCCTCCACTATGTGAAACTATTAGCTATTCTCCCTGCTCCATTGAGATGTCCAATCCCTCTTTGAAACTTGCTGAAACCTTTCCTCTGTTTGTGATGAATGAACTTTTAATGGAGAGGAATAGGTCGGCTTGTTTTAAGTGAAACGTTTATATGGAAGTGGATGATTTAAACAACTTTACCTCCATTAAACAAAAAGGAAAGCTAGATCTTAAAACTCTCATTTGTTTCGGAGAGTGTCTGGCCTGGGATAAACATGACATTAAGTAGCCATCTGAGCATTGCTAAAACATACATTTGCCTTCATAATGAAATGTTTTTAAGAGATAGTAATGGTTACCTTGAGAGTGGTTCATATTGGAAGCATTTAAATAAAAAAAAAATACCCTACTCCTGAGTTCCTTCAATAACTGTCCATCAACTAAAGCGGCATACCACAAAATGGGAAGTCCCAGCAATCCGATTTATTTAGCAGGGACCTCTAAGTCTCATTTAAAAGGAATCACACTGAATGTTTAACTGCAGAGACTTTAAATCTTCTTGCTTGCTTCCCTGTTGGCTCGAATCTGCTGTGTCTGCAAAAGAGCATGGCTACGGAAGGGGAGAGAGATTAAAAGCAATAAGGCATATCCTTACTGGCTGGATTGTTCATTCAAATGTGAATCTCAGTTTATCCCCAAAGGCTCACTAACAGAATTTGCATCCCACATTCAGATAGGGAATGCAGTTATGTGATTGCAAGTAATGGTGGCTGATTACTTCCATGTCAATGGGGCAGTGAATCCACTCTGGGTTTTAGCCCAAACTTTAACCTAGAGCAGATTCACTTCCCTCCTTTACATGGAAGCCCCCAGCCCCGCTGCATTTGATACCTCATGAGGTATGGGTTCAGCACCTTCAACAGCTCTTTTAAAGTTCACACTAAAAGCCGGAATAGGTCACCATCCCACTAGGAGCAACAAGCCACCACAAATTGTAAAGGCAATCTAGTATGCATAAACCATTCCACCACCTTCTTATCAGAGGTCCAGAGAAGACTGGGCCTCTTCCAGCTCCTGAGATCCCTATCCATTCATGGGTATCTGTGGGAATTTTCCAGGGGTATGATGTGCAGACTGCATAGTGGAATGCGAGCAGGCACCTGTACATTTCGGTTGTGTGTGCATGCATGCTTTGTTTCTCAGCATCCCAGTGCAGGGCATTGACCTACACACAATGGGGAAGAAAACTCCAGAACTGAATGTTTGATGGCACTAAGACAGAACAAAGGTGGCACCATGAACGCCAACCAAAAAATTGTGTGGAGTGAAGGACTTTTAATTAAGAAACAGAAACAACCTAGGAAGAGGGGAGGAGAGACATCTGGGTGCCAATTACACGACAATTTTTGTTGCGGGGCTTACCGTGACTTCCTGATCCTGTATTTGTCCCACGCTGTTTAGACGATTTTTGTCACTCTTTAGGAAATCCTGGAAGATCCCGTGATTAATATTTACACGTCAAAAGTTCCGTTTCTTTTTATTGGTCTCGTACTCTTATATCCCGTGTTTTTGTTGTTTACACATGTTGAGCCTACCGGGATTTTTTTTTTTTTGGCTGTCAATCAAGGATGCGATTACTTGTGTTTTCACAACCTCGGTGACATACTTCCCTTAGAGTTCCGCGCCACGAGCGATGCTATTGGCTGGCTGGCGGGGGGGGGGAGAGGGGCAGAGGCTTATGTTTGTCCTGTCTCTTAAAAATGTTAACCCTTTAAGCAGAGGCAGAAGGCATTTTGAAAGACCCAGAATGTGATCTTTTGCTCAAACGCAGGAACAATTAAACCCTGTGCTTTCCTTTTGAAATCAAGCCGAGTTTGGGGGGGGGGGAGGAGAGGCTTGGGATTTCTTTTAAAATCTTGATGCTTAAAGCAGAGGGAACTGCAGAGTGAAGATTTCAAGCCAGTGACACACAGGCATTTTGAAAGACACAGATGCTGGCATTTTTTTACTGTGCCTTGTTGGGGGGGGGGGAATAAAAGTTTGTTCATTCGCTCAGACGCTTGAATATTTTACTGTGCCTGGGGGGGGGTGATGAATGTATGATTATCCGTTCAGACCCAGGGAGGTGATCAAGGCAGGGGATGAATGGGCGACGCTCTGCCCACCACGATCTCTTTGTAACATGCAGTTGAGGAAGAGGTTAAAGCTGAAGGGTTTGCAGTGTAGAAATCCATTTAAAAAGGTGATTGAGTACACGCACGCACACACAAACCTACGTGCAGCTGGAAGGGATGCCTTTGTTTTCAGCTGGTGAGGCTGGATCTGTTGAACGGGTGACTGACCCCTCCTTTTCTGGTCGCTGATCTCTAAGCCCGCCCCCAGTCACCATTTCCAGTCATCCCCTAGTACCGAGATAGCTTGTCCCAGGCTGTTTACATTTCCAATTTTCCGAATCCTCCAGTGACTTTTTTAAAAAACAGCACAAACTGTGGGACTGGAAGTCCTGCAGGTTGAGGGATAAAAGGTGCCCCCCCTTCCAAAAATCACGTACCCAACCCGATGTACGTGTAAACAGCCAGGGTTCGACACGAATTCTTCCCACTACATTTTCATCGTGTAAACGGCACCCAGATGAAACAAGCACAGTGCTTGAGAAAGGAGGGGTTGGGTGCTTTCTAGCACCACCACCCTTATTGTAACATTTGCAACATTAGATGAATTATCAGGGAAAACATTTCCATGTTCTAGAATGATATTCTTCATCTTAGAAACACTGATGATCACTCTGCAAAGAGTAACAGCTGGGTCTGCAGGGAGTACCTTTGGCAGCAAGAGAAGAAATGTTATAATTCCAAGCCCTTCTCCCAAAGTAGTTAATTACCATTACTATTTATTTTCTTCTTTCTCAAATATAGCTTTTAGTTACTGTTAATTGAAGTTACTTATAAATATTAGCATGCTACAATCACAGAAATATCATAAAACACATTTTCCTTTAAAAAAATTATTATGTTTTCCACTTTTATACGACGATAAAAAAAAACTCATACGCCATCAATAAAACTCAGCATCACAAATTCTGTTTATAATATCCATTCATCATTGTATGATATTCCAACCTTACTATTTAATTGTGGTTTTACATTAATTGTGAAAATGTAATCTACCATACTGTAACTTATTAGAATAAACAATAAACAATATTTAACAATAAATGACTTCCTTCCAATACAAATGTTGGCTAATGTCAACTATTTCATGTTTCTTGAATAATCTATATATCAGCATTGCAATCCGCTGTTTAATGATCCCCCCTAGTTCTCACTTCCACAGTATTCAACTTATATTATAATTATTTCTTAAAAACAATTTCCACTCTTCCCAGTCCTTATCAGCAGTTTGAGTCATCTTGCCATTCAACCAATTGGTAAACACATTTTCCTATGCTCCATCTTGTCCTTGGCTCAGCAGCCACAACACAGCACTAAGCAACAGCAAGAGCCAGCGTGAAGGCATAGAAGTCATTTGTTTAAAATTAATAGATAAGACACAATTTGTTAATTTTTACATGGCTGGCAACCTGCTGGGAAGCAATGTCATCGTAAACCAACATATGATCCTGTAAAGTTGAATTCTGCCATTATGTAATGTTCATACTCTTAGGAGGGAAATGGTGATGCGGCTATGCCGCTAGGACCTTTGGGCAAATGGAGCCAGCAGTTTGACCATTGGGCAGCGGCCCTGATGTACAATGTGTCCCATTACGCAATGTATCCTGTTGTGTAATGGGATATCTTGCATGGTGCCCCACTGTGTGTTGTCACAATTCACTAGCATGGTTACATATTGTGTCAGCATCATGGCTCCATTGTCGTGAAGTCACACAGCATAGCTTCTGGTGCATGATCTAGGCCCACATTTTAAAACATTTACACTCATACGTGCTGTAGGCTAGTGATAACTACTAATTGTTCCAGAGAAGATAAGTGAGTTAGGATTGATAAGATGGTACTTATAGAGAAGGGTACAATACAATAAATAAGATTGAACTACAGAATAGATAAAACGGGGAGTTCTAAATTCACGTGGGTGATGGGAATTTCAGTCTATTTAGTTCTATATTCTATTTTATAGATTTTGTGTTTGTTTTGTTTTTCTCTTCTTTTTTCAATGTTTTTTCTTTGACTAATATTTCTGTGTGTATACAGATATAGTAATATGTGTATATATACTTGCACTTTTTTGTTTTACTGTCTTGTCAACTTAATGTTCAATAAAAATATTTTTTTTAAAAAGTGTATGTTTTCACTGTTGTAACACACCAATGGAGTTAATCAGTCAAATAAAGTACAGGTTGACCCCTGTATCCATCCATGGAGGATATGTTCCAAGACATACACACACACACACACACACACACACACACCATGGATACCTGAAACTGTGGATAATAGAGAACCCTATTGTTTTCAATGAGATGAACTCTGGATGTTGACTCTAGAATCACATTGGAGGAGTTAGAAATGCTTAGAGGGAACATATATTTGACATGGATAAGTGAAACTGTAGACACTGAATCTGTGGATAAGGGTGTCAACCTGTACATTACTTTAATTTATTACTTGGAGTATTATTTTTTTCTGATTTTTTGATAATTTCAATTGATGTTTTTTAAACTAAAAAAATAACACACCAACAACAATCAATGCAATGAATTATCTTTTATCTTTTCAGTGAATCAATTAATATGAATGGATTATTTTTCCATTTAATGCTACCTCACTTCCACCAAAAATACTTGAACCTCTACAATTAAATAAGGTCCTACACTTTAACTTATGAAAGTAACTAAATGCTTAAAGTTATTTACACCACAAGAGAAATTAAGCTATCTTTTGTTAAGTTATGATTGTAATGTAGTTACAGCTTTGGTACAGATTTTTTAAAAAACACCAACTAACAAGTTATTTGTAACTACTTATTTTCAAGCTCTGGTGTGCCCCAAAACCATAGGCATACCATGGTTGTATTTTCATTTCCCTTTCTACAGGCTGGTGAATTCCATACTCGGCAACCAGGTATGAGCCACATGGTACAAAACCATACAGTCCCCTTGCCAAGGGAAGCTGGTGGATTTCTTGCCATGGGACCAGCAGAATCCAATCCTGATGTTATGGCCACTCCTCCTGCAGCTCCTCTAGGTTGCATGGGAGCCAATCCAGGTGCTGGGCCTTATTCCCAACAGAGTTTGAGCACTGGAGCTCCCATAAAATCAGAGCTGTTGAAGGAGCAGTCAGAAAACTAAGAGTGGATTTGCCACCCCCATGACAATGGAATTGGTCAACTGGCCTTGACCATCATATTGATACAGGGATAAATGTTATGGACCAGCCTTTCCCAACCTGCAGCCCTCCAGCTGTGCTGACTAGATCTTGGAGCCTCTTGTCATATTCCATAAACTGTGCTAGCTACAAGAGATGAGATTTGCAGTCCCATACACCTGGAGGGCACTAGGCTGGGGAAGTCTTGCACAGATCTTACCAAGGGAGGTAGTTCCCTCCTCTGATGATCTTCAATAAGAGATATTAAGCCTGTTCCCTCAAGTCAAGCAGATCCACTGCTCTTGCTAGCTCTATTGTGCTGGTTGTTTTCAGCATGGATTGGAGGGCAGCAGTGCTAACACAGAACAGGCGAAATGTATCCCTCTGACCTTCCAGTGGCTGCTTCTACAAGGCCAAAAGTGCTTTAGGAAGGTGGACTTTGGGGAGAGAGAAATAGTGGGCAGAAGAGCATGCTGGTCCTGTTTTTACAACACCTGTCATGTCCTTGCTCCAAACTTAGCCTACTGGTTTTTGGGTTTTTCTTTTATTGTTGTTGTTGTAGTTTGCTCCATGGGATATCATGGTTTCCATGTCAGGGGGCCGGGCAATTCTGCTCTGGGTTTTAGTAGGAACTACCCAAGATTCTATTTAATTGTAGGATGATTTGTAGATGTGCAAATCGATTATATGCAAATCGTAGCCCCTTTTGTCCTTTTCTTTGGTGGGGTGTTTGTACTCCCTCTCTCTTTGTCAACGATGCAGACGTTACTACCCCTAGTAATCAGAGTGGGTAATATTGGGCTAGGTCAGCAACTTGTGAGCAACATGTGACTGCTGTTGAAGTGCAACTTCCATCACCTCTCATTGCTAGCTGGACCATTTAAGTATGGGCTGAGTAGGGATCTGAATCCTGGTTTCCCAGTGTCTTAGTCTAACATCCAAACCATTATACCATAGTGGCTCTCATTCATGTTCTTAAATACTCTCAGGTGTTTAAATATCCCATAAATGTAGGCTGAGCAGTTTTCAAGGGTCTGCTCTGCGGAGGAAAATTACCTGGTTCATTTGGAACAGCATTCTGCAACCTGGTCATGGTTAGGAAAGATATAGAAAAAGGCAAAGAATCAAGGTGATGAAGCAACTGAGCCTCCATTGGGTGAAAATTAAAAGGGCTGGGAGCTGTTTAGCTTAGCAAATAAGCGAATAAAGGGAGACATAACAAAAGTGTCTAAAATTGTTCCACATGGAGAAAGCTTTTATTTGTCTCTCATCATGCTAGAATCTGGGGTCACCCACTGAAGATGAAGGCAGGGATGGGATGGAAAAACTTCCAAGAAGCAATTGTGGCTGCAAACTTGGGCCACAGTCACACTACACAAATAAGAGAGTTTGAAACTGATTATTTGCCATGGCTCCTTCCTATGGAATCCTGGGATTTGTAGTTTGGTGAGGCACCAGCACTCTTTGGCAGAGGAGGCGAAAGACCTTGTAAAATTAAAGGCCTTGTAAAAAATAGTGTGGATTTGGCCTTAGGCGGCTTTAAAAGGGGATTGGACATATTGAGGGAAGGTCAGGGCTCTCAGAGGCTATGTGCTATGATGGTTATGCATTCCCCAAGTTATCAGAGCCAGTATGCCTCTCCATATCAAAAATTTAAAAAAAATCAGATGCTGGGGAGTACAATAGGAGGGCACTGTTGCATACATATACACCTTTTGTGGGCTTCTCATGGGGGCCTCTTGGTGGGCTTCTGTGTGACCAGAATATTGGACTACATAGGTCTATTGTTTGGTCTAGCATGGTTCTTCTTATCATCTCATGATTGCAAATTTCATTGTGCTTGCTGGGGATGATGGGGGATGGAGTTAAATATATTCTGTGGGAACCTTGAGAAAGCTGTATCAGCCATGCTTTACTCATTGGTGCCAATGGAAATCCTTTTTTGTTGCCTTCCCCTCCATCTCTCAATTTCTCTCTTTTTCCTCTGTGTACATGTATATTTGTGTATATAGATATTGTCAGGATCGATCCTGGACGTGCTCTTTTTATGCCAATGTCAGTGTTGCTGTGAAATCTTGTGGTTAATTGTGTTTGCGTTTCTCTACACTTGTTAACAGTGGGAGATAGTGTAATGGTCAAAGCCAAGAGTGGCCTGATAAGCACTGCTGCTGGGTTTCAGCTCTGGGGGGAAAGGGGCTGAACACTGGTACTGTGAGAAGAGAGAAGGGGATGATGTGTAGCCAATGATTGTGTAGCCCACCAGATTTTGGAGACTGGAATCTGCTTTAAATGTATGGTTTGTCAATTGAGTTTCATTCTGAACAATGACCCTGTAGGGTTTGCTTTCTGGGTTATTGTGCCAATAAAGTTCTCTGTTTTAACTCTGAAACTGCTGATCACTGTGTCTGGGAATGGCAGTACATGACAGACATACTGCATGTGGGGAAGGGAGATGCATTTTCCTTCCCTGTATGCTGTGATCCCTCCATTGAGTTTTGAAAAGTTATTTTTTTGTACTCCCAGAATCCTCCAAGCAGCATTGCCACAAAGATTCCAGGAACTGTATTCCAAATATTAATGTTTCTAAACACTGCCCCCAACGAGGCTTACTATTAAATAAACAAACCTTCCTGACATAATTGGTAGCAAGTGATGAGTTTAAGGTCACATAGTCAGACTCGGTCTACACAAGGGGGGAAATCCCAAATACCTCATACTATTGGTATCTCGCAGCAGCAGCAGCAGCAGCCAGACCAAACATTTTTCTGGCCTCAGAAGCCCCCATAAGCCTCTCATTCTTGATGGTGACCACAAGTGATTTACTCACGTTAGTTCTTCACTGCTGCCGTTTTTTAAAAAAATGTCCCAAGATGCGCTGGTGTGTTAGAGTGATTCTCCAAAGCAAAAAAGAAAATATTGGTCTTTTTTTAATCACCAACACGAGCTATTGCTAAGGCGAAAATACAACATGGCGGCAGCAGGTGCTTGCCCTCCTAGCAAGCCCCACCCCCACTCTCATCCAGAAAATCAGCTTTGTGCTTCCTGTTGTGTTTTTTATTGTTCAATAGTCCAAAAGAGCAAAAATGTGTACCAGCCTCGCAGTTTGTGAAAAAGTATGGGGAAATCTATGAAGGCTTTTACCTCATTGTTTTTGCCGTTTTGAGCCCCCCTCTTTCTGGATCCTGTTTAGACTGGTAGTATTCCCAGCGAATTCCATGAGGTATATTCTCACCATTTAGACCAGCCCTTAGTTTGCAAGCTTGGGCAGTTCTGGAATCTGTAATTTCCATAATCAAATGATACTTTGTGGAAGGAAAAAATTCACTTGGATCCATTTGATTATACTACCTTGAATTCTGCCTTTTCACCTTTTGGGGAACCAGAGGATAGTAACTTCCATTTTGTCTTCTGAAGATGATAGTGGAATTCTCATGACCAGCTCAAGACCTTTTGGTGCTCACAGAGGAAAATCCAAATGGTGGTCCCTTTCTGTGAATTAATATGGGATGCAATCTCCCTCAAAGGTACCTGTGCAATTTCCATGGAAATTTATGGGAGCTACGAGAGAGCATTATGCCAGTAGGTAGGCCATGTAAAAAGTGGTTAGAGAACAGAACACAGTACCAAACTACACTTCACATTGGCAGATCTAGTCACATAATTTTCTTCTTTAAAACTTTGCCATAGAGCGAAAGCACTGTGAAGAGTCATTTGGATTGGAGCTACTGTACAACTTGCTCCACCATGTTGTAGACCTGGTACAAAGTGACCCTCCCAGCCACTGTTAGCTGTGTAGGAACAAAAAACACACAATATCTTAGCTCTGTTGCTAATAGACTTGTGGAGGGGGGAGGGTTCAATTTAAACTGGTTTGTGAAGCTGGATTACCTTCCCCCTCTTCCATGCAGCTACACTGATTTGAATTCGCTACCAACCTCTTAACTGGTGCTTTCTGGAGAAAATTCCACTCGGCACTCCAAATGCAGACCATAACAAATTCATAAAGGAGATTACCAGATGCAGCAAAAAATGCATCAAAAGATTGAGACAAGAACAGTAAGGGGCAAAATTATCAGACAACATTGTCCTCAAGCATCCTGGGGGTGTAGCGCAGGCATGAGTAAGATGTCCCTTTTTATTGGTGGCTTGTTCTCGTCAATGGAGAAAGAAAGCCTCGTACATGGCAGTGCTACATCGCTGAAGGATGCGAGTGTCTGGTAAGGTTGCCCTTTCTGTTCTCATAGCTATCCTCTGACCAGGTTGGGAATGCAATTTTTTCCTGAGTCTGATAATCTCTGAAACAAAGTTCACTGGGTTACCTTGAACTTAGTTACTATCAGTCAACCTAACATACTCCATATATTTGTTCTGTGGATAAAAAGACATACCATATACTCCACCTTGAGTTTCTTGGATGAAGGGTGGGATAAAAATCCAATTAAACAATAATTCCCCTGTGAATTGTGTCCCGGAGCTGACCTGTCTCTCCATCCTGTTCTTTGTCATCCTTAATGCTTTGTCTAATAACAGAGCTGGCTCTGTTAATTCTAGTGAGGGGCAGGAGACCTTTGGCGCTCTAGATGTTTTGGACAACAACACCCAAAGTTCCTTATAGTTGGCCACAGTAGCTTGGCCTTCTGGGAGCTGAAGACAAAAACATTGTGCAGATGAAATATTTCCTACTCCTTTGTTTGTCGGGTTCCTAGCCCTTGTTTCCTCTGAACAACAAAGTACACTCCCTCGGAGCGTGGTGGGGTCTCCTTCCTTGGAGGTCTTTAAACAGAGGCTGGATGGCCATCTGTCGGGGATGCTTTGATCAAGATTTCCTGCGTGGCAGGGGGGTTGGACTGGATGGCCCTCGTGGTCTCTTCCAACTCTGCAATTCTATGATCCTGGACTTTCCAAATGTTTTTCAAGGAAGAGTGATCAACCCCATGGTGCTTTTTGCACCACTTATGTTGGTTGTGTATTTGGGCTGGTTGCCTTTCATTTTTTGCTTAACCCTTTGCCTGCTACACAGAGAGAGTCAAAGCTGCCTGATTAGGTGAGCTGTGGTGAGAGGTGACTCCCACCAGGTTCTCACACCCATCTATCCTCTCTCTGGAAGGAGCTAACAAGAGTGAGAGAGAAAGCAGAGCGAGCCAAGGGCTGTGCAGCCAGCTGCTGTTAACAGAGCTAATGTCTCTGTGAGATTTATGACGAGGGAAAGGAACTGCCTTGCCTCCTGTGATGAATTAAAGGGAGAAAGGAGGAAACTTCCACAAGGAGCCTGTAGAAGGAATTTCCCTCTGCCCAGAAGGGGGACTCAAAGGAAGGAGAGCCATTTTGCGGTTGTAGCCAGATTCTACCAGCTGCAACCTATCACCACCACCACCACCCACTCAGAAGATGTTCTTCCCTTGGGTCCTTATGTGGGAAATCTGTCTTGGGGAAAGAAAAAAGAAGGGAAGGGGGAAGATGCACAGCTACTCCTGGAACCAGTGGTTGCTTGCTGGGGGGCTTCTCTGTTAGTAGGGTGATGAATATACTCTGGCTTTTATTCCAGACTTTAAAGGTTCTATCCAAGGTGCTGAACCACAACCCAATGGGGCAAACTTGTTTTCTGCTGCTCCAGAGACTAGGACACAGAGCAATGGGTTCAAACGACAGGAAAAGAGATTCCACCTAAACATTAGGAAGAACTTCCTGACAGTAAGAGCTCTTCAGAAGTGGAATATGCTGCCTGGGAGTGTGGTGGAGTCTCCTTCTTTGGAGATTTTTAAGCAGAGGCTGGATGGCCATCTGTCATTGGGAGTGCTTTGCTTGGGTATTCCTGCATGGCAGAACGGGGTTGGACTAGATGGCCCTTGTTGTCTCTTCCAGCTCTGTGATTCTATGTCAATGGTGACACTGCTCTAGATTTTAGCCTCATCTCTAAAGGAGTTCTTCAAGGTACTGAACCCATTTTGGGGATTGGGCTCAGCAACTTGGATGGATCCTTTAAAATCTGGACTAAAATCAAGGGCAGCATCACTGCTTCACAAACATGGAAACTGTTGGACACCACAACACCCTATGCCTCCACCCATCCACCCACTTGGAGACGTGCAGCAATGTCCTATACAAGACTACTTAGAATTAGATCTTTCTTAGTTTGATGGTACTTGTTTTCTCAGGAAACATATTCAAGATGGTGCTATTAGTACCCTGGGTAGGGAATTAGTGCCTTGGCAGCTCACACTAACAAAATCCTAAATTCCCCCCAAAGGGCAGTGATATCCTGGGGACAGGTACCAGGAGGGGTCCTCAATAAATGGAAATGTTTAAAGCGTAAGCTCTTTCTGAAGCAGTGGTGCTGTAATTACCAAAAGTAATTATAGTTACAAATCTTTTAAAAGGAATTTTTAACTTCTCAATTTCTCAAAAGCAATTGAAATGTCGACTTTTTAGTTACTTCTTTTTTTTTTTTTTAATCCTGTGGGGAAAAACACACTTTTCTCCTGTTTGCCTCACTGTCGCCTCAACAACCACAACTTAGCAGGAACAAAAAAAATGAGGTGCAGCATTAAGCAGTACTTATACCGTGTGGTATTGCTCCCACTCTTATGAAGTGAGGCCACACTGCCATAACTATAAATGTAACTAAAACATTAGTTACACCACAAAAGTAGTGAAGGTTTTTTTCCCCCCTAACAATCACAGTCATAATGCAATTTGTGCCTCAGTTATTGGGGAAAGGAATTAATTATAAGTAACTAATTATTCCTAACTAATTACTTCCAAGATCTGTTAAAGTTTTAAAAACAAGCTATCTGAAAGTAAATTATTGTCCCCTTTGGAGGAGGAGGGAGGGTGAATCTAGCTATACTCTGATCCCAGTTCCATCTCATTCATGGCTGTGTTCCATGAATGAAAAGGGGTTGTCTTAATTGTGGTGCTCTGGAGCAAACCCGGGCAAACCAATGAGTCAAGCCTCTCACAAGCCATGGGATTGTGCCAACTGATCCGTATGTCTCAGTTCTGCAATGCTTCAAGGTATTCACCAGTCTCCCTCCCTTCCCTTCGTTTAGCTGGCAAAGTTTCTGCCAAAGCTGAACCCAACCTTTTAACGCTGCCAATTATACACATCCTCTGAAAGAAAACTTGTCTCTGCAGACTTTGGTCCTCATTCCCTGGGGAGGATAGGCCTTGATGTCCTTCCATTGGCAAGTGAATTTTTTCTCTCTCCTGGACAGGCTTTTAGGAATTGACTGCAATGGGATTTTAATGGGATTTTAATGTTTTTTTTCCCCAAAAGAGGCTTTTAATGGGTTTTCCCCTTGTTTTCATCCCGATACTCCCTTCACAAGTCCCCAAAGGTATTTGTTACACGTGCCAAGTTTTCCCAGTCTTCTTTTGTTCTTCTCCCAACTGATTATCAATGATTTCCCAGGCAACATCTTCTTGAATTCCTCACATACTCAATAAATTATGTGGTCTATGGCTCTATTCCTCATTCCATTATTTCCCCCATTCTTTGATTAGATATTTACCAAGCTCTCACTCCCAGCACATACCATATAGTTCAATCACCAAATTACCCCAGCAAATGCAGTGCCAAAATACTATTTTAAATCAATGCTTCTTGACATATATATGAAGAGAGAGAGAGAGTTTTGTAGCCTTCAGGTGATTGGCTGCTAAAATTACTTTGTTTTGTGAACCAAGTTTATTTCTGAATGTGAATGGAGACCAATATGTAGACAAATCTGTCCAGAGTAACTGTGCAATTAAAACTCAGTATCCCAGTTAAGCAGTGCAACTGAGGCATTATTTGCATATCACACTCCCCTTTCATTGCAGAAGCTCATTGATTTATTAGCAAAAGGATCTTTCCAACCGGTTTATTGGAATAATAGGAAACCTGATAAGTTCTTCCTGCTTCTAAGAATCTTCCCTGATTGCTTTGTGGAGCAGGGGTGTATGTAATGGGGAATGCAGGAAAATCCACATGCTACTACTTAGATCAGGAGTGGCAATCATGTGACCCTCCAGGTGTTGTTGGACTGCAAGTCCTAGCATTCCTCAACACTGGGTATGCTGGCTAGGGCTGCTGGGAGTTGTAGTGTAAACATATCCAGAGGGCCACAAGAGTCTCCCCGCCAACTTGGACAGAGGAAGGATTGGTGACTTCACAATATCATCATGACAACAGACCCTTCAAGGAAGTTATATCAAAGAACCACTTTCTGTTAAAATGTACCATCCTCAGGAATGGATGTGAGTATACACAATAGAGAAGACCCTCTAGAAATGAGGGGTCATTGTTGCATCTGTTCCAGGTCTTAATTCAGACTGTAAAGGAGCTCTCCAGCATGCTGAGTATCCCTTAAATAGGCTCAGCACTTTGGACAGTTCCTTTCCTATACAGGCTGAAACCTGGAGGAGATTCACTGCCCCTTTGTCATGGTACCTGCCAGCTGCCATTTGAATACAGGTTCCTCAAAATTATGCTGCATTCAGAAAACCCACTCCTTAATCAAAGGTAAATGTGTGACGCTGTTGGCCAGTTCTCCTGAGGGTGTCCATGGATCCTACTTTACACTGCTTTGTTTGAAGTGTTGCAAGAAGATAATCTTGCCTTCTGACAGTCCTATTCCAAGTCGTTCTCTTATTGTAATGCTGCGGAGAACAAGTTCAGATAAAACATAAAGAAAAGAGAGGAAAAGAGGGGCCTTCAAGTTGCCTGTCCATCAACAGTGAGCACCTGGACTAGCATCCAGTAGTATACACCTGCTGGATTTTACTGTTCCCACCAGCAGAATTGGAAAAGGCAATTCCCCCTCCTTCCTACAGCCCATTCATTGCATGCCCTAAAAACCTGCTCCAGAGGTCTAGAACACCCACTACCCACCCTACAGCTGAATTTCAGTGCCATTGGGAGGGTACAGGGGGTGGTGATGGGGGCAGATGTTCTGACCTACTCATGAACTTACATTTTGAGCAGAAGTACACTGTTGAATCTTGGCTCTGGACAGTAGGCATAGGTCACCTACTGGACACAATCTGGTGGCTCAATGTCAGTGGGGTGGTGAGTCCACACCAGCTGTGAGTTGAAATTTTGAATGAATTATCCACCAAATAGTTTCAGCACCTCAGATAGTTCTTTTAAAATTTAGACTAAAACATGGACACAGAAAATGGAACAACCAGCCTCCCTAACAATACTGTAGTGTCATCGGCTGGAGTTCATGATTACAGATACTAACGTGTAACCTAGAGATTTTTATTCACAGTCCATATGCATTATTCCCTTCCTGACCTTTGAAAGCAGCTAGAGAGGTACTGGTTGAATGGGTAAGGGGAATGGTGGATTGTTGACTGGGGCTGGCTACAGGGATTATGTGACTCCTCTATTGAAACAGCTACATTAGCTACTAGTACTTATGGGACTTTATCATACTACACTGTCATAGTGCTATTATTCCACTTTAACTGCTCTGGCTACCTCCTGTGAAATTCTGGGGTTTGTAGTTCAGTGAGGCCTAAGAGATCTCTGGTTGCGAGTTATAAATGCCCCTCCCTAAACTGCAAATCCCAGGATTCCACAGGAGGCAGCCAGAGCATTTAAAGTAGAATAATAGCGCTATAACAGGATAGTGTGATAATCTTCATGGCATGTCCAGGCAGAATTCAATAGTGTAGGGAATATGTAGGAATTGTAAAAGTCCCCCAATCCTGACTTACCAGGCAGCAGCCACTGCAATTGACAGGAGACTATGTTCCTGTCAATCAGGGCACAGCAGACTGGTATTTCTACCCTCCTCCCTCCAGCAAGCTCTGATGTTAGCAATTGTGAGAGGGATTCTGTTTCTGACTGTTACCCCAAAGCTCACATGTGGGAGGGTGGTGGAAACATCAGTCTGCTGAACTCTGATTGACAGAAGAACAGATAAATCAAGATGGCAGGGTGGTGTTGGGCCAAGAGATGCTACTTAGCTAAGTAGCTGACTAGCATCTCAGTCATTATTTCAAAATATGGGTTTGTACATATAGATTCACTTATCCTCAATGTTTAGAAATCCGTGACCTCTTTTGTCACCTTTTCAGCTGATCTGTTTCTGCTTTGGGGCACTGTCTAAATGCCCATCCTTCTTCCCCTTGACCAAAAGAAGTTCAAGCTTCAATCATGCCTTAGTAAAAGCCCACAAGCCTTACTCAGAGACAGCCCCAAATATCTCTGGTTGAAAGGATGAAGTGCCGAGTGAAAAACTCTCTTCCTGAAACTGCAGAGAGAAGAATCCCATAGGGCGACAAGCCTGGGCTAGATGGGCCAACAGTTTGACCCAGCTGGCCTGAGGGAGCTCCTAGTAAGGGACTCAGTTGCTCCCCCAACCCAGGCTCTTCAGTCTCTTCTCTCTGTCCCACCACCCTCACAGGTATATCAGGTGGGAACTCAGGAGAGGGCCTTCTCAGTGACCACCCCCAGGCGATGAAACTCCCTGCCCAGAGAAGTCAGATTGGAACCTTCCCTATCTTCCTCCCGGAGCCAAGTAAAACTTTCTTGTCGTGGCAGGCCTTTGCTGATCTCTGCTAATGGTTGGGCTGGGGTATATGTGTGTGTTGTGTATGTGTAACTCTGTTTTTGTTTTTAATTTTTAGCTGTTTTTGACTTTTTTGTTGTTTAATTCTGTTTTAACTTTTGTATTTTGGTGATTTTAACAATGTCTTTTTATTGTACACTGCTTTGAGTCCCAAATTGGGGGTGGGGGGGAGTGGGATAGAAATAAAGATGATAATCCTCATCCTCCTCCTCATCATCATCGTTGTCGTCATCATCATCAGACAGTGTACTGCTGCCCATAAGAGACCAGCCACAGTAGAACAACCCCTTTCCCCTTCCCTTACGATCTACCTGCAGAGTGGGACAAAGGCAGTCCCTGATGGAAATGGATATACTGACATCAGGATGGATGAATTGCGAATCCAGTTTTTGTTAAAACCCTCACACGCACATACCTTGCCCCACAACAACAACAACAAAAATAAAATAGGGAGAGGGAAAGCATCAAGTGCATCCTTGCCACTGGCGAACCATCTTTGACATCCTAAACAGCTGGCCTATGGACAAAAGGCAAACATGCTAGTTCAGTCCTCCCCACCTGCTCCTGCTAGTGCTGCAGTTCCCCAGCAATTTGTCTTGATTGGGCCTGGAACAAGACTCCCCCTCCCGCCTCCTCCAGAGTCATTGAGCTGAGAAGCTCCCTGCTTGCCTGTAGCCATCTCATCTCCCTTGGCTTTCCCATGTTGCTGGCTGCTGCTTCATTGAAGGCACCGTGGTGGCAGAGCTCCCCTCTCAGGAATGCTGGCTGGCTCCTTCTCTCCTCACCCTACACACCCTTGGTGCAAAGAGGGAAGGACGGATGACAGCCTGCTGAGTGACTAGCTAACGAGAGAGATGAAGCGATAGCAACACCAGCCTCTCTGATGCACATTTCCTCTCATTGCCCATTTTGAAGGTATAAGGAAAGAACAAATAGAGGAGGAAGTTCAGGGGAACTCCTGGTTCTGGAGGCTGGGAGAACTCACCTACCAGACATAATGCATGTGCAAACATAGCTTGGCAGAAACCCATTGTGCGGTGTGTGTATATAATTGCTATACTAATATTTGTTTGGGTATTTTTCATTAAGCCATCAGTTCTTAATCCCGCAGAAACCTCATCCAGGCACCTTTATAACTCAAGCTCTGCGAGGCTTCTACCTACTCTTGTCGCAGATTGACACATCATTTCCCTAGGTCCTGGGGATTTAGTCAAAGGTTGTATGTAGCTAGTTTAAAATAACTTGTTTGTTTCTTGGAATGCTTGTTTCCAGTAAGGGTGATATAACTACATTAATTAAGGCTGCAACTTAATGATGGATAGTGTCATGCCTTTCATGGTGCAAATGCAACTGTTTAGTTGCTTGTGTAGTTTATAGGGGAAGAAAGCAATAGCAGCATGGTTCAAGTGTTGACTTGTTCTAGCCTTCATCCTCTTTTATGGGTGTAGAGATGACCACAAAATGGACAGGAGGAAACTATACTTTATTTCACAGGCCAATGGCTTGTAATATTCAGATTTTTTTTTTAAAAAAAAGTTAACTACTTTTGAGAGAAAGGCGATGAGAGATTTTAAAGCTAACTATCTGGGACTCTTGAGACTATACCAGTATCTAATCATTTTTAAAAGGAACATTCCAAGCTCTAGGATTCAGTTTAGACCCGAAACCAACCTGAGCATTTTCAAACTGGACCTGATGCTGAGAAAGAAGTTGGAACACTGAAATGGAAATTCTGTAGGCCCTTGGTTGGGTGAAACCGACAGGTAATGTCCACTTTTTGAAAGTATTGTTTCCAAGATGTTTCAGGTGGATGAACAAGAACTTTCACAGCCCTTGGGGGAACAGTGAGAAGAGTTTTCATGCTCGAGACAAACAAGTGACAGTCACAATTATTCTGAACTGAAACTGGACACCTCCTAAAAAGAGGGGTATACATTCGATTCCACCATCTGTGAGACATTTCATTTCAGAACTCAGCAACAGTCACATTTTCAAACCCTTTCATAAATCACTGTACAGGTTTGATTCATTCCTATTTCAGTCAAAACTATTTTCTGGATTGTGTTTTCTCTACAGAAACAGTGAAGAGAGGGGAAAGTGGAGTGACTCCTGAATAGGTACATAAAGATATTTTTACCCCACCCCACCCCCCACAAAAGTCAAGAAATGTGAAAAATCATGAAAAATGAGCAAAAACTCTTATAATCTCACCCAGTAGGGAGGAAATGCTTGAAATTATTCATTCTTCTGTATGGGAGCTAAATTGCTGTTTACAATCACTCCAGGGACCTGCTTCAAAATAAGAACTGTGGTGTTTCTGCACTGCATAATTATAGCAGTTTGATACCACTTTAATAGCCACAGCTCCATCTTGCAGGATCCTGGGATATGCAGGTTGGTGACGTACTTAGAATTCTCTGCTAGAAAGTTTTTTTCCATTCCCTCACCCAACTACAGTTCCCAGGATTCATCGGATGGAGCCACAGCAGCTAAAGTGGGTTAAAACGACTGTAACTCAATAGTGTGGATTACACACTTGTCTCTAAAAGGGAGAGTAGGGCCAACCGTTCTCCACCCTTGCCTAAATTAGCTGTAGCAGCAATTATGGAGTACTAGTAGGAGTAGCAGCTGCTATAGTAACTGCTGTGCTGGGATTTTGCATAGCCGTTTTGCTCAATCTACATATTTTGCAAACGTCTCCAAAAACTTAGTCTGGAAAATTTGCAGAATCGCTGAGCATTTCATCTATGCTTGCAGCCCATGTGAATCAGCAAGATTCAGTAAAAACGGGAAATGGAAATCCCAAACCAGTAAGAACCTCAGACACACTGTCTAAATGGAGCCTTCCAGGGTGCACCCTCATTCTTTTTAGGTCAGTCAGCACATCACATTATACTCAATGAAGAAATAATTAAAATAGTCGTTTACGGGGCATAATTACAGAAAAAGGCAAACTACACACTTAAGATTGTTTAGGGCTTAACCATTTGTTCTATCTTATTCCTGCTGAAATGAATGCTACATTCTGGAAGGAAGGGGAAATGGTATCTGGTATTGACATCTTAGATTTATTCCCATCTTTCTTAACTTTTTTTTCTTGGAATAAATAAGAAAAAAGCTGAAGTTAAACATATTACTGTGAGAGTCCAAAGAGAGACGGCTGTCCACCCATGCCGAAGAATGTCAACATTATTTCTTCTCTTTTATAAATGTCAGTTTTATCAGAGATGCACAGGCGAATGTTGAAGTTACCCAAATGGACTGTGTGATAAGGGAAGCAAGCAAGTGGCATTACAGATGCTGTTGGACTGCAACTCCCTTCACCCTCCAACCATTGGGCATGTTGACTAGGGCTGACAGGAGCGGCAGTCCAATGACATCTGGAGGATTGGCTCTTCCCCACTCCAGGGCTGATAGGTATGGCCAATCTCATACTTCTCTAGAGAATGTCAACAAGATGAACCTGAGATTGTCAGAAGTCACTCTGGGATAATATAACGCAGCAGCCAGTACTTACAAGCCCAAACAATTCCATTTTGGTGACTGCTGATCAGACCTGGTGCATCCCTAGAAAGATTCCCCAAAGTGAGATGTGAAAAGAATGCTTACATTTTTCTGTAATTTTCTTCTTCTTCATCACCACCACGATCATTGTTGTTGAAATAGTTTAAATAATATCAGATGGTTATCAGTAAACAGTTGACAGATGAAAGACCTTACCTAGGAGTGGCACTTCAGCTGATCTCCCTGTTTTTGTTTTGCCAGGTGCTCTCTCTTTTAGGAAAGATGTTGAAAATTGTTTTGTTCATATGTATTTCTGCAGTAGATGTCCTGTACTCAATGCTGCTGTGTTCCGTATTTATTTGTAGTCTGTATGTAATTGTTAACATATTTTGGCCCAAATCAGTCTCAGCTAGAGTAGACTTTTGTTGTGGTTGCAGGGTCAGTTTAAGGGTCCTGCAGCACCAGCCCCCCCCCCCGTCATTGTGGGGGCCCCCGTTGTAACCCTCCTCCTGCAAAAACATTATTAGTAATAATCTGAATATCCTGTACTGTGAATAGGTTAGGTTAGGTTAGGTTACATTGACTGAGATAAACATATGGGCCCCCCAAAATAAAGTGTTGCAGCTCCCCCCCCAAATTCCTTAAACTGGCCCTGTGTAGTTGTGTGCCTTCTCTTAAGGCATAAATGTAGAATTTTGTGTGTATATGGCTTTAAGTCTCCTGTCAACTTATGGGGACCCAATGAATTTCAGAGGGTTTTCTTAGGGAAGGAATACTCAGAGGTGGTTTTGT
This sequence comes from Gambelia wislizenii, assembly GCA_030847615.1. NCBI lineage: Eukaryota > Metazoa > Chordata > Lepidosauria > Squamata > Crotaphytidae > Gambelia > Gambelia wislizenii. The sequence continues at coordinate 239,700,618 of JAUMIR010000002.1, read as the reverse complement.
CAGTTCCTTCCTCTGAAATAGAGCCTACAGTACCTGGCATTTGTTGGTGGTCTCCCATCCAAGTACTAGATCAACCAAGGGCTGATCCTGCTTAGCTTCCAGATAGGACCTGATGCCTTTAGGATATCCAGGCACCTTAAATGTAGAACTACCTTCCATAAATTGAATAAAATGATTCATTTCTTTTAAGAAATATCTCTCCTTCCCACACACACGTGGCTATAGATAATTAAATTTCAAAATAAAGCACTATTTTTTTATTTATCTAAATAAAAAAAATTAAAATTCATTGAGGCTGGCAACCGCTATCTCTGTTTGATGTCTCACAGTATGTAAGAGTTTTGCTAAAATCTGAAATGCCTTATAGCTGGAGAAAAACTGACCTACATCAAATTGCTAGCCCCAGCTAATGTACATTCATGAAACCACTGAGAAAAGGGTAAATCAGCACTTAAGTAAGTTCCATTGATTTAATGGATCTATTCTAGTTGAGACTAGCAATTGGATTTCAACTAGGGATGGGAAACATGTGCTCTCCAGATGTTAGAATGCAGCTTCCAGTAGCTGTAGCCAACATAAAGTTGTAAGGAATGCTGGGAGCTACAGTCCAATAACATCTGTAGGTCCACATATTCCCTGCCACCAATTTATGCCATAACTTCCCATTGATTGGAGAATGGTTACTAAATGCAAGATAAAGACAAGTTGAGAAATGTTCTTAAAGTTTAGGCAAAACAGACAGTTGACACATTTTGGGGGAGAAAAATGGAAACCTTAATTGGAAGAAAGAATATAGTTTACTCGAACATTGACAATGGCTTCCACTGTACTGATAGCAAGCAGCAATTTGGAAGTATTTACGTTCTGACATAAGGGCTCTATGGAATTCTGTTAACAGGATTACCCTTTTCATCTTTTTGTGTACATTATAATTTTTAAAATGTGAAACAAAAAATGCTGACTTGCCAAATTGGTTCCCTAGTGCTGTGGTGTTTGTCCTAAAAGCTTGCAATGTATGTCTTTAAAAATTAACATTTCTAGAAATGGAATTTAATTGTCAGTAGAACCACTGGGTGTTTCCCTATGGACATGAATGCTCTGCACACATAATTACAAATTAGCATTTAGGAGGACTAGGTGAAATTTTTGGGAAATGGTCACTACAGCTGGATGGATGCCCAAAACAATTTGGTCTTGCATCTCTACCCTCCACCCCCATGCAATCTAGGTCAGATCTGAAAGAAGCTGCATGCTCTTCTTCCTCCCCAAAGACATCTGGATCCACTAGCTGTCTGCCTGTGGCTGGAATCACTAGGTTGCCTTGTTCTTCCTTCCATGCTTCTCTCTGTGGGCTTCTGGCCTCCATATTTTCAAAGATGGTTGCTCTCCCTTTCACATCACATTCTTAATGTTGACATGGTATTGATGCCAGAAAAATTATCAAAAATGTGTAAGGGGGTTAAAAACAGATGTTGAAAGTGTGAGCTCCAGGAGGGATCGTATTACCATATGTGGTGGACTTGCAACAAAGCCATAAAGTAGTATTGGAAGCAGATTCATGAGGTAATGCAAGGCATTCTTAAGTGGAAATTTTGTTCTAAGCTAGAACTCTTACTATTAGGCTTGATGGATGATCAGATACAGGGGCAATAGACGAAGTTACTACAATACATGATAATGCTGGCAAGATTGATATAGGCCCAAAGGTGGAAAGATCCTGAGATTCTGACGATAGAAGACTGTTTGGTGAAAATGTTCAATCTAACAGAAATGAACAAATTAACCACTTTGTTACGAGACAAGTCAGTAGACCTTTTTTTTTTTTTTTTTTGAATGAGTGGGAACCCTTTCTGAAGTTTCTAAGGGAGAGAGGTGAAGATATGGCACTAGTAGGTTTTGACAAATGAGTGTGCTTGTCTGTCAAAGTAGACGTAGAAGTTTAGTATAGCTGTAGTAGATGGAAGAAAAAATTAATATCACATTTAAACCAATGTTCAGAAAGTGGGCAATCATGTGGTTATATGTGATGGGGTTTGGTGGCAGGGAGAGAGATTGTGTTTAGTTGTGTGTTATAGAACTGTCAATTTATGTTTTTATGTTTATATATATGTTTTTAAAGATCTTAACAAAGAGTATGAATTTTAATTTCTCTTTTACATAATATAACCCCTTACCCTACCTCCATTGACTTCTCCCTGTTGCCAGCCCCTTTCTTCTCTCTATCTTTCCTTCATGACACACTGTATGGTCACACTCACAAGAGGAACATCCCATCTCTGCTGAATTTACCCCTGCAGTATGTCATCCACCCAGCCCATACTTGTATCATCACCAACAAACAGAACACATAAGAACACATACACATAATCAGAGAACCCTCCTAGAAAAGACCAAAGATCCCTTTAGATTCCAACTGTGGTAAACCAAGAGCTTAGAAAAGTTACTTTTTTGGGCTACAGCTCTCAGCATTCACCAGCCAGCATGCCCAGCATGACATGTAGCCTCTGAACCTAGAAGTAGCATATAGCCACCAAGGTCTAGCAGCCACTGATTTCAACAGTCTTTCTGTGGCTATGTGCATTGAGGCAGCCTGTCGACTTATGGTGACCCCATAATCTTCATAGGGTTTTCTTAGGCAAGAAATACTCAGAGGTGGTTTTGCCAGTGTCTACAGTAGTCTGCTGCATCTGAAACCTGAACATTGCACACATTCTCCCATAGTAGCAGCCACTGATATCCTTCATCCTTCTTTTAAAGTCTAAGTTAGTGTAACCCACCAGACATGTCCAGCAAATATTATATTATTATTATAGTATTTATTTTTACCCTGCCCCTCTGTTAACAACAGAGGCAGCTTACAACAGTTAAAAATACAACAATACTGAGTAAAATCCCTAAGCCCACCCACCCCCACCAAAAAATATTAAATTATCTTGGCAAATAGAGTTGCCAAGTCAGCAGCATCTCATCTCCCTCAAGAAGGTGCTGTTAACCTAGCAGCCCTAGTTGCTATACCAGTTGGTAGGCTATACTAATTTAGACTTTACATTTCAGAGCCCCTGAGACCAAGAGATGGGTCCTTGTAATGCCACAGCTGTGGCATAATTTAGACTTCAGGACCCGTGAGACTAGGGAGTGAGCCTTCATGATGTCATATGGGTGGGTTCTTGTGAAATCATAGGAATGGATTCTTCTGATATCACAGAGGCAGGGCAGGGATTGGTGGGCAGATCAGAACTTCTTTGTTGTCAGCAGACTGCAGGAACAGGAGTCAGGCCAGAGTGTCCCCATACTGTCTAGGAATGGATAGAGACAATGCCTAGGCTTTAAAGCCATGACACCAACAAGAATCAACATTTCTTCACCAGTGCTATTCACCATGAGATTGGTCTCCTTACCACAGGTGAACATAGCCTTTTGATTTAGTGGGGGCAATGATGCCATCACTCCCATCCCTTTCCTGAGCTGCAGTTTTCACAAGAACAGGAGGGGAAGGAGGGGGGATTGAGTTCCTCAGCAACAGTATATTTTTGATGCTGTTGTAATGCAAAAGATGTTAGGGTAGCTTGGTCTTAAATGGGCAATGAAAACCCATTACCTTTAAAGAAGACCTGCTCCTGGTGCAGATGGAAAATGCTGGACTATTTTTTAAAGAAGAAGAAAAGAAGAAGAAGAAGATTCAACACAGGTGCCTGTGTTTTCTTAATCTCCTTGGGGGACAGGCCTATGAAGTCAATCATGATGGTGGGCCTGCACTTCAGACCTTACCATCATGAAAGTTTTTGGAACTCAAGAATCCTTCTGGTTCTGCTGCCTGGAAAAAAAAAGAGGGTGGTGCCAAACTCCCAGCAGCCTCACTGCCTATAGAACTGCTTTTGGCTTCCTGGATCATCAGTTGTGCAGGCTTCACCAAATCAGGTAGCAACACCATGGAATGGAAGAAACCCAACACCTTCCACATCCCTGCTTCCTCCCCTCCTCTGAGCCCAACAGGCTCTCTGGTGCTGACTGAGTCCTCTTGTCTCTCTTTATTGAGAAAACCAGGATGATAATATTAAATAAAGTCTGTTTATTTCACCCAGTAATTAATAAGAGAAAGGGAAGACAAACAACTCACCCGCCTGTTGCTAATTAACATGGCGTTTATAAGGACAGCATTGACACTGCAGGGAGCCTAGGCGCCCGTGATGCTTAATGAATGCTATACAACCCTTAGTGTTATTTAATTTAATAGGAGAATTAATATCAGGATGGAAAGAAATTGCCTCTGCTCTGCAGATGGGGTGGGGGGAAGAGAGTGGGATGCCACATTCATCTTGCTTTTTATGCTGAGCATCAACCCACCAAGTGAGCCTGTTAAAGGCTATTTGATTACACAGTAATGGGCATATTTGGCCTTGGTGGCAGTGGGCTGGAGCAAAGGCCCGTGCACCTTTGATAGCAGAACAAATGAAATACACACGTAACCCTTCACCCACCGCAATCCGCTGATAAAGTTCCCCAGTCTTAATTCGATCTGTAAAGATTAGTCCGGCAATAAAAAGTATTACAAGGCTGACATCCGTGGAGTCTCCCAGGGCATTTGACAAATAGCTTTATGACAGTAATAGGAGAATTAGAATGTGACATGAAAACCCACCCTCTGTTTAGTCAGGGCTAAACTTTGCCAAAGCAAGGCAGAGGCGCCACACGGGCTCTTTGCGTGCTTTCAGGGTAGCTGCGCAGTCTCGCCGTCGTTGCTTTGGTAAGCCAGGCTAGCATGCCAATAAATAATGTGGATTTATCAAACAGGCTGCCCTATTTATTTATTTAGTAGTGCTGTTATCGTTGTTTGCTCAGCTCTTGTGGCCTGGCATTGAGGCACAGCATCTCTACACAAGAGGTTCTCTTTTTGGATTTTTACAGCATACTAAATAGGTCTTTCTATTGCACCGCATATTATCCTAAGTGATGCTCATTCTTGGATGGCTGTATCATTTTCACAAGCCTCAGTGTTGCTCTAGAGCATTTATAAAGTAATGATTTTACTACTCTCAGATGATATTATCCTCCAAATGACTCTGTTTACACCCTTGGCATTCTGCTGCTAAATTAACTGGCCTGGGATGCAAGCATGCTGCTAGTTACACTGCAGGAATTAGGAGGGGTTTTTTTCTGGAAAAGTGGGGAATCTCAGTTGATACTTTTATATCAGTGTGACTGAGATCCATTTTTTGAAAGGAGGTCATTCTCTATCCTCAGATTATGTTGCAATGGCATGTTGGCAAGTAGAAGGGCTGAAAGGTATGTCCTCCAACCCCCACACTGCCTCGCTGCTAGACACTCCACCTCTTTAGCATCACTAGGCTGGTTCATACATGCATATCACTTGATTCCTCTCACCACTCATGTCCTCACCATTGCACGATTCTCACCTGTCTGTATGGGGCTTATCACATGAGGGAAGGAAGTGGCAGTGCACCACAATAACAGAACCACCTGCCTTGCCTTATTGCATGACACTGGCGTGTTTCAGTTGTTCGCCTTTTCTCTTCCCATGGGAGATGGTGGCAAATGTGAGTCCCTTTGTTAACTGGAAAAAATCTGTTACCAAAAAGACCCGCCTTTACCACCATCTCCCATGGGACCGGAACAGGAAAATAGCTGAAACGCACCGATGTCGTGTGATAAGTCAAGGTGAGACGCTCTACTCTCGGGCTTTAAAGCCACTTCCCTTCCTTCATGTGATAAGATTCTGTGATCTGATACCATTGAAAAGCACTAGGCAAGTGAGGTGATGGGTGGCAATGTGGTGCCTCTTCCAGTAAGGTTTGATCTGCAGTGGTCAAACACTGAACAGGCACATGTGAATAAGGCTGAAGTAGAAGTGCCCCTTGATAGACAGGAAGGTACAATGCACAGGGCACACAGTGACATCAACATTTTGGAATAGTCCCCATATTAAGAAAAAAAGTGTGCATGTAGAAATCAAATAGGAGAAAAGCACTAGCCTTCCCTGCTTCCTGTAGTTCTAGATTTCTATTTACAGGGTGGTGTTGTCTTTTTAAACATAGGGAAGGTTTTAAAAATGTATTTCACACCTCATGTTTGAAATGGTCCACTCCAAAGTTTCACCACCTCCGTATTCCACCACAACATTTGCACCATGTTCTGCTGCATTATATATAGTAGGCTTAATATAGGAAGAACTAGCAACAAAAGAAGAAACAAAGAACCAAAGAAAAGGTGACCAAGGTCAAGCAGAATTTTTTAAAAGTTGAATGTTTGAAGTTTATTTATTTTTCAACAGCACTTTTGAACATATTAAAATTTTGAACACACAAATTTCTATGCTCAAATGGAAAAAAGTAGAAATTCAGTGTGACACAACTTTCATTTTCTAAACAGAGGCCTAAAAACAGACTAGAATGGCCTGGCCTTACGCTCTACTTTATAAAAGACAATCCACTGTATGGGTTTGGAAGCCTCTCAAATACAATTCTGGTTAAAAAATAAAGAACAAGGAGAGGCCTTGAAGTTGCTAACCCTTCAGCGGTGGGTACCTGGGCAGGACTGATCAGGCAAGTATGCAAGTCACCCAGTTGCCCTCTTCTCCGCCATTGTAAGATACAGTATATTTAAATTATAGTCACAATTTCTAAATTTGCAAACCATAGATTAGTATACACAAATTTTATGCAAATCCATGTCTTCTTTTTGGTAGAAGTAAGTGCCCACTGTAATAGAGGCATTGCATGCAAATGCGTGCTGATGTTTAGGTTTCAGCTTAGAAAACCTCAAATACCGGTAGCTTGTGATATTGCCAACATAAGAAATACATGGAGCTAGTCAGTGCTTTCAGAGTCTGGTATCATTTCATAGAAGTACCACTTTCTCAATTGGATTTGACAAGAAAAATATAACCAATCCATTTTTGTTATGGTGGTCCTCACCCTTAAAAGGCAGCACTTTTAAAATGCAACATTCAGACACATTTTTTTTTTACTTTCATCTGAGTGTAACTTACTGGATTGTGCAAGGCAGAGTCATGGGGCTCTGAGCCCACAGAGGCCAGTTGGCACCACCTGCCTCACCCCAGTCTCCGCCATGCCTCTGCCAGTGTTCTCCCTCCTCTCCTAACCTCCTGGTGTTATTTCCTGTTTTCTTCTAAGAGATCAGAAAAGGACAGGATGGGAGAATGGGAGTGGTAAGTTTCCTAAAACTCCATGAAAACTTAAGACCATACTGAGATCTTGCTTGCAGCTACTTTTTTCTTTCTCGATGGGACTCTTTTCTCTGAATGGTTGTTGTGTTCCTGTCTGTTCCTCAGAAACCATCCCTGAGCAAGCAATGGGCTGGAGGAGGAATGGGAACATAGGAAGAAGTGAGTGATGCTTTTGTGATCCTCATCACTCAGGTGCCTCCAGGCATCCTGAAATCAGACGTACACTTTCAGTTTCCTGTTCCACTTTAGGTCTCTGCTTTGGGTTTGTTGCATTTCCTGGTGTGGGTTATTTTGGAGAAGCATTTACATCCAGCTTTTCTGAACTTGTGGGAAGAAAGGGAGAAAGGGGTGATGGCCACTGCCACTGGTGTCTACCAATGGGATATCTCTAAGTGATGCCCCTGGTTTTGTTTTGCATGTAACTTTGTTTTTAAAAATGGGGAAAAATCTTTACAATAGACACATACCTCATTTGACATTCCCTTTATATATAATTATTTTATATTCCCCAATAAACTCTAAAGGAAATCTCCAGAGTCAACCACTAGCAATGGTTATTTCTTTCAGTCTCTTAAGCTTGTTCTAGCCTCCCTTCCTGCAGCTAGGTGGTCAGTATGACATCTTCTTAGTAAAATACCTGACATGTATTGTGATGTTTTCACCTAAATGTTGGGTTGGCTTGTCCCTACCTCGCTGCTGTTGATGCTTATACTGTATTTGAGCTGCCATCTTGCTGTTTTTAGCAGATCTGGGTTCTTTTTAAAGAACTCTAGAACCTCTGCTAAAGTCTTTTAAATGTTCTGTTTCGCCTGCCTTTTGGTCTTCAGGATGCTATCACTCAGCATGTTTCTGTCCTTGGTTCATAATTTTGTCTTTAAACTGAAAATTGTCTCCCGGTAGCCATTAGATACAGGCATGGAATATTGGGTGGTGGTGGTGGTGGTGGTTAAAACATCCCACCCATCTCTCATCTATGTTCTGTTTCCTTTACTTGTTGTAAAACACAGTAGTCATCATACAGCTTTTCTTTTTTTTAATTATATTTTTATTGAGTCACATTCCATACATACTTCTATACATAAATATACACATACAATACACAAATACAAATTAAATCTCTCCAGCACGTTTTAGTAATGTAACTCTATAATGGCATTAAAACAAATGTAGAAGAAATGTAACATAAACAGAAAAGAAAAAACATTTTTTTTATCCATCTTCATTTTTTCCTTTATAAACGTCATTCATCTGTTACCCTGATTTCCTTAGACCACACTCACCCCTATAATGTACTGATGATTTCCATTCCGTTATTTTATCTTGATTCTCCTACACTTTCCTAATCTTAAAGTCAAACTCAACCTCTATTCCTTCCTTTTTCTTTCTCCTTTTCCATCTTATCCCTTTTAAATGTTCTGTTTCACCTGCCTTTTGGTCTTCATGATGCTATCACTCAGCATGTTTTTGTCCTTGGTACATAATTTTGTCTTTAAACTGAAAATTATCTCCCAGTAGGCATTAGACACAGGCATGGAATTGGGGGGGGGGGGTAAAAAATCCCACCCATCTCTCATCTATGTTCTGTTTCCTTTATTTGTTGTAAAACACAGTAGTCATCATACAGCTTTTCAATCATTGAAGTGTGGAGTGCAGTAATAAGAGTCTGTAAATCTGTCCATTTTACATCACTGTGAAATGAGAGGACACTTTTTTTAAAAAAGAAGCAATAGTTCAATATCACATCATTTTTCCAGGTATTCAGTGCACCATGTCAATGTTTTATAGGCTTCCTTTCTGAATTTTCTATTGTCAGCTGCAAACACATTGGTCAAAATAACTTGGGCTGATCTTCCATAGAATTTGTCCTTCTTGTCAGCTTTGAATGGAGGCCTTCCATGACCTCATGGAGTTCTGTGGAGCTGGCATTGTTGCATTCCAGTTTCTTCAAAGCATCTAAAAGATTACCATCAAATTTGTCAAATAGTAAACATAACAAAGATTTGTGTTCTTCATTACTGAAAGCTGTGCACACAGTCTTCACACTTACTTCTTCCCCCTCTGAAAAAAAAGTATGCCTTCGGTACAGACAAGTATTCTAGCAAATATTCAATAGCTGGCAGAAGTGACAGTCACCTTGTTGGTACATGCCAAACTTATGTTTCTATTCCATTTCCATACATTTTTAAAAGGGCAAAAGAAACCCCCTTCCTGGCCAAGAAGCTAAACTTGCTGTATACCTTGATGATAAATGTTTCTACATCAGAACTCAAAGACTTCATCCCATGTTTGCAGCAATTGGGGAGTATATGATATTTGCATTCAACTTGCTATTGTGTGGTCATTAAACTGCTTTAAATTCTTATACACTGCCTTGTGTTTTCCAAAATTTACAGAGGCATTGTAAGGCACATACACTATTAATGCTGAGACCATTCTTCCATAGAATATTGGAGATCCATATCACATTGCCTTGCTTATCTCATCATTATCATTGTACAAATAAAGTGAGTTAAGCTTAATTCCTTCTGTCACTGAAAAATAATGTACTGTTAATGAGAAGAATTTCGTGTATCCCTTGCTGGAAATGTTGGGCTCAGCTGAACAAAACTGTACATTATCCAGTTCCTTAATCAAATGTTCTAGTAGCTTTGATACTAAATTGTTTTCTGCTGTACTGGTGGCTTTGGTTTGCCCCCAAGTTTTTTTTTAAAGAAATATCAAAATCAGGAAATATTCTGCAATCATTTTTTAAATAAAATCTGGTCTCATGTAACTTAAATCATGGGAAATACTGTGGTAAGCCTGCCCTACTTTAACAATCCATGTCTTCTTTCTGGTTTTCTTAAGATGAACCTTTAAAAAACACACCAGGATTTTTAGAAATGAGACTTGTGGCATTCATTTCTGTTTTCTTCTAATTCCTTGTGTTTTATGCATTCAGCATGATTTCTCACTGCTTTTCTTCCCTCATATTAAACTGAAAACCCTTGATGACATAAATTGCATTCTGCTGAAATAGTATTGACTTTGTGAAGACAATATTTTAATGCATATTCTTTACACCACTCATAATTAAAATTCACCACACCTGGTAGCTGTGGATCTTGTATATCAATGTTACATGCTATGGGGTGAGGGAACCATATATTTTTAAGCCTGCTTGTATCTGTGCTTTTTTTCTTCTTCTGGAAACATGAAAAGTCAAGTTTGAGTGCATTGTGGTTAGAACAATAGTTCTGAGCATAACCTTGCATGGCACATTGCAAATGTGAGGGTAAACACATGGGATATCATTTGGTACTTGTGGCTCAATCTTGTGGTGTCTGGCTTGTGCTCACCTTAAGCAGCAGTTAGTGATATCTTGGCCTTCCAGGTGTTTTATACTATAATCCCCATTAGTCCCCATCCAGTAGGAACAGTGATAAGGAATTGTGGGAGCTGTAGTTTAGAACATATAGAAGGCCAAAGGCTTCCCAGTTCAGATAACTGGCCCCTGGGAAGCTTGCAAGACGAGCCAATGTTGACAGTGTCAACCTGCACATGACATTCAGAGGTACATTGCCTCTGGGCATGGAGGTTCCATTTAGCTTACAATGACATCTGTTGACAGAGTTGGGAGAGCTGGAGGGGGGAGAGCTTTTGGGTGGGCAGAAGAGAGAGAAACTAGGACAGAAGTGGCTTGGTGGGCATGAGTGGGAGTAGAAGGACTATTTTTTTCAGCTTTCAAATCATACATTTTGTAGATTAGCATTCAGTAGCACTATGTTGAGCACTTTGTGAGAAAGGGCCTAAACATGCCCTCCGCACACACACACACTGCCTCTCCTTAATGTCACAGCCTGTAAAGCCAAATCCATCTTTGTGTCTCATAATAATTTGAAAACAATTGGGCTCAGAGACATGGAGTGCAACAATGTGCACAAAAACGTATGTAGGGATTATGGGAAGTACTGTAACATTACTCCTCGTCTTGAGTACCAGCAGAGGCTTCTATAGTAAGCCATTTGCAAGCTGTGGTTATAGCTTTGTCCATTAGTGGAAGGCAGTGGGAGGAGGGGAAAGAGGCAAGAAGAGCAGGGTTGCTGAAACATTCATTATTGAAATTCTGAACCTGCAATGGACCAAGGATCCCTCCTGACCTTTCCGTCATGCTAGATACAATTGAGTTAGTGCTGAGTTTTGATTTAATTCCAGGAATGGAGTTGTAATTCGCTTATAGAGGTTTCCCTGCATATGCCTGCATCAGGCTACTGCGGGGAGTAAGGATGGATCCCCAGGCCAGGCTCACTTTTGAAATAGACATTAACAGCGTGCCTCCCCCACTCCCAGGGTTGGAGGTGCCACCCTGCTGTAGTTGCTGTTTGTTTCTGAATTATGCAAGATGGTGCAATGACTCCAGATAGGCCCCAGCATGCTTTTGAGAGCTTGCAAACCATTTGACTTGAAGAAAACCAATAGATGTCTTTAAATGGCTGAGAGTGATGGGAAAGCTTTCTGTGTTGGGTGCACATATTTCTCTTGTCCCATTGTCAATCCCTCACATACCAACCTCTCCACTTTCTAAAATTTAGTGGAGAAGCCTTTCTTTGTGTCTCAATTGTACTGGACTGTAACAAGAGACAAGACCTTCTCCATGAATACTCCAGAAAGTGGACTGGCTTGGCTCATGAGGACCAGGTAGTTTCCTCTTTTTCTTCCTTCTTCAGCCAGTACAGATTTTATTTTAAAGATTTTAGGCTGTAAAATCTAGATGATGTTCTTATCCACCCCACTCCACCATTCCCTGAATTGGTTATGTTATATCATTTCACTTACTCCAGCGTGTGATGATTCAGTTTTTCTCTGTTTGGGGGTCCACTTCCTTCACATTCTTCTGATGGGGATCCACTCAGGCCCAAAGTCTTGCCCTGATGGCACCAATATTTTATCAGCTTTGCTTTCTTTCATTGAAGAAGTGGTTTAAGTTGTTGTAAGTCACCCTAAACCTGAGGCTTAAATATACCAGCATAAGAGATGAGTATTAGAAGGGTGAGATAGAATTCTGTGTATAAAATACATAACTGTATATCTGTGTATATACAAATTGATAAAGAGAAATAATAAAATATACTCAGATGAAACAGGTTTTACAGGTTTTGAAATAATAGTTTTAAAAACCTGCAGGACCTGTTTACTATGAGTGTGTACATGAGGGGGAGAAATAATTCTTTCATCTAACTTAATCTTTTATCAAACTGTTAGGAGCTCACTAGAGAGAAAGGCTATCATCTTGCATTACTCTCCAGTTCTGCCTGAATACTGAGAGTCTCTACTTGCATTTGAAGACCAACACAATTCTACAGTACAGTGAGTCCGATGAATCTGCACAAGACCGATGGTAGACTAGAAAATGTAGTGGCTCATATGTTACAAGATGGGAAACAAAGAAGGAAACCAAAGAGTCTCCCCTCCCTTGAGATTTTCAACTGCAATGATGTCCAAATCCAGGTATCAATGTTTGTCTAGCTGAGCACTCAAGTCTGTCTCATTTAAGAATCAAAATGAGATGATGTACAGTTGCAGTCCATTCACTATGTTCATGCTAATTAATTTATGAATGATTTCGTTGTTCTCTTGTGCCAAGGAGGAAATGAGCTCCAGGAATATAGAGGAGGGATTTCAACCCAAGCTCCCTAGATCTGGCACACTCTCCCCCTCTTCCCCCGATTCTTTCCACTATCACACTAGCTGACTGGCAAACCTGGTGTAACATAGTGGTGAAGTTTACTGAGTCAGTTCCCCATTTAGAGCCTACTTCAATTATAAAATTGCTAGGCAGCTTTAGGCATGGCACATTGTTCCCTTAGCTACAGTATCTGTGATATGGGGATAACAGAGCTGGCCCACTTTACAGGATTATTGTAAGGATTACAGAGATAATTTGAATGAAGTGATATCATTAGAACTGAAATATATACTGTAAAACTAGTGCAGTTATCCAGGTAGTGTTCTTTGTCCAGTGAGAAATGCAGTGCCCGTAATGCTAAAAATATTGACTGGCTCTGTTTCCCCATAAGCAATGGCACGCTCTCGCACTTGACCAGCCTTCTCTTGGTCCCATCACCTTCACAGGCATGGTTGGTGGGGACAGGGGAGACGGCCTTCTCAGTGGCTGCTCCCAGACTGTGGAATTCCTCCCGCAGTGGGTCTGGTTACCCCCCTCCCCGCCACTCTCTTTTCACTAGCAGGTGAAGACCTTTTCATTCAGGCAGGCTTTGACAGATTTTAATCACATGGCAGAATAGTGTTCAAGTAGTATGTTCTGTATTTTGCATGTTTTTAATTAGACTCTAAATATATTTTAAAACTTTTTTTACACAAAACAACCCCCATATCCACAGGGGATACATTCCTGGACTTACCGTGGAAACCATGGATAATAGTGAACCCTATTAAAATGAATGACTTCCAGCCCAAACATACCATAGACTTAGAAGACTTAGAAGATGCCTAGCGACAGCACCTCTCTAGGCATCTTCTAGTCCTCCAGGAAAACTTTATGATATACTTCAAAAGCTGACCATAGAGTCATGCTGGAGGACCTAGAAGATGCCTAGAAAGACCGTATTTTTTCAGACACAGGTAAGTGAATCCACAGAAATAGGTCCCACAGATGCAGGGGTTTACTGTGTGTGTGTGTATTAGAACTGATGTTTAATTGTTTTTAAAACTTTTGTAGCAGTACATTTTTAGCTAAAAGTTCATTTTAAATACTGTGAGCCACCATGGATTGGATTCCTCCACAGAGAAAAGCAGGATATAAACTGAATAAAAATAAATATATAAATAAACAAAAATAATGCAGCCTACTCCAGATGTCTGAAGGCTACAAGCCTTATCATCTCTGACCAATGGCCATGCTGATTTGGGATGATGGGAACTGTAGCCGGACACATCCAGAGGATGCGAGACTGGGGAAGACAGCACTGGATTCTAATTTAAATTAGTATGTCTGTCTAGTTGTTGGTAGGGTATGTTGAAAGGCAAACCCAGCTGCTACCTCTTGGTACAGCAAGCAAGAAGTAAAAGTGCATTGGGCACAAAAGCCATAATCTTATTTCAAAGGTTCAAAATCAAAAGGGAAATTGGGCATAAACCTATTCTCATTAACCACAGCAGAGGTTAATGGCTGCCTGTCCCCGTGTAACTATAATTAGATGCATTGTCTGTAAATTAAAACAGTTTGCTCTAATACAGTGATTTCTCATAGGTGTCCAACTGTGCATAAGAGCATACCTCCCCTATAAGTAGCATAGGTGCATCCCTGCACACACACACTGCTAAGGTACCTCCTTTCCTTGAACTGTGGAATAGGTTCTGCAGGCCCTTGGAAATAACGAAGCTTTTGCTGCACTTTCATGACACCCTAAGCCAGCTGTCCAAAGCATCACAAATGAACACAAATAAAAACACAATGGTAAGCCTGGTCCTACTGCTCATACAATGCTTGAATGTGCCTGTAAACAAGAAAAAACAGGACTTGGAAGATGTGCACAACCTCTGTAATCCTGCAAAGTACAACCACCAGCTTTGTGCACTAAAAGGACTGACACACACATGCCTCAGGCAAGTCACTTTTCCAAGCACTCTTGGGATGAAGACCATGCAGAGGTTGGAGGTAGGAGGACCAGAACCACTGTGAAAATAGTAGTAGTAGCAGCAGCAGTAGTAAGAATTAGTAGTAATAATAGTAGTAATGGTGGTAGTAGTAGTAGTAATAGTATGGTGGCTCCTAGAATGTGTACATAGCACTTATACAACTATGTTGTTACCAAGGCCAGTGTCACCCCTCCCTCCTATGGTGTCACCTGGTGTGGTTTAGTGCCACCACTGCCGTAGAATGTCCTTCCCTCCCCACCAATGGCCTCAGAAGTTCTTAATCCTACTGGAGCGGATAGTTAGGGCTACTCATGGCCAGTGCCTTTTATCTCACTGAGGTGGTGAATCAGTTCTGGCTTCCAGAATGCTGAGCCTATTTTGGGGACAGGGCTCTGCAGCCTGGATAGCTCTTAGAAAGTCTCAAATAAAAGCCAAGTAGATTCACCACCCCTATGACATGGGAGCCACTGACTGCTACTGGCCCAAAACATGAAGAGGAACAATATGGTGCATGCACACACACACACACAGAGAGAGAGAGAGCTGACACACATTGCAGGTACAGAAGCAGATTGGATTGGCAGTTGAATGTTCGTTGAACCCTGGTGATGGAGGAACTGTATCTGCCACACAGAACCAGCAAAAACATTTTGCTTCCCAAGGCAAAGCAGCACACAGTTTCCTTACCCACTTGATCTGAAGGTACATATTGCCTTCAAGATGACTAAACTGAGGTTGTCATGCTTCAGCCACATCACGATTAAGGCACAACTCACTAGAAAAGCCAATCACGCCTGGAAAGATAGAAGGCAGAGAGGAAGGCTGCATACCAGATGGATAGTTAAGGAGGCCCTGGGCCTGAGTCTGCAGGACCTGAGCCAAGCTGTTGAGGATAGGGTGTCTTTGAGGTCTCTCATTCAGAGGGTCCCCACAGTAAAGGTCGGCTTGAGGGCAGTTAACAACAACAACAAAATACTTGAGGCTGGTCAAGATGTTTTGGCACATGAGGCAAGAAATCCAAAGGTGCCCTTCCTTGGCAGTAAAAATAAGAATAAATCAAATCATTGTTTGCTGTTCTTTTCTGGACACCCAGGTTTTCCGCCTGATCATTTTGCCTAACTGTAGACCTGGCCCTGCTCTCCATGGCACCTGAGAGTACCAGGCTAGCTTGAGAGGCACAGAATAGTTTTATACAGCTCTGTCCTCCAACATTTCTCTACTGTTTCCCAGTATCTACTAACTGAAGCAGTTGCCAGTAGCACTGACTCGGTGGTAGAGCAGGACTCTGCAGGTACAACATCAGAAGCTCAGCTTCCTGCTAGAGCCTTTGGTTTCCTAGATTGTGGCAACAACACCAGTTATTGATATAAATTTATTATATTGCTTTCCTCCAAAATATCAGATTAATCCTGTTTTAAATACAAGACTTCCAGTCTCCATCATTCATAGCTCATAAGGAAGAGCCTCATCAGATGTGTTGTTAAAATGTTATTATTAAAACACAGAAGAGATTATCAGACGGGAACAAAAAACAGTGTTCCCGTCTCACAATCTCCTCTTCTGCCCCTGTAATGTGAATTCCCCCCCACCCAGACCTACCTTTGTAGCACACTGTTGCTTCGGCAAAGCAGCCCAGGAGTGAATGGAGCTCGAACGGAGGAGTTCCATTCACTTCCTGGTTTGCAATCCTGGCTGCTCTCACAAGAAGATGAGAACGTGGGAAATTCAAAAGTAAAAAGCAAAATATACTTTTAAAAGTTAAACAAAGCACCTAGACATACTTAAAAAATCACAAGTAACCTGGGGAGGGTACAAAAAAAGTGTGTCACTTACTTCAATGTCCCGCTCTCACCCGGAAGTGTTCTGACATGGACCTGCCATTGACGCTGGCATTGCGCCAGCATAACGAGGCACCTTTTCACAAGCTGTCAATTCCGTCACAGAAACAGAACATTCACGGCTTAGTCTGTGAATAAAAAGCAGCACTGGCCGAACTGCAGCAAAAGGGAGCATGACAACACGGGAACAACGTCATCTGAAAGGGAAGCCCTTTAGCAATCTTCTGGTGTTGTTATAATGCCATATTTACCCTGTCTGAGAATTTCCATAAATGCAAACCTTCTTATTCCCTTTCCCCCCCTCCCAATTACTGTTCTAATAATGATGTAACATATTGTTATTGCCTTTGTATTGATTGCTCCCTTTTACCATTTGTTGGGGTTTTATAAAAAATAATACAGTTTATGATAAACAACACATTGCATTCCAACGATGATGATATTGCTGATTTTTGCTTAACCGCATACTTAGGACCCATTGTTTAAAATCCCCTGCTACCATAGGCTCATCTACACAAGCCGGTATGCTACATGTGGGGCCCAACCCATTGTTTGCCACATATAGTTAAGCAGATGGTTTTTAAAAATGGTCTATCAAGGCTTACCTTAGCCTACCTCTGCCTGAGCCCCATATCTGCCCTGGGATTGGTGAGGACTGCCTGAGGGCAGAACATGGGCAAATGTCCTCTGTCATCAGGACTGCAGAGCTCTTAGACAGGGGCAACATGGGGTATATTGTCTGTGTAGAAGAGCCCCTAGAGTAGAAGTCAGGAACACACAGGGCAATCTATAGGTTCTTGTTTATCTGTTTTAAATGTGCTGGGGTGCTGTTGCTGAAAGCATCTATTATCCAGATACAATAATAGTCTTCTGCAAGAGGGAGGGGTATTGCAGGTATGAGAGGCTCACTTGGTAATTGATGGGGACATTTGGTCCAAGAGATTCATGAATAAGACTGAGAGGTCCAAATGGGCCAGTGGACAGTCATACTCTTGAGTCTGGAGTTAAGATAGAATTATGAAACCAATGGTAATTTGTTTTAATTTTGAGACTTTGCCAAATGATTTCTTTCTGTTAAAAAAAATTTAATCATTACTGATAGCAGAGAGTCCAAAGATTCTCTGCTTGGTGGAAGAAGACAACAGTAGATTTATTTTATATGATGGTTTTGTTGCTATCAGGATTTAGCTGTGGCTGTATTACAAAAAGCATTCCATAAATGTTGAGGCACTAACTATCCATATGTTCACCAAGACACATGGGCTGTTGTTTGCTGATGTGTTGTTATGTGAAGCATTTTAGATGATCTTGGGTATCAGTACCACACAAACATATAAAACTGGCCTAAACTGAGTCAGACCACTGAGTCCATCTAGCTTAATATCATTTACTCTGACACCAAGAATAATGCCTCAAGATTTTGTAGCTCAATGTAGCTATAGAAGACTCTGATATGGATGATACAAGAGAAGGAACTGGGGGTTTTCAGTGGGCAATTGCTCTTCCACTAAGCTCTGCGCGCATGCACACACACACTCTGCGATGTTTGGTCAACCCAACCCCTTTATGATGTTCCCATACATACAGAACCATGGTGTGACTCTCCCACACATGCTCCCCACCTTCCCTTGGATACTGCAAGAAACAAAAAGCATGAACAAATCATCTGCCTTGCATTAATCATTAAGTAAGCCCTAGAGGTTTAGCTTTCAGACATGTGAAACGTAGCTTAGACATCGCATGTCTGCTCAGAAGTAAGCTCTGGTGCAACAGTTCTGAGATATCCAAAGTACAGCTCAGCAATTTAAAACTGAAATATTCAGCTCTATTCAAAGCAGAGGTGGGCAACCCCCCCTGAGGGTCCAAGGTTCATCTTCACCCTCCTATAGATCTCAGAGGACTATTCCTACGGCAAAAACATTTCTTGGCCCCCAAGAGGCAAATAGTGCCTCCAAAGTGGCAGGGATATGAAATTTACCCTTTAAAGGATATTTCTGACCTTTTCAAATTTCCCTTTAAAAAAGAAAAGAAAAGAAAAAGAAAGTGATTTTCTAATTTTTAAAAATCAGACCAGAAACGAATCCATCTATCACTCCCTTCCAAAATAAACTTTAGATAGTGAAATGTGCCCACAGGCTTCCAGGGATGCAATTTGCCACTTGGGGGGCAAAATTGCTTTTATCCTTAGGGAATTTGGAGGGGCGGTCCCCAATGGGCTACATTTTGCCCAAGCCCACCCTTGATTTAAAGGCAGTGGTATTTGGACACTTTCAAATAGATCTTATCTCTCATAACTGGGAGATATAAATAAGGAGGAGTTTTTCTGCTGACAGTTGAAGAAGGCATCCTCCTGCCCTTCACTAAATGCCAGCCTGGATCATTGTGGTATTGCTGATCAGCTGGACGATAGGGGAAAAACCACTAGAAGCTGCACTACCCAGAGCTAAGGGCTATGGTAGTGCACCCCTGCATGAACTGAACTCCATATGGGTTTGTGCTATGTGTAAATGGCAAACGGAACCCATATAGAAGGCGTGGGCACACTACGGCCCATGGCCCACATGCATCCCCTCCATCCTACGCTTCTTGCCCCAGAAGTCCCTTCCCCAGTGGCCCAAAGCCCACAACCCCCCCCAAAAAAAACTTTTTTATTTAACAAAATGTCAGTGTGATTTTCAGGCACTTCAAATGCAGGAAAACATGCAAATAATAATAATAATAATAATAATAATAATAATAATACCCCACCCTACCATTGCAAGCACCCCAGAACCCTGTACTAACCCTGTGTTACTCCCAAATACCTCTGTTTTCCTCTGTGGTTCCTCTCAGAATGATGACAAAAAGTGAAGCCACATCACTTCCTGTTGCCATTTTGAGAGTGGCTGCAGAGGAAAACAGATGTATTTGGGCTTACTGCATGTATGGGGGTGCGTATAGGGCATATACCTTGGCAGACCATAACTATAGATTCATATCTGGGATCCACAAGGTGGTTCACTTGAACAAGCAAACAGCATCTCTGAAAGCCCATTTTTTATGTCCTGGTGATCAGCGTCTTTACAGAGGGCTTGGTGTGTATGTACATCTAAGTGTCACATGTGATACTTTATATGTACATAAAACAGACAATGACACGTTAAAGGGATCCACGATGTTCTCATAGGGGGTCTGCAGAGGCTTGAAGTCTGCTTGGCCCACCTCCTTCCTGCAGTGGAGTGGCCATGTGACAAAAGCCAAAGCAAAGGGTGGCTGCCTGGCTTAGTCTGCACATTGCCATTCAATCCGCTCCAGCCACAAACTTGCAGGAAGAAGCAGAAGAAAAGTCTTCCCTCCCCCTCCAGTGCATCTGAGGGAAGGTTTAATGGATAGTGTGATTGTATTGTTGTTGTTGTTAGGGTTTAAATCTTAAGTCTTGGGGGTCCGTGGCAACAGAAGATATTTAAAGGGGATCCATGGGAAAGAAAACGTTAAGAGCCACTGATATAGATGGTGGAATCCTTTCTGTTCCAAGCACCATGCAGGGGCAGAAGGTCTAATGTGGCTTGCTCAACTCAGACTCAGTTACCTAGACAGGACAGCTGAATTAAACAGGGAATTCAGCTCCCATAGGAACTCTGGCCATGCACATCAGACCGCACACAGATCCAGACTATGTCAATGGCTCACCCTAAGATCTCTCCCAGGAGTCTGGAAACAAGAGGCCTGCATTCAGTCATGTACTAAGGCATGGCCCATTGTGCAGTGACTGCACATTTTCAGAGTTAGCGCAAGGGTGGTACCCAATTTATTTTATTTATTTTTCTGTTTGTACATGGGCAAAACAATTGGTAATCAGTTGTGCTTATTCACTATATGGGGAATGGGGCCTAAATCCTATTTCATGCTAGTGGAGTGAAAATTCTGTTAGTCCATTTGCAACCCGGGGTGCGAAGCAATTGTATAAGAGGCTTGCCACCAGCTGTACAAGCTCTTACACGACTGTTCTGCACAACCGATTGCACTAGCAATAAAACAGTTCTTTACATAATCACTTGCAAAAAAGTGTAACCCAGGGCAATTGCATTAGTAGGGATTTTCAAGCTGCAAGCAGTGAATTGGAACTAGGCCCTTATTCTCTATATAGTAATTGAGCAAACATGCGCCCCACCCTGCAGTCTAATGGTTCAAGCTTTATGGAGAGCATGAACACATACAACCAGGGCCAGCCACTAGAGGCAGCAAGAGGCAACATCTTGGTGCATTAGAATTTGAGATGCAACATGGAGTGTAGAAAGACCATTTGTGTAGATTATTTTGAAGATCAGTCACTGAAGCCACACCCTCAAGGAGTGCAAAATTGCAGGTGGTTGTGTTGACCCATATCAATGACCAAATAAATGTCAGTGGTTTTCATCTCTACCGGGTGCAAAAATTTTGTTGAGCTAATGAGTCTTCATTGTCCATTCAAGTCCAAGCCACTCCCTCAAATGCTTTGCATTATAAATAGAATAGCTCTCACAAATATATTGTTGCTAGGATAACTCATCCAGGGCAAACAATTGTGAAGACTATGGTTAAGCTCAGAGGGAGAGAAGGAAGCCTGGTTGTGACATGTTACATCATTTGTTGTTGTTGTTTCCCTTCAAGACATTTATGAATTATGGCGACCCTATCATGGGGTTTTCTTGGCATGATTTGTTCAGAGGAGGTTTGCCTTTGCCTTATCCTATCTAATAATAATAATAATTCCCCTGTGTTCATCTTGTGCACACCCTGCTCTCACTGCACCACCAACCAGGGACACAATTTCCCCCTACTCCAGAACCATCAGACAACCGGGCAGTGGCACTGGAGACTCCCATGCCAGTGGGCCAGTGAATCTACTCAGGGTTTTAGTTCACACTTTAAAGCAGGGATGGACAACAGCACAAGGATCCATTTCTCATACTGCACCTACCTGGCAGCCCCCACTGTTCAGTGCAACCAAAGTGACAAGAAGTCACAGATTCAATTTTGCCCAATTTCTCAGCCCCCCCCCCCGCCAATTCCTCTGGTGTTTGGGTGGCTGTGGAGGTTCAGGGGAAGCAAACCACTGTGGTTTGGGTACATTTTGGGTTGTTTTTTTTTTTGTTGGGGGGGAAGTCACCTGAAAATTGGTTGAATTTTTTTTTAAAGAAAAAAATGTCTAGGGCCCATGGGGAGCTTCTGGAGGCTTCAGGGACCACATTTAGGGTTCCCTAGGGCTGCATGTGACCAGTGGGCCATACTTTGCCCGCCCCTGCTTTAAAGGAAATATCTAGCATGCTCAGCTATATACTGAAAATCTCTATACTAGCACTTTGGATAGTTCTTTTAATATTTGGACTAAAACTCAGTGCAAATTCATTGTCGCGCTGCAGGAGATTATCAGACCTGGTGAAACACAGCCAAAAAAAAAAAGCATTCCAAACCACATCAGAAGATCGCAACAAGAACAGAAAAGGTGACATTATCAGACGCCCACGTCCTCAGCCATTCCCAGGGTGTAGTGCTGCCGTGGACCAGGTTTCACTTTTTCATTGATGGGGACCAGCCGCCAATAAAAAGGAATGCCTTACTCACATCCGTGCTATGCCCTGGGACACTGAAGGATGAGGTCATCTGATATTGCCCTTTTGTGTTCTCCTTGGGATCTTCTGACACAGTTTTTGCTGCATCTGATAATCTAGGGGTCCTATGCCCTCCCCTTTTCTGTTTTCTCAGTTAAAGGCTGTGTGGCATCCTAAAAGCTCTACCCTCCAAAACAAAAAAGGGAGAGAGGGTCAGCTGGTGACTTTAAGGGGAACATCCAGGAACTGCCACCATTCCCCCTGCATTGAAGAAATCACCCTACTCCAGCCAGCCCTTGAAGAACAAAATGGATTGAGCAGCCTCTGCCTTTATTTCACAGAGGAGCACAATTCCCATCAACCGTCACACAGCTGAGATAGAAGGTAGCACTTCCAGGTCACTGCCTGCCCAGCTTCCTTTCCTCTATGCGCTTTGCTCCTATGGAAATTAGATTGTAACCCCAGAGCCATCCCTCTGCTGTCTAAACTCTTATTACTCCAGTTTAGATTATAGTCTGGATGTGTGCTTTAGTCAGCAGTTTCACTGCTTCCTTCTCCTACCAAATTAATTACTCTCCCTACATTTCTGTTGTTCACTATATACTCTCTTTTGCCAACACACAAAAAAATGTACAGATAAATTCACACTTCCAACCCATCAAAGACAAAGAAGGAGGTATGTGTGTATTTGCACACACACATACCTTAACTGTTCACCAACTCCTAAATTTGCGTCTGGAAAAGACTAGAAAAGATAAAGTTCTTGCCCTTATTAAATATTTATCAGTTAATTACAATATGTAGATTGTGCCAGTAGGTCATTCATCTTTTAAGGAGGGATACAATAAAATACAGTGGAAAGTTATGTTATCGTAATTGCCTGATGCCACAGGAAACAACCGGAGCTGCTGCAATGTATTTTACATTTATCTGCACCACCGCATTTTCATTTTGTGTGCAAAGCTGCCTGAGCTGTTGTTCCACAGATACTTAAATGTTTGCAAACTCTGCATTTTCTTAGGTCTCTCTTTACAGGAAGAGAGTTGTTATCACAGCAGCCTCCACACAAGCTCTTCCCCTGCCCCCACCTTTCAAGAGGAGTGAAACCATTTGACTTTAGAAAATTAACTCTAGCTTCTCTCTTTCTTCCTGTTTTAGAGGTCAGATTAGTCTGTCTCAGCTGTCCATCTAGATACAGGGCCCTTTCACACTATAAATGTATAGTGCTATGATTCTTCTTTAGCTGCCATGGTTTTCTCCCACGGAGCCCTGGGATTTGCAGTTCAGGGAGAGGCCTTTAAAATTGTCAGCCAGAAAGATTCTCTGTCTAGTGCCTCTGACCAAACTACAAATTCCAAGATTCCATAGGCTACAGCCATGGTGGCTAAGCTCCAGAGCTCCATATATCATGCCTTACATCGAGAAGCATGGAGACGCACTATCCACAATGCTGCAGCCTTATTTGAGAGCTCACGCCGAACAAGTCTTGAAGAGAAACGACAACGCAGAAAGAATCACAAACCAGAAACATCACCCTAGGAGACCTTCTGCTGTGCTTTCTGCAACTGGACATGTTTATCTCAGATTGGCCTTTTCAGTCATCAGCATGCTTGCAGAAGGCGTGGGATGAGTCCTTCCTGAATATTCGTTTGCGAAGAAAAGCCAGAGAGAGGATATTTTATAGTGTGGACTCATAGCCAGAGATAGAGATGGAATGTCCTGTGGTGCATTTCTCTACTTGCCAGGCTAGGATCATTTGTACTAGATGAAAAGCTGCCTGTGTAGACCAGGCCTTAGATGACACAGATCAGCAGCAAGAAAGGCATTGACTAAGAATCAAAAGCATAGCCTCTCTAAGGCTGTGACTTTCGAGGCATACAGCCAGGGCCCATTTAGCAGAATAAGTGGTGAGCAGAATAAGGTGGGTTGGTGGGAGAAAATGCAATAGGATCAGTTTACCAGATTTTAAAACTGGTAATGTAAGATGCATTACCATCTTCAGACTGCTTCCCTCCACCCCACTGCCAATATAAAACCATTTGGCTTAAGTAAAGTAATCCACATAAGACCATTAAAGTTAATCTAAAAGGACTCATATGCACCACTGGATCACGGAGAAAAAAATTTGTGTCACCTTTCCTTGACTGTTTTCAGACAGAAATTGCTTAAGCCTAATTCAATCCGCTACCTCCAGAATAAATTCCAAACACTGCTAGCATTGACTTAATGCAGGACTTAATCCAGATCAAAAGCAAGATGATCCCAGATTTATAGATTCTCTTTCAAAGTTGAAGGGGTTTATGGAAGGGGGGAGTGCAAGGAGGGCCCTACTGCATTGGGGTTTTTTGTCTGTTTGCAGAGTTTGAAAAATTTATTTGTTTGGACTACAGCTCCCTGAATCTTCTCAAGTCAGTTTTTTCAGTTCAACAAAAGAACATTTACAACTTCTGGTTATTTGTCCAGTGTAATATTACCACCAGGAAGAGAGAATAAGCAAGAAAGGAAAAGGGGAAAAGGAGTCCTAGTAAACCACAAGTTGAACATGAGTCAACAGTGATGCGGCAGCTAAAAAGGCCAATGTGATTTTGGGCTGCATGAATAGAAGTATAGTGTCTATATCAAGGGAAGTAATAGTGCCACTCTATTCTGCTTTGGTCAGGCCTCACCTAGAATACTGTGTCCAGTTCTGGGCACCACAGTTCAAAAAGGATATTGACAAATTGGAGCATGTCCCGAGGAGGGCGACTAAAATGGTGAAAGGTCTGGAAACCATGCCTTATGAGGAAAGACTTAGGGAGCTGGGTATGTTTAGGCTGGAAAAAAGATGGTTAAGGGGCCATATGATGGCCCTGTTTAAGTATTTGAAGGGGTGTCACGTTGAGGATGGAGCAAGCTTGTTTTCTGCTGCTCCAGAGACTAGAACACGGAGCAATGGATGCAAGCTCCAGGAACAGAGATTCCACCTCAACATTAGGAGGAACTTTCTGACAGTAAGAAAGAGCTGTTTGGCAGTGGGACACACTCCCTCAGAGCGTGGTGGGGTCTCCTTCCTTGGAGGTCTTTAAACAGAGGTTGGAAGGCCATCTGTCGGGGATGCTTTGATCGTGATTTCCTGCGTGGCAGGGGGTTAGACTGGATGGCTTTGCGGTCTCTTCCAATTCTACAATTCTATGATTTTCATAGCAGTGTCAGAAGTGGGTGTGCCAAACATGGCTACCACTACCATGCCCTCCAAATATCCCCATCGGCCACGACAATCCTGATTTCAAAAATCCTCTGCTGTCCGACTTTTTCAGCTGAATTTACAATATCCTAGTTTCTGTCTCCCACCATGGCCCCCACATCCTGAAGTGGGCCCCCGGACCAAGATCTTTGGCAGGCCTCCTACCTACTGCTAAGGGCAGTGAGATGCTCTACAGGATTTAGGATAAAAATTAAAATATAAGTCAGTTTAAATGATGACACCAAAGTTATATTTATAATTATCTTTTAAAAACTAAATGGATTTGCATAATAAAAACTTACAGGCATATCATGCGGGGGGGGGGGAGCTCCTAATCCCAGCCCCGAAACTAGAGCTCTGTCAGCCCCCCCCCTTGTGGGGGAGCATGCTTTGGCCTCCCACTTTCTCCCTTTCTCCTCAGCATACTTCACTTGCTGCAAACTGTTTCCAAAGTGCAAAAGTAGTTTGCATTCAATTAACTCAATAGGGGAAAGAGGACAGGAGGTGGCAGAATTGTGTCCTTCCCAGTACTGTAGACTCAAGCAAAAGCTGCAGCCTCTCCCAGCTTGGGTGTTCTTTCTCATTAATAACTTTTGTGTCTTGCTCATATGCTGATGTTGCCTACCCACACGTTTCACCTGTGAAAAATTATAGGGCAGGCATCATGGGCACACTTGGTGCTATGGAGCATGCTGTAGATTCAGAAAGAGAAGAGGAGAAACAGCTGTAAGGCTAGAGATGAGGCACTTTGCTGAGTACCTCTTCTCCCACACGTTTCTGTACATTGTTGAAAAGGCCACAGAGGGCATGGAATGGATGGCAGAAGCAGCCGTTGAGCAACAATCTAATCTGTTCTGAGCCTCCAGTGAAATCTGCAATCTAGCCCTATAATGCCCACCTTGCCCTGTGCCAACTATCTACCAATGCTTCCAAATTTCTCTGCAGACTTTGAACTTCCAAATTACCCACCTTCTATCTGATTCTTCACAATTTTTTTTAAAAAATCCAAATGTACATACATCTTAAATTTGCTGCAGCTTTCCTGACTTAGGCATACAGTCAGCCCTCCGTATCCATCGATTCTTTATCCACAGATTCAACCATCCACAGCTTGAAAATATCCCCCTCCCCTAAAAAAAAAAGCAAACCTTGATTTTGCCATTTTATATAAGGGACACCATTTGACTATGCCATTGTATATCATGGGACTTGAGCATCCACGGGCAGTCCTGGGACCAAACCCTAGCAGATACCAGCAGTCCACTGTAGGAAGAGACAAAAAGAGCAAATGAGACTTAAATTCATCCCCACTAACTCGTTGATCTTCGTGAGCCTACTCAAAAGTGTCTTCAGCTTCTCCATGTCTTCCCAAACTCACACTACCAATCTATCCTCACACATTGATAAAATACAGCCCCCTCCCTGAAAAAAGAGAAACAACATTTAAGGCCTTAAATACATGCACGAAAGGAGTGCTCACCATGTGCCAAAGCTCTCTGTTCCACAACCCAGCCTCTCCTAATGTTTAACCAAAACCTCCCTGGCATTTATTCTATTGCTCTAGAGCAGCCTCTCTCAATCTCTTTTATCCTGGAGGAATACTTGCAATAATTTTCAGGTTTCAGGGACACCCTGCATATATATATATATCCACAGCCAAAACAAAACAAAACAATTGCAATTATAATCTCTCTTAAAACTCTTAGCAACCTGTGATGGAACTCCACCATTCCAGTGACCCCTGATTGAGAAACCCTGCTCTAGAGCAACAGGTCGGTTCTGCTTTTGACATGATAGCTATCATATCTTTCCCCTTCAGCACACTAAAAGTATCCCACTGTTTCAACCATTCCGCAAAGGACTTGGCTCCAAGATCCCTCCCAATCCTAGTCCTCTTTAGGCGGAGATGCCAGTCTGGAGACATTTTGTCATCATCATCATCATCATCATCATCATCCTTTATTGTAGTTAACAAACTATAAGGCATAGCAGTCACTTTGCTGAACATAAGCAAGTCTAAAGTCTGGTGAGTCCTGGAGAGGAGACGACTACCTGAGAAAAACATGGGCATTCCTTGAATTCTACAATAGAAGAGATGCAGGTGTATTTAAACAGATGTTTGACTACATTGGCCTCTATGGCTGACCACACCAAAGTTATAAAATGTAGCAGGACTCACAGGCAAACCTTATTATCTGGGAATATGCATTGTCTGCTTTAATATTCTATGCCCTGCAAAACAGTCTCAAACTAGTCATGTAGACCAGGGATGGGGAATGGGCAACCCTCTAGTCTTGGTGGAGTGTAACTCATCATCAGGGGGTGAACTGGCTTGGGCGGGTGGGAATTGCAGTCAAGCAACATCTGGAGAGCCAAGTTGCCCACTCCTGGTACCAACTGTTGCAATTCAGAGTTCCTGATTATACACAAGACACCAAACAGAATTGGAGAAGTAGTGAGAGGAAAAGGAGACATGGTCAAACAGATTTTCTTAAAAAATAATGGTTTGTTTTTATTTTATATTATTTTATTTTATTTTTTAAAGAAGGATGTATAATGTCCACATTTCTCAGTAACTGAAGATGTTAGATTTAAACACTCAGTGGCTACCCACTGGGTGACCTTGGGCAAGCCACACACTCTCAGCCTCAGAGGAAGGCAAAGGCAAGCTCCTTCTGAATAAGTCTTGCCAAGAAAACCCTGCGAGAGGGGTCACCATCATAAGTCTGAAATGACTTGAAGGTGCACAGCAGCAGTGAGAATTGTTCAAGTGCAGAAATATTAACTCAGCATGCTGGTACTTAAGAAAGTTGCCTTAAAGCGATCAGCTGGGTTTAAGACAGAGGGACATGATCCCACCAAAGCTCAGCACTTTTATTTCCTCTTGTCGAAACACGTGGTTCATTGTCTTGCAAATCAATCCAACAAAGAAGGGCTAAACTCTAGATGAATTTAAAACTGAAACATGAAAATGCTAGAAATTCAGTGAGTCAAATCTGATTCTTTATTTCTAATTTGGATTAAAAAATGATTTCAGCCTCAGCATTGAGTTTACCTGTCCTTGATTTCAGCTGGATGGCAGATGGTATGACCTCAGCACACTGCCTTTATCATAAACAGTGGTGAACCAACAGCCATTGGTAGCTTGGCAGGTAACAGAAGGGAACTGCCTTTGTTTGACTGAAGCTTCAAGCTGGGGTTTCTGAGAAAATGGGTTCCTTACTTTGGCACCAAAACCAGACTCCTTTCTGCTGTTCCCCACCCCTCCAGCCACCCATACCTCATTCAGGCTGGACTATTTGTAGATCTCCCATCTTGTCACACATGCCTCATGACTGAGACATGCCCTATCAGAACTCAGTTAAAGGATAGATGGAACATCTAGTTAACCTGTAGTCCCAGGAAATGGAAGAGGTTTAATGGAAGGCAGGGACCAGTTGGTGAAAGGCAAAGTGCCGGGGGTGTGGGGGTATGAAGGGGGGAGACACACAAGCAGGCTAAGCTCCAGAGCTGCATACTAACTGGGAGATGAAAGAGCTAGAGGCCTTCTGAAGTACGTGCTGTCTCAATGATTAATGGGGGTGAGAGAAGGGTGAGGCCCAGCCCCTAGTAAACTACAAGATGGCAAAGTGATTCTAAGAACAACAGAGCAGTGTTCATGGAGAAAAGCATGTCTGCGTCCCAGTGCTGTTTTTAAAGCCTCTTTATTTCCAGTATCAAAATGGTACATTAAAATAGATGCCGAGAGCCAAGCAATCATTAAAAATAAACCAACAGGATGTGTAACGTACAGTGAAAACATCACTCACTGCAACCGGCGAGGTTGAAAGTTGGTTCCTCTTCCAATGTGTTCACTATTCTGCTCCTAACCATAAAACAACTCACACAAGGGGCAGCCATCGCAGGGGTATTTTCCCTATCATCAAACTAGAGTAGCAGGAGGAGGAAGAGATGCTGCTGCATGTGTTTCAATGCAAGGAGAATTTAAAATGTAGCTTTGCATTTTTAAGTTTCATCTGGTGATATGAGATGAATAGTGGAAGATCTTCAGTCAGGGCTCCTCAAAAAGGATTTGCAGAATTTGGGCTGGGGCTGCCCCGGATTTCTTTGTAAGGCTCTTAAGGATGTTGCATACCCTCCAAGATTTCATAGATGGAAACAAGTATGGTCAAGCAACATCAGAGTGTGGTCAAGACGGCAAAAGTTGTTAGTGGGAAAAGTAATACACAAACTAGGAGAGGCTGCAGTAGTTTGCTTTTACCTACATTGACAGGGAAGGGGAAGATATGGCCTCCTTCGCTCATCTCCCTCCTACTGAGTTGAGCACAAATGTCTTTTGCACTTTGAATTCAGTTTGCAGCAAATGAAGAAGGCTGAAGACCAGGGGGGAAAGGGGAGGAGTGGAGAGAAATGGGGGCATTTTAGAAGCAGCTGAGAAAGTAGGATGACAGAGGATTAAGTGAGACCGCCCCTGCCAGATTGGGACAGTTGGAGACTCTGCATATGAGCAATGATACGGTGGAGCCAGGGCTCAGAGAGATGGAGCATAAAGACTTTTTTTTTTTTTTTTTTTTTTGGTATAGGAGGGATAATGACATTATCTGCCACTGCTGCTTCCACCACTCTGGGGTTTTCGTGTACCCTCAGCGCTCACAGAATTTTGTTATTGTGAGCTTTTGCTTCTGTTGCAGAAATTATTCTGTGAACAGGCAATTAAGACTTCTTAGCTTTACAAAAGACCAGTCTTTGGTGGAGATGAAAACAATTGGAACTGGCTTTATGATATGAATCAACACAGCTGCCTTCATTTTAATACTCTCCTTGGACTTGTCTGGCTACAGAGACTGAAATGATGAGAGCCTACACTTCAGACTACCCATCGTAAGTCTAGTAACAGATGAAGAAGGACGAATGGGGGGCATATGTCTCACCAGCTTTGCTCAGAGCTTGGGGAGCTTACTTTTTTTGATCAACAGCTTCCAGATTCCCCCAGCCAACATGCTTGGTGGCCATGCTGCCTGGGAAATTCAGGGAGTGGCACTCCAAAAAAGGACCTTTTCCAGGCTCTGTCCTGGCAGCAGCAGGTATCCACTGGGAATTGGTTCCAGGATTCCTGTGGATACCAAAATCTGTGGATGCTCAAGTCCCATTATATATAGTGCCATAGTAAAATGGCATCCCTTATATAAAATGGTGAACAGCAAGGTTTGCCTTTTTGGAAATCCCCCCGCCAAAATATTGTCAAGCCATGGTTGGTTGATTCCATGGATGCAGAATCTGTGGATATGGAGGGCTGACTGTATAGTTTTTTTCACTCAATATTATTTTTTCCACAAGGCATAGACTGAACTATTAGACAATAATAATAATCATAATAATAATCATAATATCATAATAATCATAATCAAGCTGGCAATGTGCTTTGGGAACATTTAGCAACAGTTCAACCCTGTGCTCCCTGCCCCCACACCCATGAATGCTCTTCAGTACAGTTAAATAAATAGGAAGTAATGTGTGGGCTGGCAGGGGGTGGGGGGGTAGGGAAGGAGGCATACTCTTGGTTGCACTTAGAGGTATTTTTTTCTTAATGAGATAATAGGGCTGTAGCAATTTTCCTGGCTGGGTTTCCGTGGCAGGGAGCCCCTCACAGATGCATAAGATTTACAGGTCCCTGAGAATCTCCCTGAGGCACAGGATGTGTGGTTAAATCTGTGCAAACTGGATGTGAGTTGGAAGGCCCAAGCTGGTGGTGGCCCGGCAGTTCAGCAAAACAGCTGTAGTCCAGGTTTGCTAAGGAGCAGTCAGGGAAGCTGAAGAGTGACTCAGCCTCCAGCACATTTCCCAGGTAATTTTCTCCCATCTCACTAAGGCTCTCTTGCAGAGCTGGAGGTCCGTAAGAGTGACTTTGTCCCTGCACAGAGTGGGGGCCATACTCCAAGGAGACAGAAGTTAAGGGGCTGAGGAAGAGAGGATCTGCCTCAGTCCCTGTGCCGTAGACCCCACCTTGGGCTTTGCTGCAGGAACTCAGTGTGTCTGTCTCAGATTCAGGCTCCTTCTGACTGTAGTAGTTGCTCACTTGAGGACTTTTGTTGGGGGACTTCTTAACAGTCCCCTTGGCTGCCCGGATGTCTTTCTTATACTTCATCCTTCTGTTTTGGAACCAGATCTTGATTTGCCTTTCCGAGAGCCTGAGAAGCCGAGCCATCTCCAACCTGCGTGGGCGGCAGAGGTACCTGTTAAAATGGAACTCTTTCTCTAGTTCCACCAGCTGTGTGTGGGTGTAGGCCGTGCGGATTCTCTTGGAAGAGGAAATATTTGGTGGAGAGCCAGGGCCTAAAGGAAAGGAAATAATTTGTTCAGATTGAAACCCTGATGGCATTCAAGGGAATAAATTTATTGCCCCACGAAATAGTTTACCTATAAGAAATCAGCTTTAAAAAAAGATCTCCACTGAAACAAGCTTGTGAGTAGATGGGACTCCCCTGTGGGTCACATTTGTCCTGAGGGCCACAGGTTATCCAGCCCTGGTGTATACTCTACATGTATGCAGTCATTAGTCAATGCCCACCTTCAAATTAAAAATGTTAAAAGCTGAGCCAGAACCAGTGGTACCCCCACACAGTTATGTTTGGGAGATGGCCTCCCCTCCACAGCATAACCTGCAAAAATGTTTGCTTGTTCATTTGCATTTCCCTGAAGTAACATCATAAGAACATAAGAGATCTTTGGATCAGACCAAAGCCCAGTCTAAACTACTATCCTGTCCCCCACAGTTGTCAGCCAGATGACTCTGGGAGGCCTGTGAGTGGGATCACTATAGGACCTTCTTGCTCATGTTCACCAGCAACTAGTATTTAGAACAGGCATACTGCCTCTAGTACTGGAGGAGACCTACAGCTACTGACAAGACTTATCCTCCATGAATGTACCTAATCCCCCTTTTGAAGTTGCCCAAGTTAGTGGCCATCACTCCATCATCATACTGCGAAATTTAATTGGCTGCATAGGATTGTTGTGACATCATCTTGCTTGTTCTTATCTCTGGTTGGGATCACCCATGTAATGCATTTAAAAAGGAGGGAAAAGTACAAGTGAGAAGGAAAATTGGTGCCCCCCACCACAAAGACAGAAGGAATAATGGTGCCAATTGTTATTGGGAAGAGGAAATGAGCATTCACAGTGTTTAAGTATCTGACTACACTTGCTAGTGTCTTCTCAATTGAAACTGCAGAATATTTGGTGCAGTAACATGCTGTGCTCTTTCAAAAGTACATTTAAAACATCTTGTTTTTAAATTTGCAAGGAATTCAAACATCTATCTATCTATCTATCTAATTTATTATTTCCAGTATTTTATTTGTCTAGTTTTCTATTTCTGTCTTTCTGTATCTGTCTAGATCCATCCCACTTCTTATGGGTAGCTAAGCAAAGATCTTAGGCAAAATGTGATTAAGGTGGCGGGAGGCGGGGGAGGACTTTTACTGAATGAGAAATATGAATGTTTTCATGACATTAGAGTTTTTGTGTTTTTAAAAAATCTTGTGTGAAGTCCCTATAAAAATGTATTGGAATGACTTTTAAAAGATGGGATACACAGAAGATTTTATGATACCTAGACAAGGTAGGATAACAATGTAACAAACTAATGAAAACTATAGAAATGCTTTCCAAGTAATTACCCAGAGTAGCCTCTGAAGGCATACACTGTGGTTCAGCTGACAAAGCTGGGAGCGTGACCTTAATCGGGAGCTTGCCAGTGAGCCATATGTAAAGCTTATATCCTTGGGTGAGATAAATATAATAAAGAACTAAGTAAAAAGAAAATCCTGCACATGAACGCTTCAAATAAGTGTTACTGAGAACCCATTAGTCTAACCCAGACTTCCCTAGCTTGATTCCTTCTAGACATGTTGGCCTCCAACCCCTTTCATCACCAGCCAATGGGCAAGATGAGGCTCAACTTGTACACAGCAGGAGGACATCAGGTTGGAGAAGACTGGCCTACATGCATATGGACAGTAAGCAGAGGAGAAGACAGATAAAAGAAAGTACCTGCAGTAGGAAGACGACTGTTGTGCTTGCTGTTGTGTCTTGTTTCCTTCATCCACGGGAAGACTCGTTTTGGTAGGTGGCTATGCTGCTCATTGCAAGTGCCATTGGTGGAGATGTCACAAGGATTGGAAGAGGTAGCTAATGGAGGCTGTTGTAACCTTGAGGTTTGGCCATCATTACTGTTCCCTAGAGATCCTGAGGTACCCATTTGATCTGTTGGAGACCCAGTAGATGTTTCTGGCTCCTGCTGTACCAATGGAGCCGGGAATTGTTGTTGGCTAAAAGAATCTCCCCTAATGGGATCTGGATGCGAACTGCATTGTGAGGACTCCGGGTCATCTTCATGAAGAGCTTTTTGCATTTCCAGTTCTTGTCTGACTCTAGGGATGGGGAAGGAGACTGACACCTTGAAATGAAGGCAAAAGGAATCCAGAACACAGAACCCTAATTATGACTGCTGAGGAAGGATGACCTTAACAATGTGTTCCAAAAGCTAAGGGCAAACATCCTAAGTGAGCATGCCCTCATCTCTTAGCAGGAACACACACCAGCCGTTCTGGCCTCTAGGGCCAAATCTGCTAAGAAAGGAACACAATCTTTAGATAAAGACAGCCTCATTTGAGTTTCAACATGTTTCAAATGGAATTAAATTCACTCTCAGAAATTATCCTCCACAAACGTTGTCGAAAACTCACCAGATACTTGCTTAATATATTTGTTCACTAGTGATTTCTTTTTAATATTTAGTGTTTGACAATACTGGACAAGGGATATGGTATTTATTATTTGACAGTACTTGACTGATGACATAAGTGGTGTCTAGCATTATATGGAGCTTGGCATGCAATAACATTCACTCGCTGCCCTATTTGGTAGCTAGAATATTTCATTATTTGACACAGGGGATCTGTCATGAAATGCCGTAGTGTGGAATCCAGTGTCCCAGCCAGCCTCACCATGCCTGCTTTCAGGATTCACCTTCTCATTCCCCTTCTCCAGGCATTCTGTGGCCCCTGAGCATGTTCAGTCCTCATTGCCATTCCCTTAGCATTCTACCTCAGTGGTTTGTCCTCAGGATCCCCGCAAAAGTGGGAAAACCGCAGATAACTCGAGTTGTCCCCCAAACCATATTTCACACACACACACACACACACACGCGTGTACAATCCACAGATTCAACCCACTCTGGATGCCCTCAAGATGTCAGAGTTCCTTCGCAAGGCAGAAGCAGGTGGCTGGTGGAGCTTCCTGCCGCCTCCTCTTTTGCCCTATGCCATTTTTAATAGGGACTTACAAGTCTTGTTTGTAGTCTCTCATTCTTGCAAGGAGTCACGCGGTAGTTCTTGCAAATGTGTTCTGGTTTCATGATGGGAGTTGTAGGCACTCCATCATGACATAAGACTTGTAGTTTCTATTAAAAATGGCATAGGGCAGCAGTAGATGTGTCAGCAAATAATCCGTGAATAATCAAATCTGCAAAAGCTATCATATATATATATAAAATTGGTGTTAGATACCTTCCAGCTACCTGTAAACAAAATACCTTAAAAGTAAGAGAAGCCACAAAGTCTGTAGCTCTCAAAAAGTCTGAGGAGACTTCATGTTTAGAATTTAGATTTGAATTCCAAAATCAAAATCTGAACAGCAAAGGTTTGTATCCTGGTCAAATTTGGGCTATACCATGCTCTGCTTCTTCCACTACCATTATCGATGCCAGTCAGGAACACGCCTGCTGGAATGATGTCACCGAACTGATCAAAGAGTAGAATTTGAAGCTTCCACACCCTAATGATACATTAACAATTCTATCCTAGCCAGCACCAAACAAGCACAAGCCATGTGTACACATGCCCCATGCACATATTGCTTCCTCTTGCTGAGTATAAGGGCAAATGGTGCCTTTGGTTAGGACAGATATTATCTTACTAAAGGGCAGAGAAGGTGGTGGGCACCACATCTATACTGCATAGTTATAGTAATCTAACTGCTATGGCTATGACCTATAGGTTCCTGGGACCTGTTGGTCTGTGCGGTATTTTGCATTCTCTGACAATAGAGAGGCCTAACTCACTCTCCCTGAATTAGACTTCTCTGGTGGGGAATTCTGTGTATCTCACATACCAAACTACAAATCCCAAGGTTTCTTAGGATGGAGCTATGACAGTTCAAGTACAAATACAGTTTAATAACTGTGCTGTGTACACTCCTTTATGGGTCTGAAACGTGGGTCACCTATCGCCACCACTTACGACTACTCGAACGCTTTCATCAGCGCTGTATACGCACAATTCTAAATATACACTGGACTGACTATGTGGCGAATGTTGCTGTCCTTGAGCAAGCAGGGATCACCAGCACTGAGGCCATGATATTGAGAACACAGCTGCGCTGGGCAGGGTGTGTTTCTAGGAGGGAGGATCATCGCCTCCCAAAAATAGTGCTCTGCGGTGAACTCACCACAGGTCAGCGT
The DNA here is from genome assembly GCA_030847615.1 of Gambelia wislizenii. NCBI lineage: Eukaryota > Metazoa > Chordata > Lepidosauria > Squamata > Crotaphytidae > Gambelia > Gambelia wislizenii. Next base: position 239,664,623 of record JAUMIR010000002.1, on the reverse strand, counting down.
AAGAGAGGCGCTCCAAAAAAGCGATACAAGAACTCCCTGAAACAACATCTCAGGCTCGGCCAAATTGATCACCAACAATGGTCCGCCCTGGCCTCACATCGGGAGGCATGGAGACACACTATCCACAATGCTGCAGCCTTATTTGAGGAACTCATGCCGAACAAGTCATGAAGAGAAACGACAATGCAGAAAGAATCCCAGCCCGGAAACATCACCCAAGGAGACCTTCTGCTGTGCTTTCTGCAACCGGACTTGTTTATCTCGGATTGGCCTTTTTAGTTATCAGCGCGCTTGCAGAAAGCACAGGATGAGTCCTTCCTGAATCTTCGTTTGCGAAGAAAAGCCAGAGAGAGACAGAGGTACATAAATTCCATGCGAAACCTTAGCTACTAGATGATGATGAGATATAGACAGGGGGGCATATCTGCAGCAGCCTCCCCCAACCTGCTGCTCTTCAGATGTACTGGACTGTGACGGCCGTGATGCATAACTAGCTGGTTGCAGGATTCTTCCAGTCGAACACATCTGAAGGGCAGCAGGTTGAGGACATCCCATCTACAGGAATCCCATAACCAGAAACAAGGTCAGGTGGTGGCTTCTATGTCAGCGGTGAAGCAGCTCTTGGTTTGAGACTGCACTTTAAAGAAGCTATTCAAGGTACTTAACTGGATTTGCAAACAAGGTTCCGTAGCTTTGACAGTTCTGTTACAGTCTGGAATAAAGCCCAGAGTAGATCTACCATCCCACTGACAGGGAAGCCATCACCTGTCACTGGCTAGATATATCGCATAGGAATGGCAGGGGGCTAAGTATTCACTGGTGCAGGAGAACTGGAAATGAATGGAAGAGGGCAGCAATTCTAAGTCTGCTTCCTAAGAAATAAGCCTTGCTGGACAGAGTGGAACCAGCTTCTGAGTAAACGTTCATAGCATTGCACTGCAATATGTTTCAATGTTAATTTAAACATAAGAGCCAGTGTGATATAGTGGTTTTAATGTTGGGCTAGGACACTGGGAGACCAGGGTATGAATCCCTGCTCGGCCATGGAAACCCACCTTGGACAAACCACACTCTCTCAACCTTAGAGGAAGGCAAAGGCAAACTCCCTCAGGACAAATCTTGCCAAGAAAACCCCATGATAGGGTCGCCTTAGGGCTGCCATAATTCAGAATGACCTGAAGGCTCATAACAAAGTAAAAAGAGAACTCTAACTTCAATACTATTGTGGCTGGAAGGCAGGCAAACAGTGGTTTGTCAAGTGCACCCTTGGTAGTGGCTTCCAATGTGCCACTGTGTAAGGAGTTAGGAGATATAACACTTTTTCCTCCCAGATAACTCCCAGTTCTCATAGCTTTTGTTGGGGGAGGGGCATACGTGCTAGATCTTGTTAATGGGAAACACCCTACAAATGGGTACATTTGAAGTGGCTACCGAGGGTGTGCTTGGAAAGCCATGGCTCCAATGTTGTTGGTGGTAGTGGTGAATCCATGTCAGGAAAATCCAATATGGTGGTTTTGGACCCTTGCCTTGTTAGCAAGCTCCGCCCTCGTGCACATCTGATCAATTAGCTTTCCACTTCCGCTTTTATCAGGAATGCGTACCAGTGCAAATTGGTTGTCCCAATGAGTGAGAATGCGCATTCCCCATGGAGCTTTTTTAAAACTTCAGGAAAACCCACAAAGTCTTTTCCTGCAAAGTTTTTGGTGTTTTTGGCCCCCCTCCTTCTGAATATGGTAGATTGATGTGGGGTCTCATTAAGACAAATCATATTCTCCTTGAATTCTATGAGGAGTATTTTTGCTGTATAGACAACCCCTAAAAGACTAGACCCTCCCCCTCCAAAATAAGTTCAGTCCCTTGATTGGAGTAAAATCCAGAGTAGCTTCATTACCCAAATGAAACTGGAAACAACAGCTAGCATCACCAATAAAAAAATACTTCCCACAGCCGCTCCCATTATTCTTTTTAACACCTGATGGACACATTGACATACTGTATTTTGTGTGTGTATACTGGAAACAGCTTCAGTGTATGCCCAATGGTTTAAAGTGGCTACTATTGCTATCAGTGACCTAATACTAACTACCACCTCCACTTCCACCATGGAATCGTGTGTGTGGTTGTTATTTTTTAAGTAATGACTCTTCAAAAGGCAGGTACACTGTAAATATGATGCTGCTATTATAGGAAATTCTTCATGGTAGAAGAATGGGGATTTCACTACAGAGAGGTCTGTATTTCATAATTGCTATTGATGCCCATGTTAGAAGTAATTGCTTGTTTCATGTAAATACTGAAATCATTCATGGAATAATATCTGGCTTGCAGCCAATACAGTATCTATTGACAGCAAATGTTTGGTGTGGGAGTGGGGGGGGGAAAGAAGCAAGTGGCATTTGCTATCATTTCCTCACTCACCTAATGACCTTAAGTTCTGCAATAGACAGGTGTGTGTGTGTGTGTTTAAATGAAGCTTGTATTCTCCTTGGTGAGATGAGCAGACACTCATCAGGAAAGTCATTGGTTCATAGAAATGGTGGCAGGCATACCAAAGATCTCAGAAAGGCATATCGGACTGAGCATGAGCAATGGAAGCTAATAAAATTAAGTTGGCTGGTAAAGCTCAGTGAGCAGCTGTAACCTCAGGAAATGAATGGGCCACCAGTATGTTGTCCTAAGATATAAATTCGGAGGCAGAAAGAGAACATCCCATGCACCCTTACAAAAATCTGTAATCAGAAAACCCCCATTTTTGCACAAAGGAAAAACTGAACTCTGAATCTTGATTTCCATGTATTTATACATGAATTTTATATTTTTAAATAGGAATGTTATATTTATAGATGGATGTTCATACATGTATATACCGTATGAATTACATGTTTATATATAAGGTGTGTACTGTTAATGCATTTTGTCTATTTAATGCATTTTGCCTATTTGCTCAGTCTGAATAAAGGAGAGGCAGCAAGGAATGGTATTGTACCAAAGTTTAGCTCACTAATAACCCAATCAGCCAAAACCTTTCATTAGAGTAAAATGAACAGGCATTAGAGTAAAAATATGTTCATCATCATCATAAGGGGTAGACTCTTGTTTTTGTTTCATTTAATACAAAGGAATTTTCAGCAGAATATATATATTCTGTGCCCATTCAGCTCTGTGTTTTTGCAAAGGCTGCCCACTGAAGTCCAAGGTCATGAATGGAAAAAAAACCCTGAACAAATTTCTACTAACTCTGTTTTTTGTCTTGTGATCCCAAGCGATATGTGACAATCTGGACTTTTGAAACTACACAGCAAACTATACTGGCCTGACTGAGGTGGCCATTTATTGGTGGATCTATGAATGTGTGTACATAAAAGCTTTGTGTTTATGATCATCGGTGGATGAAAACAGATACCTATGATGGACACAAACCAGCAACATTTAGTTGTGACTAATGTACCATTGGAAGCAATAAATCATTTGAATTTCATTGATTTCAATTGGAATGCATGTGTCCCACCTTGGCTGAACTGTTCTAGGTGAGTGCAGTTTATTTGCCTTTTTTATATGAATAAATTGCCCATGTTTTAGGAGCTCAGGATGAATCATACTTTGATCACAGTATATTTATGAACAATGCAGGATGCAGACAAGGGAGCAATTCAAGGCCTTATGTGTACTTAGAGTACTTAACAAAGAGAAAAAAGTCCCATTGAACTCAGAGAATTGGGGATATTTCAGACAAAATGTAACCCTTTTACTTCTTGGCACATGAAAAATATGTTAGTTTCCTTTTGTACAGTTTTATTAATTGATTGCAGTAAGGCTGCAATCCAATACACCTACCTAAGAGTAAGTGCCATGAAACTCAGTAGGGGTTAGTTTTCAGTAGGTATACACAGGCCTATGCTGTGAAGAACTTCTGAAAAGATATGAAATTCCTGGCTTTTAGATTTTTTATTGTCTCACATTGACCTAACAGTATCCACCAGTGTACTCCCCATCCCCAAATGTTAGAGGTGGAGAAGAAATAGTTGTTTGGGGTTCCCAGGGATTTCAGCAGGGAAGTGATAACAGCCTCTAGATGATCCATAAAGCATAGCCACACCCCTAAGGACCTAATGTGTTTTTAATGATTCTAAATTAATATTTTTAAGTAGATTGTTGTTGAATGCTTTTTAAAAAATGTATTACAGATTTATTTATTTATTTAGGTAAACCAGATCCCTGTTGAAATCACTGGGAATCCCAAACAATTATGTCTTCTCCTCCTTGTCCAACATTTGGGGCCAAAATATGAGTAGACTTCTTATTAAGCAGCTCAGAAGAGTACTGAGACCTTGGTTATGTGCAGAGTGTCCCTGAGCACTCCCTCTTAAGATTTTAGTCACAGGGATATTTTTTTGGCTTGAGTATCAGCCACTTTCCCCCTTCTCCATCTCTCTTGAAGATATTTATACACAAACACACAGAGTAACACTACATTCTGGCTCTCTACCATTTGGAGTTTTAGAACAGGTTCCCAAATCCACTCTGGGGTTACAGGGCTAAATGGTTCCTGAGATCACACTGCTTGTGTTTGAAGACACGTGGAGGCTAAAAGCACATAATATTTACCCTGGAGCAAGCCCCAATGAATTTGGTGAGGTTTACCTCTGATTAGACATGTTTAGTGTTGCTTTAAAAATGAAAATGAAAAACAAGTTTAAATGAAAAACAATGGCTTCCACCATCAGTATGTACATTTTGAGTTATTGGTTCAGCCCTGTACGAAATTTCTGGCTACCTGTGCAGTTATCAGAGGTGATCCCTTCCGTCTGTAATCCAAATAGTTAAGACCAGAGAAAAAGACAGAGAGAGAGAGCGCAAGACAGTTCCGAAAAATATTTACAACTCTGGTATTGAAGGCTGAATTTTACCAAATTGATAGAAATAGAATAAGGACTTTAAAGGATACAGTCTTCCTCTTCCCCAGGAGTACAGGAGGAGGGTAAAATGAAATTTTCCATCTGTCCCCCAAGGGAGGTACTGAAAATCATTTACAGCTAGCACCCTTGTATTTGCTGTGTTCTCATCCCCTGCCCCTTTGCTTTGTTTGCCTAAAGTCTTGCTCAACTGATGGTTTAAGTTACTGAAAGGCTAGATATTTGGGGACTGAAGGAACATTTCATGGAGGCATACTTCTTATTAGAGGAGCCCATGACCTCATTTTGCTCATCCTCAAGTTACACCCCTGGTCTCTCTCCACCTCCCTGCCCCCATTCCGTTTTTTTGGAATTATTTCGATGAAAAACCACACGTCTTGCCTTGTGCAAACGGCTCCAGAGCCTTGTATTGGAGGGTATCTGACAAAACCATCTCTGAGTATTCCTTACCTAAGAAAACCCTGTGAAATTCATGGGCTCACCATAAAGACTACTGACTTGAAGGCACATACAGACACTCATCTGGACTGTTTGCAAAGGACACTGGAAATGGGCATGCGAGGATTTTAAAGCAAATATCTGAAAGAGGGAATACCCATATTTGGCCTTCCTTCCCCCTTGAGGTCTCTCCCTCTTCTTACAAGACCTGCTTCATCTTACACCCCCCCTCTTCACAGGGGGGTGAATTTGAATACCAATTCAGCTCTACTCCCAATCCTTTCCCCTTGTTCACCAAACTTCAGGCTTGTTGCAAGGAGTAGGATGTCTTTTAAAAAAGAGGGTGGGTGGGTGGGGAGAGATGGTTTGCTTTGCCTGGAAAATTGTCTTCTATCTCTGTTTTTCTTTTTGTCTTTTTTCCTAAGTTTCAGTTCTAGAACTTTGCCAGTGAACTGACAAGCCTTTGGAAGAACGATGGATGACTTGGAATTACATTAATGGAACTTCTCCGTGCTGCGTCCTATTGATATGTATATATGCATCCCCATCGCAATCTTTTTTTTTTAGGTGTGTGTTTGCTTGTGTGAGGAAGAGGAAGACAGCTAGGGATCCTCTGACATAAAACTATAGATCTGCCTCCTTTCTAGCGAGAGGTTTCTGCCTACGGAGGCATAACATGGAGGATGCCAATTCATCAATATTTGAAACCAACTCGGCAGTACCGGCTCCCTATCCAACCCATCTTTCCAAAGGTCTCATAGGCTACCGGCTAAACACAACTGGGCACAATCCAACAGTAGGGGGTGAGGTGGGCATCTGCTCAAACCGATGAATTTCTATGGGCTCCAGAACATTAAATTCTGAGTAGTGGGGTGGCCTTTTTCTTTATAGGGTCCGTGTTCACCAAGAGAAGAGGAGAGTCCTGCGGTCCCCTCAGTGCTGTTCTGTGCCTTGAAGCTGTTTCAGACTTAAGGCGACCCTAAATCAAGGGGTTTTCTACCCGAGGACGCTCAGTGGCTCTCCATGGCCAAGCCAAGGATGGAGCCTTGGTTTCGATCAAAGTTCAACCCTGAAACCACTAATCCACTTAGACCCTCAACCCTCAAAGCACTCAACCCTCAAACTACTTCGGACACAAGGACTTCCTTTCCAAGCAAAGGTGTTTAGGATCAAGGCGAAAGGCGCCTGTTTTCCTTCTAGAGGGGGAGAGGAGGAAGGGTCGGGTGGCCGGTGCGCTCAGGACTGGTTTAAGGAATTTTGGGGGGCCCTGCAATGCTATATTTTGGGAGGCCCCATAGGTTTATCTCAGGTCAATGTAACCTAACTCAGCTTAAGCTATTCACAGTACAGGATATTCAGATTATTACCAATAATGTTTTTGCAGGAGGAGGGTTATTAAGGGCCCCCCACAATGATGGGGCCCTCTGCGGATGCTGACTCTGCTGGTGCCTTAAACCGTCCCTGGGTGCGCTTAAGGCTGGTTCTCTCCAAATCGATGGAGGCCCTGATATCCAGATCTTTCCTGCCTGCATTTAGGATAGTCGGTCCCATTCCCTTCCAAATCCGTTCCCTGGAGTTCAAGGGAACTTCCTTCTAAACGGTTTAGAACTGGCCTTGCATCCATATCAAAGGGATGAACCCTTGCTAGAAAAACAAATTACGTGAGCCCTGGAAAGAGGGATTTGGATGCTCCAAGTGCCCTTGGTGCCAAGTCTGTGCTATTTTGGAACTGGATGTGCGGGCGGGCAAAAAGTCCTGCTTTTCTCCGCAATATAACCTAAAGCTCCCGAAGATATTTGCATGGCCTGATCGGCCCCAAACCGTTTATTTGACAGGCAAATAGAGGTATTTCTAATCCCGAAGCCAGAGAATGGGAAGTGAAATTTGGACATCCCGGTTCTCGGCTCATGATTTCGTTATTTCGATTTTGCCAAGAAAGCCGGAGGCTGTGGGTGAAGCCATTTGGCAGGCGCCTCACGCTATGCAAATCTAGGGCTGAGGATTCTGCAGAACCGTTGGCTTTTCTTTTAAAAATGCATTGCGGGTTGGATATTTAACCACGTTTTCGTGGGGGGGGGATTCTAATAACAAGGGTTGGGGTGGGGAGAGAGCAGGGTGAGCAACCAAATATGCAATGCCTCCCCCCACGGATAAAAAAGAAGAGAGGAGTCCGAATTTATCCGAGATTTAACAAGAAGGGAGATTGAAAGGGCTCCATCCAGATTCGCCTGGCAGACCAGACCGCCCCCCCCCCAGAAGAGCAACAAAGGAAGATGGGGTGGGAAAAGAAGGGCGCGTTGGGGGGACTGGCCAGGATCGGACCCCTTTTTTTCTCCTTTTGTCTGAGGCTGTGCATGTGTTACACACATATTATATGATACACCCCCCATAAATCTCTTTCATCTAGCACACGAGCCCACGCCCAAACACGCAGAGGGATCTTCGATATCATTGTGTATGTAATCCAGGGGATCCCTGGGATCGGGTTTCTGCCCATCTAAACGCCAAGCTGGAGCCAGGGGGAGGGTGTTGGGGGTTAGGTTCAATTATAAACGATTTTGCACTAGAGAAGATGGGGGGAGAGAGAGGAGAGGAGAGAGAGAGAGGCATTTGGAATAGTCACACTTGTCAAGTGAGACCATCTTTTAGCTCTCAGAAGCAGCAAATCCATGTGAACTCTGGGTGAACCAAGATTGAAGCCATAAATCATCGCTACAAAAGCCGGCTGCTGCCTGCGAGTTCCAGACCCTTACCTTTAACGCTTTCGCGGGCGAGGACGGAGGAGCCGAGCTGCAAAAGTGCACAGAGCCCCGCGCAGCCCAACCGGGAGGGCAGGGGAGGGGAGGGGGAGACCCGGGCATCCCAAACGGGGGTGGGTGGGGGAGGACGCGAGGAGGGAAGGGCGGCCCTTTACCCCCCCCCCCCCGAAATCTCTCTTTCCCAAGGGCCGGGGTGAGATTGGCTCCAGAGGAGCAGAGTCGCCTCCTGGAATGGGGGGGGGGTCCGACGTGGTCGGGGCAAGAAGGAGAGGAGGAGGCAGTCAGACGTCACTCCACAAAGAGGACGGCCGAGGATGGGGGAGGGGAGGGGAGGGGAAGGAAACCGGACAGCAGGCGTCAATCTGGGGGGAGGGAGGCGAAGGAGGAGAGGAAGAGGAAGAGGGGGGTCCACGTCTGCCATTGTTTTAGCCATAAACACGGACGCGCAGGAAGGCAGGCCTGGCGTGGGGTGTTGTTGCCAGTCCCCTGTGGGCCCCTTCATTCCTGAGACACTTCACGGGGGGCCACCCCGTCCAATCCCCAAGGAGCAGCAGGCAGGGAAGGGCATGGGCCACCTCGGGTGCATGCATTCGGTTTGGATTGGAGGGAGAGCCGGCCTGCCAGTCTTCCTAACCGTGCCAGCTCACAAGAACTCTCCCCTTCAGCCTCCCTTCGAGGGAGGGAGCCCAGTGACTGGCCCCCGCTCCCCCCTCCCCAGGACCTGGGAAACAGAGGCTCTGGAGGCCCAGACCTCGCCGCCCTCCTTGGCCATCCAGGCCCAGCGCCAAAGGTCGGCCGGCCGGCCGGCGGAGGCAAGTTTCCACACCCTGGCCCCCATCTAGAGTTGAGTAATCTATTATGACAAACAATATGATGGATATCGTTTGTGTTAATCGCCATGTGCCCTTTCCTCCAGAATTTAACTGTAAGTTAATGGACACCGGAAACCAGAATTCTACATGGCTTGCTAATGGGTTTAGGTATTAGCTAGTTCTAACGATGCATACAAATGCACTTGTCTCTGTAGGCTGTCTCAAGATTTATGGCTCTTTTGCCTTCTGTAGCTGTAAACAAGGAGGTGGGGCGGGGGGGGGGAAGAAGGGAGAAAAGAAATCCTGGGCTCGGGGCTCCAGTCCTTCCAAAGGCACCCCCACTTTCTTTCTTCCTTTTGCTTTCTCAAAGTGGGTTTTAAAGGTCGTGGGAGGGAGTTTTGACCAAGTCGGCAACTTTCCCTCAAACGCTCCTCGGGTGGGTGGCTGGCTGACAAAGGGGCTTCCTTCGGAGCTGCCTCTGCCTTTGCCCACCTCCCGTCAAGGGGGCAGCGCCCGAAAACCCACCGAGAAAAGCTCCAGCCACAGCCATGATAAAGCCCTCGCTGCGAAGCCGGTTTCAGCCACGCTGAAGGATGAGTGAGGATTAAAGTGGGAGGGGTGTGTGTGTGTGTAAGGGGTGTTGGAAATGGAAATTCACGGTGGGGAAGGAGAGAGAAATAACCCCCTTCCTTTAAAATACACTAAAAACAGCAAAGCCCCCCCCCTCACAAATTCTGACAAAGGAAGAATGAAGCTTTCAATCTCAGGGTGGGGTGGCGGAGGGTGGGGTGGATTTAAGAGTGTAACTTTTTTCTGTCTATGCGTCCCCCCCACCGCCACACACACAGAGACACACACGCCATGATTCAGTTCTGTTGTGTGCTTCTACAGAATCCACGGGATTTAAAACCCTGAGGCTCTTGCGAAGGAGAAAGTAGGCTATGTTGGCTGAAGAGATGAACCTCGGGTGGTCAGAGGAAGAAAACGGGTTTGGTTCCTCTGTCAAATGCTAAAAGAGCCCTATATACTGGGGGGGGGCAGAGGGAGAGGGTGCGTATGCATTTATAAGTATACTTGGGGGGGTGTTTTATTCGTCTTCCTCTCTGATCTGGCTTTTCTTTGGGGGGCTCCAAGAGGAAGGTCCAAGCTGAGCCGGTCGATGGGACGCAGGATCAAGGACCACCATCCTGAAACACTTTCTGAAAACAGGTATGGTCTTCTCTTCTTTCCTTGTTTCGAAGGGTGGATGGGCCGAAGGGAGGGGAGAGGACCCACGTGAGGGGGGCTGGGTGTCGGTCAGAGAGAACAAAGTTTGGAAAATGGAATTGTTTTGTGCAGTTGGATATTTGGAGAGGAGGGAAGACGCAGAAACCAGTTGAGTGTGCAATTTAAGTCTAGTAACTGGGCTCTGGTTACCGTTTCCTTAACCCGTAGAAATTGCCCCCATCCAACAAAACCAACCCGCCCTTCCTTCCCTTCTGCAAAGTTGCCCCCCACCCACCATTTCCCCCCTATGTTCACTTAGCCAGGCCTCTGCTATAGGTTTGGGAGGCGGGTGTATGTATGTTTGCATCTTTCTAAATAGTTTGTAGCTTCAGTCAATTGCAACTGCAATTTAAAAGGTCGTATGTTGCAACGCAGATATACAGGTTGTTGTTGTTGGTGGTGGTGGTGTGAACGGTGTTCTCCCCTCTTCCGCGGATGGCAGCCCGGACCTCACTTCCAAATGAATTTAGGGATTTGGGGCAGGCATAAGTCTCGGAGACACTGATCAAGCGATCCTCCTTGGTGGCGATCAAGGAGTTAATCGGGTCTCAGATATTTACTTTTATCGAAGCAATAGTTTGTTTCCAGCCTGGAATTGTTTCTTTACCATTAGAAGCCTTATTGGTAGGAAACATAATTAAGTTTTTATATTATTTTCCGCACACCCCCCCCAAAAAAAAGAATATTTCCAAGGGCGGGAGAAGGCACTGGTTCTAGAGATGACTTTGGAGAAGCTGTGTGGCCTGGCGACTTCTTTGTTAAGTCTTTGTCGTTGAATTTCTGGGAGGCTGACGGAGATCTCAGGATGCCTCACAACTTCTAAATGAGTATACATCCGAAAAACTCAAGAAAGAAAAAAAGAAAGAAAACGAATGCCACCCTGAGGATCTTAAGCATCTTTAGTCCAAAGAAAGTCTCCCCCCCGAAATTCAGTGGCGTTTACTCCCACGTAAGTGTCTATATGGCTGCCGTATTTATCCTTGCTTCTATGATCCATCCGTCTTTTTTTTTTAAAAAAACGTGTTTCTTTTTTAAAATATCTTTTATGAGTTAAAAAGTGGTGATCCTTGAAATGCATTTTCCACGCTGGTTTTGCAAAAGACTTTTGGGATGTTTTGTTTATTTGCTTGTTTGCTTTTAAAGGAGCAAACCAGTTCTGGGCTACTGTGTGGGTAAAAGGGAGTGGGGTTGGTATGAATGTGTTTTCATAGGAAATGTAAGATTTACCCCTCCCCCAAAAAAGGGATTAATTTCGGGGCGGGGAGGGGAGGACCATCCAATCTTTTCCGATTGATGGAATGGACGAATAGTTAGAACTTTACTCTGATCCACCCCTGTCCTTAAACATTAACCATCTGACCACACAGACATGTATAGTACCTTCCCGAAGTCCTCAAACAGAGATGCCCTTATTTCAGGACTTGCTGGTCTTTTATTTATTTCCGCTCCAATCCATAGATGAACCATCGATGTGTTTTCCCGAATCTTGTTTGAAAACAACAACAACCCCCCCCCACACACAACATAGTCCTTAATTATTCAAGGTCACTTCAGTAGATTAGAGATGCCTTTTGCAGTCAATGGCTCCCTTTTCCTTTCGGAAATCGAAACCACCTCGGTGGGCTGCGTGGAAAATAACGTTTTGGGTTGTTTGTTTGTTTAGAAAAAAGGCCTTGGAAAACTACTCTCCTTTCCCAAACTCTGGGCCCTTTGAGACTATTCAGAGAATTTATAGATCGCACCGTCCGGTCTCGCACGGATTTTAAATCACAGGTAAGTCCCGTTGTATTCAGTGGGGAATTGTGTACAAGACAAGATCGCTGCTGCTTTTAAAAATAAATAAATCAGAAAGGGATCTCAAAATAGAAAATCTTTTTTTAAAAAAAAGTGGGTGGGGAGATGGGTTGGCGATTCCAGTAATCTAAAATGAGTCTGCAATGCTTGAAACATTCGCTTTGAGGATTCATAAAATATTTAAAACTCCAAGTCAACCTTTTTCCTATTTATTGCCCTGTATAATTCAACATTATCGTGTATTAATAAGCCAATAATGATAATCTCTATAGGAAAAGCCTGCTAGTTGGGCCGCTTTTATGGCCGCCCTTATCCTTTCTAATGACCTTTGGCTCGGCAGAGTAATAACTCATTATGGAATGAGCAATTGTCTGGAGTGCCTTAAATACCTCACAATCTCTCTCTCTCTCTTCTTCCCTTTTCTCTTTCTCCTCCCTGCTCTCTGGACACTTCCAGGAAGGGGTCCTGGATGGAAGAGAATCCTCTTCCCTGGCCTGAGAGCATTTAGGAGGGAGGAAAGAGAACCAAAGCCCCAGGATTCCTTGCTGAGCAGGTACTGTTCACCCCACTTTTCTGGATTGCCCCCATTTATGTTCTCCTGGCTTTTTAGAAAACAGCATCTCCAAGTAACAGCCTCAGTATGTTCTGCAATTCCTACTGTTACTACTACTAGTAGTAATGCTACTTGCACTATTACTATATCAGCTGCAGCAGCTTACTAATACCAGTGTCAACGTGTTGTAGTGGCTTGAGCATTGGACTACAACTCGAGAACAGAATACAAAACCCGCTCAGCCATGAAAACCCACTGGGCGTACACTCTGAGCCAGCCTCAGAAAACACCCTGTGATCTGTTCTCTGTAGGATTGCCATAAGCTGGAAACAACTTGAAGGCACACACCACCAACAACTATTGTAGTAGTACTAAACTGCTCCCCCACTGGAAATAATTGTTTGTGGTAAAACATATTAGCTTATAGTACTTACCAGTACTACTGCTACAATAACTGCCACTTCCACCCCCACCACTGCAACTATTATAGTGAGTGGCCTATGTGTAACACAGCAATATCTTTAATATATTTACCCTCACAAGACAAAGGGTACTCTAGACACAAGAGATACACACACACCCATCTTGTTCTTATTATGAAATACCTTTTGCTCAAAGCAGCAAAATGTACTCTAGCAATACTGAGATTTAAACCCAATTGTCACTAACTGGAAAAAGCAATATCAGACTAGAGAACAAGTATGTGGAAGGAAACAGATGAAGTACAGAAAATACAGTATTTACTGTTAATTATATAGTGCTGTTGTTGTGTGCCTGCAAGTTGTTTATGGCTTATGGTGACCCTAAGACGAACCTATCATGGAGTTTCCTTGGCAAGATTTGTTCAGAGGGCTTTGCCATTGCCTTCCTCTGAGGATGACTTGCCTACGGTCAGGTCACTCAGTGAGTTTCCATGGCTAAGTGGGGGTTCGAACCCTGGTCTCCCAGTGTCCTAACCCAACACTCAAACCACTACGCCACACTGGCCCATAATTGTATAATAGATCACATCTATTCATTGGTGTAGCAGAAGAGTAACAGTGTGGAACTTGTTGCAACAATACCAGCATAGAACCTTGTGGCACCATAAAGACTAACTACTTTTTTAATGGCGTGAGCTTTGGCAGATCAAAGCTGACCTACACATGGCTGGGGCAGGTTTGTAAACAGGAGATCAAAAGGAAGTGCTTGCCTTCCCCCAGACACACACAGTGTGTAAAAATGAGTGCTTTTTAAAAACAAAAGATTAACAGAAGAATCCCATGTATATTGTTTACATAGGAAGTGAAACTTCACAGTATTCTAGGATGCTGACTTCGTAGCAAGTGTGTGTAAAGGATTGTAGCCGATACTCTTAAATCACCTTTAAGGTTTGCAAAGATTGAAATGTATGTTTCTCAATACTCTTTCATTTCTTGATGAGACCGGTTACTAGGAAGGACCTGAATATCTTCATATTTTCCTCTCTTGTGTTTTTTTTAAATGAATTGCTTTCCAATTGTATTAAAGACAATTTTAGAAGCAAACTACAGTCTTAGGAGTATTTCTTTCCCCTCCCCCTTTCAGGCTTGCAGATCTTATTTTTGATGTGGGCATACACACCCGCCAGAGAGACCTGAGCTCAGGCCTAACACATTTGCCTTGTGTGTTTTGAATGAGGACATGGTTTTCCTAGGGAAATCAAAACAATTTGCTTAGGTGAGGCGATGAGGTTTCTTTGAAACATATGTTTTGTATAGGAATAACAACAAAAGGGACATCCTCTGCCACCAACAACAAATCCTGCTTGCTACCCATGGTCAAAGTCTTCCCCAGATAATTTTATAGGAAGATAAAAATACAAGTCACCTTGTTGCGACAGAAACTTTAAATGCTTCAAATATTAGATAGGAATTTAGAGCAGTCTTGTTTCCTGCTTCACACCTGTAGCTGTCACCCTGAAAATATGCCATTCCCTCTCACTCAAATATAAGCTTGTAGGGAAGGGGGGAGGAATCAGAGTGGGACATAGTTGGGGAAGATCCTAACTACCAGGATTCTATGTGAAGAAGAAAATGGGGGCTGAAAGACCACGGGCAAATGCAGGCACATGGAGGCTAAGCTCTAAGCAAAGACAATACACTGTAAGACCACAGAGTGTATTGACTGTATACATGGTGCAGAAATTTAAGCATATTCCTTAACTCATCATTTCCAGGGCATGAATAAATTTGTAAACACCTCAGCCCATAGTCTACCGCTTGATCCGAGTATCATGTCATCAGATGCATAAACCCAGAGATAGATTGTGTGTTACTAAAATGTGGGCTGGCAGGGTGGAGAGGGTGGGAGCATGGAGATGGAAACCAAGTTTAGGAAACTTTTTTGGGGAAGGGAGTACAGCTCCTTGAATTTCCCCAGCCAGAGGCTGGCAGGGGGATTCTGAGGAATGTACTCCAAAAAAAGTAACTTCCTAAGTTTGAGGTAGGGGATATTTTGGAACCGAACTTAAAGGTTACAGTTCCCCCACGCAAAGAAATTTGACTACCTACCATTAATGCATTTTCAAACAGTGAAGTGTTCCTCCCCAAAAGTGATAGAGTATTTAGGAGGAGACTGGTCACAGGACAAATTCCATTGAATGAAATGACTATAAGCTTCAAAGTATCACAATATAAGGTCCTTCTTTGGGCAGAAATAGGAACTCAAAGCTGAAAATGAGATCTCAAGGCTGATTTTAGAATCAAACTGGGCTGCATTATTGTTGTTTCTTTTCTAAGGTGGCATGCTGAAAACCATTTCAGTCTACAAATACAAAGGTAATGTATGAATGTAAGAAATGCAATGCATGTAACCATTCAGGTAGCTTTCATTGGTTCTGGCTCCTTATGGAGTTTAGTGGCAAACAGTGGCTAGCCCTAGGATGTAGCCCAGATTCATTTAAAGGGAAAGAAAATATTGCCAGCGACTTGTGTTGGATGCTGGTTGAATACCAAGTTGGCCAATCCACGCAAATATCTCAGACACCTCGTGAAAATAAAGGGCTAATTACAATCCTAAGTACCAACTTGAGTAGATACACTGAATCAACAGCACTTACTTAAGTGCTGACTTATCAAGTTCCCACTGATTTAGTGGGCACAGTATAGTTAGGACTCACACTTGGATTTAGGCCAAAAGGTTACTGATAAGCAAGAACAAATTTTAAACTGCAGAGCATCTTTGATGCACATGATATATCAAAAACCTATCTACATAAAAGCTTCAGCATGTATAGAATGCAACCCTAGTGGATCTACCTGAAACAGAAAACCAACCAGGGACGACCCTAGATATTTTTTCTGCCTAAGAAGCAAATGGCAACCCATTACATACCCAAGTCGAGGTGTATATGGCCTATGAAGCCAGCCAAGTTGCTTGGTCACATAAAGCAGAAAATCTCACAAGCTGCTCTCCCTACCCTTACCAGCAAAAATCCCAATAATAACAAATGTGGAAAATTAACAATGTTCTGCCCTTTCATGGAACTTAAAATCTGCAGCCCGAGGCAACCCCTTCTCCACTTTGCCTATGGGAGGACCAGCCTTATAATCAGCCCATAGTATGCTATGTTCCCTCCGTGGGACAAATGGTGAGCCAAACTCAGCCCAAATGGAGCAATGCTGATTTAGGCCAGTGATTTTCAGCAGAGGGCACCAGTTTTAGGTATTTTAACAGATGAAGTAAAAAGTCAAGATCCATTCCCCTCATTCATTTTTTTAAAAAATAAGTAACATTGAAAATATGAAGCTTGAAAGCTGGAAGCTGTCACCCAAAGCGACTGATGCATGAGGCCTCATCATTGTAAAGTCAATCCTGATATGGTTTGCAGAGACAGCAACATAAACAACGGTAGTCACCTTGGAGCATGAAGACTACACACCAGAGTGTCTTAAAGGTCTCACAGTTACTGCCAATTGCTATGCTTTCTATGATGCAATAAAGGCATTGCCCCAATGTGAATTCTGGAATTTGCCTTATGGCCAATACAAGTACCTTTGCTTTTTGTATGTGACTTGGAAGCATTCCAGTGTGTGTGTAAGAGAGAGAGAGAGAGAAAGAAAGAGAGAAATATTCTGTTTCAATCAACCTTAGCTGTTCCTGACAGGCATATAGCAGTGATGCTAATGAAAAAGGACACACTTAAGATACCACATGCAGAAGACAGTTGTTCAGCTACTCTGAAATGTTCACAAAGCATAACCAACATCACAAAATCATCCCCATTTTGCCACCTGCTGAAGTGCTCCTGCAGACGAGTGCTGAGATCTTGCTGTTCAGCGGACTGTTTTTCAAATCCAACAAGGTTATAAATCCTACACCAAGTTTATTACAAGTTTATTATCTTCGCTGTAGCCATAACAACACAATACAAGGAATAATGTGATACAGGGTAAAAAGGAGGGGGAGAACAAAAACCATCTTGCAAATACGTACGGTAACTCACAGTGGATCCTTTTGGCATTGGATGATGTTAGCTTTTACAAAATCCTCCTTATTTTGAGCAAGCCAGATATAGGTATAGTGTGTGTGTGTGTGTGTGTGTGTGTGTGAATGTGAATGGGGTGTTATTATACATAGTAGACAGGGCTTTAAGCATTATCCCAAATTGCCAATTTCAGATTGACTGGCCAATATTGACTCTTACCAAAGTCTGGAAAAAGCCCTTCTGCATGATATTCAAATACAATAAACAGAACAACAAATAATTGGAAGAGATTCAGCAGCTTCAGAACTATTGACATAAAATTACTCCTCAGAGGGGAGGTCAGTTTTAAAATCTACTTCCTAGAAAAAAGGAAGTGTCATAAGCTCTGTTTTAGGATCTGGATTCTTTTTTGTTTTATTCCAAACAGCCCAGGATGCATTGTAGCATCTTTGTGTACTGTGCTGTCTTTACCCATAGGGAGAAAAAAAGAGAGAGGGTAAAGTATTAAACATTATTTAGCCTCCCCCACCAAATTGCTGTTGGGACATCTTGCAACATCTGCTAGAATCCTACAGCTTTCCAGATGTTGCTTGACGGCAAATCTGAGCAGACCAAGCCAACATAGCCAATAAAGAGGAATGCTGGGAGCTGTAGCCCAATGCATCAGGTTACCATTGTTGTGTGCCTTCAAGTCATTTCTGTCTTACGGAGACCCTAGGGCAAACCTGGGAGTTTTCTTGGCAAGCTTTGTTCAGAGAGGGTTTGCCTTTCCTGTCCCCTGAGGCTGAGAGAGTGGGACTTATCCAAGGTCACCCAGTGGGTTTCTATAGCTGAGCAGGGATCCAAACCCTGGTCTACAGAGTCATAGTCCAATTTTCAACCCACTACACATGTTGTCTCTTCCACCCTGATACCAGATGCTCCCACACCTTGTGATTGACACTCTTTCAATTCTGGTTTGTTTGTGTGTTTAGTACAGAACCATTCCATGGTGGGGTCATTACAGTATTTCTAATTTTTCTAATTTTCACATTAAACAAAGTTTTACTGGTCCATAAGAAGAGATGTCAATATTTCTAAGGAGAATCTCAACCTTTGCTCTGTACTGAAGTACTGAAAGAACAGAAAAATGGAGAAACCAGCCTAAATCGTATAGTTAGTCCTAATTATAGTAGACCCACTGAATCAATAGGAACTTGATAAATCAACACATATATAAGTTTCATTGTTTCAGTGGGTTTGCTCTAGTTGTGCCTACCAATTGTATTTAGGTCACTATGCCAACCTTAATTCAACTGAGCAAAAAAAAAAAGGTGAATTCAAGTGTGTTATGAGATAACTAATCCGCACTAATTGATGTTGAGTGGGCCACTTCTCTGAAACTATACTTTAGGCATCTTCTCAATGCATCTTATCATCTTTATATAAGAGGAGACCAGCAATCATTCCCACGTATAGATAAACCATATAAACTGACACACAAACACGGGCATCTTTGACATCGGAGGCATTTAGAAAATGTATGGGGGAAGCAGATGTGTAAAAACAACAGAACTGGTAATACATAACCGTATTGATCACATTCCACAGAGGCTGGGAAATGTCAGGAACCAATTTCTAAGGATCAACATATTCTGTTCAACTGAAGTTACTTTTAATCAAAGGGCACTGAGGCCCTCTCGTATCACACCCATGGGGAAAATACTCGCTTCTGTTGGCTGAACAGCTTAAAGAATTGCAGTGCAAGTAAACACTATCCAAGGTGGGGGAGCATAGGAAGGGCATCTCATATGCCTAGGATCATTCACAATCTACCACTTTTCAAGGCACCAAGAAGACCTGTGCAACTTTATAAAGGGCAACGCTTGGTTAATAACAGCATGTTAATTTGCTAGCTTCCTGCTATGGTCATATGTCAACCCTCTTCACAAGGCTATGAAGGCAGCATTGAAAAGTAGGCAGGGGTTGGGAGAAGAGCCCATACTTGTTCTGATTTATTGGTGGCAAAACAAATTCATTAGGGCTAGATCATCAAAGAGCTTACATCTTAAAAAGCTGGCTAAGGTGTAGAGCTTTTAAAGGCCCACTCTGTCAAAGGGAGATGAAAGGAAATTGGCATGAAGGGAATCAGCTATTCGCCAGGAGATGTGCTTTTCTCCCTACCCCCCATTCTTTGTATGCAAATATCACAACCACTGGATGCACAACAGAACAGAAGGAGAGCAACAACACCTCTCCATGGGGATAGCAATTATTACAATTTTTTCAAGCAATGGTCACAATCCAGATGCCTTCCAATCACCAAGAGTGTTGACTTCAGTGGGAGATGGGATGGATTTGTATTGTACACAATATCACCACAGACCACTTGGGATAGTTATCTGTGAATACGAAGGCTATGCTGCATCAGAAGTATCCAAGTGCTCAGCCAGCACATGGGCTCTGCACTGTGCCACAAGTCAGTCAAACATCAGATGTGAGCAACAGAATGCTCTACCAAGGTGAATGATCCACACTCACACTGGAACCAATGGCTGAGGAAGCATTTGCATGGTGTCAGAAGCACACAGAGTGCCAGGCCATGCTATTCAGCAAATGTGTGCCTGTATGCCCAATTTGCCTGAATTAGAGGTATTAAATGTGAACTATAGAATTAATTCTGATGGAACAGTAACATAAAACAAGGGCCAAATCCACACTACACAAATAATCCAGTTTGAAACTGGATTATTTGCCATGGCTCCTTCCTATGGAATCCTTCAATTTGTAGTTTGCTGACACACCAGTGCTCTTTGGTAGAAAAGGCTAAAGGCCTTGTAAAACTACAAATCCCAGGATTCCATTGGAAGGGGCCATGGAAAATAATCCAGTTTCAAACTGTATTATTTGTGTAGTGTGGATTTGGCCAAAGAGTTTGTTCACCATTTCACCTGAATTGACCTTGCCTACTCTCTGCCCTCTCTGTTATCAATTCTCTGAAACTCCTTCTGAAAGAGGTGTTGATATTAGGCCATCCAGCACCAAACTCATCCAAATTCCACAACCCTACATGTGCCAACATGTCAGCAAGCTCTGTTTAATTCTATTGGATTTACTCCTCAGGCATTAAGAGCAGGGCCAGGATATTAATCAGATATGTGACTCCTATTGACGCTAAAATGTCAGATATTAAAAAAAGCACCCAGGTATATTATCCCAGCCTCTCTTGAAGACTATACAAGCCATGCTCAATTTGGGGACTCAAGTATGGTGATTCAGTGCCCACAATTCCTGCAGTATACAAATGGGCAAGGTTCTTCATTGCTCCTCACAGCTGACAGACCCAATGAGAACTGTGCCTGCTGAATAGATGGGTTTCTTGTTCTGAAAACTAGAAGGAGGGTGAAAGGGGAAATTTTACATTATCTGTTGCATAGCAGCATATATGGCACCCATTTTAATCCACAAGTACCCACTAAAATAAGGTAGGCTGAAAGAGAGTGACTGGTATGGAGGTGGGGGACAATGAGCTTCACAGTAAGCAGAGATCTGAATGTCTGAGATGATAACAGCCTCCCCCAGTCCTCCAGATGTTTCAGCATCCAGTTCCCATAATTTCTTATCATTAGCCATGTTGTCTGAAGATGATGGGAGTTGTTGTTAAAATATTCTAAAGGACACCAAGTTGGGTCAGGCTGACCTCCAACACATGCTATTTAACATTCACTAGCAATTTCAGTGAGTAACTGCTGGCATTAAAAAAAAAGTGGTTTGATGCCACTGTTTCCCCTGCTGTTGCTCCTTCAAGGAGACCCCTTCAACCATACAATTACCACGTTCTACGTCTTAATCATAGCAGTTGATCCCAGGCACCTAAAGATCACACCACCATCATGACTCTAGGTTACCAGTGTAGTTTGGTAGCAAAGTAACATCATCACCAAGGGCAAAGGAAGACAACTAAGGAAGGACAAGATGAACGAACAAACATTTTAATGTGCACTGCTGAAAGGTGCAATGTTACCAGTGAAATTCTTGCCTGAACTGGATTGAAACTTCTGTATTGAGTCTTATTTGGTGAAGGCTAAATTAATGATCCTTCAGCTTTTCAGAGGCATTCACATTTTTACTTCAATAAAACATGGAGCATACTTTTCATTATTTTATCTCACTTCCCCCTTCTCTCTGCCTCAACGTATTTTGGATTGCTGTCTGTCTGTTTATCCATGCATGCCAGCTTTCCCCAACCTACTGTGTCCACACATTTTGGATTAAAGCTCCCATCAGCTCCAGCCAGGGATGATGGAAATTATAAACCATCTGGAGGGGATCC
Source organism: Gambelia wislizenii (assembly GCA_030847615.1). Lineage (NCBI taxonomy): Eukaryota > Metazoa > Chordata > Lepidosauria > Squamata > Crotaphytidae > Gambelia > Gambelia wislizenii. Next base: position 239,643,329 of record JAUMIR010000002.1, on the reverse strand, counting down.
AGTTGGGACGGGCTTCTTATTTATTTTCTACTGAGAAAAAAAAAGATTGAGTAGAGGATATGAGGCCCATCTCTGTTACCTGGCTTCAGTTTTTCTAAAAGGGATCCCTCACCTCCTACCCCATTGACTTTTTGCTTAGAAAATATTGATTTATATGTTTGACTTGTATCCTGTCTTTCTCCCAATATGGGACCCAAACCAGCTTGCAATATAAGTTAAAACGGATAGAGATGGGCAAAGTGCATCTCACCAAATGTCATTTCACTGCTATTTTTCACTTTTCTCACCATTGGTTATGATGGTTAGGGTTCCTGAGAGCTGCAGTCAAACAAGGCTACTGCCACACTGCAGAAATAATGCAGGTTGACAGTGCTTTAACTGCCATGGCTCAATGCTATGGAATTCCAGGATTTGTAGTTTTTGTGAGATAGTTAGCCTTCTCTGTCAGAGAGCTCTGGTGCCAGAACAAACTATAAATGCCAGGATTTCACAGGATGGAGCCATGATAGTTAAAGCAGTGTCAAACTGCATTATTTTTGCAGTGTGGCAGTAGCCCAAGGTGTACACTATCACAACTTGCTTACCTCTGCGTTATATACTTTTAAAGCATATTTTCAAACTGCTGGAGGGATACCAAGTATTTGAAAGCCACTTGCCAGAAAATTGCTACTTTCACCATTGTTCTCTCCCTGACCACCCACACCCCTCTTCTCTCCTTGTGTCTAGTTATCCTCCATCACTGTTCTACATCCTGAATGTTATTTTAAGCACCTGCTTAAATTCACCCCCATTCAACAAAGCCCTCTTAACCACGTGCTTAACTTTGTTTAAGTGATTAAATGTCACAGAGAGGCAGTGGGATTTAAGCAGGTGCTGCTAATGTTTTGATGACTTCAGATAGGATTACTTCTGTCATGGATGTTAAAGTACTTTTCCTGGACCCATCATGGATTTGAGGCAATCAAGCTGTAGTCAATTTTTAAGTAGACTCCCACTGATTTCACTTCTCCAGAGCCTTTTCCTGCCCACGGTTTGCCTGCTTAAATTTCATAGTCTCTGTGTAGGATGCATTTGCCTAAACCCACATTGTATATGAGCAAACAAACCTATTTGCACTAGACAATTATTTACTTGTTTTAAAATGCTGCCTTCCACAGAACCTAACCCAAGGTTGTCTTCTTTTGTTCCCATGGGCTATTTCGTACATTATGTAGCAGAAAATGCAGGTTTGCCACAGCGCATACACTCAGAAGAAGGCTGCAATGAATGCTAGCTCCCATTTCAAGTGTGCATCTATAATACATATCATATCCACACTTCACATTTTAAGAAGTTCATAGAACAGGAATCATGCAGCCCTTCACATGTTAGAGGACTGAAACTTCCATCAAACCTAGACACGTAGCTAGTGGTGTGGAATGTTGGGAATTGCAGTTCAGGAACATGTAGAGGATCACAGAATTCCCACTGTACACCTACAAATGTGACATGTGAATAGGGTATCTTAATATTCGTCCCAATCTTTAGTCATTCTTTCCTCTTGTAATCTTATAATCCAAACCCATCATTGCTTCAGATCCTATCTTCTGGAAGAACAGAGAACCAATGTGCCCCACCATTAAATATCTGAAAAGGTGTCACATGGATGATCGGACTACATATAATGGAACAATTTTGAAGTTGAATTGCTCTGAAGAAAAGGATCCAGTGGGCTCAAATTGCAAGAAAGAAGATTTTGATTAAACATGACAAAGGGTGTCCTAAAGTAAGAGATGCTTGACAGTGGAGCAGACTGTCTTATCCGATGGTGGACTCTCCTTCATTTGAGGTTTTAAACAAAGGTGGGAGTGCAACCCACTGGAGGCTAGATGACCTCTGAAGGCTCTTCCAACTCTGTGGCTCTAGGATTTCTTTTTGCATTGTTTTAATAACAATGCAAGCCTCTTTCCTAGCTACAAGACAAGTCTCTTATTAAGAGTATGCTTTGGATTCAGACAAATCCCAAATCCAAATTCAAACCAGGATTTGGGAGATGTCCAAACCAAAGCAGGACTCCTCTGGAGCAGACCAAACTCAAACCTGAACCACACTTGAAGATTCATTTGCAGTTTGTATTTGGAGAGGTAAAAGATAGTATGTTTCCACAAATTAATACATTGCTCCTAAAGCTCTAAATATAAGGAAAATTCCTGGGTGGAAGGAGTGGGGCATAGTTATTTGTGACTGAAGGTTTAGTTTCTAATCATAATCAGTGGATTAACCAGAGGTCTCCAATCCCAATGCTTTGAGGAAGGGATGCTGAAGAGCACAGAACTGATTGTGGCATTCAATCCCTTTTCCAGGTTCTCTCTTTTAAACTCTTTTAAACTGTTTAACTAAAAACTATTTTGGTGAAATATAGGGGGGCCTGAGAGGCTTTATCACTGGGTACTTCATTGGACAATTCTAAATGTTCCAAATCTTTTGTCTCTGCCATTATATAATCCAAATCCATCATCTACCTTCTGTCCTATTCCACTTTCTGTTACTTTGATGCCAACCAAACAGCAAACAAAGAAAGTCTTAAACTATTTTTCATTCAGCATAACTCCACTATAACTCCCTGAACATATCGTTCTGATCATTATAGAAAAAAACTCTGTAACACATTCAATTTTCAGACAAACTTTTTAAAAAGGGGGGAGGGGTAGGGGAGGGGATAAGCAGAGGGAAATCACTGTACATGTTTGAACTCTTCTTTACTGAGAGTCTACATGTACCTTTCTCAAAAACTGCAGCTTTTAAAACCAGGTTAACCCCTTTTTTAAAAGTCATTTCCATAACCATTATCATAACAAGACAACCTAAGAAGATAAGCATGTACTTTCTTCAAAGATTCTAAATTCTAAAGGCTGCTGTTGTACAATAGCCGCTGGAACTATCCTTCTGGAACTTCTGACTTGATCCACTGAGAAGGGTAAATGTCCCAACAAATATGATTCAGTTCTGCAAAGTAATTAATCATTGTTTTCAGCCATCCTTTGTTGAGCCAGTCATCCTTTCCTGAGCCAATCCATGGTTCAATTAATGCATATACAACCTGTGGCCCTCCAGATTTTGTTGGACTTCTGGTTAAGGGTGTATGGGATTTTCAGTCCAATAACACCTGGAACCATCTTTGCCATAGTATTTCTGATTGGATGTGAAAGCTGGACAGGGAAAAAATGCTGAGAGGAAAAGAATCAACTCATTTGAAATGTGATGTTGGCAGAAAGTTCTACAGACACCATGGACAACCAAAAAGACAACCAAATAGTTCCAAGAGCAAAGCAAGCCTTCGCAGCCAAAATGACAAAACTGAAGCTATCATACTCTGGACATATTATGAGGCAACCTGACTCACTGGAAAAGATGATAATTCTAGGAAGAGTTGATAGCAGTAAGAAAAGAGGAAGACAGCATTACAGGTGGATTGACCCAATCAAGAAAGCCACAGCGCTGAGTTCTCAAGACCTGAGTATCACAGCTAAAAACAGTGCTTCTTCAAGGGGTCTCATTCATAGGGTCACCAGAAATTGAAGCTAGCTTGATAGCACATAACAGACAAAAGGACCGACATCACCACACTTGGAAGGCCACAAATTGCCCACAGATTAAGAAGATGGAAGCTTTCAGACTGGTGTTCAGTTCTTTAGCCGACTGGTGTTTGGAGCAATAACCTGAAATAGATGTGGAGTATGATCTAGCTAGAGTTGATAATTTTTAACTTGGATAGATATAATAAGCACATACTTTAAGTCTTGCATGGAAATCAATGCCTTTGGTTCTGGCAGAATTACTGCCTCACCCTGTGTCCTGCTAGTATGGAACAGCAGCAAGTACAAGATACATTACATTACAGGTCAACATCTTGTAGCAGCCAAGAGCCAGTGGGCTTTAAAAAACTAGCCATTACTGAACACTTAACAAGAACCTTTTTAATTTTCTTTTTGTTGTGAATACCTATGGTATGGTTAAAGAAAAATGTGACCCCAAAACAGGCAGCAACAACAAAAATTAAGACATTATTTCAGATGTTTTCAATTTTGTGAACAAATGGGGATATGTGGGGGCTACCAACACTGACCCTTTCTGATGATAGCCTCAGAATTATTATTTTTTCCCTACCTGTCTTCTGAAAATGTATTGCATCTAATGGAAGTAGGGAACATTCATTAAGTGACTAGCAAAATGTCCATTATGGCCATCAGTGTTACAACGGACCCATGGCTCACAGGGCTGAAGTGCTGGCATGTTTTGATAACCAGGGATGCTGAAAGCATCTGACACACCTGTCCCCAGCTTTCCTGTTCCCCCTGAGCTTAGCAGCAACCTCAGAGAAAGAAAGTTTCCCTTGCAATGATATGTTGCTCCGAGCGATCCATCTTTTAATGAAACAGATTTGGGGATGGCTTAACCTTGAATTGGCAATGTAAACCCATTAAGTTTACAAAAGACTTGCTCCTGGTGGAGCTAAAAACAGCTTTGTGGGTAAGGATCAATATAGCTGCCTGCATTTTTGGATTTTCCTTGGAAGACTGTTGCAATGAGTACCTGCACTAAAAAACTCACCACTATACTAGTTACTATTGTAGTAGCTGTTGTGACTGAACAGAGGAAGAGGGGCCTGAATTTTATAGAGGCTCATTGTAAGCCTGATGGCAGGAAACTGTCAAATTAACAATTTGAAAGCTGCTTTGGGAGCCTTTTTTGCTGAAGGGTGGGGTATAAATGCTCTAAATAATCAATCAATCAATCAATCAATATGACTCCTGTGTGGTTTGCAAGGAAAAACACATTGTAACTTTCTACCCCATGGGATTCCAGGTGGTATAGGCTAGGTCTCCCAGGGTGATAGGTATGTTTGATTTCCACTGTAATTGTGATTCAAAATTTCTATTTTATTTGTTTTCAATAGGAGCGCATTAAATTAAGGCTAAACCATTTCCTTGCCCCTGGTGATTTCTGCATCTGGGGCAAAAATGATATTCCCCTTCTCCATTGACCCCCTCCCCTCTGACTGCAGTTTGCTTACTTTATTCCAATGAACTCAATGAGCTCCTATCTTTATGCTGCTTTCTTTGATTCCACTTCTTGGTGAGACACTAGAACGGGATGTAAATTTTGACAAACTAGTTTTTAGAGAGAGCTAGTCCAACCAAAGACGACTCACAGACAAACTCTGAACACTTGATGACTCATAATCAAACATGTGAACTATCACAAAGCTTAGTCAAATGTGCAAACTATCACAAAACCTTCTTTTTAAAGCAATGCAAAATAATACAGATGTTTAGTATATGGAATTTGACAAGCAATGGCACATTCACCATGCAAATCATGACTTAAGTCTGCATAACTAATATCTGTCTACAAACAAATCCATGAAGAGACTGATCTACCTACCTACAGATAGTTTTGTTCTTGTTCCTAAATTTTCAATGACTGATAGAACTTTTTGATCTCAAGGACTGTGGTCCAATTCAAATTTGTCTGGGACTCC